>OU538814.1:55000-2509166 GCA_912999815.1 Campaea margaritaria
AATCCCAGGGCCCGGATTCGCCGGACCACCTGGGCGACTCCCGCCGTTGCCAATAGGATTGCGTCCCGGTGTGAGCACCCTCTGGCCGTCACGAGAGTGTCGTCGGCGTAACAGACTACGCCGACTCCCCGTAGATTTTCGCCGCGGAGCACCCAGTCGTACCCGATGTTCCACAGGAGGGGTCCGAGGACCGACCCCTGTGGAACACCGCACGACATGGGTCTTCTGTGCCATTCGTCCTGGCCCGGGTATTTAACTGCCCGGTCCGTCAGGTAGTCCTCCACAGTTCGCCTGAGATAGCGAGGGACGCGGTGGAAGCGAAGCGCCTCCTTTATGGTATCCCAGGGGAGGGTGTTGAAGGCGTTCGCGATGTCCAGCGAAACCGCCAACAACACCTCTCCCTGGGCAACCGCCTCCTCGGCGAGGTCTCTCACCTGGGCGATGGCATCCAGGGTCGATCTCCGGGCCCGGAAGCCGAACTGACTGCCGTGGAGATCGGGCCCCACCCCAGTCAGGTGCTTGACGAGACGAGCCGCGAGCACCCGCTCGAAGAGCTTGCTCATCTCGTCAAGCAGGACGATGGGGCGGTAAGCCGACGGCGAGTCAGCCGGGCGTCCGTGCTTACGGAGGAGCACGAGCTTCCCCGTCTTCCACGGCCGCGGAAACCGGCCCTGGGTCAGGCACTCCGTGAACAATGTTCCCACTCCCTCGCCCAGTTCCCCCATGGCGGTGACCACCACGCGGCCGGGGATGCCATCAAGCCCGGGGGCCGTGTTCTTGCCGCGGAGACGGAGCACCGCTCCCTCGAGCTCCGCCTCCGACACCGGGGGTATCTCCTCCTCCGCATCCTCCACGCGTGGCTCGGCAGGTGCCATCGCTGGAGGCCACCATTCTCCTCTGTCGGGGAAGAGGGTGGAGACGACTCGCTCGAGGAGCTGAGGCTCGAGGGTTCTCGTGAGTGGGGGGGCCCATGGGCGGAGCTTGCCGCTCAGCACCTTGTACGGGCGCCCCCACGGGTCTAAGTTGAGGGTCTCCAGCCACTCTTCCCAAGACGACTCTTTGGCCTGCCCAATGGCCGTTTGCAGGGCCGTGCACTTGGCCCTGTACTCGGCATATGCCTCGCGCTCGTGTTCCTCGTCTCGGACCCGTCTCCGCCGGAGTCGAGTGTACTGGCGGCGCGCCGCGAAGCAGGCCTTCCTCAGCTCGCGGAGTTCCGGGCGCCACCAGTACAGCTTGCGGCGTGGCGGGACCGGCCCCGCCCTGGGCATTGACGCGTCGCAGACGCGGGTCAGAGCGCCGACAAGCAGCTCTGCCGCGGCGTCCACGTCTTCTGCCACCACGGCTGGACCGGAGCCCGCCACCCAGGCCTCGACGATTGCCGCCTCCTTGGCTAGCTCCCCGTCTAACCGCTTCAGGGACCAGCGGACACCCTCCGCGACCGGGGGGAGTCCGACTCTTTGTGATGCAGACGCGGAGACATCAAACCGGATGTAGCGGTGGTCGGAGAGCGTCTCCACGTCTGCTCTCACTGTCCACCCCCGGACGCGGCGCGCGAGGGCGGGGCTTGCGAACGTCACGTCCACGATGGATCCGCCCCGCTCCCGCACGCAGGTGTCCACTGAACCCTGGTTTAGCACCTCCAGGCCGAAGGACACTAACCATTCCTCCAGGGCCTCTCCTCGCGCATCCGTCGCAGGGGAACCCCACGCCGTCGACTTCGCGTTGAGGTCCCCAGCGATCAGGACGGGACTGGGGTGCACTTGCCCCACAAGAGCCCCCACCTCGACGAGCATCTGCTCGAATTCGGCGAGGGTCCTGTTCGGGGAGAAGTACACCCCGATCAGTGCGGTCCCGTCTAGGATGGCGAGGACGCATCCCCGACCCTTTATCACCCTCTGGAAGGGGGGAGATCCAGTCGCCGTCTGGGCAACAATTGCCACAAGGCCGTCGCGGTCCCCTGCCCAGTTGTCCCGGGGGGGGACGCAATATGGCTCGGCCACGGTCGCCACCCGGATGGACCACTCTGCCATGCTTTGGAGTAAGAGATCCTGGGCACGGGCAGAGTGGTTCACGTTCGCTTGGAGGAAGCTGTAGGCCATCTAATTGACGGTTGTCAATGGCTCCTCCTCTCGCGCCGGGCGCTGGACAGGTCGCGAGGGGGCCCTAGAGCCATCGCCAACCGTCTTTTTCGCCTTTGCCCCTTTTTTGGGGGGCGTGGCCGAGCACGCCTTGCTGCCGATCCGGTGGTCGGCGGCTCTCTTGGCCGCGTCACAGACGGGGCAGTGTGGTTCCGCGGCAGTGCATTGGGCTGCACCGTGGCCGGGCTCGCCGCAGCGGAAGCAGAGCCCGCTGCGGTCCACGGTCGCGGTGCATTTGGCACCCACGTGTCCGGGCTCGAGACACCGGAAACATCTCTGGGCTCTGGGCTCCAGGATCTGAGCCCGGACCGAAACCCAGCCCACCAAGAGTCTCCTCTGGACGACCTTTTTAGCTGCCGCGACCGGGCAGCGCAGCCAGACTGTGCCCTGCCGGCCGCCGGAGCGAACAATCTCGCCCGCCTTTATTGCGTCCCTGAAGCAGCCACCAGCTTCGGCTATGGCGCCAACAACATCGTCCTTTGTGGCCGAGTCATCCAGCCCGGTGATGCGCAACTCGACGCACTTTTCGGGTCTGGAGACTCGGACCACTTCGTCGCCCAGGGCCTCCTTGAGCTTACTGGCCAAGGCGTTTGCCTTGTCGGCACTGGCGGCGCCTGGCAGCTTGAGGAGGCGGGCACCCGTCGCTGCAGTGCTGAACCTCACTCCTTCTATGCCCAGTTCCGTGAGGTCAATGTGCCGCTTGGCCTCGGCGAGCACGTGGCTGTAGGTAAGCCCACGCTCCTCGGCACCCGGCTGCAGGGTCAGCATGACCGCAGTCGAGCGCGGGGCGCGGAGCTTGGGCACCTTCTTGGCTTCCCTCTTCCTCTTTTCATTCTTCCTCTCTTTTCCTGCCGCGTTGGAAACGCCGGGCGCGCCCTTGGCAGTCCCCTTGGCCTTTCCCTTGCCCTTGCCTTTCCGAGTCGCGACAGTCCACTCCTCGGCAGCAGGCTGAGGGTGTGGCCGAGGCTCAGGCTGGGGTCGGGTTTGGGGTCTGGATGGTGGGGGTTGCGGGTCAACCGTTCCCTTGTTCTTCCTTCCCTTAGCAGTTTTGCTAAGGGAGGGCTTGCTGGTGGGTGCGGGTGTGGGAGTGGGGGCCACATCCATCTCCTGTACGTCCTGTGGGGGGGCATGAGCTGCACGAGGGGTAGCCGTTGGTGTATCGGCAACAGTTGCCGCAGTCTGGCCTTTCTTCTTATCCGCAGCCAAAGGAGGTCGAAGCCGCTTGGCCGGGAGCAGGCGCTCCTCCAGTCCCTCGAACCTGGCGCTGATCATGGTTCCGCACTGTATCATGACAGCGCGCATGACCTGGTCGAGGGACGGGCCTGGGGCCGGTGTCGGGGCTGGGGGTGGAGCCGTTCGCAATTCGGCCATTTCCTTGCGGAGCTCAGCGAGCTCAGCTGCGAGCCGCGCGTTGGCAGCCTCCAGCCTTGCCACCTCCTCGGTGACTGTGCGGACTCGCATTTCGGCAAAGGATACTTTCAGGGCGTCAGTCGCCTCATTCAGGGCCCTGACATAGGTCCCTTTGAGGCGTCCTGACGTCCTGGCTACCACAGAGATGGTCTCCAGGGACTCCTGGACCACTTTCTCCAAGTCCAGGGTCTCCGGTTCGGCTCTTCCTTCCGCCGGGAGGACCGGAGACTTCCTGAATATGGCCGCACGGGTGGCCCTCTTCTGCGCCAGTTCTTCGGCCAACTGGCGTTCGGCGTCCAGCCGGAGCTCCTCGGCCTTGGCCGCGTTGAGCTCGGCTTTGGCCTTGGCAAGACCGACGTACTTGCCGGTGGAGGGAGGACGGCCACGTCCTCTCTTGTCCGGCGTTTTCGCCGACGGCGCCAGATCCTCACTGGAGCCGGAGCCGGGGACGTCCCTCGCGCGTTTCCTCCAAAAGCGGTTGGAGGACAACGAAGCTTGGGACGCCACCGTCTCGCAGCTCATATCCGTCTCTGAGTCGGACAGGTTTGTTGACTTCGCCAGCGAGAAAGGCTGGTCTTCTCCATCGGGTGTCGGGCAGCGTGCCAAGATGACACGAGCCTCTCGTGCCCTGGTCGGTTCCGTCTTCTTCTTGCGAAGAAGACGGCCGACGAGAGCCTTGTCCGTATCCGCGTTCGCGGGCAGTTCGGAATCCGGTATGGGTGTGCAGGGGTCTGGAGAGCTGGGGCTCTCATAGCGGTCGTTGCCCCCCCCAGAGTACGAGGGGCAGACTGACTCGAGTGAGCCAGTGAGGGATTCTCCGCCACTGTAAGTGGCGGTACCCTCCTGGGGTAGTATGTAACTTTTGCGACTCGCCATGGTGATTTGGACAGTTTTAAGGCGTGACGGCCTGGGTTGGTGCCCTTGGGACCGGGTCTACCCCCCGGCCATGCATCCCATAGGCGGGCACCGGGACCGTAGGATTAGGTGAACATGGAGATGAAACAAACAAGAAAAGAAGAAGAATAAACAAGCAAACAAACAAACAGACAGAGAACAAACAAGAAAACACACAAGCAATAAATAATAATAAAGAAAAAGAAGAGAACATATATATCTGTAAAAGAAATGGGGATGAGAATGGGGGTGAGGGATGAAATGATGGTAATGGGGATGAGGATGATCCGGGATGGGGCCCCCGCAAAGCAAAAGCTTTGCGAGAACCTTCATCCCGTTCTATCTCGTCCGCGAGCCCCTATACCGTGTAAACACGGTAGAGGGACCCGCGACCGAGACCGCGGCGCCCGGGGTTTCAGTTACGTCTATTCCAGAGGGGATTAGACCAAGAACAGGCAGCAACCACGTGAAGGATGACCCCGGACTTGCCTTGGGAGATCTTAGCGACCTGCGCTCCTTCCCAAAGCCGACGCCTCCCCACTCACCACGGGGTGAATGAGGAAGGCCTGGATTCAGGCATCTAGTGATGGATGAACCCAGACCCGCCCAACCTAACCTAACCTAACCCAACCTAACCCAACCTAACCTAACCTTTTTTTTTTTTTTTTTTTTTTTTTGCCCGGGGGGAAATTACCTTATTGATACCACGGCCTAAGGGGGAGGCCTGCTGGTTATGTGGGGGTCCCCCGTCAGCGCGCATCATAGTGATGCGCGCTGACTGGGTGTACCCACTAAAAACCCCCGGGGTGTTCACCTCTCCGCGTGTTGGAATGGTCGCGGGATCGCTCTCGCGCTACCGCGGCCACCCCTGCGGACGTCCGGGCGACTGCCACAGACTCTCCTCTGGGGGCACTCGGCCTCACCCAGGAATGATGCGCTCTGGGGAACACGTCAGAGCGCATCTCACCTCGGGACTATGTGGTGGGGCGTTGGATCCCCCGATCCTCCGCCCCTAGCCCCTGTTATGGCGGCAGGTGGTGGGCATATGCCAACCGCCTGCGGCCAGCTCGACGACGGCGGATTGGGAGCGAGAGGGCGTCGTCCTCCCGGTCCCTTTCAGCCTTCTCTTTTTGCGTCATGACGGTCGAGGAGAACTCCTCGACCGCTTCCCACTTCTCCTTGCTGGAGGCCACGGCGCCGAATAGCGCTGGAAGCGACAGGTCACTCCCGACCACTCTCCTAAGAGCGGCGCGTGGCTCCGTCCAGGCGGGACAGTCGACCCGGGTGTGCTGGGCCGAATCCTCCCCTCCGCCACAGTGGTGGCAGTTCGTCGTCGGCTCGCGGCGCACCACCCGACACAGATACCTGCCGAAGCAGCCGTGCCCCGTCAGGATCTGCGTCAGGTGGTACGACGGAGCGCCGTGCTTCCGACTGAGCCAGGGGTTCAGCACTGGCCGGATGGCAGCCACCATCTCCCTGCTGGCGACCGGGCTCTCCAGCCGGTCTGACCACCTCCGAAGGAGGTCGACACGAGACTGCTCTCTCCACCGTTTGACCACCTCCGGAGGGGGGCAGCTCCCGGTGCGCTTCGCCTCTGCCATCCGGTGGTAAACCGCCGATTGGGCCTCCGCCTCAAGGTCCCACGGGGGACAGCTGGCCAGGACGCAGGCCGCCTCGTACGAGACGGTGCAGTACGCCCGGGCCGCCCTGAGCGCTATGGCACGCTGCGGACGCCGCAGTGATGCCTTGTTCCGAGCGCTCAGGGCGTCTGCCCATATCGGCGCTCCGTAGAGCGCCTTGGAGCGCACTACACCGCAGTAGAGGCGGCGGCAGGTCACACTTGGTCCTCGCAGGTTCGGGAGGAGTCTCCCGAGCACCCCTGCAAAAGCGACGAGTTTCGGCGCGAGTCGCCGGAAGTGCTCCTCAAACTTCCATCGGCCGTCGAGCACAATGCCCAGGTACCGCATGCTGTGCTCGACGGCGATCGTTTCCCCTCCGACGACGATTGACGTGCCCGGCGGTGGCGCCCTCCGGGGCCCATGGAAGAAGAGGGCCTCAGATTTGCTGAGGGCAACCTCCAATCCCAGGGCCCGGATTCGCCGGACCACCTGGGCGACTCCCGCCGTCGCCAGCAGGATCGCCTCCCTGTGGGAGCACCCTCTGGCCGTTACTAGGGTGTCGTCGGCGTAACAGACCACGCCGACTCCCCGCAAGTTTTCGCCGCGGAGGACCCAGTCGTACCCGATGTTCCACAGGAGGGGACCGAGAACCGACCCCTGTGGAACACCGCACGACATGGGTCTTTCGTGCCATTCGTCTTGGCCCGGGTACCTGACCGATCGGTCCGCGAGGTAATCCGCCACAACTCTTCTCAGGTAACGGGGCACACGATGAAAACGGAGCGCCTCTTTTATGGTATCCCAGGGGAGGGTGTTGAAGGCGTTCGCGATGTCCAGCGAAACCGCCAACAACACCTCTCCCTGGGCAACCGCCTCCTCGGCGAGGTCTCTCACCTGGGCGATGGCATCCAGGGTCGATCTCCGGGCCCGGAAGCCGAACTGACTGCCGTGGAGATCGGGCCCCGCCCCAGTCAGGTGCTTGACGAGACGAGCCGCGAGCACCCGCTCGAAGAGCTTGCTCATCTCGTCAAGCAGGACGATGGGGCGGTAAGCCGACGGCGAGTCAGCCGGGCGTCCGTGCTTACGGAGGAGCACGAGCTTCCCCGTCTTCCATGGCCGCGGAAACCGGCCCTGGGTCAGGCACTCCGTGAACAATGTTCCAACTCCTTCGCCCAGTTCCCCCATGGCGGTGACCACCACGCGGCCGGGGATGCCATCAAGCCCGGGGGCCGTATTTTTCCGGCGGAGACGGAGCACCGCACCCTCGAGCTCCGCCTCCGACACCGGGGGTATTTCCTCCTCCTCTGTTTCGTCCGTGTGTGGCTCGGCAGGTGCCATCGCTGGAGGCCACCACTCCCCTCTGTCGGGGAAGAGGGTGGAGACAACTTGCTCGAGGAGCTGAGGCTCGATGGTTCTTGTGAGTGGGGGGGCCCACGGGCGGAGCTTGCCACTCAGCACCTTGTATGGGCGCCCCCACGGGTCCAGGTTGAGGGTCTCCAACCACTCTTCCCACGACGACTCTTTGGCCTGCCCAATGGCCGTTTGCAGGGCCGCGCATTTGGCCCTGTACTCGGCATATGCCTCGCGCTCGCGTTCTTCGACTCGGACCCGTCTCCGCCGAAGTCGAGTGTACTGGCGGCGCGCCGCAAAGCAAGCCTTCCTCAGCTCGCGAAGCTCCGGGCGCCACCAGTACAGCTTGCGGCGTGGCGGGACCGGCCCCGCCCTGGGCATTGACGCGTCGCAGACGCGGGTCAGAGCGCCGACAAGCAGTTCTGCCGCGGCGTCCACGTCCTCTGCCACCACGGCGGGGCCGGAACCCGCCACCCAGGCCTCGACAATCGCCGCTTCCTTGGCCAACTCTCCGTCCAGCCGCCTCAGGGACCAGCGGACACCCTCCGCGACCGGGGGGAGTCCGACTCTTTGTGATGCAGACGTGGAGACATCGAACCGAATGTAGCGGTGGTCAGAGAGCGTCTCCACGTCCGCTCTCACTGTCCACCCCCGGACGCGGCGCGCGAGAGCGGGGCTTGCGAACGTCACGTCCACGATGGATCCGCCCCGCTCCCGCACGCAGGTGTCTACCGAACCCTGGTTCAGGACCTCCAACCCTAGGGACACCAGCCAGTCCTCCAAGGCCTCCCCTCGTGCGTCCGTCGCGGGGGAACCCCACGCCGTTGACTTGGCATTGAGGTCCCCAGCGATCAGGACGGGACTGGGGTGCACTTGCCCCACAAGAGCCCCCACCTCAGCGAGCATCTGCTCGAACTCGGCGAGGGTCCTGTTCGGGGAGAAGTACACCCCGATGAGTGCGGTCCCGTCCAGGATGGCGAGGACGCATCCCCGGCCCTTTATCACCCTCTGGAAGGGGGGGGAGCCAGCCGCCGTCTGAGCAATAATGGCCACCAGGCCCTCGCGGTCCCCCGCCCAGTTATCCCGGGGGGGGACGTAATAGGGCTCGGCCACGATAGCCACCCGGATGGACCACTCTGCCATGCTTTGGAGTAAGAGATCCTGGGCACGGGCAGAGTGGTTCACATTCGCCTGGAGATAACTGTGGGCCATCTAATTGACGACTGACATTGGCTCCTCCTCTCGCGGCGGACGCTGGACAGGTCGCGAGGAGGCCCTGGAGCCATCGCCGACCGTCTTTTTCGCCTTGGCCCCTTTTCTGGGGGGCGTGGCCGAGCACGCCTTGCTGCCGACTCGGTGATCGGCAGCTCTCTTGGCCGCGTCGCAGACGGGGCAGTGCGGTTCGGCGGCAGTGCATTGGGCTGCACCGTGGCCGGGCTCGCCACAGCGGAAGCAAAGTCTGCTGCGGTCCACGGTCGCGGTGCACTTGGCGCCCACGTGTCCGGGCTCAAGACAGCGGAAGCATCTCTGGGCTCTGGGCTCCAGGATCTGAGCCCGGACCGACACCCAGCCCACCAGAAGTCTCTTCTGGACGACCTTCTTGGCTGCCGCGACCGGGCAGCGCAGCCAGACTGTGCCCTGCCGGCCGCCGGAGCGAACGATCTCGCCTGTTTTTATGGCGTCCCTGGAGCAGCCACCAGCTTCAGCCAAGGCACCAACAACGTCGTCCTTTGTGGCCGAGTCATCCAGCCCGGTGATGCGCATCTCCACGCACTTCTCGGGTCTGGAGACTCGGACCACTTCTTCGCCCAGGGCCTCCTTAAGCTTGCTTGCCAGGGCGTTTGCTTTGTCGGCACTGGCGGCGCCTGGCAGCTTGAGGAGGCGGGCACCCGTCGCCGCAGTGCTGAATCTTACGCCCTCTATGCCCAGCTCCTGGAGGTCAATGTGCCGCTTGGCCTCGGCGAGCACGTGGCTATAGGTGAGCCCGCGCTCCTCGGCGCCCGGCTGCAGGGTCAGCATGACCGCAGTCGAGCGCGGGGCGCGGAGCTTGGGCACCTTTTTGGCGACCTCTTTCTTCTTCTTCCCTTTCTTCGTCCCCTCCCCTGCCGTGTTGGAGACGCCGGGCGCATTTTTGGGAGTCTTCTTTGTGGTTTTCCCCTTGCCCTTGCCCTTCCGAGTCGCAACAGTCCACTCCTCGTTGGCAGGCTGAGGGTGTGGGTGGGGGCGGGACTCCGGTTGGGGTCGGGTTTGGGGTCTAGGTGGTGGGGGCAGCGGGTCGGCTGTCCCTTTGTTCTTCCTTCCCTTAGCAGTTTTGCTAAGGGAGGGCTTGCTGGCGGGTGCTGGTGCGGAGACGGGAGCCGAATCCGCCGCCTGTTCGTCCGTGTGAGAGGCAGCCGTTGATGCATCGGCAGCAGTTGCCGCAGCCTGGTCTCTCTTTTTGTCGGCGGCCAATGGAGGTCGGAGCCGCTTGGCCGGGAGTAGGCGCTCCTCGAGCCCCTCGAACCTGGCGCTGATCATGGTCCCGCACTGGATCATGACGGCGCGCATGACCTGGTCGAGGGACGGGCCTGGGGCCGGTGCCGGGGCTGGGGGTGGGGCCGTTCGAAGCTCGGCCATCTCCTTGCGGAGTTCAACAAGCTCGGCTGCGAGCCGCGCATTGGCTGCCTCGAGCCTTGCGACTTCCTCAGTGGCTGTGCGGACTCGCAGCTCCGCGAAAGACACTTTCAGGGCGTCCGTCGCCTCATTCAGGGCTCTGACATAGGTCCCTTTGAGGCGTCCTGACGTCCTGGCTACGACGGAGATGGTCTCCAGGGACTCCTGGACCACTTTCTCCAAGTCCAGGGTCTCCGGTTCGGCTCTTCCTTCTGCCGGGAGGACCGGAGACTTCCTGAAAATGGCCGCTCGGGTGGCCCTCTTCTGCGCCAATTCATCGGCCAGCTGGCGTTCAGCGTCCAGCCGGAGCTCCTCGGCCTTGGCCGCGTTGAGCTCGGCTTTGGCCTTGGCAAGACCGACGTACTTGCCAGTGGAGGGAGGACGGCCACGTCCTCTCTTGTCCGGCGTTTTCGCCGACGGCGCCAAGTCCTCACTGGAGCCGGAGCCGGGGACGTCCCTCGCGCGTTTCCTCCAAAAGCGATTGGAGGACAACGAAGCTTGGGACGCCACCGTCTCACAGCTCATATCCGACTCTGAATCGGACAGATTCGTCGACTTCGCCAGCGAGAAATGCTGATCTTCTCCTTCAGGTGTGGGGCAGCGTGCCAAGATGACACGAGCCTGTCGTGCCCTGGTCGGTTCCGTCTTCTTCTTGCGAAGAAGGCGGTCGACGAGAGCCTTGTCCGTATCCGCGCTAGCGGGCAAATCGGAATCCGGTATGGGTGTGCAGGGGTCAGGAGAGCTGGGGCTCTCATAGCGGTCGTTGCCCCCCCCAGAGTACGAGGGGCAGACTGACTCGAGTGAGCCAGTGAGGGATTCTCCGCCACTGTAAGTGGCGGTACCCTCCTGGGGTAACAATACATTTTTGCGACTCGCCATGGTTTTGTTGACAGTTTTAAGGCGTGACGGCCTGGGTTGGTGCCCTTGGGACCGGGTCTACCCCCCGGCCATGCATCCCATAGGCGGGCACCGGGACCGTAGGATTAGGTGAACATGGAGATGAAACAAACAAGAAAAGAAGAAGAATAAACAAGCAGACAAACAGACAGAAAACAAACAAACAAGAAAACACACAAGCAATAAATAATAAAGAAAGAAGAAGAGAACATATATATCTGTAAAAGAAATGGGGATGAGAATGGGGGTGAGGGATGAAGATGATGATAATGAGGGTGAAGGATGATCCGGGATGGGGCCCCCGCAAAGCAAAAGCTTTGCGAAAACCTTCATCCCGTTCTATCTCGTCCGCGAGCCCCTATACCGTGTAAACACGGTAGAGGGACCCGCGACCGAGACCGCGGCGCCCGGGGTTTCAGTTACGTCTATTCCAGAGGGGATTAGACCAAGAACAGGCAGCAACCACGTGAAGGATGACCCCGGACTTGCCTTGGGAGATCTTAGCGACCTGCGCTCCTTCCCAAAGCCGACGCCTCCCCACTCACCACGGGGTGAATGAGGAAGGCCTGGATTCAGGCATCTAGTGATGGATGAACCCAGACCCGCCCAACCTAACCTAACCTAACCTAACCTAACCTAACCTAACCTAACCTAACCTAACCTAACCTAACCTTTTTTTTTTTTTTTTTTTTTTTTTTTTTTTTTTTTTTTTTTTTTTTTTTTTTTTTTTTTTTTTTTTTTTTTTAACCCGGGGGGGAAATTACCTTATTGATACCCTCGGCCTCGGGGGAGACCGAATGGTTATGTGGGGGTCCCCCGTCAGCGCGCATTCTGGCGATGCGCGCTGACTGGGTGTACCCACTAAAAAAAAAAAAAAAAAAAAACCCCCCCGGGGTGTTCTCCGCACCGCGTGTTGGGGTGGTCACGGGATTTACTGTTGTGCTCCGCGGCCACCCCTGCGGTCGTCCAGGCGACCGCCTTGGACCCGTCCCTGAGACTCCGTGGCCTCGTCCGTGTTGGATGCGTTCTGGAGAACACTGCAGAACGCCTCTCGACCCGGGGCTAGTTGGTTGGGTCTTGGATTCCCCCGATCCGCGACCCCTAGCCCCTGTTATGGCGGAGGATGGAGGGTGTAAACGGCCCTCCATCCCCCTTTCCCCCGCTGCAGAAGTGCAGGTCTGCTCTGCAGAGTTGCAGGGCAGCCGGCCGGTGGGTGGTGGTTTAGCGCCCACCACCATTGAGCCATTCCGCCATTTGGCGCAGGAGTGGAGTGTCCTGCGCCTTGGCGGTTTGGCTTGCTGTCTCCAGTGGGGGGACAGGCGTGTCCCTCGTCTGATTTTCTGTCTCCGGGAGGGGGACAGGGGTCTCCGTCATTTCGGCCTCCTGGGCTTGGGGGCCGCTTGTCGCTGCCGATCGGGCGGCGTGGGCACTTCCCGGTTTGGGTGGGTTGCAGCTCTTGCTCCCCACCCGATGATCCGCCGGTTTGTTGGCGGCTGCGCAAAGTGAGCACTTTGGCGCAGCCGCGGTACATTTGGAAGCCCTGTGGCCGGGCCGACCGCAGCGATAGCACTCGTCGCTGCGGTCGACCTCTGCAGTGCACTTAGCCTGCACGTGCCCTTTGTGCAGGCATCGGTGACACTGCATCGGCCTGGGCTCGAGGAGCCTCACTTGCGCCGACGTCCAGCCCACCGTTAGGCGTCTGCCCTCTGCCAGCCTCTTGGCAGCGGCGATTGGGCAACGCACCCATACGGTGCAGGAGCCGCGGAAGTCGCTGCGAGGCTCCCCTGCCCTTACCGCAGCCACAGCGCAACCTCCTCCCCTGGCGACGGCGGCGATAACCTCCGTGGCGGCGGTGGAGTCGTCCAGGCCGGAGATGCGCAGATCCGCGCATTTCTCGGGCCTGGACACCCTCACCGCCTCCGGGTCCAACACCTCCCGCAGCTTCGTGGCGAAGGCGTCCGCCTTATCGCCGCTCGTCGCCCCGGGCACCTTCAGGATGCAGCCTCCGGTTAACGCCTTCTTGAACCGGAGGCCCTGTATGTTACAGGAGGCCAGGTCCACTTTGTTCCTGGCCTCCGTCAGCACTTCAGCATATGTTATGCCCCTCTCCAAGGCCCCCGGCTGCAGTGTGATTACCACAGCCGAGGACTTGGGCGGGCGCAGCCTCTCCGGCGCCGGCCGGTCGCGGGGTCTTGCTGCTTTGGCGCTGCTCGGTGCAGGGGCTGCCGGCTTGGGGCCCCGCTTGGCCACAGTCGACCACTTCTCGCCCGTGGACGAGGGTGCCGACGGGAGGGGGCGGGGGGCCGCCTTCTTCTGGGTGGTGGGGACCGCTGCTGCTGTTTGGGCTGTGCCAGCAGCCTTGGCCTCTTCCTTCTTGGTCTTCTTCGTTTTTCTTTTCGGCCCGGACTTCCGGGGCCCGACAGGTGTGGGCTCCGGGGCGGTCGCCCCCGGGAGCGAGGACTCGGTGGCAGCGCTTGCCCTGTCCGCCGGCAGCCGCTTCGCCGGTAGTAGGCGCTCCTCCAGCTCCTTCAGCCGCGCGCCCATCATGCTGCCCACCTGCAGCATGATGGAGCGCGTCAGCTGCTCCTCGCTCTTCCTTGTGCGAGTTTGTGCCTTCTCCGCCCTTTCGGGGGAGGCTTGTCGGGGGGGCGCAGGGGCAGGTCCCCTTAACGCCTCCGCTCTCTCCTTCCTAAACTCCGTTCGGAGGTCCGCCAACTCTCTGCGGATCTCGGCCAGGTGGCGTTGCAGGCGGGCGTTCTCCGCCTGCAGCTTGGCCGTCTCCTGGGTGGTCGTCCTCGCGTGCAGTACCTCCACCGCAACCTTGATGGAGGCTGCCGACTCCTTGAGGGCCCGAACAACCGTGCCCTTTAGGTTCGTGGACTTGGTCGCCATCTCCATGATGACGCCAACGTCGTCCACGACCCTCTGGTGAAGGGCAGCGGCTGTTCGGGGGTCACTCGTGTCTAATCCCAGGGCCGATCTTGACACGGAGGCCTCCTTGGCTCTGGTTTCGAGGAGCGAACCGAACCGAACCGAACCGAACCGAACCGAACCGAACCGAACCGAACCGAACCGAACCAAACCAAACCAAACCAAACCAAACCAAACCAAACCAAACCAAACCAAACCAAACCAAACCAAACCAAACCGACATGTTCGGATATAGAACTCCCACTTAAATGACGGAAAACCAGGAAGAAGAGTCCCCAAGAATGAGGGCTTTTAATACAACCCGGACGCTCCAACGAACTCCACCCAGCGAGGGAGAGACAAGTCGATCCTCTAGTGTGAGAAGAAGTATCGGAGAGTGGGAATCTGGGAAACCAGACACACAGACGAGGTCGCAGACCAAGTCCCAAACCCCACCCAAGAAACCGGCGCTGGCGGAAACCCAAAAGCCCAAACCGAAGACGGCCCCCTCGCAAGACACAAAAGTGGCTGCGAGGAGACTATCAACGGAGGCAACGGGTAGCCCACAAAAGCCGGAAAGATCTAAATATGCCGATAGGATTTCAGAGGCAAAGGCCTGCGTCATCCGAGCCAAAACCCAGCTGGGAAACTCGAGGAATACAAAAACAGAAATAAAAACGGAGGTATTTCAGGCGGTAGATAGACTGTTCCAACTTGTGAAGGAAGCGGAACTGGTCAAAAGACCGGTCAGCATCCTACACAAAAAACAAGAGGAACAACAACAAAAGGACGAAAACGGAAAACAACCAGTAAATAGCGACCTAATTGAAATATTAGAGGCCCACACAAAGCTACTAAAAATAAACACAGAAAAGATGGAAAACTTAAAGGAAACACTAGACAAACAAACATATGCGAGTGTAACAGCGGTACCCGTGAGGAGACAACTCCCGGAGCATACCGCCCTACACTCCATAGTTATCACCGCCAAAAACGAGAAGGAGACAGGAGAAGAAGTCCTAAACAAAATAAGGAAAGCAGTAAATGCAAAAGACGGGGGAATATTTGTTGAAAAAATAAGGAAGGCTAAAGATAGAAAAGTAATAGTAGGATGTAAATCAGAGGAAGAAAGAGAAAAAGTAAAAGAGAGAATAAAAAGAACAGGAGATTTGAACGTAGAAGAAATAAAAAACAAAGACCCCTTAGTAATACTGAAAAATGTACTGCAATACAACACTGACGAAGAAATAATAACAGCACTTAAAAAGCAAAACAGGGCACTGTTTGAAAACCTGGGCAATGATAATAAAACAGAAATAGCATATAAAAGGCGAACGAGGAATCCACACATGAGCCACATAGTCATGAGAGTGTCCCCCAAAGTGTGGCAGCGAATGGTTGATGCAGAGGCCGTACATATAGATCTACAAAGGATACGAGTAGAGGACCAGTCACCGCTGATCCAATACTCGCTCTGCCTTGGGTACGGTCACGGCAAACGCTTCTGCAAAGAGACCCTGGAGAAGTGCAGCCACTGCGGGGGACCTCACATGAAAACGGAATGCCCGGACTGGCTCGTGGGTGCAGCGCCATCCTGCTGCAACTGCACACAGGCTAAGCTGGACAATGCAAACCACAATGCCTTTAGCCGGGACTGCCCCATCAGAAGAAAATGGGAAGCAATGGCACGTGCAACCGTAGCATATTGCTAAAGGCAAGACCGACAAACTCGACTCAACAAACGCGAGGCCATACTTAGTAGCCCAAGCAAACTTGCAAAGAAAGGCACTGGCAACAAACGAACTCATGCTTGAGGCTAGCAAGAGAAAGATGGCCCTCGCGCTGCTCCAGGAGCCATACGTCGGAGGCATAGGTAGAATGAGGGACTACGGAGGAGTCAGAGCACAAGGCAGGGAGATGGACCAATCAAGGCAGCAATAGCTGTCTTTGACCAAGAACTGGACGTCGTGCAGTGCCTGGAGCACACCACACCCAACATCTCAGTGGTGAAAATCCGCACGAAAACCTGGGAAACCGTGGTCGCCTCATTTTACTTCGAACCCAAGCCAGAACCGATAGAGCCATACCTGGAGCAGTTGAAGAGGTTAGAGCGAGAATTTGGACGGAGCCTAATAATTGGTGGAGACACCAATGCAAAGAGTACATGGTGGGGCAGTACCCAGGTGGATCATAGAGGGGAGAGAACGAGAATGAGGAACACAGGCAAACCCGAGAAGTTGCAAACCAAGTAAATGGACTGGATCGTGATGAATACCACGATCCACCATTTACCACTGACGAAATTGTAACAGCAGCGAGTAGCCTAAACCCCAAAAAAGCTCCAGGGTCGGACGGACTTACCGCAGACATCTGTAACCACGCCATAACTCACGACCCCGAGATCTTCCTAGCACTGGCAAATAAATGCCTCAAGCTGGGCCACTTTCCAAAGATGTGGAAGGAGGCAACTGTAGTCATCCTAAGAAAGCCCGGGAAAGATGACTACACAAAACCAAAATCTTATAGACCGATTGGACTGTTGCCAGTGCTGGGAAAGATCCTAGAGAAAATGCTGATCGCCAGAGTTAAATGGTACATAGTCCCAAAACTCAGCAGTCGACAATATGGTTTCATGCCCCAGAAGTGCACGGAGGACTCCCTCTATGATCTGGTCAGATATATACGTGGAAAGTTAAACGAAAAGAAACTTATAACGGTGATATCGCTAGACATAGAGGGGGCCTTCGACAGCGCCTGGTGGCCTGCCATAAGAGTAAGACTGGCAGAGAAAAAATGCCCCATCAATCTTAGAAGGATGATGGACAGCTACCTGGAAGGCAGGAAGGTTAATGTGAGGTACGCCGGAGAAGAAGTGGGAAGGAACACCAACAAAGGCTGCGTGCAAGGGTCGATAGGTGGCCCATTACTGTGGAACCTCCTTCTAGACCCCCTTTTACAGGGCCTAAAACAGAGAGGTGACCACTGTCACGCTTTCGCCGACGACATCGTGCTCGTCTTCGACGGCAACTCCGCACTTGAGGTCCAAAGACGTGCGAACGAGGCTCTCGCCTATGTTCATCGGTGGGGGGTCAAAAACAAGTTAAAGTTTGCACCACATAAAACAAACGCGATGGTAATAACCCGGAAACTGAAATTTGACACCCCTCTGCTGAGCATGGGCGGAGTCGACATCGTCATGTCAGAGGAGTTCAAGATCCTGGGGCTCACGCTTGATAACAAGCTTACTTTCAATAAGCACGTCGCAAATATATGCAAGAAAGCAGTAAACATATATAAACAGTTGTCAAGAGCCGCCAGGATCAGCTGGGGACTAAACCCGGAAATAGTTCGGTCGATCTACACGGCAGTAGTGGAACCGGTGATACTATACGCGGCGAGCGCATGGGCACCAGCAGCCAAGAAGCTAGGAGTCCAAAAACACCTAAATGCAGTCCAAAGAGGATTTGCACATTTTCTGTGCAAATCTACCGCACCGTCTCCTCGAACTCGGCACTAGTGCTGGCCGGGATACTCCCTCTGGACCTCAGAATACAGGAGGCAGCAGCCCTGTATGAGGCGAAGAGAGGGGTGTCCCAGTCAGTGCTGGGAGACAGAGAGATGGAGCGGAAGACTGCATTTACGGACTTACCTCATCCGGCGGAGCATATAGACCGGCAATTCATATGTCTGGTAGACCAGGAACAAGTTAACAATCACAACGCACAAGCAGTTAAGATCTACACGGACGGCAGCAAAATTGAAGGCAAGGTGGGCGCATCATTGTCTCTTTGGAGCAATGATGCAGAAACCAAAACCCTGAAATTGAAACTGTCGTCCCACTGCACGGTCTACCAGGCAGAATTGCTGGCTATATGCCAAGCCATGAGGATAATAATTAAAAGATCTGAAACTAGCTACGGGGTCTTCAGCGACTCCAGATCATCGCTGGAAACAATAATTGATCAACGCTCTCTCCATCCCCTCGCAGTCGAAATCCGCGAGCACTTAAAAGCCTGTAAACGCCAGAACAAAACAGTCGGTTTATTCTGGATAAAAGCGCACGCGGGACTCGAGGGGAATGAGAGAGCGGATCAATTAGCCAAGGAAGCTGCATTAAACAGTAAGAAGAAGCCCGACTATGATCTGTGCCCGATTTCATTCGTCAAGCGTCAAATCCGCATGGATACGCTTGACGAATGGAATCGGAGATACAGATCAAGCGAAACCGCAAGTGTCACAAAGCTATTCCTCCCCGATGCCATGCAAGCCCACAAGATTGTTAGGCATATTAAACCAGAGGGGGTGATTACCCAGGTTATGACTGGACATGGTGGGTTCTCCGAATACTTGAACAAATTCAAGTGTAAGGAGAACCCATCATGTATATGTGACGAAGACCAACCAGAAAACATAACCCACTTACTAACAGAGTGCCCATCAAACGGAACAGAAAGACATGACATCGAGCAGGAATTGGGAACTGCTATGACTAAAGACAACTTCAACAAATTTCTGACAAACAAAAATGACCGAGAAAAATTTCTGAACTATTGTAGTAGAGTCGCAACAAAAGTAGGTAATAAATAGAAACAAATAAATAGATAAGTTATGTTTAATATTATATAGTAAATATATAGTATATAAGACATAGTATTTAAGAGATAAAAAGCAAGATGTAAATAAAACTCAAGATGTAATAGTTGTAAGAATTAATTTGGAATGGAATGTAAGAATTATATAGAGAAATGTAAGTAGAATTAAGTAATCAGAATAGATAGAATAAGAGTAGAGACCAAAATGGTATATGCAAATAAAAATAGGAAATTGAATAAATTATTACCCCCCTCCCTAAGAGAGACAAATGACTGTACTTATAATACAGCAAATGTACAGAATAGAGAGCAATAAAACCTCTAATAATGTTAGAGAGCACCTAGCTAGAGCGCATTGTATTAGATTAAGTATGTAGTTAGCATTATAAGGACCCCGCTTCCATTCATTTTAGTTTTAAGTAGCTCGCGGGCCGGGCTATACGCGCGGACAGGAAAAAAAAAACCTAACCTAAGCGGAGAGAGAGAGAGAGAGAGGCCCAAGCCTCACGTGGCGAGCCCGGGAGGGCGCCCGCAGAGGTGGTCGCGGAAGCGCCGTGCGAGCCCGTGAGCACCTCCATAATGCGGAGAGGAGAACACCCCGGGGTTTTAGTGTTTAAACCCCGCCAGAACAGCTGTCGGGGGAGTCCCACATAACCACCACCACCCCGCCCCTCCGGGGGAGGGGGTGGTATGCCCAATGCATTTCCCCGGGAAAAAAATATATATATATATATATATATATATATATATACATATTTTGAACTTAAATATTGGAATAAATCAATTATTGTGGCTTTTTAAAATACCACTCAGTTATGTTATATACAGTGGGACTACAAATAATAACACGGGCGGCAGCGACCGACTAATTAGCAATCCGTACCATTCGTAAATGTGATTGGGAGGGCGATTGTCATTAATCCCTACTTATATTATAAATGCGAAAGTAACTCTGTCTGTCTGTTGCTCTTTCACGCCTTAACTACTGAACCCATTGAAATGAAATTCGGTACAGAGATAGTTTAGAGCCTAAGAAAGGACACGGGGTACTTTTAAATGCGAAAAAAGCATTGTAAGGGTTTGAAATAGGGGATGAAAGTTTGTATGGAAGTTTCGAAAAGTTTCGGAAGCTAGAAGCTTGAAATTTATTTAGTAGGCTTTTGATAAGACATAAATAAAATTGGCATTTAAAGTTCGTAAAAATTTACCCTTCATGGGATAAAGTAAAAATAGGGGACGAAGGACGTTTGTATGGAAATATGTAAGGTTTCGGCTAAACCACTGCACCGATTTAAAAGATTATTTCACTAATGGAAAGCTACATTGACAGCGAGTAACATAGGCTATATTTATCCCCATATTCTCGCGGGAACAGGAACTACGCGGGTGAAACCGCGGGGCGCAGCTAGTGTGGAATAAATAAAACATTGTGCAATGTTATGTCATTTAATTTATTAATTTAGTACTAGGGTTTACATTCAACATAATCACATACGGCGGGGGCGCCACTTTCCGCTGGCCCCCTGGCCCCCGATCCTAAGGGGCCGGATCACTCCCGGTTCATCTCTCGACGTCCATCGCGCGACGGGCCATCATTATCGATCATCAGGATTGAAAACGGCCCGTAATCGCATCTTTTCCTAGCCACAGAACACGTATACGAAATCGCAACTCCCGAGGAAACGGTTCAGATCGGGTCCGAGGCGAGCCGGAGCGCGGAGCGAGATCGGCCCGCGCCTCCTACAGCGCCATCTTGCGGCCCTCGATGGAGATCTCCACGGCGCGCCGCGACCCACTGCGCATGCGCTTCTGGTCGATGAACTTCTTCATTTGCTTCTCGTAGCGCGTCATCTTCTTCTTGGAGGTCTGCAAAGGAAAGAGAAAGCGGTCAGCGCGGAGGCGGCGGCGGTGGAGGGGGGCGGACGGAGGGGGGTACGCACCCGGGACATGTCCACGTCGCTGGTGGACTTGGGGCGGTACACGTAGTCCTTGTTGGACGGCAGCGGCACGCGCGCGCGGGCCACCCAGCCCGGCTCGCCCGGCCGCGCCGCCGCGCCGTCCGCCGCGCCGCCCGCCGCGCCGCCCGCCGCGCCGTCCGGCGGGCCCGGCGAGCGCCGCCGCGACCCCGCCATGGCCTCGTCGCGCGCCTGCCGCTCCTCGCGCGTCATGGCTGCAACGCGGAGCGCGCGCGTCAGCGGCGCCCGGCCCGGCCGCCGCCCCCGGCCCGGCCGCCGCCGACGCGGTACCTTTGAAGTCCGTGGAGAGGTTGAAGATGGGCCGCGCCCACTCGGAGATGAGCCGGCCGGCGCGCTCGCGGTTCGCCTTGGTCTCCTTCGGGTGCTTGTACAGGTACATGACGGCCTTGCCGATGCCGGACTGCTTCAGCAGCGACTTGTCGATGGCGGGGAACTGCAACCGAGAGGCGCGTGAGGCGGGGCGGGGCGGGCGGGGGGCGGGGCGGGGCGCACTCACGTCCATGAGCAGCTTGAGCACGCTCTCGCGGATGAGCAGGCAGGGCAGCGCGCGGTTGGGCATGGGCGCCAGCCAGTCGCACAGCACGTTGAGCACGTTGTGCTCCAGGAAGGCGAGCTGCAGGTCGCGCTTGATGAGCTGCGACATGGCGCGCTTGAGCAGCGACACCTTGCGCACGGCGGGCTGGTTGCGCTTGTTGAGCTCGCGGTCCTCGTCGGCGGCGCGGCGCATCTGCTGCAGCAGCGCGCTGATTAGGTCGTCGTTGTCGTTGATGATGTCGATGTCGCGCCGCCGCCGCCGCCCGCGCCGCTCGTCCCGCTTGCGCGCCAGCATCAGCTCGAAGTCGGAGGCGCCGCCGGCCGCGTCCCCGCTGCAACACGAGACGTAGAGGCGGCGGCCGCGGGCGCCCCCGCGCGCCCGCCCGCCGCCGCACGCACCCCTTGGAGTCGGGTCCCACGTCGTCGTCGGAGGAGTCCACGGCGGGCGCGGCCGACGGCGGCGGCGCCTCGGCGGCGGCCGCCTCCGCGTCGGCGTCGGCGTCGGCGTCGCCGTCGGCGCGCGGCCGCTTGGCGCCGTCCGAGTCGTCGGAGTGGAGACGCACGGCGCGACGCTTGGCGCCGCGCCGCGCCGGCGAGCCGGAGCCCGAGCGCGACCTGCGGGGCGGAGCGGACCGGGTCAGCGGCGCCCGGCCGGCCGAGGCCGAGCGACGGGCGCCTCCTCACCTCGAGCGGGAACGGGAGCGGGAGCGCGAGCGCGAGCGCGACACTCGAGACCCCGACCGCGATCTGGAACGGGACTTGGACCTGGAGCGCGATTTGGATCTGGAACGGGACTTGGATCCTGATCTAGAGCGCGAGCGCGACTTAGAACGAGATCTGGACCGGGACTTGGATCGGGATTTGGAACGCGATCCGGACCGGGATCGCGACCGGGACGCAGATTTGCGCGACCCGCTCCGAGACCGAGACCGAGACCGGGACCGGGACCTGGACCGGGACCGGGACCGTGAATGTCTCTTCCGTGCCGCCTCTGGAACATATTTAGAAAAAAAATTAACTATCACATAACACTGGAGAGCTTAAAGTTACAAAAACCTGTTAGTGTTCTGTGCAAAATAAAATCCAAATAATAGCAGAATATTATGCTCACCTGATCCCACAGATTTAGAACGAGACCGTGATTTCGATCTAGATTTGGATCTGGATTTGGATCTCGATTTTGATCTAGATTTAGATCGCGATTTTGAGCGTCTCACTCCAGAGCCTGCAAGACAAACACCCTTCAGGAAGTATTCTACCCATATTGACTAACGGGAAACTAAACATTAGCTAGATTCCACTTGACTTAGGGCGAGCATCCCCGGCAGACCTCGCGGATAGCAATCGGGACGGATGCCAAGCAAAAGATGAAACTCACCAGTTGGAGACCTAGAAGCGGATTTAGACTTCGATCGGGACTTGGACCTAGATCGTCTATCAGCGCGCGCCCCCGGCTCCCCGACGGCGGCGGTGGCGGCCGGTGCGCCCGCTTCCGTCTGCTCCGGTGCATCGCGAGGAGATTGCGAGCGCGACTTGGATTGGGCGGCCGAGCTACTGCGAGACCGCACGCGCGGCGTAGGAGAGCCGCTGCGGGACCGCGGAGGGGACTTCGGGGATCCACTGCGAGACCGCACGCGCGGCGTAGGAGAGCCGCTGCGGGACCGCGGAGGGGACTTCGGGGATCCACTGCGAGACCTTGAGGCGGTGTTTGCCGACCCGCTGCGAGACCGCGCAGCTGATTTCGGAGACCCGCTGCGAGACCGTGTGGGTGATTTTGGAGATCCGCTGCGTGACTGTACAGTGGATTTTGGAGATCCACTGCGAGACCGAATAGGGGATTTCGGAGACCCACTGCGAGACCGTGCGGATGACTTCGAAGACCCGCTGCGTGACCGTGCACTGGATTTTGGAGACCCGCTGCGAGACCGTGCAGGAGATTTCGGAGACGCACTGCGTGACCGAGAGCTAGACTTGGAGCGTGAGCGTGAGCGTGAGTTACGTTCAGAGTGAACTGAACCATGTGACATCTTGGTGTCCGATTCCACCTGTTGAACATCACAAAGTTACAACTGTATCAGCTCTTGTTACACATAAGGCTACCAAGTGGAGACTAAGTAAATTACATATACATACATACATACATACATACAGACACACCTTCTTCCAGTAGGGATAGGGAGGCTACATCTATTCACATATTACAATCCCAGCAGATAGCAGTACACCAACTGCCCGACACTGTTTACTGGTTTATGGAACTGCAAACCAATAGGCTGTGTAGGATCTTTGCATAGTGGTGTCACATCATTTCCGCCAGATCTCTTTCCCACAAAGAACATTGATTGGTCTTTTACTCATTATCTCACATTCTTCCTCAATGGTATATTTTATGCCTCTTCAAACATTATTTATCCTAGCAAATTCGCTTTCTATAGCCCACTTTTTGTCCCCTCGGGAAAAGTGATGTGAGTAAATTAGCCATCAAAATATTTTAAGCGTGGCAGTCAGGATGGGCGATAGACATACCGGCCAGTTCAATGTAGGAAATGTATTCTACGCAGTCCAATTTATAAACAATCAGCTTGGACTTTCAACACTGTGATGTAGACATATCAGCATCTATGCTGAATGTCTGCAAATAAATAAATAAAAATTTGTTCAAAAAATATGTTTCAATGTCTATTCCTGACAATACTCACAGATCTGCTGCGAGAGCGAGACTTCCTGCCACCTGGAACATTTTCCAAACGTTACAAACACAAACAATTTCATGAAGATAGAGACCGCGACACTTCAACACAAGACAGTTTATGGTATCCATTCAAAAGTAGGTATACACGATTTCTATTCCTCTCCAAAACAAGAACTCTCTACCTTTCAATCACTGTTGGGTTTTATACTCAACCATTAGTTCAGGCGTAGTATAGAGCCATTCCTAGTGGTCACGTTTATCAGTAATAGTTTAAATTAAATAAAAACATTCGAAAAAACAGGATTCAGGTAGTGAGGTTAGCTACAAACGCGAGACTATATTTCACCTGTATCAGCAGTGTCTACATCCATGGCTCGATTTCGCTAATAACACAGTTTTAATGTTAATTGAAAAACCACATTTAATCACGAAATAATGTAATTAATCTAATGTAACATTATAATAGGTACTACTACTTTTTATCTAATCGAAGTTTGTTTCTTTCTGTTTCAGACGGCCGATTGATTTGATTTTGATTTTTTTGACGTTTTGTTTTTCTACCGTGCGATGTGACAGTAACATTGAGATAGATTACGCCAAACGAAAAAATATTTTTATATTATTGCTGTGCATGATTTGTGCATTTAGAGGGCCCAGTTGCAAAAGTCCTTAAGCTAACTAAGGACACTTTAATCTAACTTAAGTCCATCACAGAAAAAGTTGATTATGTAATAGAATAGAATCGAATAGAACTCTTTATTGTACACCAAAAAAATAAAAAGTGAATAATGTAATATAACTAAACATTCTGTGACTATTTCAAGCGTGTACCTGTTGCTTTTGTCAATATCGTACAAAAACGGGCAAAAGAATCATGTTTGTTGTATGGGAGCCCCCATAAATATTTATTTTATTCTGTTTTAAACCCCCGACGCAAAAACGACGAGGTGTTGTAAATATTTGTTGTTATAACGGCAACAGAAATACATCATCTCTGAAAATTTTAACTATCTAATTATCACGGTTCATGAGATACCACAGATCTTAATTAAGTATAAAATCTTTGTGAAATACCACCTGGTGACAGACGGACAGACAGACTGACAGCGGAGTCTTAGTAATAGAATCCCGTTTTACCCTGTGAGTACCTACGGAACCCTAAAAAATAAAAGTTTAAATAAAACAATAAAAAAATAATTAAAAAATAGTAAATTAATAATAAACAATTATAACAAATAAATAAAAAAAAAAGACTTATCTTCGATAAAAACAATAAAATCATAAAATATAAAAAAGAGCTAAAGGAGTTTTACTTCAGTCGTGTGGGCACACTAGTTTTTTTATATTTTTTTTTTACTGACATTGACAGTTTTGACTCAAAACTGTTAATATCAAATTATCATTGTCAAAAATGACATTGAAAAATTGATGTGTAGACCTATCGATCGATCCATGATCCATCCATCTATTTTTGTACTGTAATTTATTTATTTGTGTGTAACCCGTTTTGTTTCTACGTTTTGATTGCTAGTCATACCTAAGGTACCTGGTACGTTGTATGTGGCTCTTTTTATGTGTATATTCTGTGGCTAATAGACAAAACGCATCAATTTACGCATCTGTGCCGGAAGAGTGAAGTGCATCGTGTTGACTCACTCCAACGGTCAGTTCGAAATCCACACGCGCCGCATCGCACATGCTCCGCTCCGCGACGACGTAATTTAACATTAAACGTGTCGTGTTTTCATCCCCCGCATTTATTATAATAGGAATCTCGTTTGTCGAACTCACCCCCGCTCGCTTGTGTAAACAAACCGCAACGATAGTGCAGTGACGTGATTTCACGTGTGCCGGCCGGCAAAACGGAACTGTGGGTGATAACTTGGATGGACAGTAGCTGGAGACGGACCCCCTTGAGGTGCTAGATTGGTACGTAGTCTTTTTCCGCATTTTTATACACATAACTACTGCTACCCCTCGACAACCTCAGGAGACCATCCGATTCCCGGCTGAAACAGCCCGTATTTTCACTGAGGCCAGCCCGCACCCCCCCGCAGTGTAGGAAAGCAAATTTTCTACCATTTTATGGTCCTTCAGCAACCGGATTCTCCGTGAAAATTAGCTGTTTCTAACAAACATTTCAAGTTAGACACCCCCGCCATTTTTTTTTTGCCCTTGTTAGTGCGCACGCGTCATATTGCCATCCGCTAAAATCTCTTCGAAACTTTAATATTTTTAACTAAAAACACTAACTACGCTCCTATAACAACCGCATTACATTTATTTCCGCATATTTCGCTAAAAACTTAACCTACATAAGCGTATTCCAATTTCAATATCTCTGTACGCCACTACGAACAATAGGTAAATACCTACATAATAATGGCCGCGAATGAACAGAAGTTGAAATTGTTAGAATCTCAACGGAAATTATTTTTCCAACGCCTTCAAACAATTTACGACTATTCATGTTGCGATTTAAAAGATCCAGAAGCCCTGGATAATTTTCTATGCTCCATTGAAAGTTTAGAAGACGTAAGAACTAACTTCCAATCAACCGCGAAAGAATACAATATAACCTTGTTGAAAATAGATAAAGAAAGTGTACCTGACTCTCAAAGCTGGTTATCATTCGAAGACATGTATTGCCGCATTAAACGTAAATTATCCATGTTTACACCGCCAAAAGCAGAATTTAAACCTACCCCCGCTAAATCTTTAATTAGGTTAGCGCCGATAGAAATGCCAGAATTTAATGGAGATCGGCTTCAGTGGCCATTGTTTTATGCCACATTCCATAACGCTGTACATTTAAATGCATCTTTAACTAATACCGAAAGAATGTATTATTTGGTTGGTAGACTAAGTGGTAAAGCCAAATCCATCTGCACAGGTATTGTTCCTTGCGCCGAAAACTACAACGCGATTTATAGCGCGCTTATATCGAAATACGAAGATAAACGCAGTCTAGCCGTTACATACCTAGATCAGATGTTCTCCCTTAAACCGATCGCTTCCGCAACCGCCAGTAACCTTGAATCTTTCATAGATCAATTCGCCAATGCCTACTTAGCATTGAATAACTTAAACATACCTGATCTATGCGACTTTGTTATGTATTACACCCTTTTGCAAAAGTTAGACAAAGAGTCCGCGCGGTTTTTTGAAATGGAGAATCGAGGTGTAGAATTACCGAACTTAAACGGGTTAATTTCATTTGTCCGCGACCGCGTAAAGGTCCTCACTCGTACTGGTGACCAATCGGGTTCTAAGACCCAGAATACAATTGCATCAAAAACTAATGTACGTTCTTTTATTGTAAACAACAACACCGCTAACAAATGTTCTTTGTGTGAACAACCTGATCACAGTAATCTCTATTTATGTTCGACCTTTAGAAAACTGTCGCCCCGCGAACGTTTCAAGTTCATCAAAAGTTGTAACGCCTGTATTAATTGCCTTAGTAAAACACACACCGCTCAATCTTGTAAATCCATAAACACATGTAAACAATGTCAACAAAAACATCACAGTATGTTACATTTTCTTGAATCCGATTATGCAAACCCGCATTCCTTATCGTCGAAGCTCGATACAAATACCTCCCGCTGTAGTGAGGGAGCTAACGGAAGGGAAAATTCACGTAACTCGACTTCTTCTAAGTCAGACGATAGAACCTTATCACTTTGCAGTATGAATACCTACTCGCATGCTAGTCACGGGCGGAAATCACAAAATGTACTACTAGGTACAGCCCTCGCTGACGTAAAATCAAATGATGGATCTGTTAGGAAAGTTCGTTTTTTGATCGATAATGGTTCTCAAAACCATTTTATAACAAAGCAGGCCTGCAAACAGTTGGGTCTCCGTGTCTTTAATGATTCCAGTAATCAATCGGTAATGGGAATAGGTGACACCTCCCAGCCTATATCAGGCATTACTGACCTAACATTGTACTCACGCCTTGATCCGAACTTTTGCTTGAAGATTCAACCGCTAGTCATTAAAACAATCTCTGGAGATTTACCGAGCTGTTCTTTAAACACTTCCGCGGTCACGCACCTTTATGACCTACCGCTCGCCGACCCGCATTTTTACGCGCCCGGACCCATCGACGTTTTATTGGGTTCCGAGGTCTTTGTCGAAATCTTGCGGCCTGGAAAATCGCTGGGCCCTGCAGGACAACCTGACGCGTTAGAAACCGCCTTTGGATATATAGTAATGGGGTCCACGGCCTCAGTGCCCGCCGATAATCATAAACCCGCACATAATCAAACTCACCGCGCGTTCTTTACATCGAGTGACGAGTCAATTGAGGCTTTAGTTACTAAATTTTGGCAGCTCGAGTCGGTACCTACACAAAAACATATGTCGACAGCTGACCAAGAATGTGAACATTTCTATGTTTCTAATACGCACCGCGACGTTAATTCAGGACGTTATGTAACCGCATTGCCATTTTCGAAATCCCCGCACTTGTTAGGAGATTCCTTGACGACAGCCACGCGCCGTTATTCTTATCTTGATCATAAATTCCAGACTAACAAAACATTAAAGAGCGAATACGACAAGGTAATGACGGATTATTTAAAAGGTGGTATTGTTTCCCCCGCTCCCGCTTTGAACACCGATAACAAATATTATGTAATCCCTCATCATGGAGTCTGCCGACCAGAAAAGCCGCTACGACTTGTATGTGACCCTAGCGCGAAGTCAAGCACTCAAGTAGCTTTAAACGACATTCTACACTCGGGGCCAAACTTACAGGCAGATTTAACCGCAATCATTTTAAAATTCAGACTTTCTCCCGCTCAACTGTTGAGTCATCCGCTATGGCTCCACGGTCCGCCCTGGGCACGTGACGATCTACGTACGTGGCCTATTAATCGCTTCACTTTCGACTCCACAGCTGATGAAAAGCTGTTGGAAATCAAAAAACGCGCTAATGTTTTCATCACCACCGATGAACAACCGCAATTTCTATGCACGCTTGCTAAGAAAGTATCGTCTTGGTCCAAGCTTCTCCGCATTATAGTATATTTATACCGCTTCTTAGGAAAAATTCCGCGTTCTAATAGAATCGAATTTTCACACTTACAATATGCAGAAAATATTATTGTAAAATCTCTTCAACAACAATATTTCAAAGACGATATAAACGCCCTCTCAAACAATCGCAAGGTTTCAAAATCGCTAATCCCGCTTTCACCATTTTTAAAAAATGATTTGCTTCGCACCGGGGGACGTTTAGAAAAATCTTCGCTTTGTTTTGACGCTAAACATCCGATATTGCTTCCTAAAAAGGATCATATCGTTAACATTTTAATAGATTATTATCACCGCAAATATTTACATGCCGGACCACATTTATTACTATCTTTGTTGAGACAAAAATTCTGGATAATTTCCGGACGCACTACAGTAAAACAACGCTTTCGACTTTGTAATAAATGTTTTAAAGTAAATCCCCGTAATGAGGCGCCTTTCATGGCACCCCTCCCCGCTTCTCGCGTCACCGAGGCTAAACCATTCTTACGAACGGGCGTCGACTACGCTGGTCCAATAAACATATTGATAAGCAGATACCGCGGTGCCCGCAAAGAAAAGGCATATATCTGTTTGTTTACATGTTTAGTGACGCGCGCCGTTCATTTGGAATTGGCAGTAGACTTGAGTACGGACTCATTTTTCCGCGCTTTCCGTCGATTCATCTCGAGGCGTTCCAATTGTCTGGAGTTGTTCTCAGACAATGGTGGAAACTTCTTAGGCGCTAAAGCCCAGCTGGACGAGTTGAATGGCTTTCTCAAATCCAAGGCCTTTTGTGATTCCTTCGCTGAGGAAACGATATCTCAAGGCATATCTTGGCATTTGAACCCGCCCAGTGCACCTCATTTCGGTGGCATTTGGGAAACTAACGTCCGCAGTGTAAAGTTGATTTTAAAGCGCGTGATCGGTGATGTTCTGCTTACTTATGAGGAGCTGCTTACCGTATTAACTCAAGTTGAATCGCTTCTCAACAGTCGTCCGCTAACCGCTGTTTTAAGTTCTGACCCCGCAGAGCCCAAGGCACTTTGTCCTTCTGACTTTCTGACTATGGGTCCGCTTGAGTCATTTCATGATGACTCACGTTACAAACCTACATTGACAGATTTAGTCCGCAGTAAACATTTGACTGACCAGGTTGTTCAGAGATATTGGAATCGTTGGAGACAAGAATATCTTAATACCCTACAAACACGCGCCAAATGGAATACTAAGTCTAATCCGGTGACTAAAGGAGCTGTCGTTGTGCTAAAAACTGAAAATTCACCACCGTTACAATGGCCTTTAGGCATAGTAGAGGATATACATCCTTCATCTGACGGAATCGTCAGAGTGGTAACGGTGCGCACTAAGAATGGTACCTATGTTCGCCCTGTTGTAAAACTATGTGTTTTACCTTCTCAATAACCTACATTCTTAACCCCTCCCCGCATTTTTCACCCGCAATTTTAGTCATAGTTTATTTTATCTTTCAAGTTTTCCTATCTTTTATTAGACGGATTACTTCCGCATCCGCTTCCGCATCCTTAGACATTAGATAACACAATTTAGGTGATCATTCTCTCTTTGTTGGTTCAGGAGTCTTCTTTAACTCCTGAAGGCCGGGGGGATGGCTCTTTTTATGTGTATATTCTGTGGCTAATAGACAAAACGCATCAATTTACGCATCTGTGCCGGAAGAGTGAAGTGCATCGTGTTGACTCACTCCAACGGTCAGTTCGAAATCCACACGCGCCGCATCGCACATGCTCCGCTCCGCGACGACGTAATTTAACATTAAACGTGTCGTGTTTTCATCCCCCGCATTTATTATAATAGGAATCTCGTTTGTCGAACTCACCCCCGCTCGCTTGTGTAAACAAACCGCAACGATAGTGCAGTGACGTGATTTCACGTGTGCCGGCCGGCAAAACGGAACTGTGGGTGATAACTTGGATGGACAGTAGCTGGAGACGGACCCCCTTGAGGTGCTAGATTGGTACGTAGTCTTTTTCCGCATTTTTATACACATAACTACTGCTACCCCTCGACAACCTCAGGAGACCATCCGATTCCCGGCTGAAACAGCCCGTATTTTCACTGAGGCCAGCCCGCACCCCCCCGCAGTGTAGGAAAGCAAATTTTCTACCAGTATGTGCTGTGATGTACTTAGTTGAAAATTACACAAAACATAATTTTTGTTACAAATTAATAAAGTATGGAGGAAGCAAATAAACTTCCTCTAAAAAGAGTGGAACTCTCATTGACAAAATTCAACGAAGTGGCGATTCCTCACCATTTGGATTTGTTACGACAACACAAAGCCAATATTATCAAGGCAAGTCTGATAAATCGTTGATTATTTAACTTCTTTGTTCAGCAAATTATGTGCCACGGATGAGCTTAAACCAACTCCCATACGTAAATAACAATGTTATTATTATATTATTAGCTAATGCGTAGGCATTTCTTTTTTTTACTTCATTCCAAGTTCACTTAAATAGAGTGCAAAATAATGTGCATACCTACTTAAATACTAAGCATGTTTTGGCTGTCAGTGAGCATATTGAGCTTAGAAGTGTGTAAATACTGAAATGATTAGGTACCGTAAGCTTCTATGGTGTACTATTATACTTTGGTATTAGATGTTAGGATGAAAGAACCTACGTACATTATATTGGAACACGTGGACAAAGGGATAGAGGCTTAGGAGTGTGAGGCGGCCAATAGTCACGAATTCTGCAGCGCCGTGCCGGAATGGGAGGGCTGCTCCCACATTCCCATATGTCATAAAAGTAGACCTGAAAAACTTCTTATACATGCCTCATGTCCCCGATTTTAGTCCCGGATTCCTATTTTTTTTTTCCTTCATCTGAAATATGTTTCCTAGTTATGTCCTATAATTATGATATGAAATTACTACTTGTGTAAAACATTTTATTTATTGTTTTTTAGACGAGCAGCATATGTCTACATCAGTGTCGAAACAATGTGTGACTTCACATATTCTTCTATTCTGTAACAATAAAACAAAAATAAACAATAAGTTATTACTTACATAGTTTGCTTTTAAAGATGGTAATTGAGAAGTCAGAGACTACACAGTGATCGGTGTAGGTCGGTCGATCGGTGTAGCTTGCGGTATTTTCGCGGCTCTCCTCCGCACACTCTCGAGAAGGCGGATATCTCTACAACCTAAAGCACAACATGGGACATTGTCTCGCGCAGTACTCCGCGGGCGGCGAGCACCGGCGCGTGCGCGCCGAGCAGGCCAACGCGCGGCGCGTGGCGGCGCGCCTGCGGGCGCTGCTCGGGGAGCTGGACGCGCTGCGCCGCGCCGTGCGGGCCGCCGACTGGCCGCTCTTCGACGCTCGCACGCAGCGCTCGAGGGACCTCACGCTCAAGGCCATCGTCGACTATCTGGGTACGTGTCGGCGCGTTCGACGGAGGCCGTGTCCATCTCTGTGATAATGTTTTGCTTGTGTCCCGTAGCGTCGCGGAAAGCGTGCGTTGCGTGATCCGCGATCGTCAGGTGAGGGACGTCTATACGTTCCATTTAGGCTAAAACTTTTAAGCCCCGCTCCCCCATCGATTCGGCCCGAGTTCTCTCCGACCGCTACTCACTAGTCCCGCCACGGTGACGATTTCGTTTCGTCTTTGTAGGTGTGATAGAGAGCGGATGCAGGGCGCTCGTGTATTCGAGCGCCGCCCGACCCATCGGTGAGAGTTTTGTGTGTCGCCCGTCCCTCGATATAAGATTAACATTCATCTTTTGCCGTGGCTTGAAATCACTAACTCTGAGATGTATAGTGTGGAGCTTACTCATAAAAGCTCGAGTACTATTTACAGATTGACAGATGTCCGTGCCGGTTTCGGCTCCGATGACTTTTCCGCTATCGCTTACGATTCTGAGCACTATGTTTAACTTCAATATGGCATTTGGTGGTACAAAAACTCTATTAATTTATGCGCCACGATCGAGTCAAAACTGGCGCAAATAAACCACCTCGCAGAGGTACGAAGGGTCGACAATACTCGCTTTCGAGATTAATAGCGAGATGGCAGGCCGGGCATTCAATTTGCTCATTAGCCTAACGGACTCCGTGAAGTACCCAGCATGCCTGTAACAGTGCTAGTACCACCTTATTTATGTAGATATATATGTGAATTTTGGGTATTAACAAAGGCATAATTAAGAACTTTCAAAATGTGTACTGTGACTGTGACTCCCAAATTTATACGAGTATGCGCTCTCGTACTGGCGTTATTATATTGATTAAAAACTGCTCACTCGAACTGAATAAGTATGAATTCAATATAACAACTTTGAAAATTTGTAATTATGTCTCAGTTGTAAAAAAAGTCATCAGTCAGTTGGTAACCCAATAAAAAATTATTTAAAAAATAAGCATTGTTATTGGCATGTGCCGGTGACAACAGAAACGCCCCCGCTGTCGGGCGGAGGTCCGGGGACACCCTCGCGGGCCGACGACGGAACGACGGCGCCCTCGCCAGCGGACGCCGGTCCGGCGGCGCCCTCGCTGGCGGGCAGCGCCGCGTCCTCGGATTCCGTGGGGCTCGTGCCGGCCGCCGAGGGCGAGTCCGAGCCGCTCCTGCAGCTGCGACTGGACCACCACGTAAGGAACACCGATCGAGTCGGAGCTTTCGTTTCGATATCCATCTCACCGTCGCCGCGACCGCAGGAGCTGGAGCTGCGGGAGCGCGAGGCGGCGCTGCGCGGCTGGGCCGAGCTGCAGGCCGAGGTGCGCGCGCTGCACGACGCCTGGCAGCACGTGCAGGCCGCCGCGCTGGCGCAGCGCGACCCCGTGGCGCACGTCGCCGCCGCCGCCGACGCCGCCGCGGGCCACGTGCACGCGGCGCGCACGCACCTGTGGACCGCCGAGCGCCTGCGCGGCGGCGCCTGGATGGCGGGCGGCGCCGTGGCGGGCGCGCTGGCGGGCGGCCCGGTGGGGCTGGCGGTGGGCGCCAAGGCGGGGGCGGCGGCCGCGCTGGCCGGCTCGCTGCTCGGCTGCCTCGGCGCGCGCCTGCTGGGCCGCCGCCGCCCCCTCGAGCTCGCCGCCCCCGCCCCTGCCCCCGCCCCCGCCGACGCCGACAAAAAGGACGACTAGCGGCACCGGTGCGTCTGCTCGTAGACGGAGCCGATGCACCCCGCTTCCCTTCGGATCGGTTTTGTACGAGAACCGTGATTCGCTCTAGATTCTAGATCGTCCAACAAGCGCGGCTAACCGCACCTTGAGAATAGGTAATTAATTAAAGTGCTCAAGCTAGTTGCACACGCTCAGCTCGATTTTGATGAGCATAAAAAGAACCAATAAAAATGACTCTAATGATGCCATTTTATATCTCGTCACATCAGTTAGATCCGTGTGAGTGTCTCTCTCTAGGTATTCTGTACTTACCCTGCCCAGACCCATCTACAATTTGGGATGAAGCAACCCAAATCCAGACCCGTAGAAAAGTAAACAAAATGGATGTAATTTATCCTATAATTATTTACTGCACCTTTTGTGTTTCTCGAGTAGTTGCCTAGATAATTCCTGTAAGTGAGTGCATAGCTATCTATGTGGTACCTAAATAATATCACAGAATAAGTACCTATCCTCATTGTCGTGTATATTAATGAAATAGCTAGGTAATTGTAGTTAGTGGCTGAAGAATCTTAAATACCTATCTAATAATAAAGCTAGACGCTGTGATTGCTTGTTAGCTTATTGTACAAACTAGTCCATAATTATTTATCTTAAAGATAAAGTGTTATCAACACCTAACTATACTACTAATATTTATATCTAAGCACAATTTTATGTAGTTTAAAGAACAAGCTTCTAGATCTATACATAATATACAAAATGGATTTATCAAAAATAAAGCTTTTTTTTACAATAATTATGATTGTTCATTTATATACCTATATGTTCTACTATTAACCCTTGAGTGCTATTTTAATAAAATTTAAACAAAACCGAATCATCGGGAAAAAGAAAAGGATTAAGGTGAAATAATAAAAAGGGTGTACAGGTAATATAAGTAAGTAAGAAGAAGAAGACATCTACTTATTATTATTGAAGTTGAATGAGGTGTATACACCAATAGCTAGGTACCTTATGCCTACCTAATCAACAAAATATTTCACCACATTGGATGGAAGTGATGATTATTACTTCACTAGAAATAGACGTTGTGCTAAGTGTTGCCAACACGCATTTTTAATACCATAATTAACGTGTAGTTGCACATTAACTGTGGAGCATTAGTGGTATACATCGGTAGAAAGGTAGAAATATTAAGATTTATTTCGTTAGTGTTATTTTTATTTTATTCTAGTTTCGCCCCGCGTGTTTTACCGCGTTGAGTATTACCTATCCCTTTGTGAATCTAGATAATAAACTAATTATCTGCGTGCCAAATTCCATTCAAATCCGTTAATTAGTAGGTATAATTGCACGAATGAGTAACAAACATCCATTCGTGATCCATGGGTACGATTCTGTAGGATAGGATATACCTAGTCAAAAGATAGGATAGTCATTAGTCAGTCAAGACTCGAATCCCATCTGTCATAAAGTCATAACAAAGAAAATGTAGGTACGTACAATATGAATAATTATGCTCTGAGGTTAGTCAATCTACAGACTTCGTATACAAATATACAAAGTTTAACATGGTTTGCTGAACGACCTTCTAGATATGAACACAGCATAGACACGGATAATAGTTTTGGCCGAGGCATTGAAAATGTCAAAGTCATTACTGATAAAGAAGCGGTACAAAGGAGAATGTTGACTGTGTGGGCTACTCACATACAACAAATATATAATTCTATATATCTCCCTACTTACAATAAAATATCTATAATACATTTGTATAAATAAATAATAAATAATACACTGATTTAACAATACATAAATTACTCACAATAAACATAAAATATAATACACCTAAACTAAACCTATATAACACTGATGGTAAGCGCATTGGAATCCGCGGTAGCCTCCTCTGGCTACCTTGTTTGTGCTACGGTTCGCGCGACACAGATTACGCGGTAGTAGTCGAGCTCGGGCGCGTCTCCCGCTCGCGACCAGTTGCCGCCGCCGCGACCCGGGCCTTCCCCGCGCTAGCCCTCAGTCAGCGACAGACTAGTTGGCGATAACTGTGTCACACGCTCACCCATCTGTTTACTCCTTCTATACCCGAATAAACTATTTAAACAAGAGGACGCTTTGATTGTGCACCCGCACCCATAACTGGTGACCCCTAATAGAACACGAAGATCAAGCAGAATGAGTGATAGTAGTGATTCGAGTGTGAAAACAGCGATACCGGCTCAAGACGGCGCTAGTGGAAGTACGCCGCACGGACCGCACGTAACTGTGCGCCGTGCCCAACGAGTACGTGTCTCCGCGGAACGCGAACACGACTTTCGTAGGATGAATCTTAAAGTGCCACCCTTTTCACCGGACGATCCTGAGATATGTTTTGCATTACTCGAAGGTCAGTTTGAAAATTTTAATATTACGGAAGACTCAGTTAAATTTAATAACGTCATAGTAAATTTGGACATGCAGCACGCAAAAGCGGTTAAAGATATTATTGTCTGTCCTCCAGCGAGACACCGTTATGAAAAAATTAAAACTGAGCTGATTAGACGCCTGTCCGCCTCACACGAAAAAAAGGTTAAACAATTGTTAACTCATGAAGAACTAGGAGACCGGAAGCCTTCACAGTTCCTGAGGCATCTTCAGGATCTGGCCGGACCTTCCGTACCCGAAGACTTCATCAAAACAATTTGGAGCAACCGCCTACCGAATAATATTCAGACAGTATTAGCGTCACAGACCACCCAACCGCTAGACCAGCTATCTGACTTAGCCGACCGTATTCACGAACTGACCTCGCCATATAATGTCGCATCAACATCGACAAACATCGCACACACTAACCCTCTTAGTGAGATTGCAGAGCTCAGGAAGATGGTGGAACGCCTCGCGCTGAAAATAGACGAACACACGCGCACTTCGAATCACTCACACTATAACAACCGTTCCAGACCACAGAGACGTCAATCGCCATCACAAGGATCACGCCAGACCCAGAGGACGCGATCCAACTCCAGCTACCGGAAGTACCCTTTGTGCTGGTATCATTCAAAGCACGGAGGAGACGCACGCTCCTGTGTCAAGCCATGCGACTTTGTTAAAAAGGCGGGAAACTTCACGGGCAGTCGCTAATGGCGGCTGACGATTGCCCTGCCTCTTCAGGTCGCCTCTTCGTTACCGACCGTAGTTCGAGCACCCAGTTCCTGGTGGACACCGGCAGTGACCTATGCGTATACCCTCGATCTGCACTTCGGGAACGTCGCAGCAAGACCGACTACCAACTGTGCGCGGCTAACGGAACTACAATAGACACTTTCGGTTATTTAGAGCTAAATTTAAATTTAGGCTTAAGGCGTAGCTTTCCATGGCGCTTCATTGTAGCAAATGTTACTAAAGCTATTATTGGTGTTGATTTCCTTAGCTTTTATAATCTGATAGTAGATTGCCGTAATCAGCGTTTAATTGATAACACCACAACATTGTTTTCAAATGCTTCTATTGCTAAGACTGATGTATTTTCTATTAAGGCTTGGACGGGTGACACAAGGTATCACAATATCTTAAATAATTTTCCAGAAATTACCCGCCCTTCAGGCACACCGCTGATTCCAAAGCACACCACCAAACACCACATCCGCACTACACCCGGCCCACCCATATCATGCACACCTCGCAGACTAGCTCCCGATAAGCTTAAAATTGCTAAGCAAGAATTTGAATTGATGCTTAGTAATGGTACAGCGCGCCCATCTGACAGTCCCTGGGCCGCGCCCTTACACCTGGCTCCAAAAAAGGATAATGGCTGGCGACCATGCGGCGACTATCGAATGCTCAACGCACGCACTATCCCAGACCGTTATCCAATAAAACACATACAAGACTTCGCTCAAAGTATCGCTGGTTGTAAGGTCTACTCAACAATAGACCTAGTTAAGGCCTACAACCAAATACCGGTTTACCAGGGTGACATACAGAAGACCGCGATCTCGACACCCTTCGGACTGTTTGAGTTTCCATTCATGACCTTTGGGTTAAGAAATGCAGGTCAAACATTCCAAAGGTTTGTCGACGAGATGACCAGAGGTCTCGACTTCTGCTATTGTTATTTGGACGATTTCCTCGTCTACTCCCGCACAGAAGTAGACCATGAAGCCCACCTTCAGCAGCTTTTCACCCGCATGAAGGAATATGGCATCCTCGTAAACACAGCGAAATGCGTCTTTGGAGCTAGCGAAGTTTCATTTCTGGGGTACAAAATATCAGCCTCCGGTACGAAGCCCCTGGAATCAAAAGTGGAGGCCATCAAGCATTACCCCCCACCAAAGACGGTCCGTGAATTGAGACGATTTTTGGGGATGGTAAATTTTTACAGGCGATTTTTACCGCACGCCGCCAAAGTTCAAGCACCCCTAAACGCCTTACTAACTGGATCAGTAAAAGCATCGCATCCAATCCACCTGTCTGGTGATATACTGTTGGCCTTCGAACAATGCAAAGAAAACCTGGCTAACGCTGCATTGCTCGCTCACCCAGATTGTCAAGCCAAACTCGCGCTGGTAACAGACGCGTCAAATTTGGCGATGGGAGCAGTTCTGCAGCAGTTTGTGGATGGTACGTGGCAACCCCTCGCGTTCTTCTCACGGAAGTTCAGTCCTTCTCAACAGAAGTACTCAGCCTTTGACCGCGAGCTGTTAGCCATTTACGAAAGCATAAAACACTTCAGGCACATGTTGGAGGCAAGACACTTTGTGGTGTATACAGACCACAAACCTCTCAGTTATGCTTTTAACGAAAGAAAAGCTAACTGTTCCCCTCGTCAGTACCGGCACCTCGATTATATCTCGCAGTTCACTACCGATATCCGACACATCTCAGGCAGAGATAACGTCGTCTCTGATGCATTGTCCAGGATAGAAGAACTGCAGACATCAATCGACTTCACCTTGCTCGCCACATCTCAAGCATCTGACCAAGAGCTCGCCCAACTTCTGGGTGGTGAATCTTCACTCCGCCTGAAGAAGTTGAAAATCCCCAACACCCACACAGAACTTTACTGTGACATTAGCACAGAATCACCAAGGCCTTTCATTACGAAACCATTTCGAAAACCACTCTTTGATAGCCTTCATAATCTCAGCCACCCAGGCGCAAACGCAACCGCTAAAATGATAGCAGAGCGATTTATTTGGCCGGGGGCGCGCAAAGACTGCCGAGAGTGGTCACGAAAGTGCCTGGCCTGTCAACGCGCTAAAGTGAGTCGCCATGTGTCATCTCCATTAAGCACATTCGACTTACCTCGCGCCCGATTCGCTTTTGTCCACGTGGACATTATCGGACCACTGCCTTCATCACAAGGCCATCGGTACTGCTTAACAGTAGTGGACCGTTTTACACGCTGGCCCGAAGTCACGCCAATGGCAGATATGACAGCCGAAACTGTTGGCAAGGCGTTGATGTCGTGGATATCCAGATTTGGATGTCCAACCGACATTGTGACTGACCGCGGCGGTCAGTTTGAATCGGCACTTTTCCAATACCTTGGAAAAATGATCGGATTCAAACACCGCAGAACAACCGCGTATCATCCAGCGTGTAACGGTTTGGTGGAACGTTTTCACCGTCAATTAAAAGCAGCGATAATGTGTCACGCTGACAACAACTGGGTTGATACATTACCCTTGGTGCTTTTAGGCATAAGAAGCTCATTTAAAGAGGATCTTCAAGCTTCATCAGCAGAAATGGTGTATGGCGAGCCGTTACGTCTGCCGGGAGAATTTTTCCAGGCGACAGTGCCAGACTCCACCGACATATCAGACTTCACCACTCGCCTGCGCCATTTTGCAGCTAAGCTGAAGCCCTCACCAGCTTCTCGTCACACTAAAGCCAAAATCTTCATTTTCAAAGATTTGACATCATCCAGCCACGTTTTCTTAAGGGACGATGCAGTGCGAGGCGCTTTACAGCCTCCCTTCACCGGCCCCTACGAAGTGCTCGAACGCGGTGACAAAACCTTTAAATTATCTGTCAAGGGTAAAACTGTTACCGTGTCTATAGATCGGCTCAAGCCGGCCTACATGCTGGTTGATCCAACTCCTACCCCCACCCCATCCCCCATTCCCACTGTCTTACCCGATCCCATTCCAACACAGCAACAGGACAATTTAATCCCAGTCCCGGCGCAGGATGTAGTAAAGGAGACTCGCTATGGACGTAAAGTGCGACTCCCTAACTACTATCGTCCGTAGTGACGGACTCTGAAAGGGGGGTGATGTGGGCTACTCACATACAACAAATATATAATTCTATATATCTCCCTACTTACAATAAAATATCTATAATACATTTGTATAAATAAATAATAAATAATACACTGATTTAACAATACATAAATTACTCACAATAAACATAAAATATAATACACCTAAACTAAACCTATATAACACTGATGGTAAGCGCATTGGAATCCGCGGTAGCCTCCTCTGGCTACCTTGTTTGTGCTACGGTTCGCGCGACACAGATTACGCGGTAGTAGTCGAGCTCGGGCGCGTCTCCCGCTCGCGACCAGTTGCCGCCGCCGCGACCCGGGCCTTCCCCGCGCTAGCCCTCAGTCAGCGACAGACTAGTTGGCGATAACTGTGTCACACGCTCACCCATCTGTTTACTCCTTCTATACCCGAATAAACTATTTAAACAAGAGGACGCTTTGATTGTGCACCCGCGTCCCATAACTGTAGTTGATACGACGCGACACGTCGCGCGTCGTCGGTAGAGTTAATGTTATTCGGCTATAAAATAATAAAGAATTGACTACAGTAAAATGTAAATAAATATTTATGACAGTTATTTTCAAATTTAAAACCGATGTCATAATAGTGAACCTAACTTAAGATAACAACTCTATACTGCACTCCAAGACATGATAAAAAAAATTATTTCAAAAACTTACTAATTTTCATTTCAACTTTGGACTGCAATGCCTACGACTGTTTTCCACGATAAATTTTTGTTTGCAGTCGGGTTTTATGTATTGTTAATAACTTTTTTGGACCTATTTTAGCTCTATTCTTTCCGAATTACATTTCAATACTAATAATTATTAATTGCATAGATTTCATAAACCTTTTTTAGAACTCTTTATTTTGTAAACATAATGATTAGACACCAAAAATTCGCAATTTATTATATTAAAATTTTGATACGACTTTACTTTTACTCGTCACTCTATTAAGACAAATCTAACAACATCTCTATAGCTAAAATGCATCGTGCCATTGGGGCTACACAGCACGTCAAAAAAATACATACATAGATAGACATGAAAAATATAATTCTTCTTTTAAGGCAGTCAGGTAAAATATATTGTATTGTACAACATAACTTAAAAGTCATAGGTATACTTGGCATGGGCTCAATGCACTAATCGTGCAAGGCCAAAAGGAAAGAAAAAAATCAAACTGACAGTTTGACAAAACAACATGGCCGTGTTGAGGATAGGAACTGAACCCAGTAGAAAAGTTTACGAGTTGAAATTACATGTTATTTACTAAGAAATTGCTTTGCAATTGTTTCTTTACTTAAATTATTACTGTGAAGTATATGACTATTAACTTAAGTGTTTTAAGTTATATTTTGTGCCAATATTCGTTATTAAGTATACGCGTCATCGTTAGTGCCTCTACTGGTTTATTGTGGATGTAATAGGGTTTTTAGCGGCGGCACGATGTCGTACCCGCCGCGACAGCCCTTGGTGCCCTACGGGCTTGCCCCAGGAGTCGTCACCATGCAAATGCCCACACACGTAAGTTATCCATCATTATAACCTAACTATAATGAAACAGTTACGTTAACTACTTAACTAAAGCCAGACATTTATATAAAAGAAACATTTCTGACTATCATTAGATAGCCTAAAAATATTAGATAGTAAGAATTTACATGAAAAAATATGTGACGCCGGCATGGACTGTAAACGGGTTGGTGGTGAGAGTAACAGGCTCAAAGGGGAAAGAAACTACTGGAGAACAAGAAAATACTAGATTTAGAAAGTACTAGAAGTTTAAAGCTCGATCGAAGGAATCACATGAATTTGGAGGGGTGGTAAGGAGGAACCACCCCCTATCTATTCCCTCTGAAGATTTATAGTTTTTAAAACTAAATAACTCTACTCGGTCTGGGTGGGCGCCAGTAGCTTTAGCGGTTGCCTATGAACTTCTGGCTCCCACACTATCAACCTAACCTATTAAATTTGTTTTGCTCTGTGTCCATTTTGCCTAAACAACATATGAAAGAGAACATTCACAGAATCTCAAAAGCAATAAAATAATGCTGTGACGTGCAGTTGCTGTTAAATAATAAAAATAAAAATGAGCACTTAGAGATAGCTGTAAACAGGTTTCTAATTGAAATAGGTTATTGGAGTTATTAATTACACTCGTAGACAAATAAAAAGTGAAAAAAATTTAACTGACATGCCAATTTGCAAATGTCATTTGTGACACCCCTATGTAATTTCACACATTTTCCAATTTTACATCTACAAATGATTTAATTCCAACAGCAGTGCCCAAAATCTGAAATAAAGATTTTGATATATAACGTCTTAAAATATATGACTCCTCCCACTCTTTCTTCACACTTCATTGACCCCCTCCCCCTTAATGTGTGCGTAATTTATGGAAGGCTCCTTATGGTGAGCCGTTGGTTTAATTGTTTAGTCTTACATACAAGAATATCCTTACCAAAGTATTTAAATTTGTTTGACAACCATGGAAAGAACCTCACTAATTGTTCCCGGTCAAGGGTTCTCAATTTCGTCTAATTCAAAAATGTAAAAACTATATTACAAATGAATCATTCATTTCTAAAATGTGCATGAAGAGATACCTTCATATTGATGAATCAAACTACATGAAACGAAGTGGCTGAATGTTACTGTCGAGATATATTGTCGATATATATTTTCATTTGAGATCGTTTTATAGACCATGCAAACAATATGAACTCGACAGGTGATGGTGGGCGCGTACGGCGGCGGCGGTGGCGGCGGCGGCGGTGGCGGCGGTGGCGGCGGTGGCGGCGGAGGCGGCGGCGGAGGCGGCGGTGGGAGCGGCAGCGGCGGCGGCGGCGGCAGCGGTGGCGGCGGCGGCGGCGGAGGGCGCGGTGCGCTGCTGCCGGCGCCGGGCAAGGCCGTGATCGCGCGCGGCCCCACGCGCAACAACGGCGCCAAGGAGTCGGCGGACGGACCCGCCGTCACCGTGTTCATCGGGAACATCGCGTCGCGCGCGCCCGACGCCATGATCCGCAGCCTGCTGGCCGCCTGCGGGCCCGTGCTGGGCTGGAAGCGCGTCGCCACCTTCGGCTTCAGCGAGTACGCGTCGCCCGAGGCGGCGCTGCGCTGCGTGCGCCTGCTCAACGGCCGCGCGCTGGCCGACAAGGCGCTGCTGGCGCGCACCGACGGCAAGATGCAGGCGCTCGTCGACAACTACAAGAGTGAGTGTCGGGCGGGCGCGGCCGGTGCCGGCGCGGCCGCGGCCCCGCCTCACGCGCCTCTCTCCGCAGCGGAGCAGCGCTCGCGGCTGGCGGAGGGCGCGCCGGGCACGGAGGGCGCGGACGGCGCCGACGGCCCGCCGCCCGACTGCTACCTGGACGCGCGCCAGCGGCAGCTGGACGAGCTGGCGGAGCGCAAGCTGGCGCACATCTACCGCGACTACCAGGACGAGATCAACAACTACGAGATCCTGCAGAAAGGTGCGCCCCGCCCCCACCCGCCCCGCCCCGCCCCCGCCCGTCTCTGACCGCGCGTGCGCTCTCGGTTGCAGAGGAGCAGATATCCAAAACGGCGAAGGTGCTCGAGGAGGCGGACATCTCCGAGGAGAAGCGAGACGTGATCCACCGCGAGATCGGCAAGTTCCGCGAGAGCATGAAGGTAGCTCCCCGCCCTCCCCCGGCCCCCTCCTCTATACTGTGTACTTTAATACCGACAGGCGCCGGACGCCGCACGCCCGCCGCGGCGCGGGGGGGTGGGGCGCGGCGGGTTGCCCCCCCGGCCGCGGCGGCGCGCGGCGTGCGGCGCTGACGTTGTTGCGGTGAATAGGTGCCGCTCGGCCGCCGCGCGCCCGCCCCGCCCGCCGCGCACGGTGAGTCACCCGGCCCGGCCCCCGGCCCGGCGCCGCCGGCGGAGCCCGCGCGCGCCGGCCCGGGAGCGCCGCGAGCGGTCCGCTCTCACTTTATGCGGTCGATCTCAACCACGTTTCGAGTCCCACACACGTTTCATTCGCATCATACTTACTCACGATCCTATTATACATACGAGTGACCGAACGAGGTTCCGTCGAACCGCATTCCTCACGAATTTCAATTTTGAAGTGATACTTCTAATGCGACTTCCAACAAGGTTGCGTTTAACGTTTAACGCTCCTGGGGAGGGGAAATAGAAAGAGACAGCGAGAGTGAATGCGTAGCACTCGAACGCATGCGCGTAGTATAAAATACAATTACAATTTGACTTTTGAGTTTTTGTAAGAAATATTGTAAAAATAGAACTCAAACATTTCGTATCCTACTGTAGTTATCATAATACCACTGTAAATTTTATAGATTTGGATATTTCTCCACTCGAAAATGATAATTAAAAGATGCGGTCAATTGTGACAACAACAATATGATTTCACTAAAAATCACTTGCTACCCCTTCCTATTTTCATTTCCACATTACGAAGTTTCACTTCTTCCGCGCGGAAGCACTCCACGCACTATTTTGTTTCACTATTTTCTCTACGTGACGGAACGTAACGCCCTCCAGTAGGTACACGCCGATCTCATCGAAGGCTTAACTTTACGCTCGCCGAAGCGAGATCATCGCATCGTTTTATCGTTCACACTATATCGAATAATGTTCAATTTGAAACGCGCGGCAGACTTCCCGTCGAAACGGACCGACCGCGACGCCGTATCGGCCCCCGAGCCCTCCCTCGGCGGAGGGGAGGCTCGCGGCGTCCGTCGCGGCGGGAAGCGCCGCCGGCCGCCGCTCCGCATTCGTGAGTGGCGGAGCGGCGGCCGCGCCGGCCCGCGCGCGCCCGCGGGCCGGCGCTACGTAACCGCGCGCGCCGCGCCGGGCCGCCGCGCCGCCGCCGGGCCGCCGCCGCGCCGCCGCCGCTCCGCCGCCGCCGCCGCCGCCGTCGCCGCCGCGCGTAAGTAACGCGCTCCGCACGCGCCGCCCGCGCTCTCCGACGCCCCGCGCGCCGCGGCCGCGGCCGCCGCCGCCGCCGCCGCCGCCGCCGCCGCGGCCGCCGCCGCCGCCGCCGCCGCCAGCCCGCCGGCGGCGGCGGCGCGACGCCGGCGGCGAGCTCACGCCGCACGTTTGGGTGCAGGACGAGGCCGAGGTCGTCGTGCGCCGCAAGAAGGACGACAAGGACAAGGAGCGCGACCGCCCCGACCGCCCCGAGCGCGAGCGGGACCGCGACCGCGACAAGGAACGGGACAAGGATCGAGAGAAAGATCGAGACAAGGAACGAGATAAGGACAGAGACAAGGAACGAGAGAAAGAGCGAGACAAGGAGCGGGATAAGGAGCGAGAGAAGGAACGGGACAAGGAGCGCGACCGCGATCGCGACAGAGGGGAGCGCGGCGAGCGCGAGCGAGACGATCGTGACAAGGAGCGAGACAGAGACAAGGAGAGGCGCCGCCCGCGGAGCCCCTCCAGGTGAGTCCGGTTTCCACCGCCACCGCGAGCCGTATACGAGGCGAGGTACAAACGTTCTGTTCCTACGCAGGGGTAAGGACGAGCGACGCCGCGACGAACGCGACAAGGAGCGCGACAAGGAGCGGGAGCGCGAGCGGGAGGAACGCGAGCGGGATCGTGAGCGCGAGCGGGAGCGAGAGCGCGAGCGCGAGCGCGAGCGAGAGCGGGAGCGGGAGCGCGAAAGGTCGGTAACCGGTGACTCTGCACGCTCTTCTGCTGGCCGAGGGGCGGTGAGCGCAGACGCGTCATAATGAGAGCTCTTTTCATTTTCAGGGAAGTGAGAGAAAGAGAGAGAGAGCGCGAGCAACGCGAAAGAGAGCGAGAACGGGAACGCGAGAGAGACAGAGAAAGGTAAGTTTCTAGAGGCTGCAGTGCGAGCACAGTTTGTTTTAATTGATCGGTAAACGCGGTTTTTAGGTGATTACATCATTATTATCAAATTTAATGTTCATAGGTGCATGAGTCCGCCATCTCCAGATTATTTTATTTTAACGTAAACAGCTTCTTCAATCTATTATAAATACACTAATAGGTTCACTTAGTCTCAAACCGTTTTCACATTTTTACTCACATTCGTCGATTCGGTCGATCGGGCGCCGCGCGACCTAGAGTCGGACTCACGCCCTCTCACTCCCGCAGGGAGCAGCGCGAGCGGGAACGCGAGCGCGAGCGCGAGCGGGAGCGCTCCCGCGAGCGCGAGCGAGGCCGCAGCGAGATGGATTCGCGCAAGGAGAAGGAGATGGAGGAGGAGGCGCGCGAGAAGAAGCGCCTCGAGAAGAAGGCGCGCGAGAAGGAGGCCGCCTACCAGGAGCGGTGAGTGCCGGGGGGGCGGGGCGGGGCCGACGCCGACGCCGCAGTACTGACGCCGCCCGTTGCAGGTTGCGCAACTGGGAGGGCCGCGAGCGCCGCAAGCACGCGGAGTACGACAAGGAGACGGAGCGCGAGCGCTGCCGCGAGGAGGAGCGCGAGCGGGAGGCCAAGCGCCTCAAGGAGTTCCTCGAGGACTACGACGACGAACGCGACGACCACAAGTACTACAAGTGAGTGCGGCGGGGCTCCCTCCTCCGGATCGGTCCGTTCGAGACAGGCTTCACTGTTGATATCTTTGATGACATGACTATTCCTTTTGTTGCTACGAGTACGGCTTTGTGTAGAAAAGGTCGAAGCGACTAGCCGTTTTGAACTAATCGCTCTATTATACGTACCCTTTTAAATAAGAACCTAATATCATCGTCGATTTAAAATATATGATTTTTTTCCCTCATTTTTCAATCATTGAAATTATGGTCGGCGTCCCACCCGCGTATCGAATATGTTCATTTTATAACAGCAAATCGACATATGCGTTCTTTTCTTTAAACACTTTAACTGCTGAAAAAACAACTGTTGTGTTTTTTAGAACTTGTTCGGTTATACAATATTAATTAATGATATATTCGGTGGACGAAATGGATGTAACACTTTCTACTTGAACTATTTTCGCTATTAAATCCTACAAAAAGTAGACGACACGCGGGCCGGGCTGGGGGCGGGCCGGGGGCGGGCCGCCCCGGGCCGCCCCCGGGCCGCCCCGGGCCCGCACTGTAGCGCGCACTCCGCAGAGGCAAGGAGCTGGCGCGGCGGCTGGGCGCGCGCGTGCGCGAGGCGGAGGCGGACGCGCGCGAGCGGGCGCGCGAGCAGGCGGAGCTGGCGGCGCTGCGCGAGCACATCTTCGGCGCGCGCGCCGCCGACGACGCCGCCGCCGCCGCCGCCTTCGAGCGCGCGCGCCGCGAGCGCGAGGAGCAGTACCGGCCGCGCCTGCTCATCGACGTGAGCCTGCAGGCCGAGCTGCAGCGCGAGCGCGAGCTGGGCCGCGCGCGCCTGCGCGAGGCGGCGCGGCGCGAGGCGCGGGAGCGCGCGGCGCGCGAGCGCGAGCGCTACCTGCGCGCGCACGCCTCGCGCCAGCTGCCCACCGAGGCCGAGCCCATCGACTCGGACGACAGCGCCGGCGCCACGCCGCCCGCCGAGCCGCCGCCGCGCCGCCGCCACCACCGCCACCGCCGCGCGCCGCCCGAGCCGCCCGCGCCGCACGAGCCGCCCGAGGACGGCGCCGTCACGCCGCCGCCGCCCACGCCCGACTTCCGCCGCCCCGGCGGCGCCTCCGCCGGCAGCTCGCCGATCACCATCAGCTTCAAGAACCCGCACAAGAGCCCGCCGCCGCACTCGGCCGACGCGGCGGCGGGCGGCGAGCGCGTGCGCCGCGTGCACGCCGCCTTCGCGCACGACGACGACGACCCGCCGCCCCTCGCCGACGTCGTCAAAGGTAACCCCCCCCCCCCGACCCTCGCTCGCGGACTTATCGACGATCGTTGCGATCGGTGATTCGAAACCGACTACGTTGTCCTATCCTATTGCAGTGAAAGAAAAAAAGGAGAAGGAGCGGAGTAGAAAAGAGAAAAGCGAAAACGACAAGGACAAAGAGAAGGATAAGGACGGCAAATCGGCCGAGGAGAAGCGCAAGGAGATCAAGAGCCTCATCGACAAGATCCCCACGCAGAAGGAGCAGCTGTTCCAGTACAAGCTGGACACGCCGCAGGTGCGTCGCCGCCGCTCGGGTCGTGCGAGACCTTCTGTCACCGACGACGGTTTACTTTTAGTAGCATATCGGTTGTGTCTCATCGACGACGCCATACACTTGTCCCTGACGCAGGACACTTCCTCCCAGTATTGAACGCGGGAGCTTCCCCTCCGCACATCGGGGTAGCCGACTTATGAGATATCTCGACCGTTTTCCGCAAAACGACAATAAACGGAGACGGAATGTAGAAGAATATCCTCGGGGACTAGCGCGATAATGTTTTTTGTAACGAATTCGACCTCGGTTCCAGATCGACAACACGTTAATGGAGAAGAAGATCCGACCCTGGATCAACAAGAAAATCATCGAGTACATCGGCGAGCCGGAACCCACGCTCGTCGACTTCATCTGCAGCAAAGTGCTGGCCGGCTCCTCGCCGCAGGGCATCCTCGACGACGTCATGATGGTGAGCGCCGCTCCACGCACACACCCGCGCACGCGCACACGCACACGCTCGCTCACTCCCTGCTCACTCTCGCTCCCGCAGGTGCTGGACGAGGAGGCGGAGGTGTTCGTGGTGAAGATGTGGCGGCTGCTGATCTACGAACTGGAGGCGAAGAAGGCCGGCCTGCACAAGTGATGCGCGGCGGGGCGGGCGGCGCCGCCCCCGCCCCCGCCCCCGCCCCGCTGCTGCGCCGTGGCGCGGCGCCTGTTCCGCACGCGCGCGGCGCCGTGGCCCCCGGGCGCCGCGTGCCGCCGCGCCGCGCTGTACTCCGTGCGCCGCGAGCCGCCCCCGTAGCCGCAGCGGCGCCGCCCGCCGTCGCCGTGCACGGATTCCGTCTACTACGACGGAGATGCATTATGTTATAATAATATGAATTTGGTCGAAAGAGTTCGAGGCGATACTCTATATTATAATAAGGTCTGAACGCGAGCGCTGCGGCGGCGTGCGTGGAACGTGAGCGCGAGGGTGAGTGCGAGTGTGGAAGCGAATATGTGTGAAACTGAAAATGCGAGAGTGAGAGAGAGACGCGACAGCCGCCGCGGCGCGCTCGCAGGCGGAGTACGTTAAGTGTAATAATTACCTCCTAGATAATAAAGTATATTGTCTGCGATGATTGCGTTTCATTCTCTCCGCCCGATTCTTGGTGAGTCTGTTTCGACTCGATGCAGACGTACTTACCGATAGAGACGAACGATTTTTTATAATTACAAAATAGCTTGACGAGTCTCCGTCGGGTCCGATGCGTAGTCAAGGCGCGATTCCGGATTCCAGATTAAAAGAAGCGTGATAAATAACGCACACGTGAGTAAATGTTGACTCGTTTCTGCGCAAACAGACCTCGAGCGAGCCATTATAGGAAAATTCCTATCACTTTCATATAACCCGACTCTGAGCTAAAATTCACAATATCTAAGAAATCGAAAATTACAAGAAAGACGGTCAGACAAACATTCACACTCGGTATAAATACCCGCGATCCGCACGAATTCGCTACCTTACGCTTCGCGGTCATCCGGTTACGCCACGGAGGTCCGTCAAAGGACGAGGTATAATAGTCCATTGAAAAGTTACATTTGGGGTTGCGTTTTTTAGAGGACGCAATTTTATTTTTTTGATGTGTAGGGGGGGGTCAGTGTAAAGCTAAAACCAAGTTTGTGGGGTCGCCACCCTTGTCCCACGGCCGCCATCTTGAAAATAGGGGTTGAAATGGTTTTTACGATATATCTCTTAACCTATTTATCTGATAAAAAAAAATATTAACATTTTTTGTTGCAAATTAAATCCTCTACAACTTTGGTTAAGTAACTTTTTGTCGTAGATCTATAAATAAAAAAGTTATAAGCGAAAATGTTTAGAAAATCGAGAAAAAAAAATATATTTTTCGATATATCTTATTTTATCATTTTACGAAAAAATAATATCAGACCATTATTGTAGATCGTTTTTTGAGGAACAACTTTTATAGGCAACATTTTTTCATTAAGTCAATAGCGAATGTTTTACAGCGCTCCGAAGTGAGTACTATTTTTCAGTACCTTTTAGGGAGTATTCTACTATAGAATTTTGAAAAAATCGATTTTTTTTCATATTTTCAAAGTTTAGATATTCAAAAATATGTCATTAAAAGGATTTTTCAAAACTCTTATTATTTCATGAGTTATAGCCGTTTTAGTGACGTGGCATCGGTTCCGGTCCGACCGCTACAAGTTAACAAAAGACGGTAAGCGTTCCTGAGTCCCTACTTATGTCCCTTTCTATTGTATAGAATTCCTTTTAAATCTATATTTAATTGAAGGACATAGAAACTGCAAACTACAAGAATGCGTCGCTCGTTTCGAGCCGTGGGATCCGACCCACTATAGGTCGGAGCGGCGACGACCGGGACCATCACGTGCCGGTAGCACAGCCGGTTCTGCAATCCCACGGATCTAATCTTAAACTTATATTCACGCGGGCCCCGAGGCGCTCGCGACACAACCGGCTCTTCGACCGATATATCTTAAACACGACTCTTTATTAGGTCGGTAGGTACTCTAACGCTATAATAAGTAAGTTCGAGTAGTTACATTCATCCTGAGTTGGTGCACCTTCCCTCCCCTGGCCGGCGACATGTCGAGCTCGAGCGCGTTGGGGAGCCGCACGGGCCGGGACGGGACCTCGCGCGCCCGCAGCTGGGGCGCCCCGGCGCTGTAGTCAGTACGCGTATCGTGCGTCCGCGGTGCCGCCGTGGCCAGCGGCGTGGGCTCGGTTCGCCCCAGCGGCGGCGCCGCGAGTTTACTGCTCGCGAAGTCGTTAATGAGCCCCTTGTACTTGTCGAGGAACTTCTGCAGCTTCTCCACTTTCTCTTTGTCGATTCGCCCCGCCGCCTTGTCCTTGTGGACATACTTGGGGTAGTGGCCCGCGATGTCCTTGTATTTCAGCTGGAGGTCTCGCTTCTCCGACGGAAGGGAGGCGGTTGTAACTACAACTCGCTGCGGTGGGTTGTAGTCTTGTATCTGCAGGGGGTGTAGTCTTGTTTTGGGTAGTACTCCGGGTCTACTGTCGGCTCCAGAGGCGTTGCCGGCGGCTCCGGGATCATCGGCTGTCGCAGTGACTTCAAATTAGTTGCGGGGTTTGTCAGAACGGTCTCGTTCATATCGTAAGCTCTCCTGTTGCCGGCTCGCGGCGCATCGTCCACGGCCACCTTCGTATGGAACAAACTGTCCGCGACTTTGGAAATTGAACTAGTAGGTGAGGAAGTAGTGATCGGTTCGTTTTCGTAATCGTCGTTGTTCCTATGTAGGTTTTCTTTTAGGATGTTGATGGATTCGATGTCCGTATTTTCTGAAATACCTTAATAGTATGAATAAACCTCGTTGCCAATTACTAGGCCCGCGAAATGAAGGAGTAAAGGAAAACTGGCCGTCGAGTTGACATTACCTACTATGAATTGGTCTCGATTATTAATTTGCTCGTGAGTTTTATAGTAGGTACCTACTCTTTAGCGTTCTCTAGTGCTAGTATTCGGAAGGTTCTCAATAAATAATGACGTTAGATAGCCGTCGTTGAATGAACTTACAGTGCGCGGGCGCCTGCGTGGGCGCCTGCATGGGCGCCTGCGCTGGCGCCGCGGCGCTCGAATTCGGCGTGGCGTTTGCATCGCTCAGCGGTTTTCGACAACTTATAAATATAAATGCGTACACTAGAAACATTGGCTTCGAATGAAACGAACACAACTAAAACCTACGATATTTTTATTACCCGCCGTTCAATAAAAATCTTATTTTGTCAGAACGAAATGTACTTAGGTATACTCAATATTATTATTTCATAAAATCCACAGAACACGGTTGTGTATTACACGCCCGTGTTGCTGATGTGATTGAAATTTTTGACATGAGATTCTGCATCGACACTTTGTTCAAATTCAGCTTTGAAAGTCTGCCTGTTTACTACGATCCGCGACCTACACCCTCGTCGAAACTATTTTGTCCAACTCTGTTGCCCAACAGCATGCGTCTCGAGGCCAATACAGTGTACTGCTCGCGCCAACTCCATGTTTTCTTCAAAGCAAGGCTAGGTCAGTTTGGCATTTGGCAAAGAACAAGAACAGTTTGAACCGTTCCTAAGACGTCACTTTATTTTCGTCGACCACCCTTGTCAAACGACCGTCTCTAAACGAGTATAGGTGCACACATAGCACTTCAGCTAATTTATTTCAGGTTGAGCATTGTTACGTCTCTACGTAGAGAATAAGCGGCTAGGTAGGTGGAGGCGCCGTGCCGGCTAGATGTCCTCGCCGAAGCCGTTGACCATTTGGTCGGAGAGGTCGGTGAGCGACGCCACCTCGAGGTCGGCCGCGTCGCCGTCCGACATGTACTGCCGGCGCGCGCTCGGCAGGCGGAACTCGGGGAAGGGCTCGCCGTCGAGGTTGATGATGGCCACGCCGGCCGCGCCCTCCTGCAGGAAGCGCCGGTACGGCCGCCCGCCCGAGCGCCGCGACGCCGTGCCGGCCGCCGCGGGGACCTGCCGACCGGGCATGGGTTGCAGCTCGATGGAACCGATACACTCGAGGAGGGCAACGACGACGCCGACGTCGGGATCGTCCGATTCGACGATGAACGACGCTTCGTCGCGGCTCTCCACGCGCGTTCACGAGACCGTAGCGCGTAGCAGGATCATGCAATGCAGCGTTCTGGGTGGTGCTGTGACTGCTATGAGCAGGCGTAGCGCTTACCATCAGGTGAATGACTTGATCGTCTCGTCAATCAGTCAAATAAAAACAAAAACCGTCGATGTCATCGAGGTTCAGAGCTCACCTTGAGAACTTTATACTTCGCCTTAGGACTCGCGCTTTCGAATTCGTTCACGACGTTGGTTTCGGCCGGTTCGTATGTCCCCGTATCGCCGGAGCCCCGGGAGCGTCGTTTGTCTCGCTCGTCGTCCATGTAGTTCTTGGCGATCCCGTCGGGAGGCGCGTCGGAGTCGAATTCGACGAGCGACGCGGCGTCCGAGGCCTCGCTGACGCTCGGGCCATCATCGGGGCCCGGGGCCTCCAAGGCGCGCGGGACGAACATGTCGTTGACGAGCTCCGACGGGACCGGCGGCGTCCGCGGCCAGCTCGGGAATTCATCGCTCTCGATGGACATGTAGTCGTAGTTGTTCGCCATGAGCTGCCGCCGCAGCGACGCCACTAGCACGCTTGTGCCGCTGGGCTTCAAATGGTTTAACAGATCTGAAATATTGAGCATGTTACGAAGGCGTGACGCGGCGCGGACTGTTACGGTACTAAAATTAATACTCATATCTATGCCATTTCAAAACTTACCATATGCAATTGAAATGACCGAAAGAATGATCTAAGTTCTGTCTGCGGGATAGTTTCCTATTCAACAAATTCGAACGCAGAGACATTTGTCTCGGGCGCGGCATCCATCACGTCTGTCTTATCTCGAAGTGGGGCCGATCGTTTTCCGCTAAATCTCCATATTTTTCAACTCACTCTTTGTACCTATATCTCTCACCCAGATAGTACCTCACACATACATAAGTATTAAATGTATTGTGTCTGTTAAATACTGTAAGTACGCCACCCACCCTACTATCGAAAAATGTTTTTTACTGTCCATCCAAAGGTTGTCTGGAAGAAATCGCTATCAGCGATAAGACCGCCCATTGTACTACCCTTGTTTACCTATTGTAATTCTTCTGTACTGTGCTTATTAATGTTTCTGGTGTACAATAAAGAGTTTTTCTATTCTATTCTATTCTACCTCGTTCTACAGTGCGAAGGAGCACGTACTCCTAGTACTTCGAATACCTACAAATAATGTACTTTGGTAAACGACAGTGTAGGTGGTATAGAGATCGCTTACCGGCTACAACATTTCCGTATATCATAGGGGCGGCCAGCAAACCCAATGTGATCAGTTGTGTAGCTGCTCGCGCCATCGCCCGTCACCACATGGGCGAAGTGTCACGTGGCACCGTGTGGCGTGGCGTGGCGTGGCGTGGCGTTCCTCGGCCTCGACCGCGTCTGCTGCGTGAGTGGCTGCGGCGCGGTGTGTACGCGTTGCGAGCTAAAATGTATCAAAGGTATGTGCGTTTGCACCTATGCGTCTGCGTTCCTGTATCTATAGGGTCCCTCTCGGTATTAGTAATTGTCTCCGTTGTATCATCGGAGAGTTAGCCAGAGAGGCCACACTCTAGTCGGACCGCGGCGGCGTAGGCGGATGCATGGACAACCTCAGCGAGGCTGCACTGGTGGCGCGCGGGCGGCGCCGCGTGCAACAATAATCCGTCAGTAAATCGACGCAGTTATTTCCAGCAAAAAGCAATAAACATTCGATAAGCCGCTCTGATTCATTACTTTCGTGCGCGCCGCGTTGTAACCTATCCCAGTCATTGGAATTGAAGAATCTATGTAAGAAGGTACGAAGCAAAAACTATAGGTCCTAACCTTAAAACACTGTTTTGGGACCAAATTATTCTAAATAATAAATATACTGCATTATTTGAACTTTGCTGAATTTTTTAGCGACACAAGCGTTAGTCGGTCGGTACCTAACTCCTTACAATCAACGAACAGCAACGTGCTACAATGTAAGGGGGCCTAGGTAAGCCCACTAGACCTCAGCGGTGTTTTAAAATAATGTAATTAAGTACTTACTATTAACAGGCAGAGTAGCTGCAAACAAGAATATAAACCACAAACATAGTTTTGGAAACAAAAAGCTACTAGGTACATGTTACAGGACGACGACGCAGGGGGCGGGTGCCACGGCGGGTGGCGGGCGGCGGGCGGCGGGCGGCGGGCGGAAGTACACCGGAAGACGTATTTTTCTGCTTGGAACTATTCTTTTGTGCGGCGTATGTAAAGCGTCGCCGCTGACGTACAAGTATGATAATTTTTCGCAGGAACCGGACGCACAAGAGTTATTTATGCGCTGGATACGTTTCAGCCGCGACTCGCGCGGCCGTCAAATGCGTCCTTATTTACAAAAATGGGATTCAGAAGCGTGAAGATTTTTCGCTAGATTTAAACGCTTTATCAAAACGACGAACATGTTTGAAACCAGTCAAGCGATAGCAGAATTACATCCAAGTACATATAGTGTAGCTCGTGGGAGCCTTTAGGTTATTTTAGGTAGGTTATTTAATTTTTTGTCCGTTCATCACTTATTCAGCAATTTGGAAAGTGCTTGATGAGTTTAGAGACAGTAGTTCACACCGCAGCTCGCAGCGTGCCGCGTCGCATCTCGTCGCATAGCGTCGCGTCGCTGCAAATAGCGCGGCTCGATACTGATCGAACATGCTTGTAATTGTTGTGACATGGAACCTACTCTCGGTTCTCGAACCGACTCCAACTCGAATGTGATCACTACAGTACAGAGCTCCCAATTATTTGGATTGTTTGCTACTGTCCATTTTTGGAAAATGTCATTCCTTTGTTCCCTAGTGGGGACAACTTGGTGGTGATGGGAATAAACTTAGCTGCCCTCTGATTTAAAATTTAGTCAGGATAGTTCTGAGTGTTTCGAGAGCTTAGCTACGATCTAATCTATGATCAAATTAAAATTAAATTGTAGTCATAGTCAACATTCTGACTGTTGGAACTTAAACTACGTAATCCTAGGACTCGACACCAAATGCCGTCAGAGGAATAATTGTAAGATTTATAAACAGAACTTCTCCAAGATATCGCTTGTTGTTTACTATTCGATTACGGTGTTTGTACTCGTTGTCCAACACTAAGTAAACGCGTGTATTTGTTACTATGGCAGTGCAATAAAAACCATCAATTTGAAAAGACCGTCCGTTCTTTTAACTGAAATCGTTTCCATTAGTGCAATTTGAAGCTAAACACACTAAACACTCGTAATGAGTGCGACGGTGATGGGTGACGTGTAGGTACTCGTGCTGGCGTAGCATCGTGCTTGTGTCCGGCAGTAGCACGCGGGTGGAGCCGCGGGCGGGCGGCAGGCGGCGGGCGGCAGGCGGCAGGCGGCAGGCGGCGGGCGGCAGGCGGCAGGCGGCAGGCGGCAGGCGGCAGGCGGCTAGGCTGAGTGCTGCTTCAAATAGCGCCCTCGGTCGCGGCCGCTTGTAAAGGGCGCGCGAGCCGAGCTCGTGTTTATTACACTCTGTATCAGAGCTATACCTACCTGATATGTTAATATTTACTATACAAACAAAAATATTGCCAATACCTTTTAAAACTATTGCTGACTGCATTTTATCAGACAAAATCCAACAGCTACGATATCCACAGAGAATCTCCGGTAGTTTGGGAGTCGCGCGACACTATCTTCCACAGCGGCAGACCTGCAGTGACCGGTAATCAGTGATCCGCGCACTGCAATTTTCATATAATAATAACATGACATTTCCGCATAAAATTTCTCGTAGCCGTAGACCCCGTAGCAGCTTAATGGCGTTACGCTACGGCGTAGCAGTGTAGTGGCGTTACGCGACGACGTAGCCGTTTCCGAGGGTAGCGTTGATTTGATTAAAAACATCGTTAGCATAGTAGTGGTGCCGCGCGGCGCGGCGCGTACTTTAATGAATACTAAAATCATAATGTAATATTCGACCGAACCCACCCGAGCTCGTGGCGTTCCGCTCGCTGGCTGCTCCGGATGTTTCCTAATTAGGAACCTTCTGCATCTAACTGTTGTTCTTCTACACTTATGAAGTCTTTGCAGATCCTTTCTGGGAAGATGTGAAAGAAAAAAAAGTTAAGAATAGATTCGCGATATTTCCCCGAGGCCATTGGGAGAGGCTAAAAAGAAAATAACGAATAGGTAATTTCTCCGAATGATATCTACTGAAACAGGGGCTGTACAAGAAACTCATTGAATATTTTATGGAAAGGTAACCACAATAAAACATAGCGGTCGTAATTGAATACACAGGACAGGACCGTTTGTGGCAGTTTACGCGGTACAACTGCGCGCACAACTGCTTCACATTATATCAGTACTGTAGGTGTTGCCAACGGCCATGGCTGGAAAAAGTCCCCGGTATAGTTAGAAGTCGGTCCTGATCCGGCGGCGGAGGCGCGCCGGTGCCGCCCGCACACGCGCCGCGCCATTAGCGGCGCCGGAGAGCTGTTAGAGTGTGGAGAGCCCTTCGCTGGTTCTTTGAATATTATTCGCAAACACTCAATTTGCTGCGCGCCTGTTCCCACTACACCACGTCCATGAAAGTTGCTACTATATAATACTGTTAATGACAAAGGTCTTCATTCACATGGGCTCTAGAAGGGCACTCATAAAAGTATGCTGACTACCTCCGGATTCGGAATACATCCAAACGAGAAGAACCGCCAAGAAACTCGTTGGCTATTATTTACAATCTGTTGAAATTAAGATCTCAAAGAACAATAAAGAGTTTGGATGGAGGAAGGAGTGGCAGAGGTACTCTCCTAACGTGTCGTTCCAATGCATTATATTATCAACCTTAAGATAGAGCGTTACCGTCCGGTCCGGTAATTGAGATAATATTAGAAATAACTTGTGTGTAAGTGTAACTCACCCGGGAAGCCGTATGTCAGTGGGCCCGCGTCCCGCCCGCGTCCGTTTACGCTCCGTGGGCTGTTTTAACGACTGCCCGACACCGTATGGCCTTTGTGTAACGCCGCCGCCGCCGCCGCCGCCCCCGCTACCGCCGCCGGCGCCGCCTGCTCGCACCTAGCGCTATGCACATGTCCAAACTATTAACATAAACTTCAGCCCCGGAATCACAGAAGCTATAGAAGAAACGAAATCCTTATTTTCATTATCGAAGTAAAAAGGCACCAGAGGCAGACCCAGAGTTGTAGTCATATGGCTTTACAAAAGGAACCGAGTCCTAAATGTCTTCAATATCCCTTTTTATAATGATTTAATAATAAAGAAAATCTGGGGCATTGTTCTCTACGATATCCCAGTTGCTTGGACAATTTGGAGATGGTGTATTCTTGGATCTTGGGAATGCCAGCCTCTTCATCATGCTTTCCTATATACTTCCTTAACTGGATGTTTCGGGAGCGATCGGTGTGGCGTTCAGTCGTCTGACCCAGGGACCGCTCCACGCCGCTCGGCTATAGTGCGTCACGGGCTATGTCGTTCTACACATCAGTTGACTCGGAAGGTAAACAGGTACTTTAGTTTAAACTTAGATTGAGCTGGGCAGTGGGCATGCACGCTGCTTCCCGAGGCCGCGGCCGGCGCGGCGCCGCACGTGCGCTGGCGCGGGTCACGCGGGACGCACACTCGATACGATCGCGTCTCGGTAATAGCATTTTAATGGGTCGTGCCATCGAGCGCAGTAAGCGGCGACAGCACCGCCGCAAGTCACGAACCACCAGCGTTACTGTTGTCCAAAATAGAGTAAAATGAGTATAAGAAGGAAAATGTATTAGTGTGTGTGTCTTTATAAGTGTATCATTCGACTTGTTTTTGATCGACGAGTACCTTGGTCGGCGGGTGTAAAGCCTGCCGACACATAGCGACGGACGGCTACAACTATATACAATACAAACATTAAAGATGTCAGAAGTAAATTTGATGTAAGTTCAAAATAATAATACACATAGTGGGCGTGCGCCGCTATGTGCGGCAGGCTTTATTGCCACGTTTGTGTTACTGCTTTAGAGCCATCATACAGATTGCCACCCTCGGTTGTCACTTGGAGAGACCGTGGTCATTCTAGTCGATACTCCGACTTTATTTAACAGAGCTGTAAACCCTGTCAACTATTATTATTTTTAGCAGTAATGCCAGCTTAGTGAAAATTACCACCTTATTGATACCCTCTATAGAAAAATTACAAGTTATAACTCGCTACATTTTGTACATAGTAGGATAGGTTCGAACCCGCGGGCGCCCGTGCCGCGTCCCGCGCTGCCCGCGCGGGTTCTGAGAACAATCGGCCGCAGCCGCAATTACTAGTTTTTGCGTTCGATGCGAACACGTCGTCTACTTCAATGACAATGTGTTGCGGCGCGGCGCTCCGCCACACACTGCACACTGCACACTGCACACTGCACGCGCGGCCAGTACCTCCACTGGCACGCAACGGTGGCGAAAGATTTTCTGGACGCTGTGTGCGGTTGAAGCGGTCGGAGCTTCTTTAGATTAACTATTTGTAACCTAAATTATATTTTATTCGCTTAGCTCAAGAACAAAAATGTATAGTAAAATAACTAATATATAAAAAAATGTACTTTAAAAACGAGCAGAATGATTTGGAAAATAAACTTAGGAAGTGGGAATCGGGATAAAAATACCCCACGCAAACTAAAATTACGAAAATATAAATTAATAAAACAAAAATCCATGATACGACATTGGTCTTGCAGAGCTCTTACTAATTCCTGTTTATTCAATGGTTGCCTGTAAGAAATTTCTTTTTTTTATATGATTGAGTGACGAGAAGGGCAAGTCGTTCCCTGATGGTAAGTGCTACGCCTGCCCATAACACAGTACCAACCAGAGCTCTGCATTGCATAATCCTGCGCGGCGCTGCACTGCGCTCGTCGCCCTGAGACATCGGCTCTAAAGTCTCATATGCGCAGTCATTACTAGTTTTGCTTGAACCGATGTATTGTATTGTAGTGCAGTTTCCATCTTCTGAAAATTGGTAAATCAATTAATCAGAATGAAGTTAGGTCACTGACTTGACATTATATGGTGTACCACTCTCTGAAAGGTGCACGTGTGTGTCGCTTCGATACTTTCTGAAAATAAGCTTCAACTCGCAGCGAATCGGAATTGAATCGCACTTTGTCGTGTGCAATTATTGAAATAGGATTTTAATATCACACTGCAATGCAGGTCGCGCAGTGCACTTGGCTCGGTGACAATGCTAACAATTTTAAATGTTCCGAGCCCTTCAGGTGTTATATTGCAGTATACGGCGTGTACTTAGCAAATCGTTGTTATTCTGCCGGATATTGAACCGATACAATCAGTTTTTAAGCTTAATTTTACGTAAAGTCGGTAAAATGTGCAGCTCTACGGCACAAATGCATTTACTAGATAAGTTTTAGGCACCTTAGAGCGCCGTAATCACTTCGAACATGATTATTGATAACTGCCTACACTACGGACTGACAAAACGCGCATCCAGCGACTCCCCGTGACTCGCGCCAGGTCGTCAGTCCACCTCGTGGGGGCCGTCCTACGCTACGTCCTCTGGTCCGCGGTTGCCACTCGAGAGCCTCTCTTCCCCAACGGTTTATTTTAGTTTATTTTATTTATTTGATGCACAAAACAAATTACAATCGTTGTAACTTATGAGTTAATTAAAGTAGTTTGAAATTTGTCAGCTCTACGAGCTACGTGGCTTGTCCACTGCCACTTTAACTTTCTAATTCTTAGAGCTGTTTCATAATCATTTATACACAAGTATTGAAGCCTTCTGCGGTACAAGTCACTTAGACCGTTCGGATATTCAGCAGCATTGAACCTCCCGACGCGGGCTACAAGATCCGCGGCTATATTTACATTTGCACACTTACGTCACATTAGCTATCAGTTGCGACATTTCGGAATCTACGTTGTCAATAACACGAGAAGCGTTTTAGCGGCGTCTCCGCAGCGGCGCCGCAGCGGGGCCGCAGCGACGCCGAGTGACGTCTCACGGGTGACGCTAGGGACGCGCCTCACTGGGAGAAGCGATGCTAATGCGGACAACCCTTTAGTATTATAGAATAGTTAAATGTTTTTGAATGCAAGTTTTATCCATCTTGTTCACGTTGAACGAGACGTTACTTGAACTTTAAGTTTAACTTTTTATGTTAATTGTAATAAAAACTCAAATTATTTATTACAAGTAGGCAAAATTTAACAAAAAAAACAGACTTTGAATGTCACATTTATTTATATCTAATCAAAATCCTAAAAAATAAGTTTCAAGCTAGAAGGTAAGTTTCATTTTTAAACGAAAGACGAAGACGAAACTTCCATACAAACTGTAATCCCCTATTTCAATACTTTATAACCCTTTATTCGCAAAAAAAAATGTCCCATGTCTTTTTTTAGACTTCAGACTATCTCAGCACCAAATTTCACTTAAATCGGTTCTGTAGTTTAGGCGTGAAAGCGTAACAGACAGACAGAGTTATTTCGCATTTATAATATTAAATTAGGGAAGTAAGGATTTGACATCTTAGTATTGAAATAAGAGTGTACGAATGGAGACGTTACTAAGTTATTTTGTTGGCTTGTTTGGTACAAGGGGAGGCCTTCGCCCCGCCCGTGGGCCGCTGGGTGCAGCACCGGCTGAACACAGCACGAAGCGAATTAAGTAATCACTATCTGATAGGTACCTAGTTACAACGACTTCGTTCTAAAATACCTCTAAAAGCAAGCGGGTGGCGCATTAAAACTTTCGATATTAGACTTTCTGTGTAACGACTACTCGTTTCCAATTGAAGTCTAGATTAGAGCTATCTCCACACATTTGGCTCCCGCGATAGCGTTTATACTTAGGTGCTTCTAGCTAGGCGGCCTACAGGTGCCTACTTACTAACAACACAATCTATCTATACTTCTAAATCTATATCCTAATATATTAAGCTGCAGACTTTCGCTATGTTGGAGCTGAGGGTTCAGCAAGGGTACCGACGGCACTTCTACATGATACCATCCACTCTTCAGGAAATAAGAACACAAGCCCTTTGTCTTAAGAATATAAATCTATGCTTGCATACGAAAATACAGCATTAAAGGGCTTCCTCGTACCTCGAGTGTGAAGCGTCGCGACAACAGCGGGAGAAGGAAGATCTAATTAGCCTCCGTACTGTTATATCCGTAGTACGGAAATGTTATTTGTGAGCTGTCTCATTATCGTTGTTTAATTAATATTGTAATTATCAAGTATTCATTATTGTGCTGATATGATTTTCCGCATGTAAAGGGTAAATGAAACGTAGATGCGTGGGTACCGTATCTTATCCATCATAGCGGGAGCGTGGGAGCTCCGCACTTCCATCGTACAATCTCCCGCGGCGACGGCAGCGGCACCTGGATATCGGATTCCGAAAGGCATCCTTCTGTTTCAGGAGTACAGACAAGAACCTCACGTGAACTCGTTACAAGCTCGCTACATTTTCATTTCATTTAAACCCCCGCCCCGTTTTGAATCCAAACAGTATCTAAAGGCAGACAAATTAGCGAAATTAAACTGAGATATTATGGCGGTCCGCGATAAAAACATTTAGAGAAAAATATTTTTTAATTATTAAAAAGCATCCCTCGACATCCCTCGAGTGCGACTAATTCAAATGGAGGTATTTATTTCTAGTTAATTATTTGAAAGCCACCCCCTCCCCCCTCGGGTACTACACGGTCGGCGGCAGTGGCCGAACTCGCAAGGAAAAATTAATCCCCGCGGAAAACGCCGCGCTGGCAGCAGGAGTGGAAGAACGGAACAGCCGCGCGGGCTGACACGGCGAACGCACTATACTCCATGACAGACACACTATTCCATTGAAAGTAAATGATTGAGTATTCGACGCTGCTCCCGGCGCGGCGCTGCACAAGTGTGTGCGTGCGAGGCGGCACAGCCCACAGCTGGCGCGAGCTGCGCGCCTGCGGGCCAGCGGCCGCGTCGTGCCCTGGGGTACAGAAATCATTGTTATTCACGTCTCCGAAAAGAAAAATTGTTGTAATCTGACAAAATATTTTCCGAACGAAACGTTAAAATTGGAAAGAAGTTGGTCCGCAATATTAATGTTTTCGGGATAATGCCTCGGAAATAAATGAGAACACTTAGCTTAATATTTTTGAGAACAGCTGTATTGTCGAGGGTGACTACAATGACGGAGTTGTTTTATCTCTTACTTATTTTAATATGTTCGATACTTATGATCTACAATGTGGGAATGAGTTCAGATGTCGTTTTCGTAATTTACGATTATCGATAGATACGAACGAGTACGTATCGGAATCTGTGACAGCGTTGACTTCTAAATGTTGTTGACGTCAGCACTGTCGGCGTTGACTCCTGCACAAGCGTTAGCGCCGGCGGCGTGTACGCCGTCACTTGCGTCAACATGGGCGTCTGTTTATGATAAGAGGGAGCAGTTGTTGGTGTATATCATATACCATCAAAAACATTAATGTAAAAATGGGCGCCAAGTTCTGGAAATAAACCTGAAATTTAGATAAATGCTCATGATTTGCCTTTGCTAGTTTTTACCAGCAAACCAAATTTTTAGAAAAGTAAGATAAATGTTGACCTAATAACTCGTCGTTGTAACGCTGATTGGCCAAATATAAGATTACTTGTATGTGAATGTTGCTTTTCAAGGTAGAAGGCATTATAAAAAAGTTATAATTTTGTTCAGTCACTTTCATTCTTTCCCATATAAAAATGTATTTTATAAAATATATCTGTTATGGATTTTTAACTTCACACCATTATTTAATGGATAGATATCTTGCGTCCGTTGGCGCCACGAGAGGCTCTCTGTGTTCCGCGTGCCCCGTGCCCGTGCCCCGTGCCCCGTGCCCCGTGCCCCGTGCCCAATGTCCCCTGGTTCCCGGGTCCTGTATTCAAAGCGCGATATAAGTAGTACAAGTATGTGACAAATTCAGGAAATCGCAATTTGTTCCAACGAGCGCCCCGCGCCCCGCACCCCGCTCAGACCGCTATCAACCCCGAAAGGGGTAATTTCATCCCCCATTGAACCACGCTCAATAGAGAAAAAATGAGTCAACACTTTATTTATTTAAGCTGTGGATGAGTAAATAAAATGGGAGTTAAGGGTGGGCTACACTTAATTTTTGTGGTTCTGTAGTAGCGTGTCTCCGGCTCGTTTTTTATTCTACACACTACTACAAAAAATACAAAACACAAAACATTGTTTCGATAAACATTTTGTGTTGATGAAAATTATGTAACCATATCAAATGGCAGAGCAGGAGACGAAAAGTGTATGTAAAAAAAAAAGTAGTAGTGAATACAGGTTTTTGTGTAGTGTGTACTTGTGTAGCCCTAAACACGCGCAGGAGACCCGTTTTAACGCATATCGCAGAGAAACATAAGCTGCTCCTTTGTTGCTTAGTTGCGGAAAAATGTTAGTTCGACAACGGAACCCCAAAAGTATGAAATCGTTAAAGGAACAAAGCGGCGGGCGTGGCGCTAACTTCGACACTTCACCGCAGGCGCCCCCGGCGGCGGCGCGGGCGCGGGCGCGGGCGCGGGCGCGGGCGCGGGCGCGGGGCGCCACGCTACCGTCGCCGCCGCCGGCATTGAACACGCGCGCAAGGACAACTACACGGATCAGCTATTTATTAAAATAGCACAGAACTGATATCCTCGGCAGCGCTGACAGCCTAGTGGGAGAACGCCCGCCTCCCAAGAAGAGTCATTAGTTCGCAACCCAGTGCGGGCACGGACCAGTGTGTTTCTTGTAAAAGCATGTTTTTCGGCGAAGTAAAACATCGTGAGGTATCCCAACACACCTGAGAATAATTTGGGAGGTTTGTGATCCACCAATCCGGACCGGGCCCCGAGGTATATTATGACCTAATTCTTCTCGCGTCAGTGAGGTGAAGCTCAGCAGTGGGCGGATACAGGTTGATGGCACAAAATTTAAAACAATAACTTCAATCGCAGTCCTGCAACTGCATTCTGCAACAGGCGGGACAATATGCGGACTATTTGAATTTCTAGTGGCATTTTGCGAGTCGATTGCTGTCGCTACTGTAAGTTTTACATAATCAGGGACCGGCCCCGTGCCTCCGCGCATTGTCCGCACACAATGCACATCGGACGGATGTCGAGGAACTGCCCTGCAGTAGTGGGCCGCCGCCGCGCTGCGCCGCGCTCTATAGCGTAGTCGCACTACTAGATCATACTAAATAGGTCAAAGTTAATAAAGTGGTAATAGCCTAGTGGGATACCTCTCCCTACTCAAACAGAGGATGCGAGCACCAATCCTAGTGCGAGCACGAACTTCTAGAAATATAATTATTATCATCATAATCATCAACCCATATCGGGCCACTGCTGAGCACGGGGGTGACCCGTGTGGAGTCATAACAGTGAGGTGAGATCCGTGCTCAGCAGTCGGCGGAAATGGGCTGATGATGATGATGTTTGGCTAAATAAGACATAACATTCCTTCTTTTGTTTCATGAAATGTTTTAGTGGAAACCGGTATGTCACTCGGTACCACCGGCACCACTTCTGTTCTAAATCTGAGACATTACAAAAACAAGGTAATCCCTCACTCGCACCGACAAAACATACAAGTATAGACTGCTTGGTACTCATATTCTAAGAACTCGTTACCTACTGGGAATTAACGCAGATATATTTGACCCACTTGAGTTCGTAACATTTGAATTCAACACAAACATCTATCTATGTAATATTGGTCCCACACAATCAAACGGGGTTCAATATCTCTCACATTCCACATTCGGAAGCTAATTTAGAAATGCGAACATAACTCGCATTACTGTCACGGCTGGCAATCCATCCCGGCGCCGCGCCGCGACTGTCGCTCCCTATCCGGCGCCGCGCCGCGGCCGCCGCTCGCTTCCCGGCGCGGCGCCGCTGGCTGCTGGCAAATAAATATAATATTGATAAGGTAGCGCGCAACAAATTGGATTACCGCAACGAAAGCGCGGACTCGATACACGAGCCGGTAACGAGCGCGCGCCACAGTAGGAGATATCAGTACAACTAGGATGCTGGAGTTTTACTGGTGAGAAAGGACTCAAATAGCAAAGAAACAACGATTGTTAATATTTGTTTGTTTGCCAAATGAACTAGTGCTGCCCTCTATAGTCAGAGTTCATCAGGACATCCAAGGGCCTCTGTCGTATCCATAGATAACAACCAGGACCGATGGCTTAAAGTGCTCTTCAAAGCACGAAGGGACAAAATTCCACGCATAACGAAAGCAACTGGTGCTTGTCGAGGATCGAACTCGCTGTCGTCGGATTTTTACCGCTCAGTCACTAGCGTTCTAATTGTTATTCAATTCATTAGTTTATCAGAACATTAATCAATTGTAAGATTCTGCAATCGTAGTTATAAAGGCAGGTGTCGGCATTGGTTCTACCACTAAAAACAGTCCTGAGATTTCACGAAAGCTATTCTGCATGATGATGACCCACTGCATGTGTTATACTGCAGCCTGCACTCGCGGTGACGGCGCGCCTGGAATGGCATCCGACGCGGTGGTGCTGGCGACCATGCCGTGACGGAGGAATCTGAAGCTATTTCTATGGGATGCTGATGTATTTATTACAGTAATATCAACCACTGTTGCAGTGCACACTCTAAAATTCCAAGCTGCGAGCGACCACACTGCCACAAATAGTTTTTGATAAAAATTTACATTCCTACATAATAGCAAAAATAATCTGTCTCTCCGTCTGTTTGCACCCTATTCGCGGTTAACCGGCTGAACGGGTCTTGATAAAAATAATATGGAGATAGTTTATAAACCTTTGGAAATGACATAGGATAAACGTTTTTGCAATAAATACCTGGTCTAAAACTAGACTAGAAGGCGGTTAAAAACCAAAACCTGTAATAAAATAAAAGTCTGTCAACCTCGTTCATGCACTCCAATGGTATTATGAGGTGATGGTACTAGTGGGGCCAGGGAGCTCTCAAGGCAGTCCTCTGTAAGCTCACGCCACATTCCCACATTACAGGGACCAAGAAATTGGATGACTTTCAGCTCTTTTTCATTTGTCGTCACACCATTAGCGCGACTCAACTATAATCCTTTGAGGGCACGTACATAGCGCCACTTCACTTTACACGTTCTAAGCGTGCTTAACTGCTAAGAAAATAGTTTCGAGGCCCTTAGCGAGGCAAAACAAAATGTGAAAGGTAAGCAGCCGGCGAGAGCGACGTGCCGGCCGCCACTCGGGGGCGACTCGGCGCGGCGCTCCGGGGCCCTAGCTCGGACCGGGGCCCTCGGACGGGGGCCCTCGGCCGTGGAGGTGCCGGCCGAGGGAGGAGTGGTCTTCCCTTATTTTTATGTGATTTTGTATGAAAATACGAAATAGAGTATTTAAAGAGTATTTTTTATAGTTTAAGAAGATCCTACATCGAATGTAAAAAAACTAATGATGAAAAAAATAGAGTCCAACGAACAGATCGAATTCATAATCTTGTAGATAATTATGTGATTATACCGTTCATTGTACGTTGTGTAATACATTTTATATCAGTAAAAAGGCCCTTATATTTTTTATCGCTATAAATTATACTAATTGGAATAACGAGTTATAATTGTACACAATGCATTCAACATTTGGATGAATCTACGTGGGAAGCAGTGCAAACACTACCTTACATTGAAATAATTGTTGAGATTGTAATCAGAACTGTCTCTCAGGGGCTTCAAAAAGAGGCTCCAATAAATATCTCGCCGTAAACAATGTCCCCGATACCGGCGCCGCGCCGCACCGCCCGCCGCACCGCCCGCCGCGCCGCCGCGCCGCGACAGCGAAGAGGCGTGCTGCGCTGTCGCCGGCGGCCGCTGACAGCTGTACAGCGCCGTCGCTGCTTATTTATCGCGAAAGAAAATTATTTCAAACGCGGCGATATTTTAAAGCGCTAGCAATTTAGGTATTTACAAATAAGGGTATGTTCACTTCCAGAACTGCTTTATAGTTTTTTGTTTCGTGTTTGATCACTCTCTCACGTGATGCGGCCAAAGATGGTACACGCTTACCAAGAAGTAACCAATTCACTCCTGACTTGAAGACCACCGGGATGTAAACTATTGGGAAACAGACTCTGGCATGTTCGGCTGCTTTGTGGTACGTATAACGAATGTTTAAAAGTTTAATCTGTTAATGGAATTTCCCCCATGTAACATGTACAGTCACCTCAGAAATAGGTGAACAAATTCTAATTTCCAATCTAATTTTATACATGCAATTATTTTTGTAGAAAGGGATATTTCTTCAACGGAGATGTTCAACTACTTTTGAGGAGGGCCACACCTAGTATAATAGTTCTAATATGCAGCCTTAAACTATCAAATTTAAGTTAATAATCATAAGCCGATAATGCTAATTATCGGCTGTCCCAGCTGTACCCGAGTGGTTCCCGAGTTCCCCGGCAGTTCCCGGGCGGGCGCGGGCGGCGGTGGCGTAATAATGAAGTCCTGTCCAAACGGGCGCGGACAATCGCGGCGCCACAGAAGAAATAATGGAGCCGATAGCGGCCCACTCAGCGATCCGCGCGGGACAATGGCGAGGGGACGGACTCGGGGAACGGTTTCATAACCTATTTTGGAACAAGTTTATTACAATTTAGTGTGTAAGTATGTGTAAATTCTGAATCATAGACTAGATACCTGTAGTAGTACCATGTAGTAGTACCATGTAGTAGTACCATGTAGTAGTACCATGTAGTAGTACCATGTAGTAGTACCATGTAGTAGTACCATGTAGTAGTACCATGTAGTAGTACCATGTAGTAGTACCATGTAGTAGTACCATGTAGTAGTAGTACCATGTAGTAGTACCATGTAGTAGTACCATGTAGTAGTACCATGTAGTAGTACCATGTAGTAGTACCATGTAGTATTTTGTGAGTAAGTAGATATATAATTTGTTGAAGCATGGTTTATTTCCATAGGTCAAATTACGGCCCACTGTTAACGAAAAATAAACTTTCATAGATTGTTTGCCACGAAATCCATAACAATGAGGTATAAGTTGCGTTGGATATATTGTCAAATATTTAAGTTATTCAATCATCATTATGAAGTTTTATAATATCAAGAATAAATAAGAGAGTAAATAATTTATTGAGGAGCCTTTGCTTATAGTCTGTCAAATACGTCGTAGCATGCTTCGGATGTCTGCTAGTAAACTCAGCATCTGAGTTGGATATAATTTATATCACGAACGCGCATAAGTACACTTTAATAGCGATAAAAAAAAATCCCTTCCCTCAGTACGTCCCTGCGCTATATTCAGTGTATTGCCTAGTTTTTATGTGGTCCCACGTTTTGCTTAGATTTTAACTCCGCTGATGCGGGTCTCAGTGAATTTGAATTGAAACGCCGCTTTTATAGCCTTACACGAATAGAGACGATACTCGTACTACGCCGAGTCGGGGAAATAAGCCACCTATTTTCTTACACTTGTGGTGTACCGTGACTTCGTTTACTTGAGTCAAGGGTGGAGGAGAGTGTGGATAGCGTAGAGATGTCACATCTGTAAGGGTAATTACTCGCTGTGATACCTCGCTATGGAGCTCGCTACCTCGATGTCGCCGCGAAGTGAACCAATAGACACGCACAGCACACACAAGTTGGGATGCTTTACGGGCTACATTCTGCACGTGTGTGCGTACCTTTCGACATACGTTCGAAGAAGAAGCGGTAAGAAGCGATCGCGAGGTATCTACGGCAGTGAGATATCTACGGCCCTCTCAATAGATAAAGTGTAAAATAAGTGATTTTTTTATTGATGGTACACAAAACTGGGTGTTACGAGCCAGGTCGCTTGAGCCTCACGGGTCGTCCCACAGAAAGAGTTGGGCCATAATTCCCATAGGCCCGTGCGGGTTGACCCCATGTCCCAGAAATACCTTTGAATTCGGCGTAACTGGGACAAGGACAAGTGGTTCCCCAAAGTTTTTCTTTGTTATGTAGGCCGATGCAATGGCGGAATGATAAAAACTAGGGTGAATAGTTCTAGCATAAAAAATGTATTGAACAGTGATATTAGCTGTTTGTTTTTATTTTGGTTTTTGCAGTGTTGTGTGGGTTTGTGTGTGTGTCTTTGAAACGTGGGTGTGTGTGTGTATGTGTGTGAGTGATAAGGTTTTAAAAAAACACTAATTATAATAGATTTTACTTAATATTTAATTAGTTTAAATTCACAACTTTTCAAAACATAATTTTAATAAGATTAGCGGAACAATCACAATATAATTATAATAATCGCAATACAATATAATTATTTCCTTTGCAAAGCTTTATTTTCTTGAAGCTTTGTCTGTTCATAGATCCTTACTGTAACCCATTCATTAGCCAATATTCCAAGCCGAACGGAAAACCTGCCAAGTGGGAGTCGAAGCTCTGCCGTGGGTTCCGGACTTACTCATTTGTTTTAGTTTTAACTTTCAATGAGTTGAATCTGAATCTAGACTCGTAACTTTTTGTATTCGCATTTCACTTTTTGTTAGATAATAATGGTAGCTTATATTATTTTGATCGGCCCCGGGGAAAAATGTCCTAACCCTCCTCACGAAAATGACACCCGTGTTCTGCATTGGGTCGATATGCGCTGATGATGATGATTAATTGATTTCTTACTAATTATTTCACATTATTTGTTATTCCAAATATAAAACGCTAACGAACTTGGCCTTCACATAAGACGCGAAAGCCAGATTTTAAAAGATCTGATTATTTCAAGACATCGGCTCAGAATAAACATTGTTGCTTACGTACTCGGAACGGAACCCTAATAAAAATAATGAAATACGTGTTTTGCTTCTTAAAATTATGTAAAAAGTTATTTATTCTGAAAAGAAAAGCTTATTCAACGGATATAGAGTAGTTCTTTGAAGCGGTAATCAATGCGGTACCTGTACTGAGTGAACATTTTAATTAGCCAACTTTACCATGATTACATTATATAGCTTGTAATTTTGAGTATATTCATCATATTATATCGATTTATCTATTTATAAACGTCTATTGAAATACTAGATATAACTAATTCATGAAGGAGTGAGTTTTGTAAAGCTACTGGAAACGCGGTATAAAATTCATTAATTCATTTGATGTATGGAATAACATTTTTCATCATCATCATAATCATTAACCCGTACCGGCGTACTGCTAAGTATGGGAATAGCCCACTTTCATGAGGAGGATTAGGTCGTAATCCACCTCGGGGCCCGGTTCAGATTGGTTGATCGCACATACGAAGGAACATGCGAACTGAGCTAGACTACCTATATGACACTAATTGTTGAGATTATTGTTGTACTAAATTCTAACCGACTTCAAGAAAGGAGCAGTTTCTCGATTGTTTTTGAAGTTATACTTCTTTTGGCGCGATGGAGAAAAATGATGAGAGTGAATTTTAAATAAGTCGGGTTTTCCTTCCTGACGCTATAACTCTAGAACGCACGAACCGATTTCCACGGTTTTGCATTCGTTGGAAAGGTATCGGGCTCCGTGAGGTTTATAGCAAAGAAAATTCAGGAAAAATTTCAACAGAAATTTCTCTGCTCAGTTAATTTCATGAGACAAACCGGTATTGTGTTCACTGTGAAATTGTGAAAAAAAGTAAAAAAATTAAGTTATATAATGCTTGGTAAGCGTTTATTTTTTTCGTTTTGTTTTATTTCTGGTATATTAACAAATTTTATGTATAAATAAAAAAAATTAATAAATTTTCTATACTTGTTTATATTAACCTTAAATGCTGAATGTTTATTTTATCTTTGATCTTAACTATTCCTTAAAATTTGATTTATTGATATTTCAATTATTTTTTATTATTTTTTATTAAAAACAAACAAATTTTATTAAATAACTCTAAAAATAACGAGCACTGAGCTTAACATGATATATTTATATAAACATATATTTTCAATCTATTAAAGTAGTACTTGAAATAATCAAAAATAAATTCTCATAAATAAACTTAAATAAATTTTGATAAATAAATTTAAAATTTAAATAAACTTAAATAGAACAATATAAATAATTTTCTATACTAATTCGTATCTATCTACCTATGATCTTTTGCAAGTTTCTCTGAAACTAATAATACTACATGATTAAATTTCAATTTCTGTTTTAGTTTCCGAGATGTCTGAAGATATTATTCAAAGAAATGCACAATACTGTAAAAGAAGAAAATAATATAATAGAATATAATAATAATATAATAATATATATAATATAATTAGAAGTATAACTTCTAACGCGTGTACATTATTACACACACTCTTTTTTTTTTTTTTATTTGAAATTGATTATTTGAAAGTATATTTTTTCTAAAACTTTCGTTAAGTAGTCTTTTGATTATGTTTATAGTCTGTTGTCAAAATGAGAACTTAGTAAATATGTCAATACAAAACCTATTTAAACCTTTGTATACTCTATGATGACCTTTTACTCCCCAACGTCTTATTTCAAACTTCTTTCAATAAGCCTTCATGTCAAAGCATCAACTCTTACGTGACGGTTAAGCGATAAAAAAAAGTTTCTTTTCAAAAATGATTGAAAGATTTCTTTGTTCTGTGATGTTCCAATAAACAGTTTTATCTATTTGTCAGTGTACCGATAGACAACAGCCTGGCGTCCTCAATTTGCGGCCGCAGCAGTTCCTTACCCTTGTTTCCTTACGAACATGTCAATATCCCGTTATTCAATAAGCTAACCTAATCAACTCCGTAGCAAATGTGTCCGGCGAGCGGCGCAGGTGGCGGCAGCATAGTGTTTGTCCAATTACACCGATTACTGCCGTCAATCAATGTAGGCTAATAGCCGACTACGATTATCGCAGATGGCCTATTATAATGATGATCGGACTAATAACGACACAGAACACGTTGACTGCATACAGAATGGACACTCCACCCCGGGCGATCCGCTTCCCCGCACCCGCAATCCGGAGGGCAATCGGGAGGTCAGTCCATGTTACAAACATAAATACAGTCACGGTTTTCTCCCGATGGGATAGGCAGAGGCTACATCTTTCCACATGCTACGATCCTAGCGGGAAGCAGTACACCGACTCCCTGACACCCTCTACTAGTTCCTGGAACTCCAGACTGTCTGACTGACAATAGACTGTAGGGTCCATGCGGGGTGGTGTCAGATGTCACATGTATCACATGTGGTGTCACCATCTCGCATACTTTTCAATATGACACGGCCAAATGTAATAGACGACGGGTTATCATGAATCTACTAACTAGCGGGTTGTCATTTGCTTCGTCCGCCTAGTATGCTTGTGTACTTACGCACACATTAGGTGCGTGTACAAACGTCATTTATACGGCGAGTTGTCAAGTCAGCATTTATATAAAGTGTCCCGGTATGTTAATGGGTTAGATGCCGTGTGATTGTTGATAAGGCTGTACATAAGTCAGCATCGTTTGAAGTGGGTGTGCAAATGTTTTGGGAGTGTCAACATCGCTTCTCATCAGATAAGCTCGTAAACACATGTAAAGAGATTAAAAAAAAATGTGCTTTACGCCTGGAATATTATGTGAAGCATCGAATCTATTTTGTATAGAAAATATGCACAAAAGGGTATTTACATCGGTTTACTATTTTTAACCCAAAGACTTTAAATACTTTATTAGCACTGAATGCAAAGAAATGCTAATCGCCACACTCGCCACGCCAACAGCCGGTCGGAGCCGCCGCATTAGATGTTTCACATCGAAAATACCCGAAACAAATTGACACTTTGAGGTTTGCTCACTCGCCCTTCCCATAAATCAGAAAAAAAACGATCTGTCAAAGGAATAAATCGAAATTCAAAAGGCGCTCTACGCGCTTCGTATAAGTTAACTTTAACAAGTAAAAGTTAAGAGATCCCTATCGCTCTCATTAGAGAAACTAGCTCGCCCTAGGTAGCCCTAGTCTCCACACAGAGTCGTAGAACAAGCACTAGTTCTGCGAAACTATTGTTTATAGTGGAGCGGAGATACTCACGAGTGCCAAAAAGTTACGAGCGCAGGAGAGTTTCCGCAAACAGGACGTCTGTTATTGTTCCCGACGCCTCCTCCACTTGTGGGCGCAGGGCCGGTGCCAGGGGGGTAACCCTACAGTTCTTGGGGGCTAGGTAACTTCTAGGTTATAAAGCTGTAGAATCACAGGATGTTACTACATTTAAACTTTGTTTAAAGTTCTGGACAACGGTGGCATAGAATATAATATACTATCTAGTAGTGGGTGCTCTCTTCTGTAAGAAACCGCCTGGGGAAGTACCACCCTTGCGAGATATTCATCCGCCAAGCAGTAGTGTGCAAACACTACTGCGATCCCGTTTGAAGGGCATTGTTTCGAAGGTTTGAAGGGCATAGCCGATGTCTCAGGGTGACGAGCACAATGCAGTGCCGTGTAGAATTATTCAATGCAGGGTTCTGGGTGGTACTGTGACTGTTATGAGCAAGCGTAGCGCTTAACATTAGGAGAACGACTTGCTAGCCTCGTCACTCGGTCAAATGAAAAAAAAATGGAGGAAAGGCCCCCTTCGGCCGGCTCTGGGCGATGATCACTCAAGTCCGTCGCCGTCGGCGAGTGCGGCTTCAGAGATGCAAATCCGGCCAACTGCGCAAGCTGCTCGTCCCGCCCCGCCCCGGCTCGCACCTCCGCGTACTTCTGCTAACTTCGCTTTTATTAGTTTTGTGTTTACACCATTGGACGCGCGCGGCCGCAACATCAGTTTTATCTTATTTTCTGAAGTTATGTCCAGCGCTGTTCACAGCTCTGTCTCCTTTGTTCCCGGCAGGTACACTTCCGGAGAACGGGGAACTTAGTACAAAACAACGATTTCGTGTGCCATTTCAAGACTTGACAAGACCTTTCCCAAGCTAGATTTTTATAGACCGGTTCTAAAAAGGTCCGTCGCACTCTTGCATACAACTAACTAACTAAAACCTTATTTTATTAATGAAGGATGTGTACACACACAAGTAAATCTAAAGCTAGACTACCCTAAAAAATCTAAAAGAATATCAAATGTTACGGGTAGCTGAACGGTAACTAATATTACAACCTCTAGTCGATGCTGGATACCCACCTCGCAGATACAGCAGGGTTTCTGTTACACCCTGTATATACCGTACTACATAGCTATGGCCGTCACCGCACTTTGACTAAAATAGGCTATCTCAGGCCATGGTAATGATAGCAAAACAGAAAAAGGAAATGCCATTTCTTGCCTACCTATTTCCTAACTACCCGAGCACACCAACGCGATGACGAAAACGCCGCTGGCAGCTACACTGAATGTAGAAAGACGAAGTGCTATGGGCGCCACCGCAAGCGCATCTACCAGCTAACCCTTGACGTATTGCGAACAAAGGACCAGAAGCTCTTTGATAAACAATCATTAACAAGCAATCATAACCGTGTAATTAATTGCATATTCAGCTAAGAGTACTCCTGTTTATATTCATGCTAACTCCACACACAGAGGCCGCCAATCAATCATCTTGGAAAGTGAATACATAATTACACTGAACGCCGCGATTAACTGGCCAGCACAATATACAGTGCAACAGTAGCCCATGTCGTAAGAGGCGTGCATTCATTACGTGAGCGGTTTATTCCTGCCAAACCTCATTCAATCTCACGTAGGGGAGATATGGTGTCACGGTAAATATCACGTAATTATCTAAATTATATTGCTATCCTTTTCATTTGCATACCGTTTAATAGTGACAAAAACTGCTATGACAGGTCTCTACATAAACTTAATTACCACCTCCGTCTAGCGCGGCAGCTAAGTCACTGTGTCACAGTAAGCTGCCCGGAGCAGTTTAGATGCAATTGTAGTATTTAGTGTTATCGAAGGGTAATTAATGAGTAATTAGTGTAATGCAGGCCGTTTGCACGCCGCGGGCGGACCCGGCACTGTCGGTCAATGGGACTCACACGACTGTGCATCAAGGATTGTGTTTACAGTCCAATCTCTTCTTCTCTTCGCTCTATCTCTCCTCCTTCTTAATCTTTCTTTTCTTCTTCTCATAATATAGATTCTGACCTCGAGCTAGGGTCCTCTGTATCTAGGGAATAAGGAACTACAAAGACCATGGTCCTACAAACACCCACACTCAGAGCAACTAGAGCGATAAGAAATAGAGCGAAAATCGGAACATAGTTACTTTGCACACTACTACTTGGCGGCCAAAGATACGGTGCTACTACCCCAAATGACCCCTTATTCTACTGTTACCAAATGTACTCTTGACGCACGATTTATATCATACTGGTAACTATCACATGTCATTTTAAAATATATTATGGTCGAAATATTATTTATTTTGTGTTTATGATAGTATTTTTAAATGAAATTAGTCTCTTGTTTGGCCTCTATATTGCTTGACGGTAAAAATTGTACCTATGTAATATAATCATAATTATTATATTCAATTATGCTCCGAACTTTATGCCCTATATCTTGTAAAGTAGACGGACAATCACTCAGAATAAGAACAAGCTATAGAAGGAACAGTAAAGGCAATATCTGTCTCACAGCTCTCTTATTCACATCTAGTAATACAGCGTACACGAGAGTAAGTGAAACAGAAAACTTCTCTTGTTTTTATTATTTCAAATATGGTCCACAAGATATATCGGCGAGGTTGTCTATAGGGTTGTCTATTACTATTAAATTATATCATGGCTTGAAAGTTTTCTGAATAATTAATTGAACAACTAGTGACAAGTGGCCAATTTAGTATGGATTCTATTTACGTTGGTAAAACTTCGTTGGTCAATCACGACCATGAAGTCTAATAGACACAGCCAACAGAGAAAATCTCTTTTGTGGAAAGATAATGTTCGAGCTATGAATACTAAACGATCCCCGAGGAAACTATAACCACAGTACACATATAGTACTACATACGGTGCAGAATGGACACTCTCCGCCCCCTGCGATCCGCTTCCCTGCACCTCTACCCGCAATCCGGGGGGCAATCGGGAGGTCACTCAATATTAGACGCTCAAATGACAAATGACAATAGACAAACTGGTTAGCATGAACTGGCGGGTTGTCTTTTGTTTTGAGTACTTAACTTACACACGCATTTAGCGCGTGAACAAATGTTTAATGTGTGAAATGTCAAAAGAGTTATTTGTATGCAGTGTCCGGGGTAAGCTGTAAGCTGTAAGCTCACGACTCTTGGGCGGTATAAAATCGGATCAGTCGACTATCGCAAACATGCTACGATGACATACTTGCGGCATATATGCTAAATGCAAACATAGTACGAGAGGATAGCATGCAAAGCTTATTATGTTAGGGCGTCTTGCGTCGCCCGTGCGCTTTTAAATTTTGTACTTTGTAAGAATAGTTTCCGACAGTAGGTTATACTCGTAGGTATGTTTGTATATAATGGAGAAGTTTCTAAAAAGAGTTCCCATGTATCGAAGACAGAGAGAACGGGTTATTAATGGGGGGGGGGGGGGGGGGGGGCACTGTCACTAACGAAATTACTGGGCATATGAGACTTTAGAGCCGATGTCTCAGGGTGACGAGCGCAGTGCAGTGCCGCGCAGGATTATGCAATGCCGGGTGGGGTGGTGCAGTGACTGTTATGGGCAGGCGTAGCACTTACCATCAGGTGAACGACTTGCTCGTCTCGTCAGAGTCAAAAAAAAAATATACATAGGTGTGGTAGGTCGACTGTTGCCGTGGCGAGTGTGGCGATGTGCGTATTTTTAGCGTTTAGCCAGTGTCAATAAGGTATTTCAACTTTTTGGTTTAATAATTTTAAAGCACAATAAACCACCCTTTCTTACATATTTTCTATACAAAACAGGAGATATCGATATTATACATCTGCCAGGAGGAGCGAGACGTCACAAGTTTTTATTCTTTGTCATATAGATGGATAATCTATTATGTAGGAATGGAAAGATACACATGATATACATGACGAATAACCCGGTAATATAATGGAAGCTCTTACCACAACACTAAACCACAAAATGCAACCACGATCAGGTCAGGTCAGCTCCTGCGGTCTTTGTATCAAAAATGAACCAGCATATATTGCAACGCCATCAATCATTCCTAGAGTAGAACATATTGTCTTAAACTTTTTTTACAGCTACCATCGCCTTAACAAATCTACACATACGGTAGTTTTCTCGACAAAGTTCAAAAGAAACTGGCGTGTACCGACAACTTCATTGTTATCTTTGAGTGCGAGTAAACCTGCGGGCGACCGCCGGTATGCAGTGTGGCGTGTGTGTGTGTGTGTGTGTGTGTGTACGCATGTGTGTGTGTAGAGTGCATTAGTGCACGTGACTCCGTGCTCCGGAGCTCCGACACACATTTACCGGGAAACTTGCTTATAGATGACCACAAACACTGCGGAGATGGGTAACAAAACTGAAACATAAATATTCAACTGACATAATCACTCTTACTAGATAACACATTAATACCTAACTATATTTTTTTAATTTGACTTTTTGAAGTTACCGTGCATAATCCAAATGTTGTCTATTGCAAAATAGACAACATTTGGATTATGCACGTTTAAAGTCCATCCGAAGAGTGTGCTATAAATAATTATGAATTATGTTCAATGCTGATGATATGGGTTGAAGGTGATGATATTCAATGCTCGTGCGTAGTTAAGGTGGTTCGTTTCGGTTGTGGCGGAAAATTCAAAATTCAAGCAGTTTTTTCGTTTTTAGACCTACAACTGGTAGCTAATATAAACGAGAATGTAATTCGCGACAACTGCAGATTAACGTTACGTCTTTACGTATTTTTGTGGAAATATTTCGCACTAATGCACCAATTGTCATTTCAATAAACCGTGAACAACAATCAAAAATCTTGCATTATTGTGAATCCCAAGATCATTTACAATAGTTATCCGGTCTAGCTCAAAAATCGTTTTCTTTTTAAATTTTGATTTTTCGAAAAAAACATAACGTACCACCTTAAACGAGTATGACACTGTCTAGCATGGGATCGTCCTATCACAGCATATTATTATTTCAGTGGAACTTACAGTCTTATTATGAAACCGGTTAAATTGTGCGAGGTCCCCAGCTCGCGCGCCGCAGGTGACGCGACGCCGCACCGCGCCGCACCGCACCGCACCGCACCGTGCCGCGCCGCGCCGCGTCGCGTCGACTGCGATGCTACCTGATGCACATTTTATATTGGTTGTCTATTTTATTACCTCTCCGGGAAAAAATTCTGCAAGAGCATTCTTGTTATCTTTAGACAACAATTTGTTTTTCAATATTTTAGCCGTTCTATTTTAAACAACAACATTAGGGAAGTATGTTCAAAATATAATAAATAAATATCAATTAGCACGATTGCATTATATAGATACTGACCTCAGGAACTGCGAAGACTAAGTCCAACAAACACCCAGCGTCCGAGTAAAAACCGGTGGTTCACACAAATCTTTGCCCGGTACGGGAATCGAACCGGCAATCTCACGCTTCGCATTCGGATCATCGCCCACTATGCCACGGAAGCCATCGCGAGTAATTAAAAAAAATAATTAATCTGTTATCCGCGTCAAACAAGGTGAAGGTTCTCCTTTCCTGTGTATATTTTTATTGACAGATCTCCAAGTATTATCTTATTTTTTAATTTAGAATGTCTTATTTATAGTCTCGGTATGATAATTAGTTCAGTACTCGTTATTAGAAGTTATTGTCATTAGAAGTTATAGGAATTATATTAAAATGCTTTCAAACAATTTGCAGGTGCTCACCGCACACTTGCAACTAAACAATCCTTTAATGTAGTTGGCACATCGACGGCCCCGCTGGCGCCTTCCCGCCGCCGCCGCCGCCGCCGCCGCCGCCACCGCCGCCGCCGCCGCCACGCGATGCACGGCGAGGCGCGGCGCGGCGCGGCGCGACGCGGCGGGAACATTATTGCGTTAAGGCGCGCGGCGCGAGGCGGACAGATTGAAATCCGCCCGGATTGTTCATTCCACGGCGGACGTGTCACATCACTAGTTGTCTCATTACGCGCGTGCGTTGCAAGTTTAATAATGAAAAGAGTTTTATAATACGGTCTGAAGACAGAGAGAGAGAACTAAATGATAAAAAATATTCTATGAGTTAATTATAACAGGATTAAAAGTACATATTATATAAATAGCAAACATTAAAATCCATTCAGCCGTTGCAGCGTGAAGATGACAAATACACACACACACACACACACACATACTGCCGCATTTATTATATTAGTGGAATTTTAATACATTAAAGTACGTACTTTAATCTAACACTATAGTTTTCCACTAAAGAGTTCCCATACACATTGTAGAGATAGTACATAATGGGATCTCAGTTCACCCATTGCACTCGATAGCCACTCTGTATGTAAAGCGGTGGCATTACGGACCGCCTGCAGTGCCGCGGTCGCGACAGAGCCGGCGGCGGCGCAGACTGCTGCGATGCAGTCGGGATGACGCACCGGACTTTTTTAGAATCATAACGATCAATTTATTAAAACTAAATTCGAAATTTGACCGAGCAAAGTTTTTTTAGCTTAAGAGGTGTCGTTAGATTCGCCAGCTTACATACATACATACATACATAGCCATAAATATATACTTACATACATACCTGGTATTAAACGCTTGTTCCAGACGATTTAAACAGCGCCTGTGTTCTGTGGAAGACACTAAAGTTCGCTGTGTCTGGGTGGTTGTAGGAGCATGACCGTCGTGGCTCCAGGTGGTCATACAGGGAATCCTAGACAAGGGTCAGGATCTATGTATGTGATCGTGATGCGTTATTATTATTAAATATTATTAAAGTGAATTCAAACACAAAAACGTGCTTGATAAGCAATGGTAACCGCGTGGGCACCCCTCCACGGCATCGAGGCCGCACACTCCGCACACTCCGCACAGGCCACACGTACGCCATCAGCCAGCACGAGTGCAGTGGGCTAGAAAATTAGATCTTGAGGTAAACAGTACCAGGACGTGACGAGGCGCTACATTTTTATAGAATTTATATAGATTTTTGAACACGCATATTACAATATTGCTTAACTTTTCCTATTGTAATTTTTCTGTACTGTGCATATTGTTTTGGGTGTTCAATAAAGAGTTTTCTATTCTATACAATATATTTAGTAGAATATACATACTGACATTATTATATACACTTCTCTTTGTAAATAAATAAATAATTTATTATTATTTTGCTTCAGGTGTTGAAACATATTTTTTTTATTTAATTTGTTCGATCAATTGTCTCGTTCGTTCGTTCGTTCATTCATACTACATACCTACTAGGCAATTTATAGGTCTTCGTCAAATAGTGTATCTGTGGGCGCGGCGACGCGACGGTGAGCCAATTAGCCGACTTGCCAACTCCGCGGAACAACATTTGAATATTTGCAACCGCCACAAAATAATATGGACGTGATTAGCATAGTTGCCTCTAAAGCGGAAGTTAGAGTTGTCGTTGCCTTGGTGAGAGCTAGTTTGACATCGGCTCCACCGCGGTGAGGGTACGTGGGAAATGAGTGTGTGTGTGTGTGTGTATGTGTGTGTGCGATGGAATTGCACACTTTAATTCCACCAAGCCCATGCCATCATTGAACAACCAGACGTACGGCGTCATTACGCGTACCGCAAAGAAGTGGAACTCCTTGCCTGAGTCTGTGTTTCCCGATAGTTATAGCCTGGGAGTCTTCAAGGCACGAGCAGATAGGTTACTTCTAGATAAGCGTGTTCCATCTTAGACCACATTGTCACTTACCATCAGGTGAGATACTGGTCAAACGCAAATCTATTTAATAATAATAAAAAAAGGAAAGAAGTAAGTAAACATTGGCGAGTTGCCTGGGGCAGGCGCACACCTTAGCTAGGTATTCCACCACTAAACAGTAGAATAGAAGTAGACAAGCGGTGGTAGCCTAGTGGGAGAACGTCCGCCTTCCAAGCAGAAGGTCGTGAGTTCAAATCCCAGTGCAGGCACGTACCAATGTGTTTCTTGTTAAACATATGTACGTTATTATCACACGCTTTTCGGTGAAGGAAAACATCGTGAGGAAACCCACATACCTACCCTAGAATTATTTCGGAGGTAGGTATGTGATCCACCAATCCGGATCTGGCCCCGGTGGTGGATTATGGCCTAATCTTCCTCACGAATGTGAGGAGAGACCCGTGCCCAGCAGTGGGACGTTATGGGTTGATGATGATGAAACAGTAGAATGCAAACAATAAGCCGTGTCTCCTGCATGTGTTTTGATCTACACACTACACAAAAATCTCTACACAAGACATTACCATTATTGACCATATTTTGAAGATGTTTGGCGTTATCATATCAAACAAGATATGTTGTCCAAGATGACAATAATTTGTGTAGAGGTTTTTGTGTAGTGTGTAGATTAGTGTAGTGTAGTGTGTGGTGTTACTGTGTTTTATTGTTTGAATAGTACATTTTGTTTTTCAACTATTGCAGAAAGAGTGACGAGCGTATCGATGTGCCGCGCAAGATTTTGGTAATGTAAAAATCTGAGCATTTGTAATGTACAAGCGCTTACCATCAGGTGAATTACCTGTGCACATGATAACCCAGTTGTTAAACTAAAACGTCGGGCTAAATGTAGTCAGCCGAGACAACGTCTTCCGGTCGGACGGTCGGGTGGTTTGTGTTCAAAAGGCCACTCAGCTAGGCTATTCAGAACTGTTCGTTACGGAACCGAATCGATTCGATTCGATATCATTGTTGTATCGATAGTTCAATTATAGAGCTATTCAAGATAATCGACTTGGGTACCATTCAATTTCAACTACAACTACTGTCGATTACGATACAAAACTGCTGCAAAGTGCAATATAAGAGTACAAATATTTCACGCAGTATACGTGTCCACCAGTGTAAATAAGTCCCGAAGAAAATAATAGAATTTTTGGAAGCTCTATTTCGATAATTACTTTGCAATTACCGTAGTTGTATTCGTATAGTGGGCGTCAATTTCGATTCCATGTCGTCTTCGACAATTTCATCATTCATTCGACTTCGTGAAATATATCGAATCGAACGATATCAAACGGAATCTATCAATAACCGAGTTATCTAAACGTCCTGAATGGCTGTTTGAACTGTTTACTCCCAGTAGAGCCCCCGTAGACTCGGCTCCTTTGTCCAGCCGTCGGCACGAGCTCCGTAACTCATTCCGGACAGATTGACAGACAACACGATGTTGTTACACCGCCCAATACCCCGGACACTCCATACAAAAGCTTATTTAACAACGCATTCATATTAAATGACGTTTGCACACGCGTCAAATGCCTGTGTAAGAACTCAAAGGTGGTACTACGCGACCAAAACAAAAGACAACCCGCTAATATGAAGGTTCATGCTAACCCGATTGTCTATTGTCATTTGGGCGTGTAATATTGACTGCCTCCAGATTTCCCTTCGGATGCGGGTAGAGGTGCGGGGAAGGGTGTCCTTTCTGTATTTAATACTAGTTCTGTGGCCGAGGTTGAACTAGCTAATGCGCCGTTACCCTGACAGCTGACAGCTGACGCAGTCTTTGTGTTGCGATGCATCGATGTGCAGTAGAACACTATACAAAATGACAGCAGTAAGCTATAATAGACTTCAAAAAGCCAAAATTCAAGTGAAAACTGCTAATTTATTCCATGCTTAAATTTTTCGTTTTTAGAATATTTGTTTGTCTATCTGAAAGTTTATCTCGCAAAGGCTTTGAAATGGCTCAACGGATTTTAATGGAAATTACAAATATAAAAAAAAACTTGTATTTCATTTCGATATCTCTCAGGGTTCATAAGGTATGAATAAAATTATATTTCTCCGGCCTCGCGCTAACCAAGCTGCGGATTACTACTAGCTTTTAATAAGATTTAAAGGGAATAGAATTTTCTAGCGGCATGGTAACATAATCTTGTGACACGGCAATCTCGTCTGCATCGCTAGAAGATTACTTGGTATTAGAGAATATAATTGCGTCTCTGGCATAGGGTTATAGTGTAGGTGTCCGTGGAGCGTACTGCACGCCGCGCGCGCTGTACTGCGCAGTCAGCGGAATACCCAGCGGTTACACATATCAGTCACGGACCTTCAGCTCGTGCTGTGTGGGGTGAGTGGCGAGGGACGGGGAGGTTTCAGGGAGGTCGCCCACGGCTACATCTTGCCTTTTGGCCGTTTGTCGCACTTAGCCAAGCAGTAGTGTGTAAATATTACTGTGTTCCGGTTTGAAGGGCACTGTTTTCAGTTAAATTACTGGGCATGAGATTTTAGAGCCGATGTCTCTGAGTGACGAGTGCAGTGCAGTGCTGCGCAGGATTATGCTATGCGAAGTTCTGGGTGGCACAGTAACTGTTATGGGCAGGCGTAGCGCTTACCATCAGGTGAACGACTAGCTAGCCTTGTCACTCAGTCAAATAAAAAAAAAACTTGCAACGCATGACTGTGTCGATGCTGTATCGCGTCTGCAGTGATGCAAAATCGTGGTGACGGGGGCGAAGGTATACGACGAGCGCCAGCAGCGTGATCACCGCGGTTGTATCGTTGCTGAAACACTGCCAAAAGCAGCAGAGAGCGAAGTCCCTAAAATGGCAAAATTGATAATGGTGAGATTTTTAAATTTCAATTCAAAATCAAATCAAAAAGATCAATTATAATTAAATCATTTCAAAAAAATTGTTTGAAATTTCAATTTCCTGCCATGTACGAAAAGGGCCACCTTTACTGTAAGTCTATTCCACGAATTCGAATACTTTTAAGCATCAATCTTAAACATATCACATACATACATAGATTTGTTCCGTTAGCAGAGGGCCAAGCAGAGACCACCTCTCAGTACACCATCTCCGTGACACCCTCTGCTGGTTTCTGGAACACCAGACCAATAGGCAATTAGGCATATCAAGTTTAATTAGTGTTCTAAAATAGAATTTGAAGCATTATCGCGATGACTGGTTGTAGCAGTGCTAACCTTGGTGTCAGTCGATAACAAATGACGTGTTCTCCGAAGCACAAACGATAGCGGGGGAAGTCAGCAGACAATGTATGAAATTAAATAATTGCGGGACGAAGTTTAGAATCAGATTTATTCGGTTGTAAAGTGCAGCACCCGCGCCGGTTGGCCACCGCTGGCATTATAGAGAGGCCGCCACCAAACTGTTTGATAAACGTTATGAAATCAATAGACTCGATTACCGATTCGATATCCACCTGCCGAAGAACTTCTCCCGGTAAAGACCTAGCGTGGCCCACGTGGAAGTCGATTAGCTTAAGTCTAAAGTTCGAAACAAAAAAAAATCTAATATTTTCTGCGTACCGTCTGGCCAAGCTGCATTTTAAATAATGTTAAACAATTGTACCGACTGTGAAATTTCATTGAATCTGTTTTTGGAACATATTGTAATATTAGATCTAAGTTACCGAAAATACATTTTTAGACGCCAGTAGCGTAACGCTTAATAATATTATTATTTAACAAAAAAAAACCCAATCAACATACTATTTTATAGTTAAAATCCTGCTGATAGTAAATGTTTTATATACATTGGGGTCAGTTGCGCCAACCTCGGGGTATTTTGGGAAGATAAGCTGTGTTGATAACATAATTGGCCATGTGTGTGTGAGACTACGTGGTACAATGGGATCAGTATATAATATTTATTCGTGTAGAATAGTATATAGGATAGAATAGGAAATAATTTATTGTACAATGTATTTTATACTTTAATAGCAAGCGCTTAAGTACCATTTCACCTACTTCGTATATTACCTACAGGAAATGTGACCGACGTAAGTTTTTACTCTGTCGTCTTATGGTTCCGTTTTTATTATAATCTTAAACGGAATTCTAAACATACGCTTTAATTAACTAGACGAGCGCTTTGATAATTGACATATATTTATATCGAGTCATATCACATAGCACATTCGTCAAACTGGGATGGGAACGAGAAAGCATCCTTCAACATGTTCAAATATTATTTTATACTTATGTTGTTCAGTTTATGTGTAAATAATGTGATCGGAGAAAACAACATGGAAAAAGATGGTAGGAGTTCGAAGGAAGAGATATTAACGAAGATGCTGTTCACATGGATGAACGAAACTGACTTCAAATTGGATGCCATAAGGAAACAAATGCATAATAGCTTTGAAGAGAAACTGCGCGCTTTGGAGGAAAATATAAATGACAAGTTAGAACAAAAAGTGGATGGATTAATACAAAACATTTCAGTGATATTCACAAATAGTGTGAAAAGAAAATTGAATGAGTCGGATGACAACTGCGACGATTTAGAAGAGAAACTGCAAGTTTTGGAGAAAAACCTTAATGAGAAACTAGAACAAAAAGTGGATGGATTACAACAAAATATTTCAGTGACATTAAAAAATAATATGGACGTAAAATTTGTTAATATGGGTGACAACCACGAATATTTAGAAAATAAACTTCATGCTTTGGAAAAACATATAAATGACAAATTCGAAAGTAAAATAGAACAAAAAGTGGATGCATTACAAAACCACATTCTTATGATCCTAGAAAATTGTGAGAACCAAAAATATAATAAATTGAACAAAAAAATATCTGACAATTTGGAAGAGAAACTGCATGTTTTGGAGAAAAATATTACAGAAAATTTAGAAAACAGCATACGCCAAAAATTTGATACATTACAACAAAACATTCCGATTAAAGTAAAAGAGACCTTGGAACCCAAATTAAATGCATTGGAAAAACTGGAAAACGAGGTGTTAAAAAAGACAATGACGATTTCAAAATTCGGCTGTAAGAAACAAGTCAGCCGCGGCTATCAGTTCAACTCTCCACTGTTCCACATGGACAATACGACTTTCAGGTTTACCACAAGAAAGTCACATGACTCGATCACCGAGTACTTTGAAATGCACATCGCTATAAAGGCAGGCCACGATGGCGTCATCGCGCTGTCGGCCACGGACAAGGTCGATTACAACTCTCCTGTTTTCGAAATCGTGGTCGGAGGCGGCGACAACCAGGACACGGTATTGCGATGGCAATATTTGGGATACGATAAAGCCGTAGCTACACCTAATATCCTTTCCATTAACGAATATAAGCTATTTTACATCAAAATATCTGGCGATCAACTAGAATTCGGCAAGGAAGGAAGCGCGCCACTCATCACCCATCGCGACAGCAAATTCAGTAAACTCCAATACTTCGGCTTCGCTTCGTGGGCCAACCAGCAGGCGACGTTTCTTTATGACTGTCCTTAGTCCGATCATTATTTTTTCTTGATTTATTTTATAATTATATACCTGTGACGTGTCTCCTTTGATCACATAATATATCTGACAGCTGAAAATTAATACTCTGTTTTGCCACTCCATGACTTCTCTGACAGTATCTGTATTAGTGCTGATGTTATTAAAGTGACAGACAATGTTTTTTACGTTGTCGTTTTATGATTCAGTTTTAGTGTCAGCTTATTACGGAATTCTAGAATGATGCTGTGATTCACTATCTCGCACACGCGCGTGCATGTTACTGTTTATCCTGCTAATTATCGTAATGTGAAAGTTTATATTACATTTGTATGTTTGGTTGTTTGTTTGTTTGTCACTCATATCCTGCTAAAATGGAATTGGATGAAATTTGATAGTTTATTACCTGAATTAACATATAAAATACTTTTCATCGTGTAAAAATTAACGGTTTCTGCTTAATAATAACCGATGGTGAAACCGCGGGGCCCAGTTAGTATAAATGTAAACTATAATACAATGTAATAGTTGTAATCATATTCAGAACATGTTTGTCAGCCCGAGACACAGTTAGGCAAGATTCAATATGTTCACTAATTATATTATTCTTCTGTTGTTCAGTTTGTGTTTAAATAATGTGATTGGAGGAAATTTGAAATCTGAGAAAGAAAGTGGGAGCGTAAAGGAAGAACTAGTAACGAAGATGCTGCTCACGTGGATGAACGAAACTGACTTCAAACTGAATTCAATTGGAAAACAAATGAATAACAACTTAGAGGAGAAACTGCGTGCTTTAGAGAAATATATAACTGACAAATTGGAACAAAAAGTGGATGCGTTACAAAATAATATGTCAGTGACAGTAACGAATAGCGTAGAACAAAAATGTAATAAACCGGATAAAAACCGCGACAATTCAGAAGAGAAACTTGAAGCTTTGGAGAAAAATATTCATGAGAAATTGCAACAAGAAGTGAGTATATTACAACAAAATATTTCAGTAATCGTAGACAATAGTGTGAACCAAAAATTGGAAGAAATGGTAAAAATAATGTCGAAGAATTTGAAAGAGAAATTGGAAGATTTGGAGAAAAACATTCATGAAAAATTAGAAGCCAGTATCGACAAGAAACTTAACGCATTGCAACAAAACATACCGATCAAAGTGAAAGAGAACATGGACTCAAAATTCAATGAATTAGAAAAAATAGAAAAGCAGGCGCTACAAAAAATAGTCGATTTATCAAAACACCAGTGCAAAGAACAGCTTACCAAGGGTTATAACTTCAACAAGCCCCTGTACCACATGGACAATGCGACCTACAACCACATCAAGAGAAATGCAAGCGAGTACTTTGAAATGCACATCGCTATAAAGGCAGGCCACGATGGCGTCATCGCGCTGTCGGCCACGGACAAGGTCGATTACAACTCTCCTGTTTTCGAAATCGTGGTCGGAGGCGGCGGTAATACGAAAACAGTCCTCCGATGGACCCGTTTCGGTGATGAGATCTCCGTGCCTTCACCTAGCATTCTGTGCTCTACTGACTATACGCCATTTTACATCAAAATATCTGGCGATCAACTAACGTTCGGCAAGGAAGGCGGCTCTACACTCATCGTACAAAGTCACAGGAACTTTAAAGCAGTCCAATACTTCGGCTTCGCTTCGTGGAACGACGACCCGGCGGCGTTCCTTTATGATTGTCCTAATTAAGATATTCTAGTTATTTAAATAGAATGAAATAGAATAGAATAAAAAAACTCTATCTTGTACATCAAACCAAACTACAATTCATTGAGCAAGCGCCTTGATATAGATCCGTTGTGTGGCCTCACCACGAACAGTTAAATCCATCCAGTGTAAAGCCTTAAACTGAACCGCCATGCTAACTGTCACCACCAATACCGCTCAGCGTTCATAAGTGGACCAGAGACATTTATTCAAAGAGATCAGAACAATTTGTTTGCATTTATGGGAGTTTATAATAGCTCCATCTCATTATCCTTCTCTCTCATTCTCTGCAGTCTATTTTTGAGTAACGTCACGTCACGTTTGTTATTTATGAGTGTGTGGTGCCAATCTTGGCCGTTCAGTTGCAATGAACTGCATGGAATAAGAATAAGTGCGTGGTGAACTAGTGTACCTGTACTAGTGTACCATCGGCCAGACGGCGCGGCAGTCCAGTCCAGTGGGGAGCTTTTTTGTTGAATTTTTGTTTAATTACTACCTTAATTACCACCTTTATACCATCATTATTGTTTGGTTGTTGCATGTTTGAAAGCAAATACTTTGGCTTCAGAACGCGATCAGATATTTTATTGGAATTAGTTAATTCCACTGATCTATTTTCCACAAAACACGGGCTGCTCCCGCCGCGGCCGCGCCAGTAGAATCGTTCTAATTAACAGTGAAACATGAGCTTATTAAAATGTCGGCTCACGGTTACACGCCAATATCCAGCGAGCGTGTACACACGCCGCTATTGTTTAGATTACTGCGCAGTACCTATCAGAATAGTTAGCAATAGCACGAGTTACAGATTTTGGTCTATCGTTTCGGTTGTTCAAACCTCTCGATTGTTCTCGATGCTTTTCTCTCGCAGTCCAATTGCAGTAAATCAGAGGTTTTTTTTATTTGGTTGAGTGACGAGACGAGCAAGTCGTTCACCTGATGGTAAGCGCTAATAAAAAGTATATCGCCGTAGACGAAGTCGCGGGTATCTAGTATCTATATAAAAGTACAATTAACTTCAGTAACATTATCTAGGAACATGTGAAGAAGTGGCACAGAACAAAGAAAGGCTAACAGAAGGCAATTTAATAAAACACGTGCATACAAAGAGTAATTTGGTTACATTCGTTAAAACCGCGCAAAAATTAACAAAGCTGCAGGCAGCATTTACACTATGCGATGTGATCTGTAACGGGATATTTACTGTGTTTTATGATAATACACAATGATAGTAGTTTTAAAAACAAACAAAATAATTACAAAAAAAAAATGCCTAGTTAAGTCAACAGACAGCCAGCCAGTCACAGCCAGCCAGCCAGCCAGCCAGCCAGCCAGCCAGCCAGCCGTCTAGTAAATATATGAACACTGATGATAACGACTATCTTACTATGAAACCTTGTTGATATACATAAAGTATATTTAGCCCCCGACACAAATATAGGGGTGTTATAATTTAAACGTATATTGTGTACCTGCGTGTCTGCTTGCGGCATCGTAGCTCCGAAATGGATCAACCCATTTTAATTTAGTTATTTTTGTTTTAAAGGGACTTCATCGAGAGTGTTATTAGTTATGATTCAAGAAAATTGGTTAGCCGTTTGAAAATCATCAGCTTAACTTCAAACTGAACGCATTTATTGCAAGTTAACAAAAAAAAAGCCCTTTTACAAGGTTTTTTGTTACTCATGAGTAACATAGACGTTTATATTGGAGAATGGTTACATCTGTCGCGCGACCGGACTTTATACGTCGCGGACATATAAAGTCCGGACGGTTTCCGTGGCGTAAGTGGTAGTTGAGCCGACTGCGAAGCGTGAGATTGTGGGTTCGATTCCCGCGCAGGGCAAATATGTGTGTGAACCACATGTATTTGCGTAGATTCTGGGTGTTTCTGGGACCATGGTCCCAGATCCCTAGATACCGGGAATCCTATTTAAGGGTCAGGATCTATGTATATGATCATGATGCGTCAAAATAATTGAATATATCGTGGGTTCGCGTCGTGTGGTGTAAACGGCACTAGGACGCGGGGCCCGCGGCGCGCGCTGTCCGCCCGCGCCATCGCGCCAGCCCGGGCCGGGCCGCGCCGCGTCGGGCCGGGCCGGGCCGTGACGGGCAGGTGTGTGCTTTTAATTACCGAGAAAAACAGCGGGCTTATCGCCGAGTGACCTTAATTGAGATATACCTGCGTGCGGCTTGCTCTGCTTCATCATTAAACTTGATGTAGATACGGCCTCCACGGCGTAAGTGGGTGACGGACGAGTCAACTGTAAAGCGTGAGGTTGCGGCTTCCATTCCTGCACAGGGGACTCAGAGGAAACTATAAGTACTAACACTGAGTTTCGGTGTTTGTATGCGAGCCTTGTAGTTCCCGAGTTTCTAGATAAAAGAAACCTAGTTAAGGGTCAAGATCAATCTAGTGCTTCATCATCATCAACCCATATCGTCCCACTGCTGAGCACGGGACTCCCCTCACTTTCGTGAGGAGGGCTAGGCCGCCATGTTATCCACCATGGTGGATAACATACCAACCTCTAAAATAATTCTCGGGTAGGCATGTGGGTTTCCTCACGATGTTTTCCTTCACTGAAAAGCGAGTGATAATTACGTACATACGAGTATGTTTTGACAAGAAGCACATTGGTACGTGCCTGCACTGGAATTTGAACTTTTTAACTTTATTTTACTGAGTGACGAGACGAGCAAGTCGTACACCTGATGGCAAGCGCTACGCCTGATACAAAAAAACGAGTGTGCTTTAGACCACACGACTGAAGTAAAACTTATTTATCACTCTTTTTAATTTTTTTACATTCTAAAGATATAATATCATTTAATATACATTTTTATGTATTATTTTTTATTTATCATTTATCCCCTCACCCCTTCATCCCCTCATCCGCTCATCCACTTATCCCCTCATCCCCTCATCTGCCCATCCACCCATCCACCCACCCACATAAAATATAACGCATTCAACTATGTAGCAGTAGGGGTCGCCGCGGTAGTATCGCCGTCGCTCCGCCGGACCTTCTTCCGCTGGAGGCGCGCGGCGCCGTTGTACACGTCGGGCACGTACAGCGAGTCGGCCGTGCGGTGCGCGTACTCCCGCATGCTCAGCTTCAGCAGCTCGTACACGATGCGGATGCGCGGGTGCACCGGGTATTTGAACGCCTTCAACCGCTCGATAATTTCTGCCACCTGGGGGGTCACCACGCACTTATTCCTATTCCATGCAGGAGGCATACCATGACCTCTTATAGCGATTCAATTAAAGACCTAAACTGTACCGCGTCGCATAATCGTACCGTGACGTCTTATTTTTTAAGTTGCTGCCATTTTCAACCTAAACTGGATACAGCTTATGTTCAAAATCGCTATAAGATGTTATGGTAGGCCTCAGTTTGCCTATATTGGCACCACACACTCATAATTGACAAACGTGACGTGACGTCACTCAAAAATAGACTGCAGAGAATGAGAGAGAAAGAAAATGAGGTGGTGCTATATAAATTCCGATAAATGCAAACCAATTGTTACGATCTCGTTGGATAAATGTCTCTGGTCATATAACATAATATTAATATAACCAAAATATGAATAAACAAAAAATATTAATATTGTTATGTTGGATAGATAGATAGATAGATAAACTCTTTATTGAAACACCACAGAACAAAGAAAACTTAAAACAAGAACAAAACAAATTTTACCATTAGTGTCACAATGGGCGGTCTTATCGCTCAGAGCGATCTCTGATCTCTGATCTCTGTATGTTGTTGTTATTTGATGAAAATATCATTAAAATAACATAGAATCTCCTCCTTATTTTTACGTACAAAATTACTTTTTTTTTAATTACATTTATTTATGGGGCTTTTATAAGTTATACAAAATTACGAATGACATAAATTTAAGTATAACTTACATGCTTGCTTAGGTTCGGGTCCGAGTCAAGCTTATTGAAATCTGTTTGTAAGTTAACTACCTTCCGACTGATACATTCCTGAAACCAAACACGAGTCGCGTGAGACAGCCGCCACCATTTTGAATCTTACCGGGTAACACACTTTCACCATTACGGCCGTTTTACTGTAAGAAAGTTCCGCGCAGGATTGTGCAATGCAGGGTTCTGGGTGGCACTGTAACTGGTATGGGCCGGCGTAGAGCTTACCATCAGTGGAATGACTTCCTCGTCTCGTCACTCAGTTAAATAATAAAATACAAATAAAAAGAAATTGGTGAAACTCGGCCATTTTGTGAGATGAAAAATCGGTCCCCTGAGAAGTGTTAACTCTGATGGAGACTTGAACTGAGCTACTGCGCAATTGTAACTACACTATAATCATCATCATCATTGTCATTGTTGTTGTTGTGCTGTATTTGTTGTTGTTGTAAGCCACAACAGTCGTGGTTTTCATAACTTGCCGCGAGTGCGGGAAAACACAACTGTTGTGTTTGTTGTGTGGGGAAAACACTATGGAGTGTGCAGAGCCGCACCTGTGGCTAGACAAGCAAATCGGCTCAGCAGTGAAAGTGTTAAAAAGATTAGCAGTACTGACATGGCAGTCGGAGTCGCTGGCAGCCGCGTGCGTCAGCGTCGGCGTCGGCGTCGGCGTCGGCCCCCACCCGGCGCTCAGCACCGCACACACGCACAGGAACGCGCGAGCCATCGTCCTGCAACCGATTACCTTCGCCGTACATAATTGGAAAATTTCACGCCTTCTGCATTCCTTAATTACTTCCACTGTTGCAATTAATGAGTAGTGTTTACACTGGATCCGCGTTCTTGGAAAAATCACCTTTTCTCATAAAAATAACGAACAACAAGTAATCAAAATTTAAAACTCAAATCATTAATTGCAAGTAGGCAAAAATAAAGCACTTTCACAAGTCAAACACGTTAATAAGTCTCATTTTATTTTGTTTGACTATGTGACGAGACGAGCAAGTCTTTCACCTGACGGTAAGTGCTACGCCTGCCCATAACAGTCACAGCACCACCCTGAACCTTGCATTGCATAATCCTGCGCGGCACTGCACTGCGCTCGTCACCCTGAGACATCGGCCCTTAAGTCTCACATGCCCAGTAATACATAGAGAAAAAAAATAACAGATATGATGGGGAGTGATGATAGCCTAGAACGAGAACGTCCGCCTTTCAAGGAGAAAGTCGTGAGTTCAAATACCAGTGTGGGCACGTACCAATGTGTGTTTCGATGAAGGTAAACATCGTAAGGAAATCCGTATACCAACCCGAGAATTATTTCAGAGGTAGGTATGTTATCCTCCAATCCGGAACGGGCCCCCGCGGTGGATGTTGGCCTAATCCTCCTCACGAAACTGAGGGGAGTCCCGAGCCCAGCAGTGGGACGATATGTGTTGATGATAATCAACTCAACTGATCACATACATCGGTCCTGATCCGGAACTAATTCACATTCAAACAAATTTTTCAAAATTTCCATCAAGTGATCGCCAATAATTGTGATGAATAAGGTTGCGGGTTCATTTCCTGCGCTGGGCAAATAATTATTAAGTACAGATATTCGAGCCAGGCTTGGCTGTTAAAGCAAACATTGTTCTTGTAGTAACTAATTATTATTCCCCAGACACTAGAAATCTTTTAACACTGTCACTGCTGAGCCGTTTTGCTTGTCTAGCCACGCGTGCGGCTCTGCACGCGCCATAGTGTTTTCCCATACAACTAACACAACAGTTGTGTTTTGCCGTACTCGCGGCAAGTTATGAAAAACACGATAGTTGTGTTTTCAGCAGTGAACGTGTTAAATGTGAAAGTGTGTTTGTTGGTACAAATTAAATACTTACCACCGTGGAGCAAGTCGCGGGCATCGGCTAGTGGTATCTGTAAGGAAATCAACTCAAACCTAAATTGCTAGATCTCATGCCAAGTCTTACTAACCTAATGGATGTACGGTCGGCCTCAAAAGAAACTGAACATCTCCACACTTTGGAATCCTGGACTATGGTTCCCTATATCTAGATAATCAGGAACTACGAGGACCGTGGTCCTACAAACACCATAACTTAGACCAAACAAAAATCTTACACAAATCATTGTCCTGTGCGGGAATCGAACTCACAAGCTCACGCTTCGCAGTCGGCTCGTCACCCACTACGCCACGGAAGCCGTCAACTAGGAGACGTGTTCTGAACTGTTTCTGAGGCCGAATGTACTCACCCGGCCTCCTGAAGTCGGCGCGATGGTATCCGCCGATCGCCGATTATAGAAGCGATTAAGTCTTACACTTGGAGTGCCTACTTGAGAACTGTGGTGGGCGTGTGCCCTAAGGCATATGATACTAGCGGGTATGAAACGCTACTGCTATCAGAATTAGATCAATCTAGATTAGAGAATATTCATATATATTCATATACTCATCCGGTAAGCAGTAGTGTTCAAACATTATTGTGTTCCAGTTTGAAGGGCACTGTTTCCTGCGAAATTACTGGACATATGAGACTTTAGAGCCGATGTCTCAGAGTGATGAGCGCAGTGCAGTGCCGCGCAGGATTATGCAATGCAAAGTTCTACGTGGCATTGTAACTGTTATGGGCAGGCATAGCGCTTACCATCAGGTGACCGACCTGAACGTCTGTTCACAGCTTTGCATTGTACCGGTCACGCTCGTGGCTCACGACTGGCACCAACACCTTCTGATTCCTAAGCTATCTAAACGGCGATCTGACTCACTTTAGTGCTAGAAGCGATGGTTGAATTGCAACGAACACATACATACACACACACAGAGAGAGAGAGAGAGACACCCCTCATATACACACATACACACACTCACACATACAGCGTTAATCATCGTGATAACAAGCTTACTGATAAAGATGGTTTGATTTATTGGCGACCCGCATTATGTTAGTGTAGGGGGAGGGGGGAGGGGGGAGGGGGGGGGGGGAGACAGTTCAGTTAAATAGTTGGATTTACCCAACGGCCTAAAATGAGGGTTATGTTTTTTGATATATATGATCTTTACGTATACTGCTGTATACCAGTGCGGGCGCGTACCAATATGTTTCTGTAAAACATATGTACGTAATTATCACTCGCCTTTCGGTGAAAGAAAACATCGTGAAGAAACCCACATATCTATCCGAGAATTATTTCGGACGTAGGTATGTGATCCACCAATCCGGACCGGGCCCCCATTGTGAATTATGGCCTAACCCTCCTCACGAAAGTGAGAGGAGACCCGTGCTCAGCAGTGGGACGATATGGGTTGCTGATGATACCAATAAAGTGTAAACGCACAATAGGCCAGTTAGCATTCCAGGCGGTACAGTTCGCGCGACAGCCGAGGGCGCGTCGGGCGCAGCCGTCCGCACAATGGGGCGCGCGGCGGAGCACATGCAGCGCTACAGTTCACATGCAGCTCCATACGCTGTAGGCGGAGAGCCAGCTGCCTTCTCGCGGAAGGTGCTCGAACGTATAGTTAATAGCTATCTATTAGAGTTTTCTTTATAACTCTTCACTTAACCTTTCACTTGTACTTCTTTTTGAACTCTTCTTTTCTTCTTCTTTCTTCTCTTTTTCTTATTTTGCTTAATAAGAGACAAGAACGATAAAAAAAATTGTTGCCGTTCCAGGGGAGGCAGGGATGTGGTAGCTCATTGTAAGGGGGGAGATTTAATTTTAAAATTGAAAACGCTCCTCGCAAATATCCCATCCTACTTAAAATAATAAATGTGAAAACTGAACATGGATTAATAGATCTTACTTTTTCAACAAAAAAAACTACGAAATTAATTTAGATAATATTTGGCACACGGATAGTTTATTACTTGGATTAACATATTGAAAACTTGTTATCCCGTAAAACTTAATACTGCTTGCGCAATAATACTTAACGCGGGAAAAACCACGGGAAGCAGCTAATATATACCCGTACAAATTAATCTAAGCATCACCGAAGTAAAAATGGAAAAGTCAAGGTAACTAAACGGAGCGGCGGCTCCCCGACTACGCGCACGGTTCGAGCTCGGCGACAACAATGGCGATTCGATTAGCTTGAATTTCACTTCATTGCTAGTTTCCGGAACCGCTGCGACGTGGAGCGCTAATCCGAATAAGCCTTATAATAGGATATATACAATATACAGCTATTTATATACAACATGTATTAACATACTAAGTATTAATACAGAGTTTTGTGGAACTCCTGGAAATGCGGTATATTTGAACTAGGGAAAACATTTTTAATCATAATCATTACCAATGTATGTAATTATGAATGTATGTTGTGAATAATCGGCTTTTATTGAACAATTAACTTCGCAGTCATTACTACGAATTTTATTAATTGGATTCTCGTACAATTTCTTATTTACCGAAACGTATTTCGAAATAAACATACCGACCGAAATTAATCCACGAGATTCATTGAAAAACGGAAGTTTACAGTGCGCGGCAAAAAGCCAAGAATTCAATTAAAACTATGTAGAATAATGTAGATTGTAGGTCCTATGTAGAAATTGGACCGATGCAAATCGTAGCGAGCGCTACGAACGCTACGAGTGCTACGAGACCGCATGAAGAGCTACGGTAGCTACGAGCTTGGCTACGCCGTAGCGCCTTGCTATGATGGGATAAAGTATTCAAGTTATTATGCAAAATAATTGAATCAGAGTTTTATGTTGTTGTATTTTTTGGCGCAATAACGTGTTATCTCACTTTTTACCCGTTAGGAGAACTAAACTGAACGTATGGCCTTTCGATTAGTATAACAAATTCTAATAGGTTGATAAATTATGGATATCTTAGGTAAAAAAATAAAAGTATAAAACGGAATTGAGGACATCCTTCTTTCTAAGAGTGAAGTCGCGGGTTCGATGCTCGCGCATGGCAAAGATTTGTGAGAACCACAAATATTTTTCCTGAGTCTGGGTATTTGTAGGACCATGGTCCTCGTAGTACCTGATTTCCTAGATACAGGGAATTCTAGTTAGGGGTCAGGGTCTGTATATGCGATCGTGAGGAGTTATGTTATTATTTTATTTATTATTATTTACAAACACACATAATGAGCCACATGGCGTACCAGACTGACCCAAGTTTAAGCACATTCCAAGTTAACCCACTAAACTTAAAGTGATCCCATACAATAGAACCTCTAACTTGAAAAGATCGGAATCTCTAAGTTAAAACAATTGAAGACCAACTCGGAAGTGCAAAACTTTGAACGAACCGTCACGTAAACTAGTGGGAGATGGCTCGCAGCGATAAGACCACCTTTTCTGCTGGCAGCTGCGAACTTTCTCTGAGTTAGTTATGTGAGAGCTTGGGGGGTCTGATTCAGTTTCCTCTAAAAGTGGAAACATTTTTACAGAAAATATAGCAATCGGACATAACTTGAACATTGCAAATTGCAGTGCCGTATAATGGTCGCCATAAATCATATATCCTACAGCTGATACAGCTAAAACAGTTAAATCCATTCAGTTTCAGGCCTTAAACTGAACTGCCCTGCTAACTGTCACCCAGCGTTCATAAGTCAGCACAGAGACATTAATCCAAAGAGATTGTAACAATTTATTTTGTTTGCATTTATGGAAATTTATAAAGCTCCATCTCATTCTTTTAGGCTGTTCAGTTTAAGGCCTTAAAACGAACTGCATGCAATAAGAATTAGTACGTGGTGACCCCCCTGGATGGCACAGCAATAGCAATAGCCCATCCAAGCATGATTAAGGGAACATCGGGTACACCACCTGCTCAGCTCGTGATGATTTTGCGACGGAAAGTTCTGGGTGGCACTGTAGCTATTGTGGACAGGTGTGGCGCTTACCATCAGGTGAACGCTTTGCTCGTTTCAAAACTGAGTGACATACTGTTAGCGCGGCAGCTAAGCTGTATAGGCTGAGCGCGCCTCCAATGGCGGGGGAAGGATGGCTGGTAGAAGAGTAGTACAAAGGAACTTGGCGACTAACCTGGTCTCCATGCAACTGCAATCACCTCGGTTCGGGTCCGTCTCCAAGCTGCTTGTTCCTTCAGGATGTTATGACGTTCGATGTAGTGGACTGTATTTTAGGCGGTTGGTGCGTGTCGGCAAGGAGCGTTTACGCGGCGGGTTTATAGCGGGTTTTGTTTATATTTTCGCGTCGAATTCACGTGGACCACCACAGAGGAGCAGCAGATCCAGTACTTTGGATTCGGCGAGAGCGGCAGCCGCGAAGGACGAGGGTCGATCGCAGACTACTTGCGGCGGCAAGCAGTTTTCTCGTGGATACCACGATATGAGCGACAGAGATAGTCGCCAAGAAATGATAGGAATAGGAAGGTAGGAAGGTATTATGAGTGCCAATGTAAGTGGCGCGAACATTTGCCCCCGGCCTAAAAACCATTGGTTTTTAAAAGAAAGCGGGAAATAAAAAAAATAAAAATAAGAGTTAAACTCTAAAGCGGTCAACGGGTTAAATATAACATAGCGGTTGACCGGGGAGCAAGGGGTTAAATTATTGGGTAGGTAAGATACATAAACGGACGACGGGTCTCTGGTAGACGCCGGTCGCCGTTTTTACTGACGCTACTCGACAGATGCCATCGCCGCCGACATGAGTGGCCACGACGACGCCGAGAGGCCAGGATAGCGGGGGAATATTATCAGTGATAATAAGAACAATAGAACCTATTGTAATGGGATTCGAAGGTGTATTCCATTTTCCTCTAGATTGAAGTAAGTGAAGATATTCCAACTTCCACCGTTTGGAAAATGATTGTACCATTTGATCCAATAAAGCGTATCGTTTCAATAAGTGTCCAGGTTCATCGGGAACCGTGCAAGCGGGTAAATGCTTCAGCGGTGCGGTCATTAAGAAATGTGAAGCACTCAGCGCGGTCGGCTCAGACGGATCTTCGCTCAATAACGTTATAGGACGAGAATTGATAACGCATTCTATCTGTGTGAGTACGGTTAACATTTCCTCATAGGTGAGTAACTGTGAACCGATCGTCTTATGAAGATGACTTTTAAACGCTTTCACATATATTTCATAATTCCCCCCGAAGTGAGGACTTCGCGGTGGATTGAATTTCCAGTGTATGCGATTAGCTGATAACTCATCTGAGATAGACTTATTATATTCGTCGGAATTTAAAAGATCCGTTAACGCATTTTTCGCATTTTTAACGCATTCCGTTAACGCAGAGACGGGAAGGGAGTCAAGGAGCGCGGGTGAGTTACTAGCCCATTTGACGAGATCGAAGCCCCCGGCCTTGAGCAACTCGCGGAGATCGTCTCTGAGTTGTAAACAAGCAGACAGAGTAGGCATGGAGTAGCACACGTCGTCCATGCATGTGTTGTCGCTGATAAGAGATGCTGCGAGTGGGAAGCGGGCACCGTCGGCGGCGCACAGCTGTCGCAACACTCGCATTGCAAGGAACGGACTGCTACGTAGACCAAAACAAACGCGGTTGAATTGGTAGGTATCAAGCGGAAAAACGGGATCGAATCGATACAGGAATTTTTGATATTTGCGGTGGTCCTTATTTATCAAAATTTGTAGGTACATCTGTTTAATATCGGATGTAAAAGCGATTGGGTAGTGGCGGAAATCCAAGAGGATTGTAAAAAGATCGTTTTGTAAATTATCCCCGGTATATAAAACTTGATTCAAGGAGAGGCCTGAGTCAGTTTCAGCACTGGCGTCCATCACCATACGCCATCGAGTTGTTGTTTTTTGTAGTCTCGCAATGGCGTGGTGTGGCACGTAATATCCAGTAAAAGGACTATCATTGTCGATCAGTGAAATGTAACCCTTCTGAATGTACTCTTTGATTATAGCATCGTACTCTAAGCGCAGAGCAGGTGTCGCGGCAAGCTTACGTTCGAGATACATGAAGCGTTTTTTAGCGATAGGGTAAGAATTACCCAGAGCGGTCGCGGGATCGCGGGAGAAAGGTAACGCTACAGAATAGCGTCCCGTACGATCGCGGAAAACGTTATTTGTAAAAATGCGTTCACATTCTATAGCGTCTGGGCTCAAAGTCGGCGTGCATTGCACCTCTTCAAGCTGCCAGAAGCGTTGGACAAGATTATCTAAACGTGGTCCTTCCGTAAAGGTACAGAGGGAAATATGAGAGCGGCATCTATCTTCAACCAAGGGGTCAGTGATAGAAACAACGGTTCCAATATGAGCGGGCGTAACATGAGCGGGAGTAACATGAGCGGGGGTAACGGGAGCGGTCCCGATTACGATAAAACCAAAAATGGTTTCAAAAGCGGTTGGAGTACCAGGCGGACCAGCGGCGCGGCCTGATAGCAATATTTCAGAAAAGAGCGGCGCGCCTATAAGTATGTCGATCTCGGAAGGCGAAGCGAAACTGTCGTCTGCCAGAGGCAGGCAGTTCAGGTATGAAAGGCAGGATACGTCAATTTTCACTGCCGGTAAATTGTCTGTTATGCGGTCGATAACATAGGCGTCAATTGCAATAAAATTATCATTTAGGCGGGAAGACAAAGTAGCAGAAACTGCTCCCTTGATTGGGTTAGATGCGGAACCTATCCCTTTAACAACGGTGTTCGTCACCTTATTGCATTTTAAATTTAATTTAGCGCAACATTTTGAAGTTAAAAAGTTACTTTGGGAAGCCGAATCAATTAAGGCGCGTACTACATGGCGGCGACCATTTAAATCCGTAGCATAAACTTGTACGGTTCCCAGTAAACAAGTAGTGTCATTAGGCTGCGAAGCGGGGCGTATATTACACAGCGACACCTGTTGTTGTGATGACTGATAAGCAGTTGTAGGTAAGTTCGTCAGCTGAGCGCTAGCGGAGCCCGCGACGGGCGGCGGCGATGCCGAAGGCGGCATGTGATCCCCGGCGGCGGAGAAGTTGCCAGTTCGCGCGCGCGGAGGCGGCGCGTGCGCCTGTGACGGAGCGCTAGGGTACGGGCGATTGTCTTCACGGGAAGATGATACTTTGCGGCATAACATAGAATGATGTTTACATCCACAATAACGGCAATTAAATTTAGAATTGCAAGCAGTATTTATATGCGTAGTGCTTAGACAATTAGTGCAACCTTTGCTTTGTTTTACAAAAGTGTACCTGTCGTCGATAGAAAGCTTATCAAATGCAGGGCATCTATATAAGTTAGCGTGATCGGCTTGTTTGCAAAGCGGACAGTGAGTGACGCATGATGCTGCAAAAGACTGCGTAGACCTTGCAGTACCCGGCCTGTTATCACTGCGGCTAAGAGAAACGGTCGTAGTGCGTTCCAATATTTTGCTTTGTTCGCGGATGAATTTTAAAAGTTCATTGTATGTAGGCATAGATTTACCTCGCATGTGCATTTCAAACGACCGTGCAGTACTTGAATCTATTTTCTTCAAAGCGAGCGATAGTAAAATAAAATCAGACACGTTATCGAGCTTGAGAGACTTCAAACTTGACACAGCCGTGCAGAATTTATCTAGGAATAATTCTAAGTTTTTATTCGTCGCGGTGTTAAAAGATTTAAAATCAAGCATTTGATCAAGATAAGCGGAGGCTAGGTTACGTTTGTCGTTATACTTATCGACGAGCGTCTGCCATATGATCGGATAATTATCAGCGTTAGGTACGATACCAGAACAAACTGCAAGGGCCCGGCCTGACAATTTATTAATTAAATATTGGACGCGTTCGTGATCAGTGAGATCGGGATTTTCGTGAATCGTGCGTTTGAATGACTCATAAAATATCCTCCAGGTCATCGGATCTCCATTGAAGACCATCAAATCGAGTTCAGGAATTCTGATGGATTTACGTTGCGGGGCAACATTGAAATCAGCGGTTTTTAAAGGCGGGTTAAGTTTATTATAAACAAACTGACAACGGCAAAACATATCTTCGAAGACGTTTATAGATTGGTAGTTTACCGTGTACGAAGCGTTGAGAGTCAACTCGGTGACATTTAATTTGTTCACAATTTCATTGAAATCGGAGCGTAAGCGGTCTAACGAGATCATTCCACATAGAAATAAATCCTTATCAGTATCATCAGTGAAAGCCTTTAAAGATCGGTTAAAAATATCTTGTAAGCGGGAAAATATAATGTCACGTTTACCTATCAAGGTCAAACGTTCGACCTGTAACGTATCGAGCGCCTTTGCGTCCTCGTATACTTCACTATCTTTGTCTTTTGAACGAGTAGCCATAGCCATCTTAACAAAGTATAAAAAACTAGATAAAGTATGAAATTCCTAATTTACTGCAACTGCCTACAGCATTTACCTGCCGCGCGCGCGGCGTATTGAATACCCACGCGGAGACGCACGGGCGGTCGTTAGGAATACCTTCACTTTTTAATAAAAATTAAGAATTACGGAAAAATCGTTATTTTTACTATTTAGGAATGCGGAATACACGAAATAAGTATATAAGAGCGTAGTAGGATAGTACAGGGTACTATCTGAACTGTAATTGCGGGCGGGAACACGATAATTATAGGAAATTATCGTTGGTAAAAATACCAATATAAAATTGCGGGCGGTTATAAAGAGGACTAAGAGGGGCCAGAGAATAGCGGGAGGACCAGAGAAGATCCGGCGGCGGAGGACCAACAATATGTTAGCGCGGCAGCTAAGCTGTATAGGCTGAGCGCGCCTCCAATGGCGGGGGAAGGATGGCTGGTAGAAGAGTAGTACAAAGGAACTTGGCGACTAACCTGGTCTCCATGCAACTGCAATCACCTCGGTTCGGGTCCGTCTCCAAGCTGCTTGTTCCTTCAGGATGTTATGACGTTCGATGTAGTGGACTGTATTTTAGGCGGTTGGTGCGTGTCGGCAAGGAGCGTTTACGCGGCGGGTTTATAGCGGGTTTTGTTTATATTTTCGCGTCGAATTCACGTGGACCACCACAGAGGAGCAGCAGATCCAGTACTTTGGATTCGGCGAGAGCGGCAGCCGCGAAGGACGAGGGTCGATCGCAGACTACTTGCGGCGGCAAGCAGTTTTCTCGTGGATACCACGATATGAGCGACAGAGATAGTCGCCAAGAAATGATAGGAATAGGAAGGTAGGAAGGTATTATGAGTGCCAATGTAAGTGGCGCGAACACATACAAAACATTGTTTTGTTTGGCAACTGGAAACTGGCATAACTTTTATATGTCGTAAAATGCCAACCTGATAAAATATTTTGAACCCGTTTAGCGTTCCCCAATACGTCCTGTTGAATGATATATGCGTGTCCGCCGAGTTTATTCATCGGAATGCTAAATGCGCGTTCGGTGAAGTGCGATCTACTGTTTTGGGATCAATTTGGTCATGTGTGGCAATTTGTCAAAGGGAACTCGGTGCTGCTATGTATCATGTATGTTATATGCAGAAATATGTAACGGTGGCAGTGTATGTTTGTTATAAATCAGTGTTTGTCCGGATGACATCTTTGTGAAGCAACCACCTCCAATTTTACAAGCTAGAGCGTGGATTAAACTTGGGCGGCTTTCCTAATAAAAATAACGTATTTGATACGAGATAAGACGAGGTAAGATAACATCTCCTTATTGCGTTCCAAGACCTAAAATCCATGTAAAATTGAAAAGCATGTTCTTCCAGAAAACCTGCACGGCCTACCCTTTATAATATTCACATATTCTCATGTAAAATAGAATAGGTAGGTACATATAACTAGCAAAGAATGGTAAATTATGTACCTCCTAGTACAAGACAATGTGTTTAATATACATACATGTGAGTGTCCCCTAAATCCCGCACTAGAATGGATTGTGGTGTGGGAAACGGTCTCCTTTGTTCCAGAATTTAACTGCAATTATATGCAAATAAACTGTCATAACAGGAAGAATGGCAAAGGTATTTGGAAGACATTATAATACATGAGACTATATACTCGTACTACTGAGACATGAAAAACCATAAATTTTCTATCTATATTTCCATCTATTCATCATCATCGTCGACCAATATCGTCCCACTGCTGAGCACTGCTCTCTTCTAACTTTTTTGAGAACAATTAGGTCATAATCCACCACGGGCGCCCGGTCCGGATTGGTTGATAACATCAACCACTAACCACTATAACCACTGAATTTATTCTCGGGTAGGTATGTGGGTTTCCTCACGATGTTTTCCTTCACCGAAAAGCGAATGGTAATTAAGTATATATAATATGCTTTATCTATTATATATTATCACTCGCTTTTCGGTGAAGGATAACATCGTGAGGAAACCCACATATCTATCCGAGAATTATTTCGGAGGTAGGTATGTTATCCACCAATCCGGACCGGGCCCCCGTGGTGGATTATGGCCTAACCCTCCTCACGAAAGTGAGGAGAGACCCGTGCCCAGCAGTGGGACGATATGGGTTGATGATGATGATGATAATATGCTTTACAAGAAACACATTCGTACGTGCCCGCATTAGAATTAGAACTCACGACCCTCTTCATAAAAGACAGACGTTTTCTCACTAGGCTGTAGTAGCCTAGCTGATTATTATTAAGAAGTAATTAGAGTATAGGTTATCAAAACCGACAAATAATTCCTAGACAAAGTAACATCACCGATCCCTACACGTTAGTATCCTTTGCCAGATATTCATTCGCCAAGCAGTAGTGTCTAAACAATACTGTATTCCAGTTTGAAGGGCACTGTTTCCAGCAAAATTACTGGGCATATGAGACTTTAGAACCGATGTCTCAGGGTGACGAGCGCAGTGCACTGCAGCTCAAGATTTGCAATGGAAAGTTCTGGGTGGCGCTGTAACTCTTATGGGCAGATGTAGCACTTATCGTCAGGTGAACGACGTCTCGTTACACAATCATCTAAAAAAAAACTTTCCCACGGACTTACCGCCACACCGTCCCAAGTTCCCGATTGCTCGAGGAAAAGGCTCCGGTAAACAAGTCGTGCCTAATCTCCCCTGACCAAGTTCCCTGTTAATAGAACTAGAAACAAGCGTAACGTGTCTGCGTTGAATACAAATGCGTCAAGTTTGGCCGCCATTACACGAGCAGGTACCCGCGGCGCGGCGGCGGCGGCGGACGGAGTTAAGGGAGTTCTCGCTGATTGATATGAGTTGTGGGGGTGGGGGAACTCCATGCCCAAGGTCTTTTACTCTCCTAGTATAGAATATCTCTCAGCTAATAAAATATACGAAAACTACTATAAACGTAATGTATATATATAAATGGATCACTATTTCTCTTGGTCACCGAATCACGCGTGAACGGCTGGACGGATTCCGCTAATTCTTGTTTTTTTAGTTTTCGTTATAGCCAGGAAAAGGTTCAAGGAAACAATTAAGAAAGTTGCCGGGAAAATTGGAAAATTTGGAAACCACTGAAAATGGTTTTGTGAGATTTTCCTTTGAACTCACGTTTGATATTAGATTTTTTGCAAACTGCAGAGCTATTCTTTAGTAACGTAGTGGTTTTTAACCCGGGAAATGAAAATTTAGTGCGAGAAAACTGGAATTATACGGTTGAAACCGCGGGGCGCAGCTAGTAATATATAGACTTAAACGTTTAACTTGTAAAATTGCAATATTTTTGGCTAATTGCAATACATGATTTGAGATTTGAGTTTGGCGTAAGGCTTTACTCGCGTTTGCGTTTAGGCAAATGTCGTACGTGAAGTCGGTCTACGCCTCTGTCAAAAACAGAAACACCAGCCAAGTGCGAGTTGGACTCGCGCGCCGAGGGTTCCTTACAAACTTGTGGGTCTTAGGAAAGCATCTAACATTATTGCTCTAACTAATAGACAAACTAGGTTAAAGGACAAACTTAACTTTGCCGTTCGATCCCTAGACACGGTAATTGCACCGACCGCAAATAATAAGTTTGTAATAGTAAATTTGCTTTTTTTTTATTAAAATAAAATAATTTTAATATTAATTATTTTAAGGATTTACGGTTTTCAGGTTGTTTCTTTTACGTGTTCTGTGAGACATTGCCTCTTGCCAAATTTCATGATTCTAGGTCAACTTGATACCTCAACGCGCTCCTGAGCAAAACGGTCTTGACAAACAGACGGACAATAAAGTAATTCTATAAGAGTTCCTCTTATTCTATTGAGGGCACGGAACCCTAAAAACAATTCAAACTTACTTTTCTTACAATTTGAATCTTTACTAAAGAAATTGTCAGCCAATAGTTGGGACAAAGGAATCAGTTGTGATCCCGCAACTGAGTCCTAAATAGTCCCGCGCGGGACAAATGCGGCCATTGAGATAGCAGCAGACAATACGCGCGCTCCCGATACTAGCTTATAGATGGCCGCCCTTCAAAGGGTTCATATGTATGGACACTCCGTACAAAACTGTTCTTTTTTTAAATTTGACTTAGTGACGAGACGAGCATGTCATTCACCTGATGGTAAACGCTACGCCTGCCTATAATAGCTACAGCGCCACTCAAAACTCTCCATTATGGCACTGCACTGCGCTCCTCACTCTGAGACTCTGAGCTCTAAAGCCTCATATGTTCAGTAATTACACTGGAAACAGAGCCCTTCAAACCGGAACACAGTAATGTTTGCACAACGAAGGGTCACCATGTACTTATTCCTATTCAATGCAGTTCATTTTTACCACACACTTATAAATGACAAACGTGACGTGACGTAACTAAAAAATAGACTGAAGAGAATGAGAGAGAAAGAGAATGAGATGGAGCTATATAAACTCCCTTAAATTCAAACAAATCACGATCTCTTTGGATAAATGTCTCTGGTCGACTTATGAACGCTGAGCGATATTGGTTGTGACAGTTAGCAGGGAATTTCAGTTTAAGGCCTTATTATATACTGGATGGATTTAACTGTTCGTGGCGAAGCCTCTGATTGGCTATAGTCATTTGGGAGGGTAATATTGACTGACCTCCCAATTTCCCTCCGGATTGCGGGAAAAGGTGCGGGGAAGCGGATCGCGCGGGGAGTGGACAGTGTCCATTCTGTATGTAGTAATATACTATGTAATCAGTGATCGATACTTAATCGAGCACTTAATGATCTTGCTTGCAGACAATAGGAACCCATATCATTGTATAGCATTGTAAATGGTAGTTCATATTCAATTGTACCTTTTTTAAGTTGTTACTTTTTGACATGTTATTTGACTCTATTTATTATGTTAGTTTTTTTTTTAAATTGACGAGACGAGGAGTCTATCTCAAGCGAATAAAATGGTTTAATAATAGCAGCAAGAGAACTGCTCGCGGAAATGGCCCCTAAATACCTAAATACCATCAGAGTTTGGAATACCGGAACACGATTTAAAGTGGAATTCGGGAATAATTAAAATATAGAATACCTAAGGAATATCTAGCTTTATTCAGCGACGGATTCTTGGCGGAATTTACATAAATAATTCGGTTTCCACGTTTTAGTTTAATTTACATGAACTTTCATCATCAACCCATAACGTCCCACTGCTGAGCACGGGTCTCCCTTCACTTTCGTGACGAGGGTTAGGCCAAAATCCACCACGGGGGCCCGGTCCTGATTGGTGGATAACATACATACCTCCGAAATAATTCTCGGGTAGGTATGTGGGTTTCCTCACGATGTTTTTCTTCACTGAAAAGCGAGTGATAATTACGCACATATGTTTTACAGAAACACATTGGTACGTGCCTGCACTGGGATTTGAACTCACGACCTTCTGCTTGGAAGGCGGACGTTCTCCCACTAAGCTAGTGGGAGAACTTTAGTTTAACTATTTTGAATTTTTGTTATTGTTCTTTATCGTGCAATGTCCCACAGAGTCCCAGCGCTGGGCAGAAGCATTCATTGCCATATTGGTCGAGAAAAGGGAGAAAGGATCGACTGACTCACCCGTGAATTCCTTGTAAAGCTTCTTCGATAGTAAAATGGATGGCTGGTTTCGTGGGCGAGTTGTCTTTCTCAACCATTTATGTTGAGGTGCGTTGATTTTGCTGATTTTCCTATATATGTTGAGGTTCTATGCTTGCGGAAAGGATTGCGGCGAAACAGGCTAACTGGAGCACTATTGATCGGCAAAAACTATCCTTCCTTGGATCCGCGATGTTAACGGTAGCGAAGATGGACGCGCAAGACCGATGTCGTCATAGGGCATCTGTCAGTCGATCGGGATGTGACGTAGGGAGGGAGGATACGGGTAGGTGTACCCTCACATGAAAAGATTGACGTTTAAGTATGACATTCGTACCCTCCATTTACAAGTTGAATGCTGAGGGCTGAATTTACATGTGATTGATGAATTCGTAGGCGTACATTGCACAATAAACCTACCATACCGCCCCCCAAAGAGCTACCTAGCTCTTTCAATTAATTAATATAAGTTGAGGATGAATCTAAAATTCTGTGGTGAGGTTCGAGATCAAAAATGGTGAGCCTCTTAAGTTGAGATTCTAAGTGGAAATTCTAAGTTGAATTTCCTAAGTTGAGTTTCAAACTTGATAAACTAAGTTGATTTTCTAAGTTGATTTTCCAAGTTGAGTTTCAAAGTTGATAAGCTAAGTTGATTTTCTAAGTTGATTTTCCAAGTTGAGTTTCAAAGTTGATAAACTAAGTTGATTTACATAAAAAAAATTAAGTTTTAAGGTGATATTCGACTATAGATTGGCACATGGCATCAAAGGACAAAGTTTCACTGTTGGCCTAAGAAGCGTACCAGATGAAGTTCTGAGCTCAACGACTCTCACCGTACCATCTGTACCTGGGCAGGTTCGAATGACGCGAGCCTTTCGCCATTGAAGCGGCGGCAAGTTGGGTTCCTTGATTAGTACTAGATCGCCTGGCTGCAAGTTCTGGGACTTGTGGAACCATTTGGGACGCTGCTGGAGGGTATGAAGATACTCTGCTTGCCAACGCCTCCAGAAGTGTTGCGTGATTTGGCGAACTAGTTGCCATCGCTTCAATAAGCTTAAGTTCTCTTGGCATGAGTCCTGCTCTGGCAGGGCAAGAAGAGGTTGTCCAATAATAAAGTGGCCGGGCGATAAACTCTCGAGCTCAAGGTCGTTCGGGTCGTTGGTGACCGAAAACATTGGACGAGAATTTAACGCGGCCTCGACCTTTGAAAAGACCGTGGCGAGCTCTTCGAAGACGAGAGAGCGGTCGCCGATGATTTTACTTAAGATAAGCTTCGCGGATCTAACTGCGCTCTCCCACAGGCCACCCATGTGCGGGCTAGCCGGGGGATTGAAATGCCATGAGATTTGATGTCCGACCAAGGATTTTTGTATTTCAGTCTGGGATTCACGTAGAAACTTTGAAACCTCTTTAAGATAGTTGCACGCGCCTATAAAATTCGTACCGCAGTCACTGAACACGTCGCTCGGGAGACCTCTGCGGGATACGAATCTGTCAAAACAGGCTAGAAAAGCGGCCGTTGATAGTTCAGAAACTATTTCTAGATGAAAGCATTTGGTGGTGAAACATACAAAAATGCACATGTAGGCCTTTACGCTTTTAGCATTGCGCATGCGGGAAGTCTTCAGCATGAAAGGTCCAGCGAAATCCACTCCGACCCTTTGAAATGGTCGGCACGATGTGACTCGGCTTGCCGGCAAGTCGGCCATGAAAGGTTCAATGGATTTAGGCCGCAAACGATAGCAGCGCTGACATTGAAAAATACGATTTCGAATAACCCTACGCGCAGACAGGATCCAAAATTTGCGCACGAGCAAATTCAGAAGTGTGTTTATACCAGGATGTTGGAACATCCGGTGGTAATGATCCACTAAAAGATGTGTGACGTGATGAGATTTTGGGAGCAACAATGGATGTTTGATATTGAAATCCAAATCAGACTTGACAAGTCTGCCGCCAACTCTGACGAGACCTTCAGAGTCAATGAACGGATTCAAGCGCATCAGACCAACCTTGACAACCTTGTTAGCACGCAACAGTTTCAGCGGTTCTGCAAATTCCGTAGACTGGACTAGTTTGACAATGGTGCAAACACTATCGTTTAGCTCAGCGACCGATAGGTGTCCAGTACGTTTTTGAGCTGGGTTGCGCGCGTTATGGATGAAGCGTTTGCACCAAGCTACAGTTGCCTGTAGTTTGGGAAACGAACTGAATCTGGTTAGCAAGTCGGTTGCAGCCTGAACCTGCTCGGAGATTTCCGTGATTTGGATAGCATGAGATGCGAGACTCGAAGTTGCGGATTTCAATCCCGGTAAATCTGCGTCATCAACAAGTTGATAGTTTCCAGGCCATGACGAAGAATTATCTTCGAGCCATGCTGGTGACCACCACAGCGGGTGGTTGACTAATTCTGAAGGCGAGAGACCGCGACTTGCAGAATCAGCTGCGTTTTGAGCTGATGGGACGTGCCGCCAAACAACGCTTGGAGTCAGCGACTGTATTTGGGACACACGATTTCCCTCATAAGTTTGTAATTTGTGAGGCGAAGTTTTGAGCCAGGATAGCACGATAGTGGAATCAGACCACGCTGTCGTGCTGTCCAATAGAATCTTACCTCCTATTATTTTTGTGACATGTTCCAACAAGCGAGCCAATAGCAACGCTCCGTTTAGTTCGAGCTTGGGGACAGTCAGTTTTTGCTTGAGCGGCGCTACGCGTGATTTAGCCAGAAGCAGCTGAACTAAAACGCGACCGCAAGCGTTTTGAACGCGCAGGTAGACGCATGCTGCGTACCCGCGTTCTGAGCCGTCACTGAAACCGTGCAGTTGACTGGACACCAGTTGATCAGTGACGACACACCGTGGTATTGAAATCTGATTTATATTGTGGAAGTCAGACATAAAGTCAGTCCACACATTGCGAATGTCTGAAGGGAGGGGGTCATCCCACCCTGAGTTGATCGACCAAAGCATTTGCATAATGTATTTAGCAAAAAATGTGACCGGGGATAAGAACCCGCACGGATCATACAACCTGGCAATGTTGGACAAGACACCGCGCTTGGTGAGGACCTTGTTCATATCGGAGACGCGGTAGATGAAGCTGTCCTTGTTTGCGTTCCACTCGATGCCCAGAACCTTGAAGATATTTTCGCCATCCTCGACGAACCTGTAAGGAGATTCGCGGTGGTCGACAGGAAAACCTTCCAAAAAATCTTGGGAGTTGCTGGACCACTTGCGCAAAAGAAAACCTCCCTGGGCGAGAATGTCAGAAATCGTTTGAGCAAGGTTCCTGGCAGAGTTGACATCATGAGATCCACTCACAACGTCGTCGACGAAGGTATCCTCCAACAAAGTTTTTGAAGCGGCGGGATGCTTGTCTGCATTGAGGTAAGCTAGCTCGTGTAGAACGCGAATAGCCTGGAACGCCGAACTCGAAACGCCATAGGTGACTGTGGTTAGTTCGAACTGCTTGAGTACGTCGTCAGGAGATTCGCGCCATAATATTGCTTGATATTTGCAGTCATCGTCACGCATGCGCACCTGCCTATACATTTGTTTTATATCGCAGGTGAAAACTACTCCATGCAATCTGAAGCGCAAAATGATGTCTTCGATATTTTGCTGAAGCTTGGGACCGGACATGAGCACTTGGTTGAGCGCAACACCCGAGGTACTAGGTGCAGACGCATCAAAAACTGCGCGCAACTTTGTGCTTGTGCTATGCTCCTTCAGGACCCCATGGTGTGGTATATAGTAGCGCTGACCACCAGTCGAACATGGCACTTCACGCATGTGACCGGCTTCAATATAATCCCTCATGAAGGCTACATAAAGTTCACAAAGTCGAGGTTCCCTAACCAGCCTGCGCTCCAAATTATGGAACCGCTTCAAAGCAGTGAGATGAGTGTCACCTAATGGTTTGTGGTTCACCTTAAAAGGTAACGAGACAACAAAGCGACCATCACTATCCCGTTTGTATGTTTCTGTGAAATGCTTCTCACATTGGACGTCCTCGGGATCTTGAATGCGTAGCTTGGGTGGCTCTTCAACCTCCCAAAACATCCTGAGTGCATGATCAAGATCTATGGTGCAGGCCATCGAAGTAGCGGTGTACGTGTACTGCGATGCTGCTGGAGCTTTTCCCATGATGATCCAGCCAAAGATAGATGAGTAGGCAGTAGGCATATTTTCACCTAGACTGATCCTCTTACCATCCAGAATCTGGTCATAATATTCTATACCTAGAAGCAAGTCAATTTGTCCGGGAATTGTGAAGTTACTATCCGCTAAAACTAAATTTTTGCAAAGTTCTAATACTTTAGGATCAACTGGAACCGAAGGCATACGGCCAGTTATTTTCTTTAAAATGATGAAGTCCGATGATAAAATATGTAAATTGTTCCGTGTTGATTTGACATTGCAATGAACTATACCTCGAGTCTCGCGAACAGACGAAGCACCTAGCCCACACAAGCCGCCTGACCTTGTATGAGGCAGCCTCAACCGTTGAGCCAAGGTATCAGTCATAACTGACACTTGAGAGCCGCTGTCTATTAGAGCACGGGCTGTGTGAAATTGACCATCAACATCCTGCACGCTGATGAACGCTGTACCTAAAATCATGGTGGATGTCACATCGACACCATGTAAGGTCTGAGACTGGACTGCGGAGCTATGTATCGACACAGCAGGCTCAGAGGGGATGGGTGCAGAAGTTGGGTCCGAATGTTGATTTCCTATTGAATTGTTGATGTGTAGCTTGCTATGGTGGCGCTTACGACACACCTGGCATACACTTGTTGAGGTGCACTTAGAAACCTGGTGAGTGCGCAGACAATTAAAGCAAAGTTTATGTTGAATTACAAAACTCTTCCGTTGCACCGGAGTCATGTTCTCAAATTTAGAGCATCGATATATAGCATGGTTCTCCGTGCAACATGGACAAGCAAAGGCATTTTTGACCTTGTTGTGCTGTTTATTCTCATTAAAAATATTCAATGTGTTATTGCCTGACGCTGACCTAGATGTAGACCCACCAACATTTTCTAAGATCCTAAGTTGATTTTCTAAAAAATTTAGCAATTGGCTGAACGTTGGAATTTTTAAAGTATCAATTGATGATTCAAATTTTGTACGCAAATCCATCGTCAGCTTTTTGAGGATGATGTGAAGTAAAAGAAAGCTCCATGATGTGACATCAAATGTCAAGGCTTGTAACGCGTGTGTATTCTCCTTTACAATGTTGATAAACTTACCTAAAGTTTTACTATTAAGTTGATTTAGATTTGGCAATGACAATAGAGATTCAACATGTTTGTCCGCAATCATCCTGCTATTTTCATAACGATCTGTCAATAACCCATAAGCTATTGCATAATTTTCAAGCGAAATTGGCAAGTGTTTGATTAATGAAAGGGCATCTTTGTCCAAGACACTTAGTAAATAATGCATTTTTTCTACAGAACTCAAATTTGCATTGTCATGGATTAAACTATTGAAGATATTAATAAACCCAGGCCACTCTGTATGGATTCCTGCAAACCGTGTTAATGAAATTTTTGGTAGGTGAAAGCCGGTGCTGATTGTGGGTTTTGATTCTAATGGCACGTAGTGATTTTGGAGAGTTTTGATTGAATATACTTTCTCCTCACAATTGTTGAATTTTTCCTCGATTTCATGACGCTCCGCTTGTTCCGTATTGGCCATGACTACCGAGAAAGCCTTTTCCATTTCATGCCAGTGCCTATCCAAGTCCTTATACCTGGCGAAGAAACGACTCCTGTCGTGAACGGATATCGTCTGCTGAGATGTTATTTTAGTAGTTAAATTGTACAAATCTTGAATGAAACGCGCACAATAATCGAAAGCAACGTTGCTTATCTTAGGATCACTCATGTTTATAAACTTTCACTCCACTTTTCAACTTGGAAACAGTAAATTAAACGAAGTTTGAAACAAAATAACAAAACTTACGAAATGTCAAACATGTCAAACAAACTTGACGTTATGAGGTTAATGTTACCACTTGACTAAAATAATAAGATTCGCTACACACTTCAAGATGATTTACCAAAGAGATCGATTCGAACTTTTACCACAGAATATTAAGAAAAAGTGAATACAATTCGAAGTGAATGAACGAAACTCAATTTCAATGTGGGGTATATTCAAATATGGCGGATGAAAAATGCTAAGTATACCTACGATTAAGAAAAATTCAGATTGAATTTCCTAAGAAGGATGCTAATAAGATCCGGCTCGAAGGACCAGGGAAATGGTCGAGAAAAGGGAGAAAGGATCGACTGACTCACCCGTGAATTCCTTGTAAAGCTTCTTCGATAGTAAAATGGATGGCTGGTTTCGTGGGCGAGTTGTCTTTCTCAACCATTTATGTTGAGGTGCGTTGATTTTGCTGATTTTCCTATATATGTTGAGGTTCTATGCTTGCGGAAAGGATTGCGGCGAAACAGGCTAACTGGAGCACTATTGATCGGCAAAAACTATCCTTCCTTGGATCCGCGATGTTAACGGTAGCGAAGATGGACGCGCAAGACCGATGTCGTCATAGGGCATCTGTCAGTCGATCGGGATGTGACGTAGGGAGGGAGGATACGGGTAGGTGTACCCTCACATGAAAAGATTGACGTTTAAGTATGACATTCGTACCCTCCATTTACAAGTTGAATGCTGAGGGCTGAATTTACATGTGATTGATGAATTCGTAGGCGTACATTGCACAATAAACCTACCACATATAATTCAATATCTGGCAATGGTACCTCTTTCGCTTCTTCCACCTTCATGAGTCCCTTCATACACGCTCGCCGGTTACGGGTACTCTTGACTTGGCCTTTCTTTAACCGCGCTATAATGGCTTTAATAATTCAATTCCGGATTATAATAAATGCTAATCAATACTATGACTGTGGCTGTGTCCATAATGGCCCACGCTGGGCCAACATTGACAAATAAAATCCTCTCAACCGCGTCAGCCCCATTCCGCGCCACTCGGCGTAATTCGTCAATTCCGCTAATTACATTACGCCCTTTGTCAATCCCGGTCGGAAATTAAAACAAATTAACGGAGAGTTTGTGATTCCGACCAGAAATGTTGCTTGAGAGTCTAAAGGGCACTTCTAACTTGTACCAAATTATTTCTATGAGTTTTTATCGTTTTACCCGACTGTCCAAAAGGAGAGTTACGTTTTTATGTGAATTTATTATGCGTTTTTCAAAGCCCTAAAGGTACGGAAAGACATGCTCGTTACTAGCACGTAGCATGCTAAAGTTTGTGAGAATGGATGGATGGATGGATGTTTGTTCCTCTTTCACGCAAAAACTACTGAACGGATTCGAATGAAATTTGGAACACAGATAGTTTATAACCAGGAATGAGTAATAGAGTACTTTTTATCCCGATAATATGTTCCCGTGGGACAAAACGGGAACTACGCGGGTGAAACCGCGGGGCGAAGCTAATTAAATTATAAAAGAAAAGTAAAACTAATAAAAAAAAACAACATTTCTTTTTTTTATTTGACTGAGTGACCAGACAGACAGTGCCCATAAAAGTAGTTTAATGAGTCATAGTTTTATAGTTAAACAGCAATCTTGTCCAGACAACCTTCGGATGGGGTAATTTTGATAGAGAAACTTAAAATTTATCTATTTCAATGGCAATGAAATGTAGGGATTTAAGCCTCATAGTAATGTTATTCCGAAAACTGTTTGTTTACTTTCCTGCTTGCTACAACTAAATAGTTCGAACTAACTAGGACTAACAAGCTTGAATTTGAACTAGGATAGTTCTAGTTTTTCCGTGCATACGTATTCCATTGGATATTTCCTGAAAAACATCTCAACTTCCAATGTCCATTGAATCCCTACATGAGTTGGTTACACACAGCCATATTAGTTGACTTTTTATTAAATAATCCTTAGTATAGTAAAAAAAACCCATAACGTCCCACTGCTGGGCACGGGTCTCTCCCCACTTTCGTGAGGAATAATCCTTAAATTAAATAATTATTAAATAAGCTTAATCAAAATCCGTTCATCTGTTTGGGAGCTACGATGCCACAGCCACAGACACACAGATCCATCCCAGGCGTGCGGGGTAAAGTAAGGGAGCCAGCTAGCTCGCCAAGTGTTCCACCCGTGTGTATCATACACATTAGGATTGCTTTCATTCCTAGAAGTACACACTACACTCGTCACCATTTCATACATTATTAACGTGTAAAACCGGTAACTAAGCGCAATAAACCGTTTAATTGCGTTTTACATAATGTTTCAGGATTACGAGCGCAGTGCAGTGCCCCGCAAGATTATGCAATGCAAAATTCTAGGTGGTATTGTAACTGTTATGGGTATCTCAGCGCTTACCATCAGGTGAATGACTTTACCCTGAAAAAATCAACGGTTCCTATGGATGGGATATTAAATAATGCGGTGAAACCACGAGGCGCTGCTAGTAAATATTGCAACACGTGCGCCGCGCGACGGCTTAGTAAATATATGATACCGTAACCCACCACGCTGAGTCAGGTCAAAGGTACATCCCGAAGACGTGGATACCAGCCCCAAATAACTTAATTAACACCCCTACAGTCTCAACCCTTGCACAAGACATAATATAACGCTGAATTCTTATCGCTAAACCGAAATACACGACCTTTCGAATTTCCAACAAGAAATGACATTTTGTCGCCACTCGATTGTAAACCTTTACTGCCAAGTAATAGGGTGTAGTTTAATGTGAAGTGAAGGGGTGTTAAAAGATTTGAAAGGCTCCCTTGAAAGATGCCGGAAATCGGGGGAGTCGTACTGAAGACACTCTGGAGGGACGCGGGCAGGGTTAAAGGACACAGCGATTTTTGAACCACCGATGGAAAACGAGGAATTTTCTAAGTTTACCCATAAATTGGTAGGGTGGTTTTTTTTTCTCGTCACTATCACATTATATAGTTCATAATCATCATATTCATTAACCCATGTCGGCCCACTGCTGGTCTCCTTTCCCTTTCGTGAGGAGTATTAAGCCATAGTTCACCACGGGGTCTAGTAGAGGATTTACTGTTTGTGGAGAATCAGAAACTACGAGGACCATGGCCCTACAAACACCCACTCTTTCCCTGTGCGGGGGTGGCCATCCTTTGCCAGATATTCATCCGCCAAGCAGTAGGGTGCACACATTACTGTGTTCTGGTTTGAAGGGCACTGTTTCCAGCGAAATTACTGGGTATATGAGACTTTAGAGCCGATGTCTTAGGGTGACGAGCGCAGTGCTGTGCCGCGGAGGATTGCGCAATGCGAAGTTCCTTGTGGCACTGTAACTGTTATGGGCAAGCGTAGCGCTTACCATTAGGTAAAGAATTGCTAGTCTCGTCGCTCAGTCAAAAAAAAAACTCACGCTGCTCCCGGCGTCGTGTACCCTCCCTTGCAAGTGGCGCGGCGCGGGCGGCGCGGCGCGGGCGGCGCGGCGCGGCGGTAGGTTGCGGGCGCGAATAAATCTAATGTATTAGAACCTGGGATGCGAGATGTTGTATCAGATCACACACATGCAACTGAATGGGTGTGCATGTACAGTCAACGGCAAAAGGAACTGGGCGGTCACCGCGTACCTACTTATTCTTATTCCCTGCAGTTCATTTTAAGGCCATAAACTGAACGGCCTAGATTGGCACCACACACTTATAAATGACAAACGTCACGTGACGTCACTCAAAAATAGACTGCAGAGAATGAGAGAGAAAGAGAATGAGATGGAGCTATGTAAACTCCCATAAATGCAAATTGTTACGATCTCTTTGGATAAATGTCTCTGTTCGACTTATGAACGCTGAGCTCTATTGGTGGTGACAGTTAGCAGGGCAGTTCAGTTTAAGGCCTTAAACTGGATGGATTTAACTGTTCCTGGTGAGGCAGATAAGTTTCCAAAACCATGATAGGTATCTAGTGCATTTGAGACTTAAGATGCGGTTTCTTAGGTGACGAGCGCAGTGCAGTTCCGCAACAGATTCTGAGTGGCACTGTAGCGGTTATGGGCAGGAGTGGCGCTTACCATTAGGAGAACGAATTGCTTATCTCCTCACTCAGTCAAATAAAAAAAATGTTTTCTCTCTCTGTGTTTTATACATTTTGGTGGCAATAAAGAGTTATCTATCTATCTATTTAGTTGAATACAAAAGATAGTCTTCTCTCTCTTTATTTCTACTCTGTCTGTGTCTCATCATCATCATCATCAACCCATAACGTCTCACTGCTGGGCACGCGTCTCCCCTCACTTTGGTGAGGAGGATTAGGCCATAATCCACCACAGGGGCCCAGTCCGGATTGGTGGATAACATACCTACCTCCGAAATAATTCTGGGGTAGGCATGTGGGTTTCCTCACGAAGTTTTCCTTCACCGAAAAGCGAGTGATAATTACGTACATATGTTTGACAGAAACACATTGGTACGTGCCTGCACTGGGATTTGAATTCACGACCTTCTGATTGGAAGGCGGACGTTCTCCCACTAGGCTACCACCGCTGTCTGTGTCTAAAGTGGCTAATTTGCATGACTCTCTAAAGATAGAAAAATTTTAAAAAGTGAAAACTGGCGTCCTTTGATAAAAAATAAGTTACCCAATCTGTCTTGTAATTAAAACTTCGCTCCGCCGGACGATAGCCAAAGAGTAAAGACAAGCAGAGGCGGCACTCGATCCGGAGCTGCGGGCTCGAAACCGAGTGTGCGCACTTCGCGTGGAGATGTGTGTTTAGGGGCTAATCGGGGATTTGAATGCGGACGAGGGGTATATTGGGGAAAGTTTTTCCAAGGGTCGATGAAAAACAACGGAAATATTTGGACGAATAGAATCAAAGTACATTCTTTTTAAACTTACTTCCTTTTTTACTTTTTTAATTAGTTTTAGATAGCTTTTTTTTTGATTTGACTGACTGACGAGACGGGCAAGTAGTTCACCTGATGGTAAGCGCTACGCCTTTAACAGTTACTGTGCACCCAGAACTTTGCACTGAATAATTTTGCGCGGCACTGCACTGCGATCGTCACCCTGAGAAATTAGTTCTAAAGTCTTAAATGCCCAGTAATTTCGCTGGAAACAGTGACCTTCAAACTGGAACACAGTAAAGTTTGCACACTACTGCTTGGCGGATGAATATCTGGCAAAGGTGTGGTACTTCCCCAGGCGGTCTCTTGCAGAAGAGACCTCCCACTACAATATATGGCGAATATAAGATGGCAAACAAGAGACATTTGCTCAGGATCTGGGTGTTTGAGGGACCATGGTCCTCGTTGCTGATTCTCTAGATACCGGGTCTCCTAGTCAGAGGTCAGGACCAACGAACGTGAGCAAGATAAGTAAAAAAAAATTCTGTGTGTCCAAAATCCGTTACACATTAAGAAAAATGTGTCATCATCATCATCAATTCATCATCAATCCATATGGTCCCACTGCTGAGCACCGGAATTTCGTGAGAAGAATTAGGCCATAATCCACCACGGCATCCACCACCACCGCCACCTAAAACTGCACCAGTAAAGTCACAAGAATCGAAAACCTTTATTCCCATGGGCTCCAAGAGGGCACTCATGCAGCTTCACTGGCTCTACCACCGGATTCAGAGTACACCAAGAGAAAAGAACCGTCAACAAGCCAGGCAGAACGAAGTTGCCGTACTAGTATAGTTGGAATTGAATAACTTGAACATGACACGCCGCCTCGTGTTATTTCGGCTCCCTAAATGTTTATTAGATCCAAACACATACACACTCCTCACTGCCACAGTACAAACACTAAAGTAAGCTATCTTCACAGAATGGTACCTAACGCAGATTGTATGTACCTGCACAGCTGCACACATAACATAGATTCTGGCACCTGTGGATACGCCATCAGTCAGATTGGTCCTCGTGGATAGAATAGAATAGAATAGAATAGAAAACTCTTTAGTATACGACAAAAAAAAATACATAATATACCCATAACAGTCACAGCATCACCCAGAACACTGCATTGCATAATCCTGCGCGGCACTGCAATGCACTCGTCACTCTGAGACATCGGCTCTAAAGTCTCATATGCCCAGTCATTTCAGTGGAAGCAATGCCCTTCAAACCGGAACAAAGTAATGTTTGCGCACTACTGCTTGGCGGATGAATATCTGGCAAAGGTGCGGTGCTTCCCCAGGCTTGATACTTCCCCACTACAAATGTTTGTACCGTGACACTACACTCGAGGGCGAGTCAACACGCGTGTGTACCGAGCTACATGACGCCTGCTTATTACTACGACTAGCTGCGACCCGTGACGCTGCCTGGGCAGCTGGGCCTGTGACAAACAGACAGATCTTTTAACATACGCGTACATAGATCCTGCTCCTTATTACTGTACTATCCAAGGTTCAGATATTCAGACTCAGAGCAAAAACTTGTAGTTTGCAAAAATTACCTTGTGCGGGAATCCAATTCGGAGCCACACGCTTGGCTGTCGCGCCATCACCCACTTGGTCACAAATATGTGACAATGGCAAAGGAAATAATTAATGTATTCATTAGCTTCAACATAATTATATCCTCGCTACGAGTATCAAAATGAAAATAAACAAACGTAGTGCTTGGCTGTACAATAGACATAATACCGCTTGACGACATTACAGCCTAATATAGCGCCGTCTCTCCCTTCCCTATCAATTCGGTAAGGAGTGAAAGAGAGCGCAGATGTAAAACAAATATTAAGACCGCGACGTCGATTGTTTGATTTCCGCCGCGTTGGAAACACTACCTGTGTCACTAAATGGGTTAAAAGTAGTGATGGGACACATTCTATCGATATCCAATACTCAAAGTTGTTTTTGACAACCCTCAACGCGCATAACTTTACGTAACAAAGCCAGAGTTGAATGAATTTAGGAAAAATTAAACCTGAAAATGCTAGAACGCCTGTTTGAATTACTAGAGCAAAACAGCGAGTCGCTTTAACTCGTCGATTTCTATTTGCTATAAACATTACATAATTATAATTTATTTGTTTGCCTACAGGTACAGCAGAGTGACAAATTATTCTATACCCTTCTCTTTTCTTTGATATGTATCACATGTAATAATTTTTTTATATATTTTTTTTATTTGACTGAGTTACGAGACGACCGAGTCGTTCATCTGATCTTAAATGCTACGCCAGCCCATAACAGTTACAGTGCCACCCAGAACTTTGCATTACATAATCTTGCGCGGCACTGCACTGCGCTAGTCACCCTGAGACATCGGCTAATTTTAAAATTGATATTCACGAGACCACATTGGGATTACGGCTGTTAAAAAATACCGTATTTATATAAATTCAATTTACATTGGTCACGATTGAAATACCAAAATGAAAATTACAAAAAATAGCACACATTTAAGATAAAACAAAGATTAATAGTGTAATTTTTGTATCGATAAATCTCACAGCCGTCTCTATTCCGCCACACGTCTCACCACCTTTGTCACCGTCGAGACATGATTGTCTCTCGCCGATTTATATCCGCGTCAGTAATATCCGACGCGGACGTGGACGCGGGTTCATATTGTTATACCGACGTGTTGAGACTGGAGCCTCCACCTAGTTTAGCGATTTTCGAAAGATTAATTTGATATAGTCGTAGACACGCTTAGCTAGTTTACTGCGGATTAACTACCGTTTGTACTATCGTTTACTGGGCATATGAGACTTTAGAGCAGATGTCTCAGGGTGACGAGCGCAGAGCAGGGCAAGATTACGCAATGCAAAGTTCTGGATGGCACTGTAACTGTTATGGGCAGACTTAGCGCTTACCATCAGGTGAACGACTTGCTCGTCTCATCACTCAATCAAATAAACAATCTGTCTGTATGTTTGTTTCGGCTAATCTCTGAAATGGCTGGACCGATTTTGATGGGACTTTCACTGGCAGATAGCTGATGTAATAAGAAGTAACTTAGGCTATTATTTTAGAAATTTTAAGTGTTTTTATTTGTTTGTCTGTTACGCTTTCACGTCTAAATTACTAAATCGATTTATTAAATTCTTTCACTTCTGTTAAGATACATTATCAGCGAGAAACTTAGGCTATAATTTATCTTCGTACTCTAACGGGAACTACGTGGGTGAAACCACGTAATTATTATTATAATAAAAGATTTTCACTTCCATTACATTCTATGTTTGAACATAAAGCTGGAATTCCGAACCACTCCGGGACAACCTTAAGTCTCTAGTTCCAGTAACATTTTCAAAACTTCTAAAGAAAGAAGTAACGAGACAAAATAGAGCGTCCTACAAAACTAAGCCGCCCGCGCCCGCATGGACGCTGCAACTTGGGCTGCTGGCAGTCAACTTCGAGGAATGCCGCAAATACTTGCAGCAAACTTCCACGGGCTCCGACCTGACACAGACTAAACAAAAGTACTTTATACAGAATGGACACTCTCCAGTCTCCCCCTCGCGCAATCAAAATAACCTTAATTAGCACACTGAATGCTGAAAGCACAGACGCTTGTGTTTTTTATAACGTTACATTAGTGCGGGAAAACACACCTGTTGTGTTAGCGCAGTTGACTTGCCAGCTGTGTGGCGAAACACATACGTGTGTGTTTAACGCGGTGCTATTACAGTGCGGCTCACGGCGGCTCAGGCGGCACGCCAGTGCTGGAAAAACACACATGGTGTGTGCAGATTCGTAACGGTGCCCAAATGTGTTAATCCAGGTAACCACAACAGACTAGTTAGTATATAATTTAGATTTATAAAACAAAGAAAACGTTAGTTTATATATTTCTGGTTCTCAAGGTACAATAAAAACTCCAAATCATCATATTATTTTCTAGAATTATATTATACTAGCTGCGCCCCGCGGTCTCACCCGCGTAGTTCCTCTTCCCGCGGGAATATGGGAATAAAAATAGTCTATGTTACTCGCTGTCAATGTAGCTTTCCATTAGTGAAATAATGTTTTAAATCGGTGCAGTGATTTAGCCAAAACCTTACATATTTTCATACATACTTTCATCCCCTATATTTATTTTACCCCCTCAAGGGTAAATTTTTACATCCTTTGAATGTCATTTTTATTTATATCTAACCAAAAGCCTAAAAACTAAATTTCAAGCTTCTAGCTTCAAAAATGACGAACCTTTCATACAAACTTTCATCCCCTATTTCGAACTCTTATAATGCTTTTTTCGCATTAAAAAGTATCCTATGTCCTTTCTCAGACTCTAGACTATCTCTGTACCAAATTTCATTTCAATCGGTTCAGTAGTTTAGGCGTGAAAGAGCAAAAGACAGACAGAGTTACTTTCGCATTTATAATATAAGTAGGGAAGTAGGGATTATCTAAAATAGACTGTACTATAAATATTTTAGCTCAAAGCCACTATTTGAAATTGTTTTATTATAAATATAATCAAAAACTTACTTACCTATGTAACCAAATTAACTGACCGGAATTCGTTGGAAATGCTACGAGACCCGTTATTTGTAGCGCTACGAGGCTACGAGTCGCCACTACACGCCCGCTACGAAGCTACGACGCCTACGGGGACCGGAAATAATGAACATTGCCTATGTTGCTTTATAATGGAGCTTGCATTGTATTTCTATTCAGCCTCTGATAATTATACCAAGCACTAGGTAATAACGTAGAAAAACCCAATGCCAAGCTCAATCTTTGTCCAGTGCGGGAATCAAACCTGCAACCTCATGTTTTGCAGTCGGCTCACCATCCACTACGCCACGGAAGCTGTCGGAATGTTTCGATTATTGAGAAGTACAGAGAACGTTAGTTAAAAACCTTAACTTTTATTGTCTATATTAGATCCTGTGTTTTAATTACGGAAATATCTTATCTTGGTCTTCAATTTCTTCGGGGGCTTTTTTTTTTTTTTTTTTATAACACATTAAACTAGTCAATCATCATAAACCCATATCGGCCCACTGCTGAGCACGGGTCTCCAAACACTTTCATGAGGAGGATTAGGCCATAATCCACCACGGGGGACCGGTCTGGATTGATAGATCGCATACCTCCGAAAAACACATATTGATATTATGTTCATTCTATGGCGAAAATTTGTATTTAGGCAGAAATTTTCAGCACATTTGGCGCTGTCACTTAGATAAATTTTGTATGGGTGACATTATGCGGCGCACCTCTTTAATGTAACGTGCTGCTAAGGTGTTACATCCAATTTATAAGCCGAATGAATAAAAATAGCCTGCTCAAAAGATAACCCGTCCTTTTGGCCTTGCCATAGTAAAAATAATTTCTAGAACGAGAATAAACGAGGAAGTATCGAATAACAAATACCAATGTTGAAGTACTGCTGCACCTCCGGCCAGTGCTGGAGACGGTTAGCTGTTCAGTCTCCGCGGCAGTTCAATGAAGCCGGGAAGGATTGCACTCGATTCAAATTGATTGGAAACCATTCGATGTCTCGCTGAGATATCGATACTAATTCAACAATATCTATTTGAGCTTGAAATGGTTTGCAATCGTAACTAAAGCACTGTTTAAATCGTAGATAAAATTATGACTACGAACTATGAATCATTAAGGACTTCAAAGACATAATCACCATCAACCCACTTGTAAAACTATAACTTGTAAAACAAAACACCGCGACCATAATTACTGGATACAGTTAATTAATTATAAAAGGTCAGTATACATTCATCAACAACCCATAACGTCCCACTGCTGGGCACTGGTCTCCCCTCACTTTCGTGAGGAGGATTAGGCCATAATCCACCACGGGGGCTAGATCCGGATTGGTGGATCGCATACCTACCTCCGAAATAATTATCGGGTAGGTGTGTGGAGTTTATATATTATATAGTGCTAATTGCTCATTAAACTTTAGCACATAGCTGGCCCAATATTGTCAATAATGGTTCAATGAATTGTGTTTCAAATTCCGCGGAAATTACGCTCCATCACCCCGGGACAGACGAACCTGCATTTTATTTGACATATAGCTACATGTAATACCTATGATTACATATGGGTGTCCAGTAGCAATGGATGAGTTAGCTACTGGACTGGACAGGAACTGCAATGTGGACAGCTGGAGCTACCGGCGGCAGCTGGTCGAGTTGGTGACCGCTTGGAACGGGCGCGACTGCTCAAGCGGTCTCTGGTATATCTATGTAAGACTGTAGTATGCAGTCGCTGCTTAATTATTATTATTACAGTTATTTTAGATAAGATAAGATAATTATCCTCCTTTTATTTTAATATATTTTTCTTTCTTTGTTTTTGGAACGAAGTTCCTTATCGCACGGTAAGGTCTTGACGGATGGGGGCGAAAATAAGTGTAATCTTAAGAGTTTTCCGTCACGAGTTTCCATCACGACCCTTTCTTTAGTGTAGACGATTATCTATGTCGCGTAAAATTGTCGAAATTAAATTAAATTAATTAATTATCTATTTCTTTTATGCTACGAAAGGAACTTCGTTCCTACCGACCACGAACCACGAGACTCACATTTTATTGTCTTTATTTTTCTTTAATAACCTATACTTCCCACTGATGGGCAAAAGTCTGGTGGGCTGGCTGGTATTTATTTATATTATAACAATTAAAAATTCTTAAATTTTTATTTCATTGAAAGTTTATACTCAAACACACAAAGTGGCGAACGGCACGAGACACACGTAATAAATAAAAATGTAGCTGTCACCGCGGGCGCTTCTCCCGTCTATCGGTTGAGTGATCTGCGGCGTGTACCGGCAACACACGAGGTATCAACCGACCACAGCGCGCTGCTGCGCCACTAATGATGCTTACAGCGGACGGTGGCCGACTAGCAGCAGTTAGTTGCAGGGCGATGCGCTACTCTGCGTTATTTATTTTATGACAATACAAAAATTAGAATCACCACTCAAAACGGAAGTTTCCTCTTTCAAATTCAAACCATAATCAGTTACTCTTCTTTGTATTTATTTGTCTGAATAATCAGACCAGCAAGTCATTCACCTGATGGTAAGCGCCACGCCTGCCCATAACAGTCGAACACGCTCATTAGTTTAGTTGATTATATTTGATTTATTTTTTATTTTATCTATGTATACTTAAGTGTTTGACTTGTTGACTGCGAGCAATAATTGATTTGAGTTTTGAGTTTTAGGAATAATGGAGCTTAAAATAATACCAAGCACTTACTTGAACCCCAACGTAGTAAAGTTTAGCTCGGCCTATGTCTCAGGTCTCGTGTAAAGCTCTGGGTGACACTGTAACTGTTATGGGCAGGCGTAGCGCTTACCATCAGGTGAACGACAAGCTCATCTCGTCACTCAGTATAATAAAAAAAAACTAGCGCCGTCCCTCTCTGCACACCTAAGCCGCCAGCCGAGACACGGGGGCCTGTTCCCCGCATACACTGCTATCTAACCTGTATTTCTGATTTATATTGCAAAGGAAGGAAGCTCAGGCATACTGTTAATGTTCAATTTCCGTTTACTGAACAGCTTCAGCTCTGTAATGAAGTGTCGCAAGCGGTGGCACTGCAAGAGTGATGCTCTGGTCTGGATTTCATAATCAAATTATTATGTTACCTATTCATGGGGAGGCAGGGTGTCAGGGAGTTAGTGTGCCACTTTCCGCTTGGACCGTAGCACGTGGATAGATGTAGTCTCTGCCTCTCCCAACGGGAGAAAGGCGTCACTGTATATATGTTATGAAAGGTATACACCAACCCGGACCGAGACCAGGGGAGACCCGTGAACCGCAGTGGGCCGATACGGGTTGATGATATTTTTATTATTTGACTGAGTGACGAGACGAGCAAGTCGTACACCTGATGGTAAACGCTACGCCTGCCCATAACAGTCACAGCACCACCCAGAACCCTGCATTGCAAATTTCTGCGCGGCACTGCACTGCGCTCGTCACCCTGAGACATCGACTATAAAGTCTCGTATGCCCAGTATGTGTCTATGATGGTGATGAACATTAATTTTCAATGATAACAATAAATAACAATTAACTGTTTTGCGATAATTTATAAACAATATTTTCGTATCTGGTGGATCAGGTCTCTAATCCCGTACGAATGGCTTTTAAATAATTAATTGTGTGCTTCCAATATATTTGGTTTCCCAGTGAATTTAGCCACAATTTGTTCAGATACATTAAAATACGCTTTTCTCTAATTAAAAGAGACACCGTAAACAAATCGACTTTTAATGAATTCGCGACGTCAATTAATTCCGAGTTCCCGAAACAACATCTCCGAAGTCAATTAGGATTACCGTCTATCTTACTTTGGATAATTTGTCATTCTTCATCTTACAAAGGGGCTTGCGAAGCGATGATTTCCTGTTAACACTATCAGTGCTGAGAACACAACTGTCATGTTATTCATAACTTGCCGCGAACGCGGGAATACACAACTGTTGTGTTTGCGTGCAGAGCCGCACCCGTGGCTAGACAAGCAAATCGGCTCAGCAGTGACAGTGTTAAGAGAGTTGAGCCAAGTTCGACACCATCGTTTGTACTACGTTTATACGTTTAGGTAGTGGGACGTGGTACACCTTTGCAAGATATTCATCCGCCAAGCAGTAGTGTGCAAACATTGCTGTGTTCGAATATGAAGGGTACTGTTTCCAGCGAAATTACTGGGCATGTGAGACTTTAAATCCGATGTCTCAGGGTGACGAGTGCAGTGCAGTGCGGCACAAAATGATGTAATGGAAAGTTCTGGGTGGCGCTGTACCTGTTATGTACAGGTGTGGAACTTACCATCAGCTGAACTACTTGCTCGTCTCGTTACTCAGTCTTAGCGGTTGCTTATTAATATTTATTATTACATTAGTTTTATCAATATTCACATAGGTATGGGGTATTTTTATTATGCCCAAATCGTATAAAAAAAATACACTAACTTTTTACAACTGCCGAGTTCATATATTATAATTCCACGAACTAATTTCTAGTGGTTAAAACTTAGGAAATCTTTACATTATTTCAGTAATCTGATAAACCAGCTCAGCCCATAGTGATGCACCCTCCGTAATCGATTATTGTAATGGGTGTGATTCGATTATCGAGTCGCTATCGACGCGGACGTTGATCGAAACCACCTCGGGCTTTGATTGTTAGTTTAAATTTTTGGAGCCATTAAATTCGTGATACCGTCAAAAGGAAACAAAATAGCAATATACGAAAATTATATCCAAGACAAATTATTTATGGTATTTTTTTTTTAGTATATAGGCAGCATAATCTTTGCATTCTTGCTTCATGTAGATGTATTATAATATGTAGATATTTACAAAATTATTGTACCGTGTTTCTGAAGCTTTGCTTTCCTCCAATAGCAGTGCTGTCATTTAGCGGTAATGTCTGCCTGTGATTACAAAATAAATACAAAAATTAAGTGAAAACTGCTGTTTATACAATGCCTGATTCAAACAAATTACTTTTGATTATAGACACCTAGATATTTAAGTTTTCCTTGTAGTATTATAGATAATCTTGGTAATTCTGCTATAGAATCTAGCACTGTTCGCTAGAAAAAACTCAATAGTTTTACTGATTCCAAATCGCGGAACCACAATTTTGTCACAATGGACAATTAAATGTTATTGCAAAATAAATACGTTATAAAAATATTTAATAACATAAAATAAATAACAAAAGTTGTAACGTAAAACGAAACAGAAAAAACAATAAAAAAACGACATCTTTTAAGACAATTTTATTCTCAGAGTAATTTTTTTTTAATTACCTATATAATTCTTTAGCTATTAATATATTTGTAAGTCTGCTATGGTCACGCCAAGAATTACGTACACATGCGATCATTAGTATATACCTTATTCAGTTTTCGCCTGTGTAATAGCCACGTACTGTGAACCATTAAAAAAAAAGGTAGGGTACCAGAGTTACTGCTTGCTACGTATGTTTCCATCATTCATTAATCGCAAACTCAATGGCTCCACCGAACTATTATAAAGTCGAACCGATTGAAAATGAAATCGATGGCTAACGAGTTCCAGATTCCTATTTACATCTAGATTGTCTCGCCTCAACTCAGGGTTGTCACTCTTTGAATAAATTAACGAAAGATTAACTTTTAAATACGCTGAGATGGCAACTTTTAACTAAGTTGATCCCTCAAGGCTCAGCTATCAAAGCGATAAGTGAATCTTCAAATTAAATCTTTTAATTTTTTAATTAAAAAGATAATTATAACGCGTTACGATTGTTGTATACATAAATACACAGGATAGGGGATACAAAAAAAACAGTTTACAACAAAATTACGGCTTATGAGACTTAAAAGTCGATGTCTCAGGGTGACGAGCGCAGTTTAATATGCAATACAAGGTTCTGGGTGGCGCTGTAACTGGCGCTTACCATCAGGGGAACGACTTGCACGTCTCGTGACTTAGTGAAATTAATAAAAGTTGTTAACTTATCTAACATTCTAGGGCAGAGGTCCCCAGACATTTTTTTCACAAAGACCCCTTTCAAAAGTTCCGGTGGACCCCTTGCAGCTACATTTCTACCAGATTCCTATTTATTTCCTTCGATATACTGTTTCTTGTCACGCCATCGTAAACCCCCGCCGAGTCTCCCGTGGACCCCCCGGGGTCCATCTGGACCACTTTGGGAACTAAGGCTCTAGAGTCTAGACAAAAACTCTTTACTCTATATGACGCTACTTATCTAAAAAACTTATGGCGATGGAAGAGCGACAAATGGTTTGAGAAATGTCCCGGCGCAGTAGCTCGCGCCTCATCTGTGGCTGGAGCAGCGCGATAGCGGCCATCAACGGAATGACTCTACTTGAGTCTCTACCATCGGTTGCAGAGTCGACTGACATATCATAATATGATAAACACAGTGTGCACCGTCAAAAAAAAATTCAGTGAAGGAAAACATCGTGAGGAAACACGCATACCTACCTCAGAATTATTTCAAAGGTATGTTATCCACCAATCCGGACCGGACCCCGTGGTGGATTATGGTCTAAGGGAAAGGAATGTGGTGCATAAAAAATAATGGCGCTGTAAAGATTTTAAGGCCAAAAAGATTGTTTTATTGAATTTCCATATCATCATCCATCTAACATATATCAACCCGCTACTGAGCACGGATCTCCCCTCACTTTCGTGAGGAGGATCAGGGCCAAATCCACCACGGGGCCTCGGTCCCGATTAGTGGATCACAAACCTTTGAACTAATTCATGGGTACTGTGGGTTTCCTCACGTTATTTTCTTTATATGTATGTATAAATATATATGTATATACAAAAAAAATGGTGTGAACCACAAATATTCGCTCTTAGTCAAGATGTTTGTGGGACCATGGTCCTCGTAGCTCCTGATTCCCTAGATACAGGGAGTCCTAGTTAGAGGTCAGGTTCTATGTACGTGATCGTGAGGATTTATTATGTTTTTGTTGCTGTTCATAACAATAACCTAAATGAGGTATTTGAATAAAATGCTTGGCTCATGTTTTCAAGCGCTGAGAACCGATGGTTACGGCTCGGGGTCGACGCTGAGAAAAATATAAAAAACATTCCTCTAGTCGAGTGATTTTCCCTGATTAGAATAATGTCGCCGCCGCCGCGATGGCCGCCCTCATAACACTGTACAAGAGTTCACTTAGAATTAGCACTGACTATTAGCAGTAATTTGCCAGCATTTATGAGATGAAAACTTCTTTAGGCGCGTTGTGCACTTTTTGGGTAAACAAAAACCATGGAACTCGCGGCATCGTCACCGCACGCTTTCCTTGAGCTAAATGCATAATTAAAAAAATGAGTGTTCAACAAAAAGTTCTAATTACAAATCAAGTTCTTCTTCTATATTAAACGTCATTAGAGAAGGCTGCCCACAGTGTTTGTTAATCCTTGATCATAAACACTTATTTATAAACCAAAAATAATTCGGAAATAATCTAATATCTCAACGATAATGATAATAATTCACAAGTTATTTAGTTTTCATTTCTATAGGCAGCATGTTTTTTTAATGCAAATAATGCGGTCAATAAGGGATTAGTTTCATAAATTAACTAACAACCCGACCCCTAACTAGGGTTCCCTGTATCTAGGGAATCAGGGACTACGAGGACCACGGTCCCACAAACACCCAGACTCTGAGCCTTCACTTTCTGCTTCACTCGAGCCAATTAGTAAACGGCCTGATAACATTATACAGCAAGCGACGAATACAATCACAAATTTAATTTTATTATACGTAAAATATGGTAACTGTACGGTTTATGCAAACCGCACAAATTACATGCTTCCGCGGATTAGCATTCAACGGCAGTCGCCCTAACGCCATCATACCGTCAACACATACTTTACAACTTTACTTTACTTTATCTTTCTTTCTGCTAATAAACCGATTATTAATTAAACTAACTTTTAACTTTCTAAGATCGTGGGGTACGCACCCTACATCTTTATGGTCCTTCGAGTAACGTGTTCGTGAGGCCAATCGCGTGTGTTCTGAGAAAATACTGTTACCACGTGGTTGTTTCTGCGAGTACTACCAGCAGCCTGAGGATACCTACCATCACCGTCCGCAGGTCAACGAAGTGTGATTTGGAAATCTTTTCGGTAGCGAATCGGTTCGGCTGGCCTCCCACAAGCGGGTCTCACCAGCTGCATTGAGAAGTCGCACATACCGTAGAGAGATTAAAAATCGCACTAACTATAACAACACCAACGACAAGATGAGCAATATCGAAGATATTTTGGCGACTCAAAACCAACTGAAGGAGGCTATCGAACAGCACCTTCGCAACTTCAAAAAAGACGGAGCCGAAAGAAAGACTCCTACTTACATCAAAAAGAGGTTAGAAACTCTCGACTCATATTGGGTGGAATTTCAAGCGAACCACACGCAACTATACCAATATGAGGGCCGTGACTATCCTTACTTCACAGAAAACGATTATCTGCGAACTAAGGAGCACTACAACGACGCGAGATCATTTATACAACAATATCAGGGAAATCTTCATACTAGAGAAGCATCTCCCGCGAAACCAGTTATCTCCATAACTGAAACTCAACCTCAACTACTACTTCAACGCTTGGGCGAACCGTCTACGTACCAAGAACAACCAACTACTAACAAACCGACAACATTCGTCAAAACTAAATCGCAAGGTAACGCTAGCAAAACAGACGAAATGTTACGGAAACAAAAAAGCAACTTTAAAGCTTTTACCAAAACTATCACGACTATCGACTTAGATAGTATAAACGAGAAGTGGGAGTTCGACGATACTCTCAAGAACCTTGAATCAAGATGGAAAGTGATCGACTCCTTACACTGGGAGATCGATTGTGAAACAACAGGAGAAGAACTAGAATACGAACAAATATATGAAATCTACGAACGTCAATACAAAGACATGAAAAAAGCAGTCAATACTAAGATGTGGTCAGTAGCTCATAAACAAAAATCCACTCCCGTGATGGACCTTCCTACCTTTGGAGGCGCTTACCATCACTGGGTATCTTTCAAGGACTTGTTTACTGAAACAGTCCACACTAATCCATCTTTATCGAGTGCTCAAAAGATGCAGTACCTTAAGTCCAAAGTGAAAGGCGAAGCGGAAAAACTGATACAGCACTTGTCTATTAGCTCTGACAACTATGCTGTATGCTGGGATATTCTCAACAACAGATACAACAATAAGAAGTTAATATTTACTTCTCATCTCAGCACTATTCTGAACTTGCCAACCATACAATTTCAAACATCTTTGGCCATAAAGAGAGTGCATGATACAGCTTATGAGTGCTTGAACGCTATAAAGAACCTCGGCGTGGATATATCGACATGGGATCCGATCATGGTTCATCTTCTATCCCAAAAATTGGATTCTGACACCTACAACGACTACATTGAATCTCTAACAGAACCAAGAGAGCTTCCTAGTCTACCCGAGTTCCTTCGCTATTTGGAAAAGAAATTTACTTCATTAGAAACTGCACGCCGCAAACAAGAGCGACAAACACCTGAGCAACAACAGCGTGGATCGTCATCCAACAACAGATTTCAACCTACATACAAGGCGTACAGTGCCAAGGCCAACCAAAACTTCAACTCGAAACCAAAATCGTCGAATAATTCAAACAATAATTATTCCACCTTGAGAAAAACAAGTTACGTTCCAAGTAACGTAAGATGCCCACTCTGCAAAAATGAACATGGATTATTCCATTGCAACGACTTTATCAAATTACATTTAAACCAACGAAGGAATTTAGTTGCGAAACTCAACTTATGTACAAATTGTTTGTTCGACCACAAGGGAAAACAATGCAATTCGGCGAAAACATGTCGTCAATGCAACGCTCAGCACCACACCTTGCTACACGATACATCCGTCAACTCAATGCCTACTGCAAGCAACGACGGACATAACAACAGGAATGCAACAACTTCAAGCGGCCACGTGTCAATGGAACACATGCCTGAGACACTTTTGGCCACCGCTTTGATCAAGGTCAAAACACACAATGGTTCGGAGATCGTACTAAGAGCTCTTATTGACCAGGGATCACAGGTATCCTTAATTTCTGAAAACGCCTGTCAACTGCTGGGATTGCGTCGACAGAGATGCAAGGGCGTCATTTTCGGAGTCGGAACTCAAGAAAACAACTGTAAGGGTGCTGTTACAATATCCAGCACTGCTATTAACAATAATTATAACTTCGATACTTACGTATATGTAATGCGAAACCTCATCAACAACTTGCCAAACAGATCGTTCCCTAAATCGTCATCCTGGAAGCATCTGGAAGGCATTCAACTCGCTGATCCTGACTATAACATAAACCAACCTATTCACATTCTTTTTGGCGCTGATGTTTACTCCAACATCATACTGAGCGGCGTCATTAAAGGTGAAGAAACACAACCGATAGCACAACAAACTATGCTTGGGTGGATCTTGTGCGGCAATATCAAGTCGTATCAGTGTAACGTCGTCCTCAACAATTTGGATGATATCAGTAGTTTTTGGAAAATAGAAGACATTGCCGATAACACACTTGACATGTCATCTGAAGATCTCTACTGCCTGCAACAATATAAAACCAAAAACGGAACCCTGAAACGACCTGTCACTAAATTATCGAAACTACCTGTAAAAGAACACGAGAGCAAAGAAAAACAAGGAGAAAGTGACAGCAAACAAACGGAAAGCGAAGAAAATAAGCAACAAAACAATGATGAAAAGGAACAAAAAACAAGCGAAACTACAAAAGGACGAAAAAGCAAGAGATCATGTTACCTGGTTTGGGCAATCATATCAATACTGACCTTTGTATCACCTGCTCGATGTGACCACAGCATTACTAATATTAACAAGAACCAAAGTATTTACTTCGACAAGGTCACAGATATGCATCTGATACGCGACGAGTGGAAGTTAGTCGTATACTATGACATGGCTCCTTTCTGGCAGGGAATCAAGATATTCAAGAGCTACATAACTTCCCTAGAAACTACATGTTCCAGCCTAAAGAAACAGAACCAATGCGAATTAGTACTTCTACAATTACGGCATGGGTTAACTGAGTTAGCACACAACAACAACGTGCTGCTCGAACAGAAATTATCGATAACCAGACAACGAAGAGGACTCATCAATGGCATTGGCTCCATAGCCAATAGCTTGTTTGGTGTACTAGACCAAAACTTCGCTGAAAAATACGAACAAGACATCGCTTTGATAAACAAAAACGAAAAACACCTCGCTCTGTTATGGAAGAACCAGACTTCGATAGTGGAAGCCGAAAACAACATACTAAAGAGAGTTGAACAAATGATAGAGAAACAACATAAAATGTATAACCAGCACCTTATCAGCCTGGATAAGGCTACGAACACAATTGTGTCGGAAGTCCAAGACACAAAAATTACTAACGACTTTACATTAATGTCGATTATTGCCAACAGCATTCTTATAAACCTGAAGAGCCTTCAAGAAACACTACTGGAAACAGTTACAGATATCCACTACGGAAAACTTAATATTCATATATTGACTCCTCAACAACTAACTGAAGAACTCAACATTATCTCTGGTCATCTTTCGAAAGATTTAACGTTACCAATAGGTAATACACACACCGATCTTCGAAAACTCTATCATTTTCTGAAAGTGAAGGCAAGAATGTCGGAAACGTACTTCATATTCGAAATCAAGATTCCCCTAGTAACTCGGGATTTCTATGACATCTACAAGCTGATTCCGATTCCACAACAAATACAGGAATCTATGGTGACGATTGAACCAATCGCCGACCGGATTGCCATAAATCTTCAGAAAGACGCTTACCTACCGATGACTGAAAACGAGTTACAAATGTGTACACCAGACAACCTAGTAACTCTTATGTTCGCGCCACTTACATTGGCACTCATAATACCTTCCTACCTTCCTATTCCTATCATTTCTTGGCGACTATCTCTGTCGCTCATATCGTGGTATCCACGAGAAAACTGCTTGCCGCCGCAAGTAGTCTGCGATCGACCCTCGTCCTTCGCGGCTGCCGCTCTCGCCGAATCAAAAGTACTGGATCTGCTGCTCCTCTGCGGTGGTCCACGTGAATTCGACGCGCAAATATAAACAAAACCCGCTATAAACCCGCCGCGTAAACGCTCCTTGCCGACACGCACCAACCGCCTAAAATACAGTCCACTACATCGATCGTCATAACATCCTGAAGGAACAAGCAGCTTGGAGACGGACCCGAACCGAGGTGATTGCAGTTGCATGGAGACCAGGTTAGTCGCCAAGTTCCTTTGTACTACTCTTCTACCAGCCATCCTTCCCCCGCCATTGGAGGCGCGCTCAGCCTATACAGCTTAGCTGCCGCGCTAACATATTGTTGGTCCTTCGAGCCGGATCTTCTCTGGTCCTCCCGCTATTCTCTGGCCCCTCTTAGGCCTCATATAGTCCTCTTTATAACCGCCCGCAATTTTATATTGGTATTTTTACCAACGATAATTTCCTATAATTATCGTGTTCCCGCCCGCAATTACAGTTCAGATAGTACCCTGTACTATCCTACTACGCTATTATATACTTATTTCGTGTATTCCGCATTCCTAAATAGTAAAAATAACGATTTTTCCGTAATTCTTAATTTTTATTAAAAAGTGAAGGTATTCCTAACGACCGCCCGTGCGTCTCCGCGTGGGTATTCAATACGCCGCGCGCGCGGCAGGTAAATGCTGTAGGCAGTTGCAGTAAATTAGGAATTTCATACTTTATCTAGTTTTTTATACTTTGTTAAGATGGCTATGGCTACTCGTTCAAAAGACAAAGATAGTGAAGTATACGAGGACGCAAAAGCGCTCGATACGTTACAGGTCGAACGTTTGACCTTGATAGGTAAACGTGACATTATATTTTCTCGCTTACAAGATATTTTTAACCGATCTTTAAAGGCTTTCACTGATGATACTGAGAAAGATTTATTTCTATGTGGAATGAGCTCGTTAGACCGCTTACGCTCCGATTTCAATGAAATTGTGAACAAATTAAATGTCACCGAGTTGACTCTCAACGCTTCGTACACGGTAAACTACCAATCTATAAACGTCTTCGAAGATATGTTTTGCCGTTGTCAGTTTGTTTATAATAAACTTAACCCGCCTTTAAAAACCGCTGATTTCAATGTTGCCCCGCAACGTAAATCCATCAGAATTCCTGAACTCGATTTGATGGTCTTCAATGGAGATCCGATGACCTGGAGGATATTTTATGAGTCATTCAAACGCACGATTCACGAAAATCCCGATCTCACTGATCACGAACGCGTCCAATATTTAATTAATAAATTGTCAGGCCGGGCCCTTGCAGTTTGTTCTGGTATCGTACCTAACGCTGATAATTATCCGATCATATGGCAGACGCTCGTCGATAAGTATAACGACAAACGTAACCTAGCCTCCGCTTATCTTGATCAAATGCTTGATTTTAAATCTTTTAACACCGCGACGAATAAAAACTTAGAATTATTCCTAGATAAATTCTGCACGGCTGTGTCAAGTTTGAAGTCTCTCAAGCTCGATAACGTGTCTGATTTTATTTTACTATCGCTCGCTTTGAAGAAAAATAGATTCAAGTACTGCACGGTCGTTTGAAATGCACATGCGAGGTAAATCTATGCCTACATACAATGAACTTTTAAAATTCATCCGCGAACAAAGCAAAATATTGGAACGCACTACGACCGATTCTCTTAGCCGCAGTGATAACAGGCCGCGTACTGCAAGGTCTACGCAGTCTTTTGCAGCATCATGCGTCACTCACTGTCCGCTTTGCAAACAAGCCGATCACGCTAACTTATATAGATGCCCTGCATTTGATAAGCTTTCTATCGACGACAGGTACACTTTTGTAAAACAAAGCAAAGGTTGCACTAATTGTCTAAGCACTACGCATATAAATACTGCTTGCAATTCTAAATTTAATTGCCGTTATTGTGGATGTAAACATCATTCTATGTTATGCCGCAAAGTATCATCTTCCCGTGAAGACAATCGCCCGTACCCTAGCGCTCCGTCACAGGCGCACGCGCCGCCTCCGCGCGCGCGAACTGGCAACTTCTCCGCCGCCGGGGATCACATGCCGCCTTCGGCATCGCCGCCGCCCGTCGCGGGCTCCGCTAGCGCTCAGCTGACGAACTTACCTACAACTGCTTATCAGTCATCACAACAACAGGTGTCGCTGTGTAATATACGCCCCGCTTCGCAGCCTAATGACACTACTTGTTTACTGGGAACCGTACAAGTTTATGCTACGGATTTAAATGGTCGCCGCCATGTAGTACGCGCCTTAATTGATTCGGCTTCCCAAAGTAACTTTTTAACTTCAAAATGTTGCGCTAAATTAAATTTAAAATGCAATAAGGTGACGAACACCGTTGTTAAAGGGATAGGTTCCGCATCTAACCCAATCAAGGGAGCAGTTTCTGCTACTTTATCTTCCCGCCTAAATGATAATTTTATTGCAATTGACGCCTATGTTATCGACCGCATAACAGACAATTTACCGGCAGTGAAAATTGACGTATCCTGCCTTTCATACCTGAACTGCCTGCCTCTGGCAGACGACAGTTTCGCTTCGCCTTCCGAGATCGACATACTTATAGGCGCGCCGCTCTTTTCTGAAATATTGCTATCAGGCCGCGCCGCTGGTCCGCCTGGTACTCCAACCGCTTTTGAAACCATTTTTGGTTTTATCGTAATCGGGACCGCTCCCGTTACTCCCGCTCATGTTACTCCCGCTCATGTTACGCCCGCTCATATTGGAACCGTTGTTTCTATCACTGACCCCTTGGTTGAAGATAGATGCCGCTCTCATATTTCCCTCTGTACCTTTACGGAAGGACCACGTTTGGATAATCTTGTCCAACGCTTCTGGCAGCTTGAAGAGGTGCAATGCACGCCGACTTTGAGCCCAGACGCTATAGAATGTGAACGCATTTTTACAAATAACGTTTCCCGCGATCCTACGGGACGCTATTCTGTAGCGTTACCTTTCTCCCGCGATCCCGCGACCTCTCTGGGTAATTCTTACCCTATCGCTAAAAAACGCTTCATGTATCTCGAACGTAAGCTCGCCGCGACACCTGCTCTGCGCTTAGAGTACGATGCTATAATCAAAGAGTACATTCAGAAGGGTTACATTTCACTGATCGACAATGATAGTCCTTTTACTGGATATTACGTGCCACACCACGCCATTGCGAGACTACAAAAAACAACAACTCGATGGCGTATGGTGATGGACGCCGGTGCTGAAACTGACTCAGGCCTCTCCTTGAATCAAGTTTTATATACCGGGGATAATTTACAAAACGATCTTTTTACAATCCTCTTGGATTTCCGCCTCTACCCAATCGCTTTTACATCCGATATTAAACAGATGTACCTACAAATTTTGATAAATAAGGACCACCGCAAATATCAAAAATTCCTGTATCGATTCGATCCCGTTTTTCCGCTTGATACCTACCAATTCAACCGCGTTTGTTTTGGTCTACGTAGCAGTCCGTTCCTTGCAATGCGAGTGTTGCGACAGCTGTGCGCCGCCGACGGTGCCCGCTTCCCACTCGCAGCATCTCTTATCAGCGACAACACATACATGGACGACGTGTGCTACTCCATGCCTACTCTGTCTGCTTGTTTACAACTCAGAGACGATCTCCGCGAGTTGCTCAAGGCCGGGGGCTTCGATCTCGTCAAATGGGCTAGTAACTCACCCGCGCTCCTTGACTCCCTTCCCGTCTCTGCGTTAACGGAATGCGTTAAAAATGCGAAAAATGCGTTAACGGATCTTTTAAATTCCGACGAATATAATAAGTCTATCTCAGATGAGTTATCAGCTAATCGCATACACTGGAAATTCAATCCACCGCGAAGTCCTCACTTCGGGGGGAATTATGAAATATATGTGAAAGCGTTTAAAAGTCATCTTCATAAGACGATCGGTTCACAGTTACTCACGTATGAGGAAATGTTAACCGTACTCACACAGATAGAATGCGTTATCAATTCTCGTCCTGTAACGTTATTGAGCGAAGATCCGTCTGAGCCGACCGCGCTGAGTGCTTCACATTTCTTAATGACCGCACCGCTGAAGCATTTGCCCGCTTGCACGGTTCCCGATGAACCTGGACACTTATTGAAACGGTACGCTTTATTGGATCAAATGGTACAATCATTTTCCAAACGGTGGAAGTTGGAATATCTTCACTTACTTCAATCTAGAGGAAAATGGAATACACCTTCGAATCCCATTACAATAGGTTCTATTGTTCTTATTATCACTGATAATATTCCCCCGCTATCCTGGCCTCTCGGCGTCGTCGTGGCCACTCATGTCGGCGGCGATGGCATCTGTCGAGTAGCGTCAGTAAAAACGGCGACCGGCGTCTACCAGAGACCCGTCGTCCGTTTATGTATCTTACCTACCCAATAATTTAACCCCTTGCTCCCCGGTCAACCGCTATGTTATATTTAACCCGTTGACTGCTTAAGAGTTTAACTCTTATTTTTATTTTTTATTTCCCGCTTTCTTTTAAAAACCAATGGTTTTTAGGCCGGGGGCAAATGTTCGCGCCACTTACATTGGCACTCATAATACCTTCCTACCTTCCTATTCCTATCATTTCTTGGCGACTATCTCTGTCGCTCATATCGTGGTATCCACGAGAAAACTGCTTGCCGCCGCAAGTAGTCTGCGATCGACCCTCGTCCTTCGCGGCTGCCGCTCTCGCCGAATCAAAAGTACTGGATCTGCTGCTCCTCTGCGGTGGTCCACGTGAATTCGACGCGCAAATATAAACAAAACCCGCTATAAACCCGCCGCGTAAACGCTCCTTGCCGACACGCACCAACCGCCTAAAATACAGTCCACTACATCGATCGTCATAACATCCTGAAGGAACAAGCAGCTTGGAGACGGACCCGAACCGAGGTGATTGCAGTTGCATGGAGACCAGGTTAGTCGCCAAGTTCCTTTGTACTACTCTTCTACCAGCCATCCTTCCCCCGCCATTGGAGGCGCGCTCAGCCTATACAGCTTAGCTGCCGCGCTAACATCTTATGTGCCCACTGCAACGACCAATTTACCACCTGAAATCAGACGACAATCTTTGTGTCAAGAACAAAGAAACGAATCAATGTGAAACAAAACAAACAACATGCACTGACATGTGGATAGAGCTTTATAAAATAAATACCTATCTATATTTCTGCTGTGGACAACGTACCATAAGAATTATATGCGAGCATCAGGTTACCGCCGAACGCGTCAGCAAGGCCGGTATTATCACTCTCGGCGAAGGCTGCGTCATCAAAGGTGAAACCTTCACAATATATTCGCATACTCAACGGGCAAACTATCTAAGAGTACAACCAGATGTAATCAAGGTGGATATACCTCCTATCAACTACATTTTCAACATAACTATTCCTGTAATTGGAACCAACAAAACTGCCGACGATGAACTAAGTACTTTCAAAACGGAGCTGAACCAAATTGATAAACAAATCGAGAAGATGAAGAGTGAAGGCGACGGAATAGATCCAATTACTTCACACGACGTTCACCAGTATGCACTACTATACATACTGCTGGGCACAACACTTTGCGTTGGCGGATTGTTCTTATGGAGGCGTGCTAGAGCACGCTGCTCTGTGACGCTACCCTCAGCATCCGACAACGATCGTCAACCCTCCGTTCCTGCTATTCAACTCGTCGAGCTACCAGCAGTACCTGAGACGAGAAGAGACGACGTGGAATCAAGCGTGACTCGTCCGTACGCCTGCGTCGATAAATCAACGTCTCCAATTACAAATAGATTGTTTTAATGTTTTTAAGTTTTATAAGTTTTATAAGTTTTTTAAGTTTTTACTTTTGTACTTTCATCCACCTCATCTCATCTCGTCCTCGGGAGCATGTACGGTTTATGCAAACCGCACAAATTACATGCTTCCGCGGATTAGCATTCAACGGCAGTCGCCCTAACGCCATCATACCGTCAACACATACTTTACAACTTTACTTTACTTTATCTTTCTTTCTGCTAATAAACCGATTATTAATTAAACTAACTTTTAACTTTCTAAGATCGTGGGGTACGCACCCTACATCTTTATGTACATCTTTATGTACAGTAACATAAAAAATGTATTAAAATTTTATTGCTGAAAGCGATAAAATCAAATTGTTGCAACCTATAGAGTTCCATTACAATATTCTAGCAAATCTAGTGTGAAAATACAATGCTCACATGACAAACAGAAATGAGTATTCCGACAGCGAAAAATATAATAACCATTGTTATATTTCAAATATTAATAAATATTTCCTTCCAAATTTCATCTGAAAATGATATAATCAATGAAAAAATTGAACATTTGGAAACAGGTAAAATGAACGGAACGCAGAAGAACGACACAAAATTCGAATGTGAAAACAAGGTGGCAGAAAAAGAAGAACCAGAAAAAGGAAATGTCAACAAAGAAAATGAAATTGCAAAATTAGAAAAAGAAAAAGGAGATCTGTTTAAACAAATCAACGCAGCAATCGACGAAAGTATTCAACTATTAAACAAAACCAACGACACAGACTCCAAAAATGGGATCACATTCATGAAAGAACTCAAAGAGCAAATGAAAGAAATCAACGGAACAGACGTGAACGCCCCAGCACTGAAAGCCAAACGAAGAAATTTCGAAGACACGGGAGACGGGAGGAAATACAAACGAAAAATCAAACTGAGCTTAGCAGAAATCGCAAGTTTATTCCATAAGAAGGACTCCGGACCACAGCATATCAAAGACGCAATGCAGATAAGACTGGATCATTGGATAAAACAGAGAGAGTTAGAGAGAGAGAAGAAGATCCGAGAGAGGCAGAAACGTAATCTTGATAAATTGGAGAGATGTAAACGATACGGTTACGGGAAGAAGACAATCAAGATTAGAGGAGAGAGGCGAAAGAAGTTATATCCATGTTGCAGGAAGTGCTGTAAGAAATCGTACATGGGATGTCTGTAACGGTAGTGGACAAGAATAAACTGATGATTCTATAAAACTGGCCGTTATTTAAAAAAAAACTTCTGTACGGAGATTTTTATGTAAGCTGGCAGGCCGCCTGGTGGTAAGTGGTTACCGTCGGCTGTAGGCATTGCAACACTCGAAGCGTTGTCTTTTGTTCTTATACGTAGATAATAATTTATCCAAAGCAAAACTGTGTGTGTGTGTGTTGGCCCTCTTTTCACGCCGCAACGGCTGAACGGATTTTGATGAAACTTACTACAAACATACTTTAGATCCTAGAATAGAATATAGGATACTTTTTATCCCGTAAAAATTACCGGTACCTATGGGATAGTGGTTAACGCGGGTGAAACCGTGAGCCGCAACTAGCGTAACATAATATTTCCTAAGTAAGTCTTGTTAATTTAACAGAAGTGTGTTCCAGTATAACATTGGGTGCTCTTCGTGATTTCGCACAATGAAGCGGCGCAACACATCTGAGGGAATTTGTTAAAATGTTGCCGCGTGAATAATTTTTCTTTAATATCTTAAAAGGTCAGCCGGTGACACACTGCTACCAACGACAGGCTGCTCTCGCAAGCCATAGCAGAAGTGCAGAGCCTTAGGTTTTTAGCTTTACGTACCTGTGAGGTCTACAGAGCCTAAGGTGAAAGACAGATCGATGCAGCGCGGCGCTGTCACTTTGATACTTTTTTGCACATTTTGACAGTGTCACAGGGCGCTATTTATCACACTTTTATTCATTAAGTATGAAAAAAGCATGGAGTGACGTTGCCTCTCCAGCGTGACGTGCCATCAAAGTTGAAACGCGGTCTCCCTGTCAGTCAGTCTGTCTTAAATTAACATACCGTCTAAAAATTTACATAATAATGTAATTTTTCAATAAAGCGTGGGTTGAATATTTTAGTTACAATCTATATTAATGCTAGATACTAATATTAAACATTTTTTGAAGAAAATACACAGTGAAACATATTTATAATGAAAGTTCAATCATGTTGGATACCGTTCCCAACCGTGTGTCCGGTCCTCCCAAAAGGTTTCACGATATAACTGGGTCAGCGGAGCCGATCAAATATTTATATGAGTATAAATTTATCTAATTGAGCGCGTGCGTCTGCCGCCAGCCATGGGCCTGATTGACGCCATTTAATTATCTCGATCAAGCTGCAGTTTACACTAATAATAGAATAACTGTCCTTTTTATTAATAAAATAAAAACTATAACTAAAATACTGTAAGTAACGTACGCTATTACACCGTGCTGTCTTTCGTCCAATTGAGCCATTTGGTTGAAGTAGAATTGGCTGTGTGTGGACCTGAATTTTTTCTTCGTTGGCCAAACTTAGCGCGCGTGTATCACGGGCAGTTTGTTTAATGAATTATGCATAGGATATGTGTTCCTGGTGTGCTTCGTTGATTCAGACATTATAATGTATTAGTTTTTTTGTTTCAAATATAGTTTTAATTTTTTTTATTGTACATCTTTATGTTACACCAGTTAAAAAAACGTAAGTTACTTCACAAAAATAAAAATAAACTAAATGAATGTAAGGTATCGCTAAAGTAAGTAAGTAAATAGGTTTATCGCTGTAAGCGAGCTCTTCCAGTCAACCTTTAAGATACCCTGATTGATAAAATGTATGATCAATGTGTAATGGTCAGCGAGAACTTTAATATGGAAGTGTTCAAGTCGAAAGTGAATAGGTATCTTCTAGGCAAGCATGCTCCACCGTCGACTGCGTCGTCGCTTACCATCAGGCGAGACTGCTGTCAAATGTTTGCTTATTCACAATAAAACAACAAACAAAAGGCTGCTTTCACTGCTGAGCCGTTTTGCTCGTCTAGCCACGGTTGCGGCTCTGCACGCGCCATAGTGTTTTCCCATACAACAAACACAACAGTTGTTTTACCGTACTCGTGGAAAGTTATAAAAAACACGACAGTTGTGTTTTCAGCAGTGAACGTTTTAAAGTTTGGAAAATCGCGTTAATAAAAATAAACTGAGTGATCCGATATGTTTTCACGAGCAGGTCGTTGACCCGATAATTAGCGCTCACCTCCCTTAACAGTAGCAGTCCATCTGGTCCTCTTTAAGCTACAGTGCAACCGGAGCGGTGAGGATCGACCCCAAAGACTAACGGATTACAAGTGATTACAGTAAGCCGCCTGTAACGTGACCCCTCAAGCCTTAGTAGTTCCGGATCTGTGATTATGGTAATTTGTACCTGTTCCTACCAAATGTGGGGGGTCACATAAGTGGCGGCTCAATACAAAATAATTTTCCAAGTGAAAATCTTCGGAACAAAAATAGAATTCTTGTTTTAAAATAATAGCAAGCTGAATTAAAAAGTAGAAAAATAATTCATTTAATGGTTAAAAAGCGTGGGATGTTTTTTACTTTATAATTAGCCTTTGAGTGAAGAAACCCACATACCTACCCGAGAATTACTTCGGAGGTAGGTATGTTATCCACCAATCCGGACTTGGCCCCCGTGGTGGAATATGGCCTAACGCTCCTCACGAAAGTGAGGAGAGACCCGTGCCCAGCAGTGGGACGTTATGGGTTGATGATGATAAATTAGCCTTAGATATCAAGCACTCCCCGCTTTTTTACTATAAAAATAATTATTTTCTATTTTGTAGTTCAGTTTTCTATTTTAAATTAAGAAATTTATTCAGTTCGGCTTGCTATTAAAGCGTGTTTAGGTCCTATTTTTTTTAGTTAGTATAAATAACTTCTTTCGTCTGCAAGTGGGTAAAAATAGAACTGAAAGATGCCATTACAAACCTTCGAAACACTACAAAGTCCAATATAAAAATAAATATCCCATTTCCAATCCAACGCAACCGGACTTACCCATTTCAAGACATCAGTTAGAAAAAGTCCCAGATCTTTCAATAGATGGGACACAAAGAATGACAGAGCTCACAAACGGGACGTCCGAGACAAACCGATTGACTTAATCCCGGACTCCCGATATTCCGGATCCCGTTATTCCGTTATCTCGGCCCTTCCGCCGATGGCGTCTCGTCCTACACGACCTCCGGGAGATAACAAAGGGAAGCTAGCGGCTACTTTGCTCCTTACATTGTAGGGTTTTACAAAAACCTGTATGTTCATTGTGTTTGAGGACCAATTTTTAGGATCCTTCCCATAGGTCCATGATTTTTTTCGAGTTTGAGATTTCTTTATTTCACACAAGAATAATATTTTTTTATTTTTTTTTATTTTTATTTTTTTACATTTTTGTTCCCATCCAAATGATGTTGTTGTTTTGTTGTTTGTTTGTTGTTTTTGTTCCATGTTGTTTTTGTTTGCTTAGGTTTGTTTTACACTTACAGGAGGTCTCTTGCAGAAGAGGCTTCCCACCACTGTTCGCATTTTAGACAACTGTGGCGATGTTTTTGGAAATTCATCATCACCTCACACCTTTCCGCTGTTTCCAGCGAAATTACTGGGCTTATGAGACTTTAGAGCTGATGTCTCAGGGTGACGAGCGCAGTGCGCCGCGCAGGATTATGCAATGCAACGTTCTGGGTGGTGCTGTGACTGTTATGGGCAGGCGTAGCGCTTACCATCAGGTGAACGACTTGCTCGTCTCGTCACTCAGTCAAATAAAAAAAAAAATTACTGCCTTAATACGGAACACTCAATTTTCGAGATCCAACTCGCATCCGACCGCTTTTTTCCTTTAATTACAGGCCTCCACCGTTACCAACTCGAAATTTCTTTACTCTCTCCACTCATAAACGTTAACGACTCCACTCGGACCATACAGGTCGTCATTAAGAGCTTATCCTCTTAATCTTTGCATCTTTAAATCCTGCTGTCCCAGTTACCCGAAAACCCGGGTAAGTACCCAATCCTGGCAGCACTGGGCCTACGGAAGTGAGATAAGATAGCTGGCAACACACAGCTGTATTGTTTATGTGTATATAGTAGTTGTTACTAGCAGTGCCCGCGGTTTCACCCGCGTTAGCTATTAATCTACTGGAATAGTTAAGTTAAGTATCCTATGTTCTATGCCATGATCCAAACTATCTACGTACTAAATTTCATCAAAATCCGTTCAGCTTTTTCAGCATGTAGAAAGGACTAATACACCAACACACACAAACTTTCGCATTTATATATAAGTAAGTAAGTAAGATATATTAGCAAGATTATTTTTGTAGTCGGAGGTCTCTTATGCAAGAGACCGCCTGGGGAAGTAGACCTTTGCCAGGTATTCATTCGCCAAGCAGTAGTGTGCAGACATTACTGTGTTCCGCTTTGAAGGGCACTGTTTCTAGCGACAAAAATGTCTAAACAATGTCTCAGGGTGACGAGCGCAGTGCAGTGCCGCGCAGGATTATGCAATGCAAAGTTCTAGATGGCACTGTAACTGTTATGGGCAGGCGTGGCGTTAACCACCAGGTGAACGCCCTGCGTGACTCGTCACGAAGCCGAATTATAAATAAATCACACGGTAAATTCTTAGAGTTTTGAATATTTCCACTGCGTCAGCGAGCGCATTAATTTATCTCTACATTAAATACCGCGCCAGTGCCTACGAAATCTGGTATTATCGGAGCATTGTACAAACGGCTCGCTAAAGGCTTTAGCAGTGACAGCTGGAATCACTATAATCCAGCACAGTTCGTATTTGTGAACTAATTCCGTTAGACCTCGGTCACGGCATAATGTGGCGCCATGTCCGGGATGTCCGCAGACTGCAATAACCTTTTCTACAAGAAATTTGTCTGTGTTATACAAGATGAAATGCGGGTAGTTGGAAAGTTGGAACATTTGGAACACCGTTGGAACAACACCTGCGGCTTTCCATGGTGGTTCATTGTTCTACCTTCTCGCGACCCCGATCAATGTAACTTGATCGGAACGTCAGGGTATTCAAAACGCGACGTAATTTCAATTTTTCCACAATAAATCTGCATTTCACAGTTTTAAAACCACCGTGTTACTAAGAAATAGCTAACGATGGAAAAAAATACCAAGTGTGATATAGTGAGTGCATACAAAAATCTCATAAATTTTCCAATTTTCCGGGAAACTTTTCCAATTTTTTTCTTTATAGAATTTTTAACAGGCTATATTTGATCCCCGTATTCCCACGGGAACGGGAACTACGCGGGTGAATACACAGGGCGCAGCTAGTAATATCACAAATGCATAAGTTTGTGAGGATGGATGGATGTTCGTTACTCTTTCACGCAAAAACTACTGAACGGATTTGGATAAAATTTGGCACACACATAGTTTATTACTTAGGTTCTCAAACAGAATACCTTTTCTGCCATTAAAATTAACGGTTCCTGTGGGATATCACCCAACGCGATTAGTATCCATATAAATCAGTAATCATTATAGACGAGAAACAATATTGAAGGAGATTACAGACCGACCGCGTCGGCCTACGTAGCGGACACACTGATATACCTGAGGCGTATTTGAAAGCTTGTAAACCTCTAAATACCGCACCGGTCTGATTGGCACCTTAATGTTATTTAAATGTAAACAGAAGTTATTAGTTAGATTAATGAATATTTCACCCACTGGCGGTGCGTGGCATTGATGTTGATAGGGTGAGTTTTTGAATGGAATCTATATTATTATCTGTGGCGCTATCTATCTCTAGTCCAAACATTATCAATCTACTGATAGTCACCGAGGAGTTCCATTGTCTACCGTCCGTCTCTATCATGAGATCAGCTCGCTGTTACCATAGTATTGTATTGTCATTAGAACTTGATAGGTATATAAAATTTCAACATATTTCAACATTAGGAACTGCGTCAAAATTGAATTGCAAGATTTTGCCGAACATCCGTAATTATGTACAGGATATTTTTTAAGCAATTATTTCCTCGTTTAGTCAACGCCGCTGGTGACAAGAGGGCTGGCTCATTTCTCGCACAGAGAATAGCTATTGCTATTCAACGTGGAAATGCAGCCAGTGTTCTTGGCACCATGCGTCATGGACACCCACTTTTGTTTTAGTTTTAATTATGTACATACAAATAAGTTACATAAAAGCCTGTAAAAATAGTTATATTTTGAAGTGAAACTTCCTTATCGACGTGTGCAATGTCGAAAATCATCACACTTTTCGGTTACACGCTCGACCGTCACGTGCTATGCAGTTTAGCAAAGTTCAGTAGTGACTTAAAAAACATGTCTAATAATAAAGTGATAAAATACATAGACTTATTGAAATTCAAGTGATTTATAGTGAAAATGAGAGTGATAATATTTTCTTTTGAAAGATCCAATACGTGAACAAGAAACCCTCTTTTCCCCCTTGAGTTACGGAACTATAAAATTTATAAAAACATAACTTACGCATTTCACGTTTCACTTTTGTTAGCAATAGTTTTTTTTTTCTTTTTAATATTTAATTTGATATCTCTAACGTGACCAATAAAAAAAATTAATCACGGCTTTCGTGTCCTTTACAGGGTGCCATATTCAATTAAATGTGACGCCACATAACCTATAACTAGCGGGCATTCAAGACGCTTTCAATGGTAACTAAAATAATTATAATAAAATTATAGTAAACTAGCTGCGCCCCGCGGTTTTACCCGCGTAGTTCCTGTTCCCGCGGAAATGTGGGGATAAAATATAGCCTATGTTACTCGCTGTCAATGTAGAAATCCATTAGTGAAATATTTTTTTAAATCGGTGCAGTGGTTTAGCCGAAACCTTACACATTTCCATACAAACTTTCATCCCCTATTACAAACCCTTACCATGCATTTTTTGTGATAAAAAGTAGCCTATGTCCTTCCCTAGGCTCTATACTATTTCTGTACCAAATTTCATTTCAATCGGTTCCGTAGTTCAGGCGTGAAAGAGCAACAGACAGAGTTACTTTCGCATTTATAATATAAAAAGTAAGGACTAGCTGTACCCTGCCACGCTTCGCTATGGCACATTCGCTGATATGTCACTGATAAAAAAATTAGATAAAAACAATCCTTGATGCGGATTATATATCATGCTAAAATTTCAGCTCGATCGGTGCAGAACTTTTTGAGTTTTTGAAGCGTACACAACTCAACATAACATTTTTATATATATAGATAGTTTAGAAGTCCTGAGGTAACAGATGAACATCCATATCGGTCAAAATCGCAACTTTTCCGAAGTCAGGCAAAAAATACCTACACAGACAAAACCACCGGCTGTACTAGTCAATATAGATATCGTTTATCGGCAATGGGAACGTCGGCCTTTGAAAACCATAAATTGATCGCACCAGAATAAATAGTCGGCCAGGCGTGATGCGTGACGGTTGGTCGCGGGTTCCGTGAATAATGATTATTTTGGAAACGGCTGCCCGATGTGAAATGTATTAATTGGGGGCATTTTCACGACTGTTTGGCATAGAGAGAAGAGTGTTTTGAAATGACAATGTTAAGTTTTGTCATAAGACTATGGCATGGAATTGCGTAATCGATAATTATTCATTTTTACGTTAGGTTACTAAACTGTCGATTAATTCAATTTTTCAGTTAAATTTAAAATATTTGGCATTCATAAAATCTAGCTTACTTTTAAAGCATAAGACAGATAGATGCAGCGCCGTCACTTTGACATAATTCGTATGAAAAAAGCACCTCTCGTGTCTGGCTGGCCGCTTATGAATTTAAAAATAAATATAATGCTTCAGGATTAGCAAAATTCCACACAAAGCGGCTTCATTGTATCTTTATTCCCTTTCTCAAGACCTCGGCTTGATTTGACAGTCTCGTTATCTTAACGGATGAGAGAGAGAGATTTTTTTAACGTTCCTTTTTTATTTCCACAGAACCCTAAAAAAAGACAATTTCCACAAAAATCTAAGTTAAACGCCGCTGTCAGGGCCGCTACAACAAATAACGATAAACGGGAATATATAACGAAAATAACGATTGTAACGACGTCCGTGATAAATACTCGCTATTCACGCTGTGATCATGGACAAAGAAACAGTTTTTTTGACTCGACGTGGGTGTGTTTGAATAATTACTTAGCCAAAGTTAATAATGGAATACAATATAACTTTTGTCGCGATAACTATAGGTGTATATAGTGGTGGCCTCTTCTGCAAAAGTCCGCTTGGGGAAGTTCCATACCTTTGCCAGATGTTCATCCACCAAGCAGTAGTGTGTTCCGGTTTGAAGGGCGCTGTTTCTAGCGAAATTACTGAGCGTATGAGACTTTAGAGCCGATGTCTTGGGTGATGAGCGCAGTGCAGTGCCGCAACAGATTCTGGGCGGTACTTTAGCTGTTATGGGCAGGCGTGGCGCTTACCACCAGGTGAACGAGTTGCTCGTCTTGTTACTTATGGTAACATAAAAAAAGGATTTTCTACGCAAATGAAAGCGTGGCCAAAAACAGTCATTATCCAAAACGTTCATTATAAAGTTTGTCTCAAGTATTATGTTGTCAAGTGTTTTGTTGTTAAATGTTTTTTACTGTGCATCCAAAGGTTGTCTAGAATAAATCGCTTTTAGCGATAAGACGGCCCATTGTACTACCCTTGTTTACCTATTGTAATTTTTCTGTACTGTGTTTATTTTTGTTTCTGGTGACAATAAAGAGTTTTCTATTCTATTCTATTCTATTCTATTCTATGTTAGTTTTTTATTTTTCTTAGACTGAGTGACAATACGAGCAAGTCGATCACCTGATGGTAAGCGCTACGCCTGCCCATAACAGCCACAGCGCCACCCAGAACCCTGCATTGCATAATCCTGCGCGGCACTGCACTGCACATCACAACACACATCAACACGTCATTTTGAAAACTTAGTGAGAGCGCACGTTGACTAGACGTCCAGGTACGCAGATCCGTAACATCAGCTACAGAAATCTCTTCCAGACAAAAAACATCTCTAACTCTAAACAAACCGCTAAAACTGTCACAGTTTACCAAAACCCATAACCTTACAGTAAAGATCGTGGGTCAAGTTTTATTTATAGCCATATTATATCTTCCTTGTCGTGGTGTATAGGGTACGAATGTGTGCGTTGAGTGCGGCTAGAGTGTGTGTGGGTCGAGTGTGTCTGTAATTTAAATATTCATCCCCTGGGACAAAGGGGTGCGTGTGCGGATTGAGACACGTTGTGATAACAGGTGATGTCATACAGGGTGTCTCGAACTCGTCGCGGTCGACTGGCACTATCGACGGGTGAGATAGAACTCTCAAGATTTTTTAAAAATTTTATTTGACTTAGTGACGAGACGAGCAAGTTGTCAACTGATGGTAAGCGCTACGCCTGCCCAGAACAGTTACAGTGCCACCCAAAACTTTGCAATGCATAATATAGCGCAGCACTGCACCGCGTTCGTCACCCTGAGACATCAGCTCTAAAGTCTCATATGCCCAGTAAAAGATAAAATTCCCGTTATTCCCGTAGAATTTTTGCATTTTCCCGGGATAGAAATAGGAAGCAGCACTGAAGGATAATAATTAGTTTTCTATTAGTTAAAGAATTCTTGGAACCGGATCGGCAGTTCCCCACTAACTCTCAGACAAACTTTATCTCTTTATAATATTCATGTCGATTGACTTAAGAAGCTTCCGCGGCACGAGTTCCCTTTTTCCCCACTACATTTGTCCCGCTAGGGGGGAAAAGGGAAAAATAAAAAATGTTTGGCCTTTCTGGGACTATGGAATTATTGAACATCAAAATCCATATTTGTAAACGTGATTAAATTTTTATTTAATGGGAATCTAATTCTTAGTGGGGACGCTGGAAAAATAATTCCCAGTTTCCCCACTGCTGGGCTAGTTAGTGGGCCCATAGAGTAAATTATATTGAAATAAAGCCGCCTAATTTGAACATTCACAAGTGTGAGGATACCAATATCCAGAATGTCAGTGGCGCTCAACCTTTGGTAGAAAATTACTATTATAATATATTTTTGCCTGTGGTAGCATTCCCCTGTACCAAAAAACATTTAGTAAACAAGCATTTTGTCGGCCTCCGTGGCTTAAGTGAGTGATGAGCCGTTTGGTTGCGGTTGCGGGCTGGATTCCCGCACAAGACAAAGATTTGTGTGAACCACATTATGATTATTTGCTCTGAGTTTAGGTGTTTGTTGGACCCTGGTCCTCGTCCTGATTCCCTAGATACAGATAGAGGTAGCTAGTTAGGGGTCAGGATCCACGTATGTGATGGCAATGCGTCATTATTTATTATTTTGCTACAATCAAATTATGAAAACTAAGTTATGGAACCATTTATGTAAAAAAGACTACTTAAGTAAGCTATCTTTATGTAATCAGGGAAGTTACTTCTATTATCATATAAATAATCCAAATTAGCATAATAACAATCAAAATATTGATTCATAATATTTTTTTATATTTCCACACACAAGAAAAAAAAATGTTGCTTAGCTTTTATTTTTAGTTATACCTACCATTCCTTATAACTTATAATCTATCAATAAGTACTACAATGTTAAGGGTTATGGTAAATACAAACTTATTAAATAAGTATCTAAAAATGTTGACGACCACTGCAGTAAAGGATAACATCAGCCCAACAGCGGGTCGCGTCTCTGATTCACCTTGTATTCATTTAAACCATTGATAAGCCCAGCACAGACCCAAAGGGAACCTTAAACCTTCGGCGCAAGGTCCAAAGTCGATAGAGATAAATAGGCGAAAGATACTCCGAGAAAATGTGTTCCAATATCAGGGAATTGATCATTTCTTTCTCTGAGAGATGCGTCGTAAAACAGATGTTTTGTCCCGGCGCTGCGATAGGGCAACGAAATGTTTGACCGGAAAAGTTTACTCACAGGATTAGGGACTTTAGACTTTAGCATTACTGTCACAAATTAGACTTTTGCTTAATCGATTTCTAGCAGTGCCCGTTACTTTACCCGAGTATTAAGGTATGTAAGAACCCTATGTGATGCTCCAGGATCTAAGCGGCAAGCTAGACCAAAGAGTCACAGTGATATGCATGACGTCACTCTATACCTTTTTCATATAAAAATGTGTCAAAATGACGACGCGCTGTAGGTAGCTGTAGCGCGCTGCAGCCTTCTTACGCCTAAGTGGCAAGCCGTACTGAGAGGTGCAGCACATGACGTCATGCGGCGCGCTGCAAAACATCGCTTTCATACATTTTCAGTGACAGCGCTTCGCGGCGCTGCCAAAATGTACAAAATGTATCACACTGACAGCGCCGCATGGCATTGATCTATTTTTCGCCTTTGGGACATCCCTCATTAAAATCAATTCAGCCGTTTTAGCACTGATTGGTTATCAATTACTAAATACATTATACATTCATAAAACATACTAACTTTCATATTTAGAATATTAAACATGACCAGCTTGAATACAAAAAAAAAATAAAAAAAATTACTTTAAATAATATAATAAAATACTTTGAAACCGGATGACTTGATTACACTACTGCCTGAGCCATCATTATGACTCAAAAAAAATCTAACTATAATTTTGTAAATAAATCTTGACACTGGCTAAATGAACCAAAACAATAAAAAACCGATAATGGCGGATGATACCTACGAGGAGACATGACGAGGCCCAGATCTATCGATTTTCAATCTCAATTAGTCCAAAGTCCTCCGCAATAAAAGCAATGGCGCGTTAACATTGGAGTGCTCACTTCCCGAGCCGTCAAAAGAAAGTATATCCCAACGACAAATTGGGCTCTTGACATCTTCAGCGTGATTTATCTTGGCTGAATAAAATAAAATAAAATATTCCTCTCTCGAACGCGTCAGACAGTCTGAATACATCACTTTGCGTTTATTTATTAATGCAAAACAAGCAAACAAAAAACTAATTTCCTTATTTTTGGGGGCGGCAATCTATGCGCAGTATGGGATGTCCAAACAAGGCGGGGTTCGACGCACCCACACATGTTTGAGAGTCTACGGTGCATCTAAGTAGTTTAGACATAGCGCAAAAAGCATTAGGCCACCGTTCTATGTGAATAACTTAGTTTTATATTTCTACTATGGCTTGAGAATGCATTTCACGCTCTTTAAAACTGGAGATTCCTCATTAAAAACAATTTTCATTCACCTGATGGTAAGTGCTACGCCTGCCAGCTCCAATGCCACCTAGAACTTTCCATTACAAAATCTTGTGCGGCATTGCAATACGCAATACGAGACATCGGTTCTAAAGTCTCATATGCAAATTAATTTCGCTCGAAACAGTGCCTTTCAAAACGGAACACAGTAATGTCTGCATACTACTGCTTGGCGGATGAATATCTAGCAAAGTTGTGGTACTTCCCCAGGCGGTCTCTTGCATAAAAGGCCTACAGTACTGCTGCAAAGTGTTACAGATGTTTATGATGTTAAATCTAGAATGGGATGGGTTTCGAAGGACTGCTGCTGAAACATCCTGAAAGGGTAGCGTTAAAAATTAAAAAAAAAAAGATGAAAATTTTCATTAAATTTAAAGTTTTTACCCGTTTTTTAAATAAGTTAAAATTTTGCTAAATTCGTTCAATATTCGTTACTGGCTACGAAATTATTTGTCGGAGGCGCAGAAGCAAAGTATTCGATTGTTCGCTCGTTTTGTGTCGATCGACAATCGACGAATATCGGAAATTGAGTAATGGGGACGCAGACTGCGTTGTTTGCTGAGAAACCGCTGGAGCTGTGGACGTCTGCTAATTACCAAAACGTTACAAAGACATATAAACCAATTTTTCAAGCGTTATTACTGTAATGTAACTTATTTTATTGTTGTGAAATAACGCTTTCTGTAAATAATTATCTTCAAAAAGACAAGATAAACAACTGTTTATGGCACAGACAAAAAACCTATGCGTGTAATCTTTACGCGCCATTAAAATAAAACTTCTTTGAAGTTGTTGACACGTATTACCAATTCAATTAAACTTAATTTATAATAAATATCATATTATAGTTGACTCATATTTATCTCTTTTTTTTTCCATTCGCCTTGCCCGATCACACTTTTCGTAACGCTCTCGTCACGCATTCACCAGCTTACTCCCCAAGTCAAGCGTGCGCAGAGAAGTTTTACTCCAAAAACCTTTACTTTTAGTTTTAAAGCTAATCATTAATCAGTGTTTGCAAAAAGAAACAATAATTTTTGATTACACCCAAAGAAGTGTTTTTTATGACGACGGTTTTTCTTTTAAATATTGCAAACTATGAAAACAAAGGTCTTACGAAATATAAGCACAAAATTTCTAAATATAACATTCTTGTTTTGAAAAAGATCCTTGAACATTCTGCACAAATTGCCAAGTCCACAGTCGCCGCGGCATACAAGGCTTTGTCCGCACGCGTCTTCGCCGGAAATGAAAAATTCCGAGACAGCGATGTTTTTATCAACTGGCGCGGTTGTGTTGTTGTCGCCCGCTGCTCAATTACCGTCATGTTGTTTGCACGACAATTGAACACTTACCTAAATACTCGGAAATTTATTGAAAAGACTTCAATAAAAAAAAATCTCAATTTTTAAAACACATTTTACGACACCGCGACGATAACTGCTTATCTTGCGGTGAGCCATTGGATTTTGATTTAGAACGCCTAGGTTATGGTTATTTATAAGGCATCCTAGTAGTGGGAGGCCTCTTCTGCAAGAGACGGCCTGGGCAAAAATTACTGTGTTCCGGTTTGAAGGGCACTGTTTCCAGCGAAATTACCAGTAATTTCGCCCAATAATGCCAATAATAATAAGTAATGCCCAGGCATTATGAGACTTTCAAGCCGATGTTTCGGGGTGACGAGCGCGGTGCGGTGCCGCGCAAGATTATGTAATGCAAAGTTCTGGATGGCACTGTTACTTGTTATGTTATTTGTAGCGCTTACCATCAGGTGACTGACTTAGTCATATCGTCACTCAAATAAAAAAGTCCCTATTTGTGTTAGTAAATTATTTGTATCGCTTATTTTTATTTCGTCGCGGGTTCGATTCCAGCACAGATTAAAGTGAGCCATAAGTACTTGCTTTGAGTCTGGGTGTTTGTGGGACCATGGTCCTCGCAGTAGTAGGGAATCCTAGTTAATGGTCAGGATTGCGGACTGAAATCGTAACGTGTTAATAAAAAGAGTAATTTATTATCAAATGAAAAGTTTAGAATTGAAAAGATTAATCTACATATTTTGGAATACAATTTACTTTGACGATAATAGGTAAAATACCTTTCTACTATAATGTTTTCCTTTGTGAGATTTTATACGATATAAAACGATTGTTGTTTGATGTTAACCAAACCTATTACCTCCTTCGTTTCCTGAAATTTCTCTCCATTTTCTACATTTCAGGGGCTATTACGAAAACAATCGATATATTATCAAGCGAGCTCTATTAAATCAAACTCGCACGACCTTGCGCAGAATTAAAAATAAAAGGTATTAAATTCTACCATTGAAACCCAACGATAAATTTAAACAAAACGAAACGGAGTCGTTTGGTAGACTTGGCGATTGTTTGGTCAACATGTGAGCTTTTATTCATATGCGCTCCGCGGCTTCACCTGCCGATGGAGAGTTTACTGTGTTATTGTAGAACCTAAAGAGTCTATTAGGTGGAGATTTTTATCGAAATCTATACAGTTATTATGAAAGGTAGTTGCAAAAAAACATTATCGTAAATTATGACAAATAACTTATTTAGTACCAATATAATGAATTACTACAATTTACTGATTCAAGAAACAATAGTGCCAATACTCTTATAACTAGTCTAAATAATAGTTCTAGTCCTATCAATTGATTTGTTGTAATTTTTCTACACAATGAAAACGAAAGAGACGACATGAACTTTAGGGCAATCAAATAATGTTTAGTTTAGTTTTAGTTTTAGTTAGTACCTTGAGTTCATGTTCCTTGTACAATACAAGGAACAAAAACTCAACGAGACGTGTTCCTTTTATAGTATAGAATAGAAATACTTTATTGTACACCAGATAACAAAATACACAAGGTATTGACAGAAAAAAAAGGTTAACCAAATAAATGACAAATGGTCGAACTTATCACGAAAAGCGATATCTGCCAGTCATTCCAGCCTGTATTGCTCCTTTTAATACGTAAGCAACATTGTTGCCAGGATTTTTAGGTTCATAAATATGATAAGAAAGTTGGGACTATATCAAATCTACCCTCACGACTGTTACAGGCATGGGCGTTATTTTTTTTCAGTCAACCGTGGACAGCGCAGATAAATGTTGATTACGTGAAAACAATCGGGTATGTTTTTAAACGGAATTGGTGGATACGAAGCGGTCTGCGGGACCGCGTGAGGCCGAGACCGGGGGTATATTGGACCGGTGAAATTAAAAATAAATAATGTACGGTTAAAAACATGTATGGGTAAATAACATTTATGAAAAATAGCTGTTACAGGATAAATGGGTGGTGAAGGATACCCTTTTTTTTAATATATGGTGCAGAACTTAAATTCAGTGTCGTATTTTTTTACTTTATATTTATAACTAGCTGCGCCCCGCGGTTTCACCCGCGTAGTTCCTGTTCCCGCGGGAATATGGGGATAGAACATAAAAAAGTACCCTATGTCCTTTCTCGGGCTTTAAACTATCTCTGTACCAAATTTCATTTCAATCGGTTCAGTAGTTTAGGCGTGAAAGAGCAACAGACAGACAGAGTTACTTTCGCATTTATAATATAAGTAGGGATTATATATTACACTTTGATATCAAGCAGCCCCCGCTTTTTTACCATAAAATTGATTTTCATATATTATTTGATTATAATTGTTGCAATTAAATTGCCCCTAAAATGGACTGAAACCATCTTTGCAGCCCAGTTTCGACCACCCCTGGATCACTCCAACTTTGAGAAGCAACATTTTATTTATTTCCGGGTACTGCAAATCTGCAGGAATGGGGTAAAAGCTACCAAAGGAAGCCGATGGAAGGGTATCTATGCCAAAGGATAAAGAAGGGGTGGTGAATAAAGGGTAATCTTTCATTTAAGGCAAACCTTAAAGCTTGAGGATGCTCTTACAGTCCTTGTTTAAGCAGTAGTGTGCAAACATTACTGTATTCTGGTTTGAAGGGCACTGTTTCCAGCGAAATTACTGGGCATATGAGACTTTAGAGCTGATGTCTCAGGGTGACGAGCGCAGTGCAGTGCCGTGCAAGATTATACAATGCAAAGTTCTGGGTGGCACTGTAACTGTTATGGGCAGGCGTAGCGCTTACCATCAGGTGAGCGACTTTCTCGTCTCATCACACAGTCAAGTAAAAAAAAAGATAAAGATAAGTTATTTATTAGCAGGAATGTAGACAGACGAAACATTGAAAACTCAAATCATTTATTGTTATTAGGCAATAATATACGTAGTTATAATATTGTTAATAGATTAAATTATTTTTATAATGTACTAGCTGTACCCTGGCACGCTTCGCTGTGGCATATTCGCATATTCGCTGATATGTCACTGATGAAAAAAATAGATAAAAACAATCCTTGATGCGGATTATATATCATGCTAAAATTTCAGCTCGATCGGTGCAGAACTTTTTGAGTTTTTGAAGCGTACACAAACCAACATAACATTTTCATATATATAGATTATAATTAATTACGAGTAAAAATGTCGAACTTTGAAAAAAAGCCCGTAGAGTTTCTTGGTGCTGTCTTCTCTGACGGGCGTATATCCGAAGCACTGGTAGAGTTAATGGAGTTTCCTTTTCATGTGCGAGATTCAGGCATGAGTCGCCACTTGAAAGGGAAATGTCCCTTTTCAAACTCAAACCATAATCAGTTACATATGAGATTTAACTGATTGACTTATAAAATTGCATTATTTTTGCTTTCTTGCAATAAGTGGTTTAAATATCCGGTTGTTAGTTCTATGCTATCATTTTTACTTTTGTATGACTCACCCTGGTTAATTTTGTATGAGAACCAAAACCTCCCCATCTTTAGTCAGTATCCATTGGTGGAAAATAAAAAAAAACACGTATTATGCATTGCTCAGACTATCTATCTACAAAGGGTTTCGATCTGGCTCGACGGATAAATGAAACAGTTCCACGTTTGTTTGAAAAGCCGAATGTCCGGAGTTCTCCGGGGACGAAACAGTGGCCGAAAAATAGTGTCCCGTGTAAATGAACTTCATTATCAATTGCTGTTCATTCCGAAAAACAAACCCAATATTCAAACTACAGTCCCGCGAGTATATCCCCACTAAACAGAATACGCTGAATTAAATATATCCAAACCTACACACATTCTAAAATAAATAAAACTAAATTACCGAACTAAACTAATCCAAACAAACTAGTTCCAACCAGTCACATTAGACAAACTCATCAATGAGGCAAACATCGAAATATTCAATTTAAATTCCATTAGTTGATGCAAACATTCGCTTGAAAGGCTAGACTAATTCACGTGCGGCTCGCGCCAAATGACAGGCGTTATTAACAATTAACGGGTTACACTTGAGCATAGAATAAAATTTAGTATTACGTACAGAATGGGCACTCCACCTCCGCGATCCGCTTCCCCGCACCTCTACCCGCAATCCGGGGGGAAATCGGGAGGTCAGTCAATATAACACGCCTAATTGACAATAGACAAACGAGTTAGTATGAACCTTCATACTAGCGGGTTGTCTTTTGTTTCGGTCGCGTAGTGTCTCCGAGTTCCACACATGCATTCGGCGCGTGTACAAACATTGCTTATATGTGTGGAATGTCAAATCCGTTATTTGTATGGAGTGTCCGGGACGTGAGTCCTGTCTACACTGGATTGGACGCGACAGTTGTGGGGATAAATGGGACAGTTATTGGATTGATTGGGAAGTTGAAAGTGACGTTTGTTATTTTGACAGCTGACAGTATAGTGGCACAGTGTAAATAACTACATAGTAATTTGTTAGGCTGTGGAGATACACGAGCGGAGTTTTATTTAGATTTTAAGTGGATATACTATGTTTTCAGTAGATCTTGCATATTTTATACGTGCAATGAAGTTAAGTGATGAGATGAGCAGGTCATTTGCGTGATGGTCAGTGATACGTTCACCTTACTGAAGTATTACGTAATATAGAAATAGCGCGTCACGTTCACATACAAAATACCAACTACATGTATACTTGTAGTTTACATAAATATGTGCCTTGCGCAGAAATCGAACCGGGACCTCACTTTATGCAGTCTGCTCATCATCAGATTACCTCGCAGTCTGTATTATGAGTTAATACAAGATTTAATGCTTTGTCAAAATTCATTTCCATATTGATTAAACAGCTACTCCCAAAAAGTATTGAATCTGACAAAATTCCTCCAAAAAAGAAAAGTTAATTTTTTTTGTTTAATCAAATGTAAGGGTCAGGATTTGAGGATATGATAGTGACGCTTTATAATTATTATTACTTGTTTGGTAAAATTTTGAGCCCCGAAAAACAAGTCTAGTTAAAAATAAATAGACTTTTTAAAAACTCTCTTAAACAAGCTTTTTGTATTAAAACCTAATCTCATTATAAGGTTCAAAGTTACCCTGCGACGCAAGCGGCACTAAAGCTGAGCATAATTCTACCCTTAGTTACTATATTACGAGCCAATATCACTACGCTGACACGATCATATATTAACCCCTAAAAAGTACTCTGGAAAATCAACCCTAGGATACCAGGGACAAGGGTAATATTCGAGTGGTTGTTCACCGTTTGTAATAGCCAGGTCGATCGCTTTCGGTAGTTTTAGTATGGTACGTTTTCAGTACCTCATTCTACCGCTTAGACGTAACACGTCAGTAATGATATCACGAAACAATATCGCTACCTGTGTTGAAGAAAATAGAATTCTATAACCTTAGATATACAGCTGTATTTTAATTACGTGGTTATGTAATATTTGTGCCAGAGCTTCAAAGGTCTGGAGGCACACCATGACCTCTTATAGCGATTCAATTGAAGACCTAAACTGAGCCGCGTCGCATAATCGTACCGTGACGTCTTATTTTTTATGTTGTTGCCATTTTCAACCTTAAATGGACCCAATTTAGGTTGAAAATGGCAATAATCTAAATTGAGTCGCTAATAAGATGTCATGGTAGGCTCCTGTTCTGATTGGCAGATTTTGATGGTACTTTGAAATGTGGGAAAGGTATACAATTTGTAGTACTAACTCAAGCGGTGGTGGCCTAGTGGGAGAACGTCTGCCTTCCAAAGAGAAGGTCGCGAGTTCAAATCCCAATGCGGGCACGTACCAATGTGTTTAAAATAAAAGCATCTGTATGTAATTATCACTCGCTTTTCGGTGAAGGAAATCATCGTGAGGAAACTCACATACCTACCCGAGAATTATTTCGGAGTTAGTTATGTTATCCACCAATCCGGACCGTGCCCCCGTTGTGGAATATGGCCTAACCCTCCTCACAAAAGTGAGGGGAGAGCCGTGCTCAGCAGTGGGACGTTATGGGTTGATGATGATGATGACTTAATGTAATTGGTTTATAAATAAATAATAATAATGGATGTCAGGTGAACTAATATGTAAAGTCTATTTTTCGAGAACGTACCTATTAGCGTCCCGTATCCCGTATATTTAGCCGCGTGTCACATGTTTGCCGCCTTTATTTGTGGTGCCGATGCCGCTGTCGGCAAATATCAAACACCGCTGTGTGTGGGCACCGCTCGAGCGATACCACACTGCCATCTACTCGTAACCATAGGCACTACTCAAAAAGCATTTCGCTAAAATATTTGCAATAGGCCGAATTAGATTCATTTTAAAAGAAATTTTTAATTTAATTTTAAAAAATTAGTTAAAATTAAATTGCTTTTTTTCTTTTAGAATTTTGTGTGAACGCACAATTTGACATTTCGGTCATTTGTTTTTAGGGATTTTCTATTGTTTCTGTTGTGAGTTCATCGCCTCACTATTTCCTAGTGATATGGGCTATTTTTTATCTGGCAAATGCAGTCTAACCGAATGACGCGCGTAAAACCGCGGGGCGCAGCTAGTACTATATAAATACCGTGGTTTCGCCCGCGTAGTTCCCGTTCCTGTGGGAATACGGGGATACAATATAGCCTATATTTCTTGCTGATAATGAGGCTTTTTATTAGTGAAAGAATTTAAAAAATCGGTGCAGTGTTATAGCCGAAACCTTTTACATATTTCCACATAAACTTTCATCCCCTATTTTTATTTAATGGGTTCAATTTTTACAAACTTTGAATGTTATATTTATTTATATCTAATAAAAAAGTTTCAAGCTTCTAATTTCAAAAATGACGATACTTCTATACAAAGTTTCATCTCCTATTTCAATCCTTTAGAACTCTTTTTGGCATTAAAAAGTAGCCCATGTCCTTTCTTAGGCTCTAGACTATCTCTGCACCAAATTTCATTTAAATCGGCTCAGTAGTTTAGGCGTGAAAGCGTTACAGACAGACAGACAGAGTTACTTTCGCATTTATAATATTAGTAGGGATATAGCAGCGATTTGTATGCCGTCAGTTTCGGTTACCAGCTACACTGTGACCACAACCCCAGGCACAGAGCCGCTACATTTGTACCTCCAGCGGAATGTCTACAGGTACCTAGGTATACCGTAAACACTAAATAATAGAGGCGATATCTCCACCACAAGACACTAGAATTTCAATAACTAAACTCCAATAACCAGCATTCCATTCACTCCATAGAATTTAGTAGGTATTTATATACAAAATGGTGGACCACTAATAATGTGCAATATTGCACGTAACCTTTAACTGAACAACATTTTAATCTTCGACTTAAAAAAAAACTAATAATTAAGCACACTGTAACCAAGATCCAGCTCAAGATCAAATCAAGATTACAAAATTGTATCACATTTCGATTAACAAGCTTTCCTATCCGTCCATTTGTCCCTTCTGTATAAAATACACAAATATCTTACAAGAGGCATAGTAAAAAAATCCCTCTTTTTGCCACAAAAAGCTCTTGAGACTACCGGCCAAGCACCCTGCTCAGCTGACAATAGCAGCGAACCGAACAAGTGGATGTATCCAATACAATTAGAAAACCGATTGCAACCAGTTCGCATCCAACAAAATAACGAGCCAGGCAGATTAGCTTCCGCCAGTGAGTTCACTCGAGATTTCAATTATCCTTGTCAGTTTTCTTTTGTAACTATATTTTCTAGACAACCTTTTATTTGAGTAAGGTTTGAGTCCACTGAGACAAATCAAAGTTCATCGTACACTTGGACAAATCGGCGGATGTTTTTTTTTCATGTTGGCAAATCGTTCACGCCTGTCCATAACAGCTACAGTATCACCCAGAACATTCTATTACAAAATCTCTCGCGGCACTGCACTGCGCTCGTCACCCTGAGACATCGGCTCTAAAGTCTCATACGCCCAGTAATTTCGCTGGAAACAGTGTCCTTCAAACCGGAACACAGTAATGTTTGCACACTGCAGCTTGTCTGATGAATATCTGGCTCCAGGCGGACTTTTCCTAAAAAGACTGTAGCATTCTCACCTATCCAAAATAGGAGTGGCTTTATCCTACACTGGGTCAATACGTATGCGATGAAAAACGATGTTCAATAACTCGACATAGGCTACAGCAAATACAATGCACTCACGTACCTTGGACTGCTGCAAGCACTCGTTGAGCTTCCACCTTCCGCCGTCCACCAGCCGGCTAGTTAGTGACTCGGTGTAACTCTAAAAACGAAAAAACGGTTTGAAATTTAAATTTCCCGCTATAACAGAAACGAACCACCTTAATATTTTTTTTTAATTTTTTAATTCTTAATAGGCAAGCGTTTGATTCTAATCTCACCGGATGGGAAGCGACGATGTGGCCGAAGGTGAAGCAAGCCTGCCTAACAGGTACCTACTCACTCTCGACATGAACTACAGAGACGAAGGCAAAGCATTCCATTCCTTGCAGTTCTTATTAAGAATGAAGAAGTATGACGCTTCGTTCTTAAAGGATGCTAATTTGCCGTTGGTCAAAGGGTTCCTGTGACTATATTTTTATATGAGCAAAATCGGTCTAGGGGTCATTAATATAAAGGGGTTGCGAGGTCCTGACCAGGGAAAACTCTAAGCTAGAGATAAGTTAGATAATCCATACTAAAAGTTGATTTGACAACTCACACATATAAATGTGTGTGTGTGCGTAAGTACACAAACATACTATGCAACCGAAAGAAAAGACAACTCGCTAGTATAAAGATTCGAGCAAACTGTTTGTCTATTAAATTTGAAGGTGTAGTGTTGACTGTTCTCCCAATTGTCCACCCGATTGCGGGGAAGCAGATTGCGTGGAGTGGAAAATGGCCTTTCTACATGTAGTACGACATACTACAAAAGTCTTCTGTACTAGCAGTATCAGAAGGTATGGGCAGTGTACAAAAATTCATTCATTCCGTCACAGTAACACCAGTAAGATAGACATTGTTCATATGTCTCCGCGCGACAATAGCTCGCGAGTGAAGTGGCCATTCTGCCGGCTATATTGTACTGTATTAATTGCTAACGTGAAGCATCATCCTGTAGAGATTCTAGTGAGGTGAGAGGCGACAGTATGGGCTGTTGGGGAAATGGGGCGAGTTGGGAAAGGGGCGCCTTGGGAAAATAATGTCTTTGGATAGTGACATTCTGGGAAGGGATATTATGAAAATGGGGTGTATATTAGGAAAGAAACGTTTGTTTTTGTTTTTTATTGTTTTTATTTGACTGTGTGACGAGACGAGCAAGTCGTTCTTCTGATGGTAAGCGCTACGCCTGCCCATTATAGTCACAGTACCACCCAGAATTCTGCATTGCATAATCCTGCGCAGCACTGCACTGCGCTCGACCCCGGAGAAATTGACTGTAAAGTCTCATATGCCCAATAATTTAGCTGGAAACAGTGCCCTTTAAGCGGAACACAGTAATGTTTGCACACTACAGCTTGGTGGATAAATATCTGCGAACGGTGTGGTACTTCCACAGGCGGTCCCTCGGAGAAGAGGCCTCCCACTACTGGGAAACTTCTGGGAAGGGGACATTCTAGAAACAGGTCAATTTGGAAATGCGACTGTTTTCTATGAACCACAGATATAACAACCGAATCTGGGTGTTTGTAGGACCATGGTCCTCAAAGTTCCTGACTCCCAAGACACAGGAAATCCTAGCTAGGGGTCAGGATTTTCGCACCTTACTGTTACTGAATTTCAGATGAAGAGCTTCTAGTACCTGTAACTTAGGGTAGCTTAATCTAAGACTAGCGAACCGATCTAGACTCTATGTTACAGCAGTAAGGTAGAAATCAGACTGGTGCTCGTTACAAAGCTCTTATATACAAAGTGCAATAGAATAACCAATGAACACATACCTACATAGTTTCCACAATACACCTTTACCCGAAATGGGAAAACTGTTGATACCCAATTGAAATTACTTATAAGACCTTTGTACACAGCTATTACAATCCCTACGAGTACTTATATTATAAATGCGAAAGTAAATCTGTCTGTCTGTTGCTCTTTCACGCCTAAACTACTGAACCGATTGAAATGAAATTTGGTACAGAGATAGTCTAGAGCCTAGGAAAGGACATAGGGTACTCGAAAATCGGGTATCGAGAAAAAAATATTCTAAGGGTTTGAAATAGGGGGTGAAAGTTTGTATGGAAGTTTCGTCATTTTTGAAGCTAGAAGCGTGATATTTTTTTTTTGGCTTTTGATCAGATTTAAATAAATTTGGCATTTAAAGTTTGTAAAAATTTACCCTTGAGGGGGTAAAATAAATATAGGGGATGAAAGTATGTATGGAAATATGTAAGGTTTCGGCTAAACCACTGTACCGAATTAAAAAAATATTTTTCTAATTTAAAGCTACTTTGATAGCGAGTAAATAGGCTATATTTTATTCCCATATTCCCGCGGGAACAGGAACTACGCGGGTGAAACCGCGGGGTGCAGCTAGTAAAATATATTCTATTCTATTCTATTTTATTCTATTCTAACAATGCTATATCGTATACTGCATTTTGTATTGATGAGCACAGCACGAGTACCGCTATTATTATTCTTATTATGAGCCCAGATGTCCCACTGCAGGGCAAAGGCCTCCCCACCCTCCTCCCATATCTGTATATCCTGAGCTATGGCTGCCCAGTCCTTCAAGCAGGCAAAATCCTCCCGCCATTTGCCTTTTTTTCTATTTTTATTTGACTGAGTAACGATACGACCTAGTCGTTCGCCTGATGGTAAGCGCTACGCCTGTCCATAACAGTTACAGTGCCGTCCAGAACTTTGCAGTGGGCCGATATGGTTTGATGATGATGATAATGATAAATATGATGTTAATTGTGTGTTTGTTTGTTGTTGAACTTAAAAATTATTTTAGGCGACAAAATATATGTACAAACAAACTAAAAAGTAAAAATCTTATATAGCAACCCACCACAAAAAAGTTGGCCACATAAAAAAAAGGAAAGAAAAAAAAAGAAAAAAAATCATAGTTTTTCCCGAGCTATTTCTTACCGTCCTCCAAAACAAGCAACAACCGCATTAGCACAAAAACCCTGGGCCAGACCCATAACTCACAAAGCCTCACGAAAATAAGTTCAGCCAGCCGCAAATTTAACGAGCAATCGTTCGTTGCTCCATCATTTGGGAGCCATTCCCAATCGCATGTGTTATTGCTCTACGGTTGACCGACTTCCAAGGGAGAGGTTCTCTTTTATGTGGGGTGAACCTTTGAAATAGTTATTTTGAACGACGACTTGTTAACTCTTTTCTTTATTGTTTTTTGAGGGCACAATATAAGGGGTTGGGGCGGTCTCGTCAAATTTATAATGGGGAGTGGTCTGTGGAACTGTTTAAGCTTATTCCACCATCGAGATTTTACCACCGTCCATCTCAATATCGCGAAATAACTCACCGAAAAACTATCTCGGCTGAGCACAGATCTCCCCTCACTTTCGTGAAGAGGGTTAGAGGCCATAATGAAACATACCTACCTCCGAAGTATATCTCGGGTAGGTATGTGGGTATCCTCACGATGTTTTCCTTCACCGAAAAGCGAGTGATAATTACGTACATATGCTTTTTACAGAAACACATTGGCGTGCGCCCGCGCTGGGATTTGAACTCATCACTTTATCCACCAATCCGGACCGGGCTGCCGTGGTGGATTATGGCCTAACCCTCTTCACGAAAGTGAAGGGAGACCCGTGCTCAGCAGTGGGACGATATGAGTCGGTGATGATGACCTTCTCCTTGGAAGACAAGCTTTCTCCCACTAGGCACCCTGCTTTTAAAAAAACTTACTTATTAAATAAATTGCATTAATTTTCCAGCGAAATTACTTTGCATATGAGACTTTGGAGCCGATGTCCTAGGGTGACGAGCGGAGTGCAGTGCCGCGCAAGACTATGCAATGCAAGGTTCTGGGTGGTGCTGTGACAGTTACGGGCAAGCGTAGCGCTTACCATCAGGCGAACGCCTAGCTCGTCTAGTCATTCCATCAAATAAAAAAAAACTCGACGAAATAAAACTGTAATAAATACTATCCAATCAGCTTAGACCATCTAAAATGTCCAAGTACCCGCCGTAAGGTTCGATTGTGCCGTATTGTGTGCGAGCGGGACAGCGATACAGGGGCTCTACTAAGGAACCTCGACGAGAATGCAAGTAGCGATCGACGAGAAGGACGATAGCGATGGAACGATTATCGATTCTTGTGGGTAACTGATAAAAATTAATACACACACACAGACATATATAGATAATCCTATAATTAATAGTTAGGGGTCAGAATCTATTTGTTTGATCGTGACGCATTATCTTATATCTTTATATCTTATATATATATATATATATATATATATATATATATATATTAAAGTATATTATATTATAAGTATAAGTATATACATAAATATATATAAAAATACCGAGCAAAGCTCGGTCATCCAGGTACTTATTTTTAAATAGTCTAAGATTCCCGGCTTTTTTTCATTTAACAATGGTTTATGTAATACAATACATCAGGCGGCCCTATCGCTTAAAGCAATTTCTGCCAGGCAACCTTTGGATGGACAAGAATGAAGTCTTATATGTTACGGCTTGTGGTGGTAAATATATAATTGTTATATATTACTGTATAGGAAAAATTGGAAAAGTTTAACATTGAAGCATTATTACATACAACGGCATCTGGTACTAGTCTGTAAGGTATACATAATAAGGTTAGTTTTAGTTGTTACTACAATATATTCTCAAGCTTACCCAAAATATAGAGTTATTTCTACTAAATAAAAATATAATATAAAATTACCTACTGCTGATTTTCGGTTTCTTAATTGGCTTAAAGAAAATCTACCGAAGCTCCTTCTGCTGCTCTGTTCTTATTTCCATTAGGAAATACCACAATAATGCTATCGGTAACAGTTTTTTTTATTCATAAGATTGAGTGGCTAACAAGCTGACGGCCCATCCGATGGTTAACGGTTACCGCCGCGTATGGACGCCTGCAACAGTCGGGGCGTTGTCGATGCGTTGCCTAGAACTCTTTTCGCCCTTCCACAGTTTATCGAATCTGGTCGTATACTCGTAGTAGTCCCCCAGAACCGCATTAAACCGGTTTACGGCGGTTTTACTGCTTCCCACGCACGGTAAAGCAATTAAGTTTTCATGAGGGTAGACGAAAAATTGACGATTCTCATGTCCGACTGAGTGACGCGATACTATTACCTATTAAGCCATTGTAAGGATTTTCAAGTTATTACCCACTTCGATAATTAGATAAAATATGATATATATGATATGTCCTGTGTCTGTCTGTGTTTACACAAATTGGCAACCGCATAAATAAATAGATACTTTAACTAACTTCAAAAAAGGAGTAACGGCCATAAAATTCCATTCCATAATAACAATAATTCCATAATAAAAACTTGCACGGCACTGTACTGCGCTCGTCTTCCTGAAACATCGGTTCTAAAGTCTCATATGCCTAGAAATTTCGCTATGTATAGGTATAGGCGCTTCAGAGACAGTGCCTGCCAATAGTAATTGCCGTGATGAATGGCGCAGCATCTCGACTCGGAGCCGCCGTGAGTGATTCTACAGTTGCTTGATTGCTTGCTTTGCTATAGTGTTCTATACATCATCCGTAGCAATAGTAGCAATAGTTTTTGTAGTGGGAGGCCTCTTCTGCAAGAGACCGCCTGAGGAAGTACCACACCTTTACCAGATATTCATCCGCTAAGCAGTAACGTGCAAACGTTACTGTGTTCTGGTTTGAAGGGCACTGTTTACTAGGCATATGAGTCTTTAGAACCAATGTCTCGGGGTGAAGAGCACAGTGGATACTGTTATGGGCAGGCGTAGCGCTTACCATCAGTTACTCTGTCAAATAAAAAAAATCAACCCATATCGGCCCACTGCTGAGTACGGGCCTTAATCCACTAGTGGGCCCGGTCTAGGTTTCCTGACTCAAAAAAAAGGCGCGCGCGTGAAATAAGAACGTGACATAAACGGTCATATTTTTCACACATTTGTCCACAGCTGAAAGAAACTAGAGGCCTTTCGTATAAATTTCAATTTGATACTTTGACACGTTCCTGAGAGTAAGGGTCTTGACAGACAGACAGAAACACAGACAGACGGACAACGAAGTGATCCTACAAAGAAAAGAAAAGAAAGAAAGAAAAAAAAAAATTCTGACACAACTGCACACAACAGCGAACAACGTACTTATTTAGAGACAAGACAAGAAAATGAAAACACACGATGAACATAATAGTGTACGCAGATAGCCGGCGCGCAGTGATGTCAGACAAGGCCTGAGCTCAGCAACAAGAGTTCCTTTTCCCTTTTGAGGAACGGAACCCCAAAAAGAAAAGAATAAAAACAAAACACTACTTCAACAGCACTCTCACGCGCCCAATAATTATTTGCAGTTCATTTTACGAGCTACAAATTGTAGTATACGCACGTGTACCGGCCCGGGACCGCACGTCGTTCCGACCGCGAACAGCGGAGCATTGCAACAGCACAATTAGAAGTCGGATACAGCCACCTCGGCGAGGAATACAAAGCTAGCGTCTATTCTAGTTGATCGCCAGCGGGAAGCGGGAAGCCTTGTCAACCAAACTTTATTCGAACCGGTATATTTTTACTCTGTTTTAACGCTGATTAAGGAAAGTTTCTGTAAACCATATCTATATGTAATTACCACTCGCTTTTCGGAGAATGAAAACATCGTTAGGTAACCCACGTATGTTCTTCACCAATCCGAACCGGGCCCCCGTTGTGGCCTTACCCTTCTTATGTAAGTGGGGGGAAGCCCGGGCTCAGCAGTGGGACGATATGGCGATATGGCGATATGACGATACTTCACACAGCGTGTGTGTCTACTGTTCACTTGTGTTGAGTCGTACCTAAACTCAATTAGCTGTGCGGGCGCACACAACTGGTGTAGTAAAATTGTTAAATTGTTAATACAGCAGTGCGGGTTCGCTTTTCTCTCGCCATATAAAATTATGAAAACACAGACGTGTGTTTTCAGCAGTGAGTGCGTTAAGTTTGTCTCATAAACGTATGGTTAAGATGCCATGAAGATCTTCAGCGTGATGAGCAGAGTAGCTCCTCACGATGCAGTGCTCACTTTAAGATTTCTACCAGTGGAATCTGCAAAAAAGTTTGTGCTCGCCAAGCTTACTGTTCGCAAAACTACTACCAAAAATGTTATGTCACTTATGATTTTTTTTTTCTAAATATCTACGTAAATATGAATGTAATTTTCGCCTTTCTGCCGTAGCCTCGTGGTTGTCTACGTCCTGTATATAATTGTACCGTCCCAATATTCCGCGGTTGCGGTCGAAGGGCGACGTGCGGTTCGATTGACGGAGAAATTCCCTGAAATTTGCGGTGACCATTGCTCTAGCATAGGTAGGGATGTGCTTCTGAAACATCTAACATTGCATATGAATTACTTGATTTTTTTCTCTAACTTGCTACGTATTTTATTATCATCATCATCTTCAACTCATAGCATGGGTCACCCTCACTTTCGTGAGCGGGATTAGGCCTTCATCCACCACGGGGGCCCGGTCCGGATTGGCGGATCACATATCTACCTCTGGAATTATTTTCAGTTAGGTAAATGGGTCTCCTCACGATGCTTTCCTTCAACGAAATGCGAGTGATAATTACGTACATATGTTTGACAAGAAACACTTTGTTACGTACCCGCAAGCGGATTTGAACTCACCACTCTCTTCTGGCAAGGTGGACGTTCTCCCACTAGACTACCACCCCTCTCCATCATAGTTCATCATATATGACTTTAATTTCTCACCTCTTTTAACGAAGCCTCCGCATAATAAGGAAAGAACTTCAAGTATAAATAAGCTCGTCTTATGAACCAGGAGTGGATTAGGTTTTTAAAAAAAAGAAACGAAGACAATCAGTTACAATCTTATTGTCAAAGTACCAAACAATCACACAAATTATTAAATCCTACGATCCTAAACGTCCGACACGCTCAACCACCCGAAGCAAAGTGAAGCGCTCTCTTCGGCGCCTCTCCGACGATGATTCTCCGAACCTGCTGCTCACGCCATCGTGACGTACTAGACAACCTTTGGATGGACAAGACAGAAAGCAGGAATAGGGTTACCCGGGTATTAGTTACCCATTCTACAGGTCTAATCCCAAAAATTAAAAAACAGTTGGAAAATTAAATTTCTCACCATAAGCGAAACGTTGCACCCAAAGTTGATGGTTTTTGGTAAAATATTTTGCTTTGTCTCATGGAAAATCATCAGAGAAAAATAGACAGAGTGAGCAGCTCCGTTTCCACTGATAGTTGCCGCAAGTCTTCACTCACCACAATATTACTTCCGGACTTCTTGAGACAAACAAAACATCAAAATACAAATTCATATTCGCTACTCAAAGGGTAATGCAAACAAAATATGGATTTCGTATCGGCACAACGTATAAAATCTTAACAGTAACTTAGCTTAATACAAATTGAGTAACGTTTTAGAACCATTGTTGCGAATCTTGATATAAATGCTTAAAAATTTCCAAAAATAATTCGCGTTTTGGTTGTTACTATAAGCGTGCTATTTTAAATTGTAAATAAATAAAATAACGTTGACATAGTTAAAGATTTTATTGAATTTTACATTTACATCCTTTAAGTTGCAATCGAAATCATAAATTTTACTTCAGTTATTGAAGACGTAACCATTGTAGTTTGTTTCGGATATCAATGTTTGAGTAATTAAAAAAAAAACAAATATTATTAAATGATGTCATGAAAATTATGTTGGTACAGTAAACAATACAATTGAACATAATTATTTACACTTCTGATTTGCCATTCTACACGATATACTAGTATTTAACTTGCAAAAAGCTAAATTGTATTTTAAGGTAGGAAACAACAAACAGACAGCTTAATAATATGTAAGTATTGTGAACACGTTAATTTATACAATTTAGTGTTTAAAAAAAATAAATGACGAATATTGAAATAAAATCCGCAGAGTTTCTCAGTGTTACCTTCTCTAACGGGCGTATTTTTGACTAGTACAATTTATAAAGTTACCTTTTCTTGTGCGAGATTTAGCAATGTAACCGACTTTTGTGTGGAGTTGACGTACTGTCTTCACCTACACACGTTCGTATCTACAAGGCTGGACCGGGGAAGTTTTCCAATTACACGGGGCACCGGTCGGCCTCGAACTTGTTATTTATATTTACCTTCGACTCTTTATAAACAAGCGGGACTTAAGACTCCTCGAGGGAAGGGTACGATGGGGATATTTTAACTAAAAGTTATATGTGAGGAGAGAGGACTCGGTACTGGCTTCCTAACTTAAATATTAAAATATAGCTGCAAGTTGTAATGACTTAGGCCGTATTTACTCTTATTCTGCAGCTTAATACCGACGTCGTCGGTCGACCGTAGTTATCGCGTTGGAAACCGCGCGGACGCGTCACTGCGTTGCTAAATGCACGCACGGTTTTCATAGCGATAGCAACGGACGACCAACGTACGTACTGACCGCCAGGATAAGACTATATATCATAAGACTAGTCTTTGTGGCTATTTCTTAATTGACTGGTTTTAATTAGTGCAACATATGTACGTAATTATCACTCGCTTTTCGGTGAAGGAAAACATCGTGAGGAAACCCACATACCTACCCGAGAATTATTTCGGAGGTAGTGTGCGATCCACCAGTCCGGATCGAATGTGAGGGGAGACCCGTGCCCAGCTGTGGGACGTTATAGGTTGTTGATTGTTTTGATTGAATTAGTGCACTTTGCAATCCAACGATGCTAGATTCGAAATCTTGGCTCAGCCCCAATTACGTACTTTCATAAGTAATGTCCGGATTTCTATCGCTCCATGCTTTGGAGGGCACGTTATGCCAGAGATACGGTAGTTTACGATTGTTGGCTATCAGTTAAGCCAAGTTAGAGGCCCTTGGGCAGCCTGGCTATCACTGCCACTAGACGCCCTCGGTATTTTATTTAACAAACATATTTTTTTCATCATATTTATCATCAACCTTTATTAGTCCACTGTTGAGCACAGCTCACTTTCATAAGGTGGATTAGGCCTTAATCCACCATAGGAGCCTGGTCCAGATTGGTGGATAACATACCTATTAGCTCCAAAATTAAATAAAAATATCATACAATAAATTAAACTATTTTTTTTACATCGTCAAATGTTTTTGACCCAAACTCTTGGTTAGTAAATTCAGTTTTTACTAACAAGTAAGTAACTTATAAAGAAAGCCACCGTCCGATGTCTTAATTACTCCTCTCCGTGCATGGTTGTCTGGAAGAGATCGCTCTGAGCGATAAGACCGCCCATTGTGACACTAATTGTAAAATTTGTTTTGTTCTAGTTTTAAGTTTTCTTTGTTTTGTGGTGTTTCAATAAAGAGTTTATCTATCTATCTAACTTAGGAAGTTTATAACAATTTTCACTAAACTTGCCAATTTCCAGTGTCACTTCTAGGCTACGGATCTTTGCAATATTTTTTACTTACAATTCAATTATTTTAAAATCAAAAATATTACCACTATAATGTCAATACTTAGAACTTTTTATCATTTTATTATAGCAACACTGGAGACACCTTAAAAAAGTAGCGATACTTTCATTTTCCACACACGATAATTAGCACAAAATAAAAATTAGTTTTCATAGCTTGAGAATTAAAGAGTTAACAGTAATACTGGCTGATTATTATTAACAAAACTGCCGCATTTATAAATGGTTTTGCCAATCAAAAATACTGTTGACCCACAGCGGCCCGATTAACCCAACTGTGGTTGCAATCAAAATGATTGAAATTCCCCATTCGAAATACATAGTGACTACGTTTTGACCACAGACTAGGATATAGCGGTGTTCACAATTAATGTTCCATCTCTTAATTCAAATCGATTGCAGCCAAAGTTATACAACCGGCCCAGGCTCACTTTTTATTTTTATTTGACTGAGTGACGAGATGAGCAAGTCGTTCTTCTGGTGGTAAGCGCTACGCCTGCCCATAACAGTCACAGCACCACCCAGAACCCTGCATTGCATAATCCTGCGCGGCGCTGCACTGCGCTTGTCACCCTGGCTCTAAAGTCTCATATGCCCAGTAATTTTGCTCGAAACAGTGCCCTTAAAACCGGAATACAGAAACACAACACAGGAATACTATAAGCATTCTTCCACATTTTTCAACACCGTCATTACCATCAACCTATATCGGGCCCGCACGCGTCTCCTCTCACTTTCGTGATGAGGATTAGGCCATAATCCACCATGGGGGCCCGGTCCGGATTGGTGGATCTCATCCGATATAATTCTCGGGTAGGAAAAGTAAAACAATAAATCAAACATGATCTACTAAAGTAACGATGAACTGATTGTGGTTTGAGTTTGAAACATTTCCCTTTCAAGGACATTTCCATTTCAAGTGGCGACTCATGCCTGAATATCGCACAGGAAAAGGAAACTCCATTAACTCTACCAGCGCTTCAGAAATACGCCCGTCAGAGAAGACAGAATTCGTAACTCTCTTAGAAGGCGGACGATCTCCCACTGGGCTGTCACCACTTGACCAACACACTACAAAACTATTAGGTTGTCCGAGATACTTCGCCCATTTTCCAGCTATAAAATACCAGTTAGTAAAGGTGGCAGTGCATCCGTCTTCCCTCGGGCGCCGGCCGCGCCCGATACGGGTAATCCTGTCGTTTGTTACACATGACCCGCCACCGCCACCCACCGCCGTCTCTGGTGCCACATCCTTCACGGTCATGACTTCATAGCTACATCTGTCTCAATTAGGAATGCGATAAATTTAGCCGACTTCAAAAAGAGAGGTTAATAATAACTCATCACGATCACATACACAGGTCCTAACTAGGGTTCCCTGTATCTAGAGGATCAGGAACTACGAGGACCATGGTCCTACAAACCGCGAAACAGCGAACAGCAAAATTACTGGGCATATGAGACTTTAGACCCGAAGTCTCAGGGTGCAGTGCAGTGCCGCGCAAGATTATGCAATGCAAAGTTCTGTGTGGCACTGTAACCGTTATGGACAGGCGTAGCGCTTACCATCAGGTGAACGACTAGGTCGTATCGTTACACGGTAAAATAAAAATAAAAATGAATGCGCTCTAACGAACTGCCAACGATTCAACCACTCATGGATCTCGTAGTTCCTGATTATGGGGACTCCAAGTTTGGGGTCAAGATCTATGTATGTTACGGTGAAGAGTAAAAAAAAAATGTCATTGACCCTAACGCTAGCATTGGAAGATTACCTCTAGTTTTACAAAATGCCGATAAAAACGTATAAGTATAAATGGCAGCATAGGCGCGGCGTCTCTGACGCGCGCCTGTCGCCTGCGGCACTAATCGGAAGCGGAAGTCTGCTTCGAAAAAACCAAAGAATGGAAAAGAAAAGTTAAAATTATGCTAAAGCGGCGTATCAACAGCCAAAAATTAAAAATCTCGTATTCCCGTTCAGCGGCGATTATTCGTTGAATATGCAACGCGGTGAGTTGATTATCGCGCCGCGCCGCGCCGCCTCGCTCCGGGCGATGTGCGACCAGCTTTAAATGGAACGACATTCTGGGTGGGGCATTTTCATATGAATTTATAATTATTTTTGTATGATAAAACATTGTTATCTACACGGTAGGAATTCGCCGCAGTTAAAATATGCATATTATTATACGAAAGCGGTAGCGAGCGCAGTGTCAATATACAATACAATGACAGACAGATCTATGATAATAAACTGGTTATTATTATTGTCAGTATTGGTTATTAGATCTACAGCTAGCAGCGCCCCACGGCTTCGCCCACGTCAACTATAATCCCACAGAAACCGTTAATTTGTAATTTTTACGTGATAAACAGTATCCTTTGTTTTATTCCAAAGTAAAACTACTTTAAATACTAAATAACAATAAGATCTATTCCCTCGTTTCAGCATGAAGAGAGGACAAACACACGTGGTGTTTATTTATGAAAGAAGTTTGAAATAAGACAAAGAGTTCTGGAATAATAGGTCACCATAGAGTATACAAAGGTTTTGTATTGATATCTCTTCTCAGTTCTTAGTTTGAGCACAGGCTTTAACCATAGTCAAAATAGTATTTAATGAAAGTTTTTTCCACTTTAATGATGCCTCGACGAGGCCTCGACATAGAACATTGACGGGTCGGAATGACAGACAAATAAGAAGAAATAGTTTCACTGCTTACGTGTGTACACTATTACACCGTTTTATAAGCGTTACGACCACAGTCATACGTCGATCCTGACCCCTATCTAGGGATCCCTGTATCTGGAGAATCAGGACCTACGTGGACCATGGTCCTACAAACACGCAGACTCAGAGCAAATACAAAACGTAAGTTTAAAAAAAAAAACATAAAAAAAATTTTTCATTCAAATACACTTCCAAAACTTTTCTCATACATTTTAATCAAAATCAGGGAAAAATAGCGCCAAAAAAAACAACAATGACAAATCTCGACCTCCAAATTCCCAAGCCTCCACCAATGCCACACAGCCTGCGCACCCGCCTCCGTCCAGTGGACCAATCAGACGCGAGCGCCGGTTCAAGCGAGCTTGTGATTTGCGCATGTTTGGGCACGCTTTGTTAAATTAAAGGATCTACAGAACTTTACTATTTACTTGAAAAAAAAAAATGCGGAAGCGGAATCGTGCAGCAGTGTAAAGGTAGCAAACAAACAGAGTTACTTCCGGTGTTATAATATTGATATTTTTTTTAGAAGCATTGTGTATCTTGTAAAACATATGTACATAATTGTACCTCATATTTCGGTGAAGGAAAACATCGTGAAGAAAATCACGTACCCAAGGAAAATTTCGGAGGCATCACTGTTACATATTATCCCTACAGAATTTAGTAAAAAATGATCTTAATACTATCATCGCAAATTCCATTATCATTTAAATTAGTTACCCTATAGAAACGAATAGAAAACTCTGTACACCAAAAAAAAAAACAGTACAGAAAATACAAAAAAAAAAAAAAACTGTTTGAAATTTAAATTACTGTCGTAAGCGAGGAAACCGATTGATAAAAATTGCCAACGAGCTTCTTGCCGCTTCTTCTCACTTGGACGTATTCATCAGTTCACAAGTGACCTTTTGACGCCGATGTGGATAAAGATTTTTCACTAACTACGGTCAACAGTCTGGTAAAAAGAACCTTACGGTAATTCCTATATCAGGATAGTTCAGTAACAGGATGTACGGTGTATTGGATGTCATTAAATAAGATAACAGAAGCGTGAAAATAATGATAGCTTAGATTCCACTTAAATACATGCGCCTACACAACGAACGCTTGTTATAAGTTCTAACGTCAACATACATAATAATGTTTTTTGGGGTTCCGTATCTCAAAAGGAAAAAGGAGCCCTTATAGGATCAAATTGTTTTCCGTCTATCTGTCTGTCTGTCCAGTCTCTTCTTTTACAGAAATGCGTTAAGCTATCAAATTAATTTTTGATAAATGTAACGTGAACTATGCGGATGAAACCGCAGGGCGCAGTTAGTATTATTATAAATGAAGTACTTATATCGAATAAAAATTGGGTATTTGTCACCTTCCACAATCAATGATAAAAACAGTGAAGCGTTAGTTATCCACTACGCTGGCCTAGTACGTATAGATAGGTGTAATGTAAGTTATTTCTACACAGTGAAATATTGGTCAATAACGAGCCCATTCAGAATACCAAAGCCTGTAAACAAATCCCCCTTTTTTACCCAAAGGAGGGAGATTATGAAAATGATTTCCCCGTGACAGTGCAAAGAAGTGCGGGATCATAGTTATTTGTGTAGACGAGAGGCGGCGGCCTTGGGAGGGGTAGGGTGGCCATCGAGTTTCATTTTTTGGGACAATCCCACTTTGTGATTTCCCGCTAATATTTCATTTTGTGGGACAATCCCACTTTGTAATTTCCCGCTAATATTTCATTTTGTGGGACAATCCCACTTTGTGATTTCACGCTAATATTTCATTTTGTTGGACAACCTCGCATTTTAAATGTCGCGCTAATATTTGACGGACAATTTTCTTGAAGTTTTTGCATGTTATAGGTCAGCATGTGACTGCCATAATCTGATATTCGGTGACATTGTCATCAAAGGTATTATTTTTAATATTAATAGTGTTTATTACTTGTTTAATAGTAGATGGTAACACGTACAATTGATTTACTCTCGAATAACTAGGGGTTTATTCTAAGAATATAAATTATTCCCGTTTAGTCGAATCCACCCTAACAGAATACTTTTTATCCCTTAAAAAATACCTGTGGGATAATAGTCACCAAGGGAGAATTTTCGAATTTAACACTCAATTATAAAGTGTCCCGTATTTTGTCCCGTATTTTGTCCCAAACGCGTTGTCACCAGAAACATACCTACTGTTTACGACGCCAGTGGAACACCGTATCCAACAGAATGTTTATTGCTGTCGGACCTATTTACGATTTTGTTATGAATTTATACATTTAGCTGGAGCAGGCAGATGTAGCTAACTAGCCGATGACAGTACAACTATGCCAACCAATTAACAGCTCATCTTTAGGGTTCCGTACCCAAAGTGTAGAACGGGACCCTATTATTAAGACTTCGCTGTCTATCTGTCTGTCTGTCTGTCCGTGTATCACCAGCCTGTATAATCGTGATAGTTAGACAGTTGAAATTTTTACAGATGATGTATTTCTGTTGCCGCTATAACAACAAATACTAAACACGAATTCTAAATATAGAATAAAATAAAATAAAAAAAATTCTTTTGATTTCATACCTATTTAAATTTTTGTAGTTGTTAGAGAAAAGTATATTCTTATTTATCATTCGTTGGTTTCTTAATATATTCAGCAATTGCATTCCATCACAACCACCAATCAATGGTATCGTGTCTACTTAAGGTTTATGGTAACCTAACCCTCCTTCTGGGCAGTCGGCTAAAAGCAGGTGTTCATCACAGGTGATCTTCTGACCCTCCTCTAAGAAATAGAAAGAGACAGACACACCTCTGTCTCACCCTTGCACCTGACGCATGACGTCACAGCAGGTGGCATACAACCGTTAAAATAACCACAGTCTACAAAACCTGTAAAGTTATTTCTATATTCTGCTCAGTAGTGGAGGGACGTGGTAGGAAGTAATTTTGTGTGTGGCGTGTTTTTGTATGGAACAGATGTCAGGCGCGTGCGGTCAAGTGTGAAAAGGTGGTAAAAAATGTTGACATGCTTGATATGTGAACTTTTTAGATGTGCACAAATTGTATGAAGTTATGTTTATTTTGCAGGAGCTATCTCCGGAACCACAGATCATTTTTAATTATAAGCAGCTACTTGGGTTACATTCAAAATCTGCACTTTCCATTACGGGCGTTTCTGTGTAATGTGTATTTTTTATAATTTACATAGATATCGAAGAAGTAGAAAGGTCAAGAAAAAGAGAGCTGAAGAAGACAAGGACGAGGAGAGGGAGGGGATGAGAAGGTCGTAAGTTCAAATCCAAGTGCGGGTGCGTACCAACGTGCCACCAATTTGGAAACGCCCCCGTGGTGGATTATAAATTGGTAAATTTGGACATAGAATTGCATTATTAACTATCAGTCACAGAGCTAATAAACACACAGACACGACGCAAAACCATAGACTAGACATCCGCAGACACGGCACACATATTGACGCGCGGACTGACAGCTCCATTTGTGCACTGCATTCTCGCGGTTGCACGTATGGGAGTCAACTAGCTTTTGCCAGTGGCTTCGTTTGAACGATGCTTTAAAATGTTGTCTTTTTCAAGCAGATAATTGGACGGATTTGTTTCAATAGAAGTCTTTGATAGACGTTTTCTATCTAGACTCATCATTATTGCAGAATAGGCAAGCATTTGAATGCATTCTCACCTGGTGGTAAGTGTCGACGCGGTCGGCGGTGGCGCATGTTTGCCTAGAAGATACCTATTCACTCTCGACTTGAAGACTTTCAGATTATAATTTTCGGGAAAAAAAGACGCTGGTAAGGTGTTCCATTCCTTCGCTGTTCGGATTAGAGATGTGGATGCAAATCGCTTGCGGATCGGAGGAATCCATAATCCTTCTTTTATTTAAAAGTTAGTAACTTTCAATTAGTATCATAAAAAATTGGCGAAGATCTGATGTGGATCTTTGGCAGTCACGCCTTTTCCCCTTTTGGGATGCTACGATCCCAGCGGGAAGCAGCCCCTCAAAATGCAGCGCATTGCTCACTTTTAGATTTCTACCTGTGGAATTTTGCTGGTTTTCTCGGGGTCTACTGTTTGCAGAACTATTTACAAATACGTACAGACAGAACGGCGTGCCACTTTTTATATAAGTCGGTAAGTACGTGTGTTTACGGGCTATAATGGGGTTGGTAATGGAGCCATTGACACTGGATTTTCACGAGCCTGCAGTGGTATTGTGAGATTTGTTGATCATTATGGTGCGGTGTGGATACGCAGCGCTTGTTTATGGGACTAATATGGGCGGTACAGTCAGCCTCAAAAGCACCTAGCTCAAAAGTAATATATATATTTTTTTTTATCGCTTTTTTTTTATTTGACGTAGTAACGAGCCAACAATCTGGACAATGCTCCCGTGGTGGATTACGGTCTAATCCCTCTTACGAACGTGAAGGGAGACCCGTGCTCAGCATTGGGCGAATATAGGTCATAGTGGTTTTATCATGACACTAGCTGAATGCAGAATTTTGCGAAGCCAAAAAAAAAACTGATGTTATAACTTCTCAACTTACATTACTCAGTTTAGACAATTAACGACTGGAAGAGATCGCTTTTAGCGATAAGTCCGCCCATCGCACTATATTTATTTCAATAAGTTCCATTCTCTACGCACTTTGTGTATATCTGAACTGGTGTACAATAAAGTACTTTCTAATTCATTCTAATCTAATTTTGCAATCAGTAAATTGAAATTGTTTCAATCAGAAGTTACGTAATCCCCTTACTGGTAATTTTCTTTAACAATAAGTAAAAGGCCGTAACAAAAGCTTTTCTTTCCAAAACTCTTAGAACAGTAGAGATTTTTTCTATCGTTTCCCTTTGTAGTCGATATAACATGACTCTTGGTAAGGGGCTTATTCTAATTAGCTAACCACCCCGTCAGGCTTTAGTACGAGAAATACATTTTAATTGAAGCTTAGAGTTCCTGATTTCAGTTTATTGAAAGGTTTTGGCTAATGATCGTCTGTAATGTTTTTTCGGGGAGGGAAGATACCAATTACTAACTTTGTTTTTATTTGACTGAGTGAGTGATGGTAAGCGCTACGCCTGCCAATAACAGTCACAGCACCACCCAGAACCCTGCATTGCAAAAACCTTGCACTGCACTGCGCTCGTCACCCTGAGACATCGGCTCTAAAGTAGTACCCATCGCTTGTGGTGGGAGGCCTCTTCTGCTAGAGACCGCCTGGGGAAGCACCGCACCTTTGCCAGATATTCTACCGCCAAGCAGTAGTGTGCAAACATTACTGTGTTCCGGTTTGAAGGGCACTGTTTCACGCCACGCCTGCTCATAACAGTTGTAGTGCCACCCAGAACTTTACATTGCATAATTTCGCGCGGCACTGCACTGCGCTCGTCACCCTGAGGCATAGTTTGATAAAACTGCCCTAGAGCTTCCAACGTGGAGTTCGAAGCACGAAGCGAGAAATCCGCTTATGACATTATGCCATTGGCTGAGGTTTCGAACTCGGCATCGCTGGGTTGCAAAGCACAGATTACCGTTTAGTCATTAAAATAAATAACGTGTCACGATAAGATACCTAGAACCTGACACCTAATTAGGATTCCCTGTAACTAGGGAGTCAGAGCGGCGAGGGGGATTTATTCCAATAATGTCCATTAAAATCCAACAAATAACTAGGAAATGTAAGTAACAGTTAATTATTTATTTGTAATGAAAGGTCAGTCCCAATATCACCCTCTACTGTAGTCACGCGATCCTTCTTCAATATAAACAGCATAAAGGCGAGCAACAGCGATCAACAATGGTCAACAACGATCAACAATGAAACAAAACTGTAGACTGAACAAAGGTCCTCGGTAAACCTTTATAGATCCATCATTTACCCGGCTTTGTTAATAAATACGTTAGTGGAGCTTAATTGTTTTTTATGTTGTTAACTTGTTATGTAACAAGACGAGAAAGTCGGTCACCTGATGGTAAGCGCCACGCCTACCTATGCGTTTTAGGATACAGTGAACCAGGTTTATAATAATAACGCGTCACGATCACATACGTAGCTCCCGACCCCTAACCAGGACTCCCTGTATCTAGGGAATCAGGAACTACGAGGACCATGGTCCTACAAATCACAGATTTAGCTAATTATCTGGGTAATTGTGGGACCATGGTCCGTGTAGGTAGTTCCTAATTTGCTAGATAAGAGAATTCTATGTGGTCGTGAAGCGTTAATATCTTAGGTTCACACAAATATTACAATTCTACGCTACATTAACATAAAGACCAGTTAAAAGTCCGCTAAATTAAAGCCTAGACCAAAGTCCGTAACATCAAAAGCTTCTCAAAACCGACGGTCCGCGCCGAACGTCATACCAAAATAAAATACCATTCAAAACAAAACCAGCTCTGTAAAAACGAATTTGAAATTCCCTCGGAGAAAGCTCTAAAAGAGCCGCTTGAATATCTAAAATAGGGCACGCCACTCCAGAACGGTTGTCTTCACCGAATTCTTGTGACCTGAAGAACGCACACACGCACAGAACTACCCCAGTGTCAACACGCACGCACACGCGCGCAGGCGACCGGGGCTCGCTCAGTGTCGGCAGTGGCGCGGTCCGAGACGCACGTCCCGCGCGCGGCCTCCCTCCCGAATCGAGCGCGTATTTTCATTTGGATCGAAAACCCCATGTGTTAGTATCATAACCTTTGCTATAAATAAAATAAGTGTAAATATAATAACAGTGAAGTGTACATGGATGCTGTTACAAGTGTGAGTTCGCCCAGATCGGTGTGATTTTGGAACGTAATTACGTCAACCGTAAGCTATTTTGGTTGATTTATTTTTTTTATAACGCTCGAGCGCGGGATGACCTCGATGTTTTCTCCCGTTCGGCTGCATAGATTGATGGTCCTTGCCTAGATGTGAGCGGTGTTTTTCTCACGTCAGATCGGGGGTAGCCATTCAAATGATTTCCGTTTATCAGTCGAATTGTCCATTTTTTCCAATTAATGAGTCGAAACTGTATTTTTTCCAATTTATGATTCAAAGTGTATATTTTCCCCGATATCTGCGGGAAACGGAAAATCGTATTTATGCAAATAAAATTTCGTTTCATTACTTTGAGCAATCTCAGGATATTCTGTTTTTAAATTACTCAATTTCATTTTCTCATAATCATAAAAAATATCTCATTTAAACCACTGGAATAGAATTTTTGTCTGTCTTGTTTGTGATTCTGACATTATTTATATAAGGTATCTTTGGTGACTTCCTAAGGAATGTGAAAAAGGATTAATTTGACATTTTCAATGAATTACACATACTTTGCAAATATAAGCTTTTAGCGAGCTTTTCCAAACTACACTTTTTTTAATATTGCAAAAGAAAATATCTAATTCTACGAAGTTCCACTGTAGAAGACTGTAAAAAGTCTTTTAATTTCTAACAACTGTTCAAACCAAACACTATCACATCCCTTAAGAATATATATTTTTTTCCTGTTAATATAAATAATTGTATTATTTAAAGATTAAAGTGACAAAATGAACGAGATTGCTTGAAAGATTAGTTTCTTTTTCTCACGAAACAAAAGTATGGAAAGGCGTAGGACCTTTGCCCAGCAGTGGGACACAATAGGTTAAATATACAAAAATAAATATATTACTTACCATAGAAACAAGGAAACACTGATAGAGTTAACGGAGTTTCCTTTTCCTGTGCGAGATTCATCCATGAATTACCACTTGAAAGGATTTTTTTTCAAACTCAGACCATAATCAGTTACATATTAGTTTCGTTGCTCATATTCTTTGTAATTGACTTCTACACTTGTAAGATATATATATATATATATATATAACTGTACCCTGGCACGCTTTGCTGTGGCACATTCGCACATTCGCTGATATGTCACTGATGAAAAGATAAAACAATCCTTGATGCGGATTATATATCATGCTAAAATTTCAGCTCGATCGGTGCAGAACTTTTTGAGTTTTTGAAGCGTACACAAACCAACATAACATTTATATATATATATATATATATATATATGTATATATATATATATATATAGATTATTATGTCTTTTACACTTGTTAAAGATATATTATTATTGCCTACTTATAAGAAATGATATGAGTTTTGAAAGTGTGAAATGTTGTACATAGATGGTTATTGGTTATCTTCATTTTTTACTTTTTTAAATAAGTATGTATGGCTCCATACAAACTCAAATAGGAACCGTGTATGTATATCTTCTCCCTGCATATATATTTTCAGTCAAACATATTCTTTCGTAGATGGGTAAGTCGTGATCAAAGTTCCTCGCATCACGTACCGACGGATAAAACTAGAACAGGGTTATATATAAATAGGGATATATACATATTTTAGTATGTTTCGGGGTTCCGATTCCTTGAAAGTTGGTCTTTGAACCAAAATAAGAGTTTCTATTACAAATCATATATTATAATATGTTTTTTTCAACGTACAAATGCCTTTTTAACAGACTTTTTTTTATTTCGGTTGTATTTTTTTAATGTTTGGTACGCGACGAATCCGTCATTGATAAAAAAAAAAATAATAGAAATAAATTATATTCTTAGATTATTTTCATAGAAATTAGATTTTGGTTTGGTAACTTGGTTTTAAATCAAAATAACTGGAAAAATATCTATTCTATGTAACAGAAATAGCGTATATTGGTTTCCCGTGACTTTTCAGTAATGTTTACGGTCATTACAATAATAATAATTAATTGCATTTATTTTTATAGTATTTTTAGTAAATCCATTTGAGTCACTTTTATGGTTCAAATAATTATATTACAGATATTTGTTATTCATTAGTTAAATAGACCATTATTGATTTATTTTTGCTGATGACATCAGGACCGGGCTCCCGTGGTGGATTATGGCCTAACACTTCTCACGAAGGGGAGACCCGTGCCCAGCAGTGGGACGATATCGGTTGATGATGATGATATAAACTTTAGTGATTGACTTGTAAAAGCGCATTTTTTTTGTCTATATGTGATAAATGATTAGAATAGACGCAGATGAGTAATTATATCAAGAGAAATGTTGGTATTAAAAATCTCGTTAATCACTTTTGCGGAAATATGGAGTGAAATTCCTGCAAAACTGTAAAACGTTTTTGAGTTACTTGTAAAATTGAGTTTGACAAATCGTGTTACAGTTTTAGGTGAAATCTTATGCAAAGTTAATGCATAATTTTTTTTATCAAATTGGATTAAGTAGGATTCGAGTTAAGCTATATCTTTCATCTTGTAGAAATGTGTTCTCGATTTAAATTTTCTAACTTTTTGTGCCATAAAATTTTATTTTTATGTAAGCAGTCTTTTTATGTAATTTGTCTTTTTTCGTGTTTGCTATCTGAGAACTATTTCATATTTTTTTCTATTTCTTAGAAATCTCACCAAAATCAGTTCAGTTTGGTTTATCCATTTAAAGTCAGTTTTCGGTGGTCAGTTAAAAGTGGGGGTTGCTTGATATCAAAGGTTAATTATAATTAACGACTCAGTGTGACGAGCGCAGTTCAGGGCTTCGCAAGATTATGCAATGCAAACTGGGTTTCACTGTAACTGTTATGTACAGGTGTGACGCTTACCATCAGGTGAACGACGTGCTCGTTTCGTTACTCAGTCAAATAAGAAAAGCACCCGAAGCTTTTTACCATAAAATACATTATTTTTTACATTTTAGTTCAGGTTGCTATTAACACGTTCACTGCTGAAAACACAACTGTCGTGTTTTTCATAGCTTGCCACGAGTGCGGCAAAACACATCTGTTGTGTTTGTTGTATGGAAAAACACTATGGCGCGTGCAGAGCCGCACCGGTGGCTCGCAAAACGGCTCAGCAATCAAAGTGTTAAGGCGTGTTTTTGACTTTTTATTTAAAAAAAAATATTTTATTCCCAGAACTCTATACTATAACTATTCTCGGCGATAAGATCTAGCAAAAGACTGACCTAACTTGATTTGGGTCCAAATCAGATGACGAGGCAATCCCTCCCGAACGTAGCTCCTTACCCCGCTCCCTCTCCTTTTTCTAGTTGGTAGAGCTTTTCTAACGAGTTATATTCATGAAACGAACCGCTGATGTTAATGTACAGAAATCCCAACTTGCGGGAATATTGGAAATTTGAACGTCTGAGTAAAGTTTCATTTTTTGTTTGTATGTTCATTTTAGTATTTTTAAATAGACTTTTAGATATATCATCAATACTGTCTTGTTTTTATTTGACTGAGTGACGAAACGAGTATGTCGTTCGGCCGATGGTAAGCGCTTGGCCTTCCCATAACAGTCACAATGACACCCAGAACCTTGCACTGCACAACCGAGCGCGGCACCGCCCTGCGCTCGTCACCCTGAGACATCGGCTCTAAAGTCTAATATGTCCAGTAATATTAACAGAACCTTCCCATTTTAGGGTTCCGTAGCTAAATATCGAAAGCGGAACCAAAGTAAATCTCTTTACGACAAAGTGGAAATAAAGAGAAAAGCTTCATTGCTTATTGTTTATTAATATCTATACTGATAGTAAAATTGAAGTGTTTGTATGTGATTACAAAATAATATCCAAAATTTTGAAAAAACTTCTTTTTTTCTTCTTTTTATGATGCCTAATCATAAATGATCGTCTTTAAAAAGTTTGTCTGTCTGTCTGACTAAAAGTTTGTCTCGAATACGCTCCGAAACGTCTAAACGGATTTTGATCAAATTCACAGGAATTGAAACCAAAATTTTAACGTATACTTTAGCGTATATTCCATTTCAATACATTTTAATCCGATCCAAAAGTTATGGACATAAATATTATCATAATTATAATAATTATTAAATTTTATTGTAATAAAAAAATACACACATACACACACACACACAAACACATGTGTGGTTTTGTTTTCGTTGTCATTTTTGCTTTTCATTACACTTATCAACTATTGTAATTAACTACTGTCATTCATTACATAAAAAATATTATGGCACGAACGAAGTCGCGGGCGCAGCTAGTTTACCAATAAAACTTGTATTTACAAAAACAAGATATTTCCAATAATGAGTCTGTATCAATGCAGATGAGCGGAGGGAATCTTTCAGGGATTTAAGGAAAAAAATATTGTCCTTAGGGGTTGCTTGTTTCCGTATTTCCGCTACTCAAAGCATTCAAAGGATATTGATAAACATATTTGTCGAACATAACGTATGTATTTTACCTAACTTGAAAATAAGAGGCGCTCAGTTAACGCAATGTCACATCTCGGACACTCCAAACAAATACCTACAATAATAACGCTTCACGATCACATTCAGTCAGCAGCGTTAACAGGTTCACTGCTGAAAACACAACTGTCGTGTTTTTCATAACTTGCCACGAGTACGGAAAAACACAACTGTTGTGTTTGTTGTGTGGGAAAAAACTATGGCGCGTGCAGAGCCGCAACCGTGGCTAAACAAGCAAAACGGCGCAGCAGTCAAAGTGTTAAAACATTACTGTGTTGCGGTTTGAAGGGCCCTGTTTCCAGTCTCAGCGTGACGAGCGCAGTGCAGTGCCGCGTAGCATTATGCAATGCAGAGTTCTGGGTGGTGCTGTGACTGTTATGGGTAGGCGTAGCGCTTACGATCAGGTGTACGACTTGCTCGTCTTGTCCGTTACGAAAAAGTATTTGAATTTGTTTTATCTTTCGAATCAAAGAACGTATCGTCGTATTGGCTAGTTTTTTTTTTTTAATTTGACTTAGTGACGAGATGAGCAAGGTGTTCATCTGATGGTAGGCGCTACGCCTACCTATAACAGTTACAGCACCACCTAGAACTTTGCATTGCATAATCCAGCGCGGCACTGCACTGCGCTAGGCTGGTTTCAGAGAAAAATAATTTTCAGTGTTTCCTAAATTTTTCCAAAACACAACGTATATTCGAAAAAAAGAATTATCAAAATCGGTCCAGTCGTAAACGCATGATGCCGTGACCAAGATAAATAGGGATTTATTTCTATAATTAAATTATGATATAGATAGATAAGGGTCCACAATTTTTTTGATAAAATATAAAATACCAAATCTGAAAGGAAAGTATTGTAGATAAATAGAAAACTCGAGATTTTTGAAAAGGTACGAGTAGGCGCTGAAACTAGTAAAGAGTACAATGATACCTAGAGAAAGAATCCAATACCCCCACAGAAGCTCCTAACTAAACAACACGAACTCTACAAAGGACTCTTGAGCTCTACAAAGCTAATCAGAAGGAAACTTCCTAATAAAAAGGAAAAAAATATCTCTACAAAAAAAGAAAAATCCTTCAGTGACCTTCCAATACAAAATTGATGTAGAAATTATACAAAAAGGGAACTTTTTCTTACTCCCCCGAAGTTTTTCGAACTCTAGATCTGAAAAATTAATGATTAATGTAGCGTAACATTGGATACGGTAACTTTGTAACTTTTGAAGGGAAATATTGAAAGAATAAATAATAGGGAGCGCGAGAATGTAGAGCTTATTGGAGGGTAGAGTTTGACCCTCGCTCTGGAATACTAAATAACTCTAGGTCTTTCTCTACTAGTAACTAATGCATTCTCATCTGTAACTGATAAGGGCAGGCGTAGCACTTACCATCAGGTGAACAACTTGTTCATCTCGTCGCTAATCAAATAAAAAAAACTACTTTTATTTACAACTAGCTGTGCCCCGCGGTTTCACCCGCGTAGTTCCTGTTCCCGCGGGAATATGGGGATAACTTATAGCCCATGTTACTCGCTGTCAATGTAGCTTTCCATTAGTGAAAGATTTTTTTAAATCGGTGCAATGGTTTAGCCGAAACCTTACATATTTCCATACATACTTTCATCCCCTACATTTATTATACCCCCTCAAGGGTAAATATTTACAAACTTTGAATGCCAAATTTATTTATATCTAATCAAAAGCCTAAAAAAATAAATTTCAAGCTTCTAGCTTCAAAAATGACGAAGCTTTCATACAAACTTTCATCCCCTATTTCAAACCCTTAAAATGCTTTTTTCGCAGTAAAAAGTACCCTATGTCCTTTCTCAGGCTCTAGACTATCTCTGTACCAAATTTCATTTCAATCGGTTCAGTAGTTTAGGCGTGAAAGAGCAACAGACAGACAGAGTTACTTTCGCATTTATAATATAAGTAGGGAAGTAGGGATGTAGGGATGTAGGTATAGAGTGATGAGACGGACATGTCGTTCACTTAATGGTAAGCGCCAAACCTGTTCATAACAATCAGGTTAGTGTTTTTGAGCTTCTTTCACTCCCATATGGCTAAACCAATTTTGATGAAAATTTAATTTACTTAAAAAAAATTGGCTCTTCATTTTGTTCTGAACTCTACATTCTTATCTCTGTGCTCGTTTCTCTCAGCAGGAAAGTTCATCTTATCAGCGAACTCTCCTTCACAATAAGTGAACTCGGTCAACCGTAGAGAAAGGGAAAGGGCAATACAGTTCAATAGAGTTACATCATAGTCTATACTCTACCTACAATATGTGATATGCGTTACGACCACATATATAGGTCCTGACCCTTAACTAGGATTCCCTGTATCTAGGGAACCAGGAACTACGAGGACCATTCTGAATTACGTACTGCATAAAGAACCAACCAATGTCTCAGGGTGACGAGCGCAGTGCAGTGCCGCGCAAAAGATTGTGCAATTGAAAGTCTGTGGCACTGTAACTTTTATGCGCAGCGCTTGCCATCAGGTGAACGATATGCTCGTCTCGTTACCCAGCTTTATACAAGAAAAATATAACATAAGTCAGCGTTTTTGAGTCAAAGTTAAAGTCAAAAAGGACTCTACAACCGGGTACGGAATACATCCGACCGAGAAGAACCGGCAAGAAACTCGTTGGCTATTTTTTTCAATCTGTGTTCTCAAAGACATTGATTATGTAAGTAACATAATTTCTACATTCACTTTTATAACATTGAAGAAAACTTAAACGATCTAAGCTAAGGACCACGCACGGTAACGCTCACCCCCCTCTGCCAAACTTATATGATCAACTGTTCGTATAACGGTAGTAAACTTTTCTCTGACCATTTTAATAGGTCGTTGTTTTCCACAGTTACTAGTGTAATGTGTCTTTCTACCCTCCGCGACCCCTACCAAAACTGATAAAAATTTTGTTTGCAGAGTTTTTTATGTTACTAAGTCGTTCACCTGATTGTAACCGCCAAGCCTGCCCATACCAGTTACAGTGCCATCCAAACTTTCCATTACAAAATCTAGTGCGGCTCTGCACTGCGCTCGTCACCCTGAGCTATCATTTCTAAAGTCTCATACCTTCAGTAATTTTTCCCTTCAAACTGGAATACAGTATCTTCTTCTTTAGTTCTTCTATCAGTTATCTATCTTCGGTCTTATCGCTTAAACCAATCTTTGCCAGACAACATTTGGAAGGATAAGATAGAGAGCAAGAATGGGTTAGTTAATTAGCTATTTTTTGTAGATGTGTGCCGGGTCCATAGACTGTTGTAAACCGTCCTTGGAAGAAAACAATTCCCCCAAGGCGTGCGCATGCTCGCTACAAATTACATTACTGAGCGATACATCAAACTCGGTTATCGCGGAATTGACGCAAAACGGCGCGACATTATGAATAATTTTACCATAATGTGTACCCGGTTTATCTTTGAGTGTGGCGTGGCCTTTTTATGTGCATCTCTTTTGTTTACGATTCACCTGTTTTTTTTATATTGATGTCGTTTATAATCTGTGAACAGAGTTTTGGCGGGAAACCGAAAACGTGACGTTACTGTATTTGTATTTTTAACCGACTTCAAAAAAGAAGGAGGTTCTCAATTCGACTGTATTTTTTAATTTCATTTTTATCTTGCTAAGTAACGAGACGAGCAGGTAAGCGCCACGCCTGCCTATACCAGCTACAGTGCCAATCAAAGTCTGTTTCACCACTGCACTGCGCTCGTCACCCTGAGACACCGCTTCTAAAGTCTCATACGCCAAGTAATTTCACTGGAAACAGTGCCTTTCTAACCGAAACACAGGAATGTTCGAACTCTACTGCTTGGCGGATGAATATCTGCCTAAAGTGTGGTACTTCCCCAAGCGGTCTCTTGCAGAAGAGGTCTCCCACTGCTAACTGTATATTTTTCTCAAACTACAGAAATGCAAGTAACCTGTTTTTTTTTAAACTTGACACTGGCCAAATGTACTTATCGTGCGGAGCCAAAAGAAAAAAGAAAAAACTTTTACGTTGTAGAAATTTTCCCGCATCGACAAAATGTTACACACATCAGCTATACACCCTAACACACGGTTTCAGCGACTGTCTGTCGGTCCAATATGCAATGAGCAGTAACCCACAGAGGCACGTCACGTTCCTACACCTAAAGTTTTCATAGACTGCACTTAGCTCGGGCAGGGCTGTAGTCAGGATCGATTTTTATGGGTAGTTGCCCCAGTGGGTATGTCAAAATTTGGTTGATCTTCATTAAGATATTATTTCTTAGAACTGCTAACAGAGCGTTAAAATAATAGAAAAGCTGTTTACTAAACATAAAATCAGTAATAATGCGACGAATCACGAATATAAAACCATATGATCGAATGGTGCTTAATTTTTACATCAATTTAAACGTGCCACGAATGAAAAATTGATTATTTGGCTTATTCTAGTGATTTCATTCAAAACACATTTTATAAAATGGTTTTTAATTTGTTGATTGTTAAAATACGCTTATATTCGTATAAATCCAAATCAGGAGATTGTTTTAAATCCTTTTTACATTTAGGTAGTGAGCCCCCAACACTACATCCCTGTCTCCAGCCCTGTCCTCTCCCGCCGCTTGACCTAGAAACCTAGTTCCGCATCTCACTGCATAAGCGATTCCTGTGAAAGCGATATTGCAAGCGCTGAATTTTTTACGTAAATTGCAATAAACGTAATGGGGGGTGATTAAATCGACTTGTAAAATTTTAATTGGTCCAGGGCTTTAATGATCTAACCAAAGGCGTACGCACGCTCTCTCCTACCCCCTTGCCAATGTTTATATAATATATGATCAACTGTTCGTATAACGGTGGTAAACTCGTGATCTCATACCATTTTAATCGGTCCTTGATTGTCGCAGTCTCTAATGTCTTCCCTGTCCCACGTGACCCCCACTGAATGAGACAGATATTTTTTTGTTAACTTGGATGAGTGCCGGGTCCATAGAGTATAATATTAAACGTCCTTGGTCCAGGGAAATTCAGGGGCATACTACGAGAATAAAAAATTAATGCCTAGGGAATTAATTACGGCATTAATTTTTTAGTTAAGTCGTCAATTTTTAGTTTCATGTTTTTTTTATGTGACAATGTGGGCGAAGGTGCCCCTAGGTGGGTGATCCCGCCCATCTAGGAGGTACCTATCCTCTCTCGACTTAAACAACCCAGGGTTAAATTAAGACGGAAAACTACGAGGACCATGGTCCCACAAACACCCTGACTCAGAGATGATACCTGCGGTTCACACTAATATTTGGATGGATCTTAGTACAAATATTACAAATCTTGACCCACTCTGCGCTGTTTACTTCAGTTGACATTCTGCATGCCTGTCAGTTCCGATGACAATACAATATTATGGTGGCATAATATTGTATTGTCATCGGAACTGACAGGCATGCAGAATGTCAGCGAGCTGATCTGATGATAGAGACGGAAGGTAGACTATGGTTGGGGTAAAATGTAGATTTTTTTTCTTTAAATCAGTGACAAGACGAGCTAGTAGTTCACCTGATGGTAAGCGCTACGCCTGCCCATAACGGTCACAGCCCCACCCAGAACCCTGCATTGCAAAATCCCGTGGCGCTGCACTGCGCTCGTCACCCTGAGACATCGGCTCTAAAGTCTCATATGCCCAATAATTTCGCTGGAAACAGTGCCCTTCAAAGTGGAACATAGTAATGTTAGCACACTATTGCTTGGCGGACGAATATCTGGCAAAAGTTTGATACTTCCCCAGGCGGTTTCTTGCAGAAGAGGCCTCCCACTACATGACGGAACTCCTCAGTGGATAACAGTAGATTGATGGTGTTTGAGCTCATTTTAATCAGCTTGCAGTACCGAATAAAATTTGTTAAAAAACTAAAAAATAATCTAGAACGAGAGTCAGATCCGGCTATAAAATTATTTCATTATAACATTGATCTATTACCGAATTTGCTTTCTCCTGATAGTAAATTGCTATAAGTTACCGATAAGAGAAGCATTCAATTTAATTTATGGGTTCACAGTTTATCACATGTTTTCGTTGGGTGAAACTTGAGTTACGTAATTAGGAAAAAAATTATAGATAACTCTTTATTAACACCAATTTGTATAAATTGGGCAATATTTTTGTAGAAGGGGCGGTCTTACCGCTGAAAGCGATCTCTACCAGACAACCTTTGGCTGGACAAGATAGAGAGCAGGAACAGGGCTAGCTCGGTTGACATCATAGACAAAATATCAATACATACTAATATAATTACGTAAATTAGCGTTCTTTTTTTGGCAAAACATCGAGGATCTTACTAATATTATAAATGCGAAAGTTTGTGAGAATGGATGGATGTTTGTTCCTCCTTCACGCAAAAACTACAAAACGGATTCGAATGAAACTTGTAACACAGATAGTTTATAGCCAGGATTGAGTCAAAGTGTACTCTTTATCCAGACAGTATGTTCCCGTGGGACAAAACGGGTACTACGTGGGTGAAACCGCGGGGCGCAGCTGGTAACATAATTATATCGAGTCGTTTTCGGCCCTTGTTAACACTTTGACAGCTGTGCTGATTTTCTTGTCTAGCCACGGTTACGGATCTGCACACAGCATTGTGTTTTCCCTTACTCGCGGCAAGTTGTGAAAACACAACAGTTGTGTTTTCAGCAGTGAACGTGTTTAATAATCTGCTATTCCCGATTTACTTGGAACTCATTGGCACGTGCCCGCATTGGGATTTGAACTGATGTCGAACGGATGTTTTTAGAATCACAGAGATCGTATTCGTAGTGTACATTTGGCGTAACTAAAGGAACTTTAGTATTGTAATTATCTGGGATCGAAGCGTCTACGAATAGCGGTGACCGCGCCTTCAATGCCGTCCATTCACTAGGTATATTTCTAGTGGTATGATATCACTTCAGCGAACTGTAGGAATACATTTGTTAATTTCTCGCAAAACTCAACCAGATTCGTTTATGAACATCGTTGCTTGTATCCGATTTCTAGACTCTATATTTCTCTGTCTATTTTATTTGATTTCGTTCTAATTAATCGAATCGCTCGAATGGATGCTCTCTTCCTCAAGGGTTTGTTGGATGAAAACTCTTTATAGGGTTAAGCTCGCCTTTGTCCGTTATTTTCCAATGGAAGACACTGTATAATAAATATAGGCCTACTAGCTGCGCCTTGCGGTTTCACTCGCATTAAGTGAGAAATATTCATTTTACGGGATAAGAAGTATTCATTATGTTAATCCAAGTAATAAAATATCTGTGTACCTAATTTCCATCCATCCATCCATCCATCCATCCATCCACCCATCCATCCATCCATCCACCCATCCATCCATCCATCCATCCATCCATCCATCCATCCATCCATCCATCCATCCATCCGTACATACATACATCCATACATCCATCCTCACATTTATAATATCAATAGGGTAGGAAATTAGGATAGGGTAGGATAGGAAGTTTATAATAAAGAATTAGAGAAAAAAGTGTGATTGTGAAATGTTGATCTTAGGATCTATGTAGCTGACAGTACCCTGTACCAACATGGCGAATAATTCATTGTACAGTACAATGCCAGCAACCGTTTCCCACGACGTTTCCCAGGGCGGTGATTCACGCAGCTTTACAAACTCGTGTATAAAAAAATTATACTAATAAAGTACCGGTAACCACTTCTCGCAGATCTTATACCATACTGTAACGAGACGAGCAAGTCGTTCACCTGATGGTAAGCGCCACGCCTGCCTGTGACAGCTACAGTGCCGCCCAGAACTATCCATTATGGTAGTGCACTGAGACATCGGGTCTAAAGTCTCATATGTCCAGTAATTTCGCTAGAAAGTTTGCCCTTCAAACCGGACTACAGTACTCGTAATGTTGGCACACTATGAATATGTATGAAGGGACTGATGAAAGTGGAAGAAGCGAAAGAGGTGTGTCAGGATCGTAACATGTGGAGAGATGTAGTCTCTGCCTACCCCGACGGGGAAATGGCGCGATTGTATGTATGTATGTGTGTATGAATCTGTGTAGTATGTCTTGGGAGAGCAATAAAGAGTTGTTTTTTTAGGGTTCCGTATTCATAAGGTAAAACGGGACCCTATTTCTAAGACTCCACGGTATGTCTGTCTGCCTGTCCGTCTGTCACCAGGCTGTATCTCGTGAACCGTGATAATTAGACAGTTGAAATTTTCACAGAAGATGTATTTCTGTTGCCGCTATAATAAAAAATACTAAGAAACAGAATTAAATAAGTATTTAAGAGGGCTCCCATACAACAAACGTGGTTTGTTTGCTCGTTTTTGCTGGGTATTGATAACGGCAACAGGTAGACGCTTGAAATATTCATACAATGTTTAGTTATATTATACAGTATAAAAACAAAACTAATTAAATTTAAATAATTTTCCTGTCTTTATAGATAATGGTACGGAACCCTTCGTGCGCGCGTCCGACTCGCACTTGTTATTTTATCTTTTGAATATCTGGCATAGGTACTTCCTTAGGTCAAATTTTGAATTTTCACCAAAATGTTTGGGAGCCGTGTCTGTTTTTCGAACGTGAGTTATATTGTTGTAGAATATTTCTAGAAGTGTTTGTAGAAGCGCGGGCGATACGCTGACCTTCAGAATTGATCTGCTGCATATGGCTGAAAAAATGCGTAATATCCACACATAATGCAAGGACGTTTTATGTACTCTATGGACTCGGCACGCACCTAACTCTCCAAAGAATTCTGACGGGGTCTCGGGGAGGACGAAATACGTAACACGGCGAGTTTTGTGTCTTCTTCTTTTTCTTAGTCTTGGTCACTGGTTAAGGTCGTGGCTAACATGTAGATTCCTGCATCACTTTCCACACTAAACTTTTCAAGGATGCATTGTCCTCGGCTGTTCTTATGGCATCAGGTATTGTAAGACCAGTGAGGGCATATACATTTTCATTACACTAGTGAATACAAAAGGTAGGTCGATTTAAATAGTCGAAGATCTCGAATTTCTTACCGTTATACGAACAGTCGATCATACAACTTTGGCAGAGGGGTAGGCGTAAGCGTGCGTGGTCCTTTGGTTAGATCGTTCATGACACATTTGCAATGGCCATCTAATAGGATGGCCATTTATTCATACTACGAGTTACAAGACGAGCAGATTGTTCAGTTGATGGAAAGCGCCTGCCTGCCCATAACAGATGTAGTGAAACCCAAGACTTTGCAGTATAAATTGTTGCGCGGCCCTGAACTGGGCTAGTCTACGGATAAATCAATATTTGGGAACTGAAAAAAAATATATTTTTCGACACCATTTATCATAATATTCATATTTTATTAGATCAGAGATCGAACACGAATTAAATTAAAATAGTGTTCAAACCAAATAAAAATATCATTTGGCTTTATTGAAAGAAATATTGGAGCTATGCTATTTTAATCTATTAAGATTTCAATCTTTATTGCTGTTAATATAAAATACATTTTCGCTTGTGAACTTTGGAAGAAAATTTTTCATTACATAGCATAGGCGAGTTCATTTCGGTCGCATGTTTGTTTTATGCGAGATCTAAGTCAAGAGATGTGAAACATTTGAAATTAATGTTTATTTAAGTAATGTTATGTATTACATCTGAAAATTGGTTAAGAGCTATTGGAAAAAGTATATAATTTTCCATTTTGGAGAGATGAACTGACACACACAGATTGGGTTTACCAAATATTTGAAGGTTTAAGTGCTGGGACACATTGTCATTGTAGAAGTGAAACTTCATCAAAAAAAATAATTCAAAGGATACATTAAATTACATTAAATATACGAAACGCAACTCTCTTTCTCTATTTCTATCTTCACTAACTTATATCTCCCTCTCAACTTCCGTTCGCCTCGCCCGATCACACTTTTCGTAACGCATTCACCAGCTTCCTCCACAAGTCGAGCGTGCGTATATAAGATTTACTTCAATAACACAAAGTCAACAAAGTCACGTTTTGAGTTTCCCGCCAAACTTCAAAATCTTAAGTCATTCATTACGTGAAACGGAACGCTATTTAAAACACCAATGAATGAGCGAGAAATCCTTGATTGTTGTTTATTTACGTTTGTCGGAGTGACGTCCATTACATCTACATCTCATTGATGGATTGAATGATTTTGACAGGTTAATGCAGTGACGTAACCACACGTCACAATTTTAACCCCCGACGCAAAATGGAGGGGTGTTATAAGTTTGACGTCTCTCTCTCTCTCTCTCTGTGTGTGTGTGTCTGACTGTGGCATCGTAGCTCCCGAATGGATAAATCAATTATAATTTAGTATTTTTTTTTCTTTGAAAGTTGTTTTTTTTAAATCCTGCGCGGCACTGCACTGCGCTCGTTACTTTAAAACATCAGCTCTAGAGTCTCATACGCCCAGTAATTGCGCTGGAAACAATGCCCTTCAAACTGGAACACAGGTTCAAACTGTTTGAACACTTCCCAGGAGGTCTCTGGCAGAAGAGGCTTCCCACTACTTTGGGATGATGATGATGTATCTAAACATTGTCCGTGAAGTCATGGCGTGCAAAGCTCGGTCACCCATCCGCCCGAGCCGCGCGCTCGCGCCCGCTGCTTGGCGCGGCGCCAGCGCGCTGACCGCTCTGTTCCCGCCGTTTAGTCAGATTCTTACATCCGTTGGCGGCGAGCTCGCAGTACACAAGCTTCATCACGGCACGGTTTAAGAAAGAGAAAGAGGGAAAGAAAATATTTATTTTGACACAACTGGACACAACAATGAACACGTACGCATTGATAGATATGACAAGAAAATCACACACAACGAAGATAATAGTGTACGCAGATAGCCGGCTTGACGGCTTTTGTGGCGTACAGCTTACCATCAAATAATATACCTGTTTTTTATGTTTTTTTTTTACATTTTTTATACGCCGTAGTATAAAGAGAAAACGATACATAGATACATTAATAAACTCTTTATTGAAACAATACAGAAAAAGAAAACTTAAAAACTAGAACAAATAAAATATAACAATTAGATGATTTGATTTGATGTTTTTTGATTTTCCTTGTTAAAAGCTCGATACAGACATTAAGAGAATTGAAATTAAGCCTCCATCTCAATTCTGTCCGAAGTTATGCTACTGCGTGTATCAATAGTAAAGCTTCAAAGCTCAATTGATTAGTCATGTTCCCATTTGTATTTCTGACTATTTGGGTCAGTATTGGTGACCTTTGCCAAGGGGTAGGCAGTAGGTACCTTAGCATCGCATCATGGTGTCCCGTTCATGTTCATTTGCCAGTTGTCAGCTGTAGACGAGCTTCGTCCGGGATGAGAACTTAGGCCGGCCATACACGGATAGCTCGAGCAGTCGTTGACAACTGCTTGAGCAGTTGACTGTTCTGCTGCCTAAGCAGTTACGAGACATACAGTGATAGCGAAGTACAGTCTTCCTTATATATATTGCTGTCAGCTCTGACGTCGCGTCTGAAAAAAAAACAAAATGAATAAAAAAAAAACAGTAATGACATTATTAACCACACACACACACAAGTTTTTTTATTAATATTTTTCATTTGTCTGCTCCTGCGTTTATTGTAGGAAGTATAGATAGACGACTCGAATGGCCAACGTTAACAACCAACTATATCAAAACAGGTAATGGGGCTTTATGCACCACAGCAGTAGAATAGAATAGAATAGAAAACTCTTTATTGTACACCAGAAACAAAATTAAACACAGTACAGAAAAATTACAATAGGTAAACAAGGGTAGTACAATGGGCGGTCTTATCGCTGAAAGCGATAAGACCGCAGCAGTACTGCGCCGCGAATAATTTTTCTTGGTCGTTTTGCACTGCAATCGGTATGAGGTGGATAAAATCTAATTCTAAAAGATACTGGGTTGATTTGCACCACGGTGCAATAAATTCATGGTGAAAAACACCTCATTATCCAAAAAAAACTTAGGGGCAGACAAGACGTCAGCGGAGTTGAAAGGTCGAGTAATCGGTAACATTTAGTTTAATTCTTTTAACTACACAATGTAGTTAAATGGTAGACTGCTTGAGCGGTCTCCGAATGTCTAAGCAAGAAAGACTATGCAGTCACTGTTAAAGCAGTCGGTCTTGACTTTTCAAGCCGTCCGTGCATGGCTGCCCTTAGGGGCGAATGGGGAAAACTGGTGAGGTAAAGAATTAGAAAAGTTTAGGGGCATGTGATATCCTAGATGACATCTACGAACTTTGGCTCGAGTCATGGTGGATGCTTATATACTGGAGTGGTGGATAATTGCACCAACTTTTATTCAGTAAGAAGTTCTGAAGGAAAAGCTAAGGAAAATTGCTGTAATAGGAATGTAAGAAGGAACCGGCATCCTTGAATACACTTTGAGGGCACAATAATTACATAATTATCTTCTAGGGAATAAAAAAATTCGAGATGCAACTGAAATAGTTTGAGTATTTAAAAAAAAAAATCGTGCGAAAGCCTTTGGTCACGTGAAAAGTGGCACTGTGACGTCAGAAACCACTGTGAGGTTAGAGTCTGTTCAACGTTAAAACTCTATTTGATTTTCGAATTTACGTGAGGGAAACTTCAAATATTTCAACAATGGCCTTGAAACAAGTTCACGCACAAACCGAGGAACATTATTACCTCATTATTTTTAGTAGTATAGTTACATAACCTAATTAGTAACTATTTCCGACACGGGCTCTTGAACTAAGCAAACCGAATTATAACAATTTCAGGGAAGCATTTGGTCGAGCGTCATACATTTATTTATAAAACGATAACCTATGCGTGCGACAATGCAATTCACACCCTATTTTGAATACAACAAGGGCTATTTTTATGTTAAACATGTTGGAACGAATTTCTAGATCTTATTGACAGATTTCAAAGGAAACTATACTCTGCATTTATTAATAAAAAGCTGATTTTTCTCTGAAGCTCCGTGAGTTTATTTAACATTTGTGAGCAGTTGTAAATTTATCTTAACGGAGTTGCCTTAGGGTTTATTTTTACTTGTACCTGAAAGTTTGTGTCGATGTCTCATCGATGGGATGTAAGTTCGATTCGGATCCCTGAATAATAAATGACGGACAGTTATTTTCGGGTTTTTATGACATTTTTAATGGTCAGGTTAGATAATAAATATTTGGGTCAAGTTTGTGAAGGAAAACGGAGAGGGAGGTGGGGGGAATCGGGCCGATGGCAGGGCATTATCATAAAATGTGTTTTATTGGACATTGGACTTAGTACTGAGGCTGTAATATTAATGAGAAAATGCAAGGTAACGCTTACAAATTGTAATTACTGGGCTCCGTTAAAATTTGATGTAATAAGTGGATGCGATAACTTTTTCGCATAGGTAGGTAAGTGTCTATAAAATGTCTTAGCACGAACTTTATTAATTCACGTGAAATATTTATTTCCCATTGTCCCCGTTCCCGAATCTACGTTACGGGGACAACGGGAAAGAAATTTAATCACGCCCCGCTGTCCCCGTGACGGGGACGTGGCGTACGGGGACAACGGGAATACACCTTCGCAGTAGCCTAGTGGAACCGCGAGGACGCGTCACTGCGTTGCTAAATGCTCGCACGGTTTTTACGGCAGGTTATGAGTTAATTCAATGTGTTTGAATGTAAAAAAAAAAAAAAACTCGTCTATGGAGGAATATTTCAAACTAATAAATGGAATGGAGATAAAATCTATCAACCTAAACCAATGTGTCAGGGCGACGAGAGCAGTGCAATGCCGCGGAAGATTATGAAATGCATAATTTTGGTTGGCACTGCAACTAATTATGGGCAGACGTGGCGCTTACCATCAAGTGATCGACTTGCTCGTCTCGTTACCCAGTAGCGTATCTTAGACGGGTGCGGGAAAACACACGTGGTGTGTTAGCGCAGCTTACGTGCCGGCTGTGCGGCGAAACACAGACGTGTGTGTGTAACGCAGCGCTACTACCGCGCGGCTCACACAGACGCCACGCTAGTGCTGGAAAACACACATGGTGCGCAACGGTGCCCAAATGTAAAAACCGGTTCAGCAGTCGTGTTAATTATAAAAAAATATAATAAAATAAAATAAAAATATTATTGTTAATGTAATTTAGATTTAATTTTAGATATAAGCATTGGTAGCCTAGTGGGAGAACGTCCGCCTTACAATCAGAAGGTCGTGAGTATAAATCCCAGTGCAGGCACGTACCAGTGTGTTTCTGTAAAACATATATGTACGTAATTATCACTCGCTTTTCGGTGAAGGAAAACATCGTGAGGAAACCCACATACCTACCCGAGAATTATTTCGGAGGTAGGTATGTGATCCACCAATCCGGGCTGGGCCCCGATGGTGGATTATGGCCTTACCCTCCTCACGAAAGTGAGGATAGATCCGTGCCCAGCAGTGGGACGTTATGGGTTGATGATGAATTTAGATTAAGCCAATTTCCTTCAATCGGTTTTTGCAATTTGATTTTATTGGGTCATTTGATACCAACTACGTGCTTAAATATGTTAGAATAAGCTATAAAAATAGATGTTTAGATATTATGCGATTAGTTTAGATTATTAGAAACTTTATGAGCATAGAGGTAAAGGACGGGGATCGATTAATTCTGTATTTGATTTTTTTGTAAGTAAAACTCTTTTACGCACGCTTGACTTGGGGAGTAAGCTGGTGGATGCGTTACGAAAAGTGTGATCGGGCGAGGCGAATGGCAGTTGAGAGGTAAATAATAAATGATAAATAAATATTAATGATAAAAAAAATAAGAAGAAGAAAGAAGTTTTACTTCAGTCTAAAGCACACCCGTTTTTTTATATTTTTTTGAATGAAATAGTCAATTGTAACTTGCGGTTCACACAAAATATTTGCCGTGTGCGGGAATCAAGTAATTCCGGATAAGGTCATAATTACTACCGCAGCAGTGTGTTAACGTGGACTTCCGTGGGTCGCGACTAGCAGTAATAGAAAAATGAACTTAATACAAAATATGCTAAGAACTGATTTCGCAAAAATCTATGTAATAACGCACTAATAGTGGTGATTAGGCTTACATTCTCGTATTTAAGTCTGGATAACACTTCCTAGCTAACAATTTTAAGATAATCTCTCTCACACATACAAAATTCCCCTAAAAACACACGCAAATGGATTACCTAACAAATTCCATACAAAATGCGTCCATTACTTAACAAGTCGTTCATTAAGTGCATCACACTCAAAAGCCGTCGATTCTCTAGTACTTTACCCCAGTAAATAAATGAGAGATTTCGTTGCAAAGCGGAGATTGTTTAGTTTTCCGTATTATGACAGGGTGCTACAGTGCTTGCATATTTTGGTCCTCAATAAAGCAAAGTAAGCTTAAAGAGTACATTTTGAGTAAGGTTTCGCGACGACACGCGTCTCTCGTTAAGGCGATTGTATTTAGCTCCCCTCGTTGGCACAGTATAGTATGAGACAGTAGCGCAACTCACTATAATTGACCCGCCTGTCTACAAAAATTGTTAATAAGACGAGATATATATACAATCACAGTCTGTTTACAGTTAGTATTTTACAACAGATTCGTTTTGGGAATTTTTGATTGGTAAGGTATTTTTTTCAAAAAGGAGCGAAATGGGGGCTACTAGTTATCTTCGCCTTGTGAGATCCGACTTCAATGTTGACGAGCGCGGTGCAGTGCCGTGCAGGATTATGCAATGCAGTGTTCTGGGTGGTGCTGTGACTGCTATGGACAGGCGTAGCGCTTACCGTCAGGTTAACGATTTGCTCGTCTCTTCACTCAGTCGCATAAAAAAAAAACTTTAAGTTAAGAAAGGAAATAGAAAATGTATAAATGTCACATTTCAATTTCTCGTCCAAACAGCATGTCTCTCGAAGCAGATTAGATATGGGAACATTGACCGATCTAGAATTTTTAATTTGTTATCCCATAACAGTCACGTGGTCTGTTCAAATAAAAATAAACAAACTGTTTCACACGATGTGTGAAGCGGCTGTATCTAGGGAATCGGGCGCTGCGGAAACCATGTTCCCACAAACAGAGCAAATTAAATCTATAATACGTGTGATTTATACAAATGTTTGCCCTGTGCGGTAATCGAACTCTTTATTTTACGCTTCGCAGCTACCTCATCACTAGCATAAGCTATGGAGGTTGTCACGTAATTATGGCCATACGATCTGTTACTTTTTTTCTGACTCTCCAAAGATTGTTTGGAGTGAATTACTTTAAGCGATAAAACCGAACATTCTATTGTGTCTCCTAATTTTTTTTTGGTGACACAACTATGATAAGACTTTTTATTCTATGATTTTTTTTTACATATTATCTAAAAATAAACTATTTTTCATGAGTTTTCTTTTATATTCTGTGGTGATTTTGTAATTTATTTAAACTGTTTTTTTTTTTTAATTCAATTTTTTATTACTTTTAAAAGTGAAATAGTGAGAGTTTCCATACTGTTCAGTTACCTTTTAGAAAGGGCTGGAATAAACATGTTTATACTATTTCTTAATCTCCGATTGAGTTCTGTCTGAAATGAGAATTAGTTATTCATGTTTATTGATAAAATACCAAGATAGGGTATGAAGAGGATGAATACTGAATCTTATACTTTCGTATTTAAAGTTCAAAATAAGTTCTCTTAACATTTTACGTATAGTAGGACCTACCTAAGTAAATTTACTCGAAGTTAGTATATATAGTGTAGATTACTTGTTATATTATTCGTATAAGTAAACAGTTGGTTACAAAATGAAAAATATTTCAGAAATTATAATTTTAATGCTAACTGAAAAGTGTCCATCTCGTCTCCTGCTCCATTTGGCTTCGAGTCAAATGTTCCTTTCCATTTATTTTTTGAATTTTCAACTCTATCGCCAAATCCTAAAGCTTAATTTCGAATAACGCTTTCCTCAATTATGTTGGCCGTCCATCCTGATTACTGTTCAACTTTATTACAATGTATTACAGTCGGAATTCGTTTGTCAATTATTGAAATTACAATTGATGTTTCCAAGTTTAGACTTGCGTTTCGTTGCACTCCTATCGCATCGAAATAAGGTTCAATTTGGTCTAGAAATAAAAAATATAATAAAAGTAACTAACTCTAAAGTTAGGTCGAAATTATATTGCGATGGGTCTTATTTCATTTACGAAAAGGTATGTTTTCGCTTGTTTTGTTATTTTCTTTCAGTTACGTATTTTCACAAAATACTATCGTAATTTACATTTTAAATACGTCAATGACCTTTCTTTGGCTATCTTTACTTATCTTTACATAAAATAAAGTAAAAGACAACATTCTATAGTTGCAGATATCATTTATAGAAATGGCGACTAAATAAATATACAAAAAGATTTGGAATCAGGGTATCTGAAGGAAAACACCAAACCTACCCGAGAATTATTTCAGAGGTAGGTATGTTATCCACCAATGTGTACCGAGCCCCCGTGGTGGATTATGGCCTAACCCTCCTCACGAAAGTGAAGCGAGACCCGTGCCCAGCAGTGGGACGTTATGGGTTGATGATGATGATGATGAGAATATCCAATTGGAGTAAGTGTTTTAATTTTTATCGAGCCATCTAAATACATTTTAACCATAAAAACATCAATATTCCAAACTCAATTAATTTCTATTATTAGTTACCATCAAATAGGGTCCTTACAAAAACAATATTTATAAGAAAGCAATAAAGGAAATTGCCCGAAAGAAAACATTGAGTCGATATTAATTATATGAAACTTAAGTTGCGGTCTCACTGACTGTACAACCTACCGCTGACTGTTTGCCAACGGACTGACAACTCACATCACTTATTGTTGTTCATCATCATCATCGACGTATGCCTCTCCTAGTGAACGCCACTGAGCCCAATCTCCAGCTCCTCTCATCCCTCTCTGTCAGCCGGTTTTCGCAAGTCTTCAATAGTATTATTATCATTCCAAATGGCCCCACTGTTAGGCAAAGGCCTCCCTCCCCTCTTTCCATGATTGCCTGTCTATTCCCACTATTGGTCAATCATTTGTGTACGAATCCAGTTTATCACACCAATGAAACACTTTTCCAAGTCAAACACTTAAGTCTTAATGGAGTTTCCTTTTCCTGTGCGAGATTCAGCCGTGAATCGCCACTTGAAAGGGAAATTTCCTTCTTCAAACTCAAACCATAATCAGTTACACTTTTTTACTAGCTGTACCCCGCGGTTTCACCCGCGTAGTTCCCGTTTTCGTGAGATTACGGGAATAAAATAAAACCCATGTTACTTTCTGGTAACGTAGCTAAGAATTTTTAAAATCGGTTTAGTGGTTTAGGCGTGAAAGCGTAACAAACAAAAAACTCACATTCGCATTTATTATATTAAAAGAATTTTCTTAGTTTTTTTTTCTATTTGTCTGATTGACGAGACGTACAAGCCGTTCACCTGATAGTTAGCGCTACGCCTGCCCATAACAGTGGCAGTGCCACCCAGAACTTTGCAATGCATAATGCTACGGGGTACTTACGAAATGCATGATGCATTTATATGCGTGAGATTTAAGTGTTTGACATTATTTTTGTCTACTCGCAATAAACGGATCGAAGCAGCTCGCGCAGTGAAACCTCACATTAAAACCAAAAACACAATATCAATTGTGTTGAGAGAAACCAAACGCCTGCTCTGTATAACGTTATAACGGTAATTGTTTTGGCGATTTCGCAATAATCGTTATTATTCGTTACTAATAACGTAATGTATACGCGCGGTTTGTGTTACGCCGGCGACAGTTAGGGTGCGCATTGGTTGGCGCGTAATGCGTAACGTATTGCGGTTAGTACTTTGACTTTTTTCACACTGCTGAAAACACAACAGCTGTGTTATTCATAACTTGCCGCGAGTGCAGAAAAACATGACTGTTGTGTTTGTTGTATGGGAAAACGTTATGGAGTGTGCAGAGACACACCTCAGCAGTGAAACTGTTAAAAATAAACTTCCATGAGTCGTGCGACTGACGCGAGCGACAGATGCGCGCGACTACATGAATGTATGTTGTTTTGAAGCAGTGACAATTAATTCAGTCGCATCGACTGCGATTCGAGGAAATACACTGTAAGCCGACTGCAAATATATTTAAATTGTTATCGTCCCACTGCTGGGCAAATGACTCCATTTCCTCTTAGATTTACTTACTTATTAACATGTATGACTTTTATTATTCTGAATATTTTCGAATATAAAATGGTCATCTGGTACAGAAATTCTGGAGATAACAAACGTCCACAAAAATGGTAGAATCGAATGAAAACCGAAATTTAGAAGTCTAGTAAAATGGTAAATAATCAGGTAAAATTGCTGTCGAAAGCTTGCTTATTTGTTAATTCAATAAAAAAACACGTCAGATCGAGAACCCTTAGTTTTTAAACAATTCTGAATGGAAGTAACCGAATATTTAATTTGCTTACCTCGTCTCCGAAATCTCGCAATTGTTTCCCCCAATTTCCTTCAAACAAACGATTTTTTCCTTACAATAAGATCAAAAGACTCTACTCCGAGTAGATCAAACCCGCCTTTCTCTACGCTGGTAGAGCAGGATAAAATGGAAATAGAATCGCCCGCGCCTCTACCGTGCAGTGAAACAAGTAGACAAAAACCGGCGATATTAACTCCCTTTGTGACTCTGTCAACAGAGAGTAAGGGATGAGAGCTAGAGGGAGCGATAGACCCTACGGTAGAGTCTATGGAAGAGTCTATGGTAGAGTTATTTCGTGTTTTTTTCATTTATTTGATTGTGTAACGAAAAGTACACGTCGTTTCCCTGATGGTAAGCGCTACCCATGACAGTTACAGTGCTACCCAGAACTTCATCATCATCATCGTCAACCCATATCGTCCCACTGTTGAGCACGGGTCTCCCCTCACTTTCGTGAGGAGGGTTAGGCCATAATCCACCAGGGGGCCCGGTCCGGAATGGTAGATAACATACCTACCTTCAAAATAGATCTCGAATAGGTATGTGGGTTTCCTCACGATGTTTTCCTTCACCGAAAAGCGAGTGATAATTACGTACCTATGTTTTACAGAACTTAGCATTGCATAATCTTGCGCGGCGCTACACCGCACTGCACACTTTTTTTTTTAATGACGTGTAAAAGTGCAATATTGTGCCTATTTACAATAAATGATTAGAGTTTGAGTTTGAGTTTGACTGCGCTCGTCACCCTGAGACATCGGTTCTAAAGTCTCAATACGCCCAGTGAAGTCGCTGATGACAATGTCCTCCGAAACGGAACACAATAATGTTTGCACACTATTGCTTGATAAATTCATTGATAAAATAGTTGAAAAACACGCCCCCTTAAATAAATGATATTATTATAATAAACACGTTGGCTGCTGAAAACACACACGTCTGTGTTTTTATAATTTTACGGCAAGTGAAAATACGCCTGCGCGCGAACTCGCACTGCTATATTGACAATTTTATCACACCAGTTGTGTGCGCCCGCACAGCCGATTGAAATTAGTTAAGACACAACGCCAGTAAACAGTAAACACACACGTTGTGCGAAGATTCGCAAAAGGGCCAAGGAAAGTAAAACAGTTCAGCAGTGAAATTGTTAAACATAGCTATAATCTCGTAGTTGTAAGCTCTAGTCTCAACGTTGGAATGTCCATTCCGCCACAGATTAGGCGACAGTCACCACAGCCCAATCTAGTTTCAGCGCATGAATCGTTTTCCGCGGTCTGTGGAAATTAACCCGGGGAGCTGTACGTCATTCTTTGAAAGGTCTTTGGGAAACACATTAGCTCGATAACGTCCCTGATCTAAAATTAAGAAATGATTTCAGTTTTGAAATGATTTCCTGTGTTCGTTATTTAGTCGTATTCTAATATGGAACTGGCTGGTATTTTTTCTAATGACGAGTTTTATTAATAGTGGGAAACGGTAATAATAAATCATAATAAAGTATTTCTTATCATTTCCATTAAACTAAGTTACTGTTATTAACGTTTAAATTTATGTATCACTAGCAGCGCCCCGTGGCTTCCCTCGCGTTAACTACTATCCCACATGAAACGTTAATAATTTTAACGGCCTAAAAAGTATCCATTCCAGGAGTAGTTCTTTTGCAAGATCTAAAGTTTCTATATACTAAATTTCACCAAAATCCGTTCAGCCGTTTTGGCGTGAAGAAATAACAAACACACAAATTCAAGCATTAATTTTATAATATAGTGAGATTTTTACACAAAAATTTTTTTTTACTGTCCATCCAAAGCTTGTCTGGAAGAAATCGCTTTCAGCGATAAGACCGCCCATTGTACTACCCTTGTTTGCCTATTGAAATTCTTCTGTACTGTGTTTATTTTTGTTTCTGGTGTACAATAAAGAGTTTTCTATTCTATTCTATTCTAAATATACTCGTATTACGGCTGAAACACTACATTATTTTTTGTACTATTAGTGACCAATACTGCGTAATTATAAAATTGAAGAACCTTAGTAAAGTTGACGTAGCCTCTCTTCACTGGCCGTGGCGAGGAATCCGTTCGTTTCGTTCCAGAGCGCTTGTATTCCGTTTGTTTGGAGTTATGGCAGGCGGAGCCGTCGCCGGGTACATTAAAATGCTTTGAATAAACACCCGCGGAATAAATACCGCTGGAGGTCGCGGAATGGTCACGTAATGGTGTTCCGTTGCTAGTTACAACGTTCTTGCTGTAAAGACCTTTTGAGATGTTACAAAGATTTTTTGTTTCACTCTGTGTCGAGCGGTTTGTGGTTGCGTGTTGGAACAAGTTTACTCGCAAAACGTCCCATTTCGAAATGGTCATGATGTCACAAAAAGTTCCATTCGCAAAACGTTCCATTCTAAAATAGTTCCATTTGCATAATATTCCATTCTCAGAAGGTCCCATTCTCAAATAGTCCTTTTCTCAAAAGGTCTCATTTGCATAATGTCCCATTCTCAAATAGTCCTTTTATCAAAACGTCCTATTCGCAGAATGTCTCATTCTTAAAACGTCTTAGACGCATAATATAGCGCTAGGTGGGTACATATAAAAGCGATGCGATTCATTTATAAATGAAGATGACCTAAATTCCATTCGCGCCGTTTTGGCATTTGATCTATGGGTTGTATATTGTATAACTACAGATACAATGTAAACATTATACCGGATGTGGTTACATATTCCACCGCCAAGCAGTAGTGTGCAAGTACTGCTGTATGCCGGTTTGAAGGGCACTGTTCCCAGCGAACTTACTGGGCATAGGCGAGTTTGGAACTGATGTTTCAGGGTGACGAGCGCACTGCAGTGCCCTTACAAGGCCCTTTTTTGGATTCACTTGTTTTAACGTCCACTCTGGTTAGTTTGTCTCATGCGCTTGGTCGGGGGGGAACCACGCACTTATTCTTATTCCATGCCGTTCATTTTAAGGCCTTAAACTGAACGGCCTAGATAAGCACCATACACTCATAAATGACAAACGTGACGTGACGTCACTCAAAAATAGACTGAAGAGAATGACAGAGTAAGAGAATGAGATGGAGCTATATAAACTCCCATAAATGCAAACAATTTGTTCAGATCTCTTTGGATACATGTCTCTGGTCGACTTATAAACGCTTAGCGATATTGGTGGAGACAGTTAGCAGGGCAGTTCAGTTTAAGGCCTTAAACTGGATGGATTTAACCGATCGTAGAGAGGTCCCAGTACCCACCCTAATTTGCATTGACGTGACGATGCGTCATAATGATATCGCATCGTTATAATATGTTTTTATCGTAATATACAGCCGTATTCATCGCGCGGTACGTCTAGTGGTTATAAATAGTTGTTATAAATAGGCGGTCTCTGTGCGTGGCTGCTATTTTCACTTGCGGAACTGCGCGTTGGAGCAATTTTACTTTCATTATGTGTACACATAAAAAAAGTCGGAAAAACTGTGGAAACTTTCAATACTACTAGACTCTAGGTTAGACCATATCTGGCCTTATACAGCTTCTTCGAGTCTAATTTGCAGACATACAGACAGACAAAAATAAAGAAAACAGTAATTCAGTTTTATCATTGGTATCCTACGACAAATGTGGAAGTTTGTGAGGATGGATGTTCGTTACTCTTTCACGCAAAAACTACTGAACGTATTTTGATGAAATTTAGTACACATCTAGCTTATTACCTAGATTAATATATAGAATACTTTTTAGCTCGTAAAAATTAACGGTTCCCATGGGATAATACTAAACGCGGGTGAAACCGCGGGGCGCAGCTATTAAATAATATAGATACATTTGAATTTGTCTATAGCATCCTTATTTTTGTGAAAATCACTAAGTTACCCTGCTACACGAATTAATTACATTAAATATTGTAATATTATTAAATACTTGTGTATTTAATTATGTTCTACTTTAGTGACGTGTGTTATATCCAAAACCACATAACCGATATTACAAAATCATTAATTAGCGATATTAATATTTTCCATTGACATCCAGCCAAGCATGCGATTGACAGCTATCATAGGGTGTAATATAAGGGTGAAATTACACGAGCTGCCGTCAAAGCGGCCACTGGCATGTGAACCGCTCGAGCAGTTGTTTCAATTAGATGGTAATACCTTATAATTGGCAGTTAGAGCGTTTAGCCATTTAATGACGATCGAACATGTGAAGTCGCAGGTTGGTGCTAGTGAAAAACTGATTTAGCTACTGTAGGTTAAAACTCAAATCTTTCGTAATGAAAGTAGGCAAAAGTAATGCACTTTTAATAGTCAAATAAGTCTCATATTAACATCAACCTATATCGTCCCACTGCTGAGCACGAGTCTCCCTCAGCTTCGTGAGGAGGATTAGGCCATAATCCACCATGAGGGCCAGATCCGGATCGGTGGATCACACACCTAGGTCCGAAATAATTCTCGGGTAAGTATGTGGGTTTCCTCACCATGTTTTCCTCCGCCTCATATACCTTGAGAAATTGAAAAAAAATAGTCGTCTATGATTAACTAAACTAATAAGTAACTGATTATGGTTTGAGTTTGAAGAATTCTTCCACATCATCATCATCACCTGAATATTGGGTCTGCACGAGTGCACGCGTCTCCCCTCACTTTCGTTAGGAGGATTAGGCAATGATCCACCATGGGGGCCCGGTCTGGATTGGTGGATCACATACTTCCGAAATAATTCTCCTCAAATAAGTGTCTAGAGCGAGTGTTCTTAGCTATGATTAAAAAAAAACTATTCAACCGTTTGAAGATCATCAGGTCCTTTCTAGTGAAGGTTTTTTTTACATTTATTAGTTTATATTTTATAACATACTAGCTGCGCCCGCGGTTTCACCCGCGTAGTTCCTGTTCCCGCGGGAATATAGGGATAAAATATAGCCTATGTTACTCGCTGTCAATGTAGCTTTCCATTAGTGAAATAATCTTTTAAATCGGTGCAGTGGTTTAGCCGAAACCTTACATATTTCCATACAAACTTTCATCCCCTATTTCAAACCCTTACAATGCGTTTTTCGCGATAAAAAGTACCCTATGTCCTTTCTTAGGATCTAGACTATCTCTTTACCAAATTTCATTTCAATGGGTTCAGTAGTTTAGGCGTGAAAGAGCAACAGACAGACAGAGTTACTTTCGCATTTATAATATAAGTAGGGATTATGATGGAAGAAAGTCAGATATATCTCAATTATTTCACGTCACATACGACGTTTTGTCACTACAAAAGTATGACGTCATTACTTTAATGTAGAGAAGATGAAAAGCAAACTGTTGTTAAATATTCATCTCAATTTTAAACGAGAAGATAATGAATTACCCTTCCCTTAAATAAATACAGTAATCCTCACTGTCGCAAGTAATGATCAACGTGGTCAAACTGTATAGTCATAACTGTTTAATGAATTAATTATTAAAATATAAATTATACTTAAAATACAAAAACTTGATAGTAAAAGTAGCAACTCACTGTTGTGACATCTGTTGTGACATATCTAATAATACATCATTTTATTTTATTTTATTTTATTTTATTGAGTGACGAGACGAGCAAGTCGTTCATCTGATGGTAAGCGTTACAGTGCCACCCCGAAATTAGCATTACAGATTGCGCTTGCCACCCTAAGACATCAGTTCTAAAGTATCGGACACCCAGTAATTTCGCTGGAAACAGTGCCCTTCAAACCGGAACACAAAATTGTTTGCACACTACTGCTTGGCCGATGATAGCAAATATTTACTTCCACAGAAGGTTGCAGAAGAAACCTACTAAAAAAAAAGAAAAACAAAAAAAAATCTAACTACAAAACTTCCCTCACGACGTTTTCCTTCACTGAAAAGTAATTGATAATCACTGCCTCATATAAGGCAGTGCGAGCGGTGACACCCTGGTAGGAGAACGTCTGCCTTCCAAGGACAGGGTCCTGAGTTCAACTCCCATTGCGGGCCCGTACCTATGAGTTTCTTGCAAAACATATTAATGCTTTCCTTGCTTGCTTGCTTTTTACTTCTACCAGAGATCTCACCACGAACAGTTAAATCCATCCACTTTAAGGTCTTAGTCGACCAGAGAAATTTATCCAAAGATATCGTAACAATTTGTTTGTATCTATGAGAGTTTATATAGTTCCATCTCATTCTTTTTCTCTCTCATTCTCTTCGGTCTTTTTTTGAGTGACGTCACGTCACTTTTTTCATTTATGAGTGTGTGGGGCCAATCTAAGCCGTTCATTGTAAGGCCTTAAAATGAACTGCGTGGAATAAGAATGCCTTTAATATTGCACTGCCTTATCTGCGTCAGTGCCTTTTCATCGCGCCGTTTCTCATAAGCGCAAGTCTTCACTATCAATTAAGCGTTCTTTCTCTCTGGTCCGAGAGGAACCTTTGATCTGTTTTTGGCTTTATTATAAAAAATTACCATTTTGGCCGGTGGGGAATGATAGAACGCCAATTCGTTAGAAGTTGATAAACCAATAGAGCATTTTTTTTTAATTTTGGCAAAGTACACATGTTTAGACGGCCTAAAACTTAATTGGTTAGTAGCGGGAGGCCTTTTCTGTAACAGACCGCCTGGGGAAGTACCACACCTCTGCCAGATATTCATCCGCCAGGCAGTAGTGTGCAAACATTATTGTGTTCCGGTTTGAAGGGCACTGTTTCCAGCGAAATTACTGGGCTCAAGAGACTTTAGAGCCGATGTCTCAGGGTGACGAGCGCAGTGCAGTGCCGCGCAGGGTTATGCAATGCAGGGGTCTGGGTGGGGCTGTGACTGTTATGACCAAAACGATCCTTATCCTTTTAACATTATGGACTAAACTAAAAATTAAAAAGAAGACAATGTTTTTTAAATTCCGTTTCTTTTTATTACAGGTGACACTCCGAACGACAAACGACTCATCATGTTCTAACAAACCGAAACGACAATCCAACCGTGTAGTGACCAGTTAAGTGAAGTGCGTGTGATGTAAACGTGTATTTGTGCCGTGTTGATGTGTTTCCGACAAGAGATGGCGCTGAAAGCAATTCTAGCGGTCGCCGTTTTAGCTGTCGTCGGGTGGCCCACCACTTTAGCTGAAAGAGGTAAGAATATTATATGAATTTAATTATAATGACAAAAAATGGAATCAAACTTGGTTAAAGAACTAACTTCACTTTGCTGTCCTATCCATATACATAGGTATTGCACCAGCGCAAATATTAAGTTTGTAATAGTAAAACGCATTTTTTTTTTTATTCCATATATGTGGTTTTTAGATTTTCCATTTACATGTGCTATAAGACACTGCTTCTTCTTAAATTTCATGATTCTATGTCAACTGGAAGTACCCTATAGGTTTTGATTCCGTTGTGAAATCGCGAAAAATGCGATAATATGCGACATAAACGGTCATATCTTTTGACTGCATTGACTTACAATTGTGATATTTTCACAGCTGAAAGTAATTATTAACCTAAATAGTGCGTAAAAGTTTCAACTCGATACCTTTATTTTTTCCTGAGAAAAGGGGTCTTGACAGACGGAGAACAAAGTGAAGCTATAAGTGTTCCTTTTTCCTTTTTAACCCTAAAACTATAAATTTATATTAATTCTAACTTTTTTTATTCACACGAGTCTCAAGAGAGATGACTCTAAATTGACTAACACTACGAAGAGTCGTATTGCTTTTGAAAATTTAAATTCTAGTCAAAAACTAGGGTATATAGGACTACAAGCCTCGATATGTTTTGTCGTCAACCACTAGGGTCTATTCCACGACATAGCATAGCAAGGCTCGTTCCACATCTCCCAAACCAGTGGATACAATCAGACGCCGGTCACGTGACGCGGACGCGGACAAAACGAATGAGCGCGCCAGCCAAGCCGCCCACCGCGCAAACTGAGTTAGCGCTGCACACGGGCGGGTGAGACGCAGCGTTCGACACGCCTCCTCAGACAAACAGACTTTGTAATTTTTGTCAAGACGTATAATCTGCGGAATTCGTCATATATATTGGTGAACTGTACAGACAGGCAAGCCACAGAGCTCTTAGCCAAATACGCCGGTCTTTTTTGCCAAACCTTTTGATATCAGGAAGTCACTATTTATCAAACAGTAAAGCGAGGTTTTCTCTTGAGGTCTCATTACTCGTAGCTCTAATTTTATACATTATATAGGTGGATATAAGCTGCGCCCCGCGTTTTCACCTGCGTTGAGCAGTATCCCACAGGAACTGTTAATTTATACGGGATAAAAAGTTTTATATGTGTCAATCCTGGTAATAAACTGTATGTATGCCAAATTGAAGCTTTTTTTACGGGATTGAGTTACAAACATCCAAACAAACAAATTTTACCATTTAAAATATTAGTAGGTTTAGTTGGATATTATTGGATATTTATGTTGGCTTAAGCCATCACCTTCTCTTTCATCAACTCAATTAATTATAAGTAATTATGCAATAACGATTCAAACTACTCGTCCAGCAATGCTACGCCAGATAAAAAAAAAAAATTTTTTTTTTAATATTGTTTAAAAGTCATATAATTTTTTGCTTAATAATTTTCATTATTAGCGTTTCCCCGCCCGTCTGCGTGCTACCAATCAGTTCACCCGCCGAAATCGCCGTGACGTGAGCTTAAAAGCTTTTCGAGATTTTTCAGTGTCCGCCCGTACACTGCAGTGTTGCATTGTAGTGCAGGACGTTGTATTGTTTCGGGAAATCACAATGGATCTGGTTCGGTATTCATTAGGAGCACATACAGAATGGACCCTAGCGATCCCTTTCCTCGCATCTCTACCCGTAATCCGGGGGACAATCGGGAGGTCAATCAATATTACACGCCCAAATGACAATAGACAAACGGCTAAGTATAAACCTTCATACTAGCAGGTTGTCTTTTGTTTTGTCCACGTAGTATCTTTGAGACACACGCATTTGGCGCGTGTACAAACGTCGTAGTTACGTGAAATGTCAAATGAGTTATTTGTATGAAGTGTCCGGGTCTGTTATGGGTTAGAAAACAGACGGCGGAAGGAATATTAGCTTTAGAACAGCATCGGGTTACAATGTGAATGAAAAGACAATGATTCCTTTAGAAAAGGTTACTTTGCTAATTACAGAATGAAAAATGCTTTAGAGGGATTAACTCGACTTCATTCTAGCTTCAGCTTTCAGTGTAATTATTCTTTCATCGATGCTTTGCTAAATTATGTGAAGAGCAGCTCGTTTGCTTGATGGTAATATTTTGAAATCAACGGCGAACTAAATTAAACCAATCAGCGCTTCTATTTAATTGGACTCGCCGAGAAAGATTTAACTTCATATTCATCATTATCATCATCATCCCATATCTGTCCACTGTTGAGCAACGGTCTGCCCTCAATTTCACGAGGAACATAAGGCCTTAATCCACTACGGGGGCACGGTCCGGATTGTTGGATGCCTACATCCTAAATAATTCTCGGGTAGGAATGTGGCTTTCCTCACGATGTTTTCCTTTATCGAAAAGCGAGTGATAATAACGTAGTGTTTTACAAGAAACACATTGGTACGTGCCCGCACTGGGATTTGAATTCACAGCCTTCTCCTTGCAAGTCTACATGTGTCATATTAACCCCATTTCCACACCACCATCGTATTGTTTAAACACGATAGTAATTGCAAAAGCACTGCAGTTGTAGTGTAATGTATCACGTAATCGGCAGGCGCTGGCCGCGGCTGGCAATCTGCCAGAGCCTTAATGGGGTTACCTCTACTCATTACAAGAGGCATCGCCACCTACCGCTGGAACAAGGTTAATTTTGGATGGAGAGAAAACGTGGAGATTTATGCATTTCTTCGTTTAAATGATAAGTTAGAGTGTCCATTTAGATGATGCCTAAGCTAGTGAAAACGGGCATTATAGGTCGTAGGACTAAACCTGATGAAATTTTAATCATTAGTTTGAAACTAGATAAAAAAAAGCAATGCAGAGTGCGGCGTGCGGCGCTGTCAGTTTGATACATTTTCATCGAAATGACAGCGACGCGCGGCGCTGTCATAATGTACCAAAGTGACAGCGCCACGCGCGTACTGCGCGCCACGCTGCAAATCATACTGAAGAGGCGTAGTGAGCGGCATGTAGCGTAAATCGTAAATTACGTAACGTCGCTTAATATACATTAGTTACATCGAGAATGGAATGTGTTGAAGTTAATTGATTTGGGTAATGCCTATAAATTCATATGAATTTTTGCAAGCATTTATTCAAATCTCTTTTTTTTTTTCATTTTAAAATTCCTTAAACTAGTAGTTCGCCCCGACATGGAGTTTGCTACCTCTATATCTTAACAGCTCTTGCTTATTTTACTCATATTTGAACTTAAATAGTTATATGTACATTAATTACCACCGTTCGTTCAACTAAAAGCTCCCTAGCTCGAGGCCCGAGCAGCTCACCATCCGAGCAGGCCTGTATCATACACGTGTATTCAATTTCAGGTCGTTTTGTTTCTCAACTGAAAACAAAGCCGGGCAGATAGGATTGTCCGGGCGTTCGGAACTATGTCCGGTTCCTGGCTTTCCTGTGACATTCTTGTTTGGGAAATGGATTTTGGAGATATCGATAGGCAAGCTCTGCTGAGCAAAGCAAATAGAAGAAATAGTGAAGGCAAACAGAAAAATAGAACAGTGTTTCTGAAATAGAAAAATAAACGAAAAAATTTATATGCTCCACGTTTCAATTTCAAAATGTTGGTCACGCGAACCGCAAGGGGGCCTACGTCTAATAAAATTTAAAACATCAGCCACTAAAAATTGTTTTTTTTTGTTTTAGGGTTCCGTAACGAAATGGCAAAAAACGGAACCAACTTTTTTTAATTTACTAAACACGATGTGTCAGTCCGAGATTATTATCTCTAAAATTCCTCAAACTTTTTAAATAAGTATGTTATATTATAAAATAATGTGAAAAAACTAAGCTTATAGCGCCTAAGCGGCAAGCCAGAAAGAAGAGACATGGCACGCCATTTGATGCCTTTTTCATACAAAATGTATCATACATGAATATCTTTTTCTTTTTTATTCGACTGAGTGACGAGACGAGCAAGTCATTCACCTTAATCCTGCGCGGCACTGCACTGCGCTCGTCACCCTGAGACATCGGCTCTAAAGTCTCATATGCCCAGTAATTGTAAGTGACGCGGCGCTACAGGTAACTACGGCGCTTTGCATTAATCTGTCTTACGCTTAATGAACATTTTAATCAACATTTTTACAAAAAAGAAGATACATTTAATAGTTTTTGAAATATCCGCTGTATACGGAACCTTAAACTGTACGAGAACAAACACGCACTTGTCCATTATTATAATATTTAAACCGTAAAAAGCAATTTAAAAGGTACGCCATCAAATATTGCTTATTTCGCTTGCTCCGGATTTTAATATTAAATTATAATGATAAAATCTCTGGGTAATTTATTTGTGTATTTAATGATAGATAAGCTTATTTTATTACCCGGTGCAATCGGGAGAATGGAAGTAGGTAGGGAGGGATTCTAGATAAATTAATTTGAAAAAAATAATAAATGACGTCCTCTAAGCTAAAAAATCTTTATCCAGATGGTCCCTAAGAATCTCACGTGACGTGAATCTCTTCTGCAAGAGACCGCCTGGGGAAAGACCACACCTTTGCCTGATATTCATCCGCCAAGCAGAAGTGTGCAAACATTACTGTGTTTCGGTTTGAAGGGCACTGTTTCCAAAGAAATTACTGGGCATATGAGACTTTAGAGCCGATCTCTCAGCGCAGTACAGCGCCGCGCAGGATTATGCAATGCAAAGTTCTGGGTGGCAATGTAACTGTTATGGCCAGGCGTTGCGCTTACCATCAGGTGAACGACTTGCTCGTCTCGTCACTTAGAAAAATAAATAAAACTCTACCACTGGTTTTAAAATACATCAAATTGAGAAGAACCGGCAAGAAACTCCAGAAGCATGGTGCAAAAACCGTTCAACCAAAGTAATTCCATCTGGTGCCCATTTAAATATGTGGAATATGGGGCAAACCATTAGGAGGGCAAAATATTCTCAGATTGAATAACGCGAGAGAGGGCAAGGCAATGCAATTTATGAAATTAACTTTACAATTTCCGCAGGTGCGTAATGTTCGCGGGACTAGGGGATGCGGGGGGGGGGGGGGGGGGTTTGATCTCTTAATTATTTAGGAAAACGTTTGAAGTTAAGAAGTTCCTTTATTTGGATCGGGGGAAAGGAATGATCATAGATTTGTTTGTTTAAATCGAAGGTTCTGCAAGATTTTACAGGCCTACTTTGACTTATAAGTGTTTTGAGTTTGTTTCGTTTTCTTTTCTTCTGTATAACAGTCATGATTTTTTTGTCTCAACATACCTTAGCGAGTAATTTTTAACACTGATTAGAAATTCTTAGACTATTTTTTTATAAAGACTGTAATAAACTATACCTACTATGTACTGTGGTATTTGATATTCTACTACTAGTTGCAAAATACAAATGCAGGCAAAGGAGAGAATTACGAAATATTTCTACAAATTCTATTGCAATAAAGTCAATTATTATGTAAATGAAAAATTCCCTCCAAAAATACCCTTTTCTGCCAACGCTACGATGACGTAATTCGTTATTACGACACACCTCCGGCCTTCGATTCATATGCCTATATATTATATTTTATATTGAATTTAGCAAATGCGCGCTCTGCCCGGGCAATCGCGTAAAGGCGTTTCTACACAGGGAGACTTTCTCGTACAGTGTGGACGAGAAAACCGTTTGCTCTATTCTAGTAGCAGTTCTTGGCAGCTCACACTTAACTTATTTTGTTTTTCTCGTCAACTTTTTGACGAGACGAGCTAGTCGCTCACCTAATGGTAAGCGCTACGCCTGCCCGTAACAGTTACAGTGCCACCCAGAACTTTGCATTGCATATTCATGTGCGGCACTGCACTGCTCTCGTCACCCTCTCTAAAGTCTCATATGCCCAGTAATTTCCCTGGAAACAGTGCCCTTCAAACCGGAACACAGTAATGTTTGCACACTAATGCTTGGCGGATGAATATCTGTCAAAGGTGTGGACTTCCCCAAGCAGTCTCTTGCAAAAGTCTGGGGTTTGTGCGACCATGGTCCTCGTAGTTCCTGATTCCCTAGATACAGGGAATCCTAGTTAAGGGTCAGATTCTATGTATGTGACGCGTTACTTATTTTTTTATTTAACTGAGTGAGGAGACGAGCAGGTCGGTCACCTAATGGTAAGCGCTACGCCTGCCCATAACAGTTACAGTGCCACCCAGAACTTTGCATCACATAATCTTGCACGACACTTACTTAAGGGTGATCGGATTATCGACTATCGAGAAACTTTCCCAGTGTACACTAACCTTGTTCCGCACCGTTCGAATGTTTTCCTATTGTGTTTTGATTTTTTTGAGGGTAAAATAATATTTGCTGATGACAGTGCGGTTTGCAAACGTAATTTAATAGATTGGAAGGTGTACAGGGGTTTGGTAAACGAAAAGGTAGGCAATTTTAGTAAGTGTGGGTGTTGTATGGAAGTTTTTGGGGGTTTGATTTATTTTGAGCAATATAACTAAGTATGTATGTAACGTAGGTAAGTACTGTCATGTCAATTTAGTTGTAGCTAGTCGAGTAGGGTGCCACTCAGTGAATACATTTCTTTTTACTGTCATGGTAATTTAAAAAGATGGTTTCAAGAAAAATGTATCCAAGTAAATTATTATTTTAATTTGTTTTATTTACAGAACTTAAAAAATAAAAATAAACTTGTAAATAAATAATAATAAGGCCTCTGATTTATTTAAATGAAAAATATTTGTATTAATTGAGCTTAATAGTAATTTTTATCTTAAAATGAAAAAAAAAAAAATGTTTAACGTCGCTAGAAAATGTTGACGAGTGCAGTATGCAAAAGGGTTTTTTTTACGTTACTATCAGGTAGTAAACAGTTACCGCCGCCTATGGACCCCTGCAACACTCGGGGCGTTGTCGATGCGTCGCCTACCTACTCTCCACAGCTCTTGGCAACTGTATAATTACTGACATGAAACCTTAAAAATTAATGTCCATCGTTAAACATTCATATATCCCTAATAAAAAAACCACACAGGTACGCCTAAATAAATCCCTTTTGACCCTTCCAGGGGCGAACCGGAAAAATCAAGTTACAACCGGCCCCTAGTGGAAATTGTCCGTCTCTGGCCGCTCCCTAATGGCATTAGCTTGAATATTGGATACACATTTGCATGAGAGGAGACTAAATAAATTACAGAGGTTGTACCCTTTTTTAACCGTGTAACTTTTTATTTCGGAGCGAAACGGAACTGCAGTTCAGCACAGGAATTATGTGTGAAACATTTTTATGTCTTTAAAAGTGAAGGGAGACCCCTGGTTTGACCCGTCTTTTAAAATGTAGAGGTTTAGGTTGACGATTGCTGATTTTATTTAAACATTTTTTTTTAATTGAAAGGAATTTACATTTTTATTTGTGTATATGTGTTATTTATGCTGCATGTGGGTCTTGTTTTTTAAAGTAATACTTCTTTACGCACGCTTGACTTGGGTAGTAAGCTGGTGAATGCGTTACGAAAAATGTGATCGGGCGAGGCGAAAGGAAGTTGAGAGGGAGACATAAGTTAGTGAATATAGAAATACAGAGAGAGTTACGTTTCGTATATTTTTCGAAATATCTTTTATAAAAATGTTTTGAAATATTTTTTTTAAATAATATGTAGTTAATGTTGATGATAATACAAAAATAAAAAAAATCAAACAGTAAAAAATAAGTGAATAAATTATAGTAAAAAATAATAATATACGAACTAAAATGTAGAAAAATAATTAATTTAGTGATAAAAAGATATCAAAGGTTATTTTATAAATATGAAAAGTTCAGCTCCTCATGGTCTTAGGCGTTTTCATCAAAATTGGTTTAATTTTTTTTAACGATTCCAATTATGGTTGGACATGTTGGACATCTTATGGTTCAAAAAGTGTCTTAACAAGAGGATAAATTATCTTAAAAAAATTTAAAGAAATGAAACAAAATCATTAAGACAATAATGGTCCAACTAAGTCCAACTACACCCAATTAAGTCCTAATTTATTATCTTTTCGACATTTTTCCTCCTAGTATTAAGAGTGACACATCAACCCCCACCCACCACCCTCCAAGTTGTTTGCTGGCAAATTACAATTCTTATCCAAATATTTCCGAGAATCTTTGTAATGTTGATTAAAAAATGTCCCGAAGGAAATCGTCGTGAGAGTAGATTTCATTAATTATAAGATTTTAGATTTAAAAATCGATAAAATAATAATAGCAAAAAAATAACGTGACATGATCACATACATTTCCTAGAGAATCAGGAACTATGAGAACCATGGTTCCACAAACACCCAGACCCAGAGCGAATGCCTGTTGGTTGTTCATTCAGACAGATATTACAATTGGCGAAAATTTTACCCGGAACACTGCGTAGCCGGTTCATCACCCACTCATAAACTGGAGTCTGTCACATGGTCAATTACATAAAAAAACTTGAGGTATTACAAAAAGCAAATAAGCACTTAGTTTTGTATTTTTTATACCTTAGGTTGGGTTACATTACTAAAGTTTTTTTAGGGATTCATATTATTAAAAAAAAAACTGTATCGGTGAATTTTATTTTAAATCGGTCCAATCGATTTTGAGATTATTCATTACAAACAAACATACAAAAATCCATATCTTCTCTCGTTATGCTATTATTGTAGAATGTATTATTGTATAGATTATGAGAACTCATGTTTTTGATTTTTTTTGTTTCTATTTGTGTAGAATATTATGCCTTTGAAATCCGTAGATATGCGCAAAACTATAGAAACAAATTAAGAACCTCTTCCTTTTAAAGTTGCCTAACAAATGAAATCTACCTTCGAAAAAAGGTCAAAAGCAAATTCAATTATACAGAAATAGTAACAAGCAGTAATTAGGGAGGCATTCAATACACGAGTGGCTCAATTCGCTTTTTATTTCCTTACAAAAAAACCTTGTTTTGTCGTTATAGAGAAAATCGCCGCGTTTTGTGATCTTTGCCGTTCGTTTTCTTACAAATGGAAAATAATTATAATTATTTAGTATTTACTTACATACCAGATATTTTAAGGCAAATTTTGTAGACATGTTCTAGATTAATTAGGTACACATTAAAATAAATTTTGAAACTTAACAATGTATCCATAATATTGACGAAATTTTTACAATGGAAGTGATTTCTTGTGTGTTAACAAAGTTTTGCAACAAAAATATAAATAAACTATATTTTGGAATTCATTAATCTTATAATAATAATATGTATGTTCAAAAATATAAAAAAAAACTGCACTATTATATACAAGTCAGATTTTCATTGCAAAATCTTACGCGGCACTGCACTGCGCTGCTCACCCTGTGACAAAGTTTTATAACCAATCATTTCCCTGAACCAAAACACAATAATATCTTCTATTTGCACACTACTGCTTGGAAAATAAATATCTAGCGATGATGTGACACGTCCCTAAGCGGACTCTTGTATAAAATCTTCTAAAACTGTTTCTGTTTTGAAATAAAATGAATATGTCTACGACCCACGTTCAATATTTTTATTCTCATCCTAACTAATATTATAAAAGCGAATGTGAGTTCGTTTGGTTGTTACGCTATCACGCCTAAACCACTAAAACGATTTAGAAAAATCTTTCACCGATGGAAAGCTTCATTATCAGCAAGTAACATAGGTTATATTTTGTCCCCGTATTCTTACGAGAACGGGAACTACGCGGGTGAAACTGCGGGACACAGCTAGTATTCTATATATAACTTAAAAACTTTAACCCTTTCCGATCCCAAGCTTGTAATAACAGAGCGAATAGTTGTCCAAGTATTCAGGGTTAGGCGGAGTTGCGGTCGGTTTGACCCCGTCGGCTTTTGAGGGTTATTTCGCGGGTTGTACAAATGCACTGGATTTTAGGTGGATTTTCTGTAGTTGGCACTGTTGGTAAAATACTAGGAAACGTTAACTGATGAACCGTTTTACTTTTTTATGGCATATTTGTGGAACATCATGACAACAAACAGAGGAAACTTACGGTGTAAAAAAAATAAAAAAAATAAAATAAGATGTAGACAAGAGAAAGAAGAAGAAGATGAGAAGAGTAATAGTAAGAGAATAGTAAGATTTGTATCGCCGCCGCCTTGATCTGTTTGGACATTTAGCATGACATGTAGTAAAGACAGAAACCGTCCTTAATGTAGGCACCTACACTCAGCAACAAAAGTCCCAACTTCCAGTGAATCTACTTGAAAAATTCTAAAAATTAAAACAAAATAAAAACAAATAGTAAATTTTCACACACTTTTAACGCTGACTGTTCGAACACATCCCAGCTTAGACAAATATCCTCCCAATCGGAGGTCCAAAACTTTCTCCTTTTCAACTTTATTTCCCTCTATTTTCTTTCCACCCCCACTTTACTAGAAAAACATTGCACCACTATCAGCCGAAGACCAAAAGAACCCATGACTTTTAACTACCCCCATTACTCGGGATCAATATTTATTGACCACAAGTCACGGGGACACAACCGGGACATTGGCCGGGACACAAGCCGGGACGCTCCTAAATAACTAAAGGTCCCTGCGTCCCGATTTACGTGACAACTGGGACTAACGCGAAACGTGACCGTGTCGGACATTCTTCTGGGTTAGTGCTTAGTTTCGTTCCTGGTACATTTATTGCTTTCAGTATTTAGTGATTGTGGCATTGGAATTGGGAAAAGATTTGATGTCACCTGTTAGCCATTGTTGAACATTACTGTGTTCCGGTTTGAAGGGCACTGTTTCAAGCAAAATTACTGGGCATATGAGACTTTAGAGCCGATGTCTCAGGGTGACGAGCGCGGTGCAGTGCTGCGCAGGTTTATGCTATGCAAATTTCTGGGTGGCACTGTAACTGTTATGGGCTGGCGTACCGCTTACCATCAGGCGAATGACTTGATTGTCTAGTCACTCAGACAATACTCATGCAATTCTGGTAATTATAGGAAGCTATATTATCCCTGACTGCTTTAAGCTATGTTTTATTCCGAGAAAATGTAGGATTTCTGCAGATAAATGGGATTTCTCGGATGCAACCGCATGGAGATAAACATTAGGTTTCGTTTCCATTAATACATTTTAAATATTAATTAGTTCAAGTACATTAGCGTTATCACAAAGGACATACTAAAATATAAAAATAGTTCGAATAATAAATAAGTGAAAAGCACACGTTGGTATTTATTTCCTTTAATTCCAGAGTTCTTTTGTCTCGTTTAGGTAAAATGCAAATAAATATAAAACAACAAGATAGAGACAAGGCAAAAATACAAATAAATAAAACAACGAAAATAATCAGCAAGTGAAGAAATATCAGATCGAGTCTACAGAAATAATCCAGTAACCCAACTTGTGCACACAATTTACGTGTACATTTAACAAGGAGAGGAGTGGCGCATGTTCTTTAAACGTCTTATGCTTTGACATTACCTTTTTCGCTGAACGAAGTGTACGGGCCTTTCATAGAGATTGACATTTGCTAATGGATTTTAAAAGGTTAACTAAGCCGCACCGTCTATGATAAATGCTGATCTACCAGTAAAGTGATATTGTATGATGACATGTTAGGTGCGGTTCCGCGCGCGGTAACTATCATCTCACAGAAACTGATCATTTTCACAAGATAAAAAGTATTCTATGTTATATTCCAGGACCTAAAGTATGTGTATACTAAATTTTATCAAAATCTGTTGAGCCGTTGTGGTGTGAAAAGGGAACAAACACATTTACAAAATTTCTCATTTATAATACTCGTTTAAATTTATCATTTATAATTTCATCAAAATCCGTTCAGCAATTATTGCGTGAAATCGTAATAAACATCCATCTATCCTCACAAACTTTCACATTTATGATATTGTAGTAGGCAGTAAGATAAGTGTAGAAATGAAGATGTCGACAGTATAGAAAAGGCTGTGTCCTTACTGTGACCACACTATATAGTGTACACCATTTTGTCCGCGAGTTTCTCTGAATCGTTACCGTTGTTTTGGACCGTCTCGCTTTGTCATCCATTTCACTATTCTTTGCTCCTTAAGAATCTCGAAATTATTGTTCAAAATGTCCTAGAAACCGCGATGGAGTAGTTCGTTTTTTACAACGTTTAGTGGAATATCACGTTGTGAATCGAGACGATCAGGCGCCTCACCACGAACGGCTAAATCCATCCAGTTTAAGGCCTTAAACTGAACTGCCCTGCTAACTGTCACCACCAATATCGCTCAGCGTTCATAAGTCGACCAGAAACATTTATCCAAAGAGATCATAACAATTTGTTTGCATTTATGGGAGTTTATATAGCTTCATCTCATTCTCTTTCTCTCTCATTCTCTTCAATCTATTTTTGAGTGACGTCACGTCACGTTTGTCATTTATGAGTGTGTGGTGCTAATCTAAGTCGTTCAGTTTGAGGCCTTAAAATGAACTGCGTGGAATAAGAATAAGTACGTGGTTACCCCCCAGTTCTATAAAGATTATGTCGTAGAAGGTAAGAATAGGCCCCCGAACCGTGGCTCTTTGTGTCAGTTTACTTCGCCGAGCTGATTTCAACCTTTGATAAATGTGCCTCCAGCTCTTGGTCTATTGTTGCCTACATTGGCGTTTAGAAAATATATCATAGTTCAATTGTCTTTGTTCACGTGGGCCCCGAGAGGGCACTCGCGAATGTTAACTATCTCTACAACTAGATTTGAAATAAAAATGAAAAAAAAAAAACAAATCACTTTTTAATTTCAGATCCAATTAATTATCCATCCACGGTTGTGTGGATCCATGACCCAAAACTCAAATAATTTATTGCAAGTAGGCAAAAAATGTACTTTTATTAGTCAAACACTTAAGTCTCATTTAAGTACTAAAGAAAAAAAAATGATCTACTAACCTAATGATTAACTGATTAAGGTTTGAGTTTGAATAAATCGTTGTTAAATAAACTAAAAAACAGGCTTTAATAGCAAGCCGAACTAAAACATAGAAAATTAACTAATTTAATGGTAAAAAAGCGTGAAGTATTTTTATTATATAACTAGCTGTACCCTGCCACGCTTCGCTGTGGCACATTCGCACATTCGCTGATATGTCACTGATGAAAAAAATAGATAAAAACAATCCTTGATGCGGATTATATATCATGCTAAAATTTCAGCTCGATCGGTGCAGAACTTTTTGAGTTTTTGAAGCGTACACAAACCAACATAACATTTTTATATATACAGATTTATGCCCTTTGATATCAAGAACCCCTCGGTTTTTACCATAGAATTAATTATTTTTATACTAGACAATTTCATAAAAACAGGATACCATTTAGAGCAATTCATGCAATTTAATTAATTTTATTTTGCCATTTTAAGCAATTGAAAGCTCTGATTGGCGCTGTACCTATTATGGGCAAACATAGCGCTTACCATCAGATAAACGACTTGCTCGTCTCGTGACAGTCATAAAAATGTGGCTACGTCTATTTAATGCAATTAGATTACAGTCTTACTAACAATTTCTAGTTGAAACACTAAAACGAGAGAGAAACATGTTTCACCTAAAACAAGGAGATGCTATCTCCCCTTAAGATGTTCTGACATTATCTCCCGAGACAAAGCAAGAAACTACCCGCTTCATCCCCCGCTGGACTCTCACCCCAATCTGAGCCCGGCTTCATCAATCTTGGTGGGATTAAAAGCCTCCCTTAGGGTAGTAATAAATACCACTTAAGTATTGAGTGTTTGCGATTACTATTTCTCGATTTGGGGTGGTGGATAGGGGATGATGTGCAGATGCGTATGCCTGTGCTTTATTGGTCTGGGGGCTCGATTGGGTGCTCAAAATTGCTTTTTTTAGCTGACTTTAAAAAGGAGAGGGTACGCCATTCGGTTGTTTTTTTTTTGTTTTTAATTTTTTTTGTAAGCAAGAGACCCACACCTTTTGCCAGATATTTATCCGCCAAGCAATACTGTGTCCCGGTGTGAAGTGCACTATTTTCAACTAAATTACTGGACATATGAGACGTAAGAACCGATGTCTCAGGGTGACGAGCGCAGTGCAGCGCCACGCAAAATTATGCAATGCAAATTTCTACGTGGCAATGTGACTGTTACGGGCAGGGGTAGCGCTTACCATCAGGTGAACGTCCTGCTCGTCTCGCTACTCAATCAAATATAAATAAAAACACTCGAATACGAAATAATTCTCAGGCATGTTCCATACATAATTATTATATTCGCATTTTACAAGAAACACATTGGAACACACGAAAGAAGAAACACACTGGAATTTGAACTCACGACCGTCTCCTTGGAAGGCGGACGTTCTACCAATAGGCCACCATTGCTTGTCACTCATTCCTTCGATACAGAAAGTCCTTATTAGAGGTCAGGATCTATTATATAATCGTGACGTGTAAATAAAATATTCTTAACCTCATACTCGAGGAATCTGGAGTTGCACTCTTCAACATTACGGTATACCTTTCCATTAGACAGTGAGTGGAGCGAGTCATCAAGCAAGTCATTAACAGTCCAGTGATAATGTGCAGATAAATCTAAAGCGGCGGAAACGCTGCTGAGGCGGTTTCCTTCGGGAATAGGGAGGGGACAAGAACTGTATCGAAACTATCGAATTATCGATACACGATGAAAAGGAAAACTTTATCGTACTTGCTGAAATTTACCGCCAAGGGTTTGTTGATTAATCGATTCCGATCAATACCGATCTATTCCGATTAAAGATTAATTAGACACGAGATAGTCCGAAGGTCTCCGATGAGCACGAATGATATTCTTGCATGTTTAAAAAAACCGGGCTCATTTGCATGCACCATCTAGTGTGAATCTTGGAACTATATCGGCCTTTACAAACAAAAACACTGCGACTGATTTATGTATTTGTAAATTGTCGATAGTTTTAGTGAAATTGTAATAAAATTGGATAAAAAATAGATAGAATTTGATAATCTTCTCAATACTAAATGGAATTAGATGTAGGTACAAGGTAACTTTTAATTTTTTTTAGTAAAACTCTAATAAATAATTTATTGCAAATAGCCAAAAATATTGCACTTTTACCAGTCAAAAACTTAAGTCTCTTATATATAGAGATAAATAAAAAAATAAGTCAGAATATGATCTACTAAACTAATGTTAAGACAACTAATGTCGTTCTTGTAATGTTGTTAACTAATGTTGTTTTTGTTTAAAACGCAATAAATTACATTTTCATATTTTTTTTTCATTTCTTTTAATATCTAATTATGGTTTGAGATCGAAAAAGGACATTTTCCAAGTATTCAATCGCTTATTGTAATAGATTGTATAGTTAGTAAACAATTCATTATAGAGTCATAAAACGTACCCTTTTTTGTAATTATACTTGGTAATAATAATTAAGAACCTCTGTAACGGATGCTTTAAAACTGGTTATGATTTTTACAGCAACTATGTTAATAATAATTTCTGTAAGTACAAGTTACGTTTCGAATGTCGTTGAAAGTGAAACTGCATATTATTCTTTTGTTCTCAAAGTTGTTAAGACATTCTCACGGGATTCAGTAAGGTCATTCAAGTTCGCAAAATCAAGGTTGAAGTCAATTTTGACATTAAACTACGAAAATATATTATGCTACGTAACAAAACTTTAACTTGTACGATTCATCATCATCGTCATCGCTATTTATCGATCCACTGCTGATCACAGGTCTCACCTCACCTTCATGAAGAGGAATAGGCTGATATCCACCACGGCAAGCCGGTCCGGATTGGTAGATTACATACCTGTAGAAATATTTTTCGGGCATGTGGGTTTCTTCTCGATGTACTCCTTCACTGAAAAGTGAGCGGTAACTTCGTCTCGTGTTTTTATAATACACAACATACATTGATACGCGCCTGCTCTGGAATTTGAACTCACGACCTTCTCCTTGAAAGGCGGACGTTCTCCCACTAGGCTACCAGCGGTTTTTTTTTTCAGAAAATTCTTTGTTGCAATCCAAAACGAATCAAAAAACGACAGAATAACGCAAACGAGCGGCCTTATCGCTTACGTAATGCAATTACTCATTAACCAGACTACGAAAAAGCCAAAAAGAACGGTTACGTTCAGTTTCATTCATTTTCAATGCAGTTAGACCTTTACTCAACAAGTAAAATCGATTTCAGCATAACCAATGAAATTTGAACAGTTTATCGACAACCCGTATCGATAAACTTTAAGACTTAATCAATAAGCTACTATCGATAGCCAGTTATCGATACCCACCACCCTCATTAACAAATCATTCCGAGCTAAACGCCCTGATTCGGAATTTATTTCGTTTGTAAGATTCGATCGGCTTTCGGAGGTTTGTTTTCTTTGATTAACTTATGCCGCTCGTAATGGAGTTTACGATACAGACGTTACGAGGTTTGGGGATAGACATACTGGGAATGTACGAGGAATTTTGGTCACGGAATGCCTTTTTCATGATTTTAGTGGTATTATTATGGCCAGCCCAAGGTCATGTGAGGCTAGGCAGTCCTATATCAGGGTACTTTATGTTATACTTTAATAGTGGGAGGCCTCTTCTGCAAGAGACCGCCTGGGAAGTACCACACCTTTGCCAGATATTCATACGCCACGCAGTAGTGTGTAAACATTACTGTGTTCCGGTTTGAAGGGCACTGTTTCCAGCGAAATGTCTCAGGATGTCTCAGGGTAACGAGCGCAGTTCCGCACGAGATTTTTTATTGGAACGTTCTGGGTGACACTAGCTCTGTTATGGCAGGATTGACGCTTGCCATGAAGAGAACGCTTTGCTCGTCCTGTTAACAGTTAAATAAAGAAAAAACTTGAGTAATGCCCCATTTCTCCACTAGTACTGTCGCACTAATTTTTGAAAAGGTAAAGGAAAATTATCTTATAGCATAATTCGCACTAAGTAGGTCTATACAGGAAATGATCCTAGCGATAAGTGTGATTGTGATCTCCAAACCTTATTATTATAGTCTCATTTCGACCGCCATTACAATAAAACTTCAATTCACATCAAAGCTGACATTATCTCCAAAAATAACCCTATATCAGGAACTTGACACACCCCTTAAGTAACCATTCATCACGACGGAGCCGAACGGTAGTAACGCTCAGTTTCTCACACATCGCTGCGTATGTATGAAAGTGGAATGTTGTGTCTAGAGCTCGAGCGGCGATGTATGCTGAATTTTATTTGAATGCGTTTCGGCGGAATATATTTCGAGTGTCGCGGTATAGGAGAGGGGAAGTAAGGGAAAGTTGAGGCGTGTCGCGAAATCGCAGCGTTTTGTATACGATAATGCTTCTTAGACGTCCCTAGAGTGCGTGTCACATGGTTGTGTAATATGATGGATGGATGTGTCGATCGATAAACAATGTAGCTGTCCTTGGTGTTATAAATGTGTGCCTACGGAAAAAAGCGGGGTTTTGGCCAAACAACTGTAGTGAGATGGAGTTTGTAAGAAGTAGCTTGAAGAAATATCGACACACCACGATCACGAACCTAGATACATAGAAAATTAGAAAATACGCGGAACATGGTTCCATCAGCATTATGGACTGCAAGCAAGTTCCTGTGGTTTACACAAATATTTCATAAGTTGGTAATGAGCCGACAACGAACCAAGCGGTTGCAGGTTCGATTCTTGCGCATGGCAAATATTTGTGTATACCAAGAGTATTTGACTTGAGGTACGAGATAAGCAAATCGTGCACCTGATCGTTATTGCTACCCCTGCCCATAACAATTAGAAAGCCACCCAGAACTTTCCATTATAAAGTCTTAAGCGGCACTGCACTGCGCTCGTCACCCTGAGACATCGGTTCTAAAGTCTCATAGGCCCAGTAATTTTGATGGAAACAGTGCCTTTGCATTTCCTATGGTCTTCGTAGTTCCTAATTCTCTAAGTATCTGATGGTGATAAGAAAAGATTTTTCACGATTATCAGGAGCCATTTTAGTTCTATGGTGACTGAAACCTCCCGGAGGTCCTAGCCTAGTCACGCCCACAGAATTGCGTGCTGTTACCAAGGCTGGACTTAATTGATTTTACTGAGTCGTGACCGTGACAATTTCGAAGGGGCTTGTTGTTTAACGAAAATGTTCGGAACTGAGTTAAGTGGGTACATTTTGTTCAAAGTTTCAATTCAACAATATTTGTTTATTGATTTTGGACATCTTATCCCATCGATAAGATTCCCCCAACTGCCTCTTAAGATCTATTCCAACAATTTTTTTGCACCAAAAAAAATTTACGAGTGTTGTGTAGACCATCTCAACCAAAGAAAATCATTAAAGATTCCACAACTGTGCGACGTGCAGTAGTGTGCAATTACTACTGTGTTATGGCTTGAACGGAACTGTTTCCAGCGAAATTCCTAACCATATGAAACTTAAGAACCAATGTCTCAGGGTGACGAGCGCAGTGCAGCGCCGCGCAAGATAATGTGTTGCAACGTTCTGAGTGGCACTGTAACTGTTATGGGCAGGCGTGGCGCTCACCATCAGGTATAGAATAGAATAGAATAGAAAACGACTACGACTTGCTTATCTCATATTTTTTATTTGCGTTACGCCTGCCCGTAGCAGTTACAGTGCCACCCAGGATTGCATAATCCTGCGCGGCACTGCACTGCGCTCGTTACCCTGAGATAGCGGCTCTAAAGTCTCACATTATTATGCCCAGTAATTTCGCTGGAAACAATGCCCTTTAAACCGGAACACAATAATGTTTGCACACTACTGCTTGGCGGATGATTATCTGGCACTTCCCACTAGGGGTACTAAACAACATAAAAAGACACCAGTCAGTTGAAAAGAAGGCCACGGCATCGACAGTTCTAATTGTTACGACAGTAACTGTATTATCAACGGTTCTATTGTACCCACTTCCTGTTACGCGACGGTGTGACAGACGACCGGCGCTTACTACGCCGTTGGCTTGCGAATACGTCTTCGTGTAAATGTTTATTTCTTATTTATTTTGCGGTGCTTCGGAAGCAAAGTGGAGCGCTGTGTCATATTCATATCTTGAAGTTTCTTCCCGTTTTTAACCGACTTCGAAAAAGGACGAGGTTCTCGATTGGACTGTATTTTTTTGCATTGTTTTTCGTTAGTTTTTTTTATTTTTGTCGGATTTTGGTTTATAATTTCTTTATTCGCATTTATTCAGGTTTCTTCCTTTGTCAGGTTTTTTCCTTTGTTTCAGGTTAGTTTTTTTTTTTTTAAATTTTTGTAGTATTTAAGTTTTTTATTTGCATTTATTCAGGACTTCGTTGACGCTGTCAATTTCACTTAGAAACGCAATACATTAATAAAATTTAAATAGAAAAACTCTATTTAATATAATTAAATTTTTAATAGGTTCAAGAAGAAATGAAAATATATAGCTTTAATTCCGCCTAAGTTGTCCGATGAATGTAATATGGGATTTTGTTCGAAGACCTAATCCTTAAGCTAACCATTTACGTTAAATATCGAAATTCCTGGCTCGTAACCTCAGAAAATAACCTCTTCTACTGGCGTTATGGCGTTCTACTTTTTCTTCTTTTCTTTTTTTTTTTTCTTTTCTTTTTTTACTTTCTACTTTCTTCTTTTTCTTTTTCTTTTTTTCTACTTTCATATCTTTGTAAGCTACAATCTGGTTTACGATGTTGCACGCTTACCTAGAAGTAACCGATTTATTGGTGACTTGAAGAAACCAAAGTTGTTACTAGCGGAAAACACAGGCTTCGACATGGAGTTCCCAATATTTTTTTTTAGTATCTATATCCTTAATGTCTATAAACGTCGAAACAAAAGAAGGATAAAATATCCCGACCCATTTGAATCCCTGGTGAGTTTTACCCGCACATACTCTTTTGTCCTCCATCCCCCTTAACTAAGAGATTACCGTTAAAATCAAATTGTTCCGCGCCGGGAGTCGAACGTGTTATTGTTTCTATAAAGCTGAGTCCACATCTGTGACTGTAAGAAATACACGTCACAATACACAAGTGTGATTGTGAACGGGCTTTGTCATGCGTATATATCACAGTTACGGAGTCACGACCCAATGTCACACAGCGATCTACGCAAGAGTCTCCTAAAGGTGCCACTGTAAATTGTCACAACCCTCGTTCATATTTAGGGTAGGAAGTACGTCCGTGGCACTGTCACGGAGTCACGGTCACAGATGTGGACCCACCTTTACGGAGCGAGCTTTATGTTAGCTTAGCTTAGCGATGATCGTATGTTAGATGAGGGGATTATGAAAATTACTAGGTACAGTCAGCTACATAAACAGCTGTACGGCGCTTTTTAATGATGCGGTTTAAGCTCAGTGAGTAAGCCGGTGTTAGGAAACCATACAATATAGACGAACTACGATAATTTGACAGCCGACATTGACTTATAAAACCTAACAAACAAAGAAAATAAACGTTCAAGTTATGAGACAAATTGATTGACAAAATTAATCGACAAAAATAGTCCAAAAAACAAAAACTACAAATAACTCCACAGAGTAAGTAATGCCTGAGTCTATGAACTAAGCTATAATAAGTTGTTGAAAAATAGGCGATTTTACAAGCTAATTAAAATTTCGTTAAACTTAATTGAGTGTCTTGTTGAGCCTTCAAGTGGAATTATATTAAATACCCCTGTAAGCCCGTGGGACCACCCCTTTAATAAACCCTCACAAAACTCAGCCTTGTGTAATAGTATTAAACAATATAGAATAGTTCTCCCAACAAAGGAATAACCTTTCCTTTTGGGTTATCTAAAAAATATCATCTAAAAATAACTTTGGCTTTTCTAAAAATAGATAATCTTAAAAAACATTTTATTTACTTATTTTTTAACAAACTCTTTCCGATGAGCGTTGCAATGCCATAATCATCACCATCAACCCATATCGTCCCACTGCTGGGCACGGGTCTCCCCTCACTTTCGTGAAGAGGGTTAGGCCGTAATCCACCACGGCGGCCAGATCCGGATTGGTGGATTACCTACCGAAATAATTCCCGGGATATTATAATTTCCGAAATAATTACGTAGATATGTTTTACAAGAAACACATTGGTACGTGCCTGCACTGGGATTTGAACTCACGATCTTCTGATTAGAAGGCGGACGTTCTCCCACTAGGCTACCACCGCTTTATGCCATAATAGTAAAATAAAACCTATAGCAACCAAACTTCACAAATCTGGAAATTGCCTGAAAATTTCAACAAAATAGGTCCAGCCGCTTTGTAGTTCATAAAAAATACACACACGCATAGATATTTAAACATAATATATGGATTTAAAACTATATAAGTACTACCTATATTACTATGTAATTACAATACAGGTAGGTACTGTAAAAGCCCAACATGGGACTGATATTATCAAAAATGACTTCCAATTCCCTAAAAACCTAGATTAAAAGAGAATTAAAAACCTCTTCCATTAGTAATCATCATGGCCAATAGGATATTTACAATGTACTCGACGACCATGACAGATTAAACCGTTATCTTATTCAGTCGATTAGATACAACAATTTATTATTTACAAGTCGATTATCCATTTACGATTTTTCAGTATAAACATGTCGTGAAACGCTATGAAATGTCCACGACAACAAGAGGGTGGTCACGCACGAGGGCGATAAGGGGATCTTCAAATCGGCCGTATAGCTATCCTGAGTTATGCCATCACGCCATGGCGTTAGGGGCTCGCCAGGGGACTTACAAGGGATTTTGAAAAGATTTATGTGTTGCCCGATTAGTTTACACTTTCTTATTTCTTTTTTTTAATATAGTATTATTGGATCTATGGATCCAGGCATCCTGGTCCTTAATTAGGATGACTTGTGGTTAGGGAATTAGGATCGAACTAACATTTTGACTCAGAGAAAATACAAACAATGTTGTCTAATCTATTTTTGACACATTAGTTACAAAAAGTTGACACATTGTCCCGTTACGCTCACTGTATGCTTGCGCCACATCTATCTCTCTTCTCTTCTGGACAGGTTAATGATTCTCGCATTTTAAAAATCTGATCACTAGTATAATTTCAAATATTTATTCATTTATTGTTAAAAAAATTATTCATCTTTATTCATAAAAGTATGCAATCATGTTATCAATATTTTGTTATGACGTTGTCACGTTAAAATATCGTCCGTAAACCAACTTTACAGGCAACCAATTTTTTATAATATCTACGAATATAAAACTGGGACTGACTGAGAGACAATGCACAGCAAACCAGTGGCCCTAGAGGTTTGAATTTTAAGCATAATAATATAATTCTTGAGTGCCCAGGGGTATACTCCGGGATTTTGTGAAATTCCACCCCTTAAGGGGTGAAAAGAGGTGCTAATCTTTTTAAGAAAATAGTATTAACAAAATAAATGTTCCTGCTTTTTAAAACTATTATATTTTTAACTGACTGAAGTCTTCAAGTGAATAGGTATCTTCTAGGCAAGCATGCTCCATCCTCGACCGTGTCGACACTTACCACCAGGTGAAACTGCAGACAAATGCTTGCCTATTCCGCAATAAAAAAAGCCGTATATTTTTTTTTGTATGTTTGTTATTTATTCCAAAAATATACATCTAAACTTTGCATTCAGACTTTATAATAAAATTATAATTAAAAAACTTAAAAAACTCTGGACACAATATCAATCATATCTTCCCATCAAGTCACTTTTCAAACAAAACCATACCAAAATTAGTCCATCCGGCATCAGTTTGAGAGTTACGATGTCACAGAGAGACACACAGATACACACGTTACACTTATAATATCCCAATTTTTACATCAGGGGTTAAAAAGGAAAGCTATATACCTTTGTTTCTTCCCCGCGGCTCATCAATTAATTCTAACTTAGGGTGCTCAATCTGAAAATCTTTCCAATTCATTACCGTCCCCCTAACGTCCCCTTCGTCACTGTTCCTCAGTCTTTGATTAAATTATCCATAAAATAAACTAATAGCCAGTTAAGTTAACAACATTAATTCAAGTTACGGATATGATGGTTAGATGAATCAAAAAAGAATGATAAGATACTACTACGTTTACTTTTTCAAATAAAAAAGGTATTAACACTATTAAGTAATCCCAGAGATTTTGCAAAACATGGTAGTTATTTTTGTATACAGTTAAGTTGAAAACATTATCTTTAAATAACTTAGAAAGTTCCAATTTCTAGCGCAAACTAATCTAAAACAAATTTTAACATATTTAAAGTCTTATATCGTTCGTTCGTATGGTATTTTCATATTTTCCCACAATTTCTTTTTCTAATTATTTCAATCGCCATTGTTCAGAATCTGTAAGTTTCATCAAAAATAGTTTAGTGCCAATTTGTGGATAATTTTATGGAAAACAATATTGCCTTTCATCTGGCTTGAACCGTTTTGGTGTAAAATAGCATAAACTTCAACAAAGGGCACTTTTAAGGGAGGAAGAGGGGACGCTGACGGCCTACCTAATGGTCAAGACTTTGGAGAGCATACTTTGAGGGTTCTAAGAAACACTTGTGCCAAAAACCAGCTTACCTCGAATTATTTCGAAGATTAGAACGAGACAGCAACACATTACATCTCACAGAAAAAAAGTGAAACAACTCAAACTTTTCTCCTCTCTCGTAGATTTTTCTTCCACCTCAATCTTCGATGTAATTATTACTGGCCATAAAACAAACGGATGGAACATTAAGTTAACAACACTACACCGAGTTCGCGATACCGTCTGATAGTGACGCACTAACCACGAGTAACAACCCTAGCATTGGGGGGGTACTGTTTGATGTCGAATGGATCTCGGTGCTGGTGCACTCGATTTAAAAGACGTGAAACTTTTGAATTCAATTCAAACGTGTTTATTCACGTGGTCTCCAAGAGTAATTGAGTAGCAAACGAAATCTATTTTACTGTGTTCCACCCGGTTCGCAGGGCTGTTTCTAATAAAATTACTAGGTATGTTACGGTACGGCCGCTGTAAGATTTTGCAATCTGAATGGCACTGCTACAGTTATCGGCAGGCGTGTCGCTAGAACAAACAACACTTTGTAGTGGGAGGCCTCTTCTGCAAGAGACCGCCTGGGGAAGTACCACACTTTTGCCAGATATTCATCCGCCAAGTAGAAGTGTGCAAACATTACTGTGTTCCGGTTTGAAGGGCACTGTTTCTAGTGAAATTACTGGGCATACGAGACTTTAGACGATTTCTCAGGGTGACAGGGTGACGAGCGCAGTGCAGTATCGCGCAAGATTATGCAACGCTAAGTTCTGTAACTCTTATAGGCAGGCGTAGCGCTTACAATCAGACGAACGACTTGCTCGTCTCATCGAATAAAAAAATAAAAAGTCAAATAAAAAAAAACTTACCCATCGATACAAATCGAGTACCAGCAGTATCTTCAAAGGCGGCGGAAGCAGGATAAAGAGATTAAACTCGACGCAACGCGTTAGCAGTATCGCTTATTCTGCGGTGACGTGTCGAAATGAATCATGGCCATGCTGATAACTGGCGGGGGTGAAAACTGGGCGAGTCAGCGAGTTTTCACAGTAGCCCCCCCATCGTCTCCTTGGGGTATTTCCAGGGTCCCCTCAAGGGTGCCTCAGGGGTCCGTGCAGGGTAAGGACATTTTATATATACTCTATGGACCGGGCACGCATCTAACTCTGCAAATAAAAAAAACTGTCAGTCTGGCGGGGGTCGCGAGGAGAGGAAGACACATTACACTGGGTGTTACGAAAAACAAAGAAGAATCATAATGGACGCAGTTTTACTGCCGTTACAAGAACACTCGATCATATAGCAGGGGAAGGGAGGGGCGCATGGGGTAAACGGGAGCGTGTGTGGTCTATAGTTAGATAGTTTAGGGTACAGGGGGTCTTGGATCTTGTTATGAAGATTTAGAATGCGTGGTGTTATTTTTGTGGGGTTTTTGACCGCTGTCACTTTAGATTGCGTTGATCCGAGAGATCCGGAAGGGTGGAATTCATATATTTATGTATTACCAACAGAGACTACTACTTTGTTCAGGCTTTCTGATATTTATATTCATCTTTTGAATCCTGCAAGATATTGAGAACACGAAATATTAAATTAAAATTCCTGTTATAAAATTTTCATTGATATCTGTTGTATCGTTTCTGAGCCTGTTCGTGACCAATTTTCAGACAGACAGACAGAGAAAGTTAGTTAATAGAATCAGGCGGAATTAAAACTATACATTTTGACATTTTCTTACGGAAAAAAAATGTAAAGGCGATATTTTATGATTAAGTATCGTATGAATAGTATTTTTAAATTGTTAATATTGGTTTCGAACTATAGACTAGCTTAACGCTTTCAGGGCCGTCATTCGCTATGGTTACTTAGACTGGTAACACGCTCGTTATGAACTGTTATAATAACGCGTGGGACGTAGCGCGTTTTGAGATTTGAAGGTTCTAAATGAGTTAGCGCGTTATGACATCGCGCGTTTTCAGCAAGGAATCTCATGTGGCATAGCGAATAAGGACTCTGAGGTTCAGTAATTCCGTGAAATTAATTACTTTAAACGCAGTAAGAAACTGAGCTCAAGTTACGATGTTTAAGTCCCGGATCAAAACTTAAAATTTACTTAGGAATTGCGTGGGAAACTATACTATGCTTCTATATTAATAAGCTAGACGATTATTATAAGTGGAACCTATCTGGAAATTACAGCTATATGTTTCTAAATTTCGACCTCTGTGGCGAGGTGGTAATAAGCCGACTGGGAAGCATGAGATTGCGGGTTCGATTCCCGCACAAGACAGTTAGATGCAATAATATTGCAGTGACAGCGAGCTGTTCCGATAAAAACTGAACCTAGACAATGGAATTCAGTGAATAATAAGAAATTGATGGGATATTAGGATTCATTTTGTTCAGCTTGCAGTATCGAATACCGCATGACTGAAGTTAAACTTCGCTATGAGAGAAAGAGAGATAGAAAATGTGTGCTCGCACCTCTCTCTCTCTCTCTTACCCCTACAGTGATATACGAAACGTAACTCTCTTTAACTTCATCGATCACACTTTTCGTAACGTTCTCGTTACACATCGTTCACATCACAGCAAATCGTTCATCACAGCAAATCGTTCACCTGATGGTAAGCGCTGCGCCTACCCATAACAGTTACAGTGCCACCTAGAACTTATGAATTGCATGCACCCTGAGACATCGGCTCTAAAGTCTTAAAATAATTACACATAGAAAAAAAACTTCCAGTCATTTGCCCATTAAATTACAGATTAGGCATGTGGTAAACACTAGATTCTAGATCGTAAAATATCCAATTAAAAACTGAGGAGAAAACTCTACTTTTTACTGTGACAGCTTTATTCCAAAGTCAACCTTTATCAGTGATCTCAATTTAGGCTGGGTCCAAACTCGAAAAATCTATATTGTAATCTCAAACTAGAAAGAATGGCTCAATTTCCAAGATATCCTATATTTTCAAATAAGTAAGAATCTAGATAGAAAATCAAATTTTATTCACACAATGATTGAAACCGAGGACTCGAATTGAGTCAACCCCACCATTCCCTAACAACTTTACATATACCAATTGAACCCTATTACCTCGAGTTAAAGTCTAATTTGCCTCGATTGGATTGCTTTGTAATTTTGAAAACGGCCGCTTGTCTAAATTGTATCGTATTTAGGAAGGGTTAAAGTTCCTTTTCAAATAAAAGACACAGTCATTGGTCATGTCTTTTGCAAGACCAAGTTTGATTCGCGTGCTACTTGGACTCTATTTTGTTGTTTTTAAGGCCGATTATAGATTGTTTCGGTTTTGGATATAGGAATTGCTTTGTTTCTCGCAAATTGGGTCACGTCTTGGAGGCATCGCTGCATACAGCCTCTTATAGGTTGGGAGTCACTGACACGCTTCTTTACTGACTGCAAAATTAAAAAAAAACTCATTTTCGTAATTATTTAGCATTCGTAATTATGATGTTAAAACTGTTTAAATATTTACCTCATAAAATGAACTGCTATTATTATCTCCCTGCTAGAGTTATTTTGTCGAAAGACATTTTCCACTACTTAAGTTCTTTCTTACACAAAAGATTTTTACCACTTTCATGATGTCTTTACTTTACTATTTATAAAAAGCATAACTCCTTCTGGCGCAATCGGATAAAAATATGTACAACCCGGTCAGAATATCTGTGCACCTCGCTGGAATGCGGCGCCTCTCCCGCTTCCCCTGTCACCTCTCCGCGCACCGTACACCGTACCCAGACCGCCGATATGACGTCACGAGGTCAGGTGCACAGATATTGTGACCGGGTTGTAAGGTTGATTTAATTATTTATATAAAAAAAAAAAAATTACCAGTAATACAAATTAAATCATACCCTTTCTCAATTGCTTCCTAATAATTATCATAATTCTGGGCATATTATGAGACTTTAGGCCGATTTCTCAGGGTGACGAGCGCGGTTTATTGCCACGCAGGATTATGCAATCCAGGGTTCTGGGTGGTGCTGTGACCGTAATGGGCAGGCGTAGCGCTTATGGACGACTTGCTCATCTCGTCACTCAGACAAATAAAAAAAAAAAACTGTAGTAACAAAGCCTCCCAGCTACTCCCAGCCTATGAACTAAAGTAATTTATGTACTAGTACCACGTTGATTCACCCAGTGGAAAATTACATTTACCCCGTGTCTGAGGGATGTATTTGTTTAGGGTAACCTTTTTATCTCGCGATGATCCGCGGCAACTTTGATACGTTTCGCATTCGCGAGTCCGTGTCTCCTTTACTTATCTAAGTCAATTACTTTGGCATGTCTCTCGTTTGTTCATCGAAGGCGATTTCTTGAAGCTTTTCAAGTTAAGTTGTTCCGGAAAAAAACCTGAAATAAAATGTTACTTTGTTCTAAGTTTTTTTTATTTGAATGAGTGAGGAGATGAGCAAGTTGTTCACCTGATGGTAAACGCTAAGCCTGCCCATAACAGTTACAGTGCCACTCAGAGCTTTGCATTGCATAGTCTTGCGTGGCACTGCACTGCGCTCGTCACCCTGAGACATCATCGGCCTAAAGTCTCATGCCCAGTAATTTCGCTGGAAACAGTGCCCACACACACAGTGTCGCGAAGAGAGGACAAACACAAACTATCGCCTTCATTATAATTATTAGTGATATGAGATTTTTTTGAATTTATGTGACGATTAAAATGATTTCTTTATACTTTTAATTTGTTTTTTGTAGAATCAGGTCTGATTCCAGCCCTCCGAGGCCCATCGAACGCTCACGTTCACGTTATTGCGTTTACGTGTTATCCAATATCTGAAGTATTGCCGCTACGTGATCTTCCTACGTTTTATTCGGCTTTTTATAACGTTTAATATTTTGACGACCCTTTATTAGGGACAGGGTTTTTGTCTTTGCAAGCTTTTTGGAAGTGAATTACGCAGTGAATGCTCCATCTTTTTGTCTTATACATCTAATATACCTTACAAACACACACACACACATACTTTATCATAAAATTAATGAAGGAGTCAGATTACCTTAAAAAACAAATAATTATGATGTGTTCAATGCACTCAATCCCGGTCATCGGTTTTGAAACTTTTCTTATCTCCATTTACTTTTTTATGTTGACTGTACGTGTTAGCACTGGGATTTGAACTCGCAACATTCTGCTTGCCAGGCGGCCGTTTTCCCACAAGGCTACCACCGCAATATTATAGGTACTGTAGATTGATACTTGTTAAGCAGTTCTGACCCCTAAGTTTATAGATTTTAGGGGTCAGAGCTGCCGAGGAGGTTCGTCCGCCCAAAGTCTCAGCAATGTCCATTAGCGATCAAAGCCGGCCATACTTGATCAAACACTATATTATGCAAAACTCGCAACTTGCGCCAAACAACTTTGCGCTGTTTGCATAGGACAGGCGGTCTCAAGGGACAGTCTGCCCTGCTAACCGATTTACAACTTATCGATAAGGAATCGATTCGATTCGTTTTTGTATCGAACAATTGGCCATGCGTCATCGTTGGTTTTCCACTGTATTGGGCAATGTCTCCAGCAAAATCACTAGGCAAATGAGATTTTGGAACCAATGTGAGCAGTGCCGCGCAAGGTTATGCAATGCAAAGTTGTTGATGGCGCTGTTACTGTTATGTGGCGTAGCGCTTACCATCAAGTGTGTCCGACCACGACTGTCTCATTACTCAAACAAATAAAAAAAACTGTCACCATCATCATAACGACCCACTGCAAAAAATTGGAAATGTTGCCCGAAAAATTGGAAAATTGGAAAAAAAAACTTAAAGTGCTAATATTATATTTTTGAATTTTTTGTATAAAGTGACGGTTCGACTGTATAATTATATTGCTACTAGCTGTACCCTGCCACGCTTCGCTGTGGCACATTCGCACATTCTCTGATATGTCACTGATGAAAAAAATAGATAAAAACAATCCTTGATGCGGATTATATATCATGCTAAAATTTCAGCTCGATCGGTGCAGAACTTTTTGAGTTTTTGAAGCGTACACAAACCAACATAACATTTTTATATATATAGATAGATTGTTATTACTTATGTTACGTTCGCCATCTTCAGTTGTTTATTTTCATGTCTGACATGGGCTATTACTAACCTGGCAAATGCAAAGAATTAGCGGGAAACTAGAATTACGCTGGTGAAACCATGGGGCGCAGCTAGTTCTTCATAAATATGCCGCAAAGCGCCGACTCTGTCAGTAAACACACAACTGGAGAACATTCTAGCACATTATTGATGCTTTTCTTACTAGAATACTGTAACCTGTCCTTTATAAGAACTATTCACGAACCACCGTACACACAATAACATAACCTATTTCCACCGCAAAAGGTTCAAATCCCTATAAAATGTCCGTGAAATTTATGGAATTTGTCAGTTGAGTCGTATTGTGTTAGAAACAAGGTTAGAAATTGATTGACAATACTTTTCTGTGTCGGCAAGTAATAAACACGTGGGAAAATTCAAAAGCATTGTTTTTCTACTCTCTAGTCTTTGGTTCATTGTGGTTCAATGAACCTAGACTCGATAGAGGCCGGGGCTCAAAATCTTTCTAATTTATTATATTATAAAAAAAAAAGCGGTGGTAGCCTAGTGGGAGAACGTCCGCCTTCCAAGCAGAAGGTCGTGAGTTCAAATCCCAGTGCAGGCACGTACCAATGTGCTTCTTGTAAAACATATGTACGTAATTATCACTCGCTTTTCGGTGAAGGAAAACATCGTGAGGAAACCCCTAGAATTATTTCGGAGGTAGGTATGTGATCCACCAATCCGGATCTGGCCCCCGTGGTGGACTAACCCTCCTCACGAAAGTGAGGGGAGACCCGTGCCCAGCAGTGGGACGTTATGGGTTCTTGATGTTGATGATAAAAAATATATACCTAAAATAATCATTTACCCGTTGGGGTAGGCAGAGACTACACCTTTCCACATGCTACGATCTTGACGCACCTCTTTCGGTTCTTCCACTTTCATGAGTCTCTTCATATATGTAATATTTGCTCTTGAAAAGAATGTTTGTAAATATTGCTTACTCATTTTTAAAATTAAAGTTTTTTTTTTTTGTAATTATTTGTTATTATATTGTACATCCGAAATAGATAAACTGTTGTTTCTATAATTATACACAATTTTAAGCAATAACTATGATTCTGATTCTGATTCATACCTGCTCGCTGGATATATAGGTACTTTGACATGGCCTTCCATTAGTTCGAATACCTCGATCATATCGAGGACGCGCCTTCTTCGGACTTTTTGGATGTCCTTGTCATTCCATTGTACAGGTACCTACCTAAAAGTTAACAAAGAAAACTCGTGCCTTTAATTATTGAGGGTATCCTTCGATTTCATCAGATCCTGACTTCGTGATAATGGGACTTCCTCACTTCTGGGGCGAACATTACTGTGTTCCAGTTTGGAGGGCACTGTTTCCAACGAAATTACTGACGTTATGAGACTTTAGAACCATATCTTATTTGCGTCGTTTTTTTTTTGCTTTATTTTTTATTATACTGAATGACGAGACGAACAAGTCGTTCACCTGATGGTAAGCGCTTCGCCTGCCCATAACAGTCACAGCACCACCCAGAACCCTGCATAGCATAATCCTACGCTGCATTGCACTGCGTTTTGTATTTGCTAGTGTCAATAAAGAGTTATCTACCTATCCATCTGTCTCAGAGTGACGATCGCAGTGCAGTGCCGCAATAGATTCTATGTGGCACTGTAGCTGTTATGGGCCGACGTGGTGCTTACCATCAGGTAAACGAATTATTAGTCTCATTACTAAGTAACATTTAAAAAAAAAGTTAGATAGATAGATAAACTCTTTATTGAAACACCACAGAACAAAGAAAACTTAAAACTAGAACAAAACAAATTTTACAAAAAATATTAATAATTATTAATTATTATTATTAATTATTAATTATTATTATTATTATTTTTTAAGTTGTGCTGGAAATTTCGAAAAGACAAGTTTGTTTGGATTTAAGTTCAATTTGCCCAAGTGATACGGTACATAATAACACATGCAATGTGATTCAAAAACCTTGAATATTTTTACCAAAAGAAATTCCTTGTGGCTTCCGATAAACTCAGCGGAGTGAGGCGATGCGAGACGATGTAAGGCGCAGTAATTACCACCGTGGGAACAGCGGTGTGAACTCATTGACATTTAGTGGGAAGCTTGGGGTTTTCTGTAGGAAGAATATTATAGGAGTACGGTCAACATCAAAAGTGAATGACGTCTGATCATCATTTACTTTTGATGATGACTGTACAAAAACATTTTTATGCCCCAATTATTTTCAACTAGCAAATAAAAAGTATCCCATGTTCTATTTCAGAACCTACAGTAACTATGAACAAAATTTCATCAAAATCCGTTCAGACGTTTTGGCGTGAAGAGAAGACCAATACACAAACAGGCACAAACCTTCACATTTATAATATTAGTGAAAGTGAAATATAATCTGAATTCTTAAAAAAATACATGACTCGACAATGAAAGCTATATATTTCCATTTCTTCTTGTCTGTAATTTAATTGATACTGCAACTGAATGCTTTTGCTACAAATCCGCAATCAAATCTAATTTTCCTTCTAATTATTAATACGGTCACACATGTAGCGTAAAATGCATAATTGCATGGTCACTGTTCCGTGGGAACTTGGATAAACAAAAACAAGTTATTCAAACAAACATAATTTATTCAAAACAGTATACTAAAGACAAGTCGATAATATACACGCATCGACAGATAAATATTAAACAGACGCTGATAAGTGATCTTTGTTAGTTAAATACACTTTCGAAATATGGCCCTGAATATGTTAATCGTATGCAATTGCCTATATTTATCGCACTAGCCCTCCCTACCTTACTGTTCTCTATTCAGTAGTGCAAGTGCCACGGTCAGCAATGATAAGATCTGCAGCCTTCTCTGCAACAGCCAACACTGCCGCATTGATGTTGCCGCCTGGAACGGCTGGTATAACACTCGCGTCAACTACCCTCAAGTTAGAGACGCCATTGACCTTCAGATTGGTGTCCACAACTGAGCCCATGGAAGCAGTTCCAGTGTAATGCCACATAGTCGCAGACATAGCCAGCGCATAGCACTGCCAGAACTCTGTACTGAATTCCGTCTCGTTGGCGCAAAGCCCCATGGTTTGGATTTCAGCTCCAACGCTCTTGAAATAAGTTGTGTTGACAAGCTGAGCAGTGCTGTTCAGCCACGTAGCCAATTTAACCAAGTCTTCATTTGCGTTCATAAGATTTAATTCGACCAGCGGTTGGTCCGAGATGTCAGTAGTGTTCAAACGGACTTTACCTCTGGATAATGGACGAAGCAAATTAGGCACTGCCAACAAACATGACTTTTCAGCAGTGGCTGCGTACATAGCATCGGTAATAGTAGAGTTGTATTTGAAGCCGTTAGCCAACAGCTGGAGCAAACCTGAGCTTGCCTTGGGGAATGTCAAGGCGATAGTTTGGTAATCAGGACATTGTTGGGTACTGGAGTCATCGTCAGTAAGATTGGCATATACGGTGAACATTGGAGTGGGAAACTCGAAAGGATTTGCTCCGGAAGAGCTCGAATTATCTATTCCGAGGGTCACTAACAAAAGCGCTGCAACGTGATCTTGCAGGTTATCTCCAACTGGTAAATCTGAGATGACAGGGACTCCCTTTTCTGTCAAGTGATCAGATGGTCCAACTCCAGAGAGCATGAGCAGTTGTGGAGTTATAATAGCACCAGCGGAAAGGATAACTTCCTTAGAAGCAGTCGCTGTGTAAGAAGTGTCACTGTACGTGAATGTGACGCCAGTTGCCACGTTGCTACTATCGAAGTTCACCTTAGCCACTGTGGCTCCAGTGAGGACGTGTAGGTTGCTGCGATCTTTTGCAGGATAAATGTAAGACACAAGTCCACTTTGCCTAAAGTTATCTTCTCCGATTTCAAGCAACGGCTCGCAGTATCCAAGAGAAACATTTGAGTTAATATTATCTACAAACTGGTGACCTAGTTCATCGAGAGCCGAGAAATAGGCAGTGTTTGTGGAGCTTGTTTGTCTCTTTAATCCCGTCGGTCCTTTGGTTCCGCAGGTGGATGCATTTTGACTTAGGATTGTGGAATCTAGAACAGTTTCACTTTTTATGAAGTATGGAAGCATGTTGTCTATCGTCCACGAAGTGTCATTAGTTGCTTCGGCCCACTTGTTGTATTCATATGAGCAGCCTCTAACGTGAATGGCGTGGTGGAGGCTGCTGCTTCCACCCAGCATTTTACCAGTGGTGAGGCCAGAAACTCCGTCTTGGAGGCCTTGGCAAGCGTAGTTGTCGTTGACAGAGGTCATATTGTAGTCATATATGCTTACTGGTAGGAGAGTGAAGAGGCCCGTACTCTGCAAACACAAATAATATCTTTATCAAATAAATTACAACTATGAGGTTAACACGTTAACTAGATCACTCTCAAGTCTGCCTGGAGCATCACTGTTTTGGCGGATATTGAACTGCCTAAGAGTAGCGTTGTACTGTTTTCTGTGTGCCAGTGAAATAACTGAGCGTCAGGCTTCAATGACTTGGAGAACAGCTTTTGCTTTCAAGCTATTGTAAACATGAATTTGCCTTTTAAAATAATCCAGAATTACATTACAATAATTTTTAATAGGCCTGCGTGGTGATTGACAAGCCAACGTTATGCTTGTCGCGTTACTCAATTACAACTATAATAATTATATCGTAACAATATGGAGGTGCAGATTTAAAGGGCGAAGATCTTGGGAACACCAGGAACCCTGCGGGAGACATGCAGCGTGATACACAAGCTATAGAAGGATATACAAACTGTTGGACTTCCTGCGTCGGGTGGCTGGAGTAGCAACCGACCGGAAAATTTCCCACTCACATATTACTAAGTAGGGTGCGGATTTTTTGTCAAACAATTCTCTTCCATCACACAAGGGGGACAAAAATATCAAAAAGTCCGAAAACCCCTTCTACAGGTACTTTTAAATATAAATAGAGGGATTTTAATAAATAGAGGGATTTCTCGAAAAAGCCGTTTCTACAAATCGATACAGTGCCTTTAAAAACGTCAAGCGCATTTTGAGTATCGTCGCAGTATCATATCAAGATGATCCTGTCTCCAGCGGTGTCAAGCAAAACAGTCCACGTCAAAGTACAGCTTTTGAAATAACAGAAGAAGGATAGAAGAATGAGTAACCACTTACAACAGACTCCAAAGGCGGGTTTCCTCCTGCTTCCAACAACAAGACTTTGGCGTCGGTGCACGCCGAAAGTCGGTTTGCGAGGACAGAACCAGATGAACCGCCACCGACAATGATATAGTCGTAAGCAGTAGTTGCTGTGGACAATACAAAAGTTTTATCATCTCCAGATCCTGTTGCAGAACTGCTGTTGGCGCCAACATTTTACTTTATCCCGGCATTGGCAAGCAATAGACCGTAGCCTCACCTAAAAGCTCGTCACCTCTGCGTCACATCCGTGGAGGAGAGGACAGGAGTGAGGGAATCGGCCCCTTCCAGGAGGTTAGATAATTATAGGTGAGCAAGGTAATCTGTTATTATTTCTGATTGTATTACTTACTGATAGTGTCAATAGACTCGTTGAGCGGGCAGAGGAAAGATGTAAAGGCCAGATTTGTTGCGAGAGAGGACAACAGGATCTGCAACGCCGCGATGGCGGCTTGCGTGGCGACCATTTCACCTGACATTGCTGAAACGAAAAGAATAACTCTTAAAGACCTATTGAATTTATTAACTAGCTGCTCTCCGCGGTTACACGCGTTTTTCTAGCAATTCCCAGGTTAAAAAACACCATGCTATTTAGAAATAGTTTAATATTTCGACTTATTTGTTTTGTATTTCTATACTTATGTATAAGATTTTTTTTTTTGACGTGTAAAAGTGCAATATTTTGCCTATTTACAATAAATGATTTGAGTTTGAGTTTGAGTTTGAATATCGCGTCATTTATTATGTGTGAAATGTCAAATCGTGAGTTCATACAATACGAGATCTCATGGAAAAAATAATTTTCTGTTTTTCCCAAATTTCCCAATTTTCCGGGCAATTTTTAATATGTCTGTGTGCAGTCAAATCAGTTATTTGTCTGGAGAGTCCGAATAATAGAGTTCCACACAGTTTGTGGCCACTTGCACATTCATTTTTTTTCATTGGACTAATTGAAGTGCCGAGGCGAGCAAATCGTTCACCTGTTGGCTACGCCTGCCCATAACAGTTACAGTGCCACCCAGAACTTAGCATTGCATAATCTTTCGCGGCACTGCATTGCGCTCGTCACCCTGAGACATCGGCTCTAAAGTCTAATATGCCCAGTACTTTCGCTGGAAACAGTGCCCTTGAAACCGAAACACAGTAATATTTGCACACTACTGCTTGGTGGAAATCAGAAGATATGTAGAACAGAATGAAACGCAAAAGATGTAAAAGGTATTTCTTAAAAATTACGAGCGCACGTCAATACGGAATTTACATAAACCGTTTTGTAAGACAATGACTTCTTCTTATATCGAACTCTCGTTTGGATGTCACAGGAAATTTGAAGTGGTACAAGTTACAAGATTTTAGCATTTAAGGTGTGCTATTAACACGTTCAGTTCACAACACACAACTGTCGTGTTTTTCACAACTTGCCGCGAATGCGGGAAAACACAACTGTTGTGTTTGTTGTATCGGAAAACTCTATGGAGTGTGCAGAGCCGCACCCGTGGCTAGATACGAAAATCGGCTCAGCAGTGAAAGTGTTAACTAGATTTTAGAGAACCTACCCGAGAATTATGTTGAAGGTAGGTATGTTATCCACCAATCCGGACCTAGCCCCCGTGGTGGATTATGTATGGCCTATTCCTCCTCACGAAAGTGAGGGTATACCCGTGCTCAGCAGTGGGACGATATGGGTTGATGATGATAATGATGAATCAATTAATTATATTTGTATAGAAAATTATTATTATTATATCACCAAAGTCTCTAGCTAGTTCCGCTGTTTTCAGATTTTTTCACAGTCACGATTTTTTTTTCCTTTTTTGCATTTTCTTCCAAATTACGCCAATCTAACATCAGGAAGTAAAGAGGAGCTTAGATTCGGTAAAAAGTCATCGATTTCCCATCTGGAGTAATTTGCGAAACGAATGGCCGCTTAGTGGAAACGGAGCTTTATGTGTAGGTAAGTGCAGAGATTTATAAAGGCCTTATCTCTGACTTTATTAAGTTTAAAGGTTCCATGCCAAATAGGCCTAACTTAGAGTCTAATAAAAGACGTTTTTTAGGTAAGTTTAAGGTTTTTTTATTTCACTGAGTAATGAGACGAGTAAGTCGTTCACCTGATGGTAAGCGCTACGCCTGCCTATAACAGTTACAGCGCCACCCACAACTTTTTATTACATAATCTTGCGCGGCACTGCACTGCGCTCGTCACCCTAAGACATTGGTTCTCAAGTCTCATATGCTCAGTAATTTCGCTAGAAACAGTGCCCTTTAACCTGGAACACAGTAAAGTTTACGCACTACTGCTTGGCGGATGAATATGTGGCAAAGGTGTGGTTTCTATTGGTTTCCTATCGGCATTGCAAGCCTCTTATTTCCTTGTATGTAAGTTTGTGTGTGTATGTCAGAAATAGGGGGACTTATGTACCTGGTGAGTTGCTTCCTGCTTCTGTGTCAAGATTTTATTCCTTATCCAAATTTAAACTTTAAACTAAGGATATAATTACATAACTCTGTATCACACAGTTCGAGTGCTTAACAACTGACCTGCTCAGACGACTGTAGTGCTTAACAAATGAACTGACTTGGCTCTGGGAACATCATTGTTCTAGAATCTAACATAGATATTTACGAGGCCGGCTCCAACGACGGTAAAACGAAGTTAGGTAATCTGTGATTAAAATGGAAAGGAAAACGAAATCCAGACCGTTAAGGTAACTATTGATTAAAACAAGTGAGGACAAGATCAGGTTGTTTGCTTGATGGTAAGCGCAATGTTTATCCAAAAACGTTATAGTGCAAAACTTATTTCGATATGCCAAAAAAAATAATAGAAAAGCGACTGTTAGGTAGGATCTGCTATCATCGAAAGTTTTTTTTCTGTTTACGGTTAAGTTATTATATTCAAAACAGCTTAACAGTCTGAAATTTAACAGTTTTCGTCTTGAATAAATTAAATTGTTTATACAGTCTAATTATAATCATATTATATTTAACACATCATCATAATTATTATATTTCGTTTGATCATTTGAATGTTATTTTACCAGCTTTGACCCTCGGTTAATGTAATTACTGTGAATATTTTGCATTAAAAGCACACTTATTTATGTATTAATATTTTCTACTGATGAGCAGAATTCATATTAGTTAAACTGCTTTGATCCTAGGTTAATGTAATTTGTGCCTTTAATCCTCGGTTAGTAAAAATAGTAGCAGTGACGCTTGCCTCTTGGCGTCCTATTATTTGGGTTTGTGGGAAGCCATTAAAGGAAGCTCTTGGATTCAGTGGCACAAATAAATAATTTAATAATTTTTATATTTTTTGACGTAAAAACTGACGTAATAAATCGATGAACGCCGGCTGCATGCACGAAAAAGTTAACACATTGTCCCGTTAGTCCCGTTACGCTCATTGTACGCTTGCGCCGCATCTATCTCTCTTCTCTTCTTGACAGGTTAATTATTCTTGCATTTTAAAAATCAGATTTCTAGTATAATTTCAAGTATTTTATTTTTTTATTATTAAAATATGATTAAATTTTATTCATAAAAGTATGCAATCATTTTGTTCAATGTTTTGTTATGACGTGGTAACGTTAAACTATCGTCCGTAAACTAACTTTACAGACAACCAGGTTTTTGATATAAATATGATTTGAGACTTAGGTTGACATTTAATAATGCATTATTTTTGCCTACTTGTAATAAACGATTTGAGTTTTGACTAATAAACTCTACTGAAAATATATATCACGTCTTCTTAAAATTATATCCTGTTTTAAATAACATTTTTGCCTGAAAATAAGTAAACAATGCACCGGCTCCTATTTTCTGCCTCAAAAGAGGTGTACAATTACTCGCTCTTTCTGAAAGGCTTTTAAAAGGAGCGAGGATAATTTTTAGTTACCCCCAACGCCGGTGCAAGTGCAATTTGCGTAATAATGTAATGGAGCTTAGCTTTATTATATAAAGAAGAGAGCCGGTTAACTGAGCATACAGCAAAGGTCAAATAATTCCGCGTACAAAAGTACTGGAGGCATACCATGACCTCTTATAGCGATTCAATTGAAGACCTAAACTGAACCGCGTCGCATAATCGTACCGTGACATCTTATATTTTATGTTGCTGCCATTTTCAACCTAAACTGGATCCAATTTAGGTTGAAAATGGCAGCAACCTAAACTGAGTCGCTAATAAGCAACATAAAAATAAGACCTCACGGTACGATTATGCGACGCGGTTTAGTTTAGGTCTTCAATTGAATCGCTATAAGAGGTCATGGTCATGGAGGTAGGACTCTAGGTTTCATATTTCATACTTATCAATCCATGTAGTGGGAAGCCGAAGCCTCTTCTGCAAGAGACCGCCTGGGGAAGTACCACACCTTTGCCAGATATTCATCCGTCAGGCAGTAGTGTGCAAACATTACTGTGTTCCGGTTTGAAGGGTAGTGTTTCCAGCGAAATTACTGGGCGTGAGACTTAAGAGCCGATGTCTCAGGGTGACGAGCGCAGTGTAGTGCCACGCAGGATTATGCAACGCAGGGTTCTGGGTGGCGCTGTGACTGTTATGGGCAGGCGTAGCGCTTACCATCAGGTGAACGACTAACCCGTCTCGTCATTCAGTCAAATAAAAAAAAGAGGTAAAAGACCTGTTTCTCTGGTCTGAAACGTTTAGGATTTATTTCTATTATTGTATAGGTTTGCGTTTGACTTTTATCGCGATCGCTCTGAGCGATAAGACCGTCCATGGTGACACTAATTGTTAAACTTGTTTTGTTGTAGTTTCTAAGTTTTCTTTGTTCTGTGGTGTTTCAATAAGGAGTTTATGTATCTATATAATCTACCTATCTATCAGACCTGATGGTAAGCGACGATGCGGTTTACGATGGTGCTGGTGATGGATGTAAGAGAAACCTAATCATTCACTCGTGACTTGAAGACTCCCAGGTTGTAACTATTGGAAAAATCACATTGTCATATCGACGTATAATTTTTTTATTAGTTTAATCGATCCTACGCATTAAGGTCTTATATGAAAAAAATTACAGCTCCAAATATACATAACTTTTGAAGCCATCTACTTTGGTCCTTTGTTGACATTTCCCGTTTTAACGTATTTTACTTGACAAATCCTGATGTAAAATTAGAGATTCACATGTTTTTGTGAACGAACATTGGTATTTTGTTATATCAACCTACACCCAGTAACTAAAATAATGTTCGTTAAACTAATTTACCGATTTACCAGAAATAAGTCAAAACTTTAAAACGGCCGCCGTGGAAAATTGCTATTTTGGACATGTCAAGTTATTACCACCAGCCACGGATACTATCGCTGGCGGTTCATTATGATTATTATTGATAACTTAATCTATTTGTTTCAGGTAATACAATTCATCCTTCAAAATGAAACCCCTACAAAAGGTAACGACAGATTGTATGAAGCCAATCCACATTTGTTTCAATTATATTTCAATCCAGCTTTATATTTGATTTATGACTGGCTTCAATATTAGATTACAAAAATGATTTGTGAAGGTTTAGACAAATATTTGATGGTACATTTTTAATTTCATTTGTAACCATCCGTAAAGGGTCAAGTGTCTGTCTGTCATTTATTTTAATTTTGATTTGTGTGTGTCTCTAGTGATTTATTATGACAAAGCTGTGTTTTGTTAAGAATAATCCGGTTTATCATTCTTTATCAAATTATAAAAAAAAATCTAACATTCAAAAGGTTCAATAAACCAATGAACACTTTAATACTGAAACAATTTACATGAAATGAACCTGGACGTCAAACTCTTCAATTAAAAAAAATTAACATTGAAATTGATTCAGAATTTAGAGCCGATGTCTCAGGGTGACGAGCGCAATGCAGTGCCGCGCAGGATTATGCGATGCAAAGTTGGCATTGTAACTGTAACTGTTATGGGCAGGCGCAGTGCTTACCATCAGGTGAAAGACTTGCACGTGTCGTGGCTCAGTCAAATAAAAAAAAAGTTTAACAAATTTTAACCAATCAATATTTTGTTTTTTTTTTTTTTCTATATTCCACATGACTAAAACCTTTTTTGAAGTCAATTAATAATGATTATTGTCTTCGATCATAACATGAGACAAACCGAAGTTGGTCTTATTATTGGAGATCAAGACTCATTTTTTGATCTCTGCAGCATGTTAGTTAGTAAATAATAATTATTTAACAAAGTTATTAAAATTTTAATTAAACTAAAGCCAAGACTGCGACGGAATTAAAATAAAACCAAATTCTAGAAAATGAAACGTCTTAGAAAATTAAAATATTTGCTGCAACTGATCAAAATTGTTTCAAAATTAACCTCGTAACAATAACACTTGGGGGGGGGGGGGGGGGGGGGGGGGGGGTTTATGGGAAACTCTGTAAAGTTCTGTGAATGTAAAATTCTGTAAAGTTTATAAACGCTAAGTTCTGTAAAGTCCTGTAAAATGTTCCCTCTTCATGAGCTCGTAATGCTAAAATAAAGTTTAACTACTATGGGTTTACGTTCAAAATTAACCACGTCATATGTTTCTTACGAGTAACATGTTAGTAGGAGAGGTGGCGGTCGATTTAGTTAAGGTATTTCAGTTTTGTTATTTCAAAAGGATCTGCAAAATGTTTGTTATACCTTGAACTTAACACAGGATGCTATTTCTTAGGCATCTTTTTTTGTAATTAAATAGGCATAGCATAAAAAAATATTACTTAATATCTATGCTCCTGCTCTTTACCATCTGGTAACTTTCGTTAAAGTAACACTAAACTCTCATCAACGAACTTTGACATTTAAAGCGACCTTACTCGAAACGACCGTCACCTCCCTTCCTATACACGAAGGTAGCATCTATACATGTAATGCGCATTAGCTTTAATGTTATTATACAGTTTCGTCGTGTTTCGAGCCATTGGCACGTAGGACCTATGGGGTAATGGAGTTGGAAGTTTTAGCTATGCCTAAGGAGGTACGTGAAATTAAGGCGTAACGAAGGTTTTAAGTAAAGCTTTAACCGTGAGAACTTCCTCGGAAAGTCGCCGTTCATCGTAAAAAAAAAAACAGAAAAAAATCGATACAGACGAACATAGAACCTCCTCCTTTTTGGAAGTCGGTTAAAAATAAACGATGTTATAAAAATTATTTTGACTGCTTCTTAAAAAATATCATAATCGATGTAGTTCTTGCGTTTATTACAGTAAAAGATTTTTTTTCTCCTATTTTTTTTCTATTTATTTCCTTTTTAAGTAACTTTTACTTAAAACATCAAACAAAAAAAAAAATTACATACGACACAAAGCCTGTACATAAATAATGTGGTAAATCCATTTTGACTCTAACATTTTATGAATGCTTAGTAATTTTATGTGACAATTTGTGTGTGTGTGTGTGACGCATTACTATGATTGTGAACTTAAGATCAAAGAGTTGACCTCATGGTTCGAGTCTCGCAACACAGCAGTCTTTTTCTAGATGACAATAATATGGAATCCAAGCTTCAGAGCTTGTTTATCATCTCAAAGGACGCAAAAGACCAAACAGTAAAAAAATAAACAAAGCTCAAAATATTCAAGAACATAATTTTCATAAACAACACGAAAAATGTTCGAACAAACCACATTTCAGCGGAGTCAAAGGTCCCTAGGGTGCAATTTTGTGTCACGAAACAATGTTCGACCACGTCCATTTAATAAAGACCCCCCACTCTTTCCATGTCCAACACAAAATCTACCGAGACACGGACCTTGTACTGTATCTCGTGTGTCAAATTATACTAGACGTGAGCGCAATATCTAATATATCTTGAGCTCTCGTTGCGAACATCTGCTGAGGTTTGCGAGGTCAAGTGAATTCGGTTTTAGATGCCAGTCGCAGATCTGTCCTGGTGAGGTTAGCTTAAATTCCTTTATTGCATTTATATTTCGTCGCGAATGTGTGCTTTGGTGTGATTTTTGAGCGTTTATTTTTCAAGGCATAAGGATTTATAGGTACTTTCTCACAAACTTTGTTGTTTATAAAGAAGTGACGTAATTTTTTTTTAAAGTAAAACTTCTTTGCGCACGCTTGACTTGGGGAGTAAGCTGGTGAATGCGTTACGAAAAATCTGATCGGGCGAGGCGAACGGAAGTTAAGAGGGAGATATAAGTTTTTGAAGATAGAAAGAGAGAGAATTACGTTTCGTACATTTTTTGAAATATCTTTAAGACATAATTTTTTTATTTTTTTTTTGTTGAATATTTACTTCTAAATTTAGAAAATTTATCTCTTCGCATGTTAGGCTTTCCATAAATCTACAGTAAGATTGTACAATAATATTGAATAGACCTACGAATGCAATCATCAATATTTACCCAATATTTTTTTTTTGTATTTGACTGAGTGCCGAGACGAGCAAGTCGTTTACCTGATGGTAAGCGCTACGCCTGCCCATAACAGCCACGGCACCACCCAGAAACCTACATTGCATATTACTGCGCGGCACTGCACTGCGCTCGTCACCCTGAGACTGTAAGGTTTTCTATTTCTGTATACTTTTTCATATCTTTCTGTTTCTTAACCCTTGATCTCTTTTACTCGAGTCCTTGCGTGCCACTATTTATTTCTTATTCTTTACTTTTATTCGTTTATTAATTCTAAATTCTTATGTCTCTATTTTTATATTGTTTGTAAACATTACTGAAAGATGTCTAAATTTTACTAATGTCATTTATAATCTTATTTCTAAATTCTGTTGTATTCTCGTACAATTCAATAATTTTGTATACAGTTTTAGTTTTAATTTATCTTATTGTATCAGGCAGCTTTTAACCTTATCTTTCTTAATTTTCAAATGTTCAAATTGCAGAATTACTTATTGACAGTTTTGGAAGTGATGCCTGGAAAAAACGGCTGACATTCGGAGTCGGGTTCGAGTTCTTGTTTGGCTTTGGTCTGAGCCTCTAAAACCTTGAAAATTGCAAGAAGAAGTCCTTAAGCATTTTTAAATCTTTACTTAAATGTTATAGTCCTGAAGAAGTCTTGAAGCTTAAAACATCGGAGCCCTATAACCCTCCGGTGAAGGCCGCTCTCCACGAGCGCCTCCCCGCCTTTGGACACCAGCTTTCTGCCGCAGTCCTCGCCTGCCCTAGCCTGGGGTCACTCTTCATAAGTATCTTCACGTAGAACAATTACGTATTTACCGTCTTAAACAGTGCTTCATTCTAGACCGACTATTTCTAACCATTTATTTCTAAAGACAACTTCCAGTTAGTTATCGCGTGTGACAACATTTTCTCTTTCTATCTTCAAAGACTTTAATCCTTAATTCTAATTTCTTATTTTAATATATATATTTTAAGCTGTCTCCTTTGTTTTTCCTTCTTTTGGGTCCTTCCCATAGGAATAGGGAGGTAGCCCTTGATAACGTGTACTTTACACTCTTTTGCCAAAATTGGTAAAGGGGCGTAACGTTACAAGACATCGGCTCTAAAGTCTCTTAAGCCCAGTAATTTCGCTGGAAACAATGCCCTTCAAACCGGAACACAGTATGTAACTAACCTAACCTACCTAAACTAAAACGAAAGGAGACGCTTAACGAATAAATGGCCATGTGATCGTCTACACCCACGTTGTGAAAATAAAGTAACCCTAGAACTTTTAGAGTCAGAGACTGTTTATAAAGGAACACAAACTGAGATTAAAGAATTAACCTAAAGATAATAAAACGGTAAAAGATAATTATTTTGTCCAGAGATAACAAGGAAAGGAAAGGAAGGATTTGGTACTCCTTTTTTTCATATATAAAAAGAGTCTCCCACTCGGGAGCGGAGTAGGCTCCACCCCGCCTACTCCTGTGAGTGCCATCCTTTTGTGCACCCCCCGGGGACAAGGTGTAAGGGAAAGGAAAGATGGGTTAGGCTTTATATGTACCGCGAAACACCATTCAGTCCAATGTGATTGATGTTTTCCCCTTTTAACCCATTCCCGGATTATGTCGTTTATTCGTTTGTAATCATGTATGTTGTAATAGTGTTGTTCATCATAAGTTTGACCTTATTAGGTTCTTTCTTATATTTGGGTATTTTCCCAATTATAATAATTTGTCGAGCGAACTATTGCTTTAGCCACTATCAATCCACAATGCTTAGACAGAGCAGTAGGTACACCCAGGGGACCCACAGATATGTATCCTCCGTACAATCGTGATTTTCCAGGAGTGCTGGTTATCTAGCTGCGGAAGTGATAGGGGTATCATTATGTGTCGTGAAAATATTGTATATTCATAATTATTAAATGTAGAGTTGACCGTTTATGGTTCTTTACAGTATTGGTCATTTTCTCTATTAAAAGATTTCGTCAAGCGATCAATGGCTTAAACCGCAATCAATCCGTAATGCGTAAACAGAGCAGAAGGTACACCCAGGGGTCCCACAGATATGTATCCTCCGTACAACCGTGATATTCCAGGAGTGCTGGTTGTAGAGCTACAGAAATGATTGAAGCCTAATCTCATATGTTTCACCTAAGAAACCAGATAATATGATAGAAGTTGTTATAAGTATACGTTTTAACAGTACTCATTTAAATAAACATTGATTTTAATCATTAATATCACCCATTACACCAATCACATCGAGACTGAAACAACGGAGATGAAATAACGGAGAGATTGGGTAGGATTAAATGATTAACACTTAGACTGTAATGGAAACCACTATGGTTGTGTTCCCCGCAGTGAAAGTGTTAAGAGGAGGAAAGCTAGCAGGAGTCGCGCTCCACTATCAAAAGTTACTGATTTCGCAGCAATCTACTGTGTGTGTTTGATGATAGTGTGTGTGTGGGTTGAATCAATGAGAGGTGAGCAATTGGCCTAATTGAACACTCTCCCACCGATCCGGTGTATAGTGTGGGGAAATATGTGTGAGCTGCGTGTATAGTGTTTGTGCTTGCAGAAAGTCGTGATCACTAGTAGCAACCCATAGAAGAATTCTAATAACCTAGGGGCGTGAGTCCTCGGTCATTACAACAATCCCAATAAGTCACATACTAGTTATGAAAACGCCGTCAGTGTGTGAGTGTGTGTGTGTGTGTGTGCGTGTAGAACTACTGCAAATCAGTAATTAGTACCCTAAAGGGTTGTTTATATTTAATCTACGCTAGGGGAATAATAGGGGAAGTTACCTGGACAAAACCTTTACCTCTTTATCAAAATTACCAATGTATGTTGAGTCAGACAATCGTATATTTGATAGTGTGAGAAATTACCTTGATTACCATTACCTCAATACCAAGTTACCAGTGTATGCATAGTTAGACAGTCTCATCTTTGTCAGTATGAGAAATTACCTTGATTACCATTACCTCAATACCAAATTACCAGTGTATGTATAGTTAGACAGTCTCATCTTTTTCAGTATGAGAAATTACCTTGATTACCATTACCCAATACCAAGTTACCAGTGTATGCATAGTTAGACAGTCTCATCTTTGTCAGTATGAGAAATCACCTTGATTACCATTACCCAATACCAAGTTACCACTGTATACGTAATTAGACAATCCCATCATTGTCACCATATAACAACTTAAGATGGGATTCCCTGTACCTCGCGCAGCAAGAAGAGTTGGATAACTCCGTCGCTGTCAACGTAATGACCACGAAGAGATCATCCTTCCCAAAGGGGAAAACGACGATTATGCGTTACTACGATAAAGTTGGATAGTAGATTTCGTAATTAACGTCGTTATAAGTTGTAATTGAACGGTAAAATAAGAAACGTAATGTAGATTCAATCTAAGTATAATGACTTAGGTATCATTGTAGAAATGTTATCGATGAAAATAATAGTTTGTCACAATCTGTAAATAAAAGGTGAATTATGTATAGAACTGCTGCTGAGGAAATGCTGAAGATAGATGCGCGAATCAGGACGTGAAATACTATCGATGAACATAATAGTTTGTTATAAGCTAAAAATAAAGGTAAATCCTAGGATACTAATTAATTTCAAAGCTGAAATTAAGCACGTAATTTGGGATGTAGAATACCATCGATGAAAATAAGAGTTTCTTATAGACTGTAATTAAAAGGTAAATCACAGAACATCACGTAAATTCAAAGCTGAAAACAAACACGTAAATCAAAACGTAAGGTAGTATCAGTGAAAATAGCAATCTCAAAATAGAGAAAATAGCACGGGATAAAATAACGAATATAACAGGAACAAGCTGAAAATGGACACATAATGAAATTAATACTGCCAGGAGAACAATGAGTGATTTTTATATTAATTTAAAACTATGAAGATATATCACCCACCATTTCAACTGGCTCTGCCGAATCGGATCATTACACATGGGTTAAGGTGTTATAAATTATCAATAATTATTGCGTATTATTTTTAATAAGGTAAACTAACTAATAAGCTAATGCTTCGATAGAAGTAAAACAATAAGAGTGATCTAACAATAGATCACGATCCTCATGCGTTTCGATCCCAAAAGGCTTTGTCTTAAAATATACAACTCACGACCTCAGCTTGAAGATCACCTTACACCAGCACTTCACTAGATCTAACAAACACTAATATACTAGAATAGGAATCAAAACTTATGTTAATTCACTAGTTTAACTATATACTTGCAATTAAGATAAGAACGAATTACTCTCAAACACTTCTAAGATATTTATAATTTAGACCGCGCTATTTAACACTGCAATTAAAACGGATTACAAGAAAGGACTCTAATTCTCAACACTTTTTCACTACGATCGCGAGTCGCGAAACCAACAGATGCGCGTGCGCAGTTAAGTGGTTTTATCAGACCCTCTCGGTGGAGCCATTGTAGTCGCGATTATTCGAACTTACTCCCGTGTGTCCCGGTCGGAGGTTGACGGGTCACTCCCTTCTCCACGGTGCCCTCTCCCGAAAGAAACCTCAATACACTTGAGATGTGTATGCGAGCAATAATATTTATATTTTAATTTCTGCTGAGCTATGGTTAGGTACAAGTAATGCTTGCACACTACTGTGTGGCGGATGAATATCTGGCAAAGGTCTCTTGCAGAAGAGGCCACCCACTACTATTTCATGAAAATTCAGTTTTGTTAATTTTATTATTTCATTTTTTTTTCTAAGAATATTTGTCATAATTCTGAAGTTGAATATTAGAACTCGATATATTCTACCAAAAGAAAAGCTCCCAGCAAAGCCCAAACCATTATATACAAAACCACGTAACCTTTTTAAGGCGCAGGCAATATCAAACTGCCCCAAGCTAAGGCCTCGGCCCACTGAGCCGACGGAAGAAAGATAATGCTTTATATGTTTGTCGTCCATAAAGTATATCATAAACCTTGCGACAACGGCGTTACGAGTAGTTTACTGCTTCATAATAAAATTTTGGGGGTGATATCAACTCTATATAAATATCTAACAGTAGGTTTGCTGATGCAGTTCGCGCGACACCCGAACTCAGTACAAGAGCTGGGACCTCACCATGAACAGTTAAATCCATCCAGTTTAAGGCCATAAACTGAACTGCCCTGCTAACTGTCACCACCAATATCGCTCAGCGTTCATAAATCGACCAGAGACATTTATCCAAAGAGATCAGAACAATTTGCTTGCATTTATGGGAGTTTATATAGCTGCATCTCATTCTCTTTCTCTTTCATTCTCTTCAGTAAATTTTTGAGTGACGTCACGTCACGTTTGTCATTGATGAGTGTGTGGTGCCAATCTAGGCCGTTCAGTTTAAGGCCTTAGAATGAACTGCACGGAATAAGAATAAGCACGTGGTACTCACACATGTAAATGAGCGTGTAAGTACTCGAATTACGCAACCAAAACACAAGACAAACCGTGAGAGTGAAGGCAAAGCAGTAATGCGCAAACAATACTGTGTTCCAGTTTGAAGAGCACTGTTTCCACTGAAATTTCTGAGCGTATGATACTTTAGAGCCGATGACACAAAGTGCCGAGCGCAGTGCAGTGCCTAAGATTATGCAATTGAAATTCTGGGTGGCACTGTAATTGTTGTCTAACAAAAAACAGACAGTAAAAAGTTAAGTTAAGTTTTTTTTTATTTGACTGAGTGACGAGACGTGCAAGTCATTTACCTGATAGTAAGCGCTATGCCAGCCCTTAACGGTTACAGTGCAACTTTGCATTGCATAATCTTGCACGGCACCGCACTGCGCTCGTCACCCTGAGACATCGGCTCTAAAGTCTCATATGCCCAGTATTTACGTGGTCGCGTGCGGATGTGACGCGTCCATACTGTTCTATCTGTATATTGATATCCATGAGAAAACCCGCTAAAGGCGTTCCCCGCTTTTTCGGGTAATGAAAAAAAGGTAGAGTAAATGATTAATGTACTGGCCAGCCAATTATGCGTGCCTAAGTACGTTTTACGACTTCATTATTCTGCGTGTATACACTTAGTTACTTTTTTATAGGCCGTTTATTAGGAATTAGGTACTGTTGTATAATTTTTCTGATGAAAAGTTGTTTCGTAGGATTTAAAATAGGTTTAGTTCATTATTTGAATAGCGCTTTAATATATATGTTAAAAAAAATTGCGAATTTATTACACGCAGCGCTTACTATTACAATCAAAGGGCTATACTGCACACCCATAAATTATTTTAAAAATTTAAATAAAAAAAAATCAAGAGATATTTTTTTCATTAAAACAGCACTTTGGTCGCTACCACAATAAAAAAAAGAGTAAAAAAAAGCTTGTAAACCGTAACTTTTTTTTATCGTTCCCGTAATAACCTAGCTGACAAAGGATTTTTGGTCAAAATCTGTAAATTTGCGAGCCGTAAACATAAACAGAACAAGTAATCCAACGTTACAATTTACGCTGAGTCTTAATTTAAATTTACAAGGCAAAGCTAAATTTCGTCCGTAAGGCCTTTGTCGTAACTAGTGATGGGGGGAATCCGGCAAGATTTCGTCAATTTCCTTTATCCGGTCACCAAACTTCCTTATTTTACAACTTCGTATCATCAAATTGTTACTGATAAAAAAAAGCAAAACAAAAACATTCCCACGTTGCAACGCCTTTTTTAGGCTCATTTCGTGTAAAACGGACAGTTTTTTTTACGTTTTAGTAATTAATCTGATACCTACACCTATTTAGATAATATTAACGTAATCTTATTAATAATACTGGTTTTAATGGTGTCTCTTCAAAGAAAACCACAAATTTCTTAACATTTCGTAACGGTTTAGCGATTTTTGGTTATTGACGACTCATTAGAGATGGAACTGATGATGATAAAGTTTAATGTGTTGTTGAAGTTAGAAGTTAAACAATCAAAATAAATGTAAATAACATTATCGGCCTCTTAATTTCCCACTGTTAAGACTAAGCAGTCCCTGCTTAGTCTTAAACCTTTCGAAGACCAGATGTGTTTTATAACCAGATGTTCTTATCTTGACAAAAAAATCAAGCTAATGTCAACAGACAACTATCCGGTTTACCTACTACCCGGCATCCGGCCAAATCACAATAGCTCATCGCTAGTCGTAACTCTACGTCGTAAAAAGACCCCAGAATAACTCGCCTCGGTGTTATTGGTTCGATCACAGACTCGGAAGTCGCGTTTTATGTTCCACAATGTTTCTAAACGAACTTTGTGTTCACAGAGGTTAAAGCTTAATACTTTTGGCTTATGTTTTTTTTATAAATATAGGTACTACTCGTTATAGGGTCCCGCCGTTTTACTTTAGCCGTGTTGATTATTCATCAACAACCCATATCGTCCCACTGCTGAGCACGGGTCTCCCCTCACTTTCGTGGGGAGGGTTAGGCGATGATCCACCACGGAGGCCCGATCCGGATTGGTGGATCCGTCGATTATTATTCCACGGGAATCATTTACTTTGTACGGGTTCAATAATGATACGAAATGATATGAAACGCCGTGATTGAAGCCGCAGACAAAAATTAGTATTTAATACTAGCAGTACCCCATGGTTTTACCCGCATTAACTATTATCCCACAGGAACCCGTTAATTTTTACTGGATAAAAAGAATTCTATGTTCTGTTCCTGGATCTATCTAGTATTATCTATCTACTAAATTTCATCAAATTCCGTTTTCTGTTTTGGTGTGAAGAGAGGACCAATACATACACATATACAAAAATGCACAAAATTTCGCTTTTATAATATTAGTGACATAAAATAGTTAGATTGACCCAAAGTCTCAAATCTCATACGAGATCTGTTGACAAAAATCTCAAACAAAGACTTCTCCCATACCTATAATAACTTTGTGTAATAATATTGTATACTAAGATTCATCAGAGCAGTTTTCAATAATAACCCTAAACAATCGTAAACATTGCGCAATTGTGCAATATTGTGCAAAGTTATTGTAGGTATAGGCTGGGCCTTACATCTCAAACAAAATCTGCTAACAAAAAAAGAAAAAGTATGCATAAACCCAAACAAACCCTATTAAAGGCAGCCTTTGAAAGCTACAAACGAATAGTTTAGTCAGCGAATTGAAGCTAGGAACTACGGTAGCTAAGGGGAGTGGGGGGGGGGGACGTAAACGCTAACAACCTTAACGCAAACCCTAACTTTGGAGCCGACGTCATCGTTTGGAACAAGTGAAAAGAAACTTGCAACTCCAGTGAGAAAAGTAACCGAAATTTTCAGGTACATTGCCATTTCACACGTCCCGGCTGCCGGGTAGCCGCTGCCGGCTACCCGGTGGCCTAGTATATGGGCATGTTATATTTCACACGTACGGCGTAATTTGTCCGGCTGCCGGGTAGCCGGGTGCGCGCCGGATACACCGTTCAGTAGGTCTAGATAATACAAGCGAGTTAAAGTAAAGCCTGTTAACTCTTTTGTCTTGTACCACTCCCCAGGTGAAGCAATTCTAAGCGCCGTTAAGTGAGGTAAGCATGTCTAAGCGCAGAGTTTTCTAATACCTTTGTATTTCGTCCTTCTTTCAAGAACAACCCTTTCTGGTACCTTTGAATATTATCCCTTCAAGGTCCAATTTCGGAATTAATGGCGGAGCAGAAGGGATTAATTTTGGTAATATGAAATGTTGGAATGAAAAGTGGTGTTTCCAGGAAGAATGGTTTTGTAGAAATATTGCTTTGAAGTAAACAGGAAAATATGATAAAATTCTATTAAATTTGTATTAGGAAGAATTAATTGTTGCTTTTAATGTGATTATTACCACAAGGTTATTATTAAAGGTAACTAGTTGCACCGCGCGGTTTTACCTGCGTATAGCCAAGCGGTGTTACTGGATATACTGGGTGCTACACGATAACATGACAGCATCTATATATCCAGTAATTTTAATACGAAAATGGCAGATTTGTAAGTTTTCCTGACGTGCCTATAAAAAAGTACCAAATCTTCTATATCCTCGCTTCCGCCTTATAAGAGGTAGTTCTCCACAAAACTAATTAAAAGTTTTTCACCATATCTGTTCTTAAATTAGAGTTAGTTCTGAATTCTTATTTGGTGTGAGGAGCTCGTCCGCATAGTTTAACTGGGGATTTTAAGCAATCACCAAAGTTAAGCTACTCTCCAAGCGGCGCTTTATTTGGATGGGGGACCGATAGCATAACAACTGAGCATTTTATTGTTTCAAATGACATTTTATATAATTGGTTTTAGTTATTATCAGTTATATAAGAGGCCCTGACATGCTCTGACATCAAAACTTAAATCATTTATTGGAAGTAGGCAAAAATAATGCACTTTAAGTCAAACACTTAAGTCTCATATACATAGAAAAAAATGTGATCTAATAAACTGATAATTAACTGATTATGGTTTGAGTTTGAAAAAGGAAATTTCCCTTTCAAGTTGTGACTCATGTCTGAATCTCGCACAGGAAAAGGAAACTCCATTAACTCTACCAGTGCATCGGAAATACGCCCGTCAGAGAAGATAGCACTAAGAAACTCTACGGGGATGTATTTTTTTTAAATTTTTGTCAATTGTTTTATGCCACATAAGGTACAATATGAAAAATTATCTATTCTAATGACAATATTTTACTATCATATTTACAAGTGCCAAGTGCCAATAAGATCTCAATAAGAATCAAACCAAAGACTACCTTCAAAATCGATAGATCGGCTTTAACTAGAATAAGCTGAAGCAGAAACTACAAAAACTTTGTCCTTTTTTTTTATTAGACTGAGTTACGAGACGAGCAAGTCGTTCACCTGATGGTAAGCGATACGCCTGCCCATAACAGATATAGTGCCACCCAGAATTTTCATACCATAATCCTGCGCGACGCCACACTGCGCTCGTCACCCTGAGACATCGGCTCTAAAATCTCATGCCTAGTAATTTCGCTGGAAGCAGTGCCCTTGAAACCGGAACACAGTAATGTTTGCACGCTACTGCCTGATGAATGAATATCTGGCAAAGGTGTGGTACTTCCCCAGGCGGTCTTTTGCAGAAGAGGCTTCCCACTACATGGATTGATAGGTATGAAATTTGAAACCTGGAGGCCTACCATGACATCCTATAGCGATTCAATTCGTTCAAATCGATTCAGGTCGTCACCCTGAGACATCGGCTCTAAAGTCTCATATGCCCAGTATGTACAAGGACATCATCAACAAACATAAGCTTTTCATGTCACTGATCATAATTTGGAAACTCAGACAAAATGTCGAGATTTCAAATCAATTTAATTTCCTCAAAACAAGCCCCATCTCATTATAAACATACTTTAATACGTCTGCAGAGTATTAAGAAGGAAAAGTATTAAGTACACCCACACAAACAAATGTAAGAACTCACACGCACACACACCTATGTAAACTTGTATACAGGTTTGTAATTTATGATGAAGGCACATTCGTATCTCTCTTCGGAGCCCTAAAATGTTACTACACTAAGATTTATGGACTGAGCAAGACACGTTGGATAAAAGGACGTTTAGTCTTACGTAGGTCAGACAGAACACTAGTCTTTCATGAAAACTAGTCTATTTCGCGTCCACAATTTATTATAGTAGTAGAATTCAACTTTTGTTCAGACATTTTTATATCAAGACTGTATATTTTACATGAACATTCAATGAATGTATACTTTGTATTCAGTGTAGCAAAAAAAAATTAATAATAAATGTTGTTAATAAACATAAGCATGGTATTTGATATAACTAAAATAACTACCTAATTATCTTTAACTTATGTTACTTAGTAAATAAAAAAAACTTATCCAAAAAACAAACATAACTGTCAATTTTTAAATAACCAAATGACAATTGGATGTGTTAACTATATTCGTAATCTCTAAGTATAATTCAAAGAAATGATCAAATGAAACGAAGGAATCATTCCGGCCTCCGTGGCGTTAGTGGGTGATGAGCCAACTGCAAAATGTGAGTTTGCGGGTTCAATTCCCGCACAGGGCAAAGATTTGTGTGAACCACTAGAATTTGCTCTGAGTCTAGGTAATTGTAGGACCACGGTCCTCGTAGTTTCTGATTCTCTAGATACAGGGAATCATAGTGAGGGGTTAAGATCTATGTATATGATCGTGGGGCGTTCTTTATTTAATTTATTAATTGAATCATTCATTCATTCAATCAATCACTCAATCATTCATTCACTGACTAAGCGCCATTTTACGTCCACAACACACCTATCAGCTTTCGAGTGGAAGACAAAGATGGTTAAAAGCATGTAGGTAAATGTATTACATTTAGGGGCGGTTTCTACCCCGTGTTGTTATTGTTTTGTCTAAGTACGAGGTATTTGTATTTAAAAGGGTGCGTATATTAATAAAAGCTTTCCCGGTTCCCTGAAAGGGGTGGGCTGTAAAAATATTTTAATATGTCTTGTACGTGAGCTGTGTTAATGTTTTTGTTGAAAAATTGATGTGGAGTTCCGAAACTTTTGTTGTTAAAGGGGATTGTTTAGGGAGCAGGTGGGCGATGGTAATCAGAGGCCTCGTCACGAACAGTTAAATCTATCCAGTTTAAGGCCTAAACTGAACTGCCCTGCTAACTGTCACCGCCAATATCGCTCAGCGTTCATAAGTCGACCAGAGACATTTATCCAAAGAGTTCGGAATAATTTGTTTGCATTTATGGCAGTTTATAATAGCTCCACCTCATTCTCTTTCTCTCTTATTCTCTTCAATCTATTTTTGAGTGACGTCACGTCACGTTTGTCATTTATGAGTGTGTGGTGCCAATCTAGGCAGTTCAGTTTAAGGCCTTAAATTGAACTGCATGGAATAAGAATAAGTACGTGGTTAATTATAAAGTAATTTCAGTAATAATTAGTGACAGCATGTTTCATGTTGAATGTTAATACATCATGTTATGTCATGTTGTTTGTTGTTGTTGCCATGTATTATGTTGTTGAATGTTGTTGTGGAACGATGTAGTCTCTGCCTATCCCAATGGGAGAAAGGCGTGACTGTAGAATGTTTCATTGAAGTTCAGAAACTTTCGCGAATTGAACCAATATCTTCTCTCCATCCAAACATTGACTGGAAGAGATTGCATTTAGCGATAAGTGCAAACATTGAACTATAGATTTTGTTGAGTTTCATTCTGTAAGTATAATCAGTTTATTGGTAAAAAGTTTACAAGTCACATACAATTAATTAATAAAATGTAAAAGTAAAATTCATAAACCTATTTTTATGACAAATTTCATGCAGTTCTGTTCAGCCGCTAATTACTCTACTGCTTTGTCTTACGTTCTATCCTTTATCTTGTCTAGACGGTCTAAATTACACTAATTTAGGAGATGAAAATATCAAGCAAAATTATCTAAAAATTATTCCCCTGTTACGCTGCTGTCAATTTCAATTAACTTGGCTTATTAAGGGTGAATTCATAATAGGCATGAAGGTGGTCAGTGAAGTAGGGTGGTTTCCACCCCTTCGAGAGTCCCGTGTCCATACTAATACAGAGTTGACAGGGGGATGAAAATTTAGAATTTAATGATGAAAGTTTAATAGAATTTTCAAACGACACACTTTTGAGTTGGAGTTTTATGTGTTTTTGATATTTTTGTTTTCTTTTTTCGGGTATGAAAAGTTTTCATGAGTTTTGTGATTACAAAATTTTATCTTGTGTCCGGTTTCAGTATTCTGTTATTTTGTTTTACTGAGTAACGGGATTGGCAAGTCGTTCACCAGACGGTAAGCGCTATGCCTGCCCGTAACAGCGCCACCTAAAAGTTTGCATTGAAAAACCTTTCGCGGCACTGCACTGCGCTCGTCACCCTGAGACATCGGTTCTAAAGTCTCACATGCGAAGTAATTTCACTGGAAACAGTGCCCTTCAAACCGAAACACAGTTATGTTTGCACACTACTGCTTGTCAGCTGAAAATCTACTTCCCGAGGCTGTCTCTTGCAGAAGAGGCCTCCCACCAACATATGCCTCAAAGCACATTGGTAGAACATACAAGAATAACTCCTCCATTTTTGAAGATGGTTAATAAACACCGCAAACTTTTACTTAGTACCCAATGACCTTGAACCTACCTAGGGCAAACATACAAAAACAATATGACTGCTCATACATACAATTGACCATTAAACTCACCCCTTCAAGGCTCACCTAATTTTCATACGAAATCAGGCAAAAAAGGGGTTAATTTACCCCAAAGTGTTGCCAAATTGTGCCATTAAAGGGTAAATAAAGATTACAAGAGAACATAAAATTGGCCTCCAATGTCTCACTTCGGACTTCCAATGCTGAAATTAATCTTATTGCATCTTACTAATTCGGCGCTTGGAATAAATCTTTTTTACCCGAATTTGAACTCTATACGTACCCTCTTTAAGATACATTGGATTAAAGGCATGTGACGTTAATCTAGATTAAATTTCGGTCATATGTCTATGTCCACTGGTAGCAAATTTCAATTTTCAACTTTAATTGTATTCCAATAGAACTGCAATTGAAATAAAAGCGCTTCCAAAAAATAGTGATGCGCGACAACAATTAACCGTAAATCTTGATTAATTACGGGCACCGGACTACAATGCCGACCGCGGAATATCATTCCAAATCAGGAAATATCGCAACGTCATTGCGGCGTCCGTAAAATCACTGTTATATTTATTCAAACGTGTGAATAATTACCGAAACCGCTAAATCGTCAGCCAATCAGCGGAGAATGCGTCGACCGATATACGGTTTTAATTAAATTTATTGCATTGTATTTACGGATTATATCCGGTTACGGTTGCAATTGCGGGATTATGTGCGCATGAATTTCGGAATATTATTTGACAATTAGCTCGTAATTAGGATTTGCGATGGCTAATGCTGTAAATAATTGCTGGCAAGTTGACATGTTTGATTTACACAAAGTATTTAGGAAGGTACATAGGAACCAAATTTTGACATGCATAGTTTTTGACATTTACCCAACTGCCTGAAGGGGGTCTATGTTTTTTATAATATGAGATTTAAGTGTTTGACTTGTTATAGCGCGTTATTTATGCCAACTAGCAATAAATATATTGAGTTTTGAGTTATGTAGGTTTACCTATCCATATCAGTGATCATTTCCAGGCCAAATACTGTCAGATATTCTCGAAGTGATTTAAGAAAAACCTGCCATTACAAAATTGTTCCATTTAAAACTAAAAATCAACGAGGATTAGCGCGCCCCGTTACATACAAAAGAAAATTTAAGTTACGGATAAATCCGGAAAAAGTCTAATCGGCTTAATCCAATTATCTCCTTCGGCCCGCTTTCAATGAAAAAAAGTCTGAATAAGGTATTCCCTGCCGAATTCTCTTACCTAATCTCATACCTACTAAACGAACTTGAAAAAACTTTTCTCTAATATAAATTATTCGATGTCAAGAACTGTGTGTCTCACCCTAATTTCTTAAAACACATTCGAAACCCAGCTTTATTAGTCAGACTATAGAATTCAAATCTATTTGCATCTCTAAACATGACGTCCAATCAAGATTAATTCTTAGGGTTATTCTTTTAGATGCTATTTTTCAAAACCTCGATTTTCTATTACATTTTCCGTTTCGTCGCCGTTGCAATTTCAATTTTCTTTTGTAAGTAATAGGGTATATTTTAGAAGTGACGTGGGTTCCCAAACGTGGGGTCATTTATCACGCCGGATAGGACGCGTCACTCGTGTGATATCCCCGATATCTTTCGCTAAAGAATGGTATTATTTTCTTATGTGGTTTATCCATTTGGGAAAATGTATGAGAGCAGAGAGGATTCGGTTTTCTGGAGCTTTTGTGATGAAAACTCTATTGTTATTTGATTAAAACTATTTTTAAATTCGCTTCACACAGTTCTTAGTGGAAGAAAAGAAAGAAAGAAAGAAAAAACATTTATTCTGACACAACTGCACACAACAGCGAACAACGTACTTATTTAGAGACAAGACAAGGAAATGAAAACACACGATGAAGAGACCGCATGGGGAAGTACCGCACCGCCGCCAGATATTCATCCGCCAAGCAGTAGTGTGCAAACATTACTGTGTTCCGGTTTGAAGGGCACTGTTTCTAGCGAAATTACTGGCCATATAATTTTCCTTATGTGATTGGCAGACCTTTCCTCATGCTACGATCCCAGAGGAAAGCAGTCCACCGACTCCCTGATACCCTCCACTCTCTCTTTACTAATACAAATCGGTTGTAACATTCCCCCTGTTAAGTGAGACCCTTTCTAACGTTTTTTGCGACATCCCTATCTGATTACCACTACGGAATATAAACAAGTCGCACCCCTAGCCAGTAAATCAAGGACGACCCTGTCCATGTCCTATTTAGATAAAAAAAGCACAAGTTTTCCATCAATTAAAGTCACAGCGACTTGTATTGTTTTTGACACAAACCCGAAAATTAGGATTAATTGTAGCCTTAAATACCCACCCTTAAATCTTACTCCCGACTACAAACAGTTTTGAACCTTCTTAACTGAGACTTAAAGCTCTTTTTCTCATGAAGATAATCCCGATCATTTTTGCACAATTTTACGGTCAATAGAAATGTTAATTTCAGTTCTATGGCTTCAGAAATAAGGTAGGGTTTTGAAATGTGATGTATTCGAAAAACTTTTAATTGATTTTTGGCGTGTTAAGAATCATTAGTTTTCGACAATTGTAACAGCGAGTAAATGATTTACTGATAGCGATTACCTTTCCTATTACTTGTTTGATATAATTTCAGCCTTATCCTGTTTCAATTAAGGTTTACTTTCCTTTGGCTTTTGAACGAGCTTTTCAAGTGTTTACAGTAATTGTTTTCAGTTACGATTGTGTAGATTAAAAATGATGTTTATTGGATTTGGAAAAAGTTCAAGTATTTAAGGGGGATGCGGACGGGAGGCTGACGATCTCCCACTATCGCTTATAGCCTTATAACCAGGATACCATAAAAAAAAACACTTGGACGCAACTCACACAGCGCTCCAAAAAATAAGTCAGATAAATACAAAACTACTCGAACCTATCGAACTGTCGAACAAATCAGGATTCATTGTTATGAAAACATCCACACAATGGGAGAAACTTAACAGAACACACCCTGTACATAACCAGTATGGGTACTACTGCGTTTTTCCGGGGGGTAACCACGTACTTATTCTTATTCCATGCAGCGTCCTAGATTGGCACCACACACCAATTAATGACAAACATGACGTGACATCACTCAAAAATAGACTGAAAAGAATGAGAGAGAAAGAGAATGAGATAGAGCTATATAAACTCCCATAAATGCAAACGAATTGTTTCGGTCTCTTTGGATAAATGTCTCTGGTCGACTTATGAACGCTGAGCGATATTGGTGGTGACAGTTAGCAGGGCAGTTCAGTTTAAGGCCTTCAACTGGATGGATAATAAAAACCGCGCGAACGCGTCATCGCGTAACTGAATGCACGCACGGTTTTCATAGCGTCGCGTCGCACGGTGGATCGCTGTCAGTACTGCCTGTCAGTGTAAAACTAAACACAGGCTAGCATTGGACACTACTGCTTGGCGGACGAACCGGCCTACTACTATTAAAATCTTTAAAACTTAACAAAATCGGTCCAGCCGTTCACGCGTGATGCCACGACCAAGGGAAATAAGTATTTGTTTTTTTTTTTAATATGATGAATGTTTTTATCAAGAGAAAAATTGCAATAATAGCCCGAATTAAATTTAATATGTGGGAAAAACTGTAAAATAAAATTATTTATCTCTAAAAATGTTGTATGAAAACACGATTCCACATTAGATTTTTTGCGATCTTCAGCCATTCTTTAGTAACATAGTGGTTTTTAACCCAGGATGTAGAGTTATTGCAGAAAAACTGGAATTATGCGAGTGAAACCATGACGGGCAGTTAGTTGGTAATAAAAATACTGTCGTGACCCTTCGGTTATAAAATGTAGTGATTCCCCATACTGTTTATACCGCGGTCCATAGGGACCGGAATATATCATAAAAAGTACCATAAATCCACAATCCTTTCATGTTGGCAACCCTGGCGTGTTGTCAAAAGTTTGAACAATACGTGATAGATTATGCTTAGAACCCTAGCTGGACCATACGGCCGTAGAGAGGTCAATAGAATACCTACTGAGATGGGGTAGTGGTTAATGTAATGCCTACAATATAGGGCCATTTAACACGTTCCTTGCTGAAAACACAACTGTTGTGTTTTTTTTAACTTGACCTAGTGGCTAGACCAGAAAATCGGCTCAGCAGTCAAAGTTTTAACGTTAAAAAATATCTACAGGGTATCGTAAAGAATGATCTGCTATAGTCGCAAATTCCCTTATAATTTCGATTCGTTACCCAATCTAGATTCAAAACAAAAAAAAACTGCTTAAAATTTGTGGCGGGAAAGGTGGTTCGTTTTTGTTATAGCGGGAAATTAAAAATTTCGAACAGTTTTTTCGTTTTTAGAGCTACACCGGGTCACTTAAATAAACGAGACTGTATTTCGCGCCAACCGTAAATCATTCTTTTGGTTTTTATGTTGAAATATTTAGCACTAATGCACCGTATCGCTCAAATATGTTGATCTCGTAACCACTGAAATCATCAGTTTGATGGTTTATTAACATATTTGAGCGATACGGTGCATTAGTGCTAAATATTTCAATATAAAAACAAAAAAAAATGATTTACGGTTGGCGCAAAATACGGTCTCGTTTATATTAGTGACCCGGTGTAGCTCTAAAATCGAAAAAACTGTTTGGAATTTAAATTTTCTTCAATATAACAGAAACGAACCACCTTAATATAAACAAATTATATGTCACACGGCATCGTTTTTATCGGGGCTTGATTTCCGTAGGGGAGAAATGGTATAATGCAAGTTTTTGTAAGGAAACCACGGTGTTGTGTCATTCTTACAGGCGTCACTACAGGCGCCAGGTTAACACGTTTACTGCTGAGAACACAACGGTCGTGTTTTTCATAACTTGCCACGAGTGCGGGAAAACACAACTGTTGTGTTTGTTATATGGGAAAACACTATTTTTTTTTTTTTTTTTTTTTTTAATTTAATGAATGGGCTTTGTCGCTTAGCGACCACATCGCCCAGTGAGACAAAAATTCAACAGTAACACATATATACAAATATTTAGCTTAATGCTAAATCTACTAATCTATACAATTTTATTGCCTGATCTGACATCGGGGACGCAAGAATACTGTTACAATATCCAACATCAAGTATACAGTCTCGATAAAACCACATTTTTCTATAGGTGTCATTCCGCACACACTCCATCAGGATATGTTGAACGTCTTCGACAACCCCGCACTCGATACAATTAGGAGATGGGACTTTCTTCATCAGAAATGCAAACTTCTTTGATGGAATGTGTGCAGAGCGTAGCCTAAGAGCTGTCACTAGCATTTTCCGACTCAAGAGGTTATTGTCAATCCATGTATATTTTGTAATTTCTGGGTGGATAGTTCGATACCAAATACCTTTTTCTCTTGATCTTTCGTCAAAATATTCCTGCCACAAAATTCTACACTGTTCCCTTACTAATCGAATGTAGTCGGTAAATAAAGGAACTACTGTGAACGGGACCCCGTCTACAACCGCTTGCTTAGCTAATAGGTCCACCTCGTCATTTTCTTTTAACTGGATGTGTGATGGGATCCATTGCAAATATATTTTCTTATTATGTGATTGTAGACTCAAGATTGATTCCAATATGCGGTAGGCGATCGGGGCGCCTCGCACATGCGAGGTACACCGAGCCAACTGTTGAAGCGAACTTTTGGAGTCAGTCAATATTACAATTCTGTCATAGTGAATTGTATGGATATAAGATAAGGCTTCTGCGATAGCAATTAATTCAATATGCATAATTGAAACCTCAGAATCAATCTTGAGTTTAACGTGACAACCCTGTACGGGATCCCAAAAAGCCGCACCCCCGGTGTCTCCCTCTTTGGATCCGTCAGTGAAAATTTTATAGCAGTCGCCATATTGTTGATTAATATATTTAACACATATATTTTTTAGTGAATGGCCGATATAAAACCGTTTAGCACGATCAATCCCCGGAATCGAATCAAATATAACCTGTGATAAATTAACATTACCTACCCAAGTCGCCAGAGAAAACATCTCCAGTCGATTACTGTTATGTATAGGTACTGAATTTAATTTTGAATATGTTGAAACTAGTAATGGATGTTTTTTATTAGACCAATACCGAGACCGGATATAGATAGAGAGCTCCTGCAATATATTGATTGTTGTATTGTTAGAAATAGATTTAGATCTTAAGAAAAATTTTGCTGCTAGGTATCTTCTACGATTACTAAGTTGAGGGAGATATAGGTCACTTTCCATGACATGTATTGGCGTGCTTTTAATATAGCCACCAATAACACGTAGCGCCTGATTTTGTATGCGATCTAGTTTGAACAAGTTTGTTTTACAACTGTTATCGTACAAAAAGCTGGCATAGTCGAGTCTGCTACGAACTATAGCTATGTATAAACGTCTTAGATGCTTTTGGTGGACGCCCCATCCTGGTCCAGATAATACTTTCAGTATGTTTATAAATTTTGAGATTTTCTGTGCAGTGTCATTAATGTGTTTGCCCCACCTAAGCGAACTATCCAACCACAGGCCTAAATATTTAAAACAATTAACCATTGGTAAAGGGATGTCGTTAATTTTGAGGTCAACACTACCTCTGTAGCCACCTTTTTTAAATATACATATTTTACTTTTTGTCGGCGAAATAGCTAATCCTAAATTGTTTAAAATTGAATTTAACTGTTGACAAGCTCGTTGTAATTCTATAATAGCTAATTCCATATTATGGCTTGATGTGTACAAAACAAAATCGTCGGCATATTGAGAAATACCTACCGTTTGTATAGTTTTGCAAATATCTAAAGTGGCTAAATTAAAAAGTAAAGGGGACATAGGATCCCCTTGACTCAATCCACGACCAGTAGTCCTAACAATGTCACATCCGTCGATCGTGACTTTGAGCCGCCTGTGAGTTAAGTAAGACCACAGATAAAGACATATTCTAGAACCTACACCTAGTTGGTCTAGCGACTTCATAAGACAGGATACGTCCACATTGTTGTACGCGTTATCTACATCAATAAAACAGGCAACAGTAAACAAATCCTTAGAGAAACCTATCTGAATGTGTGAAACTAAGCGTGTGAGGTTATCATAACATGAGCGTGCCTTACGAAAACCCACCATATTCTGAGGGAAGATGGCTTGGTTTTCGAAGAACCATTCCAATCTTTTGTTTATGATCGCATGAAGAATTTTGCAAAGACAAGAAATTAGTGATATCGGCCGAAGTGAGGAGTAAGAGTTAGCGTCTCTGCCTGGTTTGGGAATAGGTACGATCTTAACCTCACGCCATTGTTGTGGCACAAAGCCTGACTGGAAAAAGACATTAAACAATAACAATAAAATAGTTTTACCACTTATTGGGAGATTTTTTATCATAGAAAAAGATACTGCATCACTGCCCGGGGCTGTGTCATTATTTTTAATGGAGTTAATTAATTCTTGAATGGTAATATCAGCTTCCAAAAGTGTATTCTTCGACTGAAACTGTGGTTGAGGGGGGCAAGTGTAAGCAGGGCATAAGTCATTCATAAGCCTTTCGGCCTTTTCCTTATCTACACCGTGACTCGAAGAACGGGTTCGATGGCCTTTTATCCATTTCATTTTACGCCATAGATCGGAAGATGAAGCGTTTTTATCAATGGAGGAACAGAAACTTTGGAACGAGCGACATCTACCTGAGCGGATGATTCTTTGGGCCTCGCTAATTTTAGATTTAAGGGTCACTAGATTATTGGGCGATGGACAGGCTCTGAATTTCGCTAAGGCAAGGCGGCGTTCCGCAACGGCTTTCGACATTTCCGCGTTCCAGTAGTGTTTAGGAGAAAATTTATTAGTAAAATGTTGAGGAATTTTAACTAATGGAATAAATTTATTTGCGGCCGTTTGTAACTTTTGTTCAAACATATTATAAAAAATTTGGGGTTCAACCGGGATATTAAAATTTAAAAACGACTTTTCTAGAAATGTTGCGTATGATTTCCAATCACTTTTTTTGAAATTTCTTTTTCTAATAACATCGCGACATAAGCTCAAATCTCCTGATATTTTAATGATCAAATGGTCGCTCCCAAGTGACTCATTTGTTGTTTTCCATGTAAAGAAAGTGCCTAGATCGGAAGAGACGAATGAAACGTCAGGAGACGACTGCTGCATACAGCCATTGGCTAGCCTAATTCTGGTCGGTTCACCATTATTCAAGGAAATAAAATTATGATCAAGCATGCAGTCAAAGATTTGAAAACCCCTTTGGTCCGTTCTGCACGACCAGTTAGTATGATGTGCGTTAAAGTCGCCCAGAATAACAGATTTCCCACTGCATAAAGAAAATATTAAGTCCCAGTCATTTTGTGTCGTATGAACAGTTGAAGGACAATAAATCGAAATAACGTTCTCAATATGCCGACAATTATTTATCTTGACGTGTAAGAGTTCTATACCATTATTAGGACTATGTGACAGGCACAGACTAGATTTAACAGATTTATGAGTTACGATAGCAACTCCACCATATCCATCTGCCCTATCCGATCTATACGTGTCGTAGCCATTTATATTGAAATAAGAATCAGGCTCCAGCCAGGTTTCACTCAGAACAGCGATGTGGATTTTCTCTTGTGAAAGTAATGATTGAAACGAAAAAGATTTTGGTTTTAAACTTTGACAATTCCATTGTATAAGGTTAACGTTTATATTAATGATGTTGTTATCCATAGTCATTAATGACAACGTTCATGAACGTTGACATTAAAGTACTGCCAGATATATTATTCACGAAAGAAATAACCCACTCTGAGATAGTCAAGACTGCCTGTCGGATTTTATTTTCTAACGACTCCCTACTAAACAAAATGCTTTTAAATTTGATTAAGAGGCGCATAAAACTAGATTCTTTTGATTTGTTAGTAGAACTGCGGGGCTCGCTATTCTCCTCACTATTGTCCTGACCATGTGTATCTTGACCATATATATCTGAGCATTTGTCCGCGCTCCACTCTGACTCCATCGGTGCAGAGGGGGTGGGAGGTCGAGGGGGCTGGCGTAGTCTCTTATACTTCTTACGGCTTTGAGCTGCTTTCAATGAGTTGCCCTCGGAAGGCGTCTTAAACAAGTCTGACATCAGCTTTCCACTTTGTTGAGATTCCGCAGTACCAGCTGTTGGTTCTGGTGGCTTCCGGGTAGTCAGGCACGGGAACACAGGCGAGGGAGCAGGGCTCAAATCTCGTTCAGTAACTGGGGAAGGTGGCACATACATCGTTTGTGCCTTTCTATAAGTGCAGTTAAACTCAGCCATGAGTTCTCTCACTCGCCTTTCCTTTTTATATACAGGGCAAACTTTTTGTAGCGCCATATGATCCCCCGTGCAATTCACACATCTGAATGCTGTACTTTCACAATTAGCGTGGTTTTTAGTGCATTTTGGGCACACGACTTTTTTAGATGGGCACATTCTTAAATTGTGGCCAAACTTCCAGCATCTAGAACATTGCGTCACAGGGAATATATACGGCTCCACTTTAACCCTCAGCCCGTGTATGAACACATGGGTTGGGAGCACCGAACCTCTAAAGCCGAGGCGCACGGATTCAGATTTAACCCAGGCGGTACTTGAAGTCTCATCATTGTTTCTTCGGTCCAGTCTCCTAGCAGACGTTATTTCTAACTCGCTGTACAGGTTTTTAATTATGTCTTCATCCGCAAAATCTAACTCAACATCTTTAATAACTCCGTACGACGTTCCAACTTCTGATGTTTTTTGGCATCTCCATCCAAGATCCAAGAATGCCCGGCAGTTAACGAATTCGTTAGCGCATAGGTCTTTATCGAATGTCACTAACATTTTAAATTGATGGATGTACTTCACACGGCTTATACTGTGTATATTGTTTTCCTTAAGTAGGCGCGCAAAAGCGAATTGTTTAGGCAATGCTTCGCTGGAACACGTAACAGACACGAATGTTTTTTCTTCTACTTCAGTCTGGCTATTTACTCTCAGACTCTTGCGTCTTCTAGTAGTCAAGCGCCAACCCTCTTCTGAGGAATGATCCTGAGAGTCCTCTCGAGTCCTCTTTCCAGATCTATTTAATTCATCCGTCTCCATATTCTGTAAGTCACTGCATTCCACCACTTCTCTATTAAAACTATTATTTACATCCTCACTTCTTCTGTCAATCTGCACTTCATCCTCTACACAATACGGTGCATTCTCCATTGCGTTGAGCGAACGCTCGGGCTAGCCGAGTCCGCGCTTATCGCGATAGAAGCTTTGTTATTGTGCTCCGTGCGTGGCAAAGGATACGCGACCTGTACCAACGGAGTCCAACTAACCACTCGGGAAAACACTATGGAGTGTGCAGAGGGACACCCGTGCCTTAACAAGCAAATTGGCTCAGCAGTGAAAGTGTTTATTGTCCATGTGTGTGTGCAGATAGGCGCACATATATGCTGGGTTTGGTATTACTCTATGAAGATAATTTAGTTTTCTGTATGTACTTTCTTATGCATACATAGCACACCCGTTTTTTTAATGTTTTTGAGTAACGAGATAAGCAAATCGTTCTCGTGGTGGTAAGCGCTATTACAAAATCTTGTGCGGCAGTGCACACCTTGAGACATCGGTTCTAACGTCTCATATGCCCAGTGATTTAGCTGGAAACAGTGCCCTTTGAACCGGAATATAGTCATGTTTTCACACTACTGCTTGGCGATTAAAGTACTTTCCCAGGTAGACTTGTAGAATAGTCATACCACTATAGATCCTTGATGGTGGCTAAGTGGTAACTGATGGGGTTTGCAGGCTTACGATTGCCACACATGATTTTGTAATGGATAGTTCTGGGTGGCACTGTAGCTGTTACGGGCAAGCGTGGCGCTAACCATCAGGTGAACGACTTGCACGCCTCGTCAATTAGTGACAATAAAAAAACGAGCGTGCTTTAGACCACTCGACTGAAATAAAACTTCGCTATTAGAGAAAGAGAGAAAGAAAAAGTGTGCTCGCACCTCTCTCTCTTGCCCCTACAGTAATATACGAAGCGTAACTTTCCCGCTTTCTATCTTCACTAACTTATATCTCCCTCTCAACTTCATCGATCACACTTTCCGTAACGCTCTCGTCACGCGTTCACCACGTTACTCCCACAAGTGTGCGTAAAGAAGTTTTGCTTCAAAAAATCATTCGCACCAGCTTTGGAACATTACTTATTCATGTTTTCACACAACTGTCTCTGAGACAGGCCAGCGCCGGCCTTACCTTACACGTCAGTAGGGTTGCCGATTCATGCATATCGTATGACTGTTTCTATGATTGCTCGGTCAATATTATGAAGGTTTTCGGAAAAGTCAAAGTTTTCGTGTTAACCCTCGTCAAAGTGCAGGGCTATGTGAAAGGTTGAATGTTTAACTATTATACGTAAATATTGAATGAAGTGTTTGATTGTTTTCTTGATTTCGGATTTATTTGTTGTATGTCTGTAGTCATGCCAGTCAGCATATATGGTAGCCCCCGTGGTGGATTATGGCCTAGCCCTCCTCATGAAAGTGAGGGAGCAGTGGGCCGATATGGGCCGATGATGATGATGATGCCTGTATATTTTATGATAGATTTTTAATATAAAACGAATAAGAGATTCTGGTTGCTGACCGGTAGCAGCGACTAAAATAGCTGACAGATTTTTTTTAACAGAGTTAGATGCGTGCCGGGTCCATGGATGCAAACATTACTGTGTTCCGGTTTGAAGGGCACTGTTTCCAGCGAAATTACTGTCCATATGAGACTTTAGAGCCGAGGTCTCAGGGTGATGAGCGCAGTTGCAGTGCCACGCAGGATTATGCAATGCGCTTACCATCAGGAGAACGACTGGCTCGTCTCGTCAGTCAGTCAAATAAAAAGAGAACGTCTTGAGTATGAAGTGTCTTCTATATCGAACAAAATGTTCGTAAAAGTCATACTCTCAAACTCGGGAGATTTGTGCGTCATTGCTAATATTAGTCAGTATTATCACGTATTATTCTAGTTTACTGTACTTTAGGTGGCCTTTATCCTAGAGAAGTTGTTCTAAATAGCTGGTAACACTGGTTAACTGCTAGCCATTAGTTTTTTGGCCTGCTCCAGAGTTGAGCTGGTGCCAAGTAACGACTGTTTATGCGCGTTTGTTTGCATAATTAGTTTATACAATGCAAATCGAGCTGGAAATAGGAGTTCGGACGTTTGGCTAGTCAGTCCGATCTGTGAATTGTTAGTTATTGGTACAAATGGTACGGTTATGGACTATAGTGGGTTGGTACCTAATAAATAACCTGCGATAATATGATACGTGGTTCTAATGAACGTGGATAATTTGAGGGTAAATTCCCATGTTTCATAACATATGGGATGATGCCGGAAATAAAATATTTCTTACATACTAATATTTATGTACTTTAAGATATTTTTTATTGGTGATAAGTTGGCGTTTGACCACTATCTCACTGATGTTAGGTGCTGTCTACAATGGTACACGATGTATCGCTTAAACAACCAATGAAACGTTGTCAATGTCCGATACAACAGTCACACAGCACCCAACTGAACGTCTTTCACCATCATCATCGTCTTCAAAAACCACCCATCTTAGGCCATAATGCACCATGTGGGCTTGTTCAGATTTGTTGATCCTGTACCTCCGAAATATTTCGTGTGCATGTGGGTTTTTTTACGATATTTTCTTTCACCGTGAAGCGAGCGATATTTTTACATAATGAACTGGTAAGCCCTTATTTGGGGTCAATCGATAAAATTGAAAACCAAAACCTACCAAAAATCCTACAGAAAATGTCGAGATATTTTCCGGACATGTCGTCCATTCCATCACTTACACCGAACAATTCCAATTATCATACATTTCCACAAATCCGAGCTCCCGCTGAGTTTGTAAGTCTCTTCTCCACGAGTTTCACTTAGTCTTTGTAAGGGTGTTCGCGTACTGTAAAGCAAGATCAATCCCAGAAAAGTAACCCATTTTTTTTCCCAAAAATAAAAACAATCTTTTTTAATATCTCTAATGTGAATTTGTAATGATATACCATAGATAATTTTACGAAGAATTATATAAGAGAACTCTTCAAAAGAAGAGTCAAGATAATTTCCTGAGAGAAAACGACGCCTCGACAACGCCCTGAGTGTTGCATGTGTCCGTAGGTGGCGGTAACCATTTACCATCAGATGGGCCGTCAGTTCATTTGCCGCTCTATCACTTAAAAAAATCGCCCTCTGACGTATGAGTATCACATATTAAATATACTGTGTTAACATAAGGTTAGCTGTCAGGATAATTAAAAAAAAAAAAACGTTTTCTATTGTTTTTTGTGTTAAAGAATTATTCTATGTAATAAAGCACTTGACTTTCTATTTCAACTAAATTACATTACAAAAAACTAGCATACCCGCCATCGACCATCCACCGCCATCATCGACCGTTTCGACACTTACCACAAGGTGAGACTGCGGTCAAATGCCATTTTTTTTTTTTTAAATTTAAAAAAAACGTAATCCACCCAACCCAATGTAATAGATTGAGTGACTCGACCAGAATTGTACCAGTGCGCAACCACCCCAAATCTTCTCCAATTCTCGGAAAAAAGACGCTCGGGAGTCGAGAACATAATTGTGTTATTTAATTTTCTTGACTAATTTTGCTCCTTTTTCCCCATTTTAAGCCTGTGGCGAATAAAGAAGGTTGTAGGGTTACGTTGCCAGAGTGATTTTGTATTTTATGTTTTTGCTGTTTAAGTACAGGTTACGTTGAGAGATTTATATTCACAAACAATCCTATATATCTAGATCTAACGCAGTAGATGTTTTACTCTATTAATGTTCATTATTTTATTATACAAAAGCGTTTCAGAGTTGTATTATAATAATACTTTAAAAAAAATTGTCACTGTCACATAGGGTTCCGACCCATAACTAAGATTCCTTGTATCTAGAGATTCAGGAGCTACGAGGATAATGGTCCATAAACACCCGGACGCTGATCAAATACCAGCTGTAGGTTCTAAAACCAAAAAAAAAAAAAAAATAATTTAAAAGAAAAAAATCTGTCATAATTTTTTTTTATTTATTTATTTATTTATTTATTTATTTATACACGTATAGTAGGTACTAGGACCAAATCGCTCACTATCTTATGTAACGACTTCGATACAAATTAAATTATTATTATTAATAAAACAAAATATGTGCCCTGCACGGGAATTGAACCCGCAACCTCACCAAGTGAAATGCTCGTATAATTTATCCTCTGTGATGTAGAGTCTATGTTACTAATGGATGGCCACACTGGATCGGTGACAGTAACTGGATTAGGTAACCTGATTAGAGGAATGTCCTTTCTGCTCTAATTACTCTGTGACAAGACGAACGATAAATGGAATGACAGTTGTTAGGTGTAATCGTACTAAGTCTGTACTAAGTCAAGTATAATACTTTTTTTTGACTAAGTGACGAGACGAGCAAGTCGTTCACCTGGTGGTAAGCGCCACGCCTGCCCATAACAGTTACAGTGCCACCCAGAACTTTGAATTGCATAATCTTGCGCGGCACCGCACTGCGCTCGTCACCCTGAGACATCGGCTCTAAAGTGGAAAATTTCGCTGGAAACAGTGCCCTGCAAACCGGAACACAGTAATGTTTTAAAAAAAAAAAAAAAAAAAAAAGAGTCAAGCGTGATATTTCAATAAGTCATTAAAAGTTCTGCTATTCATCGATAGATGGCAAAACTAAAAAATATCACCGCTGTGCCGGTCGGAGTGGGGGGTGTTAGGTTATTTTCGTTACGGAATTTCTGGATTCGGTCTCCACGCTCAAGGCCCGCGATAAAAGCTATGCAATAGCTTAATAACTCATTACGATTACATACATAGATCCTGACTCCTTACAAGGATTTATAACTAGGGAATAATATTATGACAGTTTTACTATTCTAGAGGTCAACACAAAAGTACAGCCTCCTGTAGAATTCCCAAATTTATCCTCTACCCAATCACGGTAATCAGCCAACTATACAACGCGGGACAAAAAAACGGCGCACCTTTTGATTTTATCGAATTACATCGACAACACGCATTACTGACAAAAGGATGTAATTAAACCTTTTCGCTGATGCAAAGCTGTGTTCGAAGCGGATCTCAATTATTCAGTGTGCAATTTCGTTGGGCAGGCACAGGTATTGTCTTTTTTGAGGCACGGTGAAAAATATTTAAAAAGTTGAGTTCGGACCAAATTAATTTAAATTTAAAGCTAAACAAATAAAAATAATTACCTTACTTGTAGGAATCTACTTCTATTAAAAAAATAACATGCCCTGTATCTAGAGAATCAAAAAGTACGAGGACTTTTGTCCTACAAAAACCCTAACTAGTGGGAAATGTGTGGTTCACACAAATATTGCCCTGTAAAGGGATCGAACCCACAACCTCACGCTTCGCAGTCAACTCATCACCCACTACGGAGGCCGTCTGAAACATTCATATATTCTTTTGAAGTCTGTCTATTATGACTTTTACTGTTTGTAATTCTGTCAGACAGCATTTAAAAATCGAATGTGTCTGAAAATAAGATACATGAGGTAAAGCAAAAAATAATTGCTCAGGTCTTAGATATTCTAAAAAAATCCAAACTGTTACATGAAGCAAAATTACTAAGGCATATGAAAATAAAAAAATGAATTTCAGGTTATCAGGATGACAAGCGCAGTGCAGTATCATTTAAAACATTGTACATTGCAATTTAGCGGTGCATACTATCAAACAAACGACGCTGTGTGAAATAATTGTGATAAAAATGTATAAATGACCTACCAAATTTATATGCATTTTATGCGAATTAGGGGAGTTCTTGTTAGGGGTCAAGGTCTATGATTATGACGCGTTATTTATTCATTTTATTTTTTACTCACATAAATTTGGCAACCCTGAGTGCACACTTGTTTCGGCCCGCACTGTAATTTGTGATTATTGACGTGCAGAATGTATTGAATCCGCGCGAACACCGCGAGTAATTGGATGCGCCTTAATTGATTGAATATTTCGCGCTTTTGTTTGGACCTCCTTTAAATTAATGATATAAATAAATAATATGAACAGGAAACTATAATAAAGTTACTGCTAGACCCTACTAAGCAGTAACTAGTTAATTATGTAGAAGTCGGCCTCTTCTGCAAGAATTTGGCTAGGGAAGTACCTTTGCTCTATATTCAACCACCAAGCAGTAGTGTGCAAACATTACTGTGTTCCGGCTAGAAGGTCACTTGTTCGCAGCGAAATTACTGGCCATATGAGACTTTATAGAACCGATGTCTCACAGTGACGAGCGCAGTGCAGTGCCGCACAGAATTTTGTGATGGCAAGTGCTAGGTGACACTGCAGCTGTCTTGGGCAGGCGCTTACCATCACGTAAACGACTGACTCGTCTCATTACTCAGTAACAATTAAAACTAGAGTAATGTACGGCTATAAGTTACCATGCTACGAACATTGTATAAAACACTGTTGCAACTATTATGAGCTAGTGTGGCGCTTACCATCAAGAGAACAACCTGTTCGCATCATCAATCATACATCAAAGTGTACTAAAAGGTAATTTCAGTTACTAACACAAATTTAAAAAAGAAAAACAAGAATTAATACATAACATTAGTGAGAGGGTGCAGTGGCTATACAAACAGACAGACAGACAGGGTTTCTTTTCCCATTGAGGTATGGAACCCCAAAAACAAATTAAAAACCTAGAATGTATAGAATTAGTAATAAAAAAAGCTTTTCAAGCGTATCAGAAGGACGACGGACTCGTGGTCACACCGGTTAGCTACACCAGTGTGACCACGAGTAATTTATTTTACTCGTGGTCACACTACTCTGAAAAGAATCGCTCTTGACTAAATTGTAGGTACGTTGTTAAGTGCCCGATCAATAAAAAAATTCGTAAAATATCTAATAGAAGAGATTCTGCAAACGATCGTTTCGTCGAAACTACGGCCGTATTTGACTAAACATTGCCGTAGTTTGCCAGAAACATGCTCGACGTACACACCGGTCGACTGACAACATAGTCCGGTAACGTTTCCGAGAACGGGTTTTGATGCTGTACCTGTAGTGTAGCGAAAACTTAAGCGTTTATGGCAAACCATGTAGTTAACATTTTCATTTAAGGTGTTTCTTTTCTGTTATGGCGGGAAATTTAAATTTCAAACAGTTTTTTCGCTTTTAGAGCTACACCGGGTCACTTATATAAACGAGACTGTATTTCGCGCCAACCGTAAATCATTTATTTCTTTTTTAGGTTGAAATATTTAGCACTAAAATGCATTTTGAAGGTAAATTGAATTAAATAACTGTTTGAAATTTAATTTTTCGGCCATAACAGAAACAAACCAACTTAGAGTAAAATTTCCAACAATTGTGGGGACGCAAATTGGGGGCCACACAAAGTAGTTTATGACGTCAGATTTGCGCCCCTACACCCCACTTCGGCTTTCTAGATAGGCTTCCAATTTTCGCCCCCACATATTCATAACACATTACTAAATACTATACTAATCTAATCAAGTCACTAAACCAATAAGCAATTAAAACAAAAACCTTGTAAAACTCAATTTCTCCTAAGAAGTCACAATCAAAATCTAAAGGCTGGCCCCTATTTTGCGCCCCCTTAAATTTATCTCCGGTAATTTTTATGTCTTTAGCTATTAGATTGTATCCACCCATATGTCGACTAACATCTTGTAAACACTGATTTTCTTAACAAAAATCACAATTATTTCTCAAAGTTGGTGGCCCTATTTGCGCCCACACCAATATTTTAACCGTAATCATATTTTTACCTATTAGTTTGTATTTTATCCAGGTCTTAATTAACACTTGTGACCACTATTTCTCGTAACAAAAGTCACATAATCATATCTCAAAGTTGGCCCCCTAATTGCGCCCACACTAATTTGCCACCCATGACCATATTTTTTTGCTATTAGATTGTATTTACTCAGGTGTCAACTAACACCTTGTAAACACAATTTCTCGCAACAAAAGTCACACAATCATATCTGAAGGTTGGCCCCCTATTTGCGCCCCCGCACATTCATCACTGGTAATCACTCAGTACGGTTTGCATAAAAAGCGATCCGCTCCGTGACTAATGGCACTAGTTTCGGCAGCGCCCCCTGGTGGCATAAATCAAGTTGGGTACCGTCAGCAGGTTGGGAATACCTACCTAGGAAATTACACATGGCATTAAGGTAGGTGTAGTATTATACATTCTATTGGATCGGAATTCTATTGATCTCTATTATATCCAATACACATAATTAAAACTGAGACTTTTATAAATAATTAAGAACTAATTCGTTCGGTAGGTACTAAGTGAAAATGTATACTTTACAAAATAAGACATAGTATTTGGTTAAGAGGGTAACAAATCGATATGTCTATAAAGAAACCAATTTAAAATTAATTAGGCAATGCTATTACAATTCAACATAACAAAATAAAAAATTAAATAGACCAAAATAATGGTTTAGATATGAAATTATAATTATTATCTCATTCAAGTGCGCATTCATAGCTAAATCTGCACAGGAAAAGGAACTCCTTGCCTGAGTCTATGTTTCCCGAAAGTTACAACCTAGAAGTCTTCAAGTCACGAGTGAATAAGTTACTCCTAGATAAGCATGTGCCATCGTAGACCGCATTGTCACTTACCATCAGGTGAGATACTGGTTAAACTCTACCAGTGCTTCGGAAATACGCTCGTCAAAAAAGGTAGCATCAAAAAACTCTACTCAGAAATACTAATGATACCCCGATACAAGTATATTTTGTGTCTGCTGCTGCGAGCAGTACCCAAGGAGGTAGCCATAGGTGGAAGTTGCTTCCCTATTTAATCTGTAACAGGTGCTGTAACTCTACAGGAGCAGTTAACGTGATGTATAACGTTATTAGATACTTGAGACTACAGTACTTCTAGTTAATATATTATTATATTTTATCCGCAGAACTTGGGATTTGAAGTCACAGATAATTATCTGCGACTTCAAGTCCCAAGTTCTGCGGATTGGAGCCTTTAGCTCTTTCGGGCTTAAGGTTAGAATTGAATAAATTACGCGTCACGGTCACATAGATCTTGATTTCTAGCTAATATTTTCTGTATCTAGGGAATCGGGAACTAGGATCATGGTCTCACAAACATCCAGACTCAGAGCAACATTGACATCCGTTTATTACGTTCACTGCTGAGCCGTTTTACTTGTTTTGGCTCGTTTGTGAATTTTCACGCTACGTGTATGTTTACTGTCTACTGGCGTTGTGTCGTAACTGAGGCCTCTTCTGCAAGAGACCGCCGGGGAAGTACCACACCTTTGTCAGATATTCATCCACTAAGCAGTAGTGCGCAAACATTACTGTGTTCCGGTTTGAAGGGAGTGCCCTTCAAAGTAATTTCGCTCGAAACAGTGGTTTCGAGCGAAATTACTGGACATATGAGACTTTAGAGCCGATGTCTCAGGGTGACGAGCGCAGTGCAGTGCCGCGCAGGATTATGCAACAGAAAGTTCTGGATGGCGCTGGAACTGTTATGGGTAGGCGTAGAGCTTACCATCAGATGAACGACTTGCTCGTCTCGTCACTCAGTCAAATAAAAAAAAAACTTAATCAGCAGTGCGGGCGCACACAACTGGTGTGATAAAATCGTCAATACAGCAGTGCGGGTTCTCGGTATGATTCTCAGTATGAACTCAAACTTTTGTATGTTTTAGTTTTTTTTTTCGCGATCATCAACAACCCATAACTTCCCACTGCTGGGCACGGGTCTCTCCTCACTTTCGTCAGGAGGGTTAGGCCATAATCCACCACGGGGGTCCAGTCCGGATTGGTGGATAACATACCTACCTACGAAATAATTCTCGGGTTTTTCGCAATATTCATTTGTTTATTTTCATGCGTGACATGGGCTGTTCATAACCTCAAAAATGCAGAGTGTTTGTTGAAAAACTAGAATTACGCGGGTGAAACCGCGGACGCAGCTAGTTTTAAATTAAGTATATATTTGTTAACATGTTCCCTTAGAGGGCTCTTCATCAAACTTTGATTATTAAAATTTATGTACCTTTGGGAGCCAATTTAAAATTATTAACTGTAAATCAACACTACAAATGACTATGAAGAGAAAAATCAGTTATTAAGTGAAATATCTTAAATTTAAGTTAAAAATTGCCTGTAAATGTTCGGCATACTGTATAAACTGCCCAAATGTTACCAGTGTAGGTTGTATTTATTACCTAGAACAGCTATAACCTTATTAGATTCTCTACTGCCGGAATTATAATATTATGGTTGTTCGGGATATTACGTTTAATGTCACCTGAATTATGTGTAGTGGCAACACAGGATGGCAATATTATGTGCTGGCAATATCGATTTATGATTTAATTTACGTTAACTTTAATTTGGGTAGGTTAATAATAGAAGTGCAGCATTATAATGAGGACCATGGTTTCAAAATACTCGGAATGTAACACAAATTCTTGCCCTGTGCGGGAGTCGAACCCACCAGTCACTCTTCGACTCATCACTCACTTACGTTACAGAAGGCGTCACAATATCTAAGCGTTTATTAAAAAATAAAAAACGCGTTACGATCACATGCAAAGACCCTGACCCCTCACTAAGACTCCCTGTATCTAGGAGGACCATTTTTTTTTTTTTTTTTTTTTCACCCGGGGAAATGCATTAGGCATACCACCAGGCCCGGGGGGGAGGGGGTGGTTATGTGGGACTCCCCCGTCAGAACGCGGTCTGACGGGGTTTACCCACTAAAACCCCGGGGTGTTCTCCTCTCCGCATTATGGAGGTGGTCGCGGGTACGATTGGCGCTTCCGCAACCACCTCTGCGGCCGCCCTCTCGGGCTCGCCTCCTGAGGCTTTGACCTCGTTCTCCGCTGGGTGCGTCCCGGAACACACGGGCCGCACCTCAGCTCGGGACTTCTAGACTTGGGCGTTGGACCCCCCGATCCGCGGCCCAAAAGTCCCCGTTATTGGTCCCTCGCTGTGCCCTCTGCTGATCAGAGGGACACACGAAGGACCTCCTCTCGCCAGGTTATTCGCTACGGCCACCAATTCCCCTAGGAGAATTGCTGACCGAACCCCAGGGTGCACCGTCCCAGCAGCTGCCCTTCCCTCCGGATGCAACGCATCAAGAGGGACGAACAACAGCCGGGCACTCGTGGAGGTTACCTGGCCCGCACCCCATCTAGGAGGACCATGGTCTATCCATCCGTCCATAGTCCATGGTCCATGGTAATTTGACATTAGATTATAAATTTCTTTAATCATTCGGATATATCTTAGAAATTAGATACATTTTAATCATTTTCTCTTGGACAGAAGCTTCATTAAAATTAATCTAAAAATTTATAAAGAATGGTTAGTGAATTGCGAAAAACAATTATTTAATTCAAAATTAAAAAGGTTTTTATAAACTTGAGCTATTTTTTTTTTTCCTTGAGTATCTGTTTTTAACGTTTTTTCTATGTAAATAAAGTATCCAAATATATAAAGAAAACGAATTTATATTTTCAAAATTTCCTTCAAACTTCCTTTTTTACGCTAAAACAGCTAGTTTTATCTTAAATCTTAGTTTAAAATATCATTAATTAAACGAAAACGTTATCTAAATAGAAGACTAGTTTCTGTTCACGGCTTTGCCTTCGCTAAACCAATTAATAATGTTTGGGGGATTCTTATTTTCTGCTCTGTTGCTTTTCTGTATCTAATTAACCTCTAGATTGACCAAAGCGATAAACTTAACGTACGTAACAACTGTGATTTTATATAACTATTCTATTCTATTAGTGACGTCTGTGTTAAGTAATTATAAACAATATTTTATCAAAATCGGTTCAGCCGTTACGGCGTGGAGAAGGAACAAGCACACAAATAAATTTTCACATTTTAATTTTAGTGTACTGGTTTAACAAAACCACAGAATAAATTATAAAACAAGATAAATCTTTTAATGATTAATGACCATGCAAACGCTTTTACTATGGCGCTTACCATCAGGTCAACGACCAGCTCTTTTCACCGCTCACTATTACTGGGCATATGAGACTTTAGAACCGATGTCTCAGGGTGGCGAGCGCAGTGCAGTGCCGCGCAGGATCTGTTATGGGCAGAGGTAGCGCTTACCATCAGGTGAATGATTTTCTCGTCTCGTCACTCAGCCAAATAAAAAAATAAAGAAAATAAAAGTCATAGTTCTAATAAGTTTCCAAAGATGTCCTACCGCGTCCGAGCTACTGTCGCTCCAGTCCCGTCCATGCGTATACAGGGTGTCCGTAATTTACGGCCGCCTATAAAGGGTGCTGTGATTTGTGGCCCGCCTGCGGATCGGACGTACATCAAAGTTCTAGGGCGGAACGCACCTGAATTGCTACTATGGGTTTTCGATTCAAACTCGAATTTTCTTTTGACTGAGTGACGAGGCGAGTAAGTCGTTCGCTTAATGACAAGCGCCACGCCTGCCCATAACAGTTACAGTAACACCCAGAACCGTGCATTGCATAATCCTGCGCGGAACTACACCGCGCTCGTAACCCTGAGACATCGGCTCTAAAGTCTCATATGCCCAGTAATTTCACTGGACACAGTGCCCTTTAAACCGGAACACAGTAAGGTTTGCACACTACTGCTTGGTGGATGAATATGTGGGAAAAGATATAGATACAATCACATACCATTGTTATTATAATTTGAGTTTTGATTGCATATTTATAATACATAATTATTGAGGTCTGGTGGTATTGGGAAACCAATAGTAAGGGTCTTTGTTCTGGAATCTCTAGGGACGCCCCCCGCTTTGATGAACGCTATAGCCTACTGTAGTTTTAGTTTTTAGTTTCTACTGTTTTTTTAGGGTTCCTATATTTACAAACAGGAACTCTTTGCCCCTTCTCTTTGATATAACCTTTAGCTACCTTGTTTTTTTGAATAAAATTTCGCTTGTATATCCTGGAATTTTGCAAGTCAATTTTGAACTTATTCCTGTTGTTGAATTGAGTTGAAATTTTGCATGCCTGTCAAGTTCCGATGTCAATATAATAACAACGAGCTGATCTGATGATAGAGACGGAAGGTAGACAATGGAACTCCTCAGTGACTAACAGTAGATTGATGGTGTTCATGCTCATTCTGATCAGCTTGCAGTACCGAATACGTATTTCATAAAAACTTGTTTGGTAAAATATATTTTTATCAAAAAAAATCTTGTTTTATATTTCAGAGTTATTAAAAATCAAATAAATTTTAGGGAACTATTTTATTAAAAGCTAGTTGTGCCTGCAACGTTGTTCGCGTGATAATTCATCGATTATTTTTCTTTTTTTGCAATCTATTCGAAACAAAGTTTCAGACAAACAATAAAAATCATAATACATTTATTTATTAAGACAGCTTTGTCCATAGTGTTAGGAAAAAAGGCTTAAAAATACTATATTAGTTACTATGTTAGTTTTATGATTAGGCATCTTATAAACAAATGGTTGGTTTAAATATTGGCATTAATTTTTATTATTTATTCGTATAGATATAGAAAAATGAGTAAATTAAAAAAAAAAATACGAAAATTCAATAAAAATTCAAAGCTTTAATTTCATGATCTTAAATACGGAACCCTAGACACATGAGCCAAAGTCGCTCTTAACAGAACTTTTTACGCTAACTTCACGTAAGTTTTTTAAGGACGTTATTTTGCCCTTTCGAGTATTGGTGATCAAGTTACGGAAACTTAGAAAAGGTTAAGTCAAACTTAAGTTAGGTTTAGGAAACAAGCTAGTTGACAAGGGATGAAAGATTATTTACTTTTGTGTAAGTTTTGAGAGGCATAGTTAAAATAAATTTAATAAAGTAGAATTTTCCATTAACAAGAAAAAAATATTTAAAATTAACGTAGGGACCTATATTTGTGCCTAAAGCTAAATAAGACGTTAAAATGTAATTTAGTAATTCTTTAGTGGCGCCATAAATTAAAATACAGCAACACAAGAAAAAAATTACAAAACCAACCAAAATGTGTAATCTGCATTAATATAATATGTATTTTTATTACACAAATTCTGAAAACATATCTTTAACATAAAAACTTCCTCAGAGCCGTTTAAGTATATAAAAAAAAACATTTCGTCCAAATTCTGTGCAAAAATACACAAATTAAAAAAAAACAAACTTTATAAACTTCTGTAACGATATCGCCGTTACAGTATACAAGTCAACCAGTACACAAACTGCACGCTTATAGCCAGGCAAGGGTTTTTAAAATTTTAAAGGTTCTATATTTGATATTTCAATAGCATACCCTAAAAAGTTTCGGAAAAAAAGCTAATAATTTTTAAACTCATATTATTCATAATAATAATGACGCGTCACGATCACATAAATAGATCTCGACCCGTAACTAGAATTCCCTGTATCTAGGTAATCAGGAACTACGAGGTCCATGGTCTTACAAACACTCAGACTCAGAGCAATTACTTGTGGTTCACACAATTTTTGTCCTTTGTGGGAATCGAATCCGAAACCTCAAGCTTCGCAGTCGGTTCATCACCCACTACGCCACGGAATCGGAGGAAATATTGTTTAAATGAACAACGATTTTCCACGAAGTTTGTTAAAGTAGCCTTTTCATGTTTGCATAGAGATTACCTACTGCTAATTCGAATACTGTGGCTATGCTCGGTTGTTCGCGGGAACGAGACCCGTTATCTGTAACGCCGATGCGCGCGATTGTACTTGAAAAGGTTTAATGTGCTGTACGCTGATGGAAGCGACTGTACATTTAAATTACACAACGCAGTGACACGAAAAACATTGAAACAGGGGTTGACGAGAACTTTTCCAAAAGAAAAACAAATATAATTAATTATATTGTTCAAAATAAATATAGTATTACATAATACAGAAAGGACATTCCCCACCCCGCGCAATCCATGTCCTCCGCCTCTACCCGCAATCGCCGGGACACTCGACGGGATTGCCACTACTACACGCCCAAATTTATTATTTTTATTCAGTTTTAATTCAAACCATAATCAATTAATTAATTTATAATAATTTATTTGTTTTTTATTTTTCTCTATGATGAATTTATTATTATTTTTATTTTATTTTTTCTTAAGTGTTTGACTTATAAAAGTGCAGTATTTTTTTTATAGTCAACGTAGGCAAAACCGAGGCCTGCTGCTAGTTTTAAATAAAAAACCGGCCAAGTGCGAGTCGGACTCGCGCACGATGGGTTCCGTACTTTGTTGTTTGGGAGCCCCCCTTAAATATTGTTTTTATTTTAATTTAAATATTTATTTTTAAAGTACATACAATAAAACTGATTATTCTGTGAATATTTCAAGCGTCTACCTGTCGCTTTTATCAAAATCGAGCAAAAATGAGCAAAAAAATCACTTTTGTTGTATGAGAGTCCCCCTAAATATTGATTTTATTCTTGTTTTTAGTATTTGTTGTTATAGCGGCTACATAAATACATAATCTGTGAAAATTTCAACTGTCTTACTATTACGGTTCATGAGATACAGCCCAGTGACAGACGGACAGACAGACAGACAGCGGAGCCATAGTAATAGGGTCCCGTTTTACCCTTTGGGCACGGAACCCTAAAAAATGAGGGATAAGTGAAGTTAAATAAACAGAAGCCCAATATTTCCCCGCTCCAGCGTTGAAACCAAATATTTTATTTACGAGTTGATTACAGAACCGGCCGATATACAGCGTGTATCCAACGCATTATGAATATTTTGCTCTGCAGCCGGAAACTAGTTAAAGCCGGCTTTGGCCGCACTGTGACAGGATAGGGCTGTCACTTCTGACATACAATTTAGGATTTAATGTTTAATTTTAAGGAGATCTAGGATATGTTTTGTGTGTGTGTGTCTATTAAGCTTATGGTGTTCAATGAAGTATTATTGAATTGTATTGTATTTGTATGTTTTCACAAAATTTAGAACAATGCTCTGTGCTATTTTTACACATACAGCTAAACAACTGTGAAATATTTCCACCAAAACCAAAAGAGTATTTGTTTTTAAGAAAAATACGTTTCTAAATTAATTTTCAATTAAATGCCACAAAATAAGCCACAACATAATTATAAATTCACACATAACTTAAAATAAAAACGTATATATTTTATATTTTTAGTTTTCAGGTATGTAATCTAAGAAAAAAATATAGTGACAACTATAATACGCAGCTAAGATATTATGATAAAAAAATAAAACGAAATGTGTGCTGAGACACCTATTAGAAGTGAAACTTATACTTAAAAATTGTCTTAAATAATTTTTTTCATAAAAGATATTTCAAAAAAAATATGAACGTAACTCTTTCTCAATCTATCTTCACTAACTTATATCTCCCTCACAACTTCCTTTCCCTCGCCAGATCACATTTTTCGTAACGGATTCACCAGCTCACTCCCCAAGTCAAGCGTGCGTAAAGAAGAATTACTTTAAAAAAGTTTGTGACGCATGTGTGTCAACCCTAGATTTAAGTTTCACTTGATCCAATACATTACATTGATGGAACAATTTATAATGCCATACATAATGTCGAATCTATAGGCTGTTTAAAACAGAATATAACCGAGCCAAATACCGAATATTTTGCAAAAGGCCGTTGGGTAAAATATCGAAAATGTTTTCGGCGAAAATTACATTATGGTTGATTTAGACTCAGCCAGTGGCTTGATTAAAGCACTGGATTACTGGAATAAGTAGACCGCACTGCGCCACTTGAAGCTGGTAATGAGTGGGGTGGATAGAGGACTGGTTCGAAAATTTACAGCTAGATTTTTTTTATTTTGCTAACTGTTACATGATTAATAAAAGGGGGTGTGTGTAACAGTGTTCACACGTAAGAAGGGAAACTCTTCCTTCTTATTCGTCTCTCATACCGACCCGTCAACGCCCTTTATCGAATCCTTGACGAGGAATAATAAAAGCCGAAAAAACTTTTATGAATTAATCTCTTGATTATGGGTAAAGTCTGTGGTCAAACTGAGAACTGAGAAGAGCAGGAGGCCTACCATGACATCTTATAGCGATTCAATTGAAGACCTAAACTGAACCGCTTCGCATAATCGTACCGTGACGTCTTATTTTTTATGTTGCTGCCTTTTTCAACCTAAACTGGATCCAGTTTAGGTTGAAAATAGCAGCAAAGATGTCATGGTAGGCCTCCTGGACAGTCAAAATACCCTAAACTTAAATGATCTAATCAAAGGATCATTGGATAAGTTTGGTACTCGGAAAATTTGGAAAAAACTAAAAGTACTTTTTTCCATGTGTGATTTTTATATAAACCACGGTTTTTTTTATTATTCGCGATACTCATTTTATTTTCATGTGTGACACGTGCTATTACTAACCTGGGAAACGCAGAGTTATTGCGGGAAAACTGGAATAACGCGGGTGAAACCGCGGGGCGCCGCAAGTTCTTGATAAAATGCACAATAACGACAGTGCCAGTTGCAATGCAAATATATATTTAGCTTAGCATTCAAAGTAAATAAAACTCTACTGCAAATACTATAATGCCCAAAATCTTTTGACCATTCAACAGAACAGCAAGTACGGTTGTCTACGTGTAAAACGAAACTGAACCGTATAAGCACACCAATTTGAATCGAAATTCTCTTAGGCAGTTTCGAACACAGAAAATAAGACCATAGTGCCCCATTTATAAAATTTAATTCAGAAAGTTCTGCGTGGAACAGTTCGCGGAGTAATAGCTTTTAAAATATGGACTCAATTTCTAAACTGTTTAAGCTTAATATCGTATGCAGTTAAAGTTAGTAAGCATTCTGGTTGCAGTAACATTTTGTAGTGTTTGAATTTGAGTTTCATTCGCTGTTTTTATGACGTCATATTGAAATTTGTAAATTGTATCTTTGGGAATGGGCGAGCGATTCCTTCAAATTTAACTTTCATGGGAAAGTAGACGGTAGGAACAAACAAACAAATAGTTAGGATATTTTTTTTACTGAGTGACGAGACGAACAATTCGTTCACTTGATGGTAAGCACTACGCCTGCCCATCACAGTCACAGCACCACCCTGCATTGCATAATCTACGCGGCACTGCACTGCGCTCGTCACCCTGAGTCATCGGCTCTACTCGTAAAGTCTCATGTGCCTAGTAATTTCGCTGGAAACAATGCCCTTCAAACCGGAACACAATACTGTTTGCACACTACTGCTTGGCGGAGGAATATCTGGCGGCGGTGTGGTACTTCCCCAGGCGGTCTCTTGCAGAAGAGGGCTCCCACTACTAAAACCATATAGCAAAAAGGATATAGCAGATGTGATACCAGATGCTGTAAAATTAACCGACTGATGATATTTTCTACTTCAATAGATCTCAGGAAGATGCCACCCACAAGATGGCTAATGTGGTAACCAGGTGATAACCAATACCACCAGCCACACTGCATTCCATTGAAACCCCATGCGCTAACCTCGGTCATACGACCAGCGGTACTTGACCTTAACACCTTATTTATTTATTCTTCAGCACACAAATGGAGTACAAGGAGTACTTAATGCTAAGTAGCATTTTCTACCAGTCATCCTGGAGGCGTAACTGAAATGGTGGTGGTGTGGCTAAACGAGAGAGCAGAGAAAAATATATCTAAAAGATATCTAGTGTTAGAATATTTTATTATAATACAATTAAATATATAAAGTTTTAATAGACTAATAAATACAATATAAAATAGATAAACATAGATAAGGATATATTATATCGAGTAGGTGAGGAAAAAAAAATTTAACAAAGAAACTATGCAGTAGTAGAATGCACCTTTTGGACGTAAAAATCACGGACTAACCTTCAAACAGGGTATGTTATACGTCATACTTATTTTGATGTTATTAAGTAATGAGCCGAACAAGTCGTTCCTGATGGTAAGCGCCACGCCTGCCCATAACAGAAACAGTGCCACCCAGAACTATCCATTACCAAATCTTGCGCGGCACTGCACTGCGCTCGTCACCCTGAGACATCGGTTCTAAAGTCTCATATGCCCAGTAATGTCGCTGGAAACAGTGCCCTTCACATGGATATTATAAATGGCCGATATTATAAAATCCGTAATATAATAATGGATATTATACTATACACTACTGCAACTGATTATAAATATTTTATTAAGGTGGGACGTTTTGCTTATGGTGGGAAATTAAAATTTAAAGGACTTTTTTTTGAGTCGACCGAGTAAAAACGTGGTAATGGAATTTGCCTCAATTATTGTCGCAACTTCAATTATCATTTAAAGTTTCTTGATTTGCTTTTTGAGTGAATTTCCCACCATAAGAGAAACGTACCACCTTAACACTTTGACTACTGAGTCAATTTTATTCTCTAGCCACAGTTACGGATCTGCACGCACCATTGTGTTTTTCCGCGCCGCTAACACAGCTGTTGTGTTTTCCCGTACTCGCGGCAAGTTGTGAAAACACAACAGTTGTGTTTTCAGCAGTGAACGCGTTCATAAAACATTATGAGAACAAAAGAGGTCTCATTATAATGGTGGGTAAGGAATGAAATCGGATAGCTGAAGCCTTAACGAAAACTCAATGCTATACGCTAGGGGTTGAGGTTCGGCTTTTTTTTTATATCCGACCTACATCCGCTCAATGTTCTTTATGTTATCGATTTCACTCGTATTTGGTCACATTGTAGTATTTTTGAACGACGTTTCCGGTTACAAGATTTTATTTAACTTGCAATGTTTGTATTGTCCAGGGGGTAACCACGTACTTATTCTTATTCCATGCAGTTCATTTTAAGGCCTTAAACTAGACAAACGTGACGTGACGTCACTCAAAAATAGACTGAAGAGAATGAGAGAAAAAGAGAATGAGATGGAGCTATATAAACTCCAATAAAAGCAAACAAATTGTTCCGATCTCTTTGGATAAATGTCTCTAGTCGACTTATGAACGCTGAGCGATATTGGTGGTGACAGTTAGCAGGGCAGTTCAGTTTAAGGTCTTAAACTGGTTGGGTTTAACTGTTCGTGGTGAGGCCCCAGGTCAAATCTTGCAACTGAATTTAAAAGCAGTTATCCTCAACCGATTGAGTTGATTGCATGCCTGTCCAGTTCAGATGACAATACAATGTATTGGTAAGTGAGCTGATCTAATGATAGAGACGGAAGGTAGACAACGGAACTCCTCAGTGACTAACAGTAGATTGATGGTGTTTGGACTCATTCTGATCAGCTTGCAGTACCGAATACGTATTTTAGAAAAGTTAGTCTGTTTAAATATATTTTTACCCAAATTTTTTTTGAAGTAAAACTTCTTTACGCACGCTTCACTTGGGGAGTAAGCTGGTGAATGCGTTACGAAAAATGTGATCGGACGAAGCAAACGGAAATTGAGAGAAAGATATAAGTTAGTGAAGATAAGAACAGAGAGTTGCGTTTCGTATATTTTTTGAAATAAGTTTTATGATATTTTTTTTCGAAATAATGTTTTTAGTTGACGCTTTACTTCTACTATGTGTCCCAGCACACATTTCGTTTTTTACTTATATCTACGGAAAATGTAACATACTTGATGTTAAATGCACAAAACATGCGAAGCCGAAACTAAAAAAAAAACAACATTAAACACGGGTTGGCAGTCACACGACAAGATTCCCAGTGAAACGTGACCGGTATCCCCACACCGTGGGAACCTTACATTATATCGCGAGAAAAAAGGGTTCGAATAATAATATTTCTAGAAAACACAATAATTAGATGGCCTCTGTGGCGTAGTGGGTAATAAGCTGACTGCGAAGCGTGAGGTTGTTGGTTCGATTCCCGCACAGGGCAAAGATTTGCGTAAACCACAGATATTTGTAGGACCAGGGTCTATTGAACAGACTTTATTTTTTATTGTTAGACTCTTTTGTTAAATAAAAAAATATAACGTTAATAAGTTACTGGTGCAGGGCCGCTGATCAAGCCCAGTGTCGTTGGATCTCAAAGCTCAAAACCAATCATTCGAATATCATATCTCTTTTAAGTATCTTAACATTATATGAGAAAGAGTAATTGATGCGGAGCCGAGATTCGAACCTGGTGTCGCAGGATTATAAAGCGCACAAGTTACCATTCAACTAATTTAAGTTAACTTCGTTGTAAAGACTTTGACTTGATGCGGCCTTGATCGCGCCGGATTCACGGTCCGCTGCACACTCCTGCGTGCACTTTACACGATCCGATACGATGCAATGCAATCGTGTCGAATCGGACCCCAGGAACAAGTATGGAGCTACAAAATCGAAAGGTTGGTAATCCTAATCACATTACGTATTGAAAAATAATTCTTTTAACTAAACAAACAAATCATTGTACATCTGAAAATAACTAACTAGGATGACGCATTGATCCAAAATGAGTCTTGTTCTCCGATAATAAGAGCTATTATAGTCTAACTTGCGCCACCCCCTGCCAGTCCACAGCTTGGAGCTCGCGCGAGTCCTTCCTTATTTAATTCATTCAGCGGTACATGGGCCCCCTCAGCCGTCCCTAGAACGTACACTTCACAGCACAATCCTCCCCATCCTATCAACGTGACCGAGCCATTCGAGCCAACGAGACACTCTCGACTAATTCACCTTTAATACAAAACAAAACATAATCAAAATAGGTTCATCCGTTCGGAAGCTACGATGCCACAGACAGACACACACACACGCAGGCACTTCAAATTTATAACAACCCGTCGTTTTTGCGTCGGGGGTTAAAACGACCTTCTATAAATAATTATGTTTTGCGTGTGGGGAATATAAAAATTAGAATGAAAAGAAATATTGCTCTTTGGGGGCCTATTATTAATTGCAGGTTTAATTTACGTTTTGGTTTTACTCGATTTGTGCATTTATAAGTCTTAGACATACCACGCACCTATCCGGAATCATTTCAGAGGTAGGTATGTCCTCCGCCAATCTGGACCGGGCCCCCGTGGTGGACTAAGGCCTAATCCTCCTCACAAAAGCGAGGGGAGACCCGTGCTCAGCAGTGGGACGATATGGGTTGATGACGATGATGATAAAAGTCGTAGGCTGTAAATTACCCTAAGTAAACCGCCCGTACGACATCCAGTAACCGAAGGATTCACGGATGGCCGCGCTCGTCCTGTGTGCAACGGATGGTAAAGTTTCTGGGAACAAAAGCTTAGCCAGTAGAGCCGTGCGCTATTCTACCCGACGGTACCGGGTTCGAACCCTCGGCTTTAACCTCCTAAGGTTTTTTTGGTGTTATAGCCTCTCCTGCGGGAGTCCGCCTGGGTATCACAACTTTGCTAAGTATTCAACCGCCAAGCAGTAGTGTGCCGGTTTGAAAGGTATTGTTTCCAGAAAAATTACTAGAGATAATAAGATGAACATTAATCCAAATCAAAATTAGAATATTTTTATTAAATAGAATGGAATATGAAACAGAAAATATTAATAAGAACAAATGTCTTACAGAGACGCACGCAAAGCAGTGCTGCAGACAAAAAATACATTGCAAAATGAGAACTTAAACTCAAACTCAAATCATTTATTGTAAATAGGCAAAATAATGCACTTTTACACGTCAAAAATAATATCTTATACATAAGTATAGAAATACAAAAAAAATAAGTAAAAATATTATGATCTACGAAACTAATGATTATTATCTAATTATGGTTTGAGTTAGAAAAACGATATTTCCCTTTCAAGTGGTGACTCATGCCTCAGTCTCGCACAGGAAAAGGAAAACTCCATTGACTCTACCAGTGCTTCGGAAATACGCCCGTTAGAGAAGATAGCGCCAAGAAACTCTACGGCGATGTAATTTTTTAAATTATAGTCATTCTTTTTTTTTTAAAGCCATAATATACAATATAAACAGACTTAACAACCAGCTATCTCTTACAGACAACCTTTAGATCAGCTTATTCTCCCTTCTCTCTTCCACTAGGGGTAATTGGATGGTAGAAAATACTCTACGAATCTTAAAAAAAAACGAGCAAACAAATCACGTTTGTTGTATGGGAGCCCCCTTAAATATTTATTTTGTTCTAGTTTTTAGTATTTGTTGTTATAGCGGCAACAAAAATATATAATCTGTGTTTCAACTGGTTACAGACGGACAGACAGACAGACAGTGGAGTTTTAGTAATAGGGTCCCGCTTGGCCTTTGGGTACGGAACCCTAAAAAAAATAAAAGAATGAAATAAAAAGAGACAGAGCAAGAGTTATTAACTATTTAGTCTATGCATCAGTATATTAAATAAGTAAATCTATATATATAAAAATGTTATGTTGGTTTGTGTACGCTTCAAAAACTCAAAAAGTTCTGCACCGATCGAGCTGAAATTTTAGCATGATATATAATCCGCATCAAGGATTGTTTTTATCTATTTTTTTCATTAGTGACATATCAGCGAACTTGCGAATGTGCCACAGCGAAGCGTGGCAGGGTACAGCTAGTAACATTATAATTATCAATTACGTCATAGATAACGTTATAATTTCAACCCCAATAACGATAAACAAACAGACGTTACAGTCAACAGTCAAGTTGTTTCACCCCCTCCCCTAGCCACAGATTAAATAATAGTATTACCCTAACAACTGAAGTGTTAAGGAAGCACGCGTCAGCGCGTCAGTTGACTAGCTATGTAAATTATACTGAGGGAGAATCACCCTTAATAAAACCCTGTTTTTTGCATCGAATTTGGTCCTAGATTCAAAAATGGTGTGTGTAATAGTGTACACACATAAGAAGTGAAACTACGAGTATTCCTTCTTATTTGTCTGTCATTCCGACCCGTTGTTGTCGACATGTTCTATGTCGAGGCCTCGTCGAGGCATCATGAAAGTAGAAAAAACTTTCATGAAATACTCTTTTGATTACGGTTAATGTCTGTACTCAAACTGAGAACTGAGAACAGGAGGCATACCATGACCTCTTATAGCGATTCAATTGAAGACCTAAACTGAACCGCGTCGCATAATCGTACCGTGACGTCTTATTTTTTATGTTGCTGCCATTTTCAACCTAAATTGGATTCTGTTAAGGTTGAAAATGGCAGGAACATAAAAAATAAGACGTCACGGTACGATTACGCGACGCGGTTCAGTTTAGGTCCTCAATTGAATCGCTATAAGATGTCATGGTAGGCCTCCTGTACTGACGTCAGGATAAACCTAAATACGGCCTTGGTAGTCAATACATAACAAAACATCTTGAGGAAACCCACATGCTCGAGAATTATTTCAAAGGTATGTGATCCACCAATCCGGACCGGACCCCAGTGGTGGATAATGGCCTAATCCTCCTCACGAAAGTGGGGATGCAAGAATGTCGCCATGCCGTTTGTTTAATTGTGGGTAGATGGAATGGCGACGCAAGAACCAGGCTATGCAGTTCTTGTGCACACTCCTTATAGTGTGCCGTTGTTTACCCGTGTCGTGAATTGCAGTTGCAAACGTCGAGACCTATCAAGAAGTCTGAACAATCAACTAAAGAAAAGTTGCCTGGAAGAAATTGCTTTAAGCGATAAGGCTGCCCATTGTACCACCTGTTTATTAAATGTTTACTGTACTGTCTCTACTGAAGCTTTATGGAGTTTATGGTGCTCAATAAATAATAATTATTGTATTGTATTGTATTGTAAAGTACTCGGACTCCCCAAAAGCAATCCAAACCTGAATAAATCCATAACTTGTAAATTTTCCACCGAGTTCCTATAAGTCACTGGGGGTGTAAGGCCCGATTACAATATATCGCATATTCGCGCAGATTTATCGGCAAAACCAAGTCGAACGCGAAATACAATTTTGCCTAACTTTTAAAAGTTTTGAAGATGGATTGTGGAGGCAGTATGGGCGCGACGTAGGCGGGAGCAGTTGTTCTGAGTTTGATGGGGTATTCCCTACTGGCCCACTAATTGGCCCACCAGTGAATATGCTGGGAATCACTTTTCCGCGTATCCACTTAGAATTTCATTGCAATCACTAGGTATTTATTTTCCAACTAAACGTGGAAACAGGTCACTTATGTTCAGTCATATTTATAGGGACCCAAATATTTTCTGACAATATAGAAATACAGTTTCCTACCTCTTCAAGAATGCAGTCCAGCTAGCTATATTCCGTCCCCATGACAATTTTTATTTTTATTTCACTGAGTCATGAAACCACCCAGTCGTTAACCTGATGGTAAGCGCTACGCCTGCCCATAACAGGTACAGTGCCACCCAGAACATAGCATTGCATAATGCGCGGCACGGCACTGCGCTTGTCTTCCTGAGACATCGGTTCTAAAGTCTCATATGACAGTGCCCTTCGAACCGGAACATAGTATTGTTTTCACACTACTGCTTAGCGGATGAATATCTGGCAAAGGTCCCCAGGCCTACCACTACAAGATAAAAAAAAACATTTTCCCGGTGCGGAAATTGAACCCCTAACCTCACGCTTCCCAAATACCTAATCAGCATTACACGCCATGTAGGCCGTCAAAATGTGTCCTTACCGTTAATAAGTTCACGCAAACTTCAAGTTGCTTTCAATTCGTAAGGGGGAAGTTGTCGCTAACGATTCATAGAAGTGAGTTTGGGATCGTTCGGAATCTTCTTACCTCTTTATTATTCTGTGGAACGATATACACTTTCTTCTGGTATGACATAAATCACAATATTTTTTTTTTTTTTTTAATTTTTAATTTTTTTTTTTTTTTTTTTTTTTTTTTTCAAATAAATTACATCGTTTCTAAGTAAAAACTCGAAGTACTAGATAAGCTTGCACCACCGTAAACCGCATTGTCACTTAACATTAGACGAGAGAGTAGTCAATCACAACCTATCAATTTAAAAAAAAATGTAACAAGAAATAATTGTCTACTCTATTTCGTACAGTTCAAAATAACGACCGAGATCATAATTCCAATGACGCAAAAATGGGTTTCAACAAAGACGAAAGAATTTGAAAATCCATATTATATCCACGGATACGCGTTCATACCTAACTCACAAACCCTTTGAAAGCTCCAATGTCAAGAACAGAATACCAGAGAAATTGGATTTATTATGTTTAGGCATACATTACACTTATTAACGTGTCAGCTCAGGCAAAACCCTTTAAGAAAATTTCCACAGAAAAAAAACACGAGGCTACAAAAGGCAGCTGAGTTAAGAAGATTGCGTTCTACGTTTTTAGAAATCAACGGTACAGTACAAGCATAGTGCAGTAGGGAAACTTTACTTTGAAACCGGAAGGTACCGTGCAAAGTTATACAATGCAAAATTCTGGGTCGTACTGTAACTGTTATTGGCCGGCGTGGCGCTTACCACTAGGTGAACGATTTGCTTATCTCTTTACAGGGTAATATAAAAAAAAGAACTTTATCCGGCCAGTAGCTTTGTCTTAATGCTTTTGAAATTATAATCATTGTGATTAAATCAAGTGGATAGCAAGTTTATATACCGCACTACTACATAAAAGCTCAAAAATTATACAAAGAAGAAAATACTTATTTCAGAAAATATAAATTGCCCATACTGCTAACATTTTAGATCGAGTATCGTATTTAAATATTTCTACGCATGAACGAATATCAGAGACAGGATGTGTGAATCGATTCCGGGGTGAATGCTTACACACAGTGTTTTTGCAGAAGGTAAAGTGCTTATAAATCTCGTATGAGGTAATGTTTTCCTGTAACAGTCACGACCGAAGTTTAACAAGTGATTCGACGCACTTAAATATTACGTTACTGAATGATCACCCATCCAAGTGTATGCCGTAGGGAACGTTGCTTAAATTAGGTAGTTAATTAAAATCCCTTTCATTCAAACTACATAATTATGTATGTGTAAATACTGTATTATTTATACGTAATGTCATCACTTAGACTCGGATGAACGAACGTATTTTAAGAAACAAAATTATAAATTAAAAATCGTATTGTATAAAAATTCCATAGTAATTCATGATGCTATGATTATGATGATAATTCTATATTTTGCGATAAACGCTGTAAAGATATTTTAAATGACAAAATTATTAGTGGGTTTGTAAAATCTGAACAGAATTTAATTAAAAAAAAAATTAGCAGAATATATACACGTGATTGAAGCCGTGGCGTACAGCTAATAATAAACTAGAATAATGAATTTTAATGTTGATTTATTCAAGCAATTAATTACTTAAAAAAATAATTTATAAAGTGTTTTAATAATGGATAAATTCAATTTCCGAATGTTATTTAAAGAAGCACTTTATCTAAGTACAGTCAGAAATGACGCGTCTTTATACCAATCCTCTTACCTTAATAAGAAAACACATTACATTGAAGTTCTCATTTTAATGAAGACTAGTTGTTGTACCTGACTTCGTTCGTGGATGTATTTTACTATTTTAATATTAGATGACAGTTACACATCAAAAACTGGTAGCTTATGTCAACGCGTTGTTTACACTGTACTGGTTAGATATCAAGGTATGTTTTCAAGCTACTAGACAGTAAAATTGCATTGCATTGGGCTGAGTGGTTTCTATGTATTCATACAAACAGACAGATAGACACTATTTTTAAAATTAATAACTCTTGTCCAGTAGCTTATTTTAATCACATTGACCATATTATTTCATTTCCTGATTAACAAGTAAAGAAATCAATAAACATCATACAAATTTTCCGAATAAAAATTTCTTGAACTTGTCGTACTGGTTTGTTTCCACTGTGGTATATTGTCAGTGAAATTGAATTGCCACAATCGTGTACGGAAACCTAATAAAGTGATATTCTCGAATGTTCGCCAGTTGAAGTATTGTAATTTTTTGACTGTGAATAATAATTTGGTAATTGAGGTTTGAAATTGAAATGTATATTTAGTACATTTTAATAACAGAAATTAATATTTTCAGTACATTATATTCTGATACCTTGAAGGTGTTTTAAAGACGAATTCACAAAAGCTGTTTGCGCGGGGTTGAGTGTCCATTCTCTTTGTAGTATACTGCATACTAAATGCCTTCTTTACTTATGTTCCAAATAAAATACATACATACATGTGTGTGTGTGTGTTATGTCAGTTTCTTTGGAATAACAACTTTCATTTAGAGATTAATAACGCAAACGAGTCGAGCAGAATGAGCCGAAACATCATCAGTTATCTGTTAGTCACTGATCAGTTCCGTTGTCTACCTTCCGTCTCTATCATCAGACCAGCTCGCTGTCACTTCAACATTGTGTTGTCGTCAGAATTTGATAGGCGTGCCAAATTTCATCTGAATCAGTTGAGAATAATTGCTTTTTAATTCAGTTGCAATATTTGATCCGAACTATAGAGATGACAAGTTTTTATTTAAGAGTAAGTAAGGATCGCTCTGAGCGATAAGACCGCCCATTGTGACACTAATCGTAAAATTTGTTTTGTTCTAGTTTTAAGTTTTCTTTGTTCTGTGGTGTTTCAATAAATACTTTATCTATCTATCTATCTATCTAGCGTGTTCACCTGATGGTAAGCGCTATGCCTGTCCATAGCAGTTACAGTGCCACCGAGAACTTTGCATGGCATAACCTCGCGCGGCACTGCACTGAGCTAGTCACTTTGAGACATCGGTTCGAAAGTCTGAAATGCTCAGTAATTTAGCTGGAAACAGCTAAATTAATGTAAAAGTTAGTAAAATAAACATCTCACTTCCTATTTACACCTTACAAACTATAAAAAAACACCCTCGAAAACCACAGATTAATAAATAATTACCTCCAACAAAAAGAAAATGGAGCAAAAAAAGAACCTGATTTTTTTTTATATTTCTTAAGCCGCAAAATTGTAAAACCCACTTGGTGTATAATAGAGAGGGGGTATAAGAGACCACTCGGGGCGAAGCCCCACTGAATAGCAAGAGGGCACTTTAGACCCTAGGTAGACATTTACGGGTTGAACACGACGCCATTTTTTTTTCGGATTTCGAATTGTCACCTTAATTGGAAGTTGTGTTGTTGAACGGTTCAGATGTTATTGGCGTTGTGGTACACCACTTTGGGACCATTAATCACGTGAAGCTTGAAAGAGGGGTAGGGGGGGGTGAAGAAATCACAAAATATTACCAGGGGGAGGGGGGGGGGGGCGTAGTAAGAATTCACGTGTATTTATTTTTTCGTCACTCGCGCGTATTCTAAGCCAAAAAAGGCTAACAAATAAAAAAAAATATTCTAAAAATTCTAAGATTCTATGTATGTACTAAAAAATACACGTGTGTGGGGGGAGTTTTAAACCTCAACACGTAACACCGGGGGGGAGGGGGAGGGGGTTAAAATGCTGATCAGCTCGTTGTCTCCATAATATTATATTGTCATCGGAACATGACAGGCGTGCAAGATTTCAACTCAATTCAACAACGGGAAATTCTTACATCTAGATTCTTGTTTTTCTCTTATTTCAACTGGGTCAAAATTGAGTTTTAAGATTTTACGAACAAACACACCTACATTGTATGTAAGTTAAGTAAAACTTAGTAAAAAAGAAAAACCCACCCAGAAAGTTACCCAAAAAGCTTAGTTAGTAAGTTAAATCGTGACAGTGAAAACATGTTTGAATTTACAAAAAAATATTTGAGAAATTGCCCTTAATCATAATTATGAAAGAACTGCGCGTAACATAAAAATATTAAATACCAATGAATTGTAAAATCCAGTGCAAATAATAAAGTCTCAACGAGTCAGGTCCACAATGGTCGCAAATACCCCCGACATTATCCGGGGAGAGCGGACTAAAGTGGCGTCGGCCCTGAATGGCTTGGTTTCACCCTACCCCGGGCTTTTCAGCGAAAAATGAGCCTGTTTAAAAAATCTGGGTAAATTTGAGACGCTCCGAAAATAAAAGGGTTCAGTATTAAAAAAGTTAATACAATGCTATTCGTGGTAAGTTCTTAGTTTTAGTAGAACTATTATGAGATTGAAGATGTAGAATAATTTTTGTGTGATTTCATTGTCTTTCAATCTCTGGCCACCGTCTATGGTGCTTACGTTGGTTCATATTCCAGAGGTTACAAGTTTGATTCTTGTCAAGGGACACAATATTACAGTTTTATGTACACCTAAATATTGTTTGCAAGTGTTCTAAATAATTACCAATAAATAAGATTATGAATAATGAAAATAATTCTTGTCATTAAAAGGTTTTCAGAAACAATAAATTACCATTTTACCACCCCCGCATTGTTCCAATTGTACTTTAAAATCTACATGTCCAGTTAATATCTTAATATTGTAGTAATGAGTATTTTTCTAACATATTTTTCTAATGAGTACAGACCCATTTGATTTATATCAAAAACTTCGACACCGTATTTATTAGAATGTGAAGTTAGTATGGCAATAAACAGAGACGTACACGTTTGTTCACTTTCTCTTAGACCACACAAGCCGATCTAAACCTTATCACCATAACACTACGGAACCCTAAAACTCCACTCATAGTTTGTGTAATTTTTAATTACCGCTTGAGACTCGCCACTTGCCACGGGGAAGTTAAATTCGGGGGATGTACAAAACTGGACGTAATTTTCGAGGTGAGATCACGAAACCCATTCTCCCCTAAATATAGTCATGACGCACACAAACAAATAAATGTGTCTCTGTGCGTGTCTTGACTTAAAGCTTGCGAGCCTACACACACTAAAACATCATACATTTACGTAATATACGTAGTACATGTGAAAGAATTAAGTGATAGTTAGTCTTATTGTAACAGTCAGTACTGACGTCTCTCATCCGTAGCGACCGCTATGAAAACCATGCGGACGCGTCACTGCGTTGCTAAATTTACGCACGGTTTTCATAGCGATAGCTATGGACGACTGACGTCAGAACTGACCGTACGGCCTTATATTAGATGAATAGGTAAATACTTAAATAGATAGATAACTCTGTATTGAAACCAACATTAACCTTAATTGATTGTGTTCCGGTTTGAAGGGCACTGTTTCCAGCGAAATTACTCGGCATATAAGACTTTAGACCCAATGTCACAGGGTGACGAGCGCAGTGCAGTGCCGCGCCAGATTATGTAATAAAAAGTTGTGGGTGGCGCTGTAACTGTTATGGGCAGGCGTAGCGCTTAACATCAAGTGAACGACCTGCTCGTCTCGTGCGGCACAATGGGCGGTTTTATCGTTTAAAGCGATCTCTACCAGACAATATTTGGATGGACAAGATAGAGAGCCGGAATAGGGTTGTTTCGGTTGATTTTAACGTCACAAGATCAATAGATACATATTAATAATTACGCAAAGCGTTTTATAATATAACATACATAGTATATATCAATAAGAATGTAAATTAATACCCACTGTAAAGTTTCAACTCTGTTTGTAAAATTGTTTCAATTCAGAGCGCTTCTGTTCAGTGACTCAAAAAAGGTTTAATTCTGAGAATGTTTTACAGGCCAGGGGTTGCCCGTCAATGTTTTGATTGATCTAAAAGAAACTTACAATATCCAATCGAATCAGTTCGATTCATTATCGAAAAATTAATGTCAATTATCGAAACAGAATCAAAACTATAGATTTTATAAAAATTGACATTACGTATTATCTAGAATATCCCTGTACCAAATTTCATTAAAATAGGTTCAGTAGTTTAGGCGTGAAAGCGTAACAGACAGACAGAGTTGATTTCGCATTTATAATATAAGTAGGGATTTTTCTGAATAACTAGAAAATGTACAATACGAAAACGATATCCAATCGAATCGGTTCGATTCGCTGTCGAAAAATTACAAAAATAGAGACAGAAATCGAATTGTTCTGAATAGATAAAACATAAAAATAAAACGCTCAGATACAGATATCAAAGCAAGCTTTATTTAAAAGCTTTTATTAAAAAAGTTTATGTAAACAAAAAATGTGACAAGAGAATCAAGTCAAGTTACTTGCTTGAGCCGATTGGGACAACTTCCCTCTCACGAATTGAAAACAACTCGAAGTTACCTGTGTGTACGGCTTAAAACTTTCGCAAAATTGTATTTTACGATCAACTTCGTTGTTTGGAATATATTTAACCTTCTTTTTTTTTTATACGAGCAAGTCTTTCAACTGGTAGTAAGCGCTACCCTTGCCCATAACAGTGACAGCGCCACCCAAAACTTCAACTATTAATGTTTTTATTTATTAACATCTTGGTTTCCACAAGTTAGATTTAAATTTATATCATTCTAAGCTACGAAACAGTTCACTGTTGATAATTACTTAAAAAAATATAATAATAAGTGCTGATATTGTAATGCGTTATTGGCCAAAACAATGACATTCAATTTCTTTAATTTCTAATCAAACTGCCAAAAATATTCAATAATCTCTTATTGATGAATTACTAACAGGATATATATTTTTTTAGAAATATGTAGTATCCAAAGTTTAAGAATTACTTGCCCCACCTGATCTCTGATAAGAAATACAAAACACTGATAATAATCTTAATTATGATTGAATCACCGATACTCGCAATATTTCTTATGCTGCTATTTTTTTACCTATATACTAGGTATAGCTCATGACTTCGTTCACAGCAGTAATTATTTATAGTTAGCAGTTTACATCCATACATACCAACTAACAATTTTTTATATAAAACGGATATATAAATAGATAACCTCATTATTAAAACACCACAAAACAACGAAAACTTAAAAACTAGAACAAAATAAATTGAACAATTATTAGTGTCACAAATTTCCAGAATATCATGCATGGAGAGGAGTATAAACAGATTAAATTATTAGACATACATTTTCGTGTATCGAATTCCATATTTATTAGAAAAAATATGCTCGCATTAGACCCGATTTTTGCCTAATAAATTATTATTACGTATTAGCCTTTTTAATTTCATATTTTTTTTAATAATTTCATCTACGAGAAATATGACTGGCACAGGACAATTTTTTTCCAAAAACGAGAAAAATGTTCGAACAAAGCCACAGGACCCAACTAGTTTCAACAAAAACAAAGCCAATGTAGCCGGGGGAAAATACATACAAAATATGAAATGCCAAATCATTAGAAACATTCCCACTCATAATCTAACCCTGCGAAACAAAGGCGGTCATTAATACCAGCCGCCATCCTCTCGGTCTGAATGACCGCTGCTATAAATACTCGATAGCCTCGTTAGGTCTGCGAGACCGACTCGATGGGGCTTTGTTTTGGATATTTTATGGTTAGGGTGTTGAGATAGCGATGGCCGAGTCGAGTTGTTTTAGTCAATTGTTTCGATTGTTCAAACATTTCGATGTTTTCTCTCGCACTCGAAAGTGAATCTGAGTTGATTTTAAATATCCCGATTTTCCGGCACTAAATAATCACCATCGGTGTCACAGACTGGGATTTTTTCGAGTTTATATTATACAATACGAGCAAAGAAGGCAGTGCACTCGAAAAATATCGGAAAACATCTCGGAGTCAGTCAGTCGATTCGGAAAATATCGGAAAACATCTCGGAGTCAGTCAGTCGATTCGGAAAATATCGGAAAACATCTCGGAGTCAGTCAGTAGACTCGGAAAATATCGGAAAACATCTCGGAGTCAGTCAGTCGACTCGGAAAATATCGGAAAACATCTCGAAGTCAATCGGTTGACTCGGAAAATATAGGAAAACATCTCGATGGTTCAGTTGGAGAGTCAGATATTTAAAGACGCGATTGTAATTTTACATTGAATGCGATTCATTCGATTCTCATCTTGGATTCACTCATCGTTAGCCGAGGGGACCGTGAAAGAAATGCGTTTTTTTTATTTGACTATGATGGGATGAGCAGGTTATGTGTTTAATGGTGAGTATCAAATTTACTTGAGCGTTGGTCGTACGGTAAATAGTGAGCGTTGCAACACAAGGGCAGGTTCGTTTCTCGGCGAATGACTTGAAATCTCAAATTAAGTTTTTTTTAATGTTACTGAGACGAGCAGGTCGTTCCTGGTTGCCTAAATACTAGAGTCCAAAATTTACTAATAAATACTATGAATTCAGTTATCACTCAGCCACCAGCGTGATGGCGGCCTCTTATCTTTTTAATATTGTAATTTAGATTTAATAGATTATAGTGATATTTATCGCAGTTATGTGTTGGAATAGGATCTATTTGGTTGTAATTGATAAAAGAAAAATGTACTGACGTTTTGTTCTTTTGTTACTTCAATTTATTATACTTTTCAGAGCACACGTTTTTACTTATTATTTACTATCCTATTGTGTTCCTCACAAGGGTTATGGGCCCAGGATACGTTTAATAAGTATTACGGAGGGCGAGGGAATCACCGAAATGGCAACGGGTAGTGTAAGAATTGATTTGTTGAACAAAACGAATTATGAGAGTTGGGTCGTTCATGCATAGGCTCTCCTGATAAAGAGCGATGCATGGGGGTATGTGACCGGCATGCTACCCAAGCCGGTTGATTCGGAGGCTGCACGGTTGTGGATGTCAAATGACTCGAAAGCAAGAGCAGACCTCATATTATCGATGAGTGCGAGTGAGTTGCGACACGTCAGAGGGTGCGCAACGTCAAAGGAAGTATGGGATAAATTGAAGTCGATTTATGCTTCGAAAGGACCAGCCAGGAAGGCAACCCTGCTGAAGCAGTTAACAATGGCGAAGTCTGAAGATGACGATGACGTCGAAGAGCATGTCATGAAGTTCTTTGATATCAAAGATAAGTTGAATGCTATGAATGTGGACATTCATAGTGATCTTTTCTCCATTATGCTGTTATACAGTTTGCCTGCAAGTTTTGAAAAGTTCAGATGCGCAATCGAATCTCGTGATGTAATCCCAGATCCAGAAGCATTGAAAATAAAGATATTGGAGGAAAGTTGCTCGAGACATCAACCGAAAACAGATAGAGCTATGATTGCGAAGGGAAAGTCGGAAAAGAAGAAAAGCACGGAAAAACCAAAGGGTTTTATGTTCAAATGCTTCAAATGCCACAAACTAGGGCACAAAGCGTCTGAATGTCTAAAAAAAGGAGATGCGAAGCGTGTGTCAAATAAGTGTGATAGTGATGTACATAGGGCTGTTTTTAATACCGGTTTTGAAAATTTTAACTGTGTTTCAGATGAATGTAGAGCTGTTCACGGTGGAAAGGAAAACTGGATCTTAGATAGTGGATGTACGTCACACTTATGTAATGATGCGAGTAAGTTTGTAAATGGCATGATACCTGCAAGTGGTAAATTGAATTTGGCATCAAATTCCACTACAAATGTGCAAGGTAAGGGTGTAGTCACGTTGTCTGCATGTAAGGATGAGTCTAAAACAGTAGTAACTTTGTCAGACACGCTATTTGTTCCGGATTTACGAAGTAACTTGATTTCAGTGGCAAAAATTACGGATAAAGGTTCCGTAGTGACTTTTAGTCAGAATAAGGCTGTAGTTACAAATAGTCAAGGTGAAGTTCAGTTTTTCGCGGATCGTTTAGGGAGCTTATACTATGTTCGAGAGAAAACTGATTCTGTATCTGTTGTCACGAATAGTGATGCGTGGCGGTGGCATGAGCGTTTAGGTCATCTTAATGCGAAAGATCTATCAAAAGTGTTAGTTCGTTCGGGAATTAAAACTGGATCAATAGACAACCGTGAATTTCACGATTGCGATATTTGTGCGAAAGGGAAAATGAGCGCGTTGCCATTTTCTAGAACAAGTGGACCGTGCGACGATATTTTAAAAATCGTTTATTCCGACGTAGTCGGACCAATTGTAACGGTCCCGAATTGGACTCGCTACATTTCACAAAATAAAAATACACATTTGTCAATTTTGGCAGAATATTGAGATTTGCATTGACAGATTAGTGCGATTTTGGCTACACATAAATATTGCATTCAATCGAAAAAAAGCTAATTATTGCAAAGGTAGAAACTCTATGGTAAGAGATTAGAAGGTCAAGTCTATCTATGACAAGGCGGAAATGGAAAACGGATAATTAATTATATAATAATATAATAAATAATTATGAAATTAATAGTTATATAATAAATAATTATGAAATTCGAAGGGAATGGTTAAAAGTACGGGAAGGACCTCGCGATGTTGGTAACACTGGAAGGAATGGGCGAATGAGACAACAGCATTGTTAGGGAAAAGAGGGAGACGGAAGATTTAGAGCGGAGGTGGAGAGAGGCGCGAGAGTCTCGGCTTCTTGGCTTGCGAAACTGCGAAGAGAACGGACGTGCTTAGGAAAGTGAGAAAACCAAAATGGCGAAGTAGTGAAAAGCGCGTAGGAATATGTTTTACGGATCGCTAGGTCTCTTCCAAAGGGGATTTAGTGATCCTTAAAAGCGATTCTGGGGAGATAGGAAGTGATACTAGGGCCTGTGTTAGCTTGAGTCAAACTGCGAATGTTCTGATTCTTGTTGATACTGGTAGGGCGCGTAGGTTGGCGAATTGAAACGGTGCTTGCCAAGAGTTTAGCTGATAGCCTGAGGAATGTGGTGACCTCAGGGGCGTCTTCCGGCATGGGTGGCTAGAAGCGCCTGACCACCCATTTTTATCGTATTTTGTGTACGGGCGGAGTGATTCCTCTAGACAGTGACGAAAATATATCTGCCTGTGCATAAAGTCGATCTGAATGGTCCCCCACACACACACACGGCATTCCTACATGGTTAGGGCGATTTCCAACGACATAAACTCCCTTCCCAGTATGACATCCGGGGCGACAAACTACGACGATAGGTTGCCGTTTGGAAATCTTAGGGTGGCCTAGGGCTTAGAAATAAGCAAAACTCCCGGTGCCTCCGGACTTTAGATAGCTAGTTAGAAAAGGACAACCTTGGAATTTCCCTGTGGGACTTCTCCATGCACAATTAACTTGGGAAAATCTGGTTATCATGACTCCGAAGTTGTGATAATCAGGCTTGCTTCTGTTAGATACACACCATTTTCTTAGAAGCTAGACAGGTTTTAGTTCATAAGAAACTTAGGGTAAGTAGATAAAGATTCATAAGTGTATGAGTGTTATTTATAAGAGCTACCTAGATTATAATGTTAACGATAAGAGGTGCTAGCCATAGGAGGTTCGTAAGTCCCTATGAGTTAGCTAGTTTATAAGAGCGTAGGGCCACACACACACACACATTGGACTTTCCTTACACCGGGTCTGTTCCAATTTCGATAGGTAAAGTTAAATGTGGGCTCCGGACAGCCCTGAGTGTTTGACAGGTAGACACACATATCTTTAGCCTAGGTTTCTTCTGATAGGAAGGGATTAATGCTGTAAGACAGGATCATCTTAAACTATAGGAAACTACATGAAATCAAGTCAAATATAAAACAACCACTAAGGGGAAATTAAAAGTTTAATACCATGACAAAGAAGGTACACACATATCTTTAGTCTAGGTTCTTCTGATAGGGAGGTATTAATGCTGTAAGACAGGGTCATCTTAAACTACAGGAAGCTACATAAAATTAAGCCAACCCAACAAAATATAAAACAAACACTCAGGGAAATTAAAGATACTATGACAAAGAAATGAACTGGTGAAACGTAACCTTCCTTAGGAATCAATTATAATACTATAAACTATATTGTAATAAATTTACAGAGTTATTAAGTCAAACATGAATGAGTAAACATCTAAACAATATTATGCCCGGCAAACAAATTGATAAAACTAATCATTAAATATGTACCTACTTTGAAAGAAACAAGTTGTAATACAGTTTAATTATTTTATTATCCATCATAACAATGCTATAGAGCCTAAATATAACTTTACATACTCATAAAGTAAACATCTGGGGAAACAATTAAGAAATTAATATAATTTGTGACGGAAAGAAAACGAACGATGAAAACTAAACATAACTGATAAAGAATCAATTAAATCACAATAAGTTAGGATTACTGACTGAATCTGCAAAGGATAAATATAACCTACCTATAAATAAAGTAATAATCTGGACAAATTAACTATAAATTAACTTAGGCTTGGTTCGGAAAGAATAATTCTGATTTCAAGATTAATTAATTGCACAAAGGCAATGGACGACAGATATGACTAAGTTTGTCTCTTTTGGATTGGCTACTTATGGGCAATGACCTATTACCTTCCCTGGATTTTCTTATGACTAAAAAAGAGTGAGATTCTCCATAAGGCTCTTCGAAAGTCACTAACTGAGGCTTACTTTCAACTTGAATCGCTCCAATGTTGAATCCTTCCATGCAATAGTTATGGTATTAACTATGGCACTAGAATTCCTAGTGTTTACAGAATTATCTAGAAGAACTTTCTAAAAATCCTCCGATAGAGAGATAACCTGAAATCAACAAAGAATTGACATTATACTTAATGGAAACTACCATCAAACCTTAGAACAAGGCTTCTTAACATACTATTTAAATAAAACTAGTACTACACCAGAAAAATGGTTCGAAAGGAATAATTCTGTCCTTAACATTAATTACAAGAAACAACGAACGACAAATATGAATGAGTTCGTCTCTGTTAGATTGACTACTTATGGGCAATGACCTATTACCTTCCCTGGATTTTCTTATGACTAAAAAAGAGTGAGAATCTCCATAAGGCTCTTCGAAAGTCACTAACTGGGACCTACCTCTGACTTGAATCGTTCCATCGTTGAACTCTTCCATGAATAGATATGGAAAGTAACTACAACTCCACACTAGAAATCTTAGTGTTGCAGAATTATCTAGACGAACTGTCACTTTCTGGAATTAAAACAATTCCTAGGTTTTCCAATGAGAAATAACCTGAAACAATAAATAATTGTTGTCACCTACACCTAAAGGAAAAATATCCTTAAACCTTAGAACAATGCTTCTGAAATACTAACTTAATAAAACCAGTATTATTACAACAGGGGAAAATATAACCTCTTACCACATAATATAATTCTACAAATAGAAACCTGGACAATAGTCCCATATTAAGCTAAATAAGCTAGGCGTATGTACAGATGGGTAAATAAAGCCTAATGTATTATGTAGTTGCTCCTAGTAGGTAGAGCTAGGATAGGTTTAACGAGATTTTAGATCTCTAAATATTGGGGCCTCTTTCCCTTTTGCTAAAATAAGTAAGTGGGATTGAGGAACCGCATGAACTAGATAAGAAGGATGGAAATTCGACCATGGCGGGGGTTATGTCCGCTGATAACCCTTCATCCTCGTTGAATCATGAATGGAGGTTGTGAGATTGTTTACGAACCGGATATGAATGAGATCGAACCGTGAATACTCTTTAGATAAAAGAAAAGAAGTCCCTCTTTATGAAGTTCTCTTGCTTAGATATACTAGACTTATAGTAATAGGCGAGTTTCACGGTATTTTCTAGCGATAACATAAAGATTTCACATCTGTTTAAATGAGTTCGGACGGGTGACTTTGACAAGTAAGCTTATTGTCATGGAGCGATGTTAGCTGCTGTCAGTGTCATTTGTCCTGTGAGAGTGACGGATAATAGAACGATGAATTGAAATTTGATGGAAGACCACAGATAGACAAACATAGTAAATTAAATGAAAGTAAATACTTTCCGTCGAGATTTCGTAACTGCGAGGCGGTACTTAATCCCGACAAGCGGTGGAGAATATCCAAGTCTGGTCCGACGAAATTCACAACTTAGGGCGGGGCGGGGCTCTAAGTCATAGCCGCTGTCATGATCGTAGATTCAGAATGGAAGTTTTAATCGTAGGCTCTCGTGATAATTACAAAACTATAAGGTCGAGCGAAAGGTTGATGAGTTACGAAAAATGTAAGGTTGATGAAAAGTTGATGGAAGGTTGACGATTATTAAATTATACTTTCGAGTGAAAGGTTGTAAATGGGACAACGAAGGACTAGGATTAAGATCTACTTTGTCAGATATTTAGATAATACGGATTTGATAAGAGGTAGAACGGAACGGAAATATTAGGTTGAGTTTATCTAGGGACGCCATATAATAATTTAGGAGTTTAGAAAACAAACGTTATTAATTCAGCGAAATCTATATTCTAATTGTTTATCTCTTGTGATATTGACTACTGACGGATTGTGAAACCATACTGAACATTCAAAGGATTTAGGTTACTACACGCGGAACACAACGAAGGGTTACTAGACGATCATCGGGCCGAAACAAAATAAAGTAAAACAAAGTAAAATAAAATAAAGTCAAGTAAAGTAGAATAGAGGAGAGTGAGTTAGGTGCGGAGTTAGTGGAGTTGTACTGAACGTTATTATTATTATTAGGAGAGATTAGGAGAGACTAGGTTGAGGCGAGGAGTTTAGATGATTAGTTTAAGTTTAAGATTAAGTTTAATCAAATTTATTAATTCGAAAAAAATAGTATGAGATCGAGTATATAAAAAAAGGGGGAGAGAGTAGAAGGAGAAGGGGGGACATTACAATTGGTGCCGTGACCAGGATAGTCGAAACTATGTTAAAATAGAGTGACCAGGATAGTCAAAACTAGAATAGAGTGGACCAGGATAGTCAATACCAGAATAACGTGACCAGGATAGTTGAAACTAGAATAACGTGACCAGGATAATCAAGACCAGAATAGAGTACCCAGGATAGTCAGAACTAGAATAACGTGACCAGGATAATCAAGACCAGAATAACGTGACCAGGATAGGCAAAACTAGAATAGTTAGTACCAGGGTAGCTTAGAACAGGATCGGTTTTATTTATGACTAGGATTAGCTTATTGGTTATGATTATTAGATGCAATTTAGATTAGAATCTTTAAAGGAAAATTTATTAGAAGGTAATTAGGTTCAGTATAACTACGTCTTCGGTGACTAAGTAATTAGTCACAATTGTTGCCGTGAAATAGGATGGTGTTCGGTATGGCATTGTAATCCGGAAGGTGGTTGATGTTTATGGAGGGAAATATATTATTATAGAATAAATAGATAGATAGATAGATAAACTCTTTATTGAAGCACCGCAGAACAAAGAAAACTTAAAACTAAAACAAAACAAATTTTACAATTAGTGTCACAATGGGCGGTCTTATCGCTCGGAGCGATCTCTTTCGGACAACCATGCACGGAGAGAAGTAAATGGGACGTCGGACGGTGGCTTTCTTTATATACGTAGATTAAAATAAATAAATAAATAAATACATATTATACACAAAATAAACTTAAATACATAGTAACATAATAGATAAACTTAATATATACCATAATATAATAAACAATAAGGGAAAAGGCAAAATAAAAGGCTAAATCGTAGAATACACAAATCTTAGTAAGAAAAATAGGCAGCGACTAGAAAATAAAAAAATATATATACAATTATTAGATTAACCAGAGGGGAAATGTCGGGGGGTTGTCACCATCTATAAATACGATTTGGTGTTAACTTATCTAAATTAACTGTTGCAGGAAATATAAATTTTTACAAAAATTTGTTATAATGAAGAAGGAATATAAACATAAAGAGAAGAAACATAAATATAAAATGGAATAGAAGATTGTAAAGCAGACTTAACAACTTATTAATAATATTCTAATGGATATTGTTTAAAAATATAATTACTGTAATAGATATAGAAAGGGATCATAAGAGCTGATGGTAAATAAGAATTAATGAGATGGAAGCGGTGGTAGCCTAATGGGAGAGCGTCCGCCTTTCGGTCGGAGGGTCGTGGGTTCGAATCCCAGTGCGGGCACGTGCTGGTGTGTTTCTGTAAAGCGTATGGGCGTAGTTGTCGCTCGCTTTTCGGTGAGGGAAAGCATCGTGAGGGAAGGGGCCCGTGCCCAGCGGTGGGACGTGGTAGGTTGATGTTGAAATATTGTTTGAAAGAACTCTGTAAGAAAATAATATGAAATAATCATAAAACAAAAAAAAAATTGTATTTATCTAGTTTTATTTGAAAAAAATGGTAAAGGTAACGAAAAAAAAATGGTAAAGGTAAAAGGAAAAGGTAAAGGTAACTGAAAAAGGTAAAGGTAAATGAAAGGAGGTAAAGGTAATGGTAATAAAACGAAACAAACATAATAGAATACTATTGCATAAATTTAAATTCGGGGGGTTGTTTTACATTGTTGAAATAAATTCATAATTCGTGTCTTATAATCCGTGCGGGTTTGGTGATTTGCTTGGGTAGCGTGAAAAATGATGAGAGTTTACGTTCTGAAAGGTGTGCAAATATTTTGAGACTGAAAGTTGTTTGGAAGGGGGGTTGCTGAGAGATGTATGAAAAGGATTTTAGTCGAATGAAGGACTCTAGTAAACCATCAACCTGGGTTTGAGACGGTTTGTCACTATTTGGCTTCGGATCGACACACTACACTTACAACGTTTCTTTATGAAGGAGAATTTGGTGTTAGGTTAGATCAGCTGATAAAAATCATCGGTATAAGCCGATTTCATAAAGGATCCACTCTACGTGCCAGTCCCGGGGCTAAGACCAAGGCACACTACACATGCTCTGAATCATAAGCTTTACTATCAAGAATTCGGGAGTGAACTGGAAAGTTGCGAACATCGACAATTTATGTACCTTAAGCCGCGCACGGCATGTCCGAGTTTAGAGGGGTAATGTAAGTATGTATCTCTTATATCGAAAAATAAGTAGATTGGGGGATAAGCGCTTACATAATATCATTAGGATAGAGACGCCTCACAACCGTCTTTTCTTCTGGGCTTTGGGATGTCCAGGTGATGAGAGCGATTTTTGGTGATGTTCAATGCGGGGAATGTTCACGTACTGGTTCTAATAATAAAGTTTTAGGATACAGTTTAAAAACACAAACAATTATTTATCTATTTATCATATACACAATTGTACTTGTTACAATATATACACACACACACGATTGAAGTCAAATACGAGCAAATTAGAATAAATAATAAGTAAGGGGGCCTTTTAGTATTCTTATGTTTGTAAAACTGGTACTGTGGTAATTCCGGAGAGGAAAATATTACTCCGGTGATATAAATAAATGCACCTGCGAATATTTTGGGGGTTGGCTGTAACGGTCCCAACTTGGACTCGCCACATTTTACAAGATGAGGGTTACACATTTATCGATTTTGACTGAATAAAAGATTGGAAAAATGGGGGTTGTTTGGTATTCTTATGTTTGTGAAATAATTACTGTTGTAATTCCAGAGAGGTAAAAATATTACTTCGGTGATTTAAATAAATACACCTGCGAATATTTTGGGGGTTGGCTGTAACGGTCCCGAATTGGACTCGCTACATTTCACAAAATAAAAATACACATTTGTCAATTTTGGCAGAATATTGAGATTTGCATTGACAGATTAGTGCGATTTTGGCTACACATAAATATTGCATTCAATCGAAAAAAAGCTAATTATTGCAAAGGTAGAAACTCTATGGTAAGAGATTAGAAGGTCAAGTCTATCTATGACAAGGCGGAAATGGAAAACGGATAATTAATTATATAATAATATAATAAATAATTATGAAATTAATAGTTATATAATAAATAATTATGAAATTCGAAGGGAATGGTTAAAAGTACGGGAAGGACCTCGCGATGTTGGTAACACTGGAAGGAATGGGCGAATGAGACAACAGCATTGTTAGGGAAAAGAGGGAGACGGAAGATTTAGAGCGGAGGTGGAGAGAGGCGCGAGAGTCTCGGCTTCTTGGCTTGCGAAACTGCGAAGAGAACGGACGTGCTTAGGAAAGTGAGAAAACCAAAATGGCGAAGTAGTGAAAAGCGCGTAGGAATATGTTTTACGGATCGCTAGGTCTCTTCCAAAGGGGATTTAGTGATCCTTAAAAGCGATTCTGGGGAGATAGGAAGTGATACTAGGGCCTGTGTTAGCTTGAGTCAAACTGCGAATGTTCTGATTCTTGTTGATACTGGTAGGGCGCGTAGGTTGGCGAATTGAAACGGTGCTTGCCAAGAGTTTAGCTGATAGCCTGAGGAATGTGGTGACCTCAGGGGCGTCTTCCGGCATGGGTGGCTAGAAGCGCCTGACCACCCATTTTTATCGTATTTTGTGTACGGGCGGAGTGATTCCTCTAGACAGTGACGAAAATATATCTGCCTGTGCATAAAGTCGATCTGAATGGTCCCCCACACACACACACGGCATTCCTACATGGTTAGGGCGATTTCCAACGACATAAACTCCCTTCCCAGTATGACATCCGGGGCGACAAACTACGACGATAGGTTGCCGTTTGGAAATCTTAGGGTGGCCTAGGGCTTAGAAATAAGCAAAACTCCCGGTGCCTCCGGACTTTAGATAGCTAGTTAGAAAAGGACAACCTTGGAATTTCCCTGTGGGACTTCTCCATGCACAATTAACTTGGGAAAATCTGGTTATCATGACTCCGAAGTTGTGATAATCAGGCTTGCTTCTGTTAGATACACACCATTTTCTTAGAAGCTAGACAGGTTTTAGTTCATAAGAAACTTAGGGTAAGTAGATAAAGATTCATAAGTGTATGAGTGTTATTTATAAGAGCTACCTAGATTATAATGTTAACGATAAGAGGTGCTAGCCATAGGAGGTTCGTAAGTCCCTATGAGTTAGCTAGTTTATAAGAGCGTAGGGCCACACACACACACACATTGGACTTTCCTTACACCGGGTCTGTTCCAATTTCGATAGGTAAAGTTAAATGTGGGCTCCGGACAGCCCTGAGTGTTTGACAGGTAGACACACATATCTTTAGCCTAGGTTTCTTCTGATAGGAAGGGATTAATGCTGTAAGACAGGATCATCTTAAACTATAGGAAACTACATGAAATCAAGTCAAATATAAAACAACCACTAAGGGGAAATTAAAAGTTTAATACCATGACAAAGAAGGTACACACATATCTTTAGTCTAGGTTCTTCTGATAGGGAGGTATTAATGCTGTAAGACAGGGTCATCTTAAACTACAGGAAGCTACATAAAATTAAGCCAACCCAACAAAATATAAAACAAACACTCAGGGAAATTAAAGATACTATGACAAAGAAATGAACTGGTGAAACGTAACCTTCCTTAGGAATCAATTATAATACTATAAACTATATTGTAATAAATTTACAGAGTTATTAAGTCAAACATGAATGAGTAAACATCTAAACAATATTATGCCCGGCAAACAAATTGATAAAACTAATCATTAAATATGTACCTACTTTGAAAGAAACAAGTTGTAATACAGTTTAATTATTTTATTATCCATCATAACAATGCTATAGAGCCTAAATATAACTTTACATACTCATAAAGTAAACATCTGGGGAAACAATTAAGAAATTAATATAATTTGTGACGGAAAGAAAACGAACGATGAAAACTAAACATAACTGATAAAGAATCAATTAAATCACAATAAGTTAGGATTACTGACTGAATCTGCAAAGGATAAATATAACCTACCTATAAATAAAGTAATAATCTGGACAAATTAACTATAAATTAACTTAGGCTTGGTTCGGAAAGAATAATTCTGATTTCAAGATTAATTAATTGCACAAAGGCAATGGACGACAGATATGACTAAGTTTGTCTCTTTTGGATTGGCTACTTATGGGCAATGACCTATTACCTTCCCTGGATTTTCTTATGACTAAAAAAGAGTGAGATTCTCCATAAGGCTCTTCGAAAGTCACTAACTGAGGCTTACTTTCAACTTGAATCGCTCCAATGTTGAATCCTTCCATGCAATAGTTATGGTATTAACTATGGCACTAGAATTCCTAGTGTTTACAGAATTATCTAGAAGAACTTTCTAAAAATCCTCCGATAGAGAGATAACCTGAAATCAACAAAGAATTGACATTATACTTAATGGAAACTACCATCAAACCTTAGAACAAGGCTTCTTAACATACTATTTAAATAAAACTAGTACTACACCAGAAAAATGGTTCGAAAGGAATAATTCTGTCCTTAACATTAATTACAAGAAACAACGAACGACAAATATGAATGAGTTCGTCTCTGTTAGATTGACTACTTATGGGCAATGACCTATTACCTTCCCTGGATTTTCTTATGACTAAAAAAGAGTGAGAATCTCCATAAGGCTCTTCGAAAGTCACTAACTGGGACCTACCTCTGACTTGAATCGTTCCATCGTTGAACTCTTCCATGAATAGATATGGAAAGTAACTACAACTCCACACTAGAAATCTTAGTGTTGCAGAATTATCTAGACGAACTGTCACTTTCTGGAATTAAAACAATTCCTAGGTTTTCCAATGAGAAATAACCTGAAACAATAAATAATTGTTGTCACCTACACCTAAAGGAAAAATATCCTTAAACCTTAGAACAATGCTTCTGAAATACTAACTTAATAAAACCAGTATTATTACAACAGGGGAAAATATAACCTCTTACCACATAATATAATTCTACAAATAGAAACCTGGACAATAGTCCCATATTAAGCTAAATAAGCTAGGCGTATGTACAGATGGGTAAATAAAGCCTAATGTATTATGTAGTTGCTCCTAGTAGGTAGAGCTAGGATAGGTTTAACGAGATTTTAGATCTCTAAATATTGGGGCCTCTTTCCCTTTTGCTAAAATAAGTAAGTGGGATTGAGGAACCGCATGAACTAGATAAGAAGGATGGAAATTCGACCATGGCGGGGGTTATGTCCGCTGATAACCCTTCATCCTCGTTGAATCATGAATGGAGGTTGTGAGATTGTTTACGAACCGGATATGAATGAGATCGAACCGTGAATACTCTTTAGATAAAAGAAAAGAAGTCCCTCTTTATGAAGTTCTCTTGCTTAGATATACTAGACTTATAGTAATAGGCGAGTTTCACGGTATTTTCTAGCGATAACATAAAGATTTCACATCTGTTTAAATGAGTTCGGACGGGTGACTTTGACAAGTAAGCTTATTGTCATGGAGCGATGTTAGCTGCTGTCAGTGTCATTTGTCCTGTGAGAGTGACGGATAATAGAACGATGAATTGAAATTTGATGGAAGACCACAGATAGACAAACATAGTAAATTAAATGAAAGTAAATACTTTCCGTCGAGATTTCGTAACTGCGAGGCGGTACTTAATCCCGACAAGCGGTGGAGAATATCCAAGTCTGGTCCGACGAAATTCACAACTTAGGGCGGGGCGGGGCTCTAAGTCATAGCCGCTGTCATGATCGTAGATTCAGAATGGAAGTTTTAATCGTAGGCTCTCGTGATAATTACAAAACTATAAGGTCGAGCGAAAGGTTGATGAGTTACGAAAAATGTAAGGTTGATGAAAAGTTGATGGAAGGTTGACGATTATTAAATTATACTTTCGAGTGAAAGGTTGTAAATGGGACAACGAAGGACTAGGATTAAGATCTACTTTGTCAGATATTTAGATAATACGGATTTGATAAGAGGTAGAACGGAACGGAAATATTAGGTTGAGTTTATCTAGGGACGCCATATAATAATTTAGGAGTTTAGAAAACAAACGTTATTAATTCAGCGAAATCTATATTCTAATTGTTTATCTCTTGTGATATTGACTACTGACGGATTGTGAAACCATACTGAACATTCAAAGGATTTAGGTTACTACACGCGGAACACAACGAAGGGTTACTAGACGATCATCGGGCCGAAACAAAATAAAGTAAAACAAAGTAAAATAAAATAAAGTCAAGTAAAGTAGAATAGAGGAGAGTGAGTTAGGTGCGGAGTTAGTGGAGTTGTACTGAACGTTATTATTATTATTAGGAGAGATTAGGAGAGACTAGGTTGAGGCGAGGAGTTTAGATGATTAGTTTAAGTTTAAGATTAAGTTTAATCAAATTTATTAATTCGAAAAAAATAGTATGAGATCGAGTATATAAAAAAAGGGGGAGAGAGTAGAAGGAGAAGGGGGGACATTACACAATGCAAACCGAAGCGTTAGGAGGCGCAAAATATTTTGTTACTTTTATTGACGACTGTACACGTTGGTGTGAAGTGTTCTTGTTAACTAAAAAGAATGATGTATTTATGTTTTTTAAAACATACAAAAATTTTGTAGAGAATTTGACTGGTAAGAAGATAAAATATTTACAAACGGATAACGGAGGTGAATATTGTAACCGGGATTTCGATGTATTCTTAAAGAATGAGGGAATATCTAGGCGACTGACTGCTCCTCGAACTCCGCAACAAAATGGAGTTGCAGAGAGGATGAATAGGACACTTGTAGAAATGGCTAGATGTATGCTGATTTCATCCGGATTGTCACCAAGTTTCTGGGCTGATGCTGTAGTGACAGCGTGCCACGTGAGAAACCGTTGTCCATCGAGTAGTCTTGGAGGACAGATCCCGTACGAGAAGTGGTACGGAAAACCGGTCCAGCTACACTACTTTCAGAAGTTCGGCTCCAAATCATATGTTTTGGATAAGGAACAAAAGGGTAAGTTTGCCGCTCGGAGTGTGGAAGGTGTTTTTGTCGGATATCCTAGAAATGCAAAAGGTTACAGAGTCTGGATTCCTCAAGATAGGAAAGTAGTCATATCGCGAGATGTTCGTTTTCACGAACATGAAACTTCTACGAAAAATCTCGAAATTGATCCGTTCAAAACTGATCAACCTCATTCAGGTATTAAAGTGGATGAACCCAAATATATTGAGAAGCCAAAGGTTGCGGAAATAGAAATTATTTCAAAAGTGCACCTTGAAAATCAATCGAATAATATGGGACCAGATGGAGAACATCCAACAAGTCCACCTGAAGCTGAACCATTGACAGAATTGAGGATGGATGCTGGACCATCTCATCATGGAGCTGGCAGTGGTGATTTTGGCACACGATCCGTTGAAGAGGATTCTACGCATCAAGAGGAGGTTCAAGAACGAGTCATGAAACGGGGGCCTGGAAGACCACGTGTAGACAGAAGTGGCGTAGGTCGTCCAAGAAAAGTTTACCGAATGGTAGAGGTGGAACCGGACATTCAAATAGAGGAAGAAATTGATGATTTTGCAGATTGTGATGATTTTGTAGGTGCAGCGGAGTTAAGTTTGAAAGAAGTTCTATCAGGAAATGAAAGATATGGATGGGAGCAAGCCATCATGTCGGAAGTTAAGAGTTTACTGAAGAATGAAACATGGGATATCGTAAAGAAACCGGCAAATCGTACCGTCGTTGGTTGTCGCTATGTGTTGACAACGAAGGTAAATGTCGATAAAACCGAGAAAAAGAAGGCAAGACTTGTGGCGCAAGGTTTTAGTCAGCGGTATGGTGTTGATTATCATAATACTTTTGCTCCTGTTGCAAGACTTGATACTGTCAGATTATTGACAGCACTTGCGGTTGAGCTTGATATGGAAATCCATCAATTGGATGTTTCAACGGCATATCTGAACGGTTTTCTCGATGAAGAAATATACATGAAGATCCCTCAGCTGTTGAAGGACTGTCTGCAGAAGCTAGTCAATCTAGGAGATGAGGATTTCGCATTGAAAATCAAAGCGAAAAAGATGTTGGAAGATCTTGAATTAGGAGGTGATGTTTGTCGATTGAAAAAATCTTTATATGGATTGAAACAAGCTGGACGTCAATGGAACATATTGTTGGATGAAAAGCTGAGGAAAATGAAGTTGAAGCCTACTGTAAATGAACCTTGTCTTTATTTTAAAGACATTGATGAACTTGGTACGAAGATATTCGTTGTGATCTATGTTGACGATATTTTGATTGCGTGTAGTCAAAGAGGATGTATTGAAAACTTCAAACGGGAATTGTCCAAAGAGTTTGAGTTGAAAGATTTTGGACTGGCAAGTTATGTTTTGGGAATTGACATTGTCAAAAAGGGAAATGTCATTAAATTGTCACAACAAAAGTATGTCAACGATTTGTTGAAAAAATTTAACATGGTAGATTGCAAAGAAACTGTTTCCACTCCGATGGAGGTGGGACAGAAGTTTGGAATTGAAAATGGAGAGGAATGTGGAAAGGACGAAGCAGAGTGGCCATATCGTGAGTTGATAGGGAGCCTTCTTTATCTGGCCACGGGCACCAGACCAGACATAGCAAATTCAGTAGTCAGGCTGGCACAGTTCGCGAATACTCCAAATATAACATGCTGGAAAGCAGCAAAACGTCTGTTGCGATATTTGAAAAGGACGCAAGAATATGGACTCGTGTTCAAGAAAACTGAAAAATCAGTTGTAGGTTTTTCTGATGCAGATTGGGGTAATTGTCTTTTGGATAGGTGCTCATATTCTGGATATGCATTTATTTTAGGCGGTGCATGCATATCATGGAAAAGTCAAAAGCAGAAAAGCGTTGCGACTTCCACATGCGAGGCTGAGTATGTCAGTCTTTCGCAAGGGATGAAAGAAGCTGTCTATCTGCATAGTTTGCTCACTGAAATCGAGTTGCACAGGTATGCAAAAATTTCTTTACATGCAGATAATCAGGGCGCAATTTCTCTAGCGAAAGATCCAGTTTTCCATTCCCGATGCAAGCATATTGATATAAGATGCCATTTTATAAGAAATGTGTTAAGGTATAATAAGAATATAGAGTTGAAATATGTTTCAACGAACAATATGTTGGCGGATGTGCTAACGAAGCCCCTGCCGAAGCAAGCTCACTACATGTGTGCATTAGGACTAGGTTTACATCAACAGGGCTAGCATTTTGTTTTTTCAAGGTATATTTTTATTTTATATTTTAGTGTGTTTTCTTGTATCAATTAAGGGGGTGTGTTGGAATAGGATCTATTTGGTTGTAATTGATAAAAGAAAAATGTACTGACGTTTTGTTCTTTTGTTACTTCAATTTATTATACTTTTCAGAGCACACGTTTTTACTTATTATTTACTATCCTATTGTGTTCCTCACATTATGCACTTTGTAGATAAAATGCTCACTCAAGGTGACGAGCGCAGGGCAACACCGCGCCAAAGCAAGGCAAAGTCATGGTCGGCACTGTAACTGTTATGGGCAGGCATGGCGCTTACCACTAAGTAAACGACTGGTTGATCTGGTTCATTTTCATATTATACTCAGTGCCAATCTCAAAATTAAGACGAATCTAATGACAACTCTCAATCTGAATATGGTTTCAATTTGTAAAAGGACATTTCCCTTTCAAGTGGTGACTCATGCCTGAATCACGCACAGGAAAAGGAAACTCCATTGACTCTACCAGCGCTTCGGAAATACGCCCGTCAGAGAAGATAGCACCAAGAAACTCTACAGGGATGTCATTTTTGAAATTTTCGTCATTCATTTTTTATGCCACAAGATAGATAGATAGATAAACTCTTTATTGAAACACCACAGAACAAAGAAAACTTAAAACTAGAACAAAACAAATTTTACAATTAGTGTCACAATGGGCGGTCCACAAGTTACAGGATAAAAATAATCTATTCTAATGAAAATATCATCGCTTACTTACTCTTGTCAAAACTCGAATAAATAGTAAAGGGTACCAAGTCTTATATTGATTTTCCATATTTCACCAAAGATACGAGTATTGAAGAATTATTGTCGATTACAAAAGATATATGGCCATTTCCAGTGGCGTCTCCCATAAATCCACTCTATTCCATTATTCTACAACAATCAATCTTCCATTTTCTAAGATCTAGGGAAATATTATATTTCGAGCCGTTTAAGGTTTAGATATGTGTGATTGATGAGTCTAAATATATTTTATACTAGCAGTGGCCCGCGGTTTCACCTGCGTCATTTCGGGTTTCCTGCAAGTGCTCTGCATTGTCCAGGTTAAAAACAGGCCATGTCAGACATGAAAATTGATAACTGAGGAACTCGAAAAAAAAAAGAAAAAATATATTTTATGCCAGTTTTATCTAAATTCGCAAGTTATGGCGTGACCGAGAGAAATATGGATTAATGTATATTATACTGATATTTATATAGTATATTGAAAATCCAAACGTGTCAGGATATTAAAATACATAGTAATTTGAAAATATTCCTCGTGTTTCTATCAAAATTAAAATAAAATGTTGAATCCACTCAACGGTCGTCCTTTAACAACCCATGCATAGAAGCCGAGACTTGTTGCTTCGAAAGCTTTGAATAAAATATGAAATTTGGATAAAAAATATAATATTTAATACGATGCCGATGTCAAAGAGTCGACACTTATTATATGGGGAATATTTTAAACGAGGTTTTGAAACGTTAACCCTTAGGGCGTGGTTACACGTGGGATCTGCTCGCAGATGGCTGTAAAGAATTTAAACACCCTTACATTTTATAAAGCCCTCAACCGCGAGGAATGGAACTACGGAAGAGATTCCTTTGCCCTGCAGTGGGATGATCAAGGCCAATAATAATATAATATTTTATTCAAATAAACATAAATTTTAACTGTGTCCCAGGTCATCATCATAGGCAGCTTATCCAACCCACTGCAGGGCATAAGCCTCCTCCCTCTTACGCCATTTAGGTTGAAAATGGCAGCAACATTAAAAATAAGACGTCACGGTACGATTATGCGAGGCGGGTCAGTTTAGGTCCTAAACTGAATCGCTATAAGATGTCATGGTAGGCCTCCAGGTGTTACCTAAAAAAATTATAATGTCGTCGGCCCACCGTTGGATCGGTTTTCCGCGGCTGCGCTTACCAACACGCTGTATCCCAGGCACTGCTCTAAAATAAATAAGGGTAGTTAACCTAAAATAAATAAGGTAAGTATAGTAGATGTGTGTAATTCTGGAAAATATCGTGAGGAAACCTAGCCGAGAATTATTTCGGACGTAGGTATGTCATTCACCAATCCTGGTCGGGCTCCCGAGGTGGATTATAACCTAATGGGTGTCGTGCACCAATGGTGTCACACGTGAAACGGATAAAAAATAAACTTGTCTGCTATATACATTTTCATATTTAATAAATAGTTTGCAGTGCGCCCACGCCCTAAAGGTTACAAGAGTACAAGTGTAAGGGTAGTGGAGACGTGCTTCGCAGATGTAAGGGCTCTTTTAGAAAAGTGCGCTTTGATACGCTTGTGTGAGTATGTTTCAAGAATACACACACGCTCATGGAAGCGTAGTGAACAGCAGCTTGGTGTTTTTCGATGTAAATGAAATTATGTTTAAATTATATTAAATTTTAATAAGAGACTAGGTGCGCCCCGCAGTTTCGCCAGTTTGATTCCAGTTTTTCCGCAATAACTCTGCATTCTACAGGTTAAAAACCATACTTTGTATTAGCTGAAGTTTTTTCAACTTTTTCCAATTTTCCCGGTTTTTTTTCTAATTTTAGTTTTCATAAAAACCTTCAACGAACCTCCACCATAGTCTGTTAACACCTTTAAGTTAAAAAAAAAACGCTAAAATGTATAAAATAAATTCAACTTTACTCCTTCGAAAACAAAACAAGAAAATATCTTTGAACTTGGAAAAAGAAAACCAAATAGTATCAAAGCTGGTGCATCTGAGGGAAACAGAAAGATTCCTACTTCTAAAGTTGAACTTGTTCACCGACCTAGCTTATAAGGAATGCGGCTTACCTTCCACAAAACAGATTTTTATTATTTTGAAGAATACGTATATGTTTAAAGTTTTCTTTCTTGTGTGCTGTTTCATTCAATTCTCTTTTCTCTAGCGGCAATACGCGGTTCACTCGAGATTTTTGCGGGATATAAATTATCCCACATGTTTTTCCTGGACTCAAAGTACGGTTGCGGTATAAAGTGGAAACAAACACAAAAAAATCCGCATTTGTGACATTAGGATATTCCTTATTTCGTGTCCTTTATAGATTTATTATATAGTTTGACACAATTTGTAGATTTGGTCAATCTGATACATATCTCAATTAGCCTTATCAAAGTTCGTTTAGCAGTACGTAAACATCAGTATGCGTATCTGGATCGAGTTGAAGTGGTGGATTATGGCCTAAAATTCCTCACGAAAGTGAAGAGAGACCTGTGCTCAGCAGTGAGCCGATATGGATTGATGATGATGATGAAAGTGGAGTGTCTAGAAAAAAGTTACATTTATTATTCTCGGTAGGTCTTTTGATATTCACATCCACAAACAAGCCCTGGGTCTTTAAAAACCCTGGCAAATTGAAGCTCGCTCGTGCGATACGAGGTTTATGTTATTGTAATTTTTGAGCCATATTTTTAAACACTTCAATTTATATTTGTCTCGGGTTTTCCTTATGGTGTATTAAAATAAGTGTTATTTTCTTTTTCAGGTAATAACGGGTGGTTGTTTGAAATTCTTCACCTGGTAAGAATTATAATAAATCCAAAAATGTACTTGAAATTGTCAAATTTGATGGTTATTTAATTTAAATAATAATGACGTTAATATTATATAGTTATCAAATTTCGATCAGCCGTTTCAGTGCTAAGTGGCATTTGGTAACAAACCAGATACACCAACCTTAGTAAAAAGCGTACTAAGGATAAAACGGCATTCTTCAAGGCACAACTTATTGATTTCTTGTAATACTTTGAAAAAGGACATAATTTCATTAAAAAAAATGAAAAAAATATAGTGGTAAACAAGCTAACGGCCCGCCTGATGGTAAACAGTTATTATCGCCTATGGAAACTTGTAACACTCGGGCGTTGTCGATGCGCTGCTTACTCTCTAGAGTTCCTACATAGAAATTCAACAAAAATCATATTACTTATATTATTGCAATTTGTAGTTTCTTATTATTCCTTGATCACCATTTATAAACGAATACATGAAAATATATAAATTACAAACACCAACTAACCTACCCACCTATAATTTATTACCTAAACTAGGCTTTACAACAATTACCTGAATGTACTGAGCCTAACAGCAATTACACTGTCAAGCAAACGCGCGTAATTGTTACATCAATTGACTTTATCTGTGCGTTCCATCAAATTAAACTTCGAGCCAGAAATCACCTTTACGGCTCTTTGTGCTAGATTTACTACTGTTAATCACGAATGCCGGGCTGATTCAGCCTTTACACCTGTGCAGATAATGTTTTTGTTAGATTAAAAAGTGGAGTGTTCGTAAATTTAATGGATTTGCATTTATTTACGTAGATGATGTTATCATTTAGAGGGAATCAAAATAGACGGACTTACTGCTGTCGGTGTGTGCGAAGCGGAATAGGAATTACTATTAAAGGAAACTGGGCCTTAGCTGGTTAGCGCTAGGCCTACGAGAAGATAGCATTATCATTTACCGAACCGATAACGAGTTCAGATTCTTATAATATTAAACAGATAGATTAGATATTTGTGATAATTCATCTAATAATCTCTTATTATGAAATCAAAATCGCTTTTAACCAATCAATATAAAATATATCAGCTATTTTATAGAAGTCTAAATATTATCAGTGTGTGTACACAAGTATGCCTGTGTGTGCCTTCCTGTAGATCAAGGCCAAATGAACACTCAAAAAAACAACAAATTGTTTTAGAAGAACCGCCATTGATCGATTGCGTTAGTGGCGTCCTATGGTGTTAGAGCTTGTCAGACTATCCAAGGGTTTCTAATCTGACACGATTTACTTCGCGATTCCTAACAACAAGGATCAATGGTTTACTCATCTTACGCAGCCCTGTAACACTTTGTTTGCAACTAAATGGTCAGCCATTTTAATCTCTACCACTGGAGTCACTGCTTAAATTTAACAACCGGTTAAGATAGTCGAACTTTTAAAGAGTGTCACATATTTAATAGATAATAACGTGTCTATTTTGCAAACCAAGTTTGCAATTTTGAAATTAATTTTCATTTTATTAAGACTCGTTTTTAAGGTTTCAAAGTAACAAGGTCACTTAAATTAGCATTATCATTTAAAACGGAATACTCACCATGTGTTATAATTTTGTTCGTGTTACCTGTTTTATCTAGCAAATAGGAATTCAGTTTGGGAAAATTTCAAAGCTTTGAATGTTTCATTCCACAGAACTATAAAAAATGCTTCTTAAACAATCATCATACGGATTCTAAACAACTTTTATTCAAACGTGAATAAGTAAACAGAGATCGGTCGTCCGGACACGGAACGATCGAGGTTTTTTTTTAACCATTTCAGTTTGTCTATTGTCACTGCCTAAACACTCCGATGCAGCACTGAATTTGTAATTTGAATCCATGTTCTTAGGGTTCCGTAGCTGTGAAAGGTTTTCGATTTTTTTTTATTTAGATGTTTTTTTAAATGTGATACGTGGTTTGATACCATAATCTACCATGGAGAGCTGGTCCAGATTGTTGGATCAAATACTTTCTTAATAATTCTCGGGCACGATTTTCTTACAAAGTTATTTTTCACCGACAAGCGAGATTCAATGATCTTCCCAGGCAATAATTGATATACTATTATTATATTATACATGTACCAAATAGTATTTATTATACTTTATAATTATTAGTATTTTTACTGCAAAAAAAAAATCAAATTCAAGTTAATAAATACAATTAGAATAACAATTAGGAATTAAATTCAAAATTAAATATTACGACGGCAGGTCAACAAATCCGTGACTTTTTGTATTTCCCGTCTCTTAACTGAAAGGGCAACACTACTCCTGTCAACAGGCATCTGTCAGTTGACACCTGTCAAAGTTTGAACAAGCTGCGTCATTCAATTTGTGTTTTTCAGGCATTGATAGTAGACTACCGAATTATACAGAACCTCGTGTATCAAAAAAAGTAAATCTTCCAATATTTTTAGAATTTTTTGGATTTTCTAACCAGATCCGAATGTGTTGACAATGGATTGTACAACGCGATGGGAATTTCGAAACGAGACTAAATTCGCTCACGCTTGCAGAACGGGATTCTATGAATAAATGAGTCCAATTTAGGATATTTCACTCTTTCCAATGTTCGGACAATATGATTTGATGTCTTTCAATTTGGTTTTCCATTCCCGCGGTGGGGTGACGCTGGATTTACAAATGTTTGTTTGGATGGGGCTGCTGTTCAAAAAATAAAAAAAAGATGCGGGGTAAGCTTTTATTTCACTATTGGCGGCTCTATTATTATCGAAGTAGGATGTAAAGTTTCAATGTTACTATTTCTTTATGTTGCATGTAGCATGACGAGCAAGTTATTCACCTGATAGTAAGCGCCACGCGCACCCATAACAGTAACAGTACCACCCTGAACTTCGCATAGGGAAATCTTGCGCGGCACTGCAATACGTTGGTCACCTTAAGACAACGGTTCTAAAGTATTTTACGCCTAGTAATTCCACTGGAAACAGTGACTTTCGAACCGGACACAGAATTGTTTTCACACTACTGCTTGACGGATGAATATCTGGCAAAATTGAGGTACTTCTCCAGGTGGTCTCTTACAGGAAAGGGCTACTACAACGGACAATCAATGACGGTCTTGGGTACATGGATTGCCACATAGATCTTCGTGTCCAGCTGCTCGAACCCTTGTTGGAAAAGTGACGCGGTGGCGCCTCAAAAACTACAAATCTGAAATGTCATTCACAAGGGCAAGCGCCTTAATATACGATCCGTTTTTAATATCTAAAAAAAATCCCCGACGAAGTCGCAGGTAAACCTCGATAAAACAACAAATTAAAAGTCCTCACAAGTAAAGTTAAACATGTAAAGCGTAATTGAATGTTGCCATCAAAATTCAAATTAATCGAGGGTACAGTGTTGCCAGTGTTGGCACGCCGTAATTTAATTGTCTCATTAATTCTATTGCCGCTTCAGAAGGTTTTATTATGGAAAATGATCACGTGAAATGTGTTATTATAAGATAGGGCGAGGGTGAACCCTTTTGCAAACTGAGAATGTGATTCATCAAGAAAAATACAGAGAAAACAAAGGAAAAATCCGACCAAGTGCGAGTTGGACTCGCACACGAAGGGTTCCGTACTTTGTTGTATAGAAGCCCCGCTTAAACATAAATTTTATTTTAATGAAATTGTTATTTTTAAAGTAAATATACCTACAAATTAATATTCTCTGATTATTTCAAGCGTCTACTTGTTACCATTATCTATATCGACAAAAACGAGCAAAAAAATCACATTTGTTGTATGGGAGCCGCACAGAAATACATCATCTGTGAAAATTTTAACTGTCTATCTATCACGGTTCATGAGATATATCTTGGTAACAGACGGACAGACAGACATACAGACTGATAGACAGCGGAGTTTTAGTAATAGGGTCCCGTTTTACCCTTTGGGTACGGAACCCTAAAAACGAAAAACAAATTGAAATATTTCGAACTCTCTGAGCTAAATTTTGTAGCTAGTTTATTCAAAACCCATTAAACTTTTATTACCCCGTGGTGACAAATCTATTCCGATTCTCTTCGCCATTTCAAAACCATTTAACAATTCAAAACGCGACTCGCTATTAGTTAGTAACGAAATCTAAAAAAAATTAACAGGCGCTTGCAAAAGTTAAATATACCAGCAATTCAAACATTTCAGTAATCCAACTTCACGAACGTGTAACACTGGTATTCCATTATATCGAAAAAAGTTTCACATATTTTGTTAAAAGTTAACATTTTTTTCATTATATTTGTTGAATTTATAGGGACGTGTCACACGACCTGAAAAACGTACGCAGCCTTAACGCTATGGGGTTTTAATAGGCGGTTATTTTGGTTAAGGTATTTTAATTGTTAATTACATTCATACAGTCACGCCTTTCTCCCGTTTGGATACGCAGAGACTACATCTCTCCACATGCTACGATCCCAGCGGGAAGCAGTACACCAACTCCCTGACCCCTCTACTGGTTTCTACTGGTTAATTGTCACTTTTTTCATGATTTCACTGTACTATATGACGCAATAATACATAACCCTCTTTTTGGCGGTCAGGTAGTAAAATGTCTTGAGGTTTGAATGTTTATGTTTACATAAATGCAGTCAAATACAGAACCTTTTTTTTTAAGTTGGTTAAAAATCACAATATTGTTTCATGAAATTATAAATTTACAATTGGGACCTTTTGTACCCTAAATGTGAATAATTTTAGTAATTCTCTAGTGTTCTTATGCAACCTCTACATCCACAGATGCACCATACATCTAGTAAAAAAGCACCTTAATTGCTAACGCCACTGGCTCTCCGCGTACATTCGTGAGAAACCACTGTATGTTTTGAAACATTTTCCTATTCACATATTTCACTTCCATTAGAACTTGAAAGTGTTGTGTGTTCTATGATCGTTTGAAGTGGAATAACTTTTGTCGTTAGCCGTTTGTGTAACGACTTATGCGATATTAAAATAATTGGGCATATAAATTTATATGGGTTTTTAATTGCGAGATAGTCGTTAAACTTCTATACCTGTTATTGTAAAAGCATGAAAATATTGGTAAAAGGTTTGTGTTTAATTCCATTATATGCTATTATACTTATATTTATGTATATATAAATATGTATATATGTGAAGAATATAATACGAGCGTTGGTAGCTTGTGGGAGAACGTCCGCCTTCCAAGAAGAGGGTAATAAGTTCAAATCCCAGTGTGGGCCCCTCAAACCCATGCCTCTCTTTCCCACTGTGCAAGTGACCAGGGCCCCACGGTCTATGGGCCCCCAAGGTCCAGCCAGATCATTGTTTCATTCACCACTAACTGATAGTAAGAACTAAAAGTTTTAGCGCTCTCTGCGTTTGCGCTGTTGTTTTAATATTGCCTTGTAAATTTTAGCTTACTTACTTTTGGGTGTTAATAATACTCTGTCATATTTTGTCATCATAATCCTAGAGGCCCCATTATTCTAAAATGCCCAGGGCCCCCAATTAGTTAGACACGACTTGACACGTACCAATGTGTTTCTTGTACGTAATAATTATAGGAAAACATCGTGAGGCAACCCTCCCCAATCCTGACAGAGAAATTTTTGGAGGTAGGTATGTTATCCACCGAACCGATCCGGGCCCCCGTGATGAAAAGTGATTGGAGACCCGTGCTCAGTAGTGGGCCGATATGGTTTGATGATGATATTTGTTCTGAGTCTAGGTGTTAGTGGGACCATGGTCCTCGTAGTTCTTAGATATTGGAGTCAGCAGGATTTATGTGTGTGATCGCGACTCGTCATTATTGATGTGGAACACCAGCTAATGCAGTCGGCCAGACCGGCTTTTGACGTGGTGAGTATAGTTTTATTTTTCATTCAGCCAGTGACAATAAGGTATTTCACCTTTTTGCTCTATAGCTATTGCTATTCAACGTGGAAATTCAGCCAGTGTTCTTGGCGCCATGCCTCATGGACACCCTCTTATGTTAGATTTTTAAGTTTTATTTTTACTTAGTTTTCTATTTAAGTTTTTTTATTTAAGTCTTGTCAATAAGTCAAAAAATTGTAATAAAAAAACTGAATAAACGCATTTTGGTTTAAAATAATTATGTAATTGTAATTGTACCAAACCATACATTGTTTTTGGCGGGGAACCGATAATTTGAGATGTATTAAGTATTAATTATGGAAAATCTAAAAAAAACTTGGATATTTTAAACACTTGTGACTGCCTAAAAGCACCAATCGTGCAGAGCCAAAACATTAAAAAAACAAGGTCTCATGCATAACATTATTTTCTACGCAAAAAGTTTCAACGTTTCACATTTATGCCAAGCGCCTCACGGCGGCTAAATTTCTTTATCATAACCACTTGTATTGCATTTGTAGGACAGTGAAACTCATTCCAGTTTCATACAAAGCGCAACTTAATTCCAATCCAATCAGAAGTTGTTCCTACCCGAAGCGTCTTCTCAAACGCTTCTCTAAACGCTTCTCGAAGATTCCAAACAAAAACTAAGTTGCAGTCCAATATGCATGCAGAATAAGAAGCAGCAGTAATGACAGTATGGACCTAGGAAAGAAAATATTATTTCATAAATGGTAAAAGACTTTAAATTCAAAATCATACGCACAAGTAAATAATGTATTGATAAGATACAAAAATGAGCTAATGGCTTAACGTACGATGGAAATCTGCATATTATGAAATTAAGTTCTTGGCCGAGGTTTTGCATCCACTGTCGTTTGGTTGCATAGCACACGGATGACCGCTCAGCCACCACCACGTATTAAAAATGTGTTGTTTGCAAAGTGTGTTATTGTTGTGTCTTGTTTCAATGTGAGTTATGGAGGCCGCAGCCGGAGGGTGCAAAGAAACACCAAATGTACTTATACTAGGTTTATTATAATTAAAATACTACATATCTAAATCCTAAGCTAAAAGTGTATACGTTCGGTCCGAAGTTAGGAGCCGAAGTCACCTAATATTACGGGGATTACAGTATATAGAGACAAGGGACAGTTCTGCTGCGTCTGCGTGTCGCTGTATCGCCGCCGCCGCCGGTCGCACGGTGTGGTGTGGAATGCGGCGTCATCATTCTGGTCATCGGACGGCTACATAACATGTGTATATCTGTAAGTAAACGTAATCAAAACAAAAAAAAACTTGTTTTGTTCAATTGCGGTTAAAAAGCACTCGCCGAGGCCGAGTTTTTTTTAAATCGGTCAAAGTTTTCCTACTGTTTTTCTTGTGTACGGCGCGATAGGGTGAAAATGTGTTTTCCCTTAAGTTTTATGTTCTTAGCAACTTTGTTGAACAAACAAGCATAAGGAATGATAAATATGCCGTAAGGTGAATCTCACACGACGCCACCCGTCTATAAATTAGACACCTAGTTTGATTTAGATTTACGCTGGACACATCTGGACTGGTGTCAAATACAAAAAAATTAGTTTCATCATAATAGATAGACAGACAGATAGATAAACTCTTTATTGAAACACCACAGAACAAAGAAAACTTAAAAACTAGAACAAGACAAATTAATCATCATTATCATCGACGCATATCGTCCCACTGCTGGGCACGGGTCTCCCCTCACGTTCGTGAGGAGGGTTAGGCCATAATCCACCACGGGGGCCAGATCCGGATTGGTGGATCACCTACCTTCTGATTGGAAGGCGGACGTTCTCCCACTAGGCTACCACCGCTTCCAAAAAACCGCTTATAAATTAGTTTAGTGGTCATATATTTTTTTTTTTTATCTATTGTTATATGAGGCTTAAGTGTTTGACTTATAAAAGCGCAATATTTTTGCCTACTTGCAAAAAATGATTTGAGAACTTGAAATAAGGTAGAGGGGGGTATCAGATTTGGTCAGGCTGCCCAATAATCTCTGACGTGGCTTAATCACGTGGTGCTGATGGCTTAACGCACTTTGGAAATCTGCACATTATGAAATTAAGTTATTGGTGAAGGTTTTGAACCCACTGTCGTTTGGTTGCAAAGCGCATGGATGACCGCTCGGCCGTCACTGCGTATTAAAAGTGTATTGTTCGCATTTGGCGTTCTCTCCAAAACTTCCAGGAAGTTTCAGTAAAACATCCACCACTTAACTAAATCATGACTTTGACTGGACTACCTACTGACTAGAACTTGATATTTTTACTAATATCTAAAAAACATGATAATTTATACCGCTCGTGCGAAGTCAAAAAAAAAAAACTGAATTCACAATTCAAATAGTTCACTATATCACGAAATACCGCACCAGTCTGGTTGTGCCTTAACTTGCCACCTTTGTCGACAATCTTTTATTGTCTCGGACACAAACACCGAAGTCAAGAAGTCATAACTGACATCAGTCAATTTTATACCACCATCTTAACAAAGGGTCGTGTATAAACACCTTTAACTAAGGACATCAAACGAACCGTCTCGAAATAAAAAAAAATACATTAATGGCTATAAAAACCGAATGCTTTGACAACCCTAAAGAAGTGGATCCGCACTTTCTTCAATTTTTGTCCTTATAACTGTGATGGTAAAGTTCAGAATTGTTTGTTATGAAGCATTTCAAAGTTTGAGGAGGTACTTGCAATCTTTATTGTTTTCTTTATTGCTAGGGCTTTAAGGTTCAAAATGTTTTGTTAGAAATTTTTCGCAAGTGCACCAAGTCACGATTTTTGTAATAACCCTTAATGTTCTGTAGTTAAAGTTCAAAATACTTTGAAGTAACTTATTCTTAGCGGAGGCCATTTTGAATTTATTTATGAAATAATATTTATATTATCTTTATGGGTCTTTAGAAGTTTTATGAAATAAATATAAGTTTTATGAGTTTTTCGCGAATAAACTTAAAACCCTAATCTATTGAAGTGAACTTGTCTATAAGAGAAATGTAATATGCATATTAAAAATATATAGAGCAATCATTGTGAGGTCCGGACCGGGCCCCCATGGTGGATTATGGCCTAATTCTCCTCACAAAAGTGAGGTGCGACCCGTGCTCAGCAGTAGCCTGATGTGGATCTTTTTTTAAACAGCGTGAATGGATGAGCAGGTCGTCCTTGCGTATCCAATATCGACAGTAGGTTGTAATTATAAAATTGTGGTTATATTTGATTAAAATTTTTAAATAATTTAGTATTTTTTTTACCTCATTTTTAAATTTTGTTGAACCTTGAGAGAGTTCTCAATAATATATATATTTTTTAATAAATTTTTGAGGGATACTTGCTAACATTTATTTATCAGAATTTTTGTTACGCCCTGTATACAGCGTGTCCAGAAACAATTCAACCAAATCGATCACACCAACAATAAAATTCCTAAGCCATTTTTTTACCAAAACACCCGAAACACAAAGTCGTCAAATAAGGGCCATTTCACACTTACCAACCCATTCCTACATGCCCTACGTATAAAAGTATAAAAACTCCTGTTTTATGGCCCCTGCGAGTTATTGCTAGCAATGACGCGGGAAAAACTTGCGGTACCCTAAAATAGGGGTGGCGAATATTATTTTTATAGCTCATTGAGAATTGCTGGGCTAGATGTTAGTAATGCTTGATACGGAAGAAAAAGCGAATATTTTTTGTCAAGAAATTATACCCTTTTTTATTTTTCCTCGAGCGGTAACTTTTATTTGTGTTACTAAAAAACGGACGAGCATGTCGTTAACCAGATCGTATAACAGCTACAGTGTCTTCCAGATCTTTCCGTTACAAGATGCGGCACTGCATTGCGCTCTTCACCCTGTTCTGAAGTGTCATTTATGCCCAGTAATTTCTTTGGAAACAGTGCCCTTCAAACCGGAACACAGTAATGTTTGCACGCTACTGCTTGGCGGATGAATATCTGGCAAAGGCGTGGTACTTCCCCAGACTTGCAGAAAAGGCCTACCGCTACTAAAGTTTTGCGCTTTGCAACTCAATGACAATAGGTTCGAACCCCGGCCTCGCACTAACTCATAAATTAGGCTTCCACCGCTCTATGCCCTAGAGAGAACGTTAAGCTATCAGTCCCAGTTGTTAAGTCATGTTAGAGGCCCATAGGGGGCTCTGACAGGCACTGACACCAGAGGACTATGACATTCGACGATACAAATAAAGACTGATTATATAATCGGACTCTTTTCTCTAAAAGACGTGTGATAACCCTGTTAGTTAGCACACATTTAAACAATGCGCTTGTGTAGTGTCTGTGAATAGGCGCACAGCTCCAACCAGCTTGATTTAAAATTGGATACGCATTAAGAAAAGACTTTCTGTCTCTCTCGCACGTGAGAACATTTATGAGAGTGAAAGAGACCTCTTTGATAAGAAGCGAATTAAAATGTTCTACCATGAGCGTCTTTAAAAGAAAAGACTCAGATAGGTACCTTTTATCAGATGAAAATAAATTATAGATACATAATTTATTTGAGTTGAAATAGAAAACGGCGAGGTTTATTTACCTTTACTCTATAAATACGTAAACTTATTTCCTTCCTCTACGAAACAGGAAATCCTAACCAGTCCCATCCTGAAAGTTCAGATAAAATCTAATTCAAGTTTATATTGAAAACTGCGAGAGTTCGAGACTCGCTGAATATGAAAGAGTCGAGGTAGAGTTAAGGTTAAGCCGAGGTAGAGTTAAGGTAAAATCGAGGAGGTAAGCAAAATTACGTATTTCTAGCGAGTTGATGTAACGTGGGTGGTAGAGAAAGCTCTAATTATAGAAAGCTGCCATTGAGGTAACCATCAATATTATAAGTCTCTTAACAGACTCCGGACCCAAGTGGGCCCCTGTAAGAGCAACCTGACTAAATGGGGTTATCTCGCCCCGGACAGGTCACAATGTGACTGTGGCGTTTCTGCGCAAACGATGCAGCATTTGCTGTCGTGCCCTCAGTGCCCTAACACCTGCACCTTAACCGACCTCTATGAGGCTTCTGCCCCCGGCTTGGCAGAAGCCAATTACTGGTCCAAAACAATCTACCCGTGGATCATCGACACGACGAAGAAGGAGAAGATTAGGTGATACTCAATATCGTGATCCCAAATTGATGATTTTTTAATGGTATCGCGATAAATAAGCGGTGATAGCCTAGTGGGAGAAGTCCGCCATCCAAGGAGAGGGTCGTGAGTTCCAATACGGGCATGTGCCAATGAGTTCCTTAAATAACATTTGTACGTAATTATCATTTGCTTTTCGGTGAAGGAAAACATCGTGAGGAGCTACCCGAGAATTATTTCGGAGGTAGGTGTGTTATCCATCAATCCAAATCCTCTTCCAGGAAGTGAGGGGAGTCCCGTGCTCAGCAGTGGGACATTATAGGTTGATGATGATGATAACAATGATAATATTACGATATTTAGATCATTACATAATAATGTTAGTGTAATTTTGAAAATTGGGACAGCGTCCTGTAGGAGTCAATTGGAACATAATTATACTGATCTTGAGATAAGAACCTAAAAGGGTTAAAATATAAATGTCCAGGGTAACATTCTAATGCTAAGATGATTAATCTCCTTCAACGCCCTTATTAATAACATTAGTAAGGGCGTAAGGGCCTACGGGTTTTGTAATTCTTCTGTACTGTGTTTATTTTTGTTTCTGGTGTACAATAAAGAGTTATTCTATTCTATTCTATTCTATTCTATTCTATTCTATTCTATTCTATTAGTACTAGATTTGCTCTGCAGTTTCATACGTGTTAAGAATTATCCCACGGGAACCGTTAGTTTTTACGGGATCAAATATATCCTATGTTCTATTCCAGGACCTAAAGTATATGTATACTACATTCCATCACAATCCGTTCAGCCATTTTGGCATGAAGAGAGAACAAACACACATATATACACTCAAACTTTCGTATTCATAATATTAATAGCTTCGCTCCGCGGTTCCACATACGTTGAGTGTTACTAATATAAGGGAACCGCTATTTTTTACGAAACAAAAAATATTCTATGTGTCAATCCAGGTGACAAACTATCTGTGTGGCAAGTTTCATCTAAATCAATCCAGTAGTTTTTGCGTGAAATAGTAACAAACCTCCATCCATGCATCCTCACAAACTTTCACATTTATTATGATACGTATATTAGTAGGAATGAGATGTTTTTACTTACATGGTAACTACATGAACAGGAAAACAGCAAGATTTAGCTAATAGACAATGCAATTTCGTAAATTAAAAAAAAAACCCACCATAATAATAACGTTTACAAACCGTTTTTACAGAAACCAGGTCTCGTGTTCCCAAAAATTGCTCGCATCAAAGCGAATGTTCCGAAAACGAGAAATAACAGAACACCCTTTGTTGTCGGTTCATCGCTGTATACGGGGTCGTTTGTTTTAATACAACATTATTAATTGTATGGTACGCGTCAGAAATAAAAGTACGGTAAAATTTACCATACTTTTTAAAAACCTCACTCACAAATTCACACCATGTTACGCTCATCTATATTTTCAATGTAACTGATGACGTTACGTAAGATAATCACTGCTTAATTTAAATGTAACTGGTAGCTATTCTTTTTGGTGGATTTTTCTTCTTGCAGTGTAAAATGTTTAACCTGTCCTTACTCACACACACACACTCCGTCCCATTGCTATGCTTCATTTTCGTAATTGAAGTTGCATCGTTCTCATTGTTATAGATTTATTTGTTTAAGCTTTAGCTAGAACCTTAATTTTGTGTTTCTGGGCGACACTGCAGTTTTAATGGATAGGCGGTGGCACTTACCATCAGATGAACGACTTGCTCGTCTCGTTACTAAGTAACATACAAAAAAAATATACAACCTCCACCATTATCTCGTGACGAACGTAAAAACGTTCAGAAAGTGAGAATTAAGAGCAGCCTATATACCCTATATACAGGATGATATAATACACCATATACAGGATGATATAATACACCATATACAGGATGATTTTATCGCAGTATACAGGGCGATATTAAAAGACATCACTCCGACGGCCTACGATAAACAAGCCATTTAGGAACCCGCGTAAAGGGGGTTGTAGATTGTAAGAAATGTCAGTGCTGTATTTCGGTAAAATGAGATATGTAACGCGCGTGTCGTAAGAGGAACGCGTGATTTATGCACGTGTAAAAATTTGATCAGGCACTCTGAGTAATAATAGCCCGTAAAGAAGGGTGGGTTTTGTGTGTAGCTGGTGATACATAAATATTTCGAGTCATTAATTTTGTATAAACTTAAATTTAGGTTGGATTTAAAACGACTTGGAAAACAAGAAATAGACATGAAATTAACTACTAACTGTCTGACTGCTCTGATTATACAGTCAAATTGAAAATCTATCTGTTCTTGTTATAACTAGAAACAAAATTATTATATACAATTTATCAATTATCAATTATGTACCGACATTGTATAACATTAAAATAGTCCCAAAAAGTTAAATAGTTGATAATTTACTAAAATAATTGTAACTGTTATGGGCAGGCCTAGCGCTTACCATTAAGTGAATGACATGCACGTCTCGTCACTCAATCAAATAAAAAAAAATTAAGCATCTATTTTTGACAAAGTAAAAAAACCATCTAAAATTCGAAAATAAATCGATTTTATTCATATTACTTTATTTCAACCATTAATACTCGATAAATTTTGTGTTTTTCCATTAGTCAAATACTTTATGCATGCTTTAAGTTTTATTTCGATACTGAGCACGAATTTAAATAATACATCTGCTAATTAAATTCTACCATGTATTTTTATCTCTCTCAGTTAAATTAAAAAAAAAAATATCCCAATAAATTCTCGACAACTAATTTCACTCAACGAATTTCAATTTCGCAAAGATTTAGGTCTGATAAAACCGCTAAATGTGAAAGGTCACTAAAATTTGCAGCCGTAACTGAGCACCATCACCCATCCCTCTCTGTTATAAGACATAAATATATGTTTATCTCTCTCCACAGGTCTGAGTACAGAATTTAATTTGACTAAAAGCAACAATTTATAATCCTGTATACAGCAATCATAACATACAAATATACAGGATGTTGCCAAAAGTGAGTCTTTAAGGTTATTGGAATTTCCGTTTATTTCATGTTTTGCTTAGTTATTGCGAACGTGGGTTTGCGTGAATTGTTTTTTTTAAGTCCCGACGAAAAAGAGGGGAGTTATAAGTCGGTGGCATCGTAACTTCTAAACGGATGAACCGATTTTGATGTTTTTTTTTTTTATTATCCACTTACGCCGCGGAGGCCGTCGAATAGTATTATTAAGGATAATCCCTTCCAGTCATAACTATATCTCTACGTTGGGATACATAATTGTCTGATACCATGAGAGACGAAATCTCCTGGCGACATTCCACCTGACACCTTCTCCTGTGAAATATTTCGTTTCCCAGAATCCTCTTGTCAATGTTGTATTATAATGTTTATTAATGTATGATTAATTTATTATGTTACGTTAATTGTGTAGTGTTATTGTTTTTATGCCTTCCAAGGAGAAGATCGTGAGTTCAAATCCCAGTGCGGGCACGTACCGATGTGTTTCTGTTAAGCATAAGTGCGTAATTATCACTCGCTTTCCGGTGAAGGAAAACATTGTGAGGAAACTGACATTACCTACTTGGGAATTATTTCAGGGATATGTATGTTATCCACCAATCCGGACCGTGGCGCCGTGGTGAATTATGCCTTAACCCTCCTCAGAAAAGTGAGGAGAGATCCGACACAGCAGTGGGACTATATGGGTTGATGATGATGATGATTCAGCTTAGTCTCCAAGTCCAAAGAAGTTTTCACTAAATTTTTTAATATAAATTCACAGTTTCGCAATACTGCATACAACACACCCCTAAGCTCACACAGCTTACGTGTCTAGCGTCGTAAACTGCACTGCTCAACTTTTATGGGATACTGTACATTGTTGTCCCCATCACAGTTTTATAGTTTCGTGAAACTAAGTTGAGATAATTTACAATGTAGAAGGAATTTATCAGGTTGTACTGGGAAATGGGGCGGTGATAGCCTAGCGGCATAACTTCCGCTTTCCAAACAAAGCGAGTTAAATACTCAAATGAAAAGAATGATTTACGGTTGGCGCGAAATACAGTCTCGTTTATATTAGTGACCCGGTGTAGCTCTAAAAACGAAAAAAACCAGTTTGAAATTTAAATTTCCCACCATAACAGAAACGAACCACCTTAACATCAAGTGAGACTGTGGTCAAACGCGAACCTATTTATAAATAAAAAACAAAAACAAGGGGGCCTTAGACCACACGACTGAATAAAACCTCTTTAGCTCTTTTTTATCCCTTATCCCATGTCACTTAATTTTTTTTTTATTACCTCTCAACTTACGTTCGCCTGGCCCGATCACACTTTTCGTAACGCATTCACCAGCTAACTCCCCAAGTCGAGAGTGCGTAAATAAGTTTAAAAATATAGAAATCTAAAGAAAGACGAGGAGGGTAAGTAAGTGGGGTACTCATGACACACTTTTTCGACAAAAAGTATCCTGTTTACCATAACCCCTTTTAGGGGTAGTACCAACCCTTCAGCAAATAGCTCAGTAATGAAATAGCAAACACCATTAAACGTACCACAAATCAAATATGGATGACTCGACGTTTCCTTACGTCGATAAGTGATGCAGTAGAGGCGTAATACTTACTGTGTATTGCGTGGAGGCATCTGTGAAATACTTATAAAATTACTCATGCTTAAAACTTTGTTACTGACTTTTTATTTGCATAAATTTTCTTAGAATACCTTTTTTATATATAATCACGTTTTATTAGTATTGATTTTTGTGCTTTTTACAGTATAAATGGTTAATCATTTTGTAATTTTATTAGTACGGCATAGCACCTTTTATCATAACCTAAGAAAGAAAATTACAGAATAAATATTTTAAGCAATCTTTAAATTATGCTAGATTTATTTCATTTATTTTTTCCGTTAAATCATAATTACCGTATGTCATTCATTCAGGCTGCAAGCCGCTATCTTGTCTCATCCCCACAAAAGTAACACATAATACTTATCCCACTTTATAATTTTTTTAATAACGCAGGCCAAAACTCAATGCAAGCAATCCTTGTTTGTAGTTCTTCAATTGTTTTTTTTTTCCTTTTTTTTATACCGATGTTGCGCATATTTCCCCTCTACCACACTGTGTTCTCTTTTTTTCTTACCATCAACAAAGAAATGGTTATGCGTGATTTATTACGCCCCACATATCTCATTGCCAAAGGAATGATTTATTAAAGAACCTAATCACATTTAGTGTCAATATTATTAGGTGCAAATGTACTTAGTGACTGATGACTTGGGAAAATTAAATATTAAAACATTGTGACAAAAGTGGTACTGTAACTGTAATGGGCAGGCGTAGCGCTTACCATCAGATGAACGACTTGCTCGTTCGTCATACAGGCAAATAAAAAAAAAATGTAAAGATAATAGGTATATTCTACTAATATTATAAATGCGAAAGTTTGTGAGTGTATGTTTGTTACTCTTTCACGCAAAAACTACTAAACCGATTTAGATGAAATCTGGAACACAGATAGTTTAAAACTTGGATTAACACATAGGATACTTTTTATCCTGTAAAATGAATTATTCTTGCGGGATAATCCTTAATGCGGGTTAAACCGCGGGCCGCAGCTAGTATCCTAGTATAATCAGAATGCTGTTAACAGGCCTTATATTCTCAGTAACCACTAACTAAACAACTCTAGAAATAACTGCCTCCAAGTAGTATTTAGTTTATCGAATTCCAAGATGGCGTACAGATAACACAAAATATTTACCTAGTGTCCGCTCCAGTAATCCTTTACTGGTACAAGTTGATCCAGTAAGTCAACTTGGCACGAGCGAGGTCACAAGAACAGGCGAAGTTATATGTTAGCTATGCATGACAAACTGTTATTTTTTAAATTCCAATGCATTGCTGGCACAAATTTTGCCACCGCTATAATGATCAGTTAATTTTTTTTATTCAGCTGCAGGCTAAAAAATCGCAGATTATCATATTGTTCTAGAATTTTTATATTTCTAAACATGTCGGTTTCGTCAAGATGTTTTGCTTATAGTGCAATCATTTACTAGTTTTACCTGGTAAGAGTTCCGAGAGTTTACAAATGTGAATTTTATTTATTTCGACATGGTCTTCCTGTATTTCAACTTTGCCACCTTGCCACCTCGTATGTTTGCCACTCATGCCACCATTTTGGATTAAATCGGCACATTACTTAGAAGTAAGTCATAAGTGCAGTGTGCGGCCTTATTACGGATCACATGACTAGCTTCGGAGAACCGTAAATCTCACAAGAGATCTCTCTCATGAGAAACGTCACGTTTTGTAACTATGTTACCATCTATTGCTGTCCTGTCACTAGTAGGACGAGAATCTATGCCCATAGTGCATTTTCATTATTTTTTTGTTACGTATTGTTTGAATGGTCTAAACGTATAATGTCATGTATATTATGTATTTTGCGACAGGCCGACCAACAGGCGGGCGCGGTTTCCTTAAAATAATTTGCACTGAAGTTTTTCAACTGATCGCGCAGTGGTTACTATCGCTTTGCAGCTGAACATTTTACGTAATTAGGTAGCGGGTTATATATTCAGTGTTGTTCGATTGTAAACACCATTGACCTGCCATCCGGCGTTACAAATGTACCTGCCCAAGATGATTTACTGCCGCCACTGTTCTGTGACCCTCCCCACCACAGACAAATAGACAAACAGAGCGCACAAACAAAGATCAAAGTTGCGGATCTCTTTGATATTGTAAAGCCAACTCAGAATTAGCAGAGATCAAATATTATACAAATAGTCGGTTGAGAAATTATTTAATTAGGGATTTGGACAAAAATACAGACTCTAGCCTTTTTTGTTTGTTGTGTGTGTGTGTGTGTGTTTTTAGTCCCTATTCTATAGTTTTCTTTATACCTTACTAGGCGAGCGTTTGACCACAATCTTACCTGATGGGAAGCGACGATGTGGCCGAAGGTGAAGCACGCTTGCCTAGCAGATACCTATTCACTCTCGACTTGAACAACCCAGGGTTAAATTTAAACGGAAACACAGACGAAGGCAAAGCATTCCATTTATTTGCAGTTCTTGTTTGGAATGAAGAAGCGTGACGCTTTGTTGTTTAAGGTGGTATCTCTACCGTAAAAGGATGCCGCCTTGCCGTTTGTCTAGGTGTGCGGTGGTGGAATGGTGACGCAGGAATCAGGTGGTGCAGATCTTGTTCACATTTTCCGTAACCTGTAGAATGCTAATAGGCTTGCAACCCCACGCTGATGAGCCAGGCTTTGGAGCCTTTTATTCACCAGTGTATTCTCATTGATCAGCCTGATTGCCCGTCTTTGCGTGTTGTCTCCTCGATATTAAGGACATAACCCATTCTTGTCGCAAAAGACCAATATTATATGTTCGTGCCGCGATAATGTCGATTCAGTAATTATATTCAGAGGTAATCCATTTTGATTAGTGAAGTTGAGTGCGGTTCAGTGAGTTGATCCGGATTGTATGGATTTGGCAGGTGTTGTGGCAATCACGTCACAGTTAAGGCAAGTCAGAAGCAGAACTTGAGCCAAAAAATTAATCAATGCTATTTATTCTTACTATAACATCGTGAGGACACCACCTACCGGAGAATTATTTCGTAGGTAGGTATGTGATCCATCAATCCGGACAGGGCCCCTTTGGTGGATTAAGGCCTAACGCTCATCACGAAAGTGAGGGGAGACCCGTGCTCATCAGTGAAGTTATATGGGTTATTGATGATGATGATAACAAATCAGATATATTTTATTCATAGAGATTGGTTTATTAGGTCATTAATCTGTGTCAATACGAATATCGAACTTACATTTTTGTGTAAATCAAAGACAACACATAGAACTAAAAATATAAATTTTCACTGAAAATAGAAAAACTTACGGCTAACTTAAAAAGTGTCACTTGAAACCGGTTTCAACTGGTCAAAACTTGTTCAGTCCGCCTCGCAAAGTACAGTGCGACGACGTTACGAAGTTCTGGCGGTGGACGTACTCAGGATCTTAACAAGGGGCAACTGTTATAAATGAATTATAAAGTTTGTGAACAATTACGGAATAGTAGAGAAAAGTTTAATTTAATTATAAAAATCAATGTCACAGGGTAGGTATTTAATTTAGAGATGGATATAGAATGTAACGATTAAGAAAAAGACATGGGGAAAATGGCTGATAGAGACTGGAACAGGAGAGCCCAAGAAGTGGCGTTTACTGGGATAGGCCTACGTCCAGCAGTGGACAAGTGGGCTTATGATGGTGATAATGATATACCGTATATTTAGAGCTTAACGAACTATGCTATTTAGGTATTATGGTTTAAAATGTTATCAAGCCAAATTATGAAAGTTTTGTTAATATAAGAATAACATTTTGACTAAGCTCAGTTCAATCACACTGATATTTTAAATAAATCTGAACGCGAGTAGACCCGATTTTGTCCTGAAACAATATTAGATGTTTTTATAATAAACAAAGAACTTAAAATCCAGGTCAATGTACTGTTAACCAAAATTTAATATTAACTTCAGTGAAACCGCGAGTCAAAACTCATAGGATATATTTAAAAAAAAAAACAGTGAAGTAAAAGTCAATGTCAGAAAATCTATATTGACATGGTCACAAAGAGGGCACTCTTGAAAGTCCACTGACTTCACTACGGTGATGTTGTTGACGATTTTTTCAGACTGAATAATTCTTATAAAAGTGCCCCTGGGTCGCCCCTACCCCTGCCCTAGATCCGTCCCTCTTTCCCACTCAAGTATTTTCTATTCTTCGCGAAAGTTCCGTTTTATTCAAAAGAGAACATTAAGTTGCTTAATTGCAAATCTCAGAGCGCCAGCGTTTGTGTTATAAAATACATAAAGAGACATTTGTAACGAATACGAACATAATAACGATTTCGTAGACCAACTACGTCGTAGCGCTACGTAGCTTTGTAGCAGTTTTTAGGGGTCAGGGGGGTAACCACGTTCTTATTCTTATTAAATGCAGTTAATTTTAAGGCCTTAAACTGAACGGCCTAGATTGGCACCACACACTCATAAATGACAAACGTGGCGTGACGTCACTCAAAAATAGACTGAAGAGAATGAGGGAGAAAGAGAATGAGATGGAGCTATCTCCGTCTCATTCTCTTTCTTCATTTTGATGGAGGATAGATGGAGTCTAGCTCCAACTTAGCCTTTTTTTTTTCGTTTTACCACAGAGTAAGAAGCGTTACGATTCTCAGGTGTCAAGGCTATAAAGCACAGGCTACACTAGGGTTACTACGGGTTTATATCTGCTATATACATTGAAAATTGTGTTTCTGCCCCCTATAATACATTCTTATACGGTTTCCTATAACCATGAAGAGCAAAAAATGTTTATTGATTTTGCGTTTTTTTTTGTTTGACTGAGTGACGAGACGAGCAAGCCGTTTAACTGAGGGTAAGCGCTACGCCTGCACTGCACTGCGCTCGCCACCCTGAGACATCGGCTCTAAAGTCTCATATGCCCTGTAATTTCGCTGGAAACAGTGCCCTGCAAACCGGAACACAGTAATTATTTCACACCAACCAACCAACTAATACTCAACTGAATTTATTTTAGTCCATTTTGTTTTTATTTTATTGACAGAAATATACTGACTTTCACAGTTGTGAAGCTGGCAAAATTAATTTTAGTTTGATCTGTGACAGAGTGAATATGGTGGGTTTTTTTAATCCGGCATAAAATTAAGGTAAGGTACCTTACCTTAGACTTGACCTGACCTAGTAATGGGGTTCACCAGTAAACTTGTACCTATATATTGTATTTTTTGATATATAACGAAACTAATTATATATATATATATATATATATATATATATATTAACCATTAGTATGTAAATAATACGTACTGTGAACTGTGTGTGTGTTTCCAAGGCTATGTTTTCTCCGTAATTACTGAGCATATGAAACTTAAAGAACTAATTGGCTTAAAGTAACGAGCTGTAATACCGAGCCTTGCAAGATTTTACAGCTAAAGTTTAAAAATATAAAAAGTTCCGCCATAGAAGAAATATTATATAGTATTTCATATAGAATGGACGCTCCCCACTCCGTGCGATACGTTTCCCCACTCTACACACAATTAGGGGGTCAATTTGGAGGACACTCAATATTCCACGCCCAAATGTAATAGACAAACGGTTAGTATGAACCTTCATACTAGCGGATTGTCTTTGGTTTTAGTCGCGTAGTATCTCTGTGTACTTACACACACATTTGGAGCGTGTGCAAACGTCATTTGTATGTGTGAGTTGTCAAATTAGCTTTTGTATGGAGTGTCTGGGTCGTTGGTCTGGGTAGCACTGCAATTGTTATGAAAAGACTTACCATTTCTAGAGTTTATCTATCTATCTATCTATTTCTAGGAGGCATGTCATGACATCTTATAGCGATTCAATTGAAGACCTAAAGTGAACCTAATTAGCCATTTTCAACCTAAACTGGATACGGTTTAGGTTGAAAATGGCTAATTAGCGACTCAATTTAGGTTGCTGCCATTTTCAACCTAAACCGGATCTACTTAAAGTTGTAAATAGCAGCAACATAAAAAATAAGACGTCACGGTACGATTATGCGACGCGGTTCAGTTTAGGTCTTCAATTGAATCGCTATAAGAGGTCATGGTAGGCCTCCTCCTGTTGAATAAAAAATATGTCGTAGATATGCTACGTCGTAGCGTTGTAAAGTTAGCAGCTCAGGTGCTACGGCTACAAAGTATTTGCTACGACATTGCTACGAGTTTTATATCGCTTGTAGTATTTTTACTTTGTTAGTGGAAGAACGTCCGCTTTCCAAGGAGAGGGTCGTGAGTTCTAATCCCAGTTCAAGCACTTACCAATGTGTTCCTTGTAAAACATATGTTCGTAATTATCACTCGCTTTTCGGTGAAGGAAAACATCGTGAGGCAACCTACATATCTACTAGAGAATTATTTTGAATGTAGGTATGTTATCCACTAATCCGAACCGGGCCCCAGGAGTGGATTACGACGTTATCCTCTTCACGAAAGTGAGTGGAGACCCGTGCTCAGCAGTGGGACGATATGGGTTGATGACGAACAAGATATGAAAAACATAGCCCTTCTTTTGAACAGTCGGGTAATAATAACTATTTCCATTTTCTTTGCTTCTCTTTAAATTATCGCTTATGAGGCTTTTCTTGCTTTATATATGGAACGGTAAATCATGCGCTTTGTAGCCCAACAACATTGGGTTTGAATCCTAGGCCTTGTTATTGATTGAGAGTAGTTAAGCTACGTCAGAGGGCCTTTATTAGGCGGGCGCTAGAGTCTAGCACTAAGAGCTATAATGGAACGTGTTGTCTTTCCGTTTCCTATCTTTATATATTTTTTTGGCTCGAATTTCCATTTTCTGGATGAACGTGTTTTCTCAATTATAAACGTACAATTTTCTTCCCAAAATAATTTACTTTCCCTTTCAATGCCCATTTCTTTTTCTTTAATAGCACTATAACTTAACACGTTGAACGAACTTGAACGATTCACCTCTACACGCAAAAGTAGCCCTTATCTCGTACCGCACAAGATCTAAATTACACCAATTTATCTAAGACTTGTCGAAAAAATTCCAACTATTTAAGTTTTGAAGTTAAATCCAACCTTACTAAGTACGTGTTAAGGTCTACAGTAGTGTCTTCGCGTTAAGATGTCGAACGCACTCTAACGACAAAACAGTTCACGCTAAAACCGTCTCTATGCTTAACCAGATAAGGGTAATTTTAGCGTTTGTGAATAGTTATCGAATTTGTACGTGTAATGTAAGAGGGTAGCTATAATTCTTCAATTAACTGAGCCCTTAGTGGGTTGCGGTGTGGTGTCAGTGATAAGCGAAAGCGATTAACCAATTAACCGCGTTAGATAAGTGCATTATTAATTATGTTAGGTTGGCGTGGTTAACTAAACATTTACACTGTTAAATGTAGAATTTTACAGTTCAGAGAATAAACTTTTCCAGTTAATAATGTCATTTTTTATTATATGACTGAGTGTCGAGACGAGCAAGTCGTTCACACGATGGTAAGCGCCACGCCCGCTCGTAACAGATAAAGTGTCACCCGGAGACTTGCATTGCAAAATCCTGAGCGGCACTGCACTGCGGTTTTCACCCCGAGACATCGGCTCTAAAGTCTCATATTTGTCTTATGTGTTTTGAGGTGATACTTTTTTATCGGTGTATTGGATACATTTTATAGCAAACGTCATTTATTTCTGTTACGGTTGACCGTCTCCTTCACTTTGACATGAAGGTTAATTTTAAGAAGTTTGAAATAAGACAGAGTTCGGAAGTAAGAGGTCATCATAAAGTTATATTCAAATGTTTAAAAATGACATATCTTCTCAGTTCTCAATTTGACCACAGACTTTAACCATAGTCAAGAGTATTTCGTGAAAGCTTTTTCTACTTTCATTACGCTTTGACGAGGCCTCGACATAGAACATTGACGGGTCGGAATGAGAGACAAATAAGAAGGGATAGTGTCACTTCTTATGAGTCTACACTATTATGCACACCCTTTTTTATATCTACTTGTCGGTTAATATCTCACTAATTTTACATATGTGAAAATGTTCGTGTGTGTTTGTACCCTCTGTACGACAAAAAGGCTGAACGGATTTTAATGAAATTTAGTACACATATAGGTCAAGTCCCGCAACACAATATAGAATAGTTATTATCCCTGATTAAAAATAAACAGTACCTCTACGAAAATAGTTAACGCGGGTGAGAAAAACACAAGCGTCAGCGTCACTCAAGCAGCAGCTCCGCTTATCGCTACCTCTTATCACTAGCACCACACCACACATCAACGGAAACTCGCAAATCAGGCCCCGAGGTAGCGATTTATGAGCCACCCCCTCTTCACTTCATCCCCTAAATTGAGTCGTGTTGAGACGATTACTTGTAAACAACCCCTAAGAGTAACAATAAGAAAATATGTATAGGAAGGTATCTATGGGTAGGTTTTTTTAATTTGGCTTATCACGAAAAAGAACAAGTCATTCACCTGATGGTAAGCGCTACGCCTGCCCATAAACGAAACAGTACCACCCAGAACTTTGCATTGTATAATCCTGCGCTCGTCACCCTGAGACATCGCCTATAAAGTCTCATAAGGAATGTTTAATGAATTCTTATTCGTTGGTGAACCCAGCCCCTCTACCACTAAGGTCACTACCACTTCGAACACTATAAAGTCACAATTTTCCAAAAGAACATTGAGTTCTATTTGAGAAATTCCCAAGAAAAATGTAAAAGCATTTCGCATCAAGATAGACAGCGTGCCCCCAAAGGGTTGAAACAAAAATAAAGTATGACAATCAAAAATGTTATTTCAGTGGAAAGAACTGCCTCGAGCCTGCAGTAAAACTGTGAAGATAAATTGGGACACACGGGCGGACAAAATCGACAACATTTTAGCATTATTTCTAATATTGTCATATTTATTTTGCTATTCTCAAGTTAAAAACAACCACGTTACTTAGGAGTAACTGAATAATTATAAAAATAATAAACTTTTTCATTATTATTTTTTAATAACGCAAAGGTAACGCGTCAAGTCACACGCAGAGATCCTGACCCTTAACTAGGACTCCTTGTATCTAGGGAATCAGGAACTACGAGGACCATGATCCCACAAACACCCAGACTTAGAGCAAATATTTGAGAGTTTTTTTTCTTTCTATCGTTTTCATTTAAATTTAAGTTTTCAAAATTTTGGGAACGTTGCATAGCTTGTTAGGAAATTAACTAACTAGGATGACGCAAAGGCGGAAAATGATTATCGGCCCCTGATATTGACAGCCGCCATTTTGATAGATAGATAGATAAACTATTTTTTTTAACAAACAAATACAAATACCGAACCACAAGCAAATGTTTAATTCAAGCCGCTCAACTTTTTCAGCCGTGTGTATCACAGATAAGACTTCAGAGACCGCGGCTCGCAAAGCCTTTTGTGTTTGCAGTGCATAATTTATTTAATACTTACATTTTAACCTTTACTGGTTTATTTTAAAATGCTATTAGCTGTTTAGACGTTAGAGGGAATTAATAACGAACGATTAAAAATTTCAAACAATTTACGATATGTGTCAAAAAAAACACATCACCATTACATATATAAATCCTGACCCGTTACTAGGATTCCCTGTATCTAGGGAACCAGGAATATTTGATACAAATAATAGAAATATAATTTCTGTAATGTGTGAGTAATCAAATTATTTGTATTGATTGTGCCAATTCTGAGGTGTCAATTCGAAATCTATACTTAATAGCCGTACCCTGGCACGCCTCGCTGTGGCACATTCGCACATTCGCTGATATGTCACTGATGAAAAAATAAATAAAAACAATCCTTGATGTGGATTATATATCATGCTAAAATTTCAGCTCGATCGGTGCAGAACTTTTTGAGTTTTTGAAGCGTACACAAACTAACATAATTTTTTTATATATATAGAAGATATATAAAGCTGAAGAGTTTGTTTGTTTGTTTGTTTGTTTGAACGCTAGGATCTCAGGAACTACTGGTTCGAATTGAACAATTATTTTTTTGTTGAATAGTCCATTTATCGAGGAAGGTTATAGGCTATATAACATCACGCTACGACCAATAGGAACGGAGCATCAATGAAGAATGTGGCAAAAACGGGCAAAATATATTGCTTTTAAGAGAGTTATTGAAGGACAACTTAAATTATGCGGGTTAAACCGCGGGGCGCTGCTATTTAATCGATAAACCTAGAAGAGGACAATAATTTATTCAATTTGATTTTAATAATAATTTAATTAAATTTCCTCAAAGCTTTTGAACTAGATTAAATACCTACGCAGAATATCAATAATTATAAAGGTTGATAACTTGATATTAATAGACTTCTATTATAATAAAAGCTCTAAAGTTTATAACAATCTACCTCTAGACGTTAAGATGCAAAGAGGACCAGATTTCAACAAAAAGTTAAAATTTTGGTTGCTGGCGCGGGGTTTTTATAATTTAAAAGAATACTTTTCTATATAATAATTATGTTTTTAAATTCCTAACAATTTATTTAAAATATGGTTAATTGTTTTGTTTTCCAATTTTATCTAGTGTATAAGTAAGTTAATTATTGTGCACCCGAAATGGGCAAATTGTTGAAACTTTTTATTGTGATAACAACAGCATAATGTACACAATTTGAACAATAAAATATTCTGATTCTGATTCTGATTCTATAATTGTGACAGAAATTTGGCATTGAAAAGCAATATTCCTAATTTTTTGAGTTTATTCGCTAGACAGACAAAACAATTTTATATAGGTATTAGATTTCTTCTATCAATAAAATGGGTCGAAATATTATGAGGATAAAAATTTAATAAAAAACTTGACAAACGGTAAATTTTAGAATAATATAGAAATTGCTTTCGAAAGGTACTTCACAAAACTTTAAATAAAAGACTATATCTGACGTATCTGATGAACTTATCGCTAAAATCAATATCTTCCAGTCACCCGTTGGATGGAGAGAAATAATAAATTGACAAATTTCACCAGAGATATCATAAATACTTTATTTCTGAACTTTTCAAAGTATATCTGAGAATTCTATCGAGATTTTACACGATTCTATTATTATTTTTCAAACAAAAAGCAAATTATAAAAAACTGCAAATATCCACCAATTTAAGTTCTTCCACGCATGTATACATTCAATAGTGGATGCTTTCGCAAAATCTCAAAATAAAAAAAAAATGTCTTTATTTTTAAAATAATAAAGATGTAATTTTAAAATGTCAGCAGCAGATTTAAAATTGTACTGATGTAAATAAAAATTGTTAATTACAAAAATACAAAATATTATATTTTGTAACTAATGAGTTTTCATGAGTTTATTATTTCATTAAGGCTTCATAAAAATAATGTTTTTATGAGCCCAGTTTGTTGGAAATGTTATTTTGTGTGCCGAAATTAATTGCTAACCAAAGTTGTTTTTTATTGTTTCAGGTACTGAATTTATTAAACCGTCACGCACGAGCAGAAGGAAAAAAAAACATTACGTGATTAGAATTCTTAATGCTTAACTACAAAGCACACTTTCTCTTACAAATAGAAAAGAGTTGCGACATTTAAAAATAATCTCGTTATTGCGATACTTAATTTAAAATTTCGATAAAAACGTTATTATCGCGAATTGGAGTCAGTGATGATGGGTAAGTAACTACGTGTGTGTAGTGTATTTATCTATATAACGGAATTTTTGAACATAAATTTCACCAAAATTCAATAAGGTCGATTAATTTGAAATTTTTCACACCCATTGAAAACCGATGACAATATAATCAAATTAAACAAAAAGTATGCAAAGCAGTAAACGCCAAACTGCAAGTACAGTCGGCTACAAAAATTAATGATAACTATCAATTTAACACATACAAAATACAAATACTTTACCAAAATAGTAAATTACAGATTTGGCAATGTTCAGCTACTTTTGACGCTGACTGTACAGTCTGCAAAGTCGAGTTGAAAGTGCAGTCGTCTAGAGTGCTGGTATATAATGCTAGAGGCCGCCATATTGAAAAAAAAAATGAAAAAGGATAACCACTTTGGTAAGCGAAGTGAACAGACTAAGCGGCCGAGTTTGGAAGGTGCGGTGTGGTTTAGTTACTCGTCAAATTTGTGTTAAAGTTGTTCCATCCCTGTTTAGAGATTTACGTAAATTAAAAAAAAAACCCAAGCTAGTGTAGTTTTAATTATTTAGGCCATCGTTTTTTTTAACGCATAAGTATATTCTCGTTCGCAAAAGGTGACTCCATCTTGTAAATATTACTAGTATTACAGAGCTACTTCGCGTGAAAGAAGGACAAACGATATTCTCGCTCCGACCTATTTCACATAATTATATCGAATAAGTAAGAAATTATTATAATAATGTCATATTTTCAACATTTCTAATTGATTCAGGTCAGTGTCAATGGTCTATATGTCAATGTTAGTAATGTCAATGTTAGTTAGCCGTAATTAACCAATCCCGCAGACCCCAGACTATATAGGCTCAGCTTTTAGTGTACTGTGACACAGTTTTCAGTAAAATGGGTTTTGAAATATGGAGTGGAAACGTTTGAAGTTATTGTTTTCCATTTTATAAGAGTTTAGGTAAAATCTGGTGAAAGAAGATATAAATAATCGTTCTGCAGTAGTAGATATCCTCCATGGCGTAGTGGGTGAGGAGTCGACTGCAAAGCGTAAGGTTTCGGCTGCAACTTCCGCACTGGGAAAATATTTGAATACCACGAGTATTTGCTTTGAGTCTGGGTGTTTGTGGGACCATGGTCCTCGTAGCTCCTGATTCCCTAGATACAGGGAGTCCTAGTTAAGGGATCTGTGTATGTTATTGTGCTGTGTTAATTACAATTCTTAAGGCAGGTGTAATTATAATTTAATTATAAAGTAAGGCTTGCAGCAATGTCTCAAGCGTTACGTTTGTCTATAAGCAGCGGCGGATGTACTTTCAAAGTTATAAACTATAACCATGTTGCTCCCAAAAATTACCCAAAAAGGCATTTCAGTGATTACGCGGCTTAGTTGCTGCCAGAATTGACCGGGGTTTCAAAAAAAAAATTATAATACGAAGAATCATTACTGTCAAAATGTCACATCGCGTTTCATAATAATCCTTTAAATAATAAATGGATTAATACTTAACGTGGATTCACAAAAAGTTTAGAAACAATTTTCAATAGAACTGTACCTATTCAAATAAAAAAAAAAGATATCATCCAAATAATTTAAAAAGTAATTACTGAGACTAATTACAAGAAAAAAAGAAAATTACAGTTGATTGAAGAGCTTTTGACGTCCCTTAATAAAATATAACCACAATTTGTAAAATTGTCCTTTACAATTTTCGTAACCAACGAACGTTGAAAATGTACCCTAAAGACCTGTTTACCGATAATAAATTTAAAAAGTCTGTCTGTGATTTCAAAATGAATGCCAAAATTTAAATTAATACTGCTATCTATACGATGCCCATATAAAAGATATTAAAAAAAACAGTAACTCACTCTTTCTGTTGCACTAACTTATATCTCCCTCTCAATATCCGTTCACCTCGCCCGATCACACTTTTCGTAACGTTCTCGTCACGCATTTACCAGCTTACTCCCCAAGTCAAGCGTGCGTAAAGAAGTTTTACTTCGAAAAAGGATAAGCCGCGGGGCGCAGTAACAATATTAACAGGACTTATTTATGTCCCCACCCTACCACGTAAACCGTTAAAATAATCGTTTTAACATCTAATTAAACGTCACGTTCCCTGAATAACTCTCGTACATTAATTAAATGAATTTTGTCACGTCTCAGTCTAATGTACGGGCACTTTACGTGACGCAGTGCAGGTGGCGCAGTAAGCGATGTTTGTTCTGTGTATTAACTTGTAGTCTTTGTAGTCAAGTATCTGGTGATACAACAATTGCAGATCTTTTTTTTTCATGAGACGATCAAGTCCTTTGCCTGACGGTAAGCGCCACGCCTGCCCGTAACAGTTACAGTGCTACCCAGAACTTTGCATTGCATAATCCTGCGCGGCACTACACTGCACCCAAGGGGACCCTTGAAATATCGGCTCTAAAGTCTCATTTAACACTAATGCATAATTTATAATATATCCTCGGAACATTTCCAAGCACAAAATTTAAATTGCAACTTAAAGTTCCCACCAAAAGCAAAACGAACCACCTTAATCTTATTGAAGACAACTGAAGGTACACTTTAAAACAAAATCCAACTAACAAATGTTGAAATATAGCCATGACATCTACACAAGTTAGTTTACATTTTGCATTGTAAAACTTTACGCAATTTTGAGCTTGTCATCGAGAACAATAGCTAAAACAATCAACATAAGAAACAATTAAAACAACTTGATTTGTCACAGAACTTTTCAAAGCACTTTGCCAATCAACGAATTCTCAAGGTCAAACTAGCCATCTCCACAAATCCGGACTTGCCTGACTTGTCCCACTTGGCCTCGCTCCACTGTGACAACACTCAGTCTAATATAAGAGTGCTTACAGCCTCTCCGAATTAGGGCCTGCTCTATTGGCGACGTCAACGACAGGCCACTTGTAAAAAGGCCCTTAGAATGTGCCTAACGTACAGGGTGCTACAAAGTTTTCGGTTAAAATTTAAAACTGCTGTGTGCACAATTTTGGAAACGGTTCCGGTTTTTTATTCGACAGTTTTTGCTTTTAATTTTGACAGCTAAGTTATTTTATCCCCAACCTTATCTTTGTCTCACCTAAGTATTATTTTTATATAGTAACTTGTGACATTAAAAAAATTAATGATAAAAATTGAAAAATGACATTCCCGTAGAGTTTCTTGGTGCTATCTTCTCTGACGGGAGTATTTTCGAAGCACTGGTACAGTTAATGGAGTTTCCTTTTCCTGTGCCAGATTCAGGCATGAGTCACCACTTAAAAGGGAAATGTCTTAATTCAAACTCAAATAACAATCAGTTAATCATTAGTTTAGTAGATCATATTTGACTTATTTTGATGAATGATGGCTGTTTTTTTTTTTAGCAAATAACAATCGCGCCTCCAAAAAGATATTACGGATTCTGTATTGTACATTATTGTGTAATTTTTGTAAAAACTTGTGTATTTTAAAAAACTGTTGTACATTAAAGGGCTTTTATCCCACCCTGAAATATTTGTGTATTTCCTAATTCTAAAACAGCCTATATTTAAGAACACCCTGTATCCAGTCCCACGTCAATCGAGTGATTTGGGTAGAAACCGCTTATTTCAAGCGAGTTGCTTTGAAAGGTGACGTACATTAGGCGCTTTTGAGATGCCGTGACGTATTAGATATGTCTCTTATGTCACTTTTGTGGAGTTGACACCTCTGTTATTGAGGTTTTTTTATTCTTTGGCAATTGTTGCGATCAAAAGCTTTGTAAGAAAATCATTTATTATTGATAAGTTTCATAATAACTTTGTGACAGCCGGATATAAATGTAGATTCGTAATAGGTCGCTTTTGTGAAGTTGGAATTTCTGTTTTGTTTTTTTATTCTTTGGCAGTTTCTTGGTTTATATTAGTGATCAAGGGATTAAGAAGTAATTTTTTTTTATTGGTATATTTCCTAATGACTTTGTAACTAAAATGAAAGCCTAACATACAGTATAAATTTATGAAATATATATTGCTTTGTTGTTCCCAGCACTGCTCTAAAGGTTTTGAAGGGCATAGTTTCCAGCGAAATTACTGGGCGTATGAGACTTTAGAGCCGATATCTAAAGGTGACGAGTGCAGTGCAGTGCCGCGCAGGATTACGCAATACAAAGTTATGGATGGCACTGTAAATATTATGGGCAGGCGTAGCGCTCACCATCAGGCAAGGTGCTCGTCTCGTCACTCAGTCAAAAAAAAAAGTGAAACATTCCACCTTAATCTAGAATAGAACGGCTAGCCGCATCCATAACTACTTACCACCCAGCCACCAAATCACTAAAAACATGTCCTTAACACAAATTACCGCAAACAAGTCAGAACAATCTTCCTTGCAGCACTAAATCTTGTTATAATTTATCTTGGTTCTTGACCCGTTTCATCAAAGCCCTAACTTTAGGTCGCAAGTACGCTCTTAACGGCGTACGTGCCACTTCAACGGAAACTACGTACTGTAGCCTCAAGTAGGGATGTGACAGTTTGTGATTTGGCCGGATATTCGGACACAATACAACACATAACAGAATAGATGTAAACAGAAATTATAAGAACCCTCGTACATAATAGAAAGAAAAGAAAAGAAAGAAAAAACATTTATTCTGACACAACTGCACACAACAGCGAACAACGTACTTATTTAGAGACAAGACAAGAAAATGAAAACACACGATGAACATAATAGCGTACGCAGAAAACCGCGTAATAGAAACCTTCGTCAACTAGGAAAGAACTGGTGATCTTCAAACGGCTTAACAGTTCTTTTTTTGAATCATAGCTAACTCACTTATGAAACAAAAAAAAACTAAATCGAAATTGGTTCATCTATTTTTATGCCACATACAGATACGCATATTAAACTTCCAACACCCACATTGTTGCGTCTGAAGATAAAAATAAAAGTAAGCTTAAATAGCAGACGAGCAAGTCGTTCACCTAGTGGTAAGCGGTACGCCTGCCCTTAACGGTTACAGTGCCACCCAAAACTGTGCATTGCATCCTGCGCGGCACTGCACTGCGCTTGTCACCCTGAGACATCGGCTCTAAAGTCATATTATGCACAGTAATTTCGCAGGAGACGTACGGAAACACAGCATCCGTATGGTTGACATTCCTCCGGTCCGCACAAAGCGATTAGCATCCACATTTAAAGTCTGAACAGTGAAGGAATGTGCCTTACACCTTACCAGCGCCAGCGCTTGTGTTTCTCGAAAGCTAAAATCTGAAAGTCACCAAGTCGAGAGTCAATAGGTATCTTCTAGGCAAGCATGCTCCGCCATCGACCGCGTCGACACCTACCACAAGGTGAGACTACGATCGAATGCTTGCCTAATCTGCAATAAAAAAAGATTGTCCGGATAACTGTAATATCCGGCCAAAATTCAATATAACCCATCTCTAAAACGGTCTGCAAACATCCTTATGCCATGCATCGTAAGTTAACTACAGTATGTGGCTTTATTAAATTTCGCATACTCGATGCTAAAGCAGGGTACAGATTGCGGGGTCTCTAGGGTGTTTTTCTTTGCTTGAAATATGGTGCAAAATTGTAGCTGTTTCTTCTGTTTTATAGTCAAATGCATAGATAGATAGATAGTTCAAATCTATCTTCTAAAATATATGTACGTTATCACTCGCTTTTTGGCAAAGGAAAACATCGTGAGGAAACCCATACCTACCCGAGAATTATTTCGGAGGTAGGTATGTTATCCTCCATCCCGAATAAGCTTCCATGGTGGATTGCGACCTAATCCTTCTCTCGAAAGTGGGGGGGAGACACGTGCTCAGCAATGGGACGATATGGATTGATCATGAATAATTTTTAAGAGTTTATATATATCTGTCTATCTGTCTAGTTTTTACTTCCTGTTGTATCGTCACCACCCAGCTTAACTTCCGTTGTGTTCTAATAAACCAACTTTTAAGCACAACATGCATCGCAGAATTTGTATTTTGTTACAGAGTGGAAGTTTGGAAGATACGCCCTTAATAACCTCAGTATACGTGAAGGTAGCAAAAGCATCTTAAGTTTATATGTAACAAGGTAACAGTACCTGTTTGATAGACAAAGATTTTTTTTTATTTTTGCACGCGACCGAACTCTTTGGTATAAAAATCATCTCTCTTTGGATTCAAAAAAAGTGACACTATATCAAAATAATAATAAAAACAAATTGCATATTTTTGGTGATTTACAAAAATGTTTTCTATTCAAAGCCTATCAAGGGGATAATTTAAATAAAGGGTAGACAAGGTATGAAAAAACGAGAAATGTTCAAAAAAAGTAGAAAATAAAACAAAAAACTTGACTGTAAACCCAATTGAATCGTGAAATGCAGTCGTTGAAATTGCAGTCCAGAGTTGAAATAAAATGGTGATGCCTTTGACTGCATTTACGATTCAATTTTGTTCGCAGTCGGGGTTTTTCCAAACAGGGATTTGAATTGTGACTTCATTAATCGATTAATTTATAATTATATTGTTTCATTTATACAGGGTGTCCTGTAGTCAGTGGATTATCCTGCAGTTACATGTGAGGGGGTCAAGGCCAATTGAAATAATAATAAAATAAGTGGCTCTAAATACCAAAATAATTATTTTCATGTGTGTTGCTTAGCACTATTCTTCGCTACTTTAAAATAAAAAACCAATAGTTTTACTGAATTTGTTAAAACTAAATTTGTTGTAAGTAACATGCCTTAACACGCATCTTCAAGATCCACTCATTACCGGACACCCTGTATATTGCACGAGTCTAGGACTTATACATAAGTTGATGGATAAAAAAAAAGTTTGGGAAAAAATAAGGAGTTAAAATCATAAAATAAATAGTCGTATAATTTACAACATGGCCTTAATAAACTTAGGACGTAAAGTTAACTCCGCGAAGTCTACAGGAGAGTTTTAACTTTTTTAAGTACCCACCTAAAATATTTGTTAAACAAGGCAACAAGATTATGTTTTCGAGACAAGGTTTTTTTTTTATTGTTATTTTTATGACGTACTATAATTTGTTATATACTTATCTACTTGAAATGTAAAACCAATATGCATTTTTTTTTTCTTTTTTTGGACTGTGAAAATACTGACCACTGTCTCCTGGAGTAGCTCGTGCTGTGGCCTAGAAGGAATACTCCTCTTTTAACATTTCTGTTTTTGTACTAGTAGGCGTCTTCTGCAAGAGACCGCCTGGGGAAGTACCATTACCTTTGCCAGATATTCATCCGCCAAACAGTGGTGTGAAAACATTTCTGTGTTCCGGTTTGAAGGGCACAGTTTCCAGCGAAATTACTGGCCATATGAGACTTTAGAGCCGATGTCTCAGGGTGACGAGCGCAGTGCAGTGCCGCGTAAGATTATGCAATGAAATATTCTGGGTGGCGCTGTAACTGTTATGGGCAGGCGTAGCGCTTCATCATCATCAACATCATATCGTCCCACTGCTGAGCACGGGTCTCTCCTCACTTTCGGGTAAAAAAAATATCATTCCTTAGTGAAAGAATAGAAAATCTTTCTTAAGCGAGAAGCAAAGCAATGCAGCGCTGCGCTGTCAGTTTCATACATTTTCATCAAAGTGACAGCGCCGCGCGGCGCTATCTCAATGTACACCTTCTAAACTCTATGCGAAGCGCCGCACCTCCTCAGTGTGGCTTGCCGCTAAGGTAGATAATAAATCCACTTACACATGCGCCGAGCCGGTCATTCCAGGTTGCAGCTGGATCGATCCAGCACTAAGACGTTTAACATGAATATTCTATGGACTTGGGGGGTAACCACGTACTTATTCTTATTGCATGCAGTTCATTCGAAGGCTTTAAACTGAACGGCCTCGATTGGCACCACACACTCATAAATGACAAACGTGACGTGACGTCACTCAAAAATATACTGCAGAGAATGAGAGAGAAAGAGAATGAGATGAAACTATATAAACTCCCAGAAATGCAAACAAATTGTTACGATCTCTTTGGATAAATGTCTCTGGTCGACTTATGAAAGCTGAGCGATACTCAGTTTAAGGCGTTAAACTGGATGGATTTAACTGTTCGTGGTGAGGCTTTTGATACGCATCTAACTGCCAACAAAAATCCTGCCATTTATAGCAAAGGTCGTGGGGGACGAGGAAGACACAATACACTTGTGATTGCAATAAACAAAAATCGATTAAAATGGTCAAGAATTTACTACCGTTATACGAACGGTTGATCATATAAAGTGAGCGCGTATGGTCCTTTCGTTAGATCGTTTCAGATCCCGTAATATATGTAACTGGAGTAACGGGCCGGATAGGGTTAGCCTTCTGTAGCTTAGGCGCTATTAGGGTTGTGTAGAATGTCGGTTTTAGTACCTACATAAATGCATTCGTTCATATATAAGTTGCATACGTTTGAGCATTCTAAAACCCTAAAAAGAAGTCTCAAAATTTCAACGTCACACTTTTTTTTTTATTTTGACTGTGTGACGTGACCAGCAAGCCGTTCACAGTTACAGCGCCATCTAGAACTATGCATTGCATAATCCGGCGCGGCACTATAATGCGCTCGTCACCCTGAGACATCGGCTCTAAAGTCTCATATGCCCAGTAATTTCGCTGGAAACAGTGCCTTTCAAACCGGAACACAGTAATGTGTACACACAGTAGTGTGTACAAGCCAAGCAGTAGCTTGGCGGATGAATATCTACTTTCCAGACGGTCGCTTGCAGAAGAAGCCACTGATGACAGATCATTTGGGTTCGAGTGTGAAAGCGAGCTACCATGAAACAAAACAGAATGTCTCCCACTAGTGGCTGTGACCCAAATTCCATATCCTTAATTAAATCTGTCACCTAATCCAGTTTCACTTAACAAACGCGGAGTTAATAACTAGTTTCTAACTCTGAGTTAACAAGTCTCGAGGGGGTGAGTGAGGAGGATAAACGGGTGGGGGTTGGCCGGCTGTCTATAGGGATGATTTTTCTCATTATATTTATAAAAGGTAGTCAAAACTGGCAACACCTTAAAGTTTTTGGAAATTCGAAATATTATTACGTCGTTGATTTTGTATTTTCTTTTCGCACATTTGTTTTGTCGTGTATATTAGGTAATGATGGTGGTTTTCAACTATTAAGACGTTATGTATCGTGCACGAAGGCAAGTGATATAAATCCAAAAAAACTTTTTTTTGCGTTCTTTCCAAAACTTTTATTGAATCGTGACGTAGACCAGACTGGACTACCTGACTAACTGGGGCTCGGCATTTTGACTATTTGACTAGTGTACTAGTAATATAATAAAATTTAATACTGTCACTGGATAAATTCATAAATAGTGCGGACATGAATGCGCCCGAAAATGTCATGTTCAGAAATTAAATTAAAAAAAAAATGAGATACAGTCAACAACAAAATTAAATGATGGTCAGACAAATTTTAAAAACCATAACCGGTATTCAGTTCAATAAAGACTTATCATCACTATTTTCAATATAATAGGATTCTTTAAAAAATACATGACTCGCTTCCCTAATTAAAACTAGAACAACAGTACTCAGTGAGGGATAGGGAGTTAAGATATTTTTAATTAATCAAATTCTATTGAAAGTAATTATGCCAAGCATTTAATGTACTGAATACCGGTTATGACTTTTGAAATTTGTCTCATAATAATTTACTTTTGACGTTGACTGTACCTAAATAACCCAAACTGGTGCCTGCAAAACCAATTGACGTGCCATCCAGAAAGTCACCCTTAGCCTTCAATTACGGCAACCCATCTCGTAACCGTCTACCATAGTCCCGTCCATCAACTCGATGGCGACTCGACGGCTACTCGATAGTCTCGATAGTTCGTTCGCTTTCACGGTAGCTCCGCTTTTAACTCTAATTGACAGTCGGACGTGACCAATTCGTATTGAGTTTTTTAGTTTTCCGCTACAAATGGCGTAAGTTAAAAATACAGTTTTGTTATTAATTTGGCTTGACAGGTTAACTGGGGAGTTTGTAGTTGGAGCACTGCATTAGGTAGTCGATCGGTTGATGTTTATTTTTGGTGTTTTGTTATTTATTTACAAAGGTATTTTTGTTGTGAAACATCCGATGTGGCAGCTCAGATCGGTTGTTGGTTTCGCGAGTGGGACGGTGGGCGTTACTTTTGCATTCAACAAATGTCGATATTGTTCACCACTTGAAAGGGAAATATCCTTTTTTCAAACTCAAATCATAATTAATCATTATTTTTGTAGATATTAATATTTTGACTTATATTTTTGTATTTCTTTACTTATATATAAGATATTATTATTGACGTGTAAAAGTGCAATATTTTGCCTATTTACAATAAATGATTTGAGTTTTGAGTTTTTTTTAGTATTTAAACGTTTTGTTTAAAATATTAAATTATAATAAACCAATATTTCATGCATATTTTCTATGCAAAACAGTGTCGATAATTTACAAATCTTTTTTTTTATATCATCATCAACCCATAACGTCCCACTGCTGAGCACGGGTCTCCCCTCACTTTCGTGAAGAGAGTTAGGCCATAATCCACCACGGGGGCCCGGTCCGGATTGGTGGATACATACCTAGCTCCGAAATAATTCTCGGGTAGGTATGTGGGTTTCCTCACGATGTTTTCCTTCACTGATAAGAGAGTGATAATTACGTACATATGTTTTTACAGAAACACATTGGTACGTGCCTGCACTGAGATTTGAAATCACGTCCTTCTGATTGGATTCTGTCAGTATTTTTTTATATACTGACAGATATTTTAGGTCCTGGAATAGAACATAGTATACTTTTTTATCGTAAAAATTAGCGGTTCCCGTGGGAAATTAGCATACGCGGGTGAAACCACGGTGTTCTACTAGTTATTAATATAATTCATAAAAAATAAAACACGTTATAAAAAGCTTCCACCATGAGCGTTGTGACTCGATATCATGTTCAAGAGATTGTTGGCAAAATACAGTGAGTCTATATCTTATGACAGCGATATTGCGTTGAAAATTGGTACGTTTAAAATCCCAATAGCCGCTAAGGAGTCCTCGAGCTCTCAGTCCACTCAACTCACTCGAGCCCAGTCTAAATCTCGCCTTATTCAGCGGCCACCTTAGCGCATTACCAACCGTTCTTTGTAATTTATAGAGCCACTCCAGTGAGGAAATATGGAGGCAGTATTTTTGGAACAGTAGTTCAACTCACGTGGAGATTTTGGAAGGTTCCGATGATCGCTCAGCGAATCTTTAGGTTGGGTTTGGTTGAACTCAGTAAAAAGCAGTAATGTAGCTGTGATAGCCTAGTGGGAGAACGTCCGCCTTAATAAGGTCGTGAGTTCAAATCCCAGTGCAGGCACGTGCCAATGTGTTTCTTGTAAAACATATGTGCGTAATTATCACTCGCTTTTCGGTGAAGGAAAACATCGCGAGGAAACCTTCATACCTGCCCTAGAATTATTTCGGAGGTAGGTATGTGATCCACCAACCCGGATCTGGTCCCCGTGGTGGATTATGGCCTAACCCTCCTCACGAAAGTGAGGGGAGAGCCGTGCTCAGCAGTGGGACGTTATGGGTTGATGATTGAATTCAGTTGTCAATCAATCTGATTTGACTCGACGCGATAAACTTTTAATCTATCTAACTTGATCTTTGTTTATCAAAATCGTTTGGGTATTTTTTTTTGTTTTAAATTGTTCCAAGTCCCAAACGAGTTTAAAAAAAAAATTAAAAGCAAAAAATCTTAAAAAAAAGCTTTTATTTAAATGCTCTAAAAAGAAATAAATATTTTTTTCCTTAAAAATTTTAACTATCAACTTATAACCTCATTATATACAATTTATTATGATCATAAAAGCTTGTCACTCGTCAAATAAAAAAAATAATCGGTTTTCAAAGTCACATATGCCCAGTAATTTCGCATTTGAAACTTTAACCACTGTAATCCACTGTGGCGCTGCCTTACATTATGGCGACAAGAATACGACAAAAAATCGGACAAATCGCCACTCAGGACACCCTTGAGGGGGTGATTTTTCACTATGATTGCTCGCCTAGTGCCATGTGATACGGGAATAACTCGCTCTCGATGCACGTAGGGTTGCCATAGGTACTTAATGGCCTAGAAAGTAGATAAATATAAGTGATTTGTCTGTTTTTTTTTACTGTATCTATTTAATAAATTATTTTATTTAGAAAACATTTTACCATTTTTTTAACAATGTGTTTCTTATAATGTGAGATCCGATTTCGGTACTTCTTTTTTATTTGAAAGGTACTTTATCAATTCAGGAATTTTGGTTTGATGAGCAGCTCTTCTAAATACAGTAAATGGCACACTTTTAGGTTTTTACGATTGATTGGATATTAATTGTTACGTAAATGTTTGTTTTCGCGAGGTCTGCTGTACGCCAGAATTACTAGTTTTAGAATAGGGATAGATTTTATAATAATTTAAAATCATTGCACGTTATCAAAAAATATATATAAGTACAGAAAAGAAAACAATTTTTTTATGTAGGTACCTAAAAATAACAATACATAGAAATGAAACAGAAAGAAAACATAATAAGGTACCACTTTGATCTCATTTGATAAGACAAAGCATGGGGTAGAATGTCATAATTTTAGAATTTACACCTGTTCAAAGGGATGATTTTGCAAAGGGATGAAAGCTAACGTAGGCAAGATGAAAACAATGGATTTTGAAAGAGAAAAGAGAAGAAGGAATGACAGTTTGTGTAGTGAAAATTGAAGGAGAGATAGTGGAACAAGTGAAAGGATTTGTGTACTTGGGATCAAAGTTTACTAGAGATGGTAAGCGTGATAGTGACACTGAGGAGTTCCATTGTCTACCTTCCGTCTCTATCATCAGATTAACTCACTGTCTCCATAACATTGCATTGGCATCAGACAAGAACGCAAAATTTCTTATCAATTCGCCAAGCAGTAGTGTTGAAACATTACTGTGTTCCGATTTGAAGGGTCTGTTTCCAGCGAAATTGCTGGGCATAATGAGACTTTAGAGCCGACGTCTCAGGGTGACGAGCGCAGTGTAGCGCCGCGCAAGATGATGTAAAGTTCTGGGTGGCACTATAACTGTTATGGGAAGGCGTAGCGCTTACTATCAGATGAACGACTTGCTTGTCAAATAAAAAAAATATCTAGATCGGTCTAGTATCTTGTAGTCTATTACTGTATGTATAATTAAAGTTTCTATAATATTATTATTGTAGTTTTTGATGGAAGCTAGATTTGGAAAGCTAAAATGCCGCACTACTTTTTACGGACCGCAACCCATACATCTCCTGTCAGATTTTCGTTTTTATATCTCAAAAGTTCTAAGTGGCAACCCTATTAGGATGACCAGCGTCTCTACATGTCGTATGATCATGACAGATGCCCCAGCTTGCGGTCAGGGGTGGCGCGTTTGTCATTTTAAAGTAGGCTTACGGCAGCTTGCCGTTTGATGGTAAGTGATGACGAGGTCGAATTGTCGCTACTGGACTGTCATGAACAAAAGCGATTTAAATTTTTAATTCTACTAAGTAATTAGACGAGGAAGTCGCTCGACTAATGATAAGCACTACGCCTGCCCATATCAGTTACAGTGTCACTCAGAATGCATGGCACGATCTTGCACGGCACTGCACTGCTCTTGTCATCTTAAGATATTGGTTTTCAAGTTTCCTATGCTTAGTTATGTCGATGGAATTCAATACACATATCTATGAAATCATTTATTTATGCGAATATAAGCAAAATAAAAAAAATGTGAATATGAATGTACTCCATTTTTTTTATGAAGGCACATTCAGAACGTAATTCATATAGTATTCTATCAACTCAACACTTTCATGAAATTCATATTCTGAAACCATTTTCCCGGATATTAATAAACAACTATTGGCAGTTCTAATTTGTTTAGAAATCCATCTGAAAATTCAGGAACAATCAACAACAAGCGTCGAAATCACTTGAAATAGAAATATTTTAAGGGCTATTTTTGGTTTGGGTCCCAGCAGTTGGAAACTTTACAGACTGAGGGTTGTGGTCCCATAATAAATCAGTATACGGGATGTTTACTTAGAAATCTGAGTGGATTATCACAGATCGATCTCAATTTACAGGAATATAATGTTTTTGTAATGGTAAACCTCTTCTCCAAGATCCCGCCTGCGGAAGTACCATACCATTGCCTGATATTCATCCACCATGCAGTAGTGTGTGAACATTACTGTGTTCCGGTTTGAAGGGCACTGTTTCCAGCGAAATTACTGGGCATAATATGAGACTTTAGAGCCGATGTCTCAGGGTGACGAGCGCAGTGCAGTGCCGCAACAGATTCTGTGTGGCACTGTTGCTGTTATGGGTAGTCGTGGTGCTTACCATCAAGTAAACGACTTGCTCGTCTCGTTTTTTAGTGAAATTAAAGAAAGTTATCTATTAATTCGTAGACCTAGCGATGGAGTTGCACAACTGGATTTCTCCAACACCGTACAACAAGACGTACGGAAGCACGGCATCCGTATATTATGGTTGACATTCCTCCGATCCGCACAAAGCGATTTGCATCCACATTTATAATCCGAACAGCGGAGGAATGGAACACCTTACCAGCGTCTGTATTTCCCAAAAACTATAATCTGAAAGTCTTCAAGTCGAGAGCGAATAGGTATCTTCTAGGCAAGCATGCTCCATCATCAACTCTGTCGATTCCTACCACCAGACTGCGGACAAATGCTTGTCTATTCTGCAATAAAAAAAAACAGCGGACAATAAAGACACTTCCAACGATTACCTCATTTATCAAATTATAATTCTACTAAGCTGCTAATTTAGTAGTTTAGTAGTTAGGAGGGAAAATAACACATACCGGTCAAAATCATAGCCCTCCTTTTTGTTTCGCCGTAGTTTGCTAAATTACATTTCATATCTTAATTAAGAATCTCTTACTATGCCACGAAACAATAATTTCAATTAGGTATTTAGACCCCGTAAGCATTATACTTTCAAACTAATAATTATTAATATCGTTAACATATAATTTTACAATCTGAATACAAAACTTGGTCATAGTGATATCAAATGGTTCAAACTACATAACACTTCGACTGCTGAGCCGTTTTGCTTGTCTATCCACGGGTGCAGCTCTGCACGCGCCATAGTGTTTTCCCATACAACTAACACAACAGTTGTGTTTTGCCGTACTCGCGGCAAGTTATGAAAAACACGACAGTTGTGTTTTCAGCAGTGAACGTGTTAAAATATTGATCTGTCTCTCTAAATATTGTTTATACTCTGTAAATATCACTGAGTAAATGGTTGTAAACTCCGTAAATGATAGTAAAACAGACAGCCAATGACAACATTTGCACGAACTACAGTTGAAAACTACGGACTGAGTTTGTAAATTAATTTTCAAGGAAATTTGTGTTAGGGTTGTCACCTGGTGAAATTTTGTCACCTGATGAAATTGTGTCATCTGGGGAAATTTTGTTGCGTGGTGAAATATTGTCAACTGGAGAAATTTTACATCTGGTGAAATATTGTCATCTAGTGAAATTTTAACATCTGGTAAAGTTTTGTCACTCCTGGTGAAATTTTTTACTGTGGTGAAAAAAATTAAGTTGCAAGCATGTGGCAACCCTAACGAGGATTAAAATACCCGATTTGGAGATTATATTAATTTCTCATTTGGGATTTGGCATAGATTTAGTTCGGTTATAGACGGAATGCGGAATAGAACTTTCTGTGTTTGTTTGATTGAGTTGAAATGGGTCTGGCGGTCCGTCTGTAGTCTCTATACAAAGATAATACTGGAAAACAGTTTCGTAGAACAAAATATTTTCAGGTCACCAAGATGGAGACTAAATCAAAAGAGGGGTATTATAAAAAGATTAATTATAGTGAGAGTGACACTCGGTATTAAAATTAAAAAAAAAATGAAATAGGGTTTTTTTTTGGCAAATGTCTCCTCATTTTTTTTTTCTTTGCCATGTCAAAATAAAGGGTTTTAAAAAAGGATTACAATAAAGTATTTATTGAAAAAAAAACTTGGTTTATTGAAACATGAAACGCAATCGTAGGCGAAGCAGTCTAGATTTGAAATGAAACCTTGATGCCTCCGACTTAATTTCACGTCCCAGTTTTGGGTTTCAATCGTTTTTTTTTAATAACCCTTCCTTTGCTCATCGGCCTATTGATTTGGTTAACAAAACTCAATCCACTAAACCAATTCACACTAATAGTTCCTCCATAATCCGCTAGATGGCGCTAAAACCAACTGCAGTCGCCGCCCAATAACTTGCCAACACAAACAAGAAACTTAGTCTAAACTACGGCCAACTTAAAACATACTTGAACTTATCCTTGACATTTACATAATGCCCGTGGGTGAACATAACTTAACATACTTGACGTGCGTGGATTTGCGTGTATTTAGTGCCAAATGATCCGGGTTAAATGATACCTTTGCAAATAATTGCAAGTATTTGACCTGAGTCTGGGTGTTTGACCTTGGTTCTCGTAGTTCCTGATTCCTTAGACATAGGGAATCGTAGTAAGTACCTATATATTTGATCGTGGCGGTTTTTTTTTATTAATAAGATAGATACAAAGATTTATTTATTTATATAATTAAAACGGTTTATACCAATTACATTAATTATTTACATATAATAGTAAAATACAGTACACAATTTCACACAATCATTCATTCTTCTCGCAATAATCCACGCAAGATACACCATAACACCACACTCTCTGTCTTGTTATGTCTTGTCTTTCTCACAAAGAAAACTTAATAACTAAATATTAGCAATTTTATAGTGTCACACTTCCTAGTGTTTATAGTGTCCTATTAACATCAAAAAAAGCTTTTTTAGTATATTTCATAGTGTGTTTGCCACTTTCAACGAATTTGTCACTAAATACATTAAAAGTGACCGAACGCAAAAAATATCTCTTTCGATACCATTAATCATAGATTAACAAAACACATCCACCGACCCAGGCTGATTGCACCACTTTCCGATACATTCCCCTCAATAAATAATAGCAAACTGGGTCCATATTTTTCCATCCCTTATAGGAGCATCTATGACCATAACTCATGCTCCAGTTTTGCCCATTCCGCTCCGGGGTACATATCGCGAGCAATGTTTGTCGCCCTCGACTGTGTAGTAATGTGCACGCCAGTACGTAATGTTCTGCGATATCCTTTGTTACCCGACTACGGCGAAGGAAAAAGGAGGGTTATGATTGTGACCAGTGTGTTTGTATGTGGGTATGTATTTTCATCTGTTTACTCCTTGTTTGTAAAATGAGGTAGTACCAGCTTCTAGTGTCAGAGTTTGACAAGCCGTGTGATACTTCACGATAAATTTCACCCTTACATAAGGTCTATCCTCACTGACCAGCCCACCGGTGGGGATGCTCTGACCTATTCTTATCAGCGTCTCCTCTAGTTAAGTTAGTGGGGACGATTTAGTTTAAAGCTTATGTACGCCCTATCGGGTCTACGTTGTAATAGTCTATTTTCTCAGCGATTTATCAGACTTGGTACAGTACTGTGTTTGCTGCCGGACGTCTAGTTGTACAAATGCAATACATTTGTTTCGTTGATAGCGAGTAGGTAAGGGGAAGTGGGGAGGGGGTGCCTTTAAGAGGGGAGGGGGTAGAGTCTTAATAGTTTCCATGGAGTTTAACTATGAGTGAAAAGATAACAGTTAACTCTTTCAGTTTCTTGTGGTTTAAAGTATTTTTTTAACATTGCTGCTTAAAGAAAGGAAGGTTATTTTGATAGACAATTTGGACACTTTTTTGTATAGAAAACATGAACAGTTTACCCGAAGGTCAGCGTTATGTCTGATTGTAACAGTTGCAGTGGTATTCAGTAAGTGTTATTCCAAAATCTAGCATGGCACTGAAATTCATTCGTCACCCTGCAATACAATAGTTTTGCTGGAAACAGTTCCCTTCAGGAATTATACAGAGTGACGAGACGAGCAAGTGGTTCATCTGATGGTAAGCGCTATGCCTGCCCATAACAGTCCCAGTGCCACCCTGCATTGCATAATCCTTCACGGTACTGCACTGCGCTCGTCACACTGAAACATCGGCCTTAAATTCTCATACGCCCAGTAATTTCTGTAGAAACAGTGCCCTTCAAACCGGAACACAGTAATGTTTGGACACTACTGCTTGGCGGATGAATATCTGGCAAAGCTGTGGTACTTTCCTTTCGTGCAGAAGAAGCCTACTACTATAGAAATTAATTGGGAACTGGGACTACGTACAAATCTATCGAACACTGGAACACTTACAAAAAATCCAGATATATTGAAATATGACATACTGACAACTAGGACGTTTAACTGCAGGAAATGATCATTCATTTAACTTCCTTACACACAAAAAAACTAAAATATTGAAACTGGGACAAATCACCGACGGTGACCGGGGCCTTCTGCCGCCGCAAAAATAACCACATTGCCTATAAATCATTCGCATTACGCGGAAAGAGCTGACAGAAAGAAATGATAGCACCCATCAAACGTCCCGAGATATATAACATATAATATGTTATATTATACTATGTTACATAGGGTGAGGCTGATTTCAGTACGGAGAAAAGTAACTTTAATAAGCTTTTTAAAAATATCTCTTATAAACAATCTCTTAGATTCATCATCATCACAACCCATATCGGCCCACAGCTGAGCACGGTTCTCCCCTCACTTTCATGAGGAGGATTAAGCTATGATCCACCACGGAGGCCTGCTCCGGATTAGTGGATAACATACCAATCATAATGTTAAACATTGATTAAGATTATCAAATTCTAATATAATTATAAGACTAATAATGTAATATTATAATCTTTTATTTAAGTTTTATCTGAGTTTTATCTGAGCGCAAATTTATGTTTAGGAAATATGAATATCTAGAGATTTTTTTTATGAAATTCGGTACAACAAGCTGATCAAAATGAGACCAAACACCATTAGTCTACATATGGTCACTGAGGAGTTCCATGGTCTACCTTCCGTCTCTATCAGCAAATCAGCTCGATTTCACCATAATATTGTATTGTCACTGGAACTTGACAGCCATGCAAAGTTTCAACTCAATTGAATAAAGGGAACTGGATCAAAATGTATTTGCAAGATTTGACCTTGACAACGTTCATACTAAGTCATACTAACTAACTCAGTCAGTGAAATAAAAGCTTTTCATATTGTATAGCTAGATAAAATGTCAAGCAGTAGTGTGTAATTTTTTGGATCAGTTTCGAAGGGAATGTTTCTTAGAAATGGCTTGTAAGACTTTAGTTTGTCAAATGAGTTAGTACTGGATGTCAGAGTCTGTCAGGCCCCTCAAGGGCCTCTGACATGACTTAACAATGGTCCAGTGGACAAATTCAAAAGTCACGGCTTAGCGTGTCCTAGAAAGTACGAAACGTAAAAATCAGTAGCAAACATAATTTAATAAAACGAAAATATCCAAATGACTAATCCTTCAAATAGAAGGACAAACATCCAAACTTGGACACTTATAATATTAGTGTGATTTTCTCTCCCGCGGCCTTGATTTGACTCACCCTGTATAACTAAGGTTTTTGCGGATACCCAAGCGCTAATGGTCGGAGGGGTGTAATAGATTTTTTTGGCTTCATGTTGTTTGTTTTCCCTCAAACGGGGTTTTTTAGGCCGAAAAACTTTAGGCATGACTGAAATAAATATATTGTAGGTATTATAAAGGTTTGATGATTTAAAAAACTTTAGCTTTTTTAGGCATTCGGTGAAAAGAGGCTGAAATGAATAGAATTCAAAAATTATGTTGACGGTCTCGGAACTTGGTGATGCCAGTGGACTGACTGCGAAGATTTAAGTTCTTGGTTTGATTCCTGCGCAGGGAAACTGTTCAAGTATTTGATTTAAATTTCACTTCGATACCTCTAAGTTTTTCTGAGAAAAAGTGTAGTGACTGATAGACAGACGGACAACAAAGTGATCCTATAAAGGTCCGTTTTCCTCTAGAGGTACGGAACCCTAAAAAAAATGTTTACCTGATCCATGGCTCAATAACCTTTAGTTTAAACTGTACGCGTGACAGTCAAGGAGTTTATTTGGCAACGAAAGGTTAGTAACCAAACCACACAAATGAAAACACTTCAGCGCGCGAAACCAAACTTTTTCACTTCCCCGAAACACGCCAGTTCCCCGAATTCCCCAAACTTTTTAATTCGCAGCTAATCTACAAACATAAATCTGGAGTTAGCGTCTTTAATAAATAGAGAGGACAGGAGGACAGCTGTACTTTTTTGATTAATTCGAGTTGTTCTCAAGTTGGCGCGAGCGTAAGTGAAAAATTTAAAATTTCCTCTCCGCTCCGTCGATGATAGATGCTGAGAGAGATTAGTTTTGAGATTAATTGTGGCGTTGGAGGGTTTTGGTATTTTGATGACCTCCGCGGTATGAGTGGGTGTAGACTTGTAGAGCGGACTGTTAGGTAGCCAGTTCGATTCTCGCTCAGTCCAAAGATTTGTGTTAACTAAAATATTTGCTCTGGGTCTGCATGTTTGTGGGACCATGGCTCTCGTATTTCCTGATAGCCTAGATACAGGGAATTCTAGTTAGGAGTCAGGATAAAATTATAGGCATTGACAGGGTCATAATTATTAAGGGGTTGAACAAAAATGTTATGTCCTTCACAATAATTATTGCGTAAAAAAACACCTCACGCATCACTTCGTTTTCGATTGAAATAAGAAATTGAATTTTGTAAAAGTTCGCTGCATTAGACAAAGTTATATATTTTTTTTTGCTTTATTTTTCACATATTTTTACGGTTTCCGGTACCGGTTCTTCCTTTTTACAACCCATGTTTTCCCCTCTTGTAATATCGGAAGATATTTTACGGTAGGCATAAGCATTATAATCCCATATAGCTTAACATGTAAGGATATTTCATAAAAGTAAATTTGTCTATTCCCGCCTACGTCATTAACGTAACGACGTGAAAATGCGCGTTACGTCATGGGTACAGTGGAAATCAGTACCTTAACTTCTATTAGAGTACTAAAACGCGAGCAGTAATTATTACCGCTTATCATCATATCCGCCCACTGTTTAGCACGGGTCTCAGTTTTGTGAAGAGGGTTAGGCCTTTGTCCACCTCGCGAGCTAATCTGGATTGGTAGATCACATACCTGCGAAATAATTTTCGGGCATGTTGGTTTTTAACTACCATGGTTGGTAATTACCGTAACCGTTGTATACACAGTAATTAAAGTCTCATTAATTCGCGCTCTCACCTCTGAAGCTGAGAGTTTCCGTTGAATTATACGTCAAGGAGAACACCATCATTATATTTGAAGCCCAACAATCAACCAACTTCAAAGCAAAAGTTAAAAGAGTCATTTCTACTAAGGGTAAGCAACGCACCGGCATTACATCTGCCATTGCGGATGTCTATAGGCGGTGGTGACTATTTACCATCAGGTGGGTGGCATGCTTGTTTGCCACATATATTATAAAAAAAAAGTTCAGTCCGTTAAGCTATATCAGGGCACACGCTAGGTAATACAATTCATTATTTATTATCATATTAATAAAAAATATCAAGCTAATGTACTGTTAATTCAAGTATTTGGTACATGGCATCATCATCCTGCTCATTTGGAGTTTTTACGAAGATATTAGAGGGTGACATAGTTTTTTGACCTACATACTTGTATGTATGTATGTGCGTAAGAATGTCGTATATTAAAAGTCGGCAGGGAAGTGATAGGTCGTTTAGGGAAAATATGAAAGAAAAAAGTGGGTATTTTTTCCCCTGAATTGGGGAAGCTTTCGTGAAACGCTGTGATTTTTAATTTACGAATAATATTATACATCAAAAATAATCAGATATTACTTCTAAATATATTATAATAAATAATAATTATGGGTAAAGTTAAGTAAAGCATCGAAAAATTACCACATTCCGGTAGTAAAATCTGGTTTCCCTTGGTATGTTATGGGCAGGCGTAGCGTTTACCATCAGGCAAACGACTTGCTCGTCTCGTCACTCAGTCAAATAATATATAAAAAATGTGAATAACGTCTTTCGAATGCGTGGAATCAGGAATGAATCCACCGGAATCGGATTCAAAATTTTCCGACAGATGTGAATAGGAGGGGGGGGGGGGGGGGGGGGTATGGATCTCATAAAAATTATTATTATTTACAACTAAATAATTATAATAATATGTTATTATTATGAGCCCGAGATTTCCCACTGCAACGCAAAACGGCGACGCGACAGCCCTAGAAGGAGACGGCGGGAAGACCTTGACGCCTACTTGAAGGACTGGACAGCCATAGCTCAGGATAGACAGAATGGGGAGGCCTTTGCCCTGCAGTGGGACAACTAAACGAATAGCAAAAAAACTCTACAACCGCCGCACTTTACGCACGATTTATTCAACCGCCGCGCAGTATATAAAACGTATCTAAAATTACAACAACAATTTTGCTACCTTCCCCGTCCGTTATAAAGTCCTAAAAAAGGGACGGTCCCATTATCCCGGCAACGAAGTACCGCACTAGAGTCCCCGAGTACGTGTCCCATCTCTAAGATTACACAAGTATTTACAATGAATACTAACTAGAGATGTTGTAAATATCCATATCCGTAACTGAAATTGAGGGGAAAGTTTCGGATAAGTTACGGATAGTTGATTAGGGCAGTGGTAAGCGGTGATAACCTAGGGACAACGTTTGCTTTCTAAGCGGAAGGTTACTAACTAATATAACTATGTACGTAATTATCAATCGCTTTTCGGTGACGGAAAACATCGTCAAATAAATAAATAGCGTGTCACGACCACATGCATAGATCCTGACCCTTAACTAGGATTCCTTGACTCTAGGGAATCAGGAACTGCAAAGAATGTGTTCCTACAAACACCCAGATTCAGAGCAAATGCTTAAAAAATCCTAAATGCCAGAGAATTCTATCTATGGTAGGGAAGTTTCCTTTTTTAAGCCGCAATTAGTTAAACATTACGAGTAGTTTAGTATACCGTCTAATTTTTGTTTTAAACCTCTTTGTATATGAGACTTAAGAGTTTGACATATAAAAGTGCATTATTTTAGCCTGCTTGCAATAAACGATTTGAGTTTCGAGGTAGGTGATAAAAAAATCCGTAACCGAAATAGGAAAAATATTTAAAAAAAGTCCGTAACTGAAACCGTAACTGACACGTCATATCCCTAACAACCCTAATGCTAATACTGTGTGCCGACCAATTAGGGCTGAGAGGACAAACAAACAGACAAATAAACAGGCAAAAATGTAAATGTGCGCGACGAAATTACCAGACCTTAGGCGCTTAATGAGAGGTGCTTTTTTGTCCATGGAATTTTTGCGAATGCCCCACTGGGCTTTGTGCGTGACACACGGCTTAGTAGACTGGCAAGCAATTATTACTATAATAATAATAATGGTCCTATAAACACCCAGTCTCACGGAAAGCATTTGTGGGTCAACAAATCTTTACCCTGTGCGGGAACCGACACCGAAATCTCACGCTATGTCATGTTATGTCCATTTTTTTTACATGTATTTTATTTGTTGTTTCGAAGTTCTAAACTTTTGGTGTGAAGTCTTTGCCCAAACTATTTCAGTTTTTGTGTAAAGCCGTGATAGTGGAATCGCAAGTTAAGTGGTAATAGGGAGGTCAGATCTCTAGAAGAACCGACAACCGATGAGGTAGACGAGTTTTAGAGTGGAGACCGCGTTTAGGCAAACGTAGTGTAGGACGCCGCCGGCGGTGGAGAGACGACAGGCGGGAAATTTCTGGCGGAGATTTGATGAGGAGAGCTTAAGATTGGTATCAGCAGCGTTTACTGCAAGAGGCTTACAGAACGCTGTGGATGAATAGACTGATGATAATGATTAATAAACATTTTTACAGACCGGAAATACAATACAATAATTCCTTATTGAACACCATTAGCTTAATAGACAGTACAATAAAAAGGTGGTAAAAGGGGCAGCCTTATCGCTTAAAGCAATTTCTTCCAGCCAACCTTTGGATGGACAGGAATATGGTATTATATAATGTGATGGTAAAACTCAACAGAAAACATAATAATAGTAATAGAAATATCCACCGAACTGAGCGCCTGTGTGTATAAAACTCAAGTTTCCTTCAAACATTTCATTCCGTTTTTATTTTTTCCTCTTTCCGTATTGCGTAGGTAAAGTGTGTATCCATGTTACCTCCCGGAGCGAGAGATAGAATGTTTTAGAACGGTGTCTGCGGCGGGGTCATTTGTTGCACCAGAGCGTTTGCTGGGAACAGTGAGGGAAAGAAAGAATCTAAGGAAAACATCTATTTGATACAATTCTTCGAATCCGTTGTTATTTTGCAGAAATCTATGTTGAAGATATTGTAAAGTACTCCAAGTTTTTACTATACGTATTTAACGTAACGTAACAAGAATTGATAACCTCCTTCTTATTTTAAGTCGGTTCAAAACCCTACCGCTAAAAGGGTAAAATCGGTGGTAGCCTCGTGGGAGAACGTCCGCCTTCCAAACGTGAGTTCAAATCCCAGTGCGGGCACGTACCAATGTGTTTCTGTAAAACATATGTACGTAATTATCACTCGCTTTTCGGTGAAAGGAAACATCGTGATCGGATACCCTCAGAATATTATTTTGGAGATAAGTATGTTATCCACCGATCCGCATCTGAGCCCCGTGGTGGATATGGTCTAATCCTCGTCATGAAAGTGAAGAGAAACCCCATGCGCAGTAGTGGGACGATATGGGTTGATGATTATGATGATGAAAAGGGTAAAATGGGGTGTAAAAGTTTATATTTTGAAAAGTAGAATAGAATATATACTTTCTGCTACAATCCTAAAGTTAGTTTGCTCTATAGTTTTTAACGATTATTATGGATTGCAAAAAGCACCCCACTACCACCAAAATGAAGCCACAACGAGCAAGATTTCCGATATTTCGCCAAACGTCCGCCAAAAAGTATTATTACACGCAACATTAACATTTTTACCACTACATAAATTTTCAGATAATTCGCGTAGTGACTACATAAGACTACATAATGTTAACAGTAAGGGTATTTTCAAGATTCAATACAGGAGCCGTCCCAAGTATAGTTTAAAGTTTAACTCTTCAAGCATATCTCATACGTGCACACATACCCACAAACCTTCATTTTGCTTCACCGTAGTCTGGTTGTAATAATTTGCCATCTCTAAATTTATTGCTGTCCTTCTCATTTTCATATTGTTAATAACAGTAATAATAATATGAAGGACAGTACGGTCGACATTTGTCGGGTATGCCGCCGTCCCGGGCTGTCCCTCAGGCATATAGTTTCCGGTTGTTCTCATCTTGCTAACGGAGAGTACTTGCATAGGCACGAGTAGCCAGGATTATCCACCAGCAACTTGCCCTTCAATATGGCCTTGCCAAGTTAGAAGTGCCGTACTATAAGTACGCACCTGCACCAGTTCTCGAAAATGGTCATGCGTTGCTCTACTAGGACCGCTCTGTCATCTCGGACAGGACTATTGTAGAAAATAAGCCTTATATTGTGCTGGTCCCAACGCCGGGCAGTTCACACAAATGTTTGCCCTATGCGGGAATCGAACCTGCAACCTCACGCTTTGCAGTCGATTATCACCCATTTAAGCCACGGAGACCGTCGGAGAACCGTTGAAAAAGGACATTGAAGCATTTGACAGGATGAAACTAAATCTATACTTAATATATAAAGCTGAAGAGTTTGTTTGTTTGAACGCTACAATCTCAGGAACCACTGATTCGATTTGAACAATTCGTTTTGTGTTGAATAGTCCATTTATCGAGGAAGGCTATAGGTTATATTTTATCTCCGTATTCCTACGGGAACGGGAACTACGTGGGATAAACCGCGGGGAGCAGCTAGTATTAGATAAGTTTGCAATAACGGAATCAACACCATTGTGAAGGCAGACTGGCCATACTGTTTATACTGTTGCAAAGTTCCCAGTTGCTGGCACTCGTCGAGTATTACGGACGAAGTTCTGTTAATGATTTGACGGACGAGAACCGATGCTAGTGGCGGAGACATCCGGTGGCGTACAAACGAGTTATTTTACAAAGTTGTTGTTATGACTATGTGATTCTTAATGGAGCATGGAGTAATAAGCTACTGAACCGGAATATAATATTTTGAAGGAAAGTACTTCTTAGATACACACAGTCACGCCATTCTCCCGTCGGGATAGGCTGAGACTACATCATTCCACACGCTACGATCGCAGTGGAAAGCAGTACACCGACTCCCTGACACCTTCTACTGGTTTCTGGAACTCCAGACCAATAGGCTGTGTAAGGTCCACGTGTGGTGGCGTCACATCCTTTCCGCCTGGTCTGATTCACACAAAGAACATCAGTCCGTCTTTGACTCAACATCTCGCCTACTTCTTCAATCTTATTTTTCATGCCTTCTCCAGCATTCATGAAAAATTGTGTTTCTTCGAATTCAGCACTTGAAATGGAGATTTCCTTTTCAAATTCAAACTAATTTTTTTTTAATGTTACTAATTAACCTCATGTAAGCTAGTGCTTGCCATAACAGCTACAGCTACATTGCCATCGAGAATCTATTACGGCACTGCACTGCGCTCATCACCCTGAGACATCGGCTCTAAAGTCTCATATGCCCAGTAATTTCGCTGGAAACTATGCCCTTCAAACCGAAACACACTATTGTTTGCACACTACTGCTTGGCAGATGAATATTTAGCAAAAGTGTGGTGCTTTCCTAGCCTTTGTTCTTTTCTTTTGCCTCGTTAAAATAAATGACTTAAGTTCTAGTTTTGTTTTCTTTCAGTGAGAGTTTAGTAAAATTTCTAGAGATTTAAAAAAAAAAGTGGTTGTAAACTCTACTCCTAATACTAGACTTCTATACTACTGCCAAAGTTTTCCGGCTGGTAGTTTCAAAAGCGCAGTATTTCGGTTTTATGAAGCAGTAACATAAAACAAAACTTTTAGCTTATTAAAAATATTTGAAAGTTTACGACGCTCTTAACTGCGCTTGTTGCTTTTCGAAGAAGTCTAGAAGTATTTCTTAGGGAATAAAATTAAGCTAGTACTATTTATAACTCCTATTTTATCTTTTAAATCCGGGAGTAACTCTCGGGTTGAAATAAATAATCTTTATTAAAGCATGGCTTAGCGAAAAGACGTGCTTTCTAAGCATAGCATAACATTTTTGTCTAAAGGAGGTTAACGTGTTAAGACTAAACATTTATTTTTTATTTGACACTGTGACGAGACGAGCATGTCGTTCTCCAGATGGTAAGCGCTACGCCTGCCCATAGCAGTAACAACCCCACCCAGAACACTACATTGCATAATCCTGCGCGGCTCTCCACTGCGCTCGTCACCTTAAGAGATCGGTTCTGAAATCTCATACGCCCAATAATTTCGCTGAAAACAGTGCCCATCAAACCGGAACACAGTAATGTTTGCACGCTACTGCTTGGCGGATGAATATCTGGCAAAGGTGTGGTACTTCCCCGGGCGGTCTCTAGTAGAAGAGGTATTAGTTATTTGAAAAAAAGCATAGCACCAAATGTTGTACCTGAATTGATAATTTCTAATTTAATATTTATCTAATTTTTAAATCAAGCCAGGAGGGAGAAATTAGCTTTAAAAAGTACCCCTTTAACGAGACCAAGGGCCTTAACAAAATTGAGTATTCATACTCCTGCAAACACATGTCAACAAACGCGTAACGAGATCCCAACAAATCGTATGCACACAAGTTTTTTATTACAAAAGTTACGTCTGCCTCGCTCGTTCCAAGCCGTTGTGAAAGAGACGGCCTGCGGGTTGTTACCGTGATGCTATAACATGAGTTAATTTAGAATTTAAACAGTAAATAAGGTTGGATATGAGACAGTTTTGTAATAGGCATCTCGTTAGAAGTTTTGTAATTGGCTTTTTAGTTTGTATGCAGCTGTGGTTGTTTCATAGAGCTGTGGGAACTCGTGATGCAGCAACCTCCTTTATTATTCAACTTTTTAATTATAGAGTAGGTGCTAATGGTTTTTATTTTATATTTTATAATTATTAATGAGCACTAAAATAACAAAATAAATAAATGGAAAACTAACTAAAACTAAAAACTTAAAAATCTTTCAAAAAAGGGTGTCCATGAAAAAAAAAACTAACAATATTATATCTAAAACTTAAAAAATCTAACAAAAGTGAGTGTTCATGAGGCATGGCGCCAAGAACACTGGCTGCATTTCCACGTTGAATAGCAATAGCTATTCTCTGTGCGAGAAATGAGCCAGCCATCTTGTCACCAGCGGCGTTGACTTAACGAGGACATTATGTACTCGCTTAAGATTTTTTTACGTACTGGGACCCCATTGACCAGAAGTTTCGAAGCCAAGCGCTACAAATATGTAGTCACTGGATAGCGTAACGTATTTGCATCGCCTAGCCTCTTCAGCGGCTTCCACCGCGGCTCCGGCCTTCAAAATATGAAAAACATTAATTGAGCCCCGTCCTTTCACCTGCGTTCACTACCATCCTACTGGAACCGTTAATTTTGACGAAACGAACCACCTTAAGGGGAAACTTTTCGTATATGGTGGGGTTTAGTTTTCAAAGATAAACGGTATTAAACTGTTACAAATGACCATTATAAAGTAATCCGCAACAATCGTGAGTCACTGTTTACGTTATTTTGCAGAGAAAACAACAACCATGCACTTAGGTTGCTCAGATAAGCTAATTAACCATTAAACTGACGGAGGCAGTGTATTTGGACCTATTTGAGTAATCAGATGCATAATATTTGTTAAACTTTTCCGCGAAATAACGTGAAAAATAATCTAATCTCTTTATTGCTCTTCTCCGTGCATGGTTGTCTGGAAGAGATCGCTGTCAGCGATAAGACCGCCGATTGTGGCACTAATTGTCAATTTAAAATGGCTTAGTTTTGAAGTTTTCTTTGTTCTGTGGTGTTTCATTAAAGAGTTTATCTATTTATCTAGTTCACGGGTCTAGCTGCAAAAATGAAAAAAAAGTTTGAAATTTTAATTTCAAACGAAAGGAACAAACCTAACAAACGAAAGGAACCACCTTAAGCGTAAAACTTCCATTTACTTAAAGTAAGGTCTTTGAGTTTTCATTGCGCGTTGGCCTATTAGCGGTCGCGTGTCTATGTGAAAACTTTTCTTTCCTTTTGTTTAAACTCCGCGCGCTAAGCTCTAGAAAGTTAAACGGAATAACGGATTTTAACGCCGGATGTTCTAAAGAGCTATTTGACTTCATATCCGTTTTTTTAAGGGGGTAATATAAAAATAGGGGATGAAAGTTTGTATCTATGGTAATATGTAAGGTTTCAGGTAAACCACTGTACCGATTTGAAAAATTCTTCCACTAACGGAAAGCTACATAATCAGCGAGTAACATAGGCTATATTTTATCCCCGTATGCTATTTGTAAATATTTTATATATATATTATAAAATTCTATCTGACTTTTGCTTAAAGCTTTATTTTGTTTCTTTCACTCTTAAGAGAAACGGAGCGGAATCGTACTTGACTTCCTTTCATATGAGACAGGTAGAAAAAAAAAGACTCAATTGGACGACTTTTTTTATGAACGAGCAATGTTTTAATGACGTCTAGTTTTATTTGAGAAAAAAAAAACTAGCGGGGTCTTTGGGCACTGCCGATAGAAGTGTTAACAAAATGACGTGTCAATATTGTCATTAATTTTGGAATACGTTATCTGAAGTAAACTATAATTTTTGGATTTAATTAAAACCACTGCTAGTATCATCATCATCATCATCAACCCATAACGTCCCACTGCTGGGCACGGGTCTCTCCTCACTTTGATGTGGAGGGTTAGGCCATAATCCACCATGGGGGCCCGGTCCGGATTGGTGGATAACATACCTACCTCCGAAATAATTCTCGGGTAGGTATGTGGGTTGCCTCACGATGTACTATCATGACTGCTAGTATGAACTATGAACGTATTTTTTTCGTCGTAGCACAATATATTGTAGAGTTCAGCTACGGCGTAGCACGTGTAGACATTCCGTAGCATTCTACATAAGGTAAGTTAAATACGCGTCATTGGTTTTTCCTTTTTATTTTAAGCCTTTTTATTTTTGTTATTTTTTTATGTTTCTTATTGACGAGATGAGCAAGTCGTTCATCTAATGGTAAGCGCTATGCCTGCACACCGTAACAGCACCATCCAGAACACTGCATTGCATAATCCTGCGCGGCACTGCACACTCAACCCTTAGGTGCATATTTTTCTAATACCATTGTATGAAAAATATTCAGATATAAAAAGGCTGGCTAAATAAAGTTAAATATGTCACGTAAAATTAATTAAAATGACACATTTTAACCCCAACCCTGAGGGATGATGGAATATTCTGAAAATGTAACTGTCAAACTTTGACAATGGAATTTTCCAATAATCCCTAGATTAACACCTTTCACAACAGCTTTGGAGGATTAAACAATAAACTAAAACAAAACTTTGAATGATTATATTACTATTGGCGCAAAGGAGAAAAGACAAAGAAAATATAAAAAAAAATGCAAAACGTAGCGAAAGAATTTACATGAAAAAATAAAAATAAATTGAAAATAATCAATGCTTAAAGTATAGTCAATATTTTAAAGGACAAAAGTCTGTAAAATTTTAGATTTACTTAGTTTTCCGTTTATTTATATTATTATTTAAGTTGTATCAATATTTTTTTTATTTATAGTTAAAAAAAAAAAACAAAATAATCTCACTAATATTATAAATGCAAAAGTTTATGTGTATGTGTGTATGTTTGTTCCCTCTTCAAGCCGAAACGGTTGGACGGATTTTGATGAAATTCAGTACACAGATACATTAAGCCGTGAAAGAGTACATAACACAGGTTTTATTTCGTAATAATAAACGGTTCCTGTAGAATTACAGTAACCGCGGATAAAACCGCACTTCAAACTAGTAACATATATAACAGATGGTCTAGCTAAGAGGCTTAAAAAAAGATATTCAAAATGGACATACAGATTTTTTAATAATGTCCGTCTGTTCGCATTCAATTCACGTAAAAGCTACAAATGAAATGGAACTGTCACGGTTTCATAGCTTAGGATTTGATATACTCAAGTAAGTTTCATATAAATTTTATTAAAACTTAGCTATTTATAAAAGCTGTTTGTTGAAATCCCACTTAGCCGACCAACCACAGAAAAAAAACGAAGTCACAGTCACATTTATTTATTATGTAACTGACTGAAGAGACGACGAGCAGGTCGTTCACCTGATGGTAAGTGCTACGTCAGCCCATAACAGTCACATCTCCATCCAGAACCCTGCGTTGCGTAATCCTGCGCGGCACTGCACTGCGCTCGTCACCCTGAGACATCGGCTCTAAAGTCTCACACGCAGTAATTTCGCTGGAAACAGTTCCCTTCAAACCGGAACACAGTAATGCTTGCACACTACTGCTTGGCGGATGAATATCCGGTAAAGGTACTTTCCCAGGCGGACTCTTGCAGAAGAGGCTATACCCGTTGTATAAATGCTTAAGGGCACTTCTGTGGGCTTCTTGTCCAAGAATCTTATCTGGCAAGGGGCAAGTAAAGGGGATTTCTGGGCAAAACAATCCCTTCGCAAGGGATTTTAGGAATAAGCCAGTTCTTACCCCTTTTTCCACGCCGGTACTCATTTGCGCCCAATAACAGACCAACTCCGCCAAAAGAGAAACATAGCGACACCCCAAAAACGAATTCAACTTTGACAATTTCAAATAATTAATACTGATGAGATGACGAGGCTCCTAATTTGACTGGGTTAAAGCGCAACGCACACTAAGTCTATTTTTTTTATTGAGACGAGCAAGTCGTTCACTTGATGGTAAGCGCGACGCCTGCTCATAACAGTCACAGCACCACCTAGAACCCTGCATTGCATAACCCTGCGCACTCGTCACTCTGAGACATCGGCTCTAAAGTCTCATATGGCTAGTAATTTCGCAGTAACTTTGTTTTAAGTCACTGTGTGGAGGAGATTGAAGATAGTGTTTAAGCCTTTTCATCATCATCGTCATTAACAACCCATATCGTCGGGGCCCGGTCTGAATTGGTGGATAACATACCTACCTATGTGGGTTTCCTGGTAATCCTGGAAATTATCACTCGCTTTTCGGTGAAGGAAAACATGGTGAGGAAACCCACATACCAACACGAGAATTATTTCAGAGTTAGGTATGGAATCCACTAATCTGGATCGGTCCCCGTGGTGGATTATGGCCGAACCCTCCTCCCAAAAAAAGTGACGGGAGACCTGTGCTCAGCAGTGGGACGTTATGGGTTGATGGTGAGGAGGATTAGGCCATAATCCACCACTGGGGCCCAGTCCGGATTGGTGGATAACATACCTACCTCCGAAATAATTCTCGGGTAGATATGTGGGTTTCCTCACGATGTTTTCCTTCACCGAAAAGCGAGTGATAATTACGTACATATGTTTTACAGAAACACATTGGTACGTGCCTGCACTGGGATTTGAACTCACGACCTTCTGATTGGAAGGCGGACGTTCTCCCACTAGGCTACCACCGCTTCTTATGTTTATGTTTTATATACTGATTTAAACTTTAATTACGTAAAATTAGAACAAAACTTTCAAAAGCCGTTTTTTTTTTGTGTTCAGTCAATTTTGAACTCAGTGTGCGCAGTGCCTATCTTAACAAATTGTTTTCGCCAAATTGAAACAGTTGGCAAGATGACGTTTTGAATTGTTTTGAGAGAGATAACGCAATTAGTGCGGTTGTACCTTCGCTGGAATAATTAAGAAATGATTTAATCAAGGAGAAAAGTTAATAATATGAATAAACTTAAGGGAGTTAGTTAGTTTTCCGATTTATCCTCGTTGTTGGCTAAAACGTTTCACGAGCAAAAACAGCGCGGCGTGACTATCGCTTCTGGAAATGGACCCTAAAAGTGTTTTCCCTTTGCATATTTTACGATCATGCCACGAATAAGGCCTCATAAGGCCTATTTACGATGAAAACAACTTGACATAACTTCTTAAACGACAATAAAACTTGTCCGTAACAAGGGCCTACATCTTCATACAACTAAATAACGTTCAAGCTTTTTAAAACTAAAGTAATAAAAAAGAAATATTTTCTGAAAGTTGGCCTATAAAGCAAGTGTAATTGGATGACAATTTATGTAGCTTGCAACGGCTCTGTCGGGATGGGACGGTAAGTTTTGGCCGGATAGTTTGGCTTCCGGGCAACATTAGTCGGCTTTTTTTTTTAATATTTGCTCTCATCACACTTTTAGCGCTAATACATGTAACTTAATTAACCAGTTCAATTAGAATTCTAGTCGTATCAATCCTCAACTTTATGTGCTTGCGACTGTTAAGTTTTTCTTTAAAAATAAAAAAAAATTGTACAAAAGTTTGAATAAAAATATGATTAAAAAAATAGGTGAAACATTTGTTACGAAACAACCTACAACAGCTTATCCTTACGTTTTTAGACTTAGCTGAACTATCAGAAATATATCCTTATCTCTACATTTTTGCAAATTTTCTAATACATTTTGTCTTAGCAATGGCAACAAGGCAGATAAAAAAAATCTATGCCATCAAATTAACCATTTGTAAAAAGGCTATCTTTAATGACACTTTTTTTTCTGTACCGTCCAAATTGGCTGCGGTAAAAAACATACATTCGTATTAAGGACCTGCCTTTTTTAAGTCGGTTAAAAATGCGGATCAACCGACCAAATACGACACATCACTAAATTGAGAGTTCCAAAATGGAACTTTTTTGCTTTTTAGTTCGAGAAAGGCACAAAATTTATAGGGATCGCGTTGTTTTGAAAGTTTTGCCGACTTTCGCGGTTATTGGGGCGAAATCGTTTGAAGAATTACTCGGAATTGAGTTAAAAAGGTAATTTCGGGTTTACACCGTTTTTATTTGACACTCGGGGGCGACTTTTTAAGTTTTGGGATAGCTTGATTATTGCCGCGGACGTAACTCCAACTAATCTTAAAAAAACACTTTTTCCAGCGAAATTACTGGGCTTTTGAGACGTTCAGGGTGTCGTCACCCTGACACATCGGTTCTAGTGCAGCAAGATTATACAATGTAATGTTCCGGGTGGCACTGGAACTGTTATGAGCATGCATGGCGCTTACCATCAGTTGAACAACATGCTCGTCTCGTTTCTCAGTCAATTAAAAATAAGGAAAATTTATTTAGAGTAAAATTTCGTCTTTAAAGTCGTGGGGAAGAGCTAGAGCTTCTACATAAAACATTTATAGTCGCAAAAATCTATACTTCTATACTAATATATAAAGCTGAAGAGTTTGTTTATTTGAACGCTAGGATCTCAGGAACTACTGGTCCGAATCGTACAATTCTTTTTGTGTTGAATAGTCCATTTATCGAGGAAGGTTATAGGCTATATAACATCACGCTACAACTAATATGTGCGGAGCATCAATGAAGAATGTGGCAAAAACGGGGAAAATATATTGCTTTTAAGAGATTTATTGCGGGAAAACTTAAATTATGCGAGTGAAACCGCAAGGCGCAGCTAGTGTAATATAAAGTAATTTACTTGAATTTCTTCTAAAATTAGTAGTGCGTAGTTAATTTTCAAAGGCCAAAAGTGTACCTTATCAACATTTCGTATAAAATTAAGTTACGTCTAATTATTCATTAGAGTGATTTGATATTTCATACAAGACTGAAAGATTTTGTTCATCTCAGGGCCTAGGGCTTTATTTTAATACCTAATTATGACTTTAATAGGATTCCCCAATTTAATTCGGCTCGTGAACTTTTATTAGGCAATAATTTTATTCCCTTTTGATCATAATGAGGCGCTTGGAAATATAAATCTAAATGAATCATAAAATGTATTGTCAAGGACATCTGGCGTTGAAAATTAAAAAAATTTGTTTTTTTCTATTTACCACTAAATATCGGATTTTTATCGGGTATCAGCGTAACGAGACGAGCAAGTCATTCGACTGATAGTAAGCGCTACGCTTGCCTTAATTTACTACTGCAAAACATAATTATATTTAAAAACAACAAACTGTCGATGTGGGAAAAAACAATATATCCCACTGTCTCTGTGATGTAGCTTATGTAAATTTCATGATAATAACAAATTCAATGAAACCTTATTTATAAAAATCCATTAAGCCTGTAGGACGCGACAAGGGAACACACATACAAACATAACGAGCACCTGAATAGAACGTGAACATATACAGGAGGCCTACCATGACGTCTTATAGCGATTCAGTTCAGGACCTAAACTGAGCCGCGTTGCATAATCGTACCGTGACGTATTATTTTTTATGTTGCTGCCATTTTCAACCTAAACTGGATATAGGTTAGGTTGAATATGGCTTATTAGCGACTCAATTTTGGTTGCTACCATTTTCAACCTTAACTGGATCCAGTTTAGGTTGAAAATGGCAGCAACATTAAAAATAAGACGTCACGGTACGATTATGCGACGCGGCACAGTTTAGGTCCTCAACTGAATCGCTATAAGACGTCATGGTAGGCCTCCTGGACTCGAAAACATAGATAGATACATAGATAGATAAACTCTTTATTGAAACACGACAGAACAAAGAAAACTTAAAAACTAGAACAAAACATTTTAACAATTAGTGTCACATGGGGCGGTCTTATCGCTCAGAGCCATCTCTTCCAGACAACCATGCACGGAGAGAAGCAATTAGGACATCGAACGGTGGCTTTCCTTATATACATAGAATAAAATAAATAAATAGATACATATTATACACAAAATAAACTCTCATTTAGGCAGTCGGTTAATTTTCAGCCCGAACCTAGGCTTATCTAGTAACTAACATTCAGTCTGAACGCGATATCAAAATGGCAGACCAACCAATCTGATAATTCAGCACTAAACCTAGATTAATGAGCTATTTATCTAAAAGCTGTGACGATTAGTTATAGTATGAAATACACGCCAGGCTCAGTTCTAGACCCGTTTGTGTTAGGAGTTTTTTGGTCGAGTTGTTTCAATAAGTGTGTTTCTTGGCCGTCCTTTTCAAGTGGGTATACGATCTGTTTTTTGAAGTTATACTTCTTTTGGCGCGATGGAGAAAAATGATGAGAGTGAATTTTTAATAAGTCGGGTTTTCCTTCCTGACGCTATAACTCTAGAACGCACGAACCGATTTCCACGGTTTTGCATTCGTTGGAAAGGTATCGGGCTCCGTGAGGTTTATAGCAAAGAAAATTCAGGAAAAATTTCAACAGAAATTTCTCTGCTCAGTTAATTTCATGAGACAAACCGGTATTGTGTTCACTGTGAAATTGTGAAAAAAAAGTAAAAAAATTAAGTTATATAATGCTTGGTAAGCGTTTATTCCTCACCACAACATTATTTTTTTCGTTTTGTTTTATTTCTGGTATATTAACAAATTTTATGTATAAATAAAAAAAAAAAAAAATTCTATACTTGTTTATATTAACCTTAAATGCTGAATGTTTATTTTATCTTTGATCTTAACTATTCGTTAAAATTTGATTTATTGATATTTCAATTATTTTTGAAGTTATACTTCTTTTGGCGCGATGGAGAAAAATGATGAGAGTGAATTTTTAGTCGGGTTTTTTTATTATATTTTTATTAAAACAAACAAATTTTATTAAATAACTCTAAAAATAACGAGCACTGAGCTTAACATGATATATTTATATAAACATATATTTTCAATCTATTAAAGTAGTACTTGAAATAATCAAAAATAAATTCTCATAAATAAACTTAAATAAATTTTGATAAATAAATTTAAAATTTAAATAAACTTAAATAGAACAATATAAATAATTTTCTATACTAATTCGTATCTATCTACCTATGATCTTTTGCAGGTTTCTCTGAAACTAATAATACTACATGATTAAATTTCAATTTCTGTTTTAGTTTCCGAGATGTCTGAAGATATTATTCAAAGAAATGCACAATACTGTAAAAAATATTATTCACGAAAAAAATCTGCAAATCAGGGGGTAGTGAAAAAAAAAACTAACTCTGAGAAGTGTCGACAGTATAGACAACGAAAAAAATTGCTTGCACAACAAGTATAACTTCTAACGCGTGTACATAAGTACACACAGTCTTTTTTTTTTGAAACGGGCATTATTAATTTTTTTTAATTGTATTTGTAAAACCGTATCGAGCAATAGATTCACTGATCACTAAACAATAGATATTATTTTAAAGAATCGCTAATTATGAATATTTTTTAATAAACATGGTTGACTTTGATTTGCCGGTGATGAGGTCAGTGTTGTATTATAGTAGTACTAGCTGCCCCCCGCGGTTTCACCTGTGTAGTTCTCGGGAACATACAATCCCACGGGAACATACATTTGGGATAAAAAGCACTCTATCACTCAATCCTGGTTATAAAATATTTGTGTGCAAAATTTCATCCAAATCAGTTCAGCAGTTTTTCCGTGATAGAGTAACAAACATCCATGCATCCATTCTCACAAACTTTCACATTTATAATATTAGTAGGATTATAAGACTAATAACTATATTATGATAAAGACGAATGGAGGCAACCTGCTCAAGCGCCTCCTGGCGACCATTCTTATTTTTAGAAACAGAAATGTAATAGATACTAAGAAATGAGAAAAAAAAACTAACGAGTTTCTTGCCGGTTCTTCTCGGGATGTGTTCTGAATCCGGTGGTAGAGTCAGTAAACTTTCATTAGTTACCCCTTAAGGGTGAATGACGATTATTGAATTTGAAAAAGTACTGGATAGTTACTGGCGTAACAAGTAACTATTCCAAAGTAAAGCCACCTGCATAATAATATTGAATAGGCCGGCTCGGTCGGTGTTTGTTTGCAGACAAAATGGTGCAATGTTGAACTAGAACGATGTTTTGATTTCCAAGTAATTTGTCATCCATCTAACCCATAATTACTTATTTACTTCTGTTTTTTTTTTTATTAATTTTCATTCATATTTCTACTTTTCTACTTCCTTACTTATATTACAAATGCGAAAGTAACTCTGTCTGTCTGTTGCTCTTTCACGCCTAAACTACAGAACCGATTGAAATGAAATTTGGTACAGAGATAGTCTAGAGCCTAGGAAAGGACATAGGGTACTCAAAAATCGGGTATCGCGAAAAAAATATTCTAAGGGTTTGAAATAGGGGGTGAAAGTTTGTATGGAAGTTTCGTCATTTTTGCAGCTAGAAGCTTGAAATTAATTTTTTAGGCTTTTGATTAGATATAAATAAATATGACATTCAAAGTTTGTAAAAATTTACCCTTGAGGGGATAAAATAAATATAGGGGATGAAAGTGTGAATGGAAATATGTTAGGTTTCGGCTAAACCACTGCACCGATTTAAAAAATTATTTCTCTAATGGAAAGCTACATTGACAGCGAGTAACATGGGCTATATATTATCCCCATATTCCCGCGGGAACAGGAGCTACGCTGGTGAAACCGCGGGGCGCAGCTAGTATTTACGTGGAAAACGAGGAAAATCAGAACGTGAAGAAACCGACATACCTACCTAAGTATAAGTTTGGAGGTAGCTATGTTATTCACCAATCCGGACCGGGCCCCCGTGGTGGATTATGGCCTAACCCTCCCCACGAAAATGAGGAGAGACCCGTGCCCAGCTGTGGGATGATATGGGTTGATGATGATGAAGATTTAGCTAATGTAAAGTTAATAAATTCGGTTCTCTATTTGGTTTTTTTTTTTTAAGTAGCGTAGATGTGACTTTATTATTATTTTAAAACCGTAATTGCAATACACACTCTGTTTTAGTAATTAAATGACGCTAGAAAGCGTAAACGCTGTAACCTTGAAACGCAAAATTGTTTACCAAAATTTTTTTTTTGTTTAAAAAAAATCATAACCCAAAATCTACTCAACCTAAAAACGTAAATTTTGGATATTTGGTGTGTTACATACAAAGCTACAATACTGCTACCTTGGTTATATCCTAAAGTTCCTAGGGGACGTTGAAATGTGGGTTACAGAGTTTGTTTCCAAATATGTAAAAAAAGTATTTTCGGGTCGGTCAAAGGGTTACAGCGTTTACGCTTTCTAGCGTCGTTATTTTCTATACTGTTCTAAAAAGAAGGAATTTCTCAATTCGTTTTTTTTTGAAATCCTGTTTACTTCAAACTCCGTCATTTTTAAACCGATTTGGAAATAATTTTTTGTTTTATGAATGTATTTTAAGATTGATAACATAATATTTTAACAAGACCGGTGTAACAGTTTAATTTTTATTCAATACTTTTAAAGCCGGTTTATTTTGTGTAAACAACTTTGTTTAACCGGTCCGAAGTCACATGACATCGACCTGTCCTACGTCGCAACAACGTTTAAGTAAAAAAAGCTAATAAATACCAAAAATATTTTAACCCTGTGTAAAGAATACTAAAAACACATTGAAAAATGTTTAATAAACAGGACGAGGCTTGTAGCTTTAAATAATCCCACCCGGATGTCCCGGTAGAGTACTGGTTCAATTAACCGGTTTTAAATAAAGCCCGGGATATCGGTTATTTGCTCCGAATAATAGTGTGAATACCGCAAATGTAGTTACCGGATATTTGAACACAGTTAACGAATAAAAAAAACTGTCAACCATTATATGAAAAGTTAGCGGTTGGTTGAGCGGTAACGAATGTGCTTTACAACGCAACGACGCCGGGTTCGATCCTCGGCGCCGCACCAATTTTTCGTAAGTTATGTACGGGTTTCCGTCTCTCCACGCTGCAATTGACAAGCAAGCGTTAAGTCACGTCAGCGTTAGTGACCTAACAAACCTAATACGGCAAAACATAACTCTATTTTTGAGCAATCAGGTAAAAACGAAACAAAAACAATTGTGATTGAACATTGAATTGAGTATGCCTACGTCTTTCTTTTATTTGCAGTCGGAAATAAGTTTCCACAAGAGTTTCCTTCAACATTGTAATGAAAAATCGTATAAAATTCCAAAATAAAAGCATACAATTTATGCGCTGTTAAGCCATAATAATCCTTGTATTATAACTCGTCACTTGTACCACGTGTGCCGGCGTTAATACAACCTAGGGGTGTGACTTTTCGGGGAAGGAAAAGCGGTTAATTTTTTTTTAAGTCTCTTTAAATAGAAAAGGGGAATTTTTTTTTTCGTGGGAAAGCTAAAGTGCTTAATTCTTTTGTTATACTTTTTTAATTACTTACTTACTTTTTTTTTTTTTTTTACTTTTTTTTCTTTTTTTTTTAATTAGGCAGATGAATGTAAAATACGGTTTTAGACATTAGATGGGATTTTTAACAATCTTCTATTTGGTGTGAGCTATTGTTAAGGTTATTAGGCCCTAGGGTAGCCTAGTGGACTCTGACACCTGAGGCCGGCCTTTCCTCATTCGATAAACGAACTCAAAACTCAAATAATTTATTGCAAGTAGGCAAATAAAATATATAAAAGTAATTTGATGCAATTTGAAAAGAAATTTCACAACTCAAGTCACGAGTCAGTCTCAAGTCTTCAAGTTACGAGTTAAAAGGTTACTTCTAGGTAAGCGTGTACCATCGTAGACCGCATTGTCACGTACCATCGGGTGGGAACGTGGTCAAACGCAAAATTATTTATAATAAAAAAAAAAACTCAACTACGCTCGCTTTTTGTTTAAATCGCTCGCTCAACCGCTCAGCGCTGAGCGTTTAGTTTAAGCCGCTGTTACACAGAAACAACTGGTAATTTTGTTGCAAGAAAAATGCTCCATAATCCGCACTCGCTAGAAACACCCGGCTTACGAGCGCAAAAACTTGGAGCTTGAAAAATATGCTGGAATTCCTTGAAATTTTAAAACAAAATTCAAATTTTAAAGTGGATTTCTTTGGAAATTAAATTGAGCATAGAAGGAGTCATTGCTTGTGATACAAAATGTAGGAAAGTATTTTGAATTAGCTAACTCCACATTACAGTTGTGATTAGGTCTTGAAAAATTAAAGAAAAACGTGATATAATTTAATCATTATCATCACCCCACCACCTAAACTTTCGTATGAAAGATAAGGCCGTCTTGCACAACGGAAAACCGATCTAGATTGGTGGGTCACACCTCCGATATAATCTGCTGGGTTTAAAATGTCGGTAACCAAAATTATAAAGTTGTTTTTTTTTCTCCTTTTTAGGTAAAAATGTCGGAAAACTAAACTATGACGTTTTTTTTTCTCTTTTTACTTTTCTGAGCAACGAGATGAGCAAGTCGTTTACCTGATGGCAAGCGCTACGCCTGCCTATAACAGTTACTACCACACAGAACTTTGCATTGCAGTCTTGTGATGATGACCCTTAAATCAAAGAGTAAGCAAATTGCTAACATCACATATCTTTGTCCACAGAACACGCATCAGCTATAGTTGGTACCACGGCGCGCCTGCGGTGCAGGATAGATGGAGCTTCGTGCGGAGAGATGCACAGCATCAAGTGGTACAAGGGTGATCGGAGAGTATACGTCTACTCCGCGCCTAGGAGCGGGATCCATGCTGTGAACAGGCCAGAGGGGGAGATGTTGGACAGGTTAGTGTATTACTAGCATTATGACTACTGCCGCCACATTAGGTAAAAATTCCGTGAGGACAGACATGAACCTATCCAAGGAAGGTCTCTTCTGCACGAGTTCGCCTGGGGAAGTAACAAACCTTTGCCAGATATTCATCCATGCAAACATTACTGTGTTCCAGTTTGAAGGGCACTGTTTCCAGCGTAATTACTGGGCATAATGAAAATTTAGAACCGATGTCTCAGGGTGACGAGCACAGTGCAGTGCCGCTTAAGACTTTGTAATGGAAAGTTCTGGGTGGCACTATAACTATTATGGGCAGGTGTGGCAGTAATTGCACTACAGTATTTAGTCTTTTAGTATTATTAACTACAATGCCTACGTGTTTCTATCCTAATTTCCATTAAGACAGTTTTCAGCGTTTCCAGTTCAAAATTCAATATTATGTAATTTGCCAGAAGCCTCGCCGCGTTTCAATATTGCTTTTCTCAGTGAAGGTTTTGTTTGATATTGTTTTCATACTGAGTGAAGAATTTAAATTCGGTTGTTTATGCAAAGGAAGACAAAACGTTGGAAGCGATATAGGTTTAAAGGGTGTTTTGTATACCTAGATTATTATTATGAGTTTTGATTGTACTTTGGACGTGAGTGCGAGTTTGCTCCGTACAAAAATAGGTTACATTGATTGGGGACAGCTCGTCGATTAGTGCGAAATTCTTGAGTGCGAGATGACTCCAGCTCGTTTTTTTTTAACTGAATTCGCTACAGAGTATCATTAAACATTTAAATGAAACTGCAGTGCCCCTAGCGGCAACTGTCTACCACCAACAATAAAATTAAAATCTCATCTATGATTTGAAAAAAACTGGTCACGATTCCTAATTAGAAATGACCATTTTTAGAATGTATGTCTGTTTTTCTGAAAGATTGGAATAATAGGCTCCAAAACTGTTCAATGTATTTAATTAATAAAAAAAATATTAAACAGGAATTTTAGCTTAAATTACACATAGTATTTCATGTCAGCTCTCTGACCATTTAACTCAAACCTAAATTTTTTTTTGACTGACTGACGAGACGAGCAATTCGTTCACCCGATGGTAAGCGCTACGCCTGCCCATAACAGTTACAGTGCACCCAAAATTTTGCATCGCATAGTCCTGCGTGGCACTGCACTGCGCTCGTCACCCTGAGACATCGGTTCTAAAGTCTCACATGCCCAGTAATTTCGTTGAAAACAGTGCCCGTCAAACCGGAACACAGTAATATAACCGCTTTTTGCACCGTACACCTTAATTTACTTACATGCAACAAATCCCCAGTCATCATGGCTTTCAGAGCGTATTTCAGTCCAGCACCGCCGTCTGTAATTATACACCGTTGTTCTCACTATCCAATTACACACGGATACCGGAATAGATACCGGTAAGGTACCGTAAATGGGGTACGGTACAAATTGTTGCCTAGAGCCGACACCGCCCGTGCACTGTGAGATTAATTGTAGTGCACGTTGGTATGGTGTAATAGCAGTAGGGGATGTTGGTTGAACCGGTTTTAAATAGTTCCGTATTTGCAAGCCTTATGAAGCAAAACATGTTTTTTTTCCGTTAAGGGGGTATGATTCGTTTATGGCGGGATTTTAAAATTTTAGGCAGTTTTTTGCTGTTTTACTCTATACCGGGTAACTAATTGAAACGGTGATGAAATTTGCGCTAATAGTTTTTTTTTTACGATATTCTGTATTCATATTATATTTTATACTAATGCACCAGATCACTCAAAAAGGCCTTTTGACCGTTAAACTAACGACTGAAGTGTTTATTGACTTATTTGATTTATCAGTATTATTCATAATAATACTATAACTATTTATGAATTTTAACGGTCAATTTTTTTCCTAATGTCGGTAATATTAATAAATAAGATACTACTTCTACTTTAATATATAAGTATTACAATTTTAAAGCCTGAATAAAGCACTGTTTCTTTTTAACAACTAATTAATTACGCTTGAATATTTTAAGTTGAATTTATAATATACATTTGTACGCAACAATTAAGGCATATCACGATTAAAAAGCTCATAATATATTCAATTATTTCGACTGATTTAAGCTCTAATACAATTATAATCTCACTTTATCCCCATAGGTATAGTGACTACGAAAACTTCTAGTTTGAAATGAGTTGACCTACTGTTAATACTGTTCTTAAAGTGCACTGTGTCGTGTCGATTAACTCATGTGTAAGAGATAGTGTTAGTTTTATAGGATCCATTTTTAGAATGGATTTCGATTAAGGATTTCGCAGTTCGAGTTTGCGTTCGCGAGCGGCTGCAGTTAGAAATATAAATGACCATACTGAAGTAAATGAAGGTGTTTCTGTTTCACTTGAAATGAATCATTGAGACGTTCCGGAACAAAAACCGTGAAACCCTCGTCATATATTTAAAAAAAAAAAAGGTTTACACAATGAATCAACGACAATGACAACGCATGAACCCTACACAGCCTATTGGCTTGGAGTTCCAGAAACCAGTAGAGGGTGTCAGGGAGCTGGTGTACTGATTTCCGCTGGTATCGTGGCGTGTGGAAAGATGTAGCCTCTGTCTATCCCAATGGGATAAAGACGTGTGTATGTATGTATAGAAAATATCACCAAATGCGTAAAAACAAATATTAGCTCCTGATCACCGCACCTGCCGCCTATAAAAATTTAAAACTAATACATTGAAAATATTTCATCACATTTAGGAATTACAAGCGATTCGCGCGGGCCCAATTAGGCCTGGATAGCCCGATCGACCATCGGGACCCGTCCCAAATTACCTTCGCAAATTGATGTAGACAGTAAGGACACTTGCTCAATTTTAAAGTCGTTCACCTGGCGTGCCCATAGCAGTTACAGTTCCACCCAGAACTTGGCATTGCATAATCTTGCGCGGCACTGCACTGCGCCCGTCACCCTGACACATCGGCTCTAAAGTCTCATATGCCCAGTGATTTCGCTGGAAACAGTGCCCTTCAAGCCGGAACTCATACATTATAATTATTTTAATCCTACTTTCCTTCTTCCTACTAATATTATAAATGTGAAAGTTTGTGAGGATAGGTGGAGGGATGTTTGTGACTCTTTCACTCAAAAATACTAAACCGATTCTGGTGAAATTTAGCACACATATAGTTTAATACCTGGATTAAAATCCTTACTTATATTATAAATGCGAAAGTAACTCTGTCTGTCTGTTGCTCTTTCACGCCTAAACTACTGAACCGATTAAAATGAAATTTGGTACAGAGATAGTCTAGAGCCTAGGAAAGGACATAGGGTACTTTTTAATGCGAAAAAAGCATTGTAAGGGTTTGAAATAGAGGATGAAAGTTTGTATGGAAATATAAAAGGTTTCGGCTAAACCACTGCAACGATTTAAAAAAATATTTCATTAATTGATATCTACATTGACAGCGAGTAACATAGGCTATATTTTATCCCCATATTCTCGCGGGAACAGGAACTACGCGGGTGAAACCGTGGGGCGCAACTAGTATAGAATACTTTTTATCCCATCAAAATTAATGGTTTCCATGGAATACTACTAAACGTGTGTGAAACCGCGGGGCAGCTTGAACAAATTAAATACTAGGGGCAATTCTACTGCGGTTTTACCTTAGAATAGCTTAGAATTTGGCTTAAAAACTGACCTCAAATTTCACTGAATCCATCTTCACAAACTTGCACATTTATAATATTAGTAGGATTGGATGGGATATAGTTGGAAGTAGGTTTTGTTTTAATATTTCTGGAATAACTGTTTTATGAGTTCTTTTATTTCAATAAATCATCTCTTAATAGAAATTTATTTTTTCTTTTAACAAATGTTCCATGGAATTGAATAGAACAGAAAATTACGTTATTGTACAACAGTTGAGAAATACACGAGATACAAAGAATAGGACTTACCATACTGCTCATATTCTGTATTGAATCCTCTCAATATCACAGCACACCCGAATTTTACCGGTTTCCAGTACCGGTAAAATTCCGGTACCAGTGTAAATTGACAATTATTAAATTGAAAATATCTTGACCCAGTTCCTGAAGTGACTTCGGAATTATTATTGAGTCATTGATTAGGCCCCGAGGGTCGTTAAGGGGTGTTAAGTAGCCTCTTGGGGCGGTTAATTTTTGTATTTTTTTATTCCGTTTTATAAAGGGGTTTGTAATTACATTTCTTTTAATACTCTTTTGTTAATTAATTTACGGAGCTTTACACGAAAATATAAAAGGATAATTCTATCACAAAAATAGACCCTTACATCTAACTAGGATTTCATGAAAATACTAGGTCATTTGTCTCACAAACACACACACATACATATGTACGTACACTACCCAACCTACTATCGAAAAATGATTTTTACTGTCCACCCAAAGGTTGTCTGGAAGAAATCGCTTTCAGCGATAAGACCGCCCATTGCACTACCCTCGTTTACTTATTGTCGTTTTTCTCTACTGTGTTTATTTTTTGGTGTATATAGAGTTTTCTATTCTATTCGAAACTATTGCACTTGTAAAATAAGTGACATTCATAAAAAAGATTTTTTTATGAATGTCACTAATTATTAATTTCCTTAAGGTTCAGTTTTAACCGACAACAATTCCTAAGCCACCCTCGAACAAACAGCCAAAAACACTTAACAGTTCACATTAGGGGTGCAATTTCGGGTTTATTCATTAAATATATCCACCTGTATTTAACTAAAAATTATCATATCTTTGAAACACATTCCTAACTGCTGGCGCATAGATATGGAGCGATGTAAATCAAGGTAGAACAGCCGAAAGAGAAGAAACCTTGAATAGTTTTGCAAAACTATCTAATGATTTTGAAAAGAGAAACAAAAGATAAGTTAATTCAGTAAATCCATAATTAATGGACAATTTCTGGGTAATCAATAGTTTTGTTATAAAAATGCATTAGAAAAAAAAACTGTAGCAAAACGGCTTGCGCTGGGTTGCATCATACTCGCTTCTGCGTTTGGAAAATGAGTGAGAGAAGAACTCTGATAAGGAAAGGATGAATTATGCATTTAATCAATCTATATTATCATGGATTATTTTATAATACTATCGATTTTTTTTATTGTTATTAAATTAAAATCGAAGGCCGAAGGATCAGCTTGAACTTACAGATTATTAATTTATTATCGGGATCGAAATGGCAATTGATTATTGAGGTACATGACAAAATAATCCAAGTTAAATTTGATGAAATTGTATGTTTACATCGGCCATTAACCATTTAAATTCTTTTAAATAACAATAAATGCACCTAGATTGTAACAATATTATCTAATCATTGATATGGTAAGAACATACCAATACTCAAGATATCAAAAAACGATTAAAAACTATTGTTAATTGCATTATTGTATAACGAGGCCTCGCTTCAGATTATGGTTTAAAAAGAAAATATCAAAAACTGACTTGCTTCCACATCATCCTCATCACAACCAATATCCGCTGGAAACAAGGCCTTTCAAACCGGAACACAGTATTGTTTGCGCACTACTGCTTGGCGGTTGAATAACTACTTACACACATGTACAAGCGTTATTTTATTTGTATAAGTTGTCAATTCAGTTTTTTGTTTGGATTGTCCGGGATATGGCTCAAGTCAGCCCTAAGACCATTCTATCGTCATATAACTCTGTGGCACATTTGAACCTAGTTTTCGCCGTACATTTCACGTCCTCATTAGCAAAGCTCAGCGGTTAAAGCTGGTAATATCCGGTAATACCGGTATTGTGAGGATGTAACGTTAACCGTTATAGGTTGGAAATTTAACCGCTTTTAGCTGGATGCCAAAAGCGGTTATTTTTATGGCCGTAGAGCAAACTTGGCTATCAGAAATAGTGTTTATACAATAGCTGAATGAATAAGTCCGTGATATTTTAGTCGATTGTTTTAATTGAAAACACATTTTGATGATTCGATGGACGAGCAAAGAAAGGCGAGCGGAGAACGCAGCGGTGAGTCAGTTAACTCGGAACAGTGAAAATCTCGATAGTTTAGTCGGGAGCGATTTCACCCACAAATTCTAACAATTCATGCATTGTTAGATTTAGATTTAACACCTTGACAGCTCAACCGGTTTTTACATTTAGGCACCGGTACCGTGTGTGTTTCCCAGCACTGGCGTGCCGTCTGTGTGAGCCGCACTGTAGTAGCGCCGCGTTAAACACACACGTCTGTGTTTCACCGCACAGCCGGCACGTAAGCGCACACAACAGGTGTGTTTTTCCGCACCCGCGTAAAGTTATAAAAAAACACATCTTTTCAGCAGTGAACGTGATAAAAAAAAGAAATCTTATTTGCTAGTGTCACCGCACCCGCAATCATGTTTCCTTTTTTTAACCTTTAAATAAATCTTATCACTGATCCTACTTGATGTTATAAATGTGAATATTTGTGAGGATGGATGATGATGGATGGATGTTACTCTGTCACGCAAAAACTAATGAACGGATTTTAATTAAATTTGGCATACATATAGTTTATTACCTTTTTTTTGAGGTGCTGAAATGCCGTCGCACTGTCCCTTCCGCCACGGGGGTGATGCAGGGGTGAATGTGCTACTGGAACCCCCTAAAACGCCCCTGGAGCAGCCCTTTGCCGAGGAAGGGCAAGATTAGATAGTTTATTACCAGGATTAACAAGTAGAATACTTTTTAATCCCCTAAAAATTAAGAGTTTTGCGAGATATAATTTAACGCGGGTGAAACCGCGGGGCGCATCTAGTAATTTATCGTACTAACCACACATTCATACATTTTATCCACAGTAAAAAGACAAATCAAAATCCCATTCACAGTACATCAAACAGTAAATTCTTATGTTCATATTATTATGAAATTCAACACCATTGTAATAACATCACGTACAATATTGCATGGTCTGTTTGTCTGTCAATGTATCGCATACGTGCAATAAGGGCACCTATACACGACAGGTGGAAGCAGTGTTGCCGTATTTATTTGTATTGGTAGGCCTCTTCTGCAAGAGACTGCCTGGGGAAGTACCACCTTTGTCAGATATTCGTCCGCCAAGCAGTAATGTGAAAACAATATTTTATACCGATTTTCTGCGAAATTACTGGGCATATGAGACTTTAGAGCCTATGTCTCGGGGTGACGAGCGCAGTGCAGTGCCGCGCAAGACTTATGCAATTGAAAGTTCTAGGTGGCACTGTAACTATTATGGGCTGGCGTAGCGCTTACCACTACGTGAACGACATATTTCTACCTTTTCCAATCATCCATTGCTATCGCTATAAGAACCCTGCATGCATTTTAGCAAGGAAACGACGGCATCTCCGCATTTTTCTACAATTAAAATTGAATCCTAATATTACGCAGAATAAGAATCAATCTCAATTGTACGTATATTATACTAGATGTAAGTATTTTAGTCACGGTTGGTTTTGATAGATTCCCAACCCCCTCCCCCGCCCCTTCTATAAGCTACTAAAGGGATAGAATATTGTCTAGGTGTCTAGCTTTCGATATTAAATAAAATATAGAAATACGCAATGTTCTTATCTAGAAATAATTCGGAGTATAAGCACGTTTCATCGTAAATCATATCAAAATGGATCCAGCCAATATTTTGTTCAATTTCAATTTAGGCTGTTGATTAAACTGAAGATTATGAATTATTTATATTGTCTAGACAAAGAGGTTTTTATCTTTGAATGACACCGAAATGTGGGAAAAACTTATAAAGAACTTTTTTTTTAAATCATACAGACATACAGATATCTAAAGTAGGTATGCACAACACCACATTATAGTGAAAATAGTGTGTGTATAGTTTGTTTGTGATTATTGCGGGTTGGTGACGATGACCTTTGTCTTAAATGCATTAGTTTATAAAATTTAAACAAAAATTTGGAATCGTGTAAATAAATTAGAATTAGAGGAAAAATAATTTAAAAAATGAGGTGAAGAGCAATTCCCTATAACTTTAATTTAAAAAAAAGTTATGACGATGAATAAATCATTTCATCATCATCAACCCATAACGTCCCACTGCTGGGCACGGGTCTCTCCTCACTTTCATGAGGAGGGTTAGGCTATAATCCACCACGGGGTCCCAGTCCGGATTGGTGGATAACATACCTAGCTCCGAAATAATTCACGGGTAGGTATGTGGGTTTCCTCACGATGAATAAATATGAATGTAAATATTCATCATCAACCTTTACGTCCCACTGCTGGGCAAATATGCAAATATTAATAAAACTATTTTAATGATATAAATTATTCCATCACGAAGCGGTTAAGGATAAACAACAGCCATCCATATCAACATACTTACACAGTAAATCAAAAACAAATAAAAAGCCGCAAAAACGACTCAAACCTGAAACATTTTTCACAATAAAAGTGCCACGTGTCACAGTCACACTTATCCTGAATTACAGGCGGCGTACGTAATAAGGGGAGCCTTCCGCTGAAAGTTTAATAAGCAAGAACAAAGGACTTACTGAATATAGATACCTCACAATGTCATAATAATGTACTGCTAACTGCAAAAGTAGATAGATAGATGGATAGATAGATAAACTCTTTACTAAAACACCACAGAACAAAGAAAACTTAAAAACTAGAACAAGTTTAACAATAAGTGTCACAATGGGCGGTCTTATCAACCAAAGTAAATGAAGGTCGGACACGTTTCAAAAACCACGATAAAGACTTTTTTTTGTTTGACTGAGTGACGTAACGAGTAAGTCGTTCATGTGATGGTAAGCGCTACGCCTGCCCATAACAGTTACAAGGCCACCCAAAACTTTGCATTGTGTAATCCTGCGCGGCACTTCACTGCGCTCGTCACCCTGAGACATCGGCTCTAAAGTGTCATATGCCAAGTAAAATTAAATTTCATAAAGTACATATAAAGTGTTCTATTATGAAAATCCATTAAAAAAACATGAAGTAAAAATGTATAGCTTTATTTCCGACTAAGCTGTCAAACGAATGAAAAAGCCTTTATGCATTTTTACCTTTTTAAAGTGTAATTGGCTGTTGTTAGCCCATTAAAGCATGATTGTAGTGAGTTGTCTTTCCTTCCATCACAGAATAAAATATAGTACTAAATACAGAAGAGCCACTATCCACCCGCACTTCTACCCGCAATCTACGGGACAATTGGCGGGACAGTCAACGTAACACTCCCAAATGTAATGGACAAAGGGTTAGTATGAACCTTCATAATAGCGGGTTGTCATTGGTTTTGGTTGCGTAGTACCTTTCAGTGCTTAGACACGCATTTAGCGCGAGAACGAACGTCATTTATATAATAATTATCATTCATCATCACCAGCTGGAAGACGTCCACTGCTGAACATAGGCCTCCCCCATAGAATGCCACAACGAGCGGTTGCTATCTGTCCGCATCCAGCGGCTTCCCCACCACGTCATGGGGCCACCCCTTAAGTGTGAGGCCACTTCTACATGAGACAGCCTTGAGAAGTATCACATCTTTGCCAGATATTGATCCGCCAAGCAGTAGTGTGCAAACATTACTGTGTTCACTGTTTTCAGCAAAATTACTGGGCATATGAGACTTTAGAACCAATGTCTCAGGGTGACGAGCGCAAAGCAGTGCCGCGAAAAATTATGCAATGCCAAGTTCTGGGTGAGACTGTAACTGTTATGGGCAAGCGTAGCGCTTACCATCAGGTGAGTGACTTGCTCGTCTCGTCACTCAGTCAAATAAAAAAAAAAAACCTCGTGGGGACTGTCTGACGCTACGTCTTCCGCACCGTGGTCGCCACTAGAGAACCTTTCTTCCCCAACGGCTGTCAAATCAGCTTATTCGTGTCGAGTGTCCAGAGTTTGGTTTCGTGCAAGCACTGGAAAGTAAATCCTTTCTTTGCTACGATAATGAAACATTTACGGTTGACACATTGACAGGTCTCATAGAGGATATTGTTAGCACTAACGGTTGCTAAATAAGTGGGGGGGAGGGGACAGAACCCACCCTGATATGTTGTTTATGGACTGGACTGACGGACTCTTGTACGTTCAAATGTTTTTTTTAGTATGAAATTTTTATTTAGAAGTGAAACTTCTTTACGAGCGCTTAACTTGGGGAGTAAGTTAATGAATGCGTTACGAAAAGTGTGATCGGACGAGTCGAATGGAAGTTGAAAAGTTAATATAAATAATAAACAAATAATTATATAACAAATTAAAAAAAATAAAAATAAAGAAAGTAAATAAAAAATAAAAAAAGCTAATGGAGTTTTACTTCAGTCGCGTGGTTGTGTGATAAACCAACAATAAATAAATCAGATTTATTCATTTACAAAACCAAAAAATTTTTTTAATCCTCACCGCAAACGAACGCTTGCTTCTCTCGTAACTCAGTCATATAAAAAAAAGTGCAACCACTCAAACATTTCTCCCCGAAAATCATAAAATTACTTAAAGCATCAAAATTTAAAGCAGCTTCTCATGCTATTTTCATTTTTCATAATTTTCACAAAAAAATAAAAAAAAAACCCCGTCCGGCCCGCCGCCCTGCATGAATCTTTAAGCGCACACTCGCCGTCTAGACCATTTCGAAGATACAAAAAACTTAAAGCCCTGATTTGATTTTGTAAAATACATTTTGTTAGTTTGTAATAGAGTTTTAAATTGGTTTTGTCGATCGTATTATAAATAGAATTTGGAATGAGACAGCGTATAAGGTATTAAAAGGAGGTAAAGAAGAAGGAGTTAGAGGAGGTATTAGGTGTCTTTGGCTTGATATGAATTGAACTTTCTGTTTTATTTTTAGTTTTCAACGTGGCCTTTATTAACTAATTAATATTTATTAACTAATTGTTAACTAATCCCTACTTATATTATAAATGCGAAAGTAACTCTGTCTGTCTGTTGCTCTTTCACGCCTAAACTACTGAACCGATTGAAATGAAATTTGGTACAGAGATAGTCTAGAGCCTAGGAAAGGACATAGGGTACTCGAAAATCGGGTATCGCGAAAAAAATATTCTAAGGGTTTGAAATAGGGGGTGAAAGTTTGTATGGAAGTTTCGTCTTTTTTGAAGCTAGAAGCTTGAAATTTTTTAGGCTTTTGATTAGATATAAATAAATTTGGCATTCAAAGTTTGTAAAACTATACCCTTGAGGGGTAAAATAAATATAGGGGATGAAAGTATGTATGGAAATATGTAAGGTTTCGGCTAAACCACTGCACCGATTTAAAAAATTATTTCACTAATGGAAAGCTATATTGACAGCAAGTAACATAGGCTATATTTTATCCCCATATTCTTGCGGGAACAGGAACTACGCGGGTGAAACCGCGGGGCGCAGCTAGTTCTAACTATCTTTAACATACAGCAGTTGGATAACCTACAAAAATAAAAGACTTATAGGTATTGCTAATACATTGGATTGCAATGCTTATATTATGATCTAAATAAATATTGTCATATATAATAAATCTACTATACATTATATAGATAGATAAACTTTTTATTGAAACACCACAGAACAAAGAAAACTTAAAACTAGAACAAAACAAATTTTACAATAAGTGTTTTTTAATTTTTTATTTGTTATCTAATAATTTTTTTTATTGAATATCACCTTAATATATCTAAAAAACAATGTGGGTTAAATCTTATTATCTTTTGAATAAATTTTCTAGTTGCTGCATATTATATATTTGTATTAGTATGTATGTTTATTATATTATGGTATATACTAAGTTTATCTATTATGTTACAATGTATTTAAGTTTATTTTGTGTATAATATGTATCTATTTATTTATTTATTTGTTTTATTCTATGTATATAAGGAAAGCCACCGTCCGATGTCCTAATTACTCCTCTCCGTGCATGGTTGTCTGGAAGAGATCGCTCTGAGCGATAAGACCGCCCATTGTGACACTAATTGTAAAATTTGTTTTGTTCTAGTTTTTAAGTTTTCTTTGTTCTGTGGTGTTTCAATAAAGAGTTTATCTATCTATCTATCTATCTATATCTGACAACAGTGATTTAATTTTCTCCATATTTCCCATGGGTAAAGTGATCTCAATAGTGAGAGGAAATAGCGGTTAATAATTCCAATTTCGCCATAGAATAGCTATAGGGTCTAAATGAATTACGGATTCATAGGTCCGCTTCTACCGGATTAATTCCAGGGTGTGATAGCTTCGGCCATTCCATCTTAATTACTTCTATGGATTATTCCTTGAGTAATGGTGAATAAGATTTACTACAGTTCTGTAAATAAATGAGCAAAAAGTTTCATTTTATTATGGACCTGGTACGCATTTGACTTTGCGAACAAAAGATAAAAGATTCTGACAGTTTTATCGGGTTAGGGGGGGGGGGGGACACACACATTACACTAGTAATTGCGGAAAACAAAGACCAATTTAAATATTTGAAGATTACGATATGTTCGGCAGGGGGGGAGAGCGGTCTTTGCGTTGGAGGAGCGTGCGTGGTCCTTGGGGTTAAACGTTTCGGACAAAAGCTTTGTCTTTAATGACTGTCTATTCTTGTTGTTACCACGAAATAAAAGATAATTAATCCATAATGTAGTTGTTCATTTTTGTTTTTTTTTTTGCTTAAAATGATTTGGGTGGTTTTAATTTTGAGTCTTAACAATATTTTCTGTTAACATTAGTTCAAAACAAAACTCCACAGTTTTCACTTACCCCATTTTGTCACCGGCGCACGTAATTTAATTGTTTCATCCAAGACTCGTTCCTTTGTTCAGTTTCGAGATATTTATTAACCATTGTCTAGTTTACCGCTTTATCTAGGTAATGAAAAATGCAGTCAAACCTTTGTGCAGTCGCGGAGTTTGCAAACGGGTCAACTGTTGTTTTGCAGTCAAAATTGTTGACCTATTTGTGTCAACTGCTGTAGGTTTGTGCTCGCAGGGGAGTTTGAGCTCACTGCGAAACAAATAACTGTAATTAAACAATGCGAAAAATTATGTTCTGCGAACTGAACATAAAACCAAATTTGCATTATTTTTAAAGTTCATATCACTGGTAATAATTCAGAAGGATTTTTAAGCTACTGTTTTGGGCAGGCCTGGCGCTTACCATCCGGTAAATGTCATGATTGACTGCACAAAAATGAAGCTTCCGGTGTAAGTACGCCACCCACCCTACAATCGAAAAATGTTTTTTACTGTCCATCCAAAGGTTGTCTGGAAGAAATCGCTTTCAGCGATAAGACCGCCCATTGTACTACCCTTGTTTACCTATTGTAATTCTTCTGTACTGTGTTTATTTTTGTTTCCGGTGTACAATCAAGAGTTTTTCTATTCTATTAACACGGAGATGAAGTTTTAAACGTTAAACACCTTGCTCGGTGATCCTTACTGCCGGATATCCGATTGGGTAGTACCTCACGAAATATGGTTTAGCATTTAATAGAGACTTCTAAAAATAATTTACAACTTTAGTTTGTAAGCATTTTACTGTCTAAATTTAATTTAGTAACCACAGTTTAATTTAATTAAATAGAAACTAAATACTTCCAGTTGATAGCTTTAAATAAATCAACGACCAACACCTCTAACTTAATTAGTCCAAACTAACTAACAAACCGGTATTTCGGTACCCGATACTTGGGTTTAGGGTTGGGTATATGACAATCGGTTACGGATACAATTTTTTTTTATTAGTAATTTATATTATGTTGTGTTTATTTCATGTTTTATTTATTTAATTTATTATTTTTCTATTTTTTATTTTTATTTTTTATCCACCATCTGGATCTGGCCCCCGTGGTGGATTATGGCCTAACCCTCCTCACGAAAGTGAGGGGAGACCCGTGCTCAGCAGTGGGACGTTATGGATTGATGATGATGATTAAAAAAAAAAAAATATAATTAACATATTGTAAAATTTAAATTTATTTTCTGGGAAAATAATTATTGTTTTACCGGCTGTGTGTAGACACACCACAATAATTGTCTTTGTCTGTATATTGTATGTCTACGTACATACAGGCCGCGTTTGTTACCTATCTACGAATTTGATTTAATTTTAACTTTCTACAATGACCTTAAGATGACAAAGGAAATAACGGAGTGGTAGCCAAGAGGAGCGCAACGCCTGCGAGGCAGACCACCAGCCCGATGGTCGGATGACATCGCAAAGCACGTCGGGATGGACTGGATGAGACTGGCACAGGACCGGAACAAATGGCGTGATACAGAGGAGGCCTATACCCAGCAGTGGGTGGATACGGGCTGAATAGAGACTATGACCATGGTCTGAAAAACACCCAGAATCGGTACAAATTCCTGTGGTTCGCGCAATTTTTGGTCCTGCACTGAAATCCACTCACAATTTCATGCTTCGTAGTGGGCTCATCATCAAATCACGTCACAAAGGCAGCCATTTTGGACAGTACTTTGATAGTATTGTTCAGACAGAACCTTTATCATCATCATCATCGGCCAACTGTCCGCAGTTGAACAAAGCCCTTCATAAGCAACTTCCACTACGGAGGCCATCAAAAGAGATGAAGAAGTAACCGCTATCCGGAAATATCGGATAATGTCCGTTACACAGATATCCATTACGTTTCTGCTCGGTGCTTTCCGTATCACTCTGTACATAAATCACTCTTAAACCCCCGTATCTGAATGGAACCATTACGTTCTCGATGGCTTGACTTTGATTTGTATAGGTAGTTACGGTTTTTAGGTTAATGTTCGGTACCGGTAGTACATTCCTTTTATTTTTCGGTACCTTTTTGTTTTTGTATGCTAGCTTTATGGACTGAATTTTGAGTGCGATTTTGGGATTTCACTTTTTTTTGTTAAACTTTTTGTTGGTATTACTGTTGGGTGGCCATAAATACTTTATTGGAACCTTTTTTTCCTTTTTTTGACTGGTAATTTTGTTTTTTTCTTGGATGGAATACAATGCAATACGTTTTCGTTAAAAGGTACAGTCGGCCACAGAAGTACCTGAAAATGTCTTTAATTACAATTTAATTTGACTCGCACAATTTATTATATTCTTTGTAGTATACAAAATTTATGGTATGTAAATATTCATCTTATTTTGAAGCCTAATTTATTGCTCTAGTTTTTCTCACGTTACAGATCCTGAAATCTAACTAGGATTCCCTGAATCTGGAGAAACAGGAACTACGAGGACCATGGTCCTACAAACACCCAGAGCTAGAGCAAATACATGTGGTAGTCAAGACTTTTATTCACCATCAACCCATAACGTCCCACTGCTGAGCACGGGTCTCCCCTCACTTTCGTGAAGAGGGTTAGGTCATAATCCACCACAAAGCTCTGGTCTGGATTGTTGGATAACATAACAACCTCTGAAATAATTCTCGGGTAGGTAATATGGGTTTCCTCACGATGTTTTCCTTCACCGAAAAGCGAGTTACTTACTAGCGAGACTTTTATTATAAATCATTTTTTTTTATCAAATAGACTCAGTTTTTATGAGAAAAAAATGTAATATTATTTAGTATCCAAAATCAAAGCTTTGGTAGCTTCGATAACTAACAGCCAAAACAAGTTAAAATAGGCTTCAAAAAGTTCATTGCATGAACTTTTGACTCGGCTGGAAACTAATCTGAAATTCGGCACGCACGGTGCGGACGTCTACCTAATTGACCACTTCACCGGTACCGGATCATGGAATGCTGACACAGGTACCGAATACCGGGTATAAATAGGGATGTGACTCCAAATAAAATATCGATGAACAGTTAACCAACAAAAACAATAAAAAAATCGATTAAAGTTTTTTTTTAGGTATTTCAATAACGAAGTCGTATATAGTTTAAGAATGCTACTGGAAGAAACATGCTAATTTGACGTGTGGGGGAATCGAACCCGCAACTCCACGCTTCGCAGTAATTTCATAACCAACTACGTTTTATAACACCAAAAACAAACGTCCAAAATTTCACATTTAAGTAATGATAGTACATAGTAATAATTCCCAAAAAAAAAAAACTTGAGAAGTCCTATCGACAACTATTTCCGGTATAATTGCAAACTCTAGCTTTAAATTTAGAATGTCCGGTTAATTGCGCCGGACCACACCGGTATTTACTAGATGTAGCTTTAATTTGGCTAGAAATGGGTCGTGACGCTGTTTTGCCGCGTTTTGCGGTTTTGATTCTGAAGCAAAACCGACCCGTATTTTGTTTTGTATTTAATTATGAGGTCATTTTAGTTGACTACTACAAATGAGGGTATGTTTGTAACGTTTATGAATGTTTATGTGGATGTATTTTTTTATATAATAATTAATAGGCTAGCATTTCAATAATGTCTTACTTGTACCATTCATAAGAGTCAGAAAGTTAACGAATTCATTCCAGATCCGGCGCATCCAAAAAACGTTATTCAGAATTACTATCGGAAAGTCGGTTTTCGGATGCGTTTAATTGGAAATGAATTCGTCAGAATCAAATTCGAACACTTTACGGCACTTGGAAAAAGAGGTACTGGTTTCTTATTTTGACCTTGGCTAGGAATTAAGTCAGTGTCACCACATTGTCTGAGGCTGCGGTGTGTTCCTTTACATTACAGGATATGGAGCAGGAGGAGCTGGCAGCTGGTGCGACATCGTGTGTTTTGAGTCTCTTGAGGAACTGCTCAAAAGTTTGCTTTATGAAAGAAAAAAAAGGGTCGAAAACTTAAGCAATGACATCCCCGTAAAAAACAGTTAGCACAAAACCAAAAACCTGGCATAGTCCACTCTTTTGGACATTCAAACATAAGTCTATACATAGCACAACTGCAATAAAAGAAATAAAACCGTATACGGTAATCCGATAAGCCAAAACCGTATTGGTAATATAATATCCTAAAACCATTCTGAGAGAGCTGTCCATTAAACTGGAGCATATAGCATGCATGAGAATCGGTACCGCTATAACGGAGTACCGAAATAACTCGGTACCGCTTTAGTAATACCGGTACTTTATAATATTTATGAGGTCATAAACGAAGCGGTAATAAAAATGCCATTTATGCAGTTTTTATGCATTAGTCGGGCTAGTTGGAGTTCTGTCGAGAAGAATACAAAACTCATTTTGTGAAGTGAAACTCGATTTCGCGTAAACATAGATTTTTGTTGCATTGTGTATTATACAAAAGTCAACTTAACGCTTTTGAGAATAAGATTAGTTTCCGAATGGCAAAATTAAATTATATTCACAATGTCATAGCTTTACGCAGTTGTAATAGAAACTGGATTTTTGCTCTAGTATACAAAAGTCAACTTAATGATTTTAAAAATAAGATCGGTTTCTGAATAGTAATATTATGTCCAGTATTATGTGTATTAGAATTAATAATAATCTTTGATTACTAGGGATAGAATAGAACAGAATAGAAAGGTCTTTTCACAAAAAAAAAAAACACAGTACAGAAAAAATACAATAGGTAAACAAGTGTGCGTTCTCCTTTGATTAGATCTTTTAAGAGTACTGGAGGCCTACCATGACGTCTTATAGCGATTCAGTTCAGGACCTAAACTGAGCCGCGTCGCATAAGCGTACCGTGACATCTTATTTTTCATGTTGCTGCCATTTTCAACCTTAACCGGATCCATTTAAGATTGAAAATTTCAACAACCTAAATTGAGTCGCGAATAAGCCAATCTCAACCTGAACTGGATCCAGTTTAGGTTGAAAATGGCAGCAACATAAAAAATAAGACGTCACGGTACGATTATGCGATGCGGTTCAGTTTAGGTCTTCAATTGAATCGCTATAAGAGGTCATGGTATGCCTCCTGTACTTTGGGAAGTAAAAAAAAATTGTACGGAACCTTGCACCAAAAATGTATCCTCTATAATTCCGTCCACTACGAGTAAACCAATTCCAGTAATAACCGATATTTTTACGACTTGCGAAACTACCCTTCTTTCTGTATCAGGTGTTCCGGCAATTATATCGAGTCGTGTAATGTACAAAGGGAGGAAGGGGTGAAAGTTTTTGTGTGTGTGTGTGTTTGTCATCTCTTCACGCCGAAACGGCTGTACGGATTTTGATGAAATTTAGTAGGGGAGACCCCTATGCCCTGGGCGGGTACCGAACCCGCAACGTTACGCGTCGCAGTCGGCTCATCGCCCACTACGCTATAGAAGCCGTGGGTATAAGAGTCAGGTAACTTTCAGGCGTGCATTTTTGGGTACATCTGTAGAAATTTTTTTCAATCTTAGAATATTTTGTTGTGACTTTTTTCCGGACTATACTGTGGCGGTCGACATTCTGTTTCACTTTTGATTCAGCCGACAGTAGAATGGACGAGATTGGATGAGTTTTTTTGTGAAATAATTGAGGCATGCCCTTTTTGTATAATATTTTTGGGGAAAAAAGGGGATGTAGAAAAAAATGTTCAGGTCCTACTGCATACACGTCACTGTTATGGGCAGGCGTTTACCATCGGGTCAATGACCGGCACGTCTATTGTCTCAGTAAAATACTATGAAAAAATTATAGAAAAAAACCATGAACCAAATTGACGTCATTTACTATAAATTTTTGACGTAAGCTCTATACAGGGGATGTAGTAAACCAATGGTACAGGGTGATTGGTAATTTTAATAATTTCTTGAACAATGAGAAACATGGTTCATATTGACATAAAAGTGGGGTTTATATATGAGTACATGTTTTTTACTGTCCATCCAAAGGTTGTCTGGAAGAAATCGCTTTCAGCGATAAGACCGCCCATTGTACTACCCTTGTTTACCTATTGTAATTTTTCTGTCCTGTGTTTAATTTTGTTTCTGGTGTACAATAAAGAGTTTTTCTATTCTATTCTATTCTACAGGGGCGGTTCGCACCGCAAGCAGTCCGCAACGTGGTGTAAATCACCCCAGCATCTACTCTTTCTGAACGGGTATTTCGCACCTCGTTCAGGCCTCAGCGGTGCGAAACGATCCATTCAACATTAGCAATTGGTCCATTTGCACCAAAAACAAGTTTAAAAACGGTGGAGAAAAAACTGTTATAAAGTTTTTATTAAGTAGAAATGTTTTAATATTTTCCGGTATTTTTTTTTATAAAATACGTATTCGGTACTGAAAACTGATCAGAATGAGTAAAAATACCATTATATTAAGTCTCCATTTTATTTACAAATCTAAAGCTCAATATAATCAAAGCGCCTAAAGAAACTTTACGAACCTAAAAACTTTAAGCAAATATCACGGCCGTAACGAAATGTCACCATAAATTTAAATAAAACTCATTGCTTAGATTAAGTTAGATGTATGTACGAAGATTAATGTGCTTCTATAAATTACAACTGACTTTTGAGTGAACGAAAGGGTGAACTTGCGTCATTTATTTACACCTTGGATAATACGTTCTGACTTATAGAATTACTTGACTTCTTCAATGATATACATTGCTAGCTGTGCCAGCGATGCCACCAGCGTTGACTAAACACGTTCACTGCTTACGTGGTTTTTTTTTTTTATTTCAATGTGTGACAAGACGAGCAAGTCTTTAACCTATTGGTAAGCGTCACAGTACCACCCAGAACACTGCATTGCATAATCCTCCGCGGCACTGCAACGCGCCTGTCACCCTGAGACATCGGCTCTAAAGTCTCATATGCCCAGTAATTTGACTGGAAACAATGCCATTCAAACCGGAACACACTAATGTTTGCACACTACTGCTTGGCGGATGAATATCCGGCAGGAGGCCTCCCACTACTTCACTTTACTACACATTTTTTGGCACCGTGTGTCCAGGTGTTTTCCAGGACTGACGTGCCGTCTGTGTGAGCCGCACTGTAGTAGCGCCGCGTTAAGCACACACGTCTGTATTTCGCCGCACAGCCGGCACATAAGCTGCGCTAACACAACAAGTGTGTTTTTCCGCACCCGCGAAAAGTTATAAAAAAACACATCTGTGTTTTCAGCAGTGAACGCGTTAACCCAGAGGAACCACCAATTATTACGCATCGCATGTTTTTTTAAATAATAGGTGGCTAAGAAGCAAGCGGCCCACCCGATGGTAAGTGGTCACGGCCGACATCTGCAACGCCAGGGGCATTGCATATACGCTGCCTACCTTTATTAGAAAGGAATGCTTTAACTTTTCTTCTAAAGTCACGCATAACTGTGTCACTTTAAGTTCACAATTCAGAAAAAAAAATATCCTACTGTCCCCAGCTTTACCCACATAAAACAAGCACGCAAAGATGAGATTTTTGCAAAAAATTAAGGTAACTCCCCCAAAATCCGTTCAAACAATACGTGATAAAATCATTCGACGAAAAAAGCCCCTATAAACATTCCCATCCCTTCAGGGGTAAATAAAATTATAACCTTTGACCTGAATTGGGCGGCGGCGGGCACCGGTCCGGGATATACCGGTATTAACCAGAAATGTCCGGGTGATACTGGTATCGATGTCACAGTATAATTAATAGGTCATGTTCAATGAAACCTGCTGTTCGGTTTACTTATTTGAAGATTAATCATCATCAACCCATATCGTCCCACTGCTGAGCACGGGTCTCTTCTCACTTTCGTGAGGAGGTTTAGGCCATAATCCACCACTGCAGCCCGGTCCGGATTGGCGGATAACATACCTACCTCTGAAATAATTCTCGGGTAGGTATGTGGGTTTCCTCACGATGTTTTCCTTCCCGAAAAACGAGTGATAATTACGTACATTTGCTTTACAGAAACACATTGGTACGTGTCCGCACTGGGATTTGAACTCACGACCTTCTCCTTGGAAGGCAGATGTTCTCCCACTCGGCTACCACCGCTTCCACTTGAAGATTAGACTACGATAAAAAATACTGGCAATAAACACATAAATGCAAACAGTTACGCCTTTTTCCCGTTGTAGTAGGCAGAGACTACAGCTTACCTCAAGCTACAATCCTGACAGACCTCTTTCGCTTCTGCCACTTAAATAAAAACAAGCTAATAAAATGTACGGCAATTTCAAAATGCTATTTTGATTCAAGAGCGGCTTACGTATAGCCGAATATGAACTGACACAGACCGATGATGATGGTGAAAATATTGCCTAAGAAATACGTAATAATTAATGCTAAAATTAAGCACTAGCGTCGTATCGAACGAAACAAACCACGTATTTTGACACTGCTTTATTTACGTCCATCTTTATCGGCTGCAATGATTGACCATAAAACTATTTAATAAAAATTTCAAAACAAAAGACGATCGCAAGGCATTAATATTGTGCTCGCTCACCAGTCATGCCATCTCCCTCACCCAGACTGGGGCTACCGTATGAACTTACCTTACTGCTAATACACTGTGTCACGTCCACTTCACCTAATTACAAATGCTCGTCGTTTTGACGCGACTCCAAACTGATTAATGCTCCAAATGATGATGCTGTGTGGAGCGATTTAGCACGATGTAGGGCGATGTTTTGCTTTGATTTCTGAATGCCCCAAATTATGATACTTTATGAGCAATCAAACTGCTACTATTTTTAAAGTGAAAACCTCTTTAGGCGCGTTGAGCACTTTTTGGGTGAACATAAATCACGGAACTCGCGTAATCGTCACCGAACGCTTTCCATGAGCTATTTATGTATAATTTTTTGTACTTTATGGGTGAACAAAAACATTAAAAAATAAAAAGTTCTTATTACAAATCAAGTTTTTCTTAAAAATTAGACCTCATTAGAAAAGCCCACTCAAAGCGTTTATTAATCCTTGATCATAAACACTTCTTTATAAACCAAAAATAATTCTAAAATAAAAATCTAATAGCTCGACGGTATAGTTCACAAGTTACCTTTTTTTTCATATTTCCAAATACGTTTGCAGTGCCAGAGAATTGTTTATATTGATATATTGCAGTGAGTAAATAACGATACAATGCAATATCGGGCCATATCAGTGCACACAAATATGAAATGTTGACCTAAATAGCTATATAGGGTTAAATATAGAGCGCAGTTCTATATAATATAGGGAGACCATAGTTTTGGTTTTTTTCAGATAATGTACTTTTTTTTGGATTTCAAAAAAGGGGATGTTTCATGTTCTATTGTATTTATTATTTGTTTTTTAATTATCTATCTGTCCTTCCATTCGTCTCACTTTAGAACAGAAAGAAGGTTAAGGTTAACGTAATTTTTTTATAGCACAGTGTGATCTAAGTCCGAATATAAGTCACGCTTTTCATAACTTAAATTACCTATTTATACGTGGAAAAGCGTGACTCAAATGCGGGTTTATGTCACAAGTGCTATAAAATATTATATTATAGTACACGATACTTGTGACTTAAGTAATGCACGGCGATTAGCACTCGGGCGCTAACTTTACGCCGTGCAGTAATAGGCTTCTTAAGTCACGAGTATCGTAATTTACTATTTATAGAAATGGTGTTACGCTCATGGTTTTTTTTTCACTGAGTGACGATACAAGCATGCATCTGATGAATAGCGCTACCCCTGTCCATAACAGTTACAGTGCCACCCAGAACTTTGCATTGCATAATCTTGCGTGGCACTGCACTGCGCTCGTCACCTTAAGACATCAGCTCTAAATCGATTTATAGTGAGGCGTTTAGTCTCAGGTTTTTGATAGTAATTATGGGCATCATTTTTTTTTTACTTGTGGTGGGACGGTTGGTTATGTGGGACTCCCCGCCAGCTAGCGTGACAGTATACCCACTGAACCCCAGGGTGTTCCAACGGGATGCCTTTTGTCAGGATATGGGTACGTAACAAGAGCGGTGGTAGCCTAGTGGGAGAACGTCCGCCTTCCAATCAAAAGGTCGTGAGTTCAAATCCCAGTGCAGGCACGTACCAATGTGTTTCTGTAAAACATATGTACGTTATTATCACGCGCTTTTCGCTGAAGGGAAACATCGTGAAGAAACCCACATACCTACCCGAGAATTATTTCGGAGGTGGGTACGTTATCCACCAATCCGGACTGGGCCCACGTGGTGGATTATGGCCTAGCCCTCCTCACGAAAGTGAGGAGAGACCGTGCCCAGCAGTGGGACGTTATGGGTTGATGATGATGGGTACGCAGAATGTCTTCTGCGGGCCGGACATTATGGACACCCTACATTAACTATAGGTATTCTAGCGAAATGGTGGATACTGGGAATTCAGCCGATGTTTGTAAGGCAGGCTGAACCGAGTCGAGGATATGTACAAAACTGATAGTTTTCAGCTGAATTCCGGTTTATATGCGGTTTCGTATTTCTATACCGCTTCTAGAATATCGGAATAGTGCATTTGTTAAATCACTTTTATGTTATTTATTTTATCTTTCCAAGTCTTACGACTGGTTTCTGGAACGGTTGTTAACGCTTTCAGTGCTGAGAACACGACTGTCGTGTTTTGCCTTGCCGCGAGTGCGGGAAAACACAACTGTTGTGTTTGTTGTATGGGAAAATACTATGGAGGTTTGCAGAGCCGTACCCGTGGCTAGACAAGTAAATCGGTCCAGCAGTGAAAGTGTTAACTTTGACAACAGATTAAGTATATTGCTGTCCTTGTCATTTATTTCGTGCCAGACAGAGATAACGATATCTTTAATCTTCTGCCAAAGTTAACATGCGTTCCAGAAACCGCCTGTTTAGATTCAAGATACAGTTAATTTCATATTATTATATCTCACTAATTTCACTAATATTATAAATGCGAAAGTTTTGTGTTTGTTCTCTCTTCACGCCAAAACGGCTGCACGGATTTTGATAAAGTTTAATATAAGTATAGATAGATAGATAAATAAACTATTTATTGAAACACCACGAAATAAAACTTAAAACTAGAATAAAACAAATTTAACAATAAGTGTTACAATGGGCGGTCGTATCGCTCAGAGAGATCTCTTTCAGAGAGACCATACATAGAGAGGAGTAACGAGGAAATCGGACGGTGGTTTTTCGTATATATATATATAAAAATATAATAAATACTATTAAATATGAATACTTTTATACTAAAATAAAACATCGGATACTTTTTATCTCATAAAAATTAACACGGGTGAAACCGTGGGGCAATGCTAGTGTAATATACTACTACTATAATATCATAAAAAATAAAAATAAAGCTCTGAAATTCCTATTTCAATAAACATCAAAGTGCCCGCCGTACTTCGAAAATGTATGAGATATGTTATTCCATAGCAAAACTATAGTGATAGTGTTAAAAATATAAAAAATATATAACTACTAGCTGTACCCTGCCACGCTTCGCTGTGGCACAATCGCACATTCGCTGATATGTCACTGATGAAAAAATAGATAAAAACAATCCTTGATGCGGATTATATATCATGCTAAAATTTCAGCTCGATCGGTGCAGAACTTTTTGAGTTTTTGAAACGTACACAAACCAACATAACATTTTTATATATATAGATAGTAAAAATATAAAGGCTCTATTGCAAAGAGTGTCACCAAAGAAATCGGTGACTATTCTTAACGCGTTGACCAAACGTTTGGTTAGGGGGACCCGCTTATTGTCACCTTCAGGGTATGCCTAAATATATTTCTATTGTGGAACAAGTCACATACTTAAACCGACATTTTTTTATTTTCTATTTTGTACAGGTCATTCGCCTGATGGTAAGCGCAACGTCTTTCCATAACAGTTGCAATGTCACCTATGATTATGCATTGTCAAACTCGTGAAACATGAGGAAAGGCTTGACTGCATGTGTAATGTTCGATATGGACTCCAAAACGGCTGGACCGATTTTGGTAAAATCTTCATGCAACCTTCAGATTAGCCCCACGGGTAATCCTGTGGCAATTGTTTGTTTTTTACATGCCATTGCAATGCATAGGTACTGTTATTGCAAACCGAAAAAAAAAGCCCCAAATTCGGTTCTAATGTTCTTATGTCAAACTGAGTACAAACGACATTATGATGTTTTTTTATTTTTTTATTTTATGGTCAGCTAATATCTCCTTAAACATCGAAACCTGTGCCTTACCCCACAGGCCAGAACCTAAACAAATAATCGGTTAGCATACGAAGCCACGGGTGAAATACAGCCTTTTCGGGGCGTACGTTTTATATTGATATCGGCAATCCACGTGCTGACTCCTCTATAAATACGTCGTGTTATAAATGCGGAAAGAGTTTGAGGGCAGCGAACCGTCCTCTCACAATGGTGTTCCCTAGTATGACTCCGCCCGTTCACGAGTATGACTCTACGCGTTCTCGAGTATGACTCCTCCGTTCACGAGTATGGTGCCACTCGTTCACGAGTATGACGCTCAGTAGTCAACACGGCTCCGACGCGGCAAATAATTTACAGGCATCAGATTACAAAAACAATAATTGGCGGTCTTACCACCGAAAAGCAATTTCTTCTAGACAATTTCAGGATGAACCAGACCAAAAACAAACCGCTGGCACTAAAAATTATAGTCCCATCGCGGGCATCGAACCTCGATTTACAAGAATTGAGCCCGTCAACTTACCTGCTGCATCACAGGAGTTGTGTCACTATAAAAAACCTCAAAAGATAAGAGTTAACCCTTATAAATCTTACGGGGGTGATATTAGATACATCCCTCGAGTCACAGGGCAATAAATATAGGGAGGTATTTGCGTATTTTATTATTCTATTTGATCGAATTGCTCAGTTGGGAGTTTAATGCAAATTGTTATTTTGTTTTTTAAGGGACAATATTTCATTCCTCAGATAAAGCCAAGATAAAGATCTATTCCACTGGTAGTACAATATCGAATTTTTCAACAGCTGGATATAAGTATTAAGACTTATTATGAACGCTGAGCGATATTGGTGGTGACAGTTAGCAGGGCAGTTCAGTTTAAGGGCTTAAACTGGATGGATTTAACTATTCGTGGTGAAGCCCCAGACCTGTGGAAGTTGCTCAAATCCTTTCACCAACTAGTAAAGAGTTGATAATCTTCAAAAGTCTCAACAGATTTACTTGAAACATAGCTAAGAACGCTCCCAATGAATTCACCTTTTCAACACAAAAAACTAAATCAAAATCGGTGCATTTGTTTCGGAGCTACGGCACAGATACACGTTTCAAACTTAAAACACCTGGTTTTTTCGTCAGGGGTTATGAAAGCAGCATCGAAATCAGTCCAGTAATCCTTTTCTTTAAAAGGCTCTTAAAAAAAGTGAACCATATACACTAATGTCTCCCAACAGGTCTCATATTTCACTGGCTTGTATCCATAAGCCATCATAAGACAATTCCACAAAAAGACAAAATTCCCGGAAAAATCCCGTTTTCCCTTTATCCCGTGACCTACAATACAAGTTATTGTACGGACAGTCACGTATCGTTTTTATGTAGTTCCGGTTGGACCAGCCGAATCGAAAATATATAGATGACCCTGTTTATGTCCACTACTCTACCTTCACTGCGTGCCAATGATAGGTCAAATGTTTGGACAAATATTTTTCATCCCATCTATTCGAAAAGAGGCCTTTGCCTCCTCGATAAGTGCGAACAAAGTGGCTCATTCCAGCGCACTTAATAACAGTGACGAAATGAGTTTTGAATTTGGAACACTGTTTAATTAAACGCAAAAAAAGTTTGAACGCAATTCGCTTCAATAAAGTCCAGGCCGGCAATAAAAAAAACAGCGCGTGCCGACGCGGCATTGGCTATCCTCATGGCTCATAGCATAGGATGAAAAGCATAGTGTACCACACGGTAACAAAATTATTTAACCTCGAGCGAAGTACTTTGACTCCCTCGCTACGCTCAGGATTCTACTCTAGAATCCTTCGCTTCGCTCTGGATTCAAAAAATCGCTCTCGCCCTAAATACCTTATTTTGTTCCCTTGTGATACAATCTACTACTTAAACTTTGATAATGTTTGGTTAAATATTTGGACAAAATTTTTGTACAAATATTTAGTTGGGACATAAATTTATGTGAAATGTGAACCTGGGTATTTGTTAAGAGTCTGAATATTTGTGAGACAACGGTTCTCGTACTTCTTCCCTAGAATATGCAGGTTCAGCCATGAATTACCACTTAAAAGGGAATTATCTCGACTTTTAGGCTAAGTACACAACAGTGCGGAGACAAAACAAAAAAATACCTTGATTTCCTACCTTCAATTAAATTAAAAGTAGTTGAAACCTCTAAAACCTTAAACGTTTTAACTGTATCGATTGAGGTTCTCGACACAATTGGTATTTGACGTTCGTATTAGCATGCACCGATGGCAGAAAAAAAAATCGTGATATTATCAAAAAAAAAAAAGAAAAATATTTTTTCACTCCTCATGCTCGAAAAGTGTATCTTTACAGCTCATCGTAGCAGAAGTAAAGTGTGTTAGTTACGCGCTAAGGATTAAAGTGTTTTTTTTTTTTTATTTTACTCATTTTTATTATAGAGTCGATGTCTCAGGGTGACGAGCGCAGTGCTACAACAGATTCTGGGTGGCATTGTAGCTGTTATGGGTAGGCGTGGCGCTTACCATCAGACGAAGTACTTGCTCGTCTCGTCACTCAATATAATAAAAAAAAATAGCGAAAACACGCCTGGCTAGCAAACCCCCACTGCTGCATTGTCAATTTTATCACACCAGCTGTGTGCGCCCGCACAGCTGATTGAGTTTACGACACAATGCCAGTAAACATTAAACACGACGTTTTGTGAAAATTCGCAAAAGAGCCAATAAAATTAAAACTGGTTCAGCATTGAAAGTTTCTTTTGCTATCGCTACATCGGTACGTAATTGGCGGACGTCCGAACTTCTAAAATCCACTTACTGGCCTTGGGCGCTTCATGCGACTACCATTCATACGATTACGTTACGACTTTAGACGTCTCTGTTTAATTTTTTTTTTATTAGACTGAGTGATGAGACGAGCAAGTCGTTCACCTGATGGTAAGCGCTACGCCTGCCCATAATAGTCACAGCACCACCCAGAACCCTGCATTGCATTATTCTGGGCGGCACTGCACTGCGCTTGTCACCCCCAGACATCGGCTCTCTCATATGCCCAGTAATTTTACTGGAAACAATGCCATTCAAACTGGAACACAGTAATGCTTGCACACTACTGCTTGGCGGAAGAAAATCTGGCAAAGCGTGGTATTTCCCCATGCGGTCTCTTGAAGAAGAGGCCTCCCACTACATCATAAACAGACAGAAGTAAAACTGTTGAAACGCAACAATAAGTTACACTTCGGTGTGACAGTGGTCTCCTATTAAAACTCAAGCTAAAACAATAAACGTGCAAAACAATTATAATAAAACGTTTATAAATAAAAAAGAAAACGGGTGTTTTATATAGACCATACAAATTAAGTAAAACTTGAAACAGAGTGAAAGAAAATATGCGCTCGCCACCTCCCCTCTCTTGCTTATTTTTTTATTTTATTTATAATTTCACACCTACCCCCTGAAAGAAAAATAATGAAAAATAAAAAAAAAACAAATAGGCAATAGAGGAGAAACAAGAAAAAAAGAAGCTAAAATAAAAAGAAAAATTAAATTTACAAAGTGGTGCCCTCTCTTGAGAAAAGTGGGGCCAGGGAGCGAGAGTACCAACCTTAAGAAGATTGACTTCAAAACTTAAATTGTCTATGGCTGAAATAAATCGTACGCTCTAAACGGGCCCGGTCAGTAAAAAGCTTACAATTTTTATTTCTCCTTTTAGTCGAGCCATTTTGTACTTTACGACTATTCTTTGAAAGCCCTTTATGCCTTTACGTGTTACGAACCGTAATGGTTTTTTTTAATTTATTTTCACTAGTTCTTCGCCCGTGGCGTTTTCTGCAAAATTATAATAATTCTTAATGACTCCCATTGACACATGATTCGAATACCGTGGTTGCACAGCACTGCTTTTTCAGTGTAAGGCGTAAGACAGTTCCATTCATACATTTTGTATGAGAGGCGTCGAGCTTTCGTTTATACAACATTAAAATTAAAATAAAACCCAGAATTAACCATTTTTATTAATCCGTGATGCCTACGTACATATGTTTTACAGAAACACATTGTACGTGCCTTCACTGGGATTTGAATTCACGACCTTCTGGTTCAAAGGCGGACGTTCTCCCACTAGGCTACCACCGCTTCTTTCGTATACCAACTAATAATGAAGTTCAAAAAAATCCAACCTTACTAAAAACCACACAGCCAGTACGCGACGTGACCGCGGCTCACGTGCACGGACTTGCGAACTGTTATCCTGCTCAAACTCCATCGAAGTTGGCTTAGGGGATTTGGCATTGTGTACGACAAGTTGTGTAAAAAGTTTAATAAGTTGGTTATACCATGTTATAGGAGTAACAAGTTCTTCTTTGACAGGCGTATTTCCAAAGCACTGGTAGAGTTAACGGAGTTCCCTTTTCCTGTGAATGTAGTATTAACACGTTGACTTCTGAAAACACAGACGTGTGTGTGTAACGCGGCGGTACTACAGTGCGGTGGTAGCCTAGTGGGAGAACGTCCGTCTTCCAATCAGAAGGTCGTGAGTTCAAATCCTAGTGCAGGCACGTACCACGAGAATTATTTCGGAGGTAGGTAGGTGATCCACCAATCCGGATCTGGCCCCCGTGGTGGATATGGCCTAACCCTCCTCACGAAAGTGAGGAGAGACCCGTGCCCAGCAGTGGGACGTTATGGGTTGATGATGATGATGACTACAGTGCGGCTCACACAGACCGCACGCCATTGCTGGAAAACACACCCGGTCCGTAACGTTGCCCAAATGTAAAAACCTGTGCCTTTGGTTACATCGTTGTACCGTCGACAACAAACGATAGTGTTGTCCACACTAGTTGCTAATAGTGCATGTGTTGACACAAGTTGGGATTGACCTCGTCACCGCTCCTGGGGTACTACTATTGGTTTTTCTCTACTTTATTTCTAAAGAGACGTCCAGTATTGAACTTGGACCTCCCCCGTTTTTGACGTGTAAAAGTGCAATATTCTGCCTATTTAAAATAAATGGTTTGAGTTTGATACCACAATACTGTTGAATAATCCACAGACGGCATAATATAGCACGTAAAACCACGGATGACAGCTGAATTAGAACGTTTTTGAACCTCATGACACGATTATTTTAGTAGTGGGAAGCCTCTTCTGCAAGAGACCGCCTGGAGAAGTGCCACATCTTTTCCAGATATTAATTCACTAAGCAGTAGCTTGCAAACATTACTGTGTTTCTGTTTGAAGGGCACTGTTTCCAGCGTAATTGCTGGACATATGAGACTTTAGAGCCCATGTCTCAGGGTGAATGCAAAATTCTGGGTGGCACTGTGTCTGTTATAAGCAGACGTGTCGCTTGGCGGGATCGACGCGCTAGTCTCGTCAGTCAGTCAAATAAAAAAAACAGGCTTAATCTCTGATGTCACTAATTAGAAATAAACCTGAACCAGTTAGTGTCTTAAAGGTTCGAGTTAGAGTTGAGTCGAGACCAATAGTAGCACCCACCAAACTATTTCCACCTACGTAACACGGGTTGCTCAGAAGTTTTGGTCAGTTAGGATTATCACGTGCCAAATGTTGTGGCATTTTGTACAGTTCTGTGTATTTCTACTACATTTTTGACTGGTATTTGTGGATATTTTCTCGTATATAGAAAACGGATTTGGAGCTGATGTCTCAGGGTGACGAGCGCAGTGCAGTGCCGCGCAAGATTATTCAATGCAAAATTCTGGGTGGCACTGTAACTGTTATGGACAGGCGTAGCGCTTACCATCAGGTGAACGACTTGCTCCTCTCGTCAATCAGTCAAATAAAATAAAAATATTATGCTAATTATCGATGCCACAGTTTTATACGCGAATTTTTTGTAATATTTATGCGGGTTCGTGCATGTTTGTTACCCCTTAGCTCTGGAACCGCTGTACTGATTTTGATAGAAATTGTTAGAAAGATATTTTGTATTCTAGGAATAAGGAAAAGTATGGATCTGTTATCAGTTTTACGGCAAACAAACAAATAATGCGTCTCGATTACATAGACAGATTCCGACAACTAACTAGGGTTCCCTGTATTTATAAATAGACAGAGAAACACATATAAAAATGTATTGTTGTTTCATTTTAGATGAAAAACTTTTTTTTAATGTACAGTCGGACTTATGTTCTTTAATGCTTCATTAATATATTTGACCCTACTGCACCTACACAACCTATTGGTCTGGAGTTCCAGAAGCCAGTGGAGGGTGTCAGGGAGTTGGTGTACTGCTTCCTGCTGGGATCGTAGCATGTGGAAAGAGGTCTCTGCCTATCCCAACGGGAGGCTTTTTTTTATTTCTTTCTAGGCAAGCGTTTGACCACAATCTTACCGGATGGGAAGCGACGATGTGGCCGAAGGTGAAGCACGCTTGCCTAGGAGATACCTATTCACTCTCGACTTGAACAACCCAGGGTTAAATTTAGACGGAAACACAGACGAAGGCAAAGCATTCCATTTCTTTGCGGTCCTTATTAGGAATGAAGAAGCGTGACGCTTCGTTGTTAAAGGTAGTAATCTCCTCGAAAAACTGAAATTACATGCTCCTGTGTCCTTGGAGACCTTATTTTTCCCACCCACAAAGTTTTTCCAATCAAATCAATACTTATTTTACCATTAAACAAACAGTATCCGATAAGTAATAACATATTATTCATTGTTTCAGGTATGGACTAACAAGTACAAACAAACCTTAATTCAAGTTGGTAAGTTATGCCCAAGTTACGGCTATCGATCGTGTGGGCTAAGGTAACTTTAGAAACCCGTATTATGGTAAGCGTAAACGGAGTTAAGTAAACAGTAACTATTTTTAGGGTTCCGTGTCTCAAATGGAAAAAGGAACCCTTATAAGATCGCTTTGTTGTCTGTCTGTCTGTCTGTCAAGACCCTTTTTCTCAGGAACGGGTAAAGGTTTCAAGTTTATATTTAAATGAAATACTGGAGTCTACGCTCGTAGGCTAGTTACCTAGTTAGGTATAAATAATAAATAAATAAAGCGTCACGATCGCATAAGGTACTGGGGCCTCACCACGAACAGTTAAATCCATCCAGCTTAAGGCCTTAAACTGAACTGCCCTGCTAACTGTCACCACCAATATCGCTCAGCGTTCATAAGTCGACCAGAGACATTTATTCAAAGATATCGGAACAATTTGCTTGCATTTATGGGAGTTTATATAGCTCCATCTCATTCTCTTTCTCTCTCATTCTCTGCAGTCTATTTTTGAGTGACGTCACGTCACGTTTGTCATTTATGAGTGTGTGGTGCCAATCTAGGCCGTTCAGTTTAAGGCCTTAAAATGAACTGCATGGAATAAGAATAAGTACGTGGTTACCCCCCTGACCACTAACTAGGATTCCTTGTACCTAGGGAATCAGGAACTACGAGGACAATGGACCCATAAACACCCAGACCCAGAGCAAATTCATGTGGTTCATACATATATTTTTTTTTCTGCGCGGTAGCGAATCCACAACATCACGCCTCGCAGTCGGCTCATTACCCACTACGTCCTGGATGCCGTCGATTAGCAAAAAAAGTCGAGATTCTTTCGAAATATAATATCAATTCTCTCGTTTCTCCTCCGAGTGGTACTTTAACTGATTTAAATTAAATCTCAAGTTACTGGAGTGAGAGTAACAAATTTCTGGAATTCTCCAGTTTAATAAAAAACCGTTTGTGAGATGGCGGACGAGTGGCGGGTTCCGTAGGTTTGCGTTTTTTAATTGATTTCTAGATAGACGTTTTTTAATTGATTGCTTTTATATAGTTTTATTTACAGAGAAGCGGGAAAGCTCTAAACTAAAACCAAGACAACAATTAAAGCTGATTGAGATATGTTTGAGATGATATTACGGTTATTAGGTTAAACTTCTGCTTCAGCTTTATGCAGTGAACTAGTTAAAATACAAAATACTCATTGAAATCTGAAAACACGAGCTTCCGCATAAAAGATCCCCAAAACTGGCCCCAAAACTTAATTAAGGCCTTATCAGTTAAATTTGGGTGTCGTGATAAGAGTACAAGTTGAAATTAAATTTTTACTACTTAAGTATTTTTGCTTTAGATTAAAATTTGCGTTGGGGAAAATTGGGGGGAAATAATAATTGTCTTTTTGGCCTTGAAGAAGTTTTGGCTGGTTATGGAAAAGAATTAATGTAAAATGAGGAAAATAACTCGAATTTAAAATTACCTATAAACGGCGAGCATGTATGAAGGGACTGATGAAAGTGGAAGAAGCGAAAGAGGTCTGTCAGGATCGTAGCATGTGGAAAGGTGTAGTCTCTGCCTACCCCAACGAGGAAAATGCATGACTTATTGTATGTAAAGTTTGTATGTATGAATGTATGGATGTCTCGCGTCCAGTAAACAAAAGGTTACGTACAATAGAAACTCGAAACGGGTTAGGGTGTTTTACACGTATGCTTTTACACTAAAAAAATTCAATATCAGCAACCTTATCGCTAACCAGCAATATATTTTAGACAAATTTGATTAGTTACGATCAGTACTAAAAAAATTGAAGTGATGTCATTGAAAAATCCCTTTGGGAGGTCTATGAGAATGAGACCAGGGGAAAGGATGTGACGCCACCACGCATGAACCCTACACAGCCTGTTGTTCTGCAGTTCCAGAAACCAGTAGAGGGTGTCAGGGAGTTGGCGTACTGCTTCCCGCTGGAATCGTAGCATGTGGGAAGATGTAGTCTCTGCCTTTTTTTTTTTTTTTTTTTTTTACCTGGGGAATGCAATTACGCATACCACCAGACCCGGGTGAGGGCCGGGTGGTTATGTGGGACTCCCCCGCCAGTCTGACGGGTATACCCACTAAACCCCAGAGTGTTCCACCGGGACGCCTTTGTTGTCGGGGCTACGGGTGCGAGAGTGGACTTCCGCCGCCCCGACGGCGTTGGTCCTCAAGGGAGAACCCCATCCCGTTGGCAGGAGTGGAGAGGAGTGCTCCACTCCGTCTAACTTTGTGAGTGTGGCGCGCGGGAACACCGCGCGCGCCGCCTCGAGGCATACGAGTGGGCGGCGGACGTACACCCGGTCCGCCGCCCAAGCCTCTGTTATGGGGGCCGGAGCAGGGCGTTGAAGAATACTCTTCTTCGACGCCCCGCTCGCCGGCTGCGGAGGGGAAGTTCGGAGGTGATCTCCCGTTCCCGCTCTGCAGCCTCCTTCTGCGACATCACCTCTTCGCAGAAGGTTTCTCCGGCTTGCCAGGACCTCTCGTCCCCGACCATTGACTTAATCAAGGTCGGGAGCGAGAGGTCGGCCCCCACTGCTGCGACGAGTTCACGGCGCTCGCTTGCCCAGCCTGGGCACTCCTCAAGCGTATGCTGCGCCGTGTCTTCGTCGCAGCCACAATGGTGACACTTGGGTGTCGGCTCTCTTCCGGCTATGCGGTGCAGGTACTTCCCGAAGCACCCATGCCCCGTAAGCACCTGCACCAGCCGGAAGGTGAGAGACCCGTGAGCCCTGTCCAGCCAGTCCTGGAGGACTGGCCGGACAGCCTCGACAGTCCTTAGTCCCGCTCCAGGTGCGGCCAGCCTTTTTGACCAATTCCGGAGTAAGGACTGCCGAGCATGGAACTTCCACACTTCAATCGCCCTTGGCGGGGGGCTTTCGCCTTGGAGGCGGAGGTTCATGCGCCACTCGAACATGTCGGCATGCATTTCCGCCTCCAGGTCCCACGGAGGGGACCCCGCCAGCATGTAGTCTCTGCCTATCCCAACGGAAAAAGGCCGTGACTGTATGTTATGTAATTCCTACTCCTGTATTCGGATTTCCTGCACCGAATTATCGATAAATGATGTTCATAAAATATCGCCCTCCCTAAATTACCACCCCAACCGCATCACCAATTTCCATCAGTTGCGATAACATACGCATACCAGCAAAAACGGCTATCTCCTATTATCGCATCAATATGCGAAGAATGACGTCACGAAATTACATCTACCCTCATTTAAGGAACTTTAATCGCAACCATAAAGGGAAACGTGACTCGCAAAACTAACTTAAATCGACGTTTACCACTCAATTATACACCTTAATGCTTTGAAATAAGATCTCGCAGACCGCATTAGTGAGGTTTGTATCACAATAGCAAACTTGCATAACCAGTTTACGTTGATCTCTCCGCATTGGTGCTTGTTTGTGTTATTGCGAACGATTGAGATGATTGTGTGGAGAGGCAGGGTGCAAGGTATAATGGCCATTAGTATGGGGGTAGATTGATATGTGCGAAATATAATAAAAGGGACTTTTATTACAATATTCGCTTATATTAGTTTGGAAACGAGTACGGGAAATTGTCCGAAATGAGAACAGACGTCGACCGCAAACAAAACAATAACTGAACTGACTTAATTTTACTAAAAAACAAACTTTATTATTTTTCATAACTAGTTAATTACTTTTATTAAGCATTTGGATGAGCTGGTCATCCTACTAATAGTAAACGCCATGTCTACAGTGTATCCCATAACATAATTTCACAAATAACTTTCATCACTCAGTCAAATAAAATGAAAAAAAAAATTAAGTTATATCATATTTTTTTTACAAACAAACAGACAAACAGACTAGTTTTTTTTAATTGACTGAGTGACGGAACAAGCAAGGCGTTCATCTGATGGTGAGCGCTACGCCTGCCCATAGTCACAGCACCACCCAGAACCCTGCATTTCATAATCATGCGCGGCACTGCACTGCGCTCGTCACCCTCAGACATCGGCTCAGTCATAAGTCTCATAAGCCCAGTAATTTCTTCGAACCGAAACACAGTAATGTTTGCCCACTACTGCTTGACGGATGGATACCTGGCAAAGGTGTGACACTTCCCCAGGCGGTTTCTTGCTGAATTTGCCTTTTTGAAAGGAAAACTTTGAACTATGAACCTTCGTACTAGCGGATTGTCTTTTGCTTCAGTCGGGTAACATATTTGAGTACCCACAAAACAAAAAAAATACACTTACAAGACGTTATTCCTGTCTTAAAATACTCATTTAACGTACCTGGAGCAAGTCGCGCCCTCACCCGGGACGTTTATCATCCATATTTAAAAAAAAAACCCTCTTACTCGAATTGGGGGAAATAAGGGCACTTTTACATGACGCGATGTCTTTTATAACTTTAGTACCTGGACGACCGAGCTTTGCTCGGTATTTTTTTTTTTTTATAAAAAAAACGAATAAAATGACATTTTCTAAAAATGATTCCTAGCTAGATCGATTTATCGGCCCCGAAACCCCGAATAAACTAAATTTCATGAAAATCGTTGGAGCCGATTCCGAGATTCTAATTATTATATATATATATACAAGAATTGCTCATTTAAAGATATAAGATTTTGTATTCGACCACATAAATTTGCATGCCTTGTCCAAATGTTTTGATACTTTTTACGTACAGGTTGGTGAGATAATGGTCATAATTATGTGTAAATAAAAATAAAGATATGAGCATGGTATTGGTGGCATACTAATGAATATGGTAAAAGTCCCAAAGATGATTTAAGAAAATAAAAATTATAAGCACATTTATACTTAAGCCTTGAAGTCTGTGCAGAATTTCATTACACTTCATTGCATCTTTACACCTATAGTATTAAGTAAAAATGTATATGATAATAATAATTTTGATAAATAAACCCCAAAAATCATTTGAACCTTATTTACAGAAGTATGTATGAAAAGAATATTTCGTTAAAACTAAAAACTCTAAAAATTTATCGTAAAGTGGCAAAAATAATGCACTTTAACAAGTCAGTCTCATGTATAGAGAAAAATAAATCTAATATGATCAACTAAACTAATGAATAATTATTCTAGTTTGAGTTTGAATAAGGAATTTAAATGTTGCCACCATCGCGTCGTGTAAAAACACCCAGAAAACTGTGAAATCAGAACATATTATAATTTATTCAAGGGCCGACAATGTCGCTTAGAACGTGGGAGAGAAACACGAAAACTTGAGTTATGACCTTTTGCTTGGCGGCGGCAGACACACATAATAAGAGTTTCTTTTTTTTTACTCCTATCTCAAGCAGTTTGATGTGTCAAAGGGAATAAAAAGAAAATATTTGGATAGGAATATTTTTGCTTTCCATTTTTCAGTCTGTTCACTTTAAACTTTGAAGTTTAGGAGTCTCTATTTAGTACTAGGTGCGCCTCGCGGTCTCACCTGCATTTACTAGTATCTCACGGGAACCGTTCATTTTTACGGGGTAAAAAGTACCGATGGGCCACGTCGGCACCACTGAGACATTGGCTCTAAAGTCTCATATGGCCAGTAATTCCAACTTCAAACTGGAACACAGTAATGTTTGCATACTACTGCTTGGCGGATGAATATCTGGCAAAGGTGTGGTACTTCCCCAGTCTCTTGTAGAAGAGGCCTCCCACTACAAAACCTTAATCCTCCGCACGAAAGTGGGGAGGACCCATGCTCAGCCGTGGGCCTATATGGGTTGAAGATGATGATGAAGTATTTGATTTGTAAAACTGCTATACATTGCTTACCTAGAATAAATGATTTGAGTTTTCGTACAAAAAAAAACGTTAAAGAAAAAGAAAACCGTAACGCCTGAAGAAAAATGATCACACATTAGATAGAAGCGAGTCACTCAACAAAAACAGGCGTAATCCCATACCTCCTCGAGCGAGGACTTTGAAGATTAGGCAAAGTCGCCGCCGCGGCGTGAGTATTTGGTTAAAAAACCACGTTTAGACAAAGGCACACGCGTAATTCTTAAAGAGATAATCCGGGGATAAAGCGTCTTATTTATTTTGTGGAGCCAAGCCGCGGGCGGAATTTTTAGTAACTGTGGACTTAGTATTTTTTTTTCATGAAGCGATAGGAGATGTTATCCACCGATCCGGACCGGGGCCTCAGTCACAGAATATAGTAGTAGATAGTACTACCCCCCGTGATGGATTATGGCCTGGAGGCCTACCATGACATCTTATAGCGGTTCAATTGAAGACCTAAACTGAACCGCGTCGCATAATCGACCGTGACGTTTTGTTTTTTATGTTGCTTTAGGTCGGTTTAGGTTGATAATGGCAGCAACCTAAATTGTACCGCTAATAAACCATTTTCAACCTAAAATGGATCCAGTTTAGGTTGAAACGAAAATTCAAATTAGACAGCTGAATAAAACCTACACGTAATCCATACCTCCCGTATTTCTCCAACTCCACACTCACTCAGAGACGTTCTCATGCCTTCCTCCGACCCGCCCGTTTCAAAGCCCAACTGGCTGTAGGTTAATCTCCCAAACCCCGCGTGATAAGTGCCCCGTCTCAAACGCGAAGGAAATCCTTAAAAATTGCTCCAGCGTGTCGACGCTCGCGGTTTTGTCATATTAACGAGAGAAATGAAATTTTTTGGAGTTACCACTCTTTGCGTTGCGCCCGACGAGCTTTGATGATACCTGGGGGGTAACCGCGTACTTATTCTTATTCCATGCAGTTTATTTTAAGGCCTTAAACTGAACGGCCTACATTGGCACCACACACTCATAAATGACAAACGTGACCTGACGTCACTCAAAAATAGACTGTAGCGAGAATAAGATGGAGAGAATGAGATGGAGCTATATAAACTCCCATAAATGCAAACAACTTGTTCCGATCTCTTTGGATAAATGTCTCTGGTCGACTTATGAACGCTGAGCGATATTGGTGGTGACAGTTAGCAGGGCAGTTCAATTTAAGGCCTTATACTGGATGGATTTAACTGTACCTGGTGAGGCCCCTGATGATCAGACAAGTTTCCAAAACCATGATAGGTATCTAGTGCATTTGAGACTTTAGATGCGATGTCTTAGGTGACGAGCGCAGTGCAGTTCAGATGGATTTAATTCTTCGTGGTGAGGCTCCTGCTCAGTAGGTACATCTAGAGTTTGATGTATATTTTGTGACTTTAATGTTATATGAGCCTTTAGATCCGATGTCTCAGGGTGACGAGCGCATATAATCCTGCGTGGCACTGCACTGAGACATCGGCTCTAAAGTCTTATATGCACAGTTATGTTTCGCTGGAAACAGGGCCCTTCACACCGGAACCGAGTAAAGGATCTAAGTTTGTGATCGTTACGATCGTGATCATTCAAAGAAAAACAAGTCTCAGCTCTCCCCTAGAGTATTATAAATCCTATTTTATTACAAATTTTATTTCACCTGCAATAAATTAAACCGAAAGCCCCGGAGTTTCGGAAACTTTCTTTAATATTCGCATTTACCACAATTCAAAGCAAAAACTACGCACTTAAAACTTTCGCAGACAATTCTGGAACCGTTTAAAGTCCTGTAAAAGTTTTCACGTCTACCCGCAAATTATCTTAATTCTCGCCCACTTCCGGTTATTATGATTGATGACGTCACCGCTTCTGGCTCGGGAATAGACGCGGAAGCTTTATTCAATTAGCTAGGTCAAGTTAATTGACAGTATTATTGATTGGCTTAATTATAACTTTTATTTTTCCTAAGAATTGCTATTGAGAACAGAGCTAGGGATGAATTATTAATCTTCGACCGCGCACCATAGATTTCTTGTAAAAAACATTAATTTGATACATTCGTATCTGTATCTGTCTCTCTCTCAGTATATGAGTGTGTGTGTGTGTGTTTTACTTAAAAACAATTATATCAAACTAGCTGTGCCCTGCCACATTTCGCTGTGGCACTTTCGCACATTCGCTGATATGTCACTGATGAAAAAAATAGATAAAAAACAATCCTTAATGCGGATTATATATCATGCTAAAATTTCAGCTCGATCGGTGCAGAACTTTTTGAGTTTTTGAAGCGTACACAAACCAACTTAACATTTATATATATATAGATTACATACAAAACCTTTTCGTTAGTGATGTGCAGATTTCCATCGCTCCGGGCTTCAGAGAGCACGTTAAAACCGTGGTCCGTTTCGTTTATGGCGGAACATTCATTTTTAAGTCGTTTTTTGTTTGACTTGGAAGCATTCCATTTTTGCCTTTTAATGTCATCATCATCATTGTGTTAGCGCAACTCACGTGCCGACTGTGCGGCGAAACACAGACGTGTGTGTTTAACGTGGCGCTACTACAGTGCGGCTCACACAGACGACACGCTGTTGCTGGAAAACACACACGGTCCGTAACGGTTCCCAAAAATGACAAAACTGGTTCAGCCGTCAACGCGTTAACCTTAATAACAATCAAATAATCACAGGTGTGTTTTCCAGGAAAATAAAATCATTTACAGGTCGAATATTAAGGGCTAGGCAAATAAAAGGTCAACGTGGAACTGCCCAGTTTACTGCCGGTGCTAAACTTAGGAATGTCTACTTTTAGGCGCCTCCGGGCTTGGCCCAAGGGCTAATAGGGCGACTTACTAAAGGGTTTTATAAGATACTAGCTGCGGGCCGCGGTTTCACCCGCGTAATTCCACTGTTAAATTGTTCGTTCATACACAAATCACATAGAAAAAAACATGATCAGTTTTTACCAAATTTTCCAATTTTACGCGCATTTTTTGTAATTTTATGTTTTATAAGAAACTAGCTGTACCCTGCCCGCTTCGCTGTGACACATTCGCACATTCGCTGATATGTCACCGATGAAAAAAATAGATAAAAACAATCCTTGATGCGGATTATATATCATGCTAAAATTTCAGCTCGACCGGTGCAGAACTTTTTGAGTTTTTGAAGCGTACCAACCAACATAACATTTTTATATATATAGATAGATTTCCGCATGCTACACACCTCTTCCGCATTTTCCACTTTTATGACCCACACTTGAATTTTTTTTTATTTACTATAAAGAGTATTCTTTTTTTTTCATAATGAATGTTTAGTGTATGTTCTTAGAAAAACAATTATAATTTATCAACATTATATTTTGACTTAAATCGGCATTTCGGTCGGTTTCGGTTTTTCATTCTAAAATAAATTGACAGCTGGAATAATATAGATAGATAGATAACTATTTAACGATACCAAGATATATGTATAAATAAATACACAGACAAACATAACATTTACACAGATACATAGCACACACACACACATACATAACACACAAATAGATAGATGCATAGTTGAGTATCTATTCTGCAACCTTAGAAGTTAGAGAAAATATTAAAAATCGCCCATTTCTATATATTGGGACATAGCCATTTCTTTTATTGCGAATTACATTGCGTGCGTCGTTTACTAGCTGTTCCTAAACTTAAACGCAATATTGCGCGCACCTTTATTGGTCATTTTAATTGTGCGTCATACTATTAAATCAAATATATATCCTACTAATATTATAAATGCGAAAGTTTGTGAGAATGGATGGATGTTTGTTCCTCTTTCACGCAAAAACTACTGAACGGATTCGAATGAAGTTTGGAACACAGATAGTTTATAACCAGTATTGAGTAATAGGGTACTTTTTATCCCGGTACTATGTTCCCGTGGGACAAAATGGGAAATACGCGGGTGAAACCGCGGGGCGTAGCTAGCTATATATATTATCCCTATCCCTACTTTTTTATATTATAAATGCGAAAGTAACTCTGTCTGTCTGTTGCTCTTTCACGCCTAAACTACCGAACCGATTGAAATGAAATTTGGTACAGAGATAGTCTAGAGCCCGAGAAAGGACATAGGGTACTTTTTGATGCGATAAAAGCATTGTAAGGGTTTTAAATAGGGGATGAAAGTTTGTATGGAAGTTTCGTCATATTTGAAGTAAGAAGCTTGAAATTTATTTTTTAGGCTTTTTATTAGATATAAATAAATATGACATTCAAAGTTTGTAAAAATTTACCACTTTTTTTTGTAAAATAAATATAGGGGATGAAAGTATGTTTGGAAATATGTAAGGTTTCGGCTAAACCACTGGGCCGATTTTAAAAATTCTTTCACTAATGTAAAGCTACATTGACAGCGAGTAACATAGGCTATGTTTTATCTCTATATTCCCGCGGGAACAGGAACTACACAGGTGAAACCGCGGGGCGCAGCTAGTTTTATATATTGTGGAAAGATGAAGTCTCTGCCTATCCAAACCGGAAAAAGATGCGTGACTTTATCTGTGTTTATAATGTATGTATATACTATGCAGCACTGCAATTATCATGGGTATACGTGGCGCTTACCATCAGGTGAATCAACCAGTTCAGCTCATCTCGTAACTCTTTACTTTAAAAAAGTTCAAGTACAGTCATAAGAAAAATACCACGAATCGCTCGTCTCGTCACTAAGCCGAGTAAAAAATTTAAAAAAACCTACCGAATAAACTTCAAGCCGTACCTTCGAAAAAAAACACGGTAAGCAATCGCAAAGCTTCAAAGTAATCATAAATGCGTAAAACTTTTAAGCCTTCCTCATTTTTTAATTCAGAAAAATATAACTTATTTCCACTAAGGGCCAAATTTCATTCTCCAGATAAAGCGCTGATTAATATTTATTCCGTTGGTAATACGATTTTGAATATTTCAACAGTCACAAAGAGGTACCTATTCTACGGAATAAAACCATTAGGAATAGTCCACCATGGGGGCCCGGTCCGGATTGGTGGTGGATAACATACCTACCTCCGAAATAATTCTCGTGTACACTGTGTGTTCACTGAAAAGCGAGTGATAATTACGTACATATGTTTTTACGTAAACACATCGGTACGTGCCTGCACTGGGATTTGAACTCACGACCTTCCAATTGGAAGGTGGACGTTCTCCCACTAGGCTACCACCGCTTTCTTTCTTATCTGTGGTATAAATGACATTTTGACGTTTGTTGACATTAGATTGCTTACTAAAAAGTTTAAATATTTTATTGAAACTGGCTGAAATAAAAAAAGAAACCTGTATCTATATCCGTCTTCCTCTAACTCGTAAGGTAACCTATTTGTGTCCCGTTTACGTATAAATCAGCATGAAGTTTGTTTCTTCGAGGTTGCATGCATTGGAATATGACTTCATACAACTATCTGCCTGCTATCCGCTGTATAAAATATTAAAACAAAGTATTCATCTAGTAAAAAGAAGCAAATAATTCGTTTAACAGTCATTGAATCGTTTATTTGGGCAATATAAAATAGGCTCTAAAACAAACATGGCCTGTAAACGTATAATACCAACAAAATTAAAGCTCCACTCTTATTTAACTATCCCGAACATTTTTGTATCCAAATTCAGGCATAAAATATTTCATGCTAAAGCTGACTAAACGCTTATGATCGGTAAAGTCCCTTTACATAACATAAACTTAGCAGCCAGTTTTGTTTTTGTCAAGGCCTTTTCAACGATTTTATGGCATGTGTAGACCCTTTATAGTGTAATAATTCGGGTCTTCTATGCATATAGTAAGGCCGTAGAGACAAAAATCTGTCTGTGTGTTGATGATTATATTGAAAGATAGTTGTTACCGATCGAGCCGATGTCTCAGGCTGACGAACACAGTGCAGTGCGCGCAGGATTATGCAATGCAAAGTTTTGGTTAGCGCTGTAGCTCTTACCATCAGGTGAATTGACTTGCTCGTCTCGTTTCTTAGTCATATCCCTACTTATATTATAAATGCGAAAGTAACTCTGTCTGTCTGTTGCTCTTTCACGCCTAAACTACTGAACCGATTGAAACGAAATTTGGTACAGAGATAGTCTAGAGCCTAAGAAAGGACATAGGGTACTTTTTAATGCGAAAAAAACATTGTAAGCTGTGAAATAGGGGATGAGAGTTCGTATGGAAATATGTTCGGTTTCGCCAAACCACTGCACCGAATTACAAAATTATTTCACTAATGGAAGGCTGCATCGACAGCGCGTACCATAGGCTATATTTTATCCCCATATTCCCGCGGGAACAGGAACTACGCGGGTGAAACCGCGGGGCGCAGCTAGTGAAAAATAAATAAAATAACTCAAGTTTTTATCAATCAATCATCACCAGCCTATATTCGTCCACTGCTGGAGGTAGGCCTCTCCTAGTAAACGCCAATAAGACCGATCTTCGACTCTCCTCATCCAGTCTTTGCTTTATTCATCAATCAATAAGTGACCTTAATTAAAACGCATTAAAGTCAATAATGAGCCTCATATCCGGCCCTAATTTCCACAACGGCTTAGGGTTGGAGTGGACCTTTCCAGCAATATCTACATGACCCATAAAGGAAGGTCTTACGGGTTTAAAAGTAGTGATGGGATGATACATTCCATCGAAGGTATCGATACATTTTGACTTATTCCAGAAATCCCCTGCGGAGGGGATTTTCGATTTCTTTAACAGCACGTTATCTCAACGCTATAATTTTCAAAAAACTCTAACTAGTGAAATTAATATGATAAAGTACGACCAGAAAAAAAATGTATGTCACAGTTAACATACATCCTTGTTTTTGTAATGTATAACATCTTCAATGAAAAAAAAAAAAATCAGTCCTGAATAGAAATTCTTATCTCGTTTTACATATTTTTCATAAAAATTGGCCTTTATCTCGATAATTAAACTAAATGTATGTTGGAACAGCTCTGGCGGTTATTTTTATCGTCATTAGCTCATTACGCGTTCACTACTGAAATTTAAGCGTTTCAAGATGTTACTTGTGCTGGGACACAAAACGTCTTCTAAAGAGAGAAAAAATAGAGACAGAGAGAGGAAACAACATTGGCTAAAACAGCTAGCCATATGCAATTTAATATATTTAAGTCCTTGAAAATAAAATATCGATATCCATAACTACATCGACGTTATCGATCAAATCAATTGTCAACAACCCATATCGTCTCACTGCTAAGCATACCCTCACTTTCGTGAGGAGGGTTAGGCTATTATCCACCACGGGGGCCCGGTCCAGAGTGGTGGATAACATACCTATCTCCAAAATAATTCTCGGGTATGTGGGTTTCCTCACGATGTTTTCTTTCATCGACATTATCGATACTTCCACTTGATTGGCCCATCCCTAACCTTATCACTGTAATATAAAATCAAGTAGTTCTAAGAGCCAAGGACAAAGTAGTTTATGCCTTAATAAGATACATTACAGCTTACCCTTGTTTGCAACAAATTGAACTTTAAATCAAAAGGTTTAGGGTCCTTTTTTGATGATGCTGTTTATGTCTAGACCGAGATCAAGGCTAACTTTATAAGCCTCAGCTGAAGATAAATGAGAGGTTTTACTAAAAAGGCTGTTTAATATTTAAATTTCCCGTCATATGCGAAACGCTCCACCTTAACGCCTTTTTATTAGCTTAATCAACGAAACCGACAAAGGCGAAACTGAGCAATTTGTAATTATTAAAAAATATATATTAATACAGATACATAAAATTTCATTTACATTTTTACAGAACAATACGACCGGATAAACCCGGATTGAAACACAACGTAAATAAAAATCACCGATTTAACGTTTTCAAAGATTTTAACGGCACTACGATAATGACCAGCTGTTATTAGGGTTCCTTTGATTGAAATGTATTTTTTTAATTTAACTAGAAATGACCGGTTGAAAATGAATTTGACCGGAAACTGAAACCGGAACACTTCTGTTTCACGGGTGAATACACTTTCACAAGTCAAACACTTAAGTCGTTCACTGCTGAAAACACAGACGTTGTGTTTTGAATAACATTACCCGGGTGCGGGACAACACACCTGTTGTGTTAGCGCAGTTCAGGTGCAGCCTGTGTGGCGAAACACAGACGTGTGTGTTTAACGCGGCGCTACTACAGTGCGGCTCACACAGACAGCACACCATTGCTGGAAAACGCATTCGGTCCGTAACGGTGCCCAAATGTAAAAACCGCTTTAGCAGTCAACGTGTTAAATCTGATATAGTTAGGGAAAAATAAATGAAATATGAGCAACTAAGCTAATGAGATTATGTTTTAAGTTTGAAAAAGAAAATTTCCCTTTCAAGTGGTGACTTATGCCTGAATCTCGCACAGGAAAAGGAAACTCCATTAACTCTACCAGTGCTTCGGACATGCGCCCGTCAAACACTAAGAAACTTTACGGAGATGTAATTTTATAATTTTTTGTAATTTTTATGGAAAATCCTACAGAACCCACTGTGTTTGAGAGGAATTGTGACTTGTCCAGTTTTATTATTTTACGTCCACGGCCCCGGATGTGCCCAGGGGTGTAAAAAATTTACAGCGTTACCCCATTAGCGCGTGCGTGATTTTAGATTTATTCTATTAAAAGGGAATTTTTTAGCTGGAACCGTTGGAAAAATGTTTGTGTTGCTATTTGGTGCGTGATTTATATTATAGGCCAGTTTTTTTTTTTTACACTATCTTATCTTTTGAGTACGCTTTTGTTAGTTTCTCTTGTATTTATCTATTTAACGGAATCTTTCAACGTTAATTTCACTTACTTTCTATACGTCAGATAGATAAACTTGAAATTTTGCAGACGTATCAAAAACCAATGACAATACAATAATACAAAAAAAAAGTTGCGATTTTTTTTAATTTTTTTTTATTTTAATTTGTCAGGGATAACGAAAGAAAAATATTTGAAAAATAAAGTGCAACTACGTGTAAGTCATAGCGTAATATAGACTGCCGCCCTATTGGCCCCTCAATTGCGGGTAGAGGTTCGGGGAAGCGGATCATGCGGGGTGCATAGTGTACATTCTGTATGTAATAATCTCACTAAATATTTTGAGTGTTTTTTTGCGTTGGTGTATTAGTCCTCTCTTCACGCCAAAACAGCTGAACGGATTTTAATGAAATTAAGTCAATATTATACTGACTTTAGGACTTGGAATATACTATAAGATACTTTTAATTAAAAAAAATTGGGGTTCTTGTGCAATAAAAAAAACAGACGAATTAAGGAGTCTATAATATTATGCCTCTTTTTAAGTAGTTCCTGGAATATAACATTAATGCTTTTTATCCCGTTATTGATAACGATTCCTGTGGGATTATAGTTTTTTTTCTTTTATTATAATTAGAATTAAATTTCGTGAGTTCAAATCCCAGCGCAGGCACGTACCAATGAGTTTCTTGTAAAAACATATGTACGTAATTATCACTCGCTTTTCGGTGAAGGAAAACATCGTGAGGAAACCCACATACCTACCCGAGAATAATTTCGGAGGCAGCTATGTGATCCACCAATCCGGATCTGGCCCCCGTGGTGGATTATGGCCTAACCCTCCTCACGAAAGTGAGGGGAGACCCGTGCCCAGCAGTGGGACGTTATGGGTTGTTGATGATGATTGATGATTATAATTAGATGCGCGTTTGACCACTATCTCACCTGATGGTAAGTGACAATGCGGCCTACGATGGTACACGCTTACCTAGAAGTAACCTAGTCATTCGTGCCTTGAAGACTCCCAGGCTATAACTATCGGGAAACACAGACTCAGGCAAGGACTTCCACTCCTTTGCGGTAGTTAACGCGGGTGAAACCGCGAGATGTTGTTAGTTACGACTACACACATGTCTTCTGTGCCTTCACAAACCCCTTTATATTTCCTTCAATACACACTTTACCAACAAATACCACTCAACGATCGGATCTCAAATTCCCATTACTGTACGCCCACACCTTGCACCCCTATTCAATGCTTGAAATCCTAAAACCCCTGAAATACGCATAAAGCCTTCAAAGAAACCTCAGGCATCGATATTCGTATCATATAAGGGATGTCTTATCCGTAACTGTAGTTATCGGATAAGCGATATAAAAAATTCGTTTCCGACAGCAAACATTCTGGATTGGTTTCGGATAATAAGGTTGTTGTGATTGAACAATCGGTCAATTAAAAACACCAACACGATACTAGCAATAATATTATTGTATTTAAACTTAGTTCTACACAATAAATATAAATGTCGGGTATATGGACGCCCTCTCACAACGTCATCCGGATTCACCTCCACCAATCCGGATCTGGCCCCCGTGGTGGATTATGGCCTAACCCTCCTTTTTTTTTTTTTTTTTTTTTTTTTTTAACCCGGGGGAATCTACCTTATTGATACCTCGGCCTTGGGGGAGGCCGGCTGGTTATGTGGGGGTCCCCCGCCAGCGCGCATCCTAGTGATGCGCGCTGACTGGGTGTACCCACTAAAAACCCCGGGATGTTCTCTCTCCGCATGTTGGGGTGGCCGCGGGCTCGCGATTGCGCTTCCACGACCACCCCTGCGGACGTCCGGGCGACTGCCGCGGACGCGCCTCTAGGGGCACTCGGCCTCGCCTAGGATGGATGCGCTCTGGAGAACATCGCAGAGCGCATCTCGCCTCGGGACTATGTGGTGGGGCGAAGGATCCCCCGATCCTCCGCCCCTAGTCCCCGTTATGGTGGCAGGTGGTGGGCATACGCCAGCCTCCTGCGACCTGGCCGGCGGCGGCGGATCGGGAGCGAGAGGACATCATCCTCCCGCGCCCTTTCCGCCGTCTCCTTCTCGGGCACTACGCGCTCGGCGTATGCCACCACCGCCTCCCAAGCCTCTGGGCTGCCGACCATCTTGCGAATGATGGCCGGCAGCGAGAGGTCCCCGCCGATCACAGCCGCCAGGGCGGCGCGCTGCTCCGCCCAGGCGGGACACACGGCGCGGGTGTGCTGCGCCGTGTCATCGGCTCCGCCACAGTGGTGGCACGCAGGTGTTGGCTCCCGACGCGCCACCCGGAACAGGTACCTGCTAAAACAACCATGTCCTGACAGGATCTGCGCCAGGTGGTACGTCAGCGTACCGTGCCTGCGCCCCAGCCACTGGGCGAGCTCGGGCCGGATGGCGGCCACCAGCTCGTGGCCAGCCGTCGGGCTCTCAAGCCTCTCCGACCACCTCCGGAGGAGGTCATCGCTCGCCTGCTGTCTCCATCGGTTGACCACCTCCGGAGGGGGCCGGACTCCCGTCCGTTTCGCCTCGGCGTTGCGCAGGTAGACGATCGCCTGGGCCTCGGCATCGAGGTCCCAGGGTGGCGTGCCAGCCAGGACGCACGCCGCCTCAAACGAGACGGTGCAGTACGCCCGGGCCGCCCTGAGCGCTATGGCGCGCTGCGGACGACGCAGTAACGCCTTGTTTTGAGCGCTCAGGGCGTCTGCCCATATCGGCGCTCCGTAGAGCGCCTTTGAGCGCACCACACCGCAGTAGAGGCGGCGGCACGCCACGCTCGGTCCCCCGAGGTTGGGGAGGAGCCTGCCGAGCACTCCGGCGAAGGCGACGACTTTCGGCGCAAGTCGTCGGAAGTGCTCGGTGAACTTCCACCGGCCGTCGAGCACGACGCCCAGGTACCGCATTGTCGGCTCGACGGCTATCGCGGCTCCTCCCACTACGATCGTCGACCCTGGAGGCGGCGCCCTCCGAGGACCATGAAAAAAGAGGGCCTCGGATTTGCCGAGAGCCACCTCCAGGCCGAGAGCCCGGATCCTCCGGACCACCTGCGCAACGCCGGCCGTGGCCAGCACCGACGCCTCTCTATGGGTGGCTCCGCGGGCGGTGACCAAGGTGTCGTCGGCGTAACAGGTGACGCCGACACCTCGGAGGGTCGCACCGCGGAGCACCCAGTCGTATCCGATGTTCCACAGGAGGGGCCCGAGGACCGACCCCTGTGGAACACCGCACGACATCTGTCGCCTCGTCCAGTTACCCTGCGCGGGAAAAACAATACCCCTGTCAACGAAATAATCGGACACGATATCCCGGAGGTACCTTGGGATGCCGTGGAACCTCAGTGCCTCTTTGATCGTCTCCCAGGGCAAGGTGTTAAAGGCGTTGGCAATGTCGAGTGACACTGCCAGCACCACCTCACCCTGGGCGACCGCCTCCTCGGCGAGGTCACGAACCCGGGCGATGGCGTCCAGGGTCGACCGGCCGTGGCGGAAGCCGAACTGAGCGCCGTGGAGGTCGGGCCCGACCCCCACCATGTGCCTGACGAGGCGCGCCGCGAGCACCCGCTCGAGGAGCTTGCTCATCTCGTCAAGCAACACGATGGGGCGGTAGGCCGACGGCGACTCAGCCGGACGTCCGCTCTTCCGGAGTAAGACGAGTTTCCCCGTCTTCCACGGCCGGGGGAAGCGACCCTGGGCCAGGCACCCGGAGAACAGTGCCCTCACCTGTTCCTCCATTTGTTCCACGGCAATCACCACGGCACGTCCGGGAATACCGTCCGGGCCGGGGGCCTTGTTTTTCCCGCGCAGGCGCAGAACTGCCACCTCCAGCTCTGCTTCGGTCACCGGCGGGACCTCCTCCTCTTCGTCCTCATGGGGGTCGGCGGGAGCCATGGACGGCGGCCACCACTCTCCCCTCTCGGGAAAGAGCGAGGACACGACGCGCTCGAGGAGTTGCGGCTCGAGACTCTGCGTGAGGGGGGGGGCCCATGGGCGGAGCTTCCCGCTCACCACCTTGTATGGGCGCCCCCAGCCTAACCCTCCTCACATAAGTGAGAGGAGACCCGTGCTCAGCAATGGGACGTTATGGGTTGTTGATGATTATGATGATGATTATATTTTTATGAAAATATTTATTATATGAAAAGCCCTATCCTGTATTCAACATTATACAAAAGATTCCGATTTTAATCCGTAATTGAAATACCTTAACAGTATCCGTCTCTGAAATCAAAAATATCTATACGTGGCAACCCTAATGTTTATTCTCAAACATCAGGTATGATCTCGTGGTTTATTGAAAAAGAAAATACGAAATTTTCGTTCAATACAATATCTGGTTGGTGACAATTTGGTTGGACGACTTTAAGTATGATTTTTGTTCAAACTTACTTTTCTTTTTAATTTTTATTTCAATGATTAAAAATACATATTTAACTATGAATACCAGATAACCATAAATTAATCCTTATTATATTTCATTAATATCTAGAATTAAGTACTTTACAAGTAAGTTATGAACGCTTAAATTCTAAATAATAATAATTTAAAGCCGCAATTAATAAAAAAGTTTCAGTAAAAATTACTGATTTATATATTATTATTCTCTTTATATTATTTCTTTTTAACAATATTTCTACAAAAATAAAAATAATGAACTTAAAAATATTGTAAAACAAACTTAAACTTAGGGTACCTTATTATTGTGTATGGTTCTACGAAAACTTTATGACTGTCAAATATATTAATTTTGTATACTAAACTACTTACTGTCTGTTGTCTCATTTGCTTTTCCTTAAAATGAATTATTTAGTTACCTGTAGATAAATACAACAACAGTAGCATTTGGTTTTACATTCGAAAAGACATATCAAGGCGGCGATAATCAATAATTTCGCTCCGGACCAAATCAGGTGATCTGTTCTCCATTCCACGTCGCTGACGCGTGAAATCACCCGACGCGTCGGCCCGATATTTCTCTCTATATCAACGGTTCGTTTGATTATTTCTAGATGTATCTTTTATTTAAGCGCGGCGGTTTTTTCTGAGAAATTGGGGCGTGTAGAAGACTTATACAAATATATGGAGAAGGTGACCGTCTGCGCTTTTATCAAGGTTGATTCAGACTTTATATCTTACCTACTTAAAAAGAGGCTTATAGAGAAGTAGTTCCAATCCAACCGGGTGTCGGAACGGTTTTGGTCTTGTTTTAGGGTCCCGTACCTAAAAGGTAAAACGGGACACTAATACTAAGATTTCGCTGTCTGTCTGTCTGTCCGTCTGTCACCAGGCTGTATCTCATGAACCGTGATCGTTAGACAGTTGAAATTTTCACAGATGATATATCTTGTTACCGCCCTTCAAACCGGAACACAATAATGTTTGCACACTATTGCTTGGCAGATGAATATCTGGCAAAGGCAAATTAATATTTAAGAAGGGCTCCCATACAACAAAGTACAGAACCCTTCGTGCGCGAGTCCGACTCGCACTTGTTTAGAATTCAGATGCTGATCATCATTTGGAGACGTATATCCAAAGAGATCGTAATAATTTGTTTGCATTTATGGGAGTTCATATAGCTCCATCTCATTCTCTTTCTCTCTCATTCTCTTCAGTCAATTTTGAGTGACGTCACGTCACGTTTATCATTTATGAGTGTGTGGTGCCAATCTAGGCCGTTCAGTTTAAGGCCTTAAAATGAACTGCGTGGAATAAGAATAAGTCCGTGGTTACCCCCCAGATCATCATTTACTTTCGACGTCGAGTGTACTAGCTACATCTAACACCCGCGTAAGTAACAACCTAACTTCCACCCTGTAGCTACAAACAGCTATTTCGTCTGGGAGGCCAACCACTGTCATCAATCTTGCCGACAGCCACTCTGTCAGCTACCACAGGCGTCTTGGAGAGAATTCGGGACCCCTGCGCCCTATTACAGTTAGTCTTGAAGATTCAAATAGTTCCGATAGTTGTAATAAGCCAGTCCGTAATATATATATCTTTGTCGGCCTCCGTAGCGTAAGTGGGTGATGAACCGACTGCGAAGCGTGAGGTTGCGGGTTCGATTGGTGTCGAGTCTTGGTGTTTGTTCCTCTTAGTTCCTGGTTCCCTAGATACAGGGAATCCTATTTAGGGGTTAGGATCTATATATATATGTGATCTTTTATTATTATTATACGGAATCAGTATACGGTTGACATTCCTCCGATCCGCACGAAGTGATTTGCATCCACATTTATAATCCGAACAGCGAAGGAATGGAACACCTTGCCAGCGTCTGTGTTTCGCGAAAACTATAATCTGAACGCGCCATAGTGTTTTCCCATACAACAAACACAACAGTTGTGTTTTGCCGTGCTCCTGGCAAGTTATGAAAAACACGACAGTTGTGTTTTCAGCGAGGGACGTGTTAAAACCATGAACTAATTCATTTAGGACGCTCGTTAGAGATTCCATCGCTACATATTTAATAGTACTCTCTGGAGTTTCACGCCGCCATTAAAATAACTGAACACAATAAACCGGCGGAAGTAAAAACTACGGCCGGAGAGAGTGGGAGCTGTTCACACCGACATGCAACATTTTTCATTTTTCATTTGACTGAGTGACGAGACGAACAAGTCCTTCACCTGTAAGCGCTATGCCTGCCCATAACAGTCACGGCACCACCCAGAACCCTGCATTGCATAATCGTACTGTACTGCGCTCGTCACCTTGAGACATCGGTTGTCAAGTCTCATATGTCCAGTAATATCGCTGAAAACAATGCCTTTCAAACCGGAACACGGTAATGCTTGCACACTACTGCTTAGTAGATGAAAATCTGACAAAGCGTGCTACTTCTCCAGGCGGTCTCTTGCAGAAGAGGCCTCCCACTGCATCATACACAGACATTTTGCAAAGTGAAACTTTTGAAACGCAACAATACGTTACACTTCGGTGTGACAGTGGTCTCCTATTAAAACTCGAGCTAAAACAATAAACGTGCATGTAAAAATTCCGCTTGAAGTAAGGACCACTCCACATTGCCCGCAATATACGGTACCCAGGTAAATAAACTTTACCGTACACGGTTCGTAATATACCGGACCGTATGTACGGATTATGAAATTTATAACGGACAAATTTCACAAGCTGAACTGCACCGTAAACGACTCTTAAGCCTTCTATGAAGAATATAAAAGATTTATCCACTAACTAGCGTCCTCTGCGCCGACTACGAGTCGTGAGGTTGCGAGTTCAATTCCCAAACAGAGTAAATCATTTGTGTGTTTTATCTATTAAAATATTAACTTACTAAATTATTAACTTCGCATATTTTAACTAGTTAGATTTTCAAGGTGAATAAAGTCTTTGTTTTTATAGCAGGATAGTAATGAAGGCTTCATTATTGAAAGACCTCTACTAAATTTTTTTAAACTTTTGGACCGGTGTTTTTCTTTGTCTTTTAAAGCGTTTAATTAGATAACCGGGCCTTAGGCAACTTCTGTAAGCACGAGCTTATTTCACTAATAAGCCTGGAGTTTTAAGACTTGCCCAAACAGCAGTTAACTTAAAATGTTCTTACATTTAGCAAGTCAACTGGAACATACATTAATTAATTGTTGGTAAATTCCAAGTTAAGAAGTAACATAACTTTAACTTGAACAGTTGCTTAAATGCTGGGTGATACACGCTTGTGTAAATAGAGCCTTAGACGTAAGGTAAACGCATCAATGCAGCGCGTCGCGCGGCGCTGTCACTTTCATATATTTTGTATATATTGACAGCGCCGCGCGTCGCTGTCACTTTGACGAAAATGTATGTAAAAGGCATCAGTACGTCGCACCTCTTCGTCGTGGGTTGACGCTAAGACAGATCAATGCACGCTACATGACGTCATTCGATACGTTTTTCATATAAAATATGTCAAAATGACAGCGTGCCGCAGTACGTAAGTATACATTGCATTGCATTGATATGTCTTACGCCTAAGAAGGTTTATAAATAACTTAAATTTGAATTAAGTTATTTATAAACCTTTTGTCAGATCAAGGATTTGATTACATATTAATAAGTTAAGTATACATAATTAACGGTATCTATTCTTACAATCGATGACGTCAATTATAACAGTAAAGAAGGTAAATTATAAATTTAGTAGCGATGTTTCGTAGACACTTTAAATTTCGTAGCAGCGTAGCATCTCGTTCGGTTTCTTTATTTCTTTTGTTTCGTTCTGGCTTCGCGAGGTTATTGCATTTTACAAAGGTTTTTTTTGGTATTTCCGTAGTTAATTGTCCAAGTGTCAAGTGGTAGTGAGTAGGTAGTTGAGTCAAAGTCACGATTTAGTAAAGTGGGTGCTTTATAGAGACCTCTTGGGAGGTTCGGAGAGGGCATGAAACGGCACGTACTTTCGGTTTGTATCGTTAGCCTACACTCATGCAGATTAACGAACACTTGAAGTTGGGACGCTCAAGGCTACGATATCGTAGCATTTCGTAGGCAACCTAAGCTTATTAGCGGATCATTGGTTCTTTAACAAAAACAGCTTGATTTTCAATGCTACAAAACTGACAGCTTCCGTCCCTTTTTGCAATTTTTTTTTCACTAACGAAATACATAACACTTCTTTTAGGCAGTAGACATTACTGTGTTCCGGTTTGAAGGGCATAAGGCAGGTTTAAAACAGTCTATTTTCAAATCTACGCTAAGCATTTTTTCATTATCTTCTAACCCCTATTTCTAAACAATGCCAATCACTCATGTTTTCATATCAAACTGTACACCGGGTAGTGAAAGTTGCGTCTATTATTAGCCCTATTGTAGTGAGCATAAAGGCAAACTTTAGTGGATATGGTTTTGTCGCTGATGGAGGGGAAAGAATGAACTAGGTTGGAAGCATTAGTTGTAAAGGATATGGCATTTTTTTTAGCGTTTCTGCTGAACTGGCTTTTAGATTTAGGCACCGTCTGTGTTTCGCCACAAAACCGGAACGTAAGCTACACTAACACTACAGGTGTGTTTTCCCACACTCGCGGGAGTTATAAAAACACAACAGTTGTGTTTTCAACAGTAAACGTGTTAACTTATAGTGGCCTTCTGCCATGCAAAGGTCTCCCCAGTATCTTTCCACATTTCTCTTTCGTAATTTTCGTTTTTGTAGTGGGAGACCTCTTCTATAAGAGACCGCCTGGGGAAGTACCACACTTTTGACAGATATTAATCCACCAAGCAGTAGTGTGCAAACATTATTGTGTTCCGGTTTGAAGGACACTGTTTTTAGCAGAATTACTAGGCACACAAGACTTGATGAGCACAGTGCAGTGCCGCACAAGATTTTGTAATGGAAGGTTCTGGATGACGCTGGCGCTTACCATCAGGTGAATGACGTGCTCGTCTCGCTATTTTAAAACAAAACTTATCGCTTCGCAGTCTGCTCGTCACCTAAAACAAAAATCACAAGTTCCAACATTATTTTGTTAAAATTGTAAATAAGGACAACTCAAAGGCTCGAACAAAAAAACTGCCATCTTTTCCGAAGACAAGAGGGGCGAGTTTATTTTCTTAATTTTTAGAGATCCGTAGCAAGAACAATAAACTAAGTTCAAAATGATGAAGAAGATGAAAATAGCTTTAATTCCGCCAAAGTTAGAGGAATGAACACGAAGTTATTTAAGCAAATAATCCATCGAGATCGAGTTTCTTGTTCGTTTTTCCCGAATGGATGTATTCCGAATCTAGTGGAGGAATCCTAAATTTAACAAATTTATTTTTGAATATAAATTATAGCAAGGCAAATATTCAAGTGAGTGGCTAAAGAGAGTTGTTATCTTATCTTTTAATCGAATTTTCACACAACGTATGTGTTTACTGTTTACTGGCGTTGCGTCTTAACAAAACTCAATCAGCTGTGCGGGCGCACACAACTGTTGTGATAAAACTGTCAATACAGCAGTACGGGTTCGCACGCCAAGCGTTTTTGCTTGCCATAAAATTATAAAAACACAGACGTGTGTGTTTTCAGCAGCCGACGTGTTAAGGCTAAGAAAATACGAGTAAGCTACGTTTTCCCGCCCACTTTAAACATTAGTAAAGTAAGCAATAAAAAGTAAGTATCAAGAACCCTCGGTGAGTTTCCCGACCTCGCACGTGGCAACTTTTTAAAACCATGTCTTAAGTAGCAAGCTTGTTCAAACTTCCACCCTTAAAGTTTCACAGACGGCAAAGAATAAGCGGAAATTAACCGAACTCTTGGAAAATGTTAAGTTCATTAATAGCTTGCGGAATAAACGAGCGGGCATTACTGTACAGTAGTCGCATATGATGAGTAACCTATATTAAAAAAAAAAAACTAAAAACTATATAATCATATTATATTAATCGGTATAAAAAGTAGCCTATTTGTTAAAACAAATGTGTTTCTGTAAAACATATGTACGTAATTATCACTCGCTTTTCGGTGAAAGAAAACATCGTGAGGAAACCCATATACCTACCCGAGAATTTTTTCGGAGGCAGGTATGTTATGCACCAATCCGGACCGGCCCCCCGCCGTGGATTATGGCCTAACCCTCCTCACGAAAGTGAAGGGAGACCCGTGCTCAGCAGTGGGACGTTATAGGTTGATGATGATGATGTTGTGTTAATCCAGGTTAAAAACTATCTGTGTGTAAAGTTTCATCTAAATCAGTTTAGTAGTTTGCTTTTGAAATCAAAATAACTGGAAGAATATGTCATTAAAGTAACCGAAATTGCATAATTGGAGTCGTGTTTTTTTACTTTTTTGTATCGAATATGGAAACTGGCAAATTTGGTGACATTGACAACGATTTTCAGCAATAACGCAGTTCATTAGCTTAAATACTATACATATATCCAATCAACTTCCTTAGAGACAATATAATATTAATAATTATTAAAATAAATATAATACACAATTATTTAACTTACCTTGTAATTAAAAAATGAGTTCAGCAGAAGACAGTTTGCGATTGGAAATTGTTTTAACAAAATAATAAATAAAAAAAACACTTCTCGAAATCAATGCAAATAACCAAAACAAAACGGTTAAAGGCTTCATAGAGCAAAGAACAAAAATAGCTTAGACATGGCGAGGTGCAAAAACGCGGAGTCCGACATCCTATAATTAAAATGGCCGCTTTCCGAGAACTGCAGTTGTCGTCGACAAATTAACTGCTGTCCAAAGAAAGGACGCCCGTTTTATTTTATTTATGTTCGGACGCTGAGCTATTCGTTTATTAGATTATCGCATTGGAATATTGAGTTTTGATTTGCCGATGAGGATTTAAAAATAATAGGCAAAGTTTGATATTTTTCTGATTGACATTTGAGTTACTTTTACGTTACCCGCCTTAAGTATTATCCCACAAGAACTATTAATTTTACGGGATAAAAAGTGTTATATAATAATCCAGGCAATAAACTTGTCTGTCTGTTAAATTTCATCAAAATCCGATCAGTCGTTTTTCGTGAAATCATACATTCCCACAAACTTTGACAATGAAAATATTAGTAAAATAGGATTATAAGGAGGAGACTAAATACTATTGAAATGCTAACGAAAATAAACATTTTTTGAAGTTATACACGAGTTTATCTTAAAATATGTTTACTCAAAAATTCAGCATTATTTAAACCGCAGTTAAAATTGTTTAGATTAGGAAGTTTAACTGCAGTTCAATCACTATTTAAACATTCGTAAACTCCACCAAATAGCAGGATTTGCTAGTAAATCTGCTCCTTTTTAAAACTACACGAAAAATAATTACATTCCACCAAACCAACCATGTGAAATCTCTACTTTCCGTTCCGCAAAACCTTAATAGGCCAGCAATGAGTTAGCACAAACTCTCGCAATTAAGTAGCCGGCTCTAATAGATCGATGGGTCTATGTATTGAGGCCGGGATTTAATTGGCTTTGGTTAAGTGTTTTCCAAATTGTGGATTCGTGTTTGAGTTTTTTTAGATTTGTTGGGTTTCCTTGTTTTTGTGAGGAGTGCTGTTTTTATTCAATTACATATACAATTGGTTTTCGGTATCTGAGGAATTGTCAAATTGATTCCTTATTTCAATTAATTTTTAGTGAAATTTAAAGTAGATTTGTATAATATATATTTTTATGTGGTATATTCTTGATCTTACTGCAAAAGTTTGTGTGTTTCAGTGTTTGTCCTTTGTTCACGCCAAAACAGCTGAGCAGATTTCGATGAAATTCAATACACAGATAATTTAAATCCTGATATAGAACATAGAATAATATTTATCCCGAATAAATTAACGGTTCCCATAGGAAATTAGTCTACACGGGTGGAACCGCGGGGTGCTGCTGGTTAACACAGTTATAGTTGTAAAGCTCTTTCTTTTCTCCCTAGTATATAAGTACTAAGAAGTTTTTTCTCCTCTTGTCCACAGGATAACGATCTCCCACTCTCCAAACGACACCTTCGCTGAGCTGGTCATCAGCCGAGTCCAGGCTGCAGACGAGGGTGTCTACAGGTGCGAAATCACTTACCTGCAAGTCGGTGAAGACTGCAACACCGTGCAGGTCACAGACTTCCATACCTACAGTGAGTCACTATTTAAACTTACTCTTATTTATAATTGGAAATGGTAATTGGTGTAATTTATAATTGGTCATTACATATTAAGGAAACATGAAAAGGAAACTCCATTAACTCTACCAGTGCTTCGGAAATACGCCCGTCATAGAAGATAGCACCAAGAAACTCTACGAGGTGTAATTTTTTAAACATTCAATTTGTTTTGTGCCACATAAAATACAATATAAATATAATCCATTCTAAAAACCATTCCTCGCTTCTAATAAGCTTTATTATTGCTTCGTAACATTAATTAATTTTCTACATCACATTTTCATACAACTACGAAGTTTAGAACCTTCCAATCATAGATCTAAATAGCGACACGTGGACAAAGTATGTTTTACTTTGACATGACATATCTATAGTATGTTTCACAAGTTTTTTTACCTCTAAAGATATCTTTGTAGAAGGGATGCCTTCATATTACTACGATAGGGAAGGATGGAAGCCACGTCGCAAATTCTGTAGCCTGGAGCCATGCGACGCAATATCCAGTGTGAACCGACGGATCCGTATTGCTTCGGCGATATTTGATGATATTTTCTTATACTGTCACGTAAAGAAAGTATATTATTATTGGTTAAATTGTGATCACGCCTGTTGACGATACACAACAAAGAGATACAAAACAAAGGAGTTCGAGCATTTTGGTGACTCGGTGACAATTGTAAATTGATGGTGTTTGGACACTTTATAACACCTTGTCTGGAAAAGTATATTTTTACCATAAAACTATTATTAATTTGAATAACTAAACAAATCAAGCTTTCTATTGTATAGATTTTTTTGCGTGGGAGGCCTCTTCTGCAAGAGACCGCCTGGGGAAGTACCAAACTTTTGCCAGATATTCAACCGCCAAGCAGTAGTGTGCAAACATTACTGTGTTCCGGTTAGAAGGGCATTGTTTCCAGCGAAATTACTGGGCATATGAGGCTTTAGAGACGATGTCTCAGGGTGATGATCGCATTGCAGTGCCGCGCAGGATTATGCAATGCAGTGTTCTGGGTGGTGCTCTGACTGTTATGGGCAGGCGTAACGCTTACCATCAGGTGAATCATTACAGTCAGTGAAATAAAAAAACTGATTTTAAGTTTATTTCCGTTTTACTATTGTCACACACCACCTTTAAAATCAACCCCTAATTCAAAACCGTATTTAAAACGATCCCTTCACTCAAAACTAACCCAAATTGAATAAACTGAAGAACCCAATCAAATGCCAAGTTTGAATTAATCCACTCAAAGAGCTTTACAAAATCAATCTTTATTCATGTTTATCAAGAATTGATTGATCACATTTAAATTTGCATATATATTTGAATTTAAAAGGACGAAGGGAAGGGAAGATACTCATATCAAAAGTAGGGTTGTGATAAATATCGTAATAAAATTAACTGAAGAATCAAAGTAGTTAAATAATAAGGAGATTTTCTTCGCGGTTATATACGCAAAAAGCACAAAGCATCTTTTATAGGGTTCCGTACCCAAAGGGTAAAACGGGACCCTATAACTATGGCTCCGCTGTCTGTCTTTCACCAGGCTGTATCTCATGAACCGTGATAGTTAGACAGTTGACATTTTCACAGATGATGTATTTCTATAGCCGCTATAACAACAAATACTAAAAATATGAAAAAAAACAAATATTTAAGGGGGCTCCCATACAACAAACGTGATTTTTTTGCCCGTTTTTGCTCTATATTTATAATGGCAACAGGTAGACGCTTGAAATATTCACAGAATATTCAGTTATATATTAACTTTAAAGATAACTTATTTAAATCAAAATAAATTTAATATTAAGGGGGGCTCCCATATAACAAAGTACGAAACCTTATGTGCGCGAGTTCGACTCGCACTTGGCCGGTTTTTATTTAAAAAGTATATTTTAGTATTTGTTTTGTGAGGTGCAAACATTCTGGTTGCCCTTTTTGAAGAGCTTTAGATTTCACAGGCTAGACAGTTGGAATGAATAATTAAAAATGTGGGCTTTGGAAAACCCCCGCGGCTTATTTCTAATCTCTAATTTAATGTTGAATCTCTTGTTAATGTATTAATTGCCCTGCTAGGGTTTAAAAAAACTTAAATTTTCGTGTTTTTATATAAATATAAAATTACTTTTTCATTTGAAATACCCTTTCCAGGGTTCATTATCAATGTTTCATTTCAGAAATGTTTACAAACCTTATTTAATTTTGAAAGTTTATTTTTAAAATAATGAAGCTGAACTATTTATTAGGACTAACACGGAGATATTTGGAAGAAATTTTACTTAAAAAAAAAACAATAATTAAATCAATTATTTATTCATAAGAATAATGATTGTACAGGTCGAGATAGGTAGGAATTATGTCAAATACAAGGACACTCACCAGGCAAAGTTCCAGACACAGAGACTGACCAGGGATATACCACGTCCGCTCCCCATTCCGCAAAGGCCTCCACATCCGAACGAAGTCATGAATTTCTATTTCAGTATATAGAGAAAAATCTATATAAATATATAAATGTTATCTTGGTTTGTGTACGCTTCAAAAACTCAAAAAGTTCTGCACCGATCGAGCTGAAATTTGAGCATAATATATAATCCGCATCAAGAATTGTTTTTATCTATTTTTTTCATCAGTGACATATCAGCGAATGTGCGAATGTGCCACAGCGAAGCGTGGCAGGGTACAGCTAGTTTAATATAAAAATTTAAAAATCTGACTAAAGTGGGTGTCCATGAGGCATGGTGCCAAGAACACTGGCTGCATTTCCATGTTGATCACAGATAATGGCTATATGCAAAAAATGAGATTGGGATTCTCTGATTTATTTGCCACTTACCATAATATAAAAAGTAGTTAATAAAGGTTTTCTATAGACATTGAAACATATTGGACAAGTTAATTGCAATTTTAACATTTTTTTTTCTATTCAACGTGGAAATGCAGCCAGTGTTCTTGGCACCATGCCTCATGGACACCCCTCTATTGTTAGATTTTTAAGTTTTATTTCCAGTTAGTTTTTTTTTATTTAATTATATTACTATTTATGTTGTGTCAATAAATCCTAATTTTAACATATTGTATTAACTAAATACAAATACCGCTATCTTTTGAATTTGCATGAACGAGTTTTAATTTAAATAAATCTAATCAAATTAGTGAATATATTCAAAATAAAAGTTTATTTGATATAAAAATATTTTCCTTTGAGTTATTAGCGTTGAAGTTCGTTATTGATATTACAAATTTTCTTAATGAATTATTTTTTATTTGTCTGAGTGACGACGTTTACCTGATGGTAAGCGCCACGCCTGCCCATAACAGGCACCAACCCGAACCCTGCATTGCATAATCCTGCGCGACACTGCACTGCGCTCGTCACCCTGAGACATCAGTTCTAGTCTCGTATGCCCAGTAATTTCGCTGGAAACAATGCCCTCCAAAACCGAAACACAGTAATGTTTGCACACTACTGCTTGGCGGATGAATATCTGGCAAAGGCGTGGTTCTTCCCCAGGCGGTCTCTTGCAGAAGAGGGCTCCCAGTACAACTACCCACTACATCTATGACCCAGGGAAACCTCTATATTATCACAGTGAGTTAAATAAAAGTATACTTATTTCTTTTCAACAACAAAGAAAGGGAAATCTTAATATTTCTTAAATGACAGCAATAGCTACACAACAAAAAAAGCTAAAGCTTTTATTTCTCAACCATAGTAGAAATGATTTATCAATTTACATTACGAGAAGGTTCGTGTCGACGAATACACAATCCAATAGAGGAGCTATGTACATTTATTAGTTTACTGCATTAAAAAGTCATAAAAAGTGGCAACACATATTAATTATGTTCTTTTATTCGCGTTAGTATTGAGATATTTACTATGTACATTATGAGTTCTAAGTTTTTCAACAGTATTGAAAGCCCATTTACGCACGTGTCTGTGTGAGAAAGGGTAATGTGTGAATACGACATCACCAATTCTGTGTTAGTGACCAAGTTGGTAGAAGAACTTATTTTTTTTACACACAAATATGTTACTTTTATGCTGATTAACATAATTTGTAAACAAATTTGACAGTTTACTTTACTGTTTTCCAGCTAAAATAAAGTTTTTGTAAGAGTTCAATTTTTTTTTTTTAATCACATGCTCCTACACATTTTAATTGATTGTCTTTCCAAATTACGCCACGAAAAAGAGATGCCTACTGGAAAAGACCTAGTGATTTTACACTGACGTGTTGGCAGACGATGAAGGCACCGTATCAACCCTCTATAAATTTCGTACTCCATGGTTGAAATCCAGAACGTTAAAGGAAAATGCCGGAAGGTTAAACAATGTTAGTATAGGATCCCTCACATTTACTAAATTGGGTTTAATTTTACATTATACATGCTTTATTTAAACAATGAAAATATAAAGATTTAAACGAGGATATTTCTTTATTTATGTTTCCGTTGAAATGGCTTGATAAGTTGAATTATTAAATATTATTAGCCTAATTTTATTAAAATTTCATGTTTTCGATAAGTTAATTAAAATTATTAAAAAAAAAAAAAATTAATTATTATTAAATTATTTAAATTACTTTGGAGGTAGGTATGTTATCCACCAATCCGGACTGGGCCCCCGTGGTGGATTATGGCCTTACCCTCCTCACGAAAGTGAGGGGAGACCCGTGCCCAGCAGTGGGACGTTATGGGTTGATGATGATGAATTAAAATTATTTTATGCTTTATACACACAAGCATGTATATTTTATTTATACATTGGTTCATACAAATATTTACCCTGCACGGGACTCGAACCTACAATTGGGATACTAAAAAAGCACACATCAATAGCACAGACTCTACACAAAATAAATTAATTAAAATGTAAATTAAGCATTGAATTAAAAACCACCTCTTTTGAACCGACTGTCATCATCGACCAATATCGGCCCATTGCTGAGCACGAGTCTCGCCTCACTTTCGAGAGGGGTATTAGGCCTTAATCCACCACGGGCGCCCGGTCCAGATTGGTGGATAACATGCCTACAATTTTTTTTTTAATTTTTTAATTATTCGCAGGTAGGCATGTGGTTTTCCTCACGATGTTATCCTTCACCGAAAAGCGAGTGATAATTACTTGCAATTTGCTACTATTTGGGACAAGCACGTGTAATCTCCTCAATATTATATTAAGGTAATACGTTCTTGTAATACGTTACGTGTGCCCAAAAGAGGTCTATTTACAATTTATTCAAGAATGTCCAAAAATACCAATTCCCCCATTCACCAAAAGTTGTCGACCAAAAATGATGACGTCACAATAAAGGGGGTGTCAAATGATAAATATTCAGTAGTCTGTGCCGGATCGCTCTAAACGCTTAAGGCCTTTATTGTTAAAAGGATTACGAGATGGAGTCCCCGGCGACCCCGAGGGGGTCAATGGAGCGCAGAGACTAAAGTCGGCACAAAACTCGATTTAAATTTTTTACTACACTTACTTTTTTACACTATAATTCGCACTTCACGACCACATAGATTCTGACCCTTAACTAGGATTTCCTGTAGCTAGGAAAACAGGAACTATGAGGACCATGGTCCTACAGACTTCCAGACTCAGAGCTAATACTTGTGGATCGCACAAAATGGTTGCCCTGTGCGGGATCGAACCCGGGACCTCACGCTTTGCAGTGGCGTGGTGTGGCGTGTGGCAGGAATATGAAATGTAGTTGTTTTTTCAATAAAATGTGTGAAATAAGCTAGAATTTGTCTCGGTCTTTTAGCAATTGTGAGTGGCGTTGGATGTTTTCTCGGCATTTATAAAGCAAATTACGAAAATTGCTGTCTTTTGAGTTTTTTTTAAGGAAATTATATTTTTCTAGATCCAATTTACATTAACTAAGTTACAAGAAATAAGATGTGGTGACTTAAGTATAATATAATATAATAATATCACGTATAATATACAGATACAGTTGATTCCATTTTGGCAATATTTTAAACATATAATTCTAAAAATACTTGCCATAATATTCTCTCAATTCCTCCACCTCTATATAAACACGCTTAAACTCAAATATAATAAATCACTCTTCCAGAAATAGTAACATTTCATTTCAATTTTATGAAATAAATACAAAATACAATTTTCCAAAAGGTCCAATTACTTACTTGAATAGTTTTAAAATAACCTGTCAAGTAAATATAGAATTCAAAATAAAGTATCAAAAGTAAATACATTTTGAAATTAGCACTCGCCATTTTGAAAAGGCTAAGAAATAAATTAAAGAGCTCACAGACAGCCTATAGAAAACCTAGAGAGGCCTACAGGGGGCTATAGAGGGGACACTCGACAGAGACTTAGGCAGGACTTTTTCTAGGGGGGGCGAACCTATACAGATACTAGAGTCCAGGGCAAACTTAAACACTAGAAATTTAAAATTTGGAACGAGTGTCATTCTATGATCTTATCTCAATGCTCAAACATGGAGTTTTACAAAAAGAGTAATGCCAAAATAATCATAGTACGTCATATGTTATAGTTGCAATGCTAAAAGTGCGTAATCTAGAGAGATACATGAAACATAAATTCTTCTCATATGAATACTACTTACTTTTAGGTAAGCGTGCACCATTACAGACCGTATCGTCACTTAACATCACATGAGATAATTGGTTGGTTAATCGTGAACCTATTTATTAATAAAAGGAGAAGTTAGAGGGGGAACCGCCCCCACTTTGACCCACCTTGAATACGTCCACTCCTACAGAAGTTCTGTGGGGGGAATTCGTATTCCGAAGCTGTAATCTGTGAAAAGACATATTTTGCGAGTAAAAAGCGGTTTTTAATACAGCTCTCTTTGACTGAAACTTTTTGATACCGCTGCCTTGGAGCCGAAGGACTTTTACAACTAACGACTACTATTTACTAGACAGATTAAAAAAAATATGTTTAAAACACGCGGGCAGTCTTTGGGGGCTGCAGATAGAAGTGAAAACTAAGTAACTTGTGATTTGTATCGTCAAGATATTAGATTATTATTTTCTAATTATATTTTGTTTACAAGTGTTTATGATCAAGGATTAATAAATACTGTGGGCAGCCTTTTTTTTTTTTTTTTTTTTTTTTACCCTGGGAAATGCATTAGGCATACCACCCGGCCCCCGGGGGCGGGGGGGGTGGTTATGTGGGACTCCCCCGCCAGCTGGTCTGGCGGGGTTTACCCACTAAAACCCCGGGGTGTTCTCCTCTCCGCATTATGGAGGTGGTCACGGGTTCGCACGGCGCTTCCGCGACCACCTCTGCGGGCGCCCTCCCGGGCTCGCCACGTGAGGCTTGGGTCTCTTTCTCCGCTGGGTGCGTCCCGGAACACACGGGCCGCACCTCAGCTCGGGACTTCTAACTTGGGCGTTGGACCCCCGATCCGCGGCCCAAAAGTCCCCGTTATTGGTCCCTCGCTGTGCCCTCTGCTGATCAGAGGGACACGCGAAGGACCTCTTCTCGCCAGGTTATTTGCTACGGCCACCAATTCCCCTAGGAGAATTGCTGACCGAACCCCAGGGTGCACCGTCCCAGCTGCTGCCCTTCCCTCCGGATGCAACGCATCAAGAGGGACGAACAACAGCCGGGCACTCGTGGAGGTTACCTGGCCCGCACCCCAGCCTTTTCTAACGAGGTTTAATTTATAAAAGAAATTAAAGAATTATAATTGATTTTCAATAAGAACTTTTTGTTTAACACAATTTTTTTCATTTTTTTTCGTCACCTCAATGCGTCTTAATAAGTTTTTAATTTAAAAAATGTCGTATGTTTAAAATGGCACTTGAAAACTTTTAACTGGAAAAATTGGTCTGCGCGGCGAGCAAGATTAATAGCCGTCACTCGGAGTCAAAACGTTAGCGTTAACGTTAACGCTAACGTAGACGCTAGACGAGCAAGTCGTTCGCCTAATGGTAACCGCTACGCCTGCCTATAACTGTCACAGCACCACCCAGAACACTGCATTGCATAATCACGACACAGGCGACATTGGCTCTAAAGTCTCATATGGCCAGTAATTTCGTTGGAAGCAGTGCCTTTCAAACCGGAAAACAGTAATGTTTGCACGCTACTGCTTGGCGGATGAATATCTGGCAAAGGTGGTCTCTTGCAGAAGAGGCCTCCAACTAATATAATTATATGTAATCAAGTGGAGAGTGAATAGGTATCTTCTAGGCTACCATGATCCATCGTCGACCATGTCGATACCTACCAGGTGAGACTGCGGTCTAAAGCTTGCCTGTTCTGAAAAAAAAAAAAAAAAACAGTTTACTTAGTTGGTTTCTTATAACGAGTGGGAAATAACTAAACACGTTCGTATTTAGTATTAAGACCTCGTTTATTTTTAAGGTATCTCGCAAGATTGAGAAATAGGAGAGTTGCGTGTAGTTAAACTTTTTAGTAGAAGAATTTCTTTAATAGCCATATATTATCTCGATAGTTCAGTCAGGAGCCAGATATTTATAGACTCGATATATGATTTGCCAGCGAAGACGTCAGCATTGGCATTATATTAAAAGCGGTACCCAAGCGGTAAGCATGCCTTACCCACTTTTAGACAGTTTTTTATACTAACATTTTTAATTCCACATAGAAACAATGCCCTAAATCAACCCGTCACCACGCCACGCCACACATCACTTTAGCGCTATCGTGCGGATCGCAGTCCATCAGCACCATTGTGCCTCCGGTTGCGAGCTCGACGTTTCCTGCACAACTGAGCGGGCAGTGTACGCGGAACGGAAGGTAGCGAGCAGTGTGCGCGGTGTAATGGTGCGGGGTTTGCGCGATTTTTATGATGGTCGCTTCCGTTGTTTGTGGTGTTTCTGGATTTTTGTGCTTATGAACGCTGTAATTAGGTCCTGAAGCAAGAAGTAGAGTTAATACATATTTAGCACTGCTGAACCCTCACTGCTGAACCGGTTTTTTTGCCGCTTTTGCGATACTTCACACAATTTGTGTGTTTCGTAACTAAACTCAATCAGCAGTGCGGGCGCAGAGAGGCCTCTTCTGTATTGTAGTGAGCGGCCTCTTCTGCAAGCCAAGCAGTAGTGTGCAAACAATACTGTGGTCCGGTTGAAGAGCATTGTTTGCAGTGAAATTACTGGGCATATGAGACTTTCGAGCCAATGTCTCAGGGTGACGAGCGCAGTGCAGTGCCGCGTAGGATTATGCAATGCTAAGTTCTGGGTGGTACCATCGAGGTAAACAACTTTCTCAGTAAAATAGTTAAAAAAACACACTTATTAGTGAAGGAAAATATCGTGAGGAAACATGCCCGTGAATTATTTTGGAGTTTTGTGATCCAATCCGGATCGGGCCCCCGTATTGGATTATGGCATAATCTTTCTCGTGTGGATGAGGCAACTGTTCAATATGGGTCGGTATTATGAGATTGATGAGAGCTCGATTGGTTGAAATATCGAACGAAATGTAATTAAAATAGAGTTCATATCAGTGCGCCCACAGCGTGGTTGTTACAACGACTCCATTCAAATCATCCAATGTGATTTGAAAAGTTTTTCTTTTGACATATATCGATACATAAATGTGCACCAAATAGTGTAATATTAATCAATTTGCCATTTATTTACCTCTACATTCTATATAGTCTGGTTCACGTAAGTAAGTAATAGCCTAAGTTCATTGAGGCGGCAACATCAAAGCGTTGCGGGCCCTTTGATAACGCCGCCAACTAATGACAATGTCAAACGTTAACGTCTAATTTGGTTTCATTTGAAATGTGACACCGTCGCAGAATATTATTGAATCAATTTCAGTGCTAAAGTTACATGGTACCAAGGACTTTATATATAACTAGCTGCGCCCCGCGGTTTCACCCGCGTAGTTCCTGTTCCCGCAGTAATATGGGGATAAAAATAGCCTATGTTACTCACTGTCAATGTAGCTTTCATACAAACTTTCATCCCCTATTTCAAACCCTTACAATTCTTTTATCGCATTAAAAAGTACCCTATGTCCTTTCTCAGGCTCTAGACCATCTCCGTGCCAAATTTCATTTCAATCGGTTCAGTAGTTGAGGCGTGAAAGAGCAACAGACAGACAGAGTTACTTTCGCATTTATAATATAAGTAAGGATTAAACTCAATGGACCGAACACACGTCTAATCTCTTGAGTTATTTTTACTACACTCGCTAGAGGGAACAGTAAATAATGCAATCACGTACGTTTAACTAATCTACGTATGCGTTTACCTTTTTTCCTTTTCCACTCTTTTTTCTTCTTTCCTTCTTTTTTTTTTCTATATATTTTTGCCAGATATTTATCCGCCAAGCAGTAGTGTGCAAATATTACTGTGTTACGTTTTGAAGGGCACTGTTTCCAGCGAAATTACTGGGCATATGAGACTTTAGAGCCTATCTCAGGGTGGCGAGCGCTGTGCAGTGCCGCGCAGAATTATGCAATGCAGAGTTCTGGGTGGTGCTATGACTGTTATGGGCAGGCGTAGCGCTTACCATCGGGTGAACGACTTGCTCGTCTCGTCACGCTTAACATCAGGTGAGATAGTAGTCCAACGCGAACCTATTTCATATGATATAATATATTTTTATTTGTATAATATCCTTTACCAAACAACGAACAACAAACAAAAAAAGAGTGTGTGTACTTATGTACACGCGTTAGAAGTTATACTTGTTGTGCAAGCAATTTTTTTCGTTGTCTATACTGTCGACACTTCTCAGAGTTAGTTTTTTTTTTCACTACCCCCTGATTTGCAGATTTTTTTCGTGAATAATATTTTTTACAGTATTGTGCATTTCTTTGAATAATATCTTCAGACATCTCGGAAACTAAAACAGAAATTGAAATTTAATCATGTAGTATTATTAGTTTCAGAGAAACCTGCAAAAGATCATAGGTAGATAGATACGAATTAGTATAGAAAATTATTTATATTGTTCTATTTAAGTTTATTTAAATTTTAAATTTATTTATCAAAATTTATTTAAGTTTATTTATGAGAATTTATTTTTGATTATTTCAAGTACTACTTTAATAGATTGAAAATATATGTTTATATAAATATATCATGTTAAGCTCAGTGCTCGTTATTTTTAGAGTTATTTAATAAAATTTGTTTGTTTTAATAAAAATATAATCAAAAATAATTGAAATATCAATAAATCAAATTTTAACGAATAGTTAAGATCAAAGATAAAATAAACATTCAGCATTTAAGGTTAATATAAACAAGTATAGAAAATTTTTTTTTTTTTTTATTTATACATAAAATTTGTTAATATACCAGAAATAAAACAAAACGAAAAAAATAATGTTGTGGTGAGGAATAAACGCTTACCAAGCATTATATAACTTAATTTTTTTACTTTTTTTTCACAATTTCACAGTGAACACAATACCGGTTTGTCTCATGAAATTAACTGAGCAGAGAAATTTCTGTTGAAATTTTTCCAGAATTTTCTTTGCTATAAACCTCACGGAGCCCGATACCTTTCCAACGAATGCAAAACCGTGGAAATCGGTTCGTGCGTTCTAGAGTTATAGCGTCAGGAAGGAAAACCCGACTTATTAAAAATTCACTCTCATCATTTTTCTCCATCGCGCCAAAAGAAGTATAACTTAAAAAAAAACAAATAAAAACATGAATATATAAAATCAAACAAAGCAAAGGAAATCATAATGACGTTTATCGATCAAACAACCCCTAGGGGTGGGAATAACATTAGCAGGTGAACACCCTTACAAAGGGTGCTGTTAATATCAATGCACCCCCCACTCCCCGCTCCCACTTTAACCTGTCTGCAATTATAGTATCGTTAGCTTTTCTAATATTTTCACAAACGAAGTGTTTCATGCGATGCTGGTTGACCAGTGGAAGCGATACGATAGCGATTTAATACATTTTTATTATTTTTAAAGTAGTTAAGGAGGCCGCAGCCGGAGGGTGCAAAGAAACTCCAAATGTGCTTACACTAGGTTTATTAAAATTATAATATTACATGGCTAACCTAACCTAAAAGGGTGTACGTTTGGCCCGATGTTAGGAACCCAAGTCGCTTAAATAGCGTAGAGAGAGCGGGGGAGAGGGATGTAGGCATAGGATGTAGGGCATCAAAATACTATACCAAAAAGTTATGGAAAAAATTAAAACTATTGTGTTTTAATAATGTAAAAACAATAAGTAAAATACATTTACGGCCAAGACTTGAAAGAAAATGGCAAGCGTTTCCAAAGCGACGTTCAACCGCATCGCTTCGCATGGCATCGCCACATCAGTGGAGGCCCACCCTAACTAAAAACAAAACATTTGTAATTGAAATCCGTCCTTCAATATTCAGACACAGGTGGCGCGAGTGGCGATAATTGGACAGCCGCCTTTGATCTTTTACCATTATGTTAGCATTTTAGCCGACTACAGGGATTAAGAAATATGTGTATAACCGACGACGCAAAAACGAAGGGGATAAGGGGATAGGGGATGTTATAAGTTTGAGGTGTCTCTCTCTGTGTGTGGCATCGTAGCTCCCAAGCGGCTGAACCAATTTAGATTTTGTTTTTTTATTAGTGTAGTGAAAATAATGAGTAAATTACAAGCTTAACATAATGATGCTCGAAAAACTATAAATAATATTTTTATAGGGACCATTATTTTCATTTTTTTTTTTTTTTTTTAAATTAGTTAGTGAAAATAATGGTCCCTATAAAAATATTATTTATAGTTTTTCGAGCATCATTATGTTAAGCTTGTAATTTACCCATTTTAACTCTCTTTTTTACGTGGATGGTAAATGTGTACAGTTTTAAAGTTTTTTTATTAATTATATTGAGTATAGAGAGAAGTTACACTTGTCCAGTTACAGTGCTACTCAGAACTGCATTGCATAATCTTGCGCAGCACTGCACTGCACTGTAGGTAGTACTATACTGTATCCTGTAGCCAGAGCAATGATTTTGACTGCCTTGTTTGTTATGGATACCTAAACTAATGCAAAATTCACACTACACGTTACCTTAGCAAACTGCACTGTGGCGTTTACCGCTTCTGGGTAGACATTTGTCTTATAAAATATTCTTCGTGCTCTGTGCGGGGTGGTACTGTGAAAGCTGTGTTTACTTCTTCATATTATAGTTTGAGAAGGTGTAGAGCGAACAGTATGGTATTTAGTCGTGTTGGTTTTATAAAAGTTTACATGAAAAGATAAATCTTTTTTTTTAACATAATATGAAAGGAAGCAAAAAAGTGCAAGCAATAGAATTTCATTGATTTAGCCTTTAACTTGCATTAATTTATTGATTAGGTACAATAAAGAGTTTTCTATTCTATTCCTTTCCACAAACCTTTAGCGTTTTTTCACATTTTTTACTTTTATAATATTTATTCATTTTCATGTATAACAACAATTAGTATATATTATCGTCGATAAATTGAATTATTTTTGTGTAAACTGTGTTTAGGTTTTGAGTATCATTCTATTCTATTTGATTCCATGTATTAGCGTCAGCTAAATTAATGTTTGCACATTCATCATGTGTGTTAATTTCAGTTTATTGTAAACCGTTTGTCATTAAAATAGAAATAAATAAATTATGAAGTCTCAATTTAGAACAGTGGAATCTGGAAAAAAAATTTGAGATTTTCACAGCGACCCCCCATATTTCTCAGACAAGCACATAACCATTGCAGGAACAAATAGCCGGTTGCGTCGTTAATATGCACTTTTGAACCGAGATACCTCTTCGCTTGCACTCATAAATGAAACGGTTAAACTAGGTTTAAACGCTTCAAATAGTCAGGTATAGTTACGGTTAAAACGCCTTTGTTATAACCGACTCTTACTTAAATATCATAAATGTAAAAGTTTGTAAGATCGGATCAATGGATGGATGGATGTTTAATACTCTTTCACGCAAAAACATCAGAACGGGTTTTTAGCAATTACAGTAGACTCTTGGACTGCACTGAGCCCGTCACCCTGAGACATCGGCTCTAAAGTCTCATATGCCCAGTAATTTCGCTGGAAACAGTGCCCTTCAAACCGGAACACAGTGTTTTTTGCACAGTACCGCTTGGAGGATGAATATCTTATAGAGATGTGGTACTTCCCCAGGCGGTCTTTTGCAATCTTCTGCAAGACCTCTTGGCCTACCACTACGAAGATAGATTTCCACAAATACTTTTTATCCCGTAAAAATTAACGGTTCCCATGGGATAATACGCAACGCGAGTGAAACCACAGGGCACAGCTAGTTAAATATATGACTTTAGCACCACCGAGTCTTGTTCTAGATGTTAACTTAAAGATTGGATTCACGCAAATTCCAGTGCTTTTAAACGCATTTTGGAGTAACTAATTGTATGACTGTGTGTTTTGTGTATGTGTGTGTTGTGTGTGTTTGTCAAGTGGTTTTTCTAATGCCATGAAATGGTCTTAAATGTATGATTTGCTAGTCGTAACCGTCTTTTTATAGCACGTGCTAATATGAACGTTATTTTCAAGTGATTGGATCTATTTTTGAACCGACACGCATCGCCACTATTTGTTGCAACAGTCTTATCCTTAAACCTGCTTATACAGAAACTAAGCACGCAATTTATCACCTTCCAAACGTAAGCCCGTCTCATCCCACATATTCATGTATTTCTTATGCAAATCTGCTCTATACAAATTAAACGCATTTATTCTGGGATATCACACGAGCGTCGCCTTTAGTATGACTTCGTTCCCTCCACTAATATTATATAAACCCAAACTTCACCTCCCCCTTTACCAACCTGAACCCCCCCACCTCTCTCCACCCTCTCTCTTTATTTCTTCTTTTTCCTTTTTTTCTGTTGTCTGAATCCGTTTGCGGCATCAGACAACACAGTGACTTTGGCTTCATTCTTAGCCAAAGTTTTATGAGCCAAGACCATTGACTTGAAAAGGAGAAGACTAATATTAAATATGCAATAAAGTTGCGATAAAGTTGGAAGTTAGAAATAATGTAACTATCTAAGCCAATAATGTACTTATCTAACACAATAATGTACTTATCTAACACAATAATGTCCATATCTAAGTCAATAATGTCCCTATCAGAGCCAATAATGGTACTCCCTTAACCAATATTGTTCAAATATGAATTCCCAGTTTGAGTTACTGGTGGCATTTTTTCCCCATTTCATGGGAAATCTCCCATCGTTACAGAGAGGCATTTTGTACGATTGTGATACTCTGTACTCGTAATGTGTGCGGTGGTGTAGGGAATAAGCGATCGCCAGAGATGGAAAAAAAAATTCAAACAACCAAGTCTCAAGTAAGTCTTAAGTGGAACAATTCTCATATAGACCAATTTTTTAAATTACCAATTCTCAAGTGGACCAATTCTGAAAATTACCAATTCTCAAGTGGACCAATTCTCAAGTGGATCAATTCTCAAAATTACCAATTCTCAAGTGGACCAATTCTCAAAATTACCAATTCTCAAAAGTACCAATTCTCAAGTGGACCAATTCTCAAAATGAATAAATCTCAAATTTACTCTGGTTCTTGGTCCTACACTACAGGAAGAAGGTTCCTACAGGAAGCCTTTACCGCTTATGACTTGAACGTAAGCCGTAAGTGATGGTACGGCCATCGTGCGGGTCAACTCGAGTAATGTCACGTGAAATGAGTGTTGGACCTTTCGATTTCATAGTGATGAGACTCGGGTTATCGATACTGACTAAACTTACTGAGGTCTATTATTCGCTTTTTAAACTGAGCGGTTCAAACGCCTTTATAATAATGAAATTTACATTTTCATTGCATCGTATATAGTAAGAACACTTTTTTTTTAACAATAGTAATTAAAACTGAGGTAGGTATGTTATCCATAAATCTAGACCCTCCATAAATCTAGGGTCCTCGTGATGAATTATGGCTTAATTCTCCTCAGAAAAGTGAGGAGAGACCAGTGCTCAGCAGTGGGCTGATATGGTTTGATGATGATGATGAATTGCTCTGAGTCTCGGCATTTGTATGACCATAGTCATTGTAATTCCTGATTCCACAAGGGACCTTGGATCATAATTTACGTATCTGTCCGTAACACGTTACTAAAAATGTGATTGAATATTTATTTAAAAAACAAACCCGACTGCTAATGTCGCCTACGTCACTCTCGAGGTACCTACCTCTGACATAATTCTCGGAGGTATTATTGGATTACGACGGGGGCCCGGTCCAGATTGTTGGATAACATAGGTATGCTATCCACCGATCTGGACCGGGCCCCGTAGTGGATTATGGCCTAACACTCCTCAAGAAATTGAGGGGAGACCCGTGCTCAGCAGTGGGCTAATATAGGTTGATGATGATGATCTAAAATATTTTATTTATCAAAATCCATCAAGCCGTTTAGTATGTAGGAACAATCATTAAACACACAGATTCATACGAGCGAAAAACGTAACCCTCCTGTGGGCAGTCGGGTAAAAGTATATCCCTTCCTTTAACTTTGCCGTAGTCGGGTAAAACATGAAACTGTCGATATCCTCATCTATCGTACGACCCCCACCCTACGTAGTTAACGCGACGTGAAATTCCTCAACCACAGAGGATGACCGCCTACCCTTAACCCTCGGAGGGATGATTGCACACTTCAGGGTGGATTCAGCCCTTTGTAACGCCAGGTGAGACGAACATCTACGGTAATCCAACAAAGGCTTTGGGTTAAGAGCCGTGCCAAAAAGATGCATACACGTTAGGAGCAAATATATGTATAAAGGTTACAAATTATTTTATTCGTATAGTTGATCAGAATTATTTCGGAGATAGGTATGTTTTCCACCAATCCGGACAGAGCCGCGGTGGTGTTTAACCTATTGTTACTGAGGTTTATTGTTTATTTTCCGTCACTATCATCAGATCAGCTCGCTGTCACCATAATATTGTATTTATGACAACCAAGCAATGAACAAAGGAAACTGCATCAAAATTGGTTTTGACCGCATCAGATCTATATCTAACATTGGGAGATAAATAAAGCTTGTTGCAACAAAATGGTGCAAACTTAGAAAAAAAAACACTGAGTGACAAGACGAGCAGGTCGTTCACCTAATGGTAGGCGCTACACCTGCCCATAGCAGTCAGAGCACCACCCAGAACCATGCATAGCATAATCCTGCGCGGCGCTGCACTGCGCTCATCAACCCTGAGACATCGGCTCTAAAGTCTCATACAGTAATTTCGCAGTAATAACGTACTCAAATAGCCTGAATAAACCAAGATACACATATGAAGTGCATTTGTGGAATTAAACTCTGTAGATTAAGTAAAGGATTTGAGAACTTAAGCAGAAAATGCACAAAGGAAATGCTATTTAATATAGAATTTGTATTCACTTGATTACGAAGTAAAAGTATATTTAGTTAGACGATCGGGTCGTTCACCTATTGGTAAGCGCCACGAAAGTTTATAACTTACGCGGGGCTGCACTGCGCTCGTCACCCTAAGACATTGGTTCTAAGGTCTTATATGCCCAGTCATTTCGCTGGAAACAGTGCCCTACAAACCGGAACACAGTAATGTTTGGACACTACTGCTTGGCGGATGAACATTTGGCTACTTCCCCAGGCGGTCTCTTGCAGAAGAGGCCTCCCACTACAAATTAAATCTACAATTTAACTTGTATTTTTAATATGAAACTGAAATTGCATAATATTAACAAACCAAAATCCGCACCAACCCGTGGCATTCTTAAAATTCCGACTGCGATATTTTATCTCAACAAAATATTTAACTGCAGACCACCCCATTGTAGGGATGGGCGAGTCCGAGACGTTTCAGTCGATTATCTCGATTGTTCTCGATGATTTCCTCTCCTTGATCTCTCGGACACGGTATGAACGAGAGAGAGCGAGCGAAAAACGCAGCAACGAGTCAGTCGGCCAAGCAGTAGTGTGCAAACATTACTGTGTTCCGGTTTGAAGGGCACTGTTTCCACCGAAATTACAGGCGTATGAGACCTAAGAACCGATGTCTTACGATGACGAGCGTAGTGCAGTGCCACGCAAGATTATACAATGCAATGTTCTGGGTGTAATTGTTACGGCAGGCGTAGCGCTTACCATCAGATCAACGGTTCATCTGGTTACTCAGTGAAAATTAAAGAAAAACGAACGATAAAAAAACATCTCGATGATTCGATCCGAGAGCGAGACATTTTTAGACTCGATTGTAATTTGACATCGAATACAATTCTTTCGATTGTCTAAAAATTTTGGATCTTACCATCGCTACTGCAGACTACTCGCCGCAGCCTGCGAGGTGTTCCGTACATTGGGTGCATCTTAGCATAATTTCCAATGTAAATGTATCTAGCCAAGCCGTCATACTGTGGCATGTGGCAACGCCGCTGCAAAACAGCGACTAAGCTTATTACAATACGAAATGATGATAGGTTAAACCGAAGAAGACTGCAAACAGATTTACTGGAAGAGGAAGGTACTGAAACAACTTTATTTTGTACTTTAATAAAAAAATACTGTTTAGACAATTTAAATCATTCACAGAGATAAAATAGAGAAAGAGAAAACATTGAAAAATAATATACCTTTACAAAAAAAACCCGATCGAATAGTGAAACTTGCCCTTAGTTATCAATTCATGGAAACCTGCGGACAATTGCGTTATTTATAATATAGATAGTTGTGATATCTACCACATGACTTGCAACTCGTATGAGCACTCTACGTGAAGCGCTAACCATCAGAAAAATGACCTGCTCCATCACTCAGCTGGAAAATAAGCGTTTCAAACCAATGTAATTGCAGTGGCGAAATATGTGGCGGTGTATTTGGTGCAAATGTTCGCCACGGTTCACCAGTTTTTTAAAGTTTCTACCTTGAGACCTTAAGTACTGACTCTTTCTATACATCACACCAACATAGCGTACTCAAATAGCCTGAATAAACCAAGATACACATATGAAGTGCATTTGTGGAATTAAACTCTGTAGATTAAGTAAAGGATTTGAGAACTTAAGCAGAAAATGCACAAAGGAAATGCTATTTAATATAGAATTTGTATTCACTTGATTACGAAGTAAAAGTATACTTCTAAACGAGTTAGACGATCAGGTCGTTCACCTATTGGTAAGCGCCACGAAAGTTTATAACTTACGCGGGGCTGCACTGCGCTCGTCACCCTAAGACATTGGTTCTAAGGTCTTATATGCCCAGTAATTTCACTGGAAACAGTGCCCTTCAAACCGGAACACAGTAATGTTTGCACACTACTGGTTGGAGGATGAATATCTGGCAAAGGTGTGGTGGTACTTCCCCAAGAAGACGCTTGCAGGACCTACCATAACAATATTTCCAAGACAAATCAAGCTAAATTATTCTTATCCCTTTGTTTTCGAGGGCAAACTCATCGGTCCCAATAAAAATGACGCCTTGCAAAAAATCATTAAACATACAAGGAATGTAGGATTCGCAAAATGTATTTTAGTTCGTTTTTTTTAGACGATGTGTGTCTTGACTAATATTATAGTATTACTGTTCATGAGGATAAAAAATACATGTTTTTTTTTTTTATTGGTTGATGATACAATAAAATATGCGTGTGCGTCCGTTGAGGAGCGAGTGAACGAAGAGACTGGTGTGAGTGATCGATGTATGTTGAGTGACGTCAGATGACGTATGTGACAGATGACAGATGACAGGTGACGTACGTGTATTATGTGTAAAGTGTCTGTGGATGTGTTAAATTTATGTGGAGTTGACAATAGGTATAGGCGGACAGATGGCGATGGATCTTGAGGCTGATGCAGGATGAACACTAACTATAATGTTTTTAAAAATTAGTCTCCAAGAATAGCGTTGTAGGTTAAAAGTTAGAGCACTTTGAGTGAGACAACAGTGCTGATTTGATCAATCAATGACAATACGTAAATAAAAAATCGTTAAAATGGCGTTCAAAGCAAAAATACAGCAAATGCAACTTTATCGGAAGGTCGCATTTTCGAACTATTTCCGCGATGAAACGCTGAATTTCAGATAGAACCGAATAAAACATGATATCGTTTGAATAAATAGAACCAACGCTTTCCCTACAGAACGCTTTGCCCACAAAACGCTTTGCCCACAATACTTTGCCCGCCTGTTCCAGTAACAGTCGATACTGCAGTTTTGTTTTACAGAATGGATAATGAAGTTTAGGCGTTCAGTTATTCCTACCCTTACATATAGAAGAGAATATTTTATCTGTTAGTTTGTATGATTTTCAATGTTATACAGCAGAACCGATTTTCTTGAAATTGTACACAGCGATAGTGAATAAGAAATATAACTATGCCTAGTAAAAGTACTTTTTCAAAGACGAATAAATGTTAACAAAGCCGTAGGATACAAATAGTAATCCCTACTTCCCTACTTCCCTACTTCCCTACTTATATTATAAATGCGAAAGTAACTCTGTCTGTCTGTTGCTCTTTCACGCCTAAACTACTGAACCGAATGAAATGAAATTTGGTACAGAGATAGTCTAGAGCCTAGGAAAGGACATAGGGTACTCGAAAATCGGGTATCGCGAAAAAAATATTCTAAGGGTTTCAAATAGGGGGTGAAAGTTTGTATGGAAGTTTCGTCATTTTTGCAGCTAGAAGCTTGAAATTAATTTTTTAGGCTTTTGATTAGATATAAATAAGAAAGACATTCAAAGTTTGTAAAAATTTACCCTTGAGGGGGTAAAATAAATATAGGGGATGAAAGTATGAATGGAAATATGTTAGGTTTCGGCTAAACCACTGCACCGATTTAAAAAAATATTTCTCTAATGGAAAGCTACATTGACAGCGAGTAACATGGGCTATATTTTATCCCCACATTCCCGCGGGAAGAAGAGCTACGCGGGTAAAACCACGGGGCGCAGCTAGTATGAAATAAATTAGTTGTTGGAATCGACATTATTTTATAGAAATTAAAAAAATAACAAGGTTTTTTTTTACGGATTTAAGTATAGTGGTATTAAGTTAGTAATTAAATACATATTTTTTATTTGACTGAGTGACAAAACGAGCATGCCGTTCACCTGATGGTAAGCGCTACGATAACAGTCACAGCACCACCCAGAACACTGCATTGCATAATCCTACACGGAACTGCACTGCACTCGTCACCCTGAGACATCGGCTCTAAAGTCCCATACGCCTAGTAATTTTGCTGGACACTGCCCTTCCCCTTTTCACCTATAGTAAGTAGGTTAAAACAAAACTAGACACTTCAACATCCACCAGTCCATAAAACACTCTTCTCGACTTCTTGGCACATATTCCATCCTGTACACAAAGTACACTCAGATACAAAACTGTTTTCCGAGACACTTCGACTGGAGGGGTGCCAACGAACGCATCAGGAATAGATAGATATATGTGCTTTTTCCATAATATCCTATGTCCCAGTCACACCCACTGAGTGTTTACGTGCGCCATTTTGAACATCCTAGAGATGTATCCAATAATATTATAAAGTTTATGTATGTGACTGTACAGGGTAAATTTTAATAGGTTTAATTGCGTCACGATTACATACAAAGATCTTGACCTGTAACTAGGTTTTTTTTTTATTTGGCTGAATGAGGAGCCGTCCAAGTCGTTCAGTTGATGGTAAGCGTTACGCCCGCACTGCACTGCGCTCGTCACCCTGAGACTTCGATAGGATAGGAGGTCAGGAACTACGAGGACCATGGACACCGTTGAAACCTAATAAAACTTTGTCAGTAGCATGCTTACTGTCATACCTAGAGACGTCCGTTACTTTAATTAACTAGCGTTAAATGTTTCTTAACTTTTTTAGACTGAGTGAAGAGACGAGCAGGTCGTTCACCTGATGGTAAGCGCTACGCCTGAAATTGAAACGAGTTCGTCTGTATGAAGTTTTAGAGATAATTTATTTTACCAAATGATCAAATTTTTATCATTTTTAAATACTAATACAACGATAAAAATGCGTCGTTAATATGTAATTTTTTTTTTTTTTAATAACAGACACTGTCTTTCATGGATAGACATTAGGAATTTAAAAAGTTTTCATTATTACCATTCTCTGCTGAATCCGAAAAAGGATGGTTTGAAAATGCGTTTATAAATAAGTTAACACGTTCACTGCTGAAAACACAACAGTCGTGTTTTTTCATAACTTGCCACCAGTACGGCAAAACACAACTGTTGTGTTTGTTGTATGGGAAAACACTATGGCGCGTGCAGAGCCGCACCCGTGGCTAGACAAGCAAATCGGCTCAGCAGTCCAAAGTGTTAATGTACTGTAATAATCATATTAAAATACTTTATTTACATGGAAAAACTCATATATAAACCAAATATTTTCATACAGTAGTAATTTTAATAATACGTTAAATGAAAAATGAAGAAGTGAAAAGCTAAGAAGCATATATAGATATATATTTTCACTTTTTTTTTTAATTTTATACATAACATACATACTGATAAAAAAACTTTCTAATTCTCAATAATAATTAATTATTTATTTATTTATTTATTTAATACTTTATTGCACATATTAACTAACTAGTACAAATGACGGACTTAACGCTAAGAGCATTTTCTACCAGTCAACCACCCACATAGTGAAGGAGAGAGGGGTGTAGGCGTGCATCAAAATATGTTATGCAAAAAAAATAATGGAAAATAATAATGCTTCATACAAAAACGACATGAATTTAATATAATATAATAAGATATAATATAATATAATTATAACGCTAAAGAAAAAGTTAAATTGTTCAATGTCAACCCCATTGTACCTCCATCGATTATGCAACGGCGTTCGTTAAATCACGTCGTTATCCGTTACCACCAGTCGGCGGGTCGTTATTTATGAAAATGATTAACCGCGATTCAGTTTGATCGTTACCCGTTTGTGATTGGAGGACTTTTAGAGGGTACGATTTATAAAGCTCACTAACCATTTTTGACGTGACAACGTCTAATAAATCGATGAACGCCGGCTGCATGCACGAAAAAAATGACACGTTGTCCCGTTACGCTCATTGTACGCTTGCGCCGCATCTATCTCTCTTCTTTTCTTGACAGGTTAATTATTCTTGTATTTTAAAAATCTGATTTTTAGTATATTTCAAGTATTTATTCTTTTATTATTAAAACATGATTCAATTTTATTTATAAAAGTATGCAATTATTTCGACAATGTTTTGTTATGACGTTGTCACGTTAAAATATCGTCCGTAAACCAACTTTACAGACGACCTTTTTTTTTTATTTCACTGAGTCACGAGACGAACAAATCGTTCACATGATGTTACGGGATGATGGTAAGAGAAAGAAAGAAACAGAAATGTCCATGATAGTGAAAGAAAGAAATTAAGTAAAAAGCATTTTTTAGAACAAAACTGCATATGGACAACAAACACGTACACCTCAAAATACCTTTAAATTTTAAACATAGCTCAGTAATGTATGACAATGCAATAAAAAAAAAAAAAAAAAAACAAAAACAAAAAAAACATGGTAATACTAATTTTAAAAACATGGTAATACTATTTTTTAATAACTACTTACTTATTTTCTCACAAAATATTTTGTTTTTATTTTTATTTTACTGTGTGTCGAAACGAGCTGGTCGTTCGACTGGTGGTAGGCGTTGTGCCTGCCAAATAATAATAATACTTTCTTTTTACAATACAAAGAAACAATAACAATTACCACAAACAAATAAAACTGCTTTTGAATTTATAAGAGATCGTATAAAAAAAACATAAATCGTGTCGTGCGCGCTAAAAGCACCTCTTTCTATAATGAGATGCCTACACTCAAGTTTTCAACGAGACTGAAACATAATTAAGTATCCACCGTTCCTACCTTTAAATCCTCTTTGGGCAGGTCTCAAGTATTTCTGAAGTTTTGTCGCGAATGACAACCGTCGTGGTTCTACTGAGGCTGTATAAATTAACTCCTATAAATGTAAACAAATTGTTCCGATCTCTTTGGATAAAATGTATCTGGTCGACTTATGAACGCTTAGCGATATTGGTGGTGACAGTTAGCAGGGCAGTTCAGTCTGCCTAAAACTGGATGGATTTAACTGTTCGTGGTGAGGCCCCTGGGCCGTACCAAGTAGCGTTCGATATTTTGGCCTAGCAGAACTGAAGACATTACGCGAAACAAACAAAACTTTCTTTAACTCGCCGAAATAGTTAGCGGCACTTAGCGGCAAAAATTAATATCTCATAAGTATGAGACACGGTCGCATTTGGCTCGGTCCCAGATATGGGACGACCAGAACTGGCCCAGTTTTTCTACCAACTGCAGATAATCACTGCATTCTTCGAAATAAATGTTAGCCAAGTTATAAATCCTGAGCCAAGTTTGTTATCTAGATTTTTGTTGTATTGAAGTTCGGCTCGCTTGTTTGAATTTATTGTTGGATACTTTAGCGCAGACTTCTGCGCGGGAACGCTTTGATGTTTTCTCAGTTTGTTTTGTGAATTGCGCCGTTTAGTTCGCCAGTTATGTACAGACGTCTTTTTCAGATCGTCCGCGATTTTTTTTTAACTTTTCGCCATGTTAAATATTGTAGTATTCATCTTATTCATACTTATTTATACCTATATGTTTCTGTAAAACGTACGTAATTATCACATACTTACCCGAGAATTATTTTGGATCATGTTATCCACCAATCCACACCGGGCCCCCGTGGTGGATTATAGTCTCACCCTCCTCGTGAAAGTGAGGGGAGACCCGTGCTCAGCAGTGGGCCGATATGGATTGATGATGATGATGATTAAAACACATTAATATACCTTTTTCGCTATTAATACTACAATGCTAAATCAATTATTCGATAATTCAACTAGAATCCAGATATCCCAAACGACATTGACTATTAAAGGTTTTAAAAACTACAACAAACTGGAATCCTCTGCTGCGTTTGTAGTGGGAGGCCTCTCCTGCAAGAGACCGCCTGGGGAAGTACCCACACCTTTGCCAGCTATTCATCCGCTAAACAGTAGTGTGCAAATATTACTGTGTTCCAGTTTGAAGGGCACAGTTTCCAGCGAAGTTACTGGGCATATGAGACTTTAGAGCCGATGTCTCAGGGTGAATGTAAGATTCTGGGTGGTATTGTGACTGTTATAAGCAGGCGTGTCGCTTTCCAACAGGAGAACGACGCGCTGGTCTCGTGACTCAATCAAATAAAAAAAATGGAGCCTACGTGGCCAAAGCTGCAGAAAACACATCACAGAATGACGCCAAAGCGACGCCACAGTAATCTACTTCCAACAAACCACAATGCCAACCAAACCCACATTTTACATTAAAAATCAAACAACTTAGACATACACAAACAACACACAAACAAGTTCTCACCCGCGAAATCTCCAGAAACACATTAGTGTTGCGCCGACATAAGGTATAGACTTATCGATGTCTCGAGTGCTATCGGGTTGGCCTAAAGCCATAATATCGATTGAATCAAGAAGCGGAGTAACAGTAGCACAAGTTACACGAATTTTGTTAAAAAGCAGATTGTGTGTGAGTTTTTTTTTTATTTGACTGCGACGGCAAATCTTTTACATGATGGTAAGCGCTACGCCTGCCCATAACAGTCACAGCAGCACCCAGAACCCTGCATTGCAAAATCCTGCGCGGCACGGCACTGCGCTCGTCACCCTGAGACATCGGCTGTAAAGTCCCATATGCCCAGTAATTTCACTGGAAACATTGCCCTTCAAACCAAAAGACAGTAATGTTTTCACACTACTGCTTGGCTCAACTATTACTATTACTTGGTACTATCGCTTGGCTTGCTTTGCTTTGCTGGTCTTTTCACCAATACATTATATTTCAGGATACAGATACTATCTCCTATCACAACATAAGGCAAGGAACAGAACAAACGAAAGCCTGTATCCAAAACAATGAGCTAAACTTCCCTTACTGTTTCTACAGTACGCTATCGCCCGCCGACTAATGTGCATCGGTTGTCTGTTTATCGATATTTCGGCGCCCAATTCGATACTTGGCGCCGCAACGGCCTCCACGATTTATGTGTCGCAATGTGCTGATATGAATTTGTATTCTGTGGTTGCGCAGACTAAATCAAGATGCGGAATCTGTAGATTAATAGCCAGTTTCAGTGTCTGGAATTGACTTTACTAGATTTGTCTTTTGTCTTTTCAAATTTAAAATGGCGATGCCAATTTTTCTCACATTGCAATTTCCTCTTCGAGTTTTGAATGAGATAAACGGTTATATCTATTTGTTGGTCTTTAGAGCCTATTGGTTTTCTGAATTTTTAGGACTGGCCAGATAGAGGGTTATCTTTGTAGTAGGTACAATTGTTTTAGGTTAACAAAGTGTTATTAAATAGTACCAAGTTAGTTAGTTAGTTAATGGAGGGCTGTTAAATCGTATAAATTATTTACGACTAGCTTTCGCCTGCGACTCGGTCTGCGCCGTCAGTTTATCGCGATGAAAGTATCCTGTGTCCATTCCCAAGATATAGTCTCCTTGCCCCGCGGTTTCACCCGCGTATTTCCCGTTCCCGTAAGAATACTGAATTAAAATATAGCTTATGTCATTTGCTGATAATGTAGCTTTCTATTGATAAAAGAGTTTTCAAAATAGATTTAGTGGTTTAGGCGTAAAAGCGTAACAACAAACAAACTCACGTTAGTAAGGATTGCATTATTAATCTTCAGTATGTACTTATTATTACTATCTCTACGAATATTTTTTATTGAATTTTCTTGAATGTAAAAGTTTATAAAAATACAATGACTAATTTAAACCGGTTTTTTCGGTGAAGGAAAACACCGTAACCAAACCTACGTATCCGTAAATATGTAATCCACCAATCATGACCGAGCCCCCATGGTCTATATAGGTTGATGATGATGATGAACTGGAAGGAAGTTATGTTCTAAGATTAAATAACAGCTGATAAGAAATTAAAACTAAGGATAAATCTTATCTTCAAAAAAGAATAAAAGAACCATTGGATGCGGATGCAAACTTCTTTCTAACTCATTTTTACTACTGCGTCTCTTCAACAAAATGCGTCATAAAACGATAAAGATTGTCGATAAACTGCAAAGTATCGATAAATATTTTTCGCTTCACTAGTTTAACGTCGAGCTGTCACCTACAGGACGATGCACGGCGATGCAATATCTTTACCTTTGCCACAGGATAAATAACCTTTTCTACAGCTATGTGGCGTTATAGATAATAAACGGAGTGAAGAAATGTTAAGTTAATAATATGGCACCTGATTGGTAAGTTTTTGAGTAGGCTTATTTTTAGGTTATCTTTAGAATAGAATAGAATAGAAAAACTCTTTATTGTACACCAGAAACAAAAATAAACACAGTACAGAAGAATCACAATAGGTAAACAAGGGGAGTACAATGGGCGGTCTTATCGCTGAAAGCGATTTCTTCCAGACAACCTTTGGATGGACAGTAAAAAAACATTATGTTGTTATTTACGTTATATCTAAAAGTTATTAGTAGTTATTTCCTCGTTTAGTCGACGCCTGGTGACAAGAGGGCTGGCTCATTTCTCGCACAGAGAATAGCTATTGCTATTCAACGTGGAAATGCAGCCAGTGTCCTTGGCGCCATGCCTCATGGACACCCACTTTTGTTAGATTTTTAAGTTTTTTAGTTTTAGTTGGTTTTCCTTTTATTTATTTTGTTATTTAAGTTCTGTCAATAAATATATATTAAAAGAATAAAAAAAAAGTTATTCATTTGAATATTTTTTTTTTCGTGTTTATAGATTTTTTGCCAATACCCAAGGTTTTTTTTTATGTTAGTTTGCAAGCTTAGGCAAGAATTTGTATGACAGGTATTTTCTCTGTCTAAGTGTGTATGGTAATGGTACCATACACACCATTAGGACCATGGGCTCCTCATATTATTTTGATTCCTAAGATACAAAGAATCTTAGATAAGTACGATAATTGTTAACCAATCTCAGTTATATTTTGATAAAGTTTAAAATCAAATTTAATAATTCAATATCTCAACTTTTACAGTTGACTTTTGAAGTCATCGTTCGGCCTAAACTAACAATAACTTAAACTTAGAGAAACTTAAATAGCTTTTTAAGTAACAATTATCCAAACCCCACCGATAACTTTATCAAAGCTTTCGATCGTCGACTTTTTCTTTTTCTACAAAGCTCCAACTATTGGCAAGCAATTTTCTACAGCATTCTTTAGAGGCCGTCGTACACAGACTGCTCAGCAGTCAGCCACTCACTGCTCAGGGCCTTTACCTTGTTACCCGGAGCTCGCTAAGCAGCCAGGGTAAGGAGCTCCAGCTCGAGGCCCTCCTCGCCGCTTTTCTGAAATAATAATCAGAACGGCGGTGGTTTTATAAAATAGAGTTCAAAATGTCAGAGCAATTGACAGCTAAACCAGCCGAGAAAATATATGCGACGGCAGTTGAATTGTCGAGGGCAGTTCACGTCGACTATTCGAGTGGCCCGTGTATCTATGCAGAGAAAACTTTAGATAATATAGATAACTTTTTATTGACACCAAGATATATACAACAGAAACAAATAGGTTAATAATAAGGCACCCACCCCACCGCGTCTACCTGTAGTTTACTATGAAATCACTGCTTGAAGCAGTCGGCCGTGAGTACTCCAAGCTGTCCGTGTATAGCTGCCTTAACAGTTCATAAAAATCTCTCCAATTATTTCAACTTAGTCTCAATAAATTCTGATTATAAAAATGTATTCATAAAATTCTGAGAAAATGATTTGAACACTTTATGAAATAAGTTTAGCAATTTCGTTCTGAAATCGTTTGGCGAATTTTTTTTTTATTCGAGTAGATCTGTGATATTAATTTTGATATTTAATGTTTATTGAACTTGAAGAACGACTTGGGAATTTATTTAAAAAAAATCAAATAGGCAGGTACCTTTTCTCTTTACTTAATCGCCGATTTGATATAGTCTAGATAATTATGGTAGGCTAGGTAAGGTAGGATGTTTAACGGGGGCTTACAGGGTAGAAGTCATATTTATCTTTATTAATGACTGTATTAATATTATTATGGTAAAAAGTGCTCCTTATTAAAAAAGGAAAAAAAAACCCAGTCTAGAAGAGAGGTGATATCCTAGTGGGAGAACGTCGGCTTTCCAAGCAGAGGGTCATGAGTTCAAACCTCAGTGCGAGCACGTACCAAGGTGTTACTTCCAAAACATTATTATGTACGTAATTATCACTCACTTTACGGCGGAGGAAAACATCTTAAAAAAAGCCACATGACTGAGAATGATTTTAGATGTTTGTGATCCATTTATCCGGACCTGGCCCCCGTGGTGGATTATAGCCTGATAGCGAAGCTAGACCCATGCTCAGCAATGAATGGATATCGGATTGTGATGATGGACAAAAGATGTTTTTATTTTTTATTTGACTGAGTGACGAGCCGAGCAAGTCGTTCACCTGATGGTAAGCGCTACGCCTACCCATAACAGTCACAGCACCACCCAGAACACTGAACTGCATAATCTTGCGCGGCACTGCACTGCGCTCGTTAACCTTGAGACATCGCCTCATAGAAATGGAAAATAAGTTACGATGGATAAAGGTACCTCTACTCTTGAAGACTCCCAGGATACATTGACAGGTAGCAGACGTCTTTCAGAATTCCCAACTTTCTACCCCCAACTAGCGTAACGTCACACGTCCTACCGGAAGCACGCGCGTCACCCACATCCGGTTTCAACCGGATCTGTCAAAACTTGCAGCTGGTTATTGGATTTGAAAGTAGTGCAAGCCGGATATAAGATTTACTGACGTGAGAAAATCTTTTGAGATATTGTCGTAGGCGAAACTTGAATGTACGAAGTTAAAATGGAGAAATGAGGTAATACTGATTATGATGATGATGATGATTGATGATTGATGATTGATGATTGATGATTGATGATAAGAAAAAACAACTGACTTTCAACAAACACCATTGAAAAGTCACGGAAAAGCAAAATACGCAATTTCGGTTACTTAAACGTAGACGGTTTGTTTAAATTTTTGTTTTATTTGTGTTTTTTTGAAATTATTCGAGTTCGTTGAAATGGCACCCTTGTGTATTGAGTGTATTGAGCTACATTCTGAAGTAGTACTAATGAACTAGTTTCATTCAAATGCACCCTGCATTTGAATGAAACTAGTTCTTACAAATTTCAATTTATCTATAAAGAGCACGCAAAAAAGTGTCCCCCCTTTAATAAAAACAAAAATAAATAATGTGCTATTGAACGCAGGCTTAGTTCAAGACAATCCCTACTTATGTTATGTTATAAATGCGAAAGTAACTCTGTCTGTCTGTCTGTTGCTCTTTCACGCCTAAACTACTGAACCGATTAAAATGAAATTTGGTACAGAGATAGTCTAGAGCCTAGGAAAGGACATAGAGTACTTTTTATCACGACAAAAGCATTATAAGGGTTTGAAATAGGGGATGAAAGTTTGTATGGAAGTTTCGTCATTTTTGAAGCTAGAAATTGTAAATTATTTTTTAGACTTTTGTTTAGATTTGGCATTCAAAGTTTGTAAAAATATACCCTTGAGGGGGTAAAATAAATATAGGGGATGAAAGTATGAATGGGAATATGTAAGGTTTCGGCTAAACCACTGCACCGATATAAAAAAAATATTTCACTAATGGAAAGCATCATTGACAGCGAGTAACATAGACTATATTTTATCCCCATATTCCCGCGGAACAGGAACTACGCGGGTGAAACCGCGGGGCGCAGCTAGTGTTGAATAAAAAAGTAATTACTAATTAGCCATATTCAAGGTCGAATAAGATTATTGTGCGCCTGTATGGTGGTCTCTAGGAAATGGAAAAAAAAAACTATGTTAATGACAAAGGAGGCCAATTGCTCAAGCGCTTCTTAGTACATACTTACTTATTATCCCACCAATATTCATCATCAACCCATAACGTCCCACTGCTGGGCACGGGTCTGTCCTCACTTTCGTGAGGAGGGTAAGGCCATAATCCACCACGGGGGCCCAGTCCAGCCCACCAATATTATAAATATAAAAGGTTGCGTGTGTGTGTAAGCGTGTATGTGTGTACATATATTCTTCACCGCAACGGCTGAACTGATTTTGATATACTTTGGTAGATAATTTAGGTACAAGAATAACACATGCATATACCAGATATTACACGTTAAAAATTTTGTTAAAGTAGAATAATTGCCAACGCATGAGAAACCGCGAGGCGTACTTAGTGCTTCATAAAAAAATAACCTCTTAAGCCCTAAACATAATTTTATTACTTACATAAAAAACGTATTTCACTCTTGATCGTAAATTTAAAAACTAATTTGCCCGGGAAATTATAATGGTATCTTAAATTAGTGGGGAATAAATTCCCGTTATTTGGGAACGTTATTTTTGGGACCTTATCTAATAACGTTTATTAAAACGTTGTTTTTAACCGACTTCAAATAGAAGCATTATGTGTTACTAGCAGCGCCTCGCGAGTATTTATTGTAAACTTCATCACTAAATACTAAATTTCATCAAAATCCGTTCAGTCATTTCGGCGTGAGGAGAGGACAAGTCGCTGTAGTGGTAGGCCTCTCCTGCAAGAGACCGCCTGGGGAAGTATCACACCTTTGCCAGATATTCATACGCCAAGCAGTAGTGTGCAAACATTACTGTGTTCCGATTTGAAGGGCACTGTTTCCAGCTAAATTACTGGGCATATGAGACTTTAGAGCTGATGCCTCAGGGTGACGAGCGCAGTGCAGTGCCGCACAGGATGATGCAATGCAAAGTTCTGGGTAGCACTGTAAGTGTTACGGGCAGGCGTAGCGCTTACCATCAGGTGAACGACTTGCTCGTGTCGTCACTCAGTCGCATAAAAAAAAGCTTTGAGCTATAGATACTTCAGAGGTAGACTGTACATATTAGTAAGCTGTCTCGCTTTTCCGCGTACAAAATGAGCAGGACAACGTTTTTAAGAAAATCCTCCCTTCACGATTTTTTATCTCAATCTCTTTCAAAGAACATGTGTTATTTTACTCTAATATTTTTAATTTAATTAAGGAAACCTCACATGTCATGAAGGGGTAATATTTAACGTTATATATTTAACGTAATTAGGTGCTACCTGTCAAGCGGTGACGAGGGTTACTTCTTATATGAATATATAAAGTTGATTTAAAAGGGAGATTTAAGGTAAGCATTTCTGTTTTCGAGGGTTTCGGTATTAATGTTTGAATTTTTAGCTGTTTATTGAAAATGGACAAGCATTTGACCGCAGTTTTACGTGATGGTAAGTGTTGACGCGGTTGGCCGTGGAGCATGCTTATCTAGAAGATTCAGCTATTTCTTTTCTAGCTAGACATTTTTTTCTATCTTAAAACTTTGACTGCCGAGTCGATTTTCTTGTCTAGCCACGGTTACGGATCAGCAAATATAGTTGGCTTTTCTCATACCGCTAGCACAACAGTTGTGTTTTGCCGTACTCACGGCAAGTTATAAAAAACACAACAGTTGTGTTTTCAGCAGTGAAAGTGTTAAAAGAGTTCGTAGAAATAGGGGACTTAATTTTTGCGGTAAAAAAATACCTAAGTTTTACCTTTATTTTATTTCAAACACGATTTTAAGTAACAGTTTGCTTTTTTTTATCTAAAATCTAATTTGGTTTTGTATCAAAGTAAGACAATTTCTTGTTTTTGTTAGTCAGGTAACGGGTCAAAAAAAGGAATTCTTGGTATTTTCGCAAAATTTTTTTTTGTTATCTTAATGTTGTTTCAATATTAACTTAATGAAATGCAGAGTACAGGCAGGAGAACTGGAATTATGCGGGTGAAACCGCGAGGCGCAACTAGTATTTTGATATTAATCGCTGCAAAACTCAAACTTCAAATCAATTATTACAAGTAGTCAAAAATATTGCACTTTTACAAGTCAAAAGCTTAAGTCCCTTATAGAATAGAAAAACTCTTTATTGTACACCAGAAACATAGAGAGAAAAAAATGTGTTCAGAATATGATCTAACATACTTAACTTAAGATTATCTAATTATGGTTTGAGTTTAAAAAAGACATTACCTTTTCAAGTGGTGACTCATGCCTGAATCTCGCACAGGAAAAGGAAACTGAAAACACAACTGTCGTGTTTTTCACAACTGTTGTGTTTTTTGTATAGAAAAACGCTATGGAGTGTGCAAAGCCGCACCCGTGGCTAGACAAGCAACTCGGCTAAGCAGTGAAAGTGTTAACTCTACCAGTGCTTCGGAGATACGCCCGTCAGAGAAGATGGCGCAAAGAAACTCACCGGATGTCACTAATAATGCTTAACGGTCTCTAGTAAATATGAATTTGTGTACAATCCGCCTATTAGACAATACATCATAGTGATAACTAACATGCCAAGTGTAATCTCAGTCATCCAGAAACTTTACAACCAGCTCACTATGTTAGAACGATTAACGCGGACTCTTTACACGATGCGATCCGACTCACGATACGATTTAACGATTATTTTGTGAGCATGCTTTTTAATAATTATAATCGTCATCATCATCAACTCCTATCGTCCCACTGCTGAGCACGGGTCTTCCCGAACTTTTGTAGGGAGGGTCAGGCCATAATCCACCACGGGAACCTGGTCCGGATTAGCGAATAACATACCTACCTTCGAAATAATTCTGTTGTAGGTACCTCACGATGTTTTCCTTTACCGAAAAGCGAGTGATAATTACGTACATCATATAAACAATATTAAATTGTAAAAATTGTTTATTGCTTGTAATTATAAGGTTTAAAAAAAATACTAAACGGAAAAACTGGTTAGACAGTCCGAAACATTCCCAACAAACAACAACAGATTCCCGTATCTTGGCCATTTGTATATTGCCCATTTACAGTGGATTATTTGAGTTCTTTGACTTTTTGAGTCGTGATAACACGTACGCTTTACAAATCAATAGCACTCGGCTCAGAACCTCGCCTCTGCACCAATCATTGCTATCGTAAATTAACGCTTAATGACAGCAACAACTGATGGCTGATTACAATGAGGATATTCCCCTTAAACCGTCAGTAACCATTTAAATCGTCAAATCGTGTCGTACTGTCTAAAGAACTTCCACCCAAAATATGCTATGTGTAATCTCGACCGTGTAAAGACAAAGTTTACGCCAGTGTGTTCACAGCCTAATTTATACCAACAGCGTAGCTGGCACTAAGCCTGCTCTATATAAGGCCGCAAGCTACATCGGCGGTGTTCAACGGAATACTCGGATATTTAGTGTCGAGAAACTAGTTTCGGCCATATTGGAATTTCGTAGTTGGATGCGTTTGACCGCGAATTCAACGGGAATCTTTAAGTTTCGAGTAAATAGGTTACTTCTAACAAAAGACAAAAGCTTCGCTTAACAAAAGGTAAGACATCAGAGACTATTATTACTACGTTGACTGCTGAACCGGTTTTTACATGGGCACCGTTACGCACCGTGTGTGTTTTCCAGCAATGGAGTGCCGGCTGTGTAAGCGGCATTGTAGTAGCGCCGCGTTACACACACACACACGTCTGTGTTTCGCCGCACTGCCAGCACGTAAGTTGCGTTAACATAATAAGTGTGTTTTCCCGCACCCACGCAAAATTATAAAAAACACAACGTGTGTGTTTTCAGCAGTGAACGTGTTAAAAATAGCAGCTGTCGCGGTAAGCCTCTTTTACAAGAGTCTGCCTAGGGAAGTTTGCTAGATATTCATCCGTCAAGCAGTAGTGTGAACCTGTGTTCCCATTGACGTCGATGAGGCATGACGCCTGGCTGCATTTCCACATCAAATAGCAATAGCGGTTCTCTGTTCGAGAAATGAGCCAGCTTTCTTGTCACCGGCGGCATTAACCAACTTTCAAGGGCTGGTTATAATATTTTTTTTTATATTGATGTAAGTAGATTTGTATAAATACAAAGACTTCAAAGCATGTGTGACAGACATCTCTAAAACTGTCGCCCTGTCGTAGAAGCCATCATGGAAACTCCTGTCACATTATACTGTACTCATTAGATTATCCCCGATAGGCTCCGTATATCTATTTGGGTTCAGATTAACACACAATTCGCTTTGTCGATTACTATAACTAAATTGGACAATAATGTTATTGAGCTGAGCAATATTGAGCAATATTGGGCAACATAAACGAAAGGAGCTTAAATTGCGCAATGTTGGAGCAATAACATCCTACGAGGCAAGGAGTTGCCTCCTTGTAGGGGTATAGAACGAGCGAGTCGCATATCCGCTATACGCTTATGACATTTTAAAATGTTTTATTATTGTTTGTGGTATTGGAAATTCAAATTGTATTAACAAAGCGGATCTATAAGTAAAATTATTAAACGAACAGACTAGTGTTCCCTGTTTGTAAAGTAACTAAATTTATCCAAGGTAATTTAAATATTGACGGGACTAAATACGTTTAGTGGCAGTAATCGTTGGTAAAAAAAAAAACAAAATTCAAGTTTTTGACATTAATCACATAGGTAAGTCTTTTATACAAAGAGAATAGAAAAACTGAATAACTTAATAACTGATTATGGCTTGAGTTTCTAGTACACTGTCACGCAAAATATTACAATCTCGGTGTAAATGAAACCATAGTTTTGGGAAATAAGTGACAAAAAAAAAAAGAAAGAAAAAAAAGAAATTAAAGAAGAAGATTTATTTAGCGTTAAGTCTGCCATTTGTACTAGTAAGTTAATCTGTGCAATAAAGTATTAAATAAATAAATAAATAAAAGTATCGTACCACCTACTCCACATACAAGGTGTTGTTTGAAGCTGCTGTCATTTGTTTTGACAGCCAATCTCACTATTGACCATTGTCGCAATAAATTAAATATTCCGCGAATATAGCTTTATCAGTTGCTGGTTTAGTGGCCCGCCCAGAACTTCAGTTTTCATTAACTGGACTGTGGGTACTAGAGCTTAGTATTATATGTAAGTTAGTCTTCGGAATAACTTGCAGTTATGATAGTGATGTAACTTCAGTCACAGTCTTGAAATAGTTCGGTCATAGACTTATACTATCGTTCGTTCACTGCATGCTACAGAATTCGCAAGATCTGACTAAAACGTGACTGAAATGATCCACACATATAAGAATTAAGTGATCAAAAACAAATCAAGACTTTACAATAAAAAAAACAAGACTAAAATGGGCATTAAGAATAATAATATGTCCTACAGTGATGGTGGTGAGCAACATAAATAGGAAATAAGTGATCAAAAACAAGACAAGACTTAAAAACAAGCAAGACTTTAATTGGCATTCAAATATGACTTAGATGAGCAACAGAAACATAACTTATATGGACAAAAGAAACAAGACTTAAGTGTTCAATGAAATTAGAACTTAGGTATCCGACAGAAACAAGAGTTGGGTGGGCAATGAAAATAAGACTTGATCGTAGCAAGACTTAGGTGAGCAACAGATACAGGACCTAGTGGGCAACAAAAGCGAACTTTGGTGGGAACAAAACCAAGACTAAGGTGAGCAACTGAAACATGACTTACATGAGCACTATAAAGGCCTTACATGGGCTATAAAAATATTACTCAGGAGAGCAACAAAAGCAGAACTGAAGTAATATCCCCTGTGTGTGTTTTCATCTACACACTACACAAAATATTGTAATATTTGACTACGTCTTATCAGAAATGAAAAAAAAAAAATTGAAATGATAATGTATTGTGTAGAGGTTTTTGTGTAGTGTGTAGACCAAAATACGCTAAGGAGACACGACTTTACGTGAGCAACAAAAACAGGACTTAATTAAGCAACAAAAACAAGACTGATGTGGACAACATTAATAAAGATAATACCGTTGCTTCTGTTTATTTGTTTGTCGTGTTTTAATTAACAGTTCTCTTCAAATAATGTTGGTTTCAAACCTAGAAATTAAAGATGGTACTTGTTTCCACTGTGAGAAGAACTGTTTATTTATAGACTTTTTAGGTAAACCTTTTGTTATCGTAGGAGCAAGGTTATTTTAGTTCAAACAAACATATAAAAAATCAAAATAAAAGCTTCCAACAACCACATTTATAAAAATCGAATTCTTCGTATTCTTAGATATATTTTTATGTTTTTCATAAATAGGTTCGCAGTTGACGAATATCTCAACTGATGGTAGGCGATGATGCGGTCTACAATGTTGCACGCTTACATAAAAGTAACCTATTATCTCGTGACTTGAAGACTTCCATAAAGGAACGTATTTTAAAATTAAGATTATTACGTATACGAAAAATCGGAATCCATTTACTCAAGCGGAGAGGTAACAAGCACACATGATAGATAGATAGATAGATAAACTCTTTATTGAAACACCACAGAACAAAGAAAACTTGCACATGTTTACTTACTTTGGTAATTCATATTAATAGGATTTGGTATACCAAAGATTTATAAAAAAAATAGCTATCGCGAAACGCCTAGCAGATGTATAACATCGAAACTACTTTTTACTAGCTGTACCCTGCCACGCTTCGCTGTGGCACATTCGCACATTCGCTGATATGTCACTGATGAACAAAATAGATAAAAACAATTCTTGATGCGGATTATATATCATGCTAAAATTTCAGCTCGATCGGTGCAGAACTTTTTGAGTTTTTGAAGCTTACACAAACCAACATAACATTTTTATATATATAGATAGATTGAAAATGTCATCATCACCATCATCATAGTCATCAACCCATATTGGCCCACAACTGGCTCCCCTTACTTTTTTCCACGAGGGCCCGAACCGCATATAAAAAACACAAAAAACCCACACACAAAAACACATTACATTAACAACAAAGACAAATCATATTGTCTCTTATTGCTCGATAACAGAATCCAAAACAAAACAACGCCTGATAATTTTAATTCGTCACAAAAAACATATTATTCTTCTAAAATGTTTTTGAAACAGACACAATCATAATGCTTTGTCACATAACAAATTCGCACCAAACACAAAGGAAAGCCACACAGAAACATTAAATAAAAGAAAATGCCACAATCGCTGCCCTTCCTGATCCTGGAAATGTTTTAAATAACACCTCTGACCCTTCTATACATACACACATACTAATATGTATATATAACCTTTACATACAGACAAAACCCGTAATTAATATAGCATTATCACATCCGTTCGTAGGTTACAGGCACCCCTTTTCAACACCCTTTGTATTTGGACTTGTATTAGGATTAATATAATAATAATTTATGTTTTTGAAAATGAAGATTGGGAAGGAAAATATTAGGTTCAGTGGCATATGAATTAGATAAGAATCTGATATATTGGGGAGACATTTTGAGTTTCCAAATGTGAGAAATATTTGCGCGTTGGCATAATCTGGATGTGACTGTACTTGTTACGATTTCACGCCTAAACCACTTAACCGATTTTGAAAATTCTTTCACCAATGGAAAGCTACATTATCAGCGAGTAATATAGGCTGTATTTTATTTCCGTGTTCCCACAGGGACGGGAACTACGCAGGCGAAACCGCAGGGTGTAGCTGGTTAAATATTTATAAAAAAAAAATTGCTGCGATACATGGTAGGAGCAAAACTTCAAGAAACTAAAAAATATATTATCTAAAAATATTTCAATAACAAATTTAAAAAAATACACGAAACTTAACTCCCAATTTTTCTATCTTCATTAACTTCTATCTCCAAATTAACTTCCGTTCGTTTCGCCCGATCACATTTTTCGTAACACATTCACAAGCTTACTCCCCAAGTCAAGCTTGCGTAAAGTTGAAGTTTTACTTCAAAAACGACTCCAAATACGGAAATTCGGTTACCTGGAGGCCTACCATGACGTCTTATAGCGATTCAGTTCAGGACCTAAACTGAGCCGCGTCGCATAATCGTACAGTGACGTCTTATTTTTAATGTTGCTGCCATTTTCAACCTAAACTGGATCCATTTAAGGTTGAAAATGATAGCAACCTAAATTGAGTCGCTAATAAGCCATTTTCAACCTAAACTATATCCAGTTTAGGTTGAAAATGGCAGCAACATAAAAAATAAGACGTCACGGTACGATTATGCGACGCGGCTCAGTTTAGGTCCTGAACTGAATCGCTATAAGACGTCATGGTAGGCCTCCTGAACGACATATTTTTCCAGTTATTTCTTTGTCATTATTGTCAGTGTGTGTAAAGTTGAAACAAAAGGTGACATAAAAAAGGTTGGTACCCATCACTAATGCCCATCACAAATAGTTTCTTCAAACAAGAATCGAAATCGAAATCGAAACTTCACGCTTCGCAATCGACCAATCACCACAGAAGCTATCACACCTTTCCATCCCCCTGTTAAAACCCCCTCCAAATTAACCAACAGTCGTTACTGAACCACAAACAACAAGCTAACCACTTTACAACCACATCGTCAACTCGACAACAACAAAAAAGAACAAATCGCCAAGTCCATCCACGCGGCAAACTCTATAATCCGCGCCAGTAACTCGTAAGTCGAGTAACTCGCCAGTAACTTGCCCAAGTCATTGTAATCCGATGGAGCAACAATATTCTTAATAAAAGCTACGATGGCACGATAGTCGGGAAGGTAGATTTCCAATAAAATTACTGTTGCAAAGTCGTATAAATTTAAAAGAAATATAAGATGGGTGTTGCATGACTTTGACATTATTTTATAGTGGTGAAGCATTTCTGCAAGAGTCCTGCCTTTAGTCAGATATTCATCCAGCGGTTACCGGTTTGGTAGCGGCTAGTAAAATTACATTAAATAAATTAGCGGTTAACGAGTCAGGGATTTTGATATTTAACGTAAAGGGGCAGCTGAGGGATCATCATCAACCCATAACGTCCCACTGCTGGGCACGGGTCTCTCCCCACTTTCGTGAGGAGGGTTAGGCCATATTCCACCACGGGGGCCCAGTCCGGATTGGTGGATAACATACCTACCTCCGAAATAATTCTCGGGTATGTGGGTTTCCTCACGATTTTTTTCTTCACCGAAAAGCGAGTGATAATTACGTATATATGTTTTACAGACACATTGGTACGTGCCCGCACTGGGATTTGAACTCACGACCTTCTGATCGGAAGGCGGACGTTCTCCCACTAGGCTACCACCGCTTATAACTTACAACGCTTAGCTGAGGGATAATAATACTGATCTTTTAACAAAAATCTTATCCTACAGTCATATGTCAACTTCGGCAGAGTTAAAGCTATATAATATCCACTTTTTGTAGAATATGGATTTACGCAAAGTAAGGCCTGATTCGATTAACTACTTAATAAATTGAATTACGTCTTACCACTATCTCACCTGATGATAAGTGACAATGCGGTCTACGAAGAAGAAGAAGTAACCTCGTAAGAAGTCACACGTGACTTGAAAACTCTCAGGTTGTAACTTACAGGATATACTGGGATAACTGGGCATATTATGAGGCTGTAGAGCCGATGTGTCAGGGTGACCGTGTGTGCCACGCAGGATTATGCAATGCAAAGTTCTAAATGGCATTGTAACTGTTCATCAGGTGAACGACTTGCTCGTCTCGTCACTCAGTCATATAAAAAAATGTTTTATTTTTCTGTTCCAAATCTTGAACAGTTTACAAAATCTACCTTCGGCTAAGCCGTCGGGGCGCGGTAATACCTTCATAACGTGCTAACTCTGGTAAAAATTCGGTCAAGAACGAACACCAGGGATTTGTACCTGCCGCATAAGATTATATTATTATTCCGCGGTTGGCTTGAGTGTTTAACTTGAGTGGCTTTGAGTTGATTACGGGTGGCTTCATTTTTTCGGTGAAATTGAGAGGTGGGAAGATTTTTCTTGAGATAAAAGAGGAAACGCAACGTGTTAGGGACCTTTTGCGCTAATAATACAAGTTCGTGATTATTTTACCTTAGACCATCTACGGGGCTATGCAGCACGGTGCGGATCAGCTCGAGTTCGTTTCATGTTTAATTGCCACTGGACTCGTCATTCGTATTGAAATGACGAGTCCCGTGGCAATCAAACGTCAAAGTGAAACGAACTCGAGCTGGTCCACACCGTGCTGCATAGCCCCGCTGGAAACGACTCTAAGCTAAGATTTATTGCAAGTAGGCTAAAATAACGCATATTTACGAGTCACTTAAGTCTTCATACATATATAGAGTAAAAAAAAATGATGTACTAAACTAATGATTAACTGATTGTGGTTTGAGTTTGAATACTGAACAAGTGGAACTCACCTCTTCAGGGCAACCGAGTGCGGGAGAGCGAGCAAGTCTTTCAGCTGATGGCAAGCGCCTGCTAATAACAGTTATAGCGCCACCCAGAACTTTCCATTAAAAAATCTTATGCGGCACTCCACTGCGCTTATCGGTTCTAAAGTCTCACACGCCCAAATTTTGCTGGAAACAGTGCCCTTCAAACCGGAACACAGTATGGTTTGCACATTACTGCGTGGTGGATGAATATCTGGTACTTTCCCAGGCGGTCTCTTGCAGATGAGTGTTACTACTACCACATCTTTTTTTTTTATTTGACTGAATGACGTGACGAACATGTCGTTCACTTAATGGTAAGCGCTACGCCTGCCCATAACAGTCACAGCACCACCCAGAACACTGCATTGCATAATCCTACGCGAGACTGCACTGCGCTCGTCACCCTGAGACGTCGGCTTTAAAGTCTCATATGCCCAGTAATTTCACTGAAAACAATGCCCTTCAAACCAGAACACAGTAATGTTTGCACACTACTGCTTGGCCGAAGAATATCTGGCCTCCCACTAAAACTCCCACTTCATCTGATCTAAGGTGGTTAATAGTCTTATGTGGGATAATACTCGATGCGAGTGAAACCGCGGGTGCGGTTAGTATTTCATAAAAGTGTTTTATGAAAAACTAGCTGTACCCTGCCACGCTTTGCTGTGGCACATTCGCACATTCGCTGATATGTCACTGATGAAAAAAATAGATAAAAACAATCCTTGATGCGGATTATACATCATGCTAAAATTTCAGCTCGATCGTTGCAGAACTTTTTGAGTTTTTGAAGCGTACACAAACCAACATAACATTTTTATATATATAGATATATTGTCACAAAACATTATTTTAAGTAAGTGAAGTTCACAAGTATGCCAGTAACGCAAATGTAACTTATGCATTCGGTTCACATCCGACCCGCGTCTGGAAGTTAGCGAACTGTCCTCAAGTAATTACGCTTGTTAGCAGCACCCGGCGTCTCTCGCCCTGAGATTTATAGATATTTATTTTACGCGAATTGAATGATAGAGAGAAAAGGTGTGTTTAAAAAAAAATACGGGTAACTTTTTATCTTGTTTTATTGCTATAGAAACTGACGGAAGTGCTAATCATAAATTTTAACTATGCAATTATGCCAGGAATCATCATCATCAACCCAGAACGTCCCACTGCTGGGCACGGGTCTCTTCTCACTTTCGTGAGGAGGGTTAGGCCATAATCCACCATGGGGGCCCGGTCCGGATTGGTGGATAACATACATACCTCCGAAATAATTCTCGGGTAGGTATGTGGGTTTCCTCACGATGTTTTCCTTCACTGAAAAGCGAGTGACAATTACCAGATACCAGGAATATTTATATACAAATCTAAGGTAGTCTGGAAGAAATCACTGTTAGTAATCAGACTGTCCGTTGTACTTTCTTTTTGGGATACAATTTTATTGTAATACCAAGACATTAAAATCTAATATTGATTAATATCAACTTTATCTATAAAACACCTGATATTACAATTATTTCATATCGGACACAAAGTTGAAAACAGTTTTTTTTTAATTATTTATAGAGATTGAAAGAGAAGAGATTTAGAGATTTGATGTAGAAAGAGTAAGAATATGAGACCATTCGTAACATCATTAAATCGCTTCGTGAATTCCAAAAACGGAACCAATTAGACAGTAAATTACAAAAATTCTAGTTTATTTCTGAAGAAATAGCTTAGAAAATACATTTCGTTTCTTCCAACATCCCTTCCTTCGATACAACCCCCATAGATCTCATATCAAACGCAAGAAGCTGACTGGACGCTTTCTAATTAATTGAAATACGGACCGCTGGCTTTTAATTAACTTTGTGCATCAGATACTTATCGTCGTAGGGAGGGGAAAAGGGGGCAGATGTTATCGATACCGGGAAAATTGAGTGGAAAATAAGATTAGGATGTAAATGGTGGTTATATTGGGGCATCAGATTAGGTAAATTACTATGTTTAATGAAACAGTACAGAAGCTGAAGTTTTTCCGTGAAACATCCCTATCCTATATAATAAAAACGGAAAAAGGTTTGGATTTCAACTCCGTAAGATATTTATTTATTTATACAATATTTATTCCATGGGGTCCAAGTAAGAGGAAATTTTTTAAGTATTAATTTCTTCGTTTAGTCGATGCTGCCTGGTGACAAAAGGGCTGGCTTATTTCTCGCATAGAGATTAGCTATTGCTATTCAACGTGGATATGCAGCCAGTGTTCTTGGCGCCACGCCTCATGGACACCCTCTTATGTTAGATTTTTAAGTTTTAGTTTTAGTTTGTTTTCTATTTATTTATTGTTATTTAAATCGTGTCAGTAAATCTTTTCATATTGGTAATGCCTCACATGTCATAAAAGATTAACAATAGCACTTATTACTGTTAAATGTCAATGATTCCCATTATTTTGATTTGCAGTTCAATAGCTATTAAAATTGAAGTCCTAATTATATGTATGGTATGGCTCTTACGTTAAAACTATTGAATTAGTTAAGTTGAAATTTTGGATAGGGACAGTATATCAACATAGCCAGACTTTATCCTAAAAAAATGCTTGCGGAATACGAGATAAATGCGAATGCACCCGGCTAGATTTGTAAGCAGACAAAAAAAGATCGTGAAAACTGTCGATAAAACTTTGAAACTGTCGATGAAAATTACAAAAGATATTTTTTTATCGATAAAAATATTTTTCCGATTCACATAACTAAGGATATAAATCACAATAGATTTTAATTATTGCGATAGATATAGTTCTCTTCATTTTGTATCGAGGTTGACAATGAATGAACCTTTGTGCGCTGAAATGGGTCGTTCTAGATATGATAAAGAATATAATAGAAAACTCTTTATTGTACACTAAAAATAAACACAATATACAAACATCACAAGAAGTAAACAAAGGGTAGTAAGTGGGCGGTCTGTTTGATAATATAAAGGTTGAAAAAGTTTTTTCTTCCCATCTATTCAAAAAGAGGCATTTTGCTCCTCGATAAGGGAATCAGGAACTACGAGGACCATGGTTCCATCAACACCCAGACAAAGAGAAAATACATGTGGTTTACACAAATCTTGGCCCTGCGCGGGAATCGAACTCACAACCTCACGCTTCGCTGCCGGCTCATCAACCACTACACCACGGAGGCTCATCTATTTTCAGCACATGGATTCTGATCTAGGTACTTAGGACCTTGAAGCCTAAGAATCCTAAGACCTAAATTGTAATCATAAAATTACTGTAACTGTAACTAGTGTACTGTACTGCGTATGTAATGTAACTGTTATGGGCGTAGCGCTTACTATCAGGTAAAAAACTTGCTCGACTCATAACTGTAATGGTTTACACACAAGTGGTAGAATTAAATTACCAAACTAAAATTCCTACTAAAATTAGGTAACCTAAACCTAACAAACCTAACCTAAAACATTAATATAACATTTAAAATGTATATTTATAACGAAATTTCCAAAGAAAATAAAATAAATCTCGTATTAGTCCCCCTGTCAGTCGTCACTGGCTTAATAAAACAAAGATGTCACATTTTGACACGTATTACGCCGTCATGACAGTTCAGGAATTAGGCGGGAGATTTGACAGTTACGCAATATCAGCCGCCATTTTTATTTACTATTTTTTTCACTCCGGCATCAGTCGGACATTTTATTCGGCCTTTGAACCGATGAAATTGAGTTTGAATTAGGATCGGTTGCGGTTTTTCTCACTCAATGGCATCTCGGGGTATTTTTTTCGATTTGATTTTTATTTCCATTTACGTTCGTGTTCTTTTTTATTATTGGGGATTATCGAAAAAAGTTTTTGCGCGGTTTTCTAAAAGCCTTTTCGCATTGACTTTGTAAAAGCGATGAGACAAAGCTTTCTAAAGCAAATCTAATGCACTTAGCTTAAAAGCTTTACAATAAAACTATTTCTTACTTGAAGATTTTTTTTTTACATCGAACATTGTAGTTTTTGAAGTCGGTTAAACATTGTTCAGAGTTTTTTTTTTAATTTTAGTACATTTTTTTATCCAAGCAACGACTGGCTCTTTTTATGTGTATATTCTGTGGCTAATAGACAAAACGCATCAATTTACGCATCTGTGCCGGAAGAGTGAAGTGCATCGTGTTGTGTCACTCCAACGGTCAGTTCGAAATCCACACGCGCCGCATCGCACATGCTCCGCTCCGCGACGACGTAATTTAACATTAAACGTGTCGTGTTTTCATCCCCCGCATTTATTATAATAGGAATCTCGTTTGTCGAACTCACCCCCGCTCGCTTGTGTAAACAAACCGCAACGATAGTGCAGTGACGTGATTTCACGTGTGCCGGCCGGCAAAACGGAACTGTGGGTGATAACTTGGATGGACAGTAGCTGGAGACGGACCCCCTTGAGGTGCTAGATTGGTACGTAGTCTTTTTCCGCATTTTTATACACATAATTACTGCTACCCCTCGACAACCTCAGGAGACCATCCGATTCCCGGCTGAAACAGCCCGTATTTTCACTGAGGCCAGCCCGCACCCCCCCGCAGTGTAGGAAAGCAAATTTTCTACCATTTTATGGTCCTTCAGCAACCGGATTCTCCGTGAAAATTAGCTGTTTCTAACAAACATTTCAAGTTAGACACCCCCGCCATTTTTTTTTGCCCTTGTTAGTGCGCACGCGTCATATTGCCATCCGCTAAAATCTCTTCGAAACTTTAATATTTTTAACTAAAAACACTAACTACGCTCCTATAACAACCGCATTATATTTATTTCCGCATATTTCGCTAAAAACTTAACCTACATAAGCGTATTTCAATTTCAATATCTCTGTACACCACTACGAACAATAGGTACATACCTACATAATAATGGCCGCGAATGAACAGAAGTTGAAATTGTTAGAATCTCAACGGGAATTATTTTTCCAACGCCTACAAACAATTTACGACTATTCATGTTGCGATTTAAAAGATCCAGAAGCCCTGGATAATTTTCTATGCTCCATTGAAAGTTTAGAAGACGTAAGAACTAACTTCCAATCAACCGCGAAAGAATACAATATAACCTTGTTGAAAATAGATAAAGAAAGTGTACCTGACTCTCAAAGCTGGTTATCATTCGAAGACATGTATTGCCGCATTAAACGTAAATTATCCATGTTTACACCGCCAAAAGCAGAATTTAAACCTACCCCCGCTAAATCTTTAATTAGGTTAGCGCCGATAGAAATGCCAGAATTTAATGGAGATCGGCTTCAGTGGCCATTGTTTTATGCCACATTCCATAACGCTGTACATTTAAATGCATCTTTAACTAATACCGAAAGAATGTATTATTTGGTTGGTAGACTAAGTGGTAAAGCCAAATCCATCTGCACAGGTATTGTTCCTTGCGCCGAAAACTACAACGCGATTTATAGCGCGCTTATATCGAAATACGAAGATAAACGCAGTCTAGCCGTTACATACCTAGATCAGATGTTCTCTCTTAAACCGATCGCTTCCGCAACCGCCAGTAACCTTGAATCTTTCATAGATCAATTCGCCAATGCCTACTTAGCATTGAATAACTTAAACATACCTGATCTATGCGACTTTGTTATGTCTTACACCCTTTTGCAAAAGTTAGACAAAGAGTCCGCGCGGTTATTTGAAATGGAGAATCGAGGTGTAGAATTACCTAACTTAAACGGGTTAATTTCATTTGTCCGCGACCGCGTAAAGGTCCTCACTCGTACTGGTGACCAATCGGGTTCTAAGACCCAGAATACAATTGCATCAAAAACTAATGTACGTTCTTTTATTGTAAACAACAACACCGCTAACAAATGTTCTTTGTGTGAACAACCTGATCACAGTAATCTCTATTTATGTTCGACCTTTAGAAAACTGTCGCCCCGCGAACGTTTCAAGTTCATCAAAAGTTGTAACGCCTGTATTAATTGCCTTAGTAAAACACACACCGCTCAATCTTGTAAATCCATAAACACATGTAAACAATGTCAACAAAAACATCACAGTATGTTACATTTTCTTGAATCCGATTATGCAAACCCGCATTCCTTATCGTCGAAGCTCGATACAAATACCTCCCGCTGTAGTGAGGGAGCTAACGGAAGGGAAAATTCACGTAACTCGACTTCTTCTAAGTCAGACGATAGAACCTTATCACTTTGCAGTATGAATACCTACTCGCATGCTAGTCACGGGCGGAAATCACAAAATGTACTACTAGGTACAGCCCTCGCTGACGTAAAATCAAATGATGGATCTGTTAGGAAAGTTCGTTTTTTGATCGATAATGGTTCTCAAAACCATTTTATAACAAAGCAGGCCTGCAAACAGTTGGGTCTCCGTGTCTTTAATGATTCCAGTAATCAATCAGTAATGGGAATAGGTGACACCTCCCAGCCTATATCAGGCATTACTGACCTAACATTGTACTCACGCCTTGATCCGAACTTTTGCTTGAAGATTCAACCGCTAGTCATTAAAACAATCTCTGGAGATTTACCGAGCTGTTCTCTAAACACTTCCGCGGTCACGCACCTTTATGACCTACCGCTCGCCGACCCGCATTTTTACGCGCCCGGACCCATCGACGTTTTATTGGGTTCCGAGGTCTTTGTCGAAATCTTGCGGCCTGGAAAATCGCTGGGCCCTGCAGGACAACCTGACGCGTTAGAAACCGCCTTTGGATATATAGTAATGGGGTCCACGGCCTCAGTGCCCGCCGATAATCATAAACCCGCACATAATCAAACTCACCGCGCGTTCTTTACATCGAGTGACGAGTCAATTGAGGCTTTAGTTACTAAATTTTGGCAGCTCGAGTCGGTACCTACACAAAAACATATGTCGACAGCTGACCAAGAATGTGAACATTTCTATGTTTCTAATACGCACCGCGACGTTAATTCAGGACGTTATGTAACCGCATTGCCATTTTCGAAATCCCCGCACTTGTTAGGAGATTCCTTGACGACAGCCACGCGCCGTTATTCTTATCTTGATCATAAATTCCAGACTAACAAAACATTAAAGAGCGAATACGACAAGGTAATGACGGATTATTTAAAAGGTGGTATTGTTTCCCCCGCTCCCGCTTTGAACACCGATAACAAATATTATGTAATCCCTCATCATGGAGTCTGCCGACCAGAAAAGCCGCTACGACTTGTATGTGACCCTAGCGCGAAGTCAAGCACTCAAGTAGCTTTAAGCGACATTCTACACTCGGGGCCAAACTTACAGGCAGATTTAACCGCAATCATTTTAAAATTCAGACTTACTCCCGCTCAACTGTTGAGTCATCCGCTATGGCTCCACGGTCCGCCCTGGGCACGTGACGATCCACGTACGTGGCCTATTAATCGCTTCACCTTCGACTCCACAGCTGATGAAAAGCTGTTGGAAATCAAAAAACGCGCTAATGTTTTCATCACCACCGATGAGCAACCGCAATTTCTATGCACGCTTGCTAAGAAAGTATCGTCTTGGTCCAAGCTTCTCCGCATTATAGTATATTTATACCGCTTCTTAGGAAAAATTCCGCGTTCTAATAGAATCGAACTTTCACACTTACAATATGCAGAAAATATTATTGTAAAATCTCTTCAACAACAATATTTCAAAGACGATATAAACGCCCTCTCAAACAATCGCAAGGTTTCAAAATCGCTAATCCCGCTTTCACCATTTTTAAAAAATGATTTGCTTCGCACCGGGGGACGTTTAGAAAAATCTTCGCTTTGTTTTGACGCTAAACATCCGATATTGCTTCCTAAAAAGGATCATATCGTTAACATTTTAATAGATTATTATCACCGCAAATATTTACATGCCGGACCACATTTATTACTATCTTTGTTGAGACAAAAATTCTGGATAATTTCCGGACGCACTACAGTAAAACAACGCTTTCGACTTTGTAATAAATGTTTTAAAGTAAATCCCCGTAATGAGGCGCCTTTCATGGCACCCCTCCCCGCTTCTCGCGTCACCGAGGCTAAACCATTCTTACGAACGGGCGTCGACTACGCTGGTCCAATAAACATATTGATAAGCAGATACCGCGGTGCCCGCAAAGAAAAGGCATATATCTGTTTGTTTACATGTTTAGTGACGCGCGCCGTTCATTTGGAATTGGCAGTAGACTTGAGTACGGACTCATTTTTCCGCGCTTTCCGTCGATTCATCTCGAGGCGTTCCAATTGTCTGGAGTTGTTCTCAGACAATGGTGGAAACTTCTTAGGCGCTAAAGCCCAGCTGGACGAGTTGAATGGCTTTCTCAAATCCAAGGCCTTTTGTGATTCCTTCGCTGAGGAAACGATATCTCAAGGCATATCTTGGCATTTGAACCCGCCCAGTGCACCTCATTTCGGTGGCATTTGGGAAACTAACGTCCGCAGTGTAAAGTTGATTTTAAAGCGCGTGATCGGTGATGTTCTGCTTACTTATGAGGAGCTGCTTACCGTATTAACTCAAGTTGAATCGCTTCTCAACAGTCGTCCGCTAACCGCTGTTTTAAGTTCTGACCCCGCAGAGCCCAAGGCACTTTGTCCTTCTGACTTTCTGACTATGGGTCCGCTTGAGTCATTTCATGATGACTCACGTTACAAACCTACATTGACAGATTTAGTCCGCAGTAAACATTTGACTGACCAGGTTGTTCAGAGATATTGGAATCGTTGGAGACAAGAATATCTTAATACCCTACAAACACGCGCCAAATGGAATACTAAGTCTAATCCGGTGACTAAAGGAGCTGTCGTTGTGCTAAAAACTGAAAATTCACCACCGTTACAATGGCCTTTAGGCATAGTAGAGGATATACATCCTTCATCTGACGGAATCGTCAGAGTGGTAACGGTGCGCACTAAGAATGGTACCTATGTTCGCCCTGTTGTAAAACTATGTGTTTTACCTTCTCAATAACCTACATTCTTAACCCCTCCCCGCATTTTTCACCCGCAATTTTAGTCATAGTTTATTTTTATCTTTCAAGTTTTCCTATCTTTTATTAGACGGATTACTTCCGCATCCGCTTCCGCATCCTTAGACATTAGATAACACAATTTAGGTGATCATTCTCTCTTTGTTGGTTCAGGAGTCTTCTTTAACTCCTGAAGGCCGGGGGGATGGCTCTTTTTATGTGTATATTCTGTGGCTAATAGACAAAACGCATCAATTTACGCATCTGTGCCGGAAGAGTGAAGTGCATCGTGTTGTGTCACTCCAACGGTCAGTTCGAAATCCACACGCGCCGCATCGCACATGCTCCGCTCCGCGACGACGTAATTTAACATTAAACGTGTCGTGTTTTCATCCCCCGCATTTATTATAATAGGAATCTCGTTTGTCGAACTCACCCCCGCTCGCTTGTGTAAACAAACCGCAACGATAGTGCAGTGACGTGATTTCACGTGTGCCGGCCGGCAAAACGGAACTGTGGGTGATAACTTGGATGGACAGTAGCTGGAGACGGACCCCCTTGAGGTGCTAGATTGGTACGTAGTCTTTTTCCGCATTTTTATACACATAATTACTGCTACCCCTCGACAACCTCAGGAGACCATCCGATTCCCGGCTGAAACAGCCCGTATTTTCACTGAGGCCAGCCCGCACCCCCCCGCAGTGTAGGAAAGCAAATTTTCTACCAACGACAACATAGTTTTTTCAATCTACTTAAAGTAATTGATATGAAATTTATTTCAATGTATAATGAGCTTTTTCGGATTGATGAACATTGCTCCCAGTAAAACTCTCTCGGGGTGACGAGCGCAGTGCAGTGCCAGTGATTTACAATACAAATAATGGTCTGTGAAACACTGTTAAAAAGTGCTAAAAGGTGCTACAGCTGACTCTAGATAAAATCAAACGTACATATTAAGACACAGAATGTTAAAAACATAACCTTTCCTTTTCACTTTGCCGTAATCGGGTAACAAAAAGAGGACGACATACAAAGTTCCTTCCACCATTATTTTTATATCAACGAAACGCGTCACTCAATCCTATGAGTTACTCAAAACAATAGCTCCTAATGGTCTACACCTCACTCGGCGGCCATGACAGTCCGGGAAATTGGCGGCAAAACTGACGTCCCGTTGACAGGTGTCAGTTGCGGGCATTTATGAGGAGTGCCATTTGTCAACGTTGTGTTTAATTGTTGTTTTGGAATGTGTTCGCGATGGCTTCAAATTAGTTCCGTTTTAGAGGGTAGTTGGAAGTTTTAATTAGTGTTGCCGGTAGTTGTCGCCTGCGGTAATATTGCTTTTGTTTAAACACGAGATATACAACCACATTTCGGACACTGCATAACTGAATCCGGAGCACTGGTAGAGTTAATGGAGTTTCCTTTTCCTGTGCGAGATTCAGCTCGGAAATGAAAAGGAAATTTCCTTTTTCAAACTCAAACCAAGTTTAGTAGATCATATTTGATGTATTTATTATTTTTCTCTATAGATATATAATGTCTTGTAAAAGTGCATTATTTTAGCCTACTTACAATAAATTATTTGACATTTTACACACATAAATTACATTTGTACACGCTCCAAACGTGTGTGTAAGTACTCAAATATATTACGCGACCAAAACAAAAGGCATTTGGGCGTGTAATATTGACTGACCTCCCGATTTTCCTCCGAACTGCGGGTAGAGGTGCGGGGAGACGGATCGCGGGGGGTAGAGAGTGTCCATTCTGTACGTATTACTATGTCTTTTGACTTAAAGGCTTTCTACGAGAGTGTTAAAATCATTGCAATCAAGTAATGCAATTCGGAATTTCAACTGATTGGATCTGAATAAAATTACGTAATTTATATTTGTGAGTTGTCTGATCAATTATTTTTATGAAGTGTCCAGGGTGTGCTGTTAGTTAAATGGGATAAAGTAGTTTAAATGGAATAACGGGCTTTTTCTTTTTTGAAATAAAACTTCTTTACGCACGGTTGACTTGGGGAGTAAGCTGGTGAATGCGTTACGAAAAATGTGACCGGGCGAGGTGAATGGAAGTTGAGAGGTAAATCATAATTAAATAATAAGGGGTCGAGGGGATGAGGGGTGAGGGGGTGAAGGAGTGAAGGGGTGAGAGGATGAGGGGATAAATAATAAATAAAAAATTATATATCGATAAAATAAAAAAAAAGAGCTAAGGAAGTTTTACTTCAGTCGTGTGGTCTAAAGCACACTCGTTTTTTTTTAATGAACTTTATTGTTGAATAATATTCTGCAATAAAGACGATTTTCTTGTCTAGCCAAGGTTACGGATCTGCACACAACAGTTATATTTTCCCGTAATAGCGGCAAGTTATTAAAAACACAACAGTTGTGTTTTCCACAGTGAACGGTTAAAAATGAAAGATTTACCGAGAAATAAAATGAGAGATTTTTGTCACACTTTACCGTGGCGTCGTGTGGCACACGCCTTATTCCACTCAAAACACTTACAAAAATCTAAATCCTAAAATACAAATATAGCAATAACACTTACAGCTTTCAAATTGTTTCTTCAAACTTTACCACCGATTACATATCTCCTGAAACTTTACTGGAATTCTCTTCGCTCACGCTGAAATGAACTCTTATCCGTAAGTAAAAAGGTTCACATTCGGGTTAACATAACTTCTTACTGCTTTGCTATGCAACGATATATTCACACAAAAGTGTACTCTTTTCTATAAGTACATAAGATACGTTTTCGTGTGAACATAATGTTTTACTGTTTTCCCATGCAGCGATACACTATATTTCATTCGAATCGAAACTTGCCAAAAGTTGAAATTTTATCGAAATTCGCAATACTTCGAAAAGCATCCAAACTTGAGTGATTTACTGAGAAACTTTTGAATATAAACGGGAACGATATGTTCAGACGACAGTTTAAATATTACTTTTTATATATATATATAGCTGTGCCCCGCGGTTTCAGCCGCGTAGTTCCCGTTCCCGCGGGAATACGGGGATTAAATATAGCCTATGTTACTCGCTGATAATGTAGCTTTTCATTAGTGAAAGAATTTTTTAAATCGGTGCAGTGGTTTTGCCGAAACCAAACTTTCATGTCCCATTTTTATTTAACCCCCATATGTAATTAGAACTTTTGGTTTACTTCTATTTTTATTTTTTTGTTCACCTAAAAAGTGCTCGACGCAGCTAAAGAAGTGTTCACTTCAAAAAACACTCAAAACACTTCAAGCTAAAATTAAAAACTTCAAGTAAAAACACTTCAAGGTCACTTCAAAAAACATTTCAAATAGATCCAAAGATAATAAATTCCACTTTTTTAGATAAATAACCAACTAATAAAATCACACCTACGTTCCGTAGCTGCTACGGGTTCGTAGACACGCTACGCCTACGTAGACATGCTACACCCACATTTTTTAATTATATGTAGACAACCGTAACCACATTTTATGACCTTTATATGATACGAATGGATTTTATCGCACTCGTAAATTCAAACGTAATAAAAGCTTTGCCGTAGAACCTGTCTATGAAAACTTGTAGGTAGCTTCAGTTACGCCACGTAGGTGGTCTACGTTATTGGCATGTTACGATGGCTTGAAAACTTTTGGCAATTTTTATGAGTTTTGATACTTTTCAATTTCAATTTTGATTTAGGACCGAAATTAAATTTACTTATTATTGATATTGATAGATAGATAGATAGATAAAATCTTTATTGAAACACCACAGAACAAAGAAAACTTAAAAACTAGAACAAAATAAGTTTTACAATATTGTGACACACACTAGTGTGTCATTTATTGATAAAGTGTTCGATATAATAATGTTCGATTTCTCTTATATATTAGCTTTTTCCCGCGGCTTAATCTGCGCGGGTCTAAGTTTATCGTAATACAAAGTATCCTGTGCCCTTTTTCATATTAAATTTCATCAAAATCGGTTCAGCCGTTTAGTGACAAGCAGAAAGAGTTACATTCGCTTTAGGGCAAGGTTTTAAGTAGAAATCACACCCTGTGTGTGTGTTTGTTTGTGATCTCTTCAGTTTGCAATGGGTGAACAGATTTTGATGCAATTTGATACGTAAATACTGTAGGTACTTTTTATTCCATAAAATTTTACGGTTCTTGTAGGAAGCGGGTGAAACCGCGGGGTGCCACTAGTTAGTTTATAAGATCTGAACATAATGAATGCGTATTCGTTAAAATAAAAAATAAAATCTTTTTCTTTTTATCTTGTTGTCTCTTTCTTTCTAATAAACCAGCTAACATATTAATTACTTTGTTCACAGTAAAACCGAAGTCAGTAGAGGTCATCACTGGTGATGGCCAAGTGGTCCAAGATGGCGACATCCTCGGCCCCCTTCTGGAGAGAGCCAAGATCAACATAAGCTGCATCGTGAAGGAAGGCAAGCCGCAGCCCAAGGTTGTGTGGTACATCAACGGGAAGGAAATGGATGGTAAGTGCAATTTGTTTTCGCGCCATCTGTTAGCGAGACAAGGGAAACTTTACACTTTGGTGGTATTTTTCAGAGGTATTTGGATTTGTTTTAGCGCCATCTATGAGCGATACAATGGCAACTTTACACTTTTTTAGGATCAAATATGCAAATTTCTTTATAGAATTCAATAAATTTATAAAAAAGTTCCGAAATAGATAGAAATGGTTTTAAATTTAAATTTGCCGCCATAACCGAAACGTACCTCCTTAAACTGACTGAATTGGTACTTATTGTAACTCCACGCAGTTCATTAAGCTGGACGGCCTAGATTGTCACTCATAAATGACAACCGTGACGTGACGTCACTTAAAAACTGACTGAAGAGAAAAGAGAAAAAGAGAATGAGGTGCAGCTATATAAACTCCCATAAATGCAAACAAATTGTTCCGATCTCTTTGGATAAATGTCTCTGGTCGACTTATAAACGCTGAGCGATATTGGTGGTGACAGTTAGCAGGGCAGTTCAGTTTAAGGCCTTAAACTGGATGGATTTAACTGTTCGTGGTGAGGCCCCAGCACTGAGTAATAAAGTGTGTCAAAGGAGTCCATTCCGCATGGATCTCACCAACCGCATTGACATTTCAATCTCAAACGTTACCGCCACAGAATCAATTTATTTCCCCGTCATTTGCACAGTGAAATCGCTATCTGACGTTTTGATAGATAAAAATGTATGACGTTTCAATATTGGGTAAGAGTTACGGGAGTTATTTTTGGAATATTTTAATTTTTTAAATGCAATTATAGTTGACGTAATGCCGTTGTTGTAGTGGTAGGACTTTTGTGCAAGAGACTGCCTGGGGAAGTACCACGCCTTTGCCAGATATTCATCCGCCGAGCAGTAGTGTGCAAACATTATTGTGTTCCGGTTTGAAGGGCACTGTTACCAGCGATATTACTAGGCATCTATGACTTTAGAGCCACTGTCTCAGGATGCAGTGCCGCGCAGGGTTATGCAATGCAAAGTTCTGAGTGGAACTGTAACTCTTATGGACAGGCGTAGCGTTTACCATAAGGTGAACGACTCAAAACTCAGAAAAAAAAATGTTTTTTTTTTTTTTATTGTCTCTCAATAATTTTGCCTACTTGCAACCCTTTGAACCCTTGGAAGTCTTAATGGAGCTCACTAATTAGTAATTGAACCGCTGTTAGCCTAATCGCATGCACCCACCTGACTCGCCCGCCGCAAACCGACAGCTAATCTGGCCCTAACTGGATCAGACCGCACCAATCTCAATTGGATTAGTTGTTATCTGGTATACGATAGGCAATGGTGGTCGCTTTTGAATTTGCTGCTTGATGAGACGTTATTAGTGGGGTTAATTAGCTATGTGATGGGTTGATATTTTTTTAAGTCTCGCCTTTATGAATGCATAACGATCTCATACATAGATCCATTTTTTTATTGAAGTAGAACTGCTTTAAGCGCGCTTGACTTGGGGAGTAAGCTGGTAAATGAGTTACGAAAAATGTGATCGGGCGAGGCGAACGGAAGTTGAGAGGGAGATATAAGTGAGTGAAAATAGAAGGAGAGAGATTTACTTTTACTATGTGTCCCAGCACACATTTACTTCTTCATCTTAAGTTTCTTTTTTAACCTTTTCTAGGCTGCAATGATTCAGTTTAGCTACTCAAAGTCTGCTGGTCAATATTGTCATTATGAAATAAAAAACACAGGAAATAAATTTTCATCATTGATTTTTTCATCATCAACCCATATCGTCCCACTGCTGAGCACGGGGCTCTCCTCACTTTTCGTGAGGAGAATTAGGCTACAATCCACCACGGAGGCCAGATCCGGATTAGTGGATCACATACCTACCTCCGAAGAAAAGAAAAGACATAAAAAAGAAATATTGATCGACATATCAAAACGCAACCGGGAAGTTTTCCCACCCCACAAAGCCGTTAAACTCTTCAAAACCAACCCCGCGAAGTCACCAGTCGCAATCGCCCCGCTGACACCACAAACCCTAAAAAAGACGTGCCAACTACCCCATAAAGCCACGTTCACACTCGCAACTTTGTATTCAGCACGCGACGCACGCGGCCACAAAACAAACGTTTAAAACGTTAGCGTCTATCCCTGGACGTATTTATTGTTTAGAGGAGGTGCCATGAATACAGAAGGTGTATTGATTTCGGTTCACTAGGTCAGTGTGAACGGGGCTTAGCGACGGATTGGATTGGCTGTTGTTGTTTTTATTAAAAAAAACTAGCGGCGTCACAGTTTTACGCCATTCGAAGTGTTAAAAAGCCAAGATTTCGGCATTATTCAGGTTAACACGCTCACTGGATTATGAGGTCGAATAAGCCTCATGCGTGACTTCTCGCTGGTGCGGTAGTCTAAATCGCTTTCTTTTACTGGCTGGAAAGGCTTTGCGAGGCCGGAAAGGTCTCACACGCATTGCAAAGAAGTTCAACTTTGCCTCTAAAAGACCTCATATGCACGGGCTGAAAAACCATGAAAAATGGTTCCGCTGCAATCGTGTTAACAAGTAAAAAATTTAAAATCAAATCCCCTCGACATGAAAAACTAGCCATGATTACTATCCATCTGTAACACCCTGTAGCAGTAGTGTGAAACGTTACTGTGTTCCGGTTTGAAAGGCATTGTTTCCAGCGAAATTACTGGGCACATGAGACTTTAGAGCCGATGTCTCAGGGTGACGAGCGCAGTGCAGTGCTGCATAGGATTATGCAATGCAAAGTTCTAGGTGGCTCTGTAACTGTTATTGGCAGACGTAGCGCTTACCATCAGGTAAACGACTTGCTCGTCTCGTCACTCAGTCAAATTAAAAAAAAAATGTAAGCTTAATAACGTAGTTACATGTAGATATGCGGATAGCAAGGCTTAAATGAAGATAGGCAGGACACTTGGCAAGATGAGAAGACCAAAGGTGGACAAAAGAAATTACGAAGTGGTGGCCAAGAAGAGCACCACGACTGCGTGGCAGACCACCAGCCCGATGGACGACATCGCCAAACACGCCGGGATAGACTGGACGAGACAGGACTGAAACAAATGACGTGAAACAGAGGAGGCCTATACCCAGCAGTGGTTGGATGATAAATGCATAGAAAATGTTTGTAACCTATAGCCAGACAGACAATCGAATAGACAGACCAACATGGCAAATTCAAACATTCAGTTTTGCTACGGAACCCTAAGAATTTTCTAAAATACAACATAGGTAACACGAAAAAGTAACCTCCAAAAGCACTCACGATATCACCCCCAAACTAGCCCCTATAACTTCTCTCCATAACTACCCCCTATTCGACTTCCAACACCCAAAATTCATGTACCGTTTTCCTAGTACCCATTTTCGCTGAAAAACCGTCCGATATGAATGCGTCATAGAGCACGGAACCTTGTAATATATCACCTGAATACAAGACCAGCATACTAAATATGGTGACACAGTACATTGCAGTACCTAAACTTGGTACAGATTACAATCCTTTTTTTTTACATTTTTTCTGTACCGTATTTTTTTTTTTGGTGTACAATACGGACTTTTCTATTTTATTCTATTCTACAATAATGATTTATTGAACAACATAATAACACTGATAGCTAAATATTTTAATTACAAAACAGTATTTAGATAAATTAAATAATATAGAGTTAAAACTAAACCTTAAAAATCTAAAAAAAGGGGGTGTCCATGAGGTATGCTGCCAGAACACTGGCTGCATTTCCACTTTGAATAGCAATAGCTATTCTCTGTGCGAGAAATGAGCCAGCCCTCTTGTCACCAGCGGCGTCGACTAACTGATAATAATGTAGTACAATCTCTGGTGTTTTGTTTAATAGTAACTTAGTGATTTGTATAATCATTAAAAGGCTTTAATGACACGGGCTTTGATCCTAGTGCTGGGCCACCAACTACCTTCCTATAGAATAATGTGTCCAATATTTCGTTGAAGTTTACGTACTGTTTCTTTTCTTCTGTGACATAGATAGTGGAATGGAAGCTATTGTACTGAACAGATGTTAACCTCTCCGAAAGGCAGCGGATATATCTTACGTAAATATAAGTTTATAATAGTTTTGACGAAATATTTTCATAATTTATAGTATTATTTACAGCTACATTTACTCCAATTTTTCCATTATAGAATAGAATAGAATAGAATAGAATAGAATAGAAAACTCTTTATTGTACACCAGAAACAAAAATAAGCACAGTACAGAAGAATTACAATAGGTAATCAAGGGTAGTACAATGGGCGGTCCTATCGCTGAAAACGATTTCTTCCAGACAACCTTTGGATGGACAGTAAAAATCATTGTTCGATAGTAGGGATAATAATAACAAACGTAACATTTACAAATTTAAAAGTTTGGTAAAAAAATGAATATACAAAGGTGTCACGTGAGGAGAGGAAGCTCAAAATTTAAATAATTTATTGCAAGTCGGCTAAATAATGCAATTTTACGTTAATAGAGAAAAATAAAAACATAAGTCAAATATGATAGCCAATGCCAAAAGCCAAAGGTTGTCTGGAAGAAATCGCTTTCAGCGATAAGACCGCCCATTGTACAACCCTTGTTTACCTATTGTAATTTTTCTGTACTGTGTTTATTTTTGTTTCTGGTGTACAAAAGAGTTTTCTATTCTATTTATATTCTATTCTATGACCTAATAAACTAATGAGTAACTGATTATGGTTTGAGTTTGAAAGAGGGCAATGTAGGTATGGTCTTCAGTCTAAACGGCTAGATTGATTTTGATAAATGAGGTCTCATTGGATTCGAAATCGTTCAGAGCGCTAAAGCCGCCAATTATATCTATAATTCTTACTTTTCCTTTATCTGTCTATAAAGCTCTTTCTACCAAACTATCTGAAACCAGATCCTTAACAATTCACAGTAAAATTTCAATATCATACTTTGTATTGAAAGTCCAACTTCAACCAGCATTCAAAATCTAACTCGGCACTTTTTACCTTTTACTTATCTCTGACTTGCCTTTAGTAAAGTACACTTTAAGTTTGCCGCCTAAGGTTCAAGTTTCTACACCCCTATGTAATCTCTCACTAATATTCGAGAAGCGTTCCCACTCTATTTGGAATTACCCCTATGAATATCGAAGGCACGAAATCTGTCCAAGGTATTGGAATCTAGAATCTATTTGAAACGTAGAAAATGTGTTATTCTTGTAACATCGTGTGCTGTGTATGTGTGTATCTTGCTTGTGTATGTGCTGTCTTGTACTCAGATACATTGGCTTGTAGGTAGAATCTTACTTGGTTTTTTGGGCACTGTTTCCAGCGAAATTACTGGCCATATGAGACTTTAGAGCCGATGTCTCGGGGTGACGAGCGCAGTACAGTGCCACGCAGGATTATGCAATGCAAAGTTCTGGGTGGCACTGTAATTATGAGCAGGCGTAGCGCTTACCATTAGATGAACGACTTGCTCGATTCGTCACATAGTGAAATAAAATAAAAAATTGGGCCGTATTTAGTGTGACCGGTAGGATAAGACTAAACACTGCCTTAATGGTTAGGTTACCTAGGTTAGGTTCACACCTACCTAGGTGTGAGAGTTTTTCAGACCAACCACGTGCTTCTGACATCCTTCTAAGCAACTGCTATTAATCGAGAACAACTGGTGGCGCTGGCTTAACGTGCCTTCCGAAGCACGCGGAGATAGGAATGCGTACGTAACTTATAAAATTAAGTTTAGTGCGAGTATCAAACCCAGTGTCAGTGATATGCAAAGCGCTTAGATTACCACTCAGTCGCCTCTACTTGAAAAGTTTGGTGGTAGAGGATTTTAACTCTCCACTCCCGTCGGCATGCCAATCACCAAACTAGTTTGTTTATTTTTTGTTATTCTTAGTTGAAGTTCGAACTGAGTACCAACGAATTATTAAATCGCCAAAGGTTACCATTCCGCCACCCACACCCAATGAAAAATACCCTTTAAAAAAAAACATGATAAATTAAACAATACAATACAAATTTTACAAACCTGTAAGCATTACACGGTTCAACCTTGTGGCAGTGTCATGCATGACACAGTCAATTGTGTCACGGGCGTCACGGTGTGTCCAGCGGGTCGGACAAGCGTAAATCAAACGCGACGTTTCCGCTGCGTGGCCGCTGCGTCAACAGACTGGTGTGCTAGACTGTGGAAACAGTATCTAAGCTTCATCATATTTGATGGTATCAGTAATGATGGGCGCGGCCGAAATTTTTCGACGATTGTTTCGATTATTCAAACATCTCGATGGTTCTCGATGATTTTCTCAATTTTTCTCTCGTAGTCGAATTTAAGTTAATTTGAATTGTTATTTAGACATCCAAAAGCAAATAGTCTTAATTCTTAACAGTAACTTGAATAACATAACTTTCCTAGTCATTTTGATTTGAAAACTAAACTACTAAGCCGATTGTGATGACATTTCTATGGGAACAATCTGAAACCAAATCAGTAAAAAAAATGTGTGCTAGGACACTAGTAGAAGTAAAACTTCATCTCAAATATTATTTAAAAATAATATTTCAAAAGGATTTTTCAAAAATATAAGAAACGTAACTTTTCTCTTTCTATCTTCTTTATCTCCCTCTCAACTTCCGTTCGCTTCGCCCGATCACATTTTTTGTAACGCATTCACCAGCTTACTCCCCAAGTCAAGCGTGCTTAAATAAGTTCAAGAATCAAAATCGGTTCTTAAATGACAGAGATCTGACATAACAAACATAAAAAAATACAACCGAATTAAAAACCTTGTCCCAGTTTGAAGCTACCTTAGGTACTGTCCCGAACGGTGAGCCAGGTCGTCACGCACGGGGCCGTCACGGGGCGGGACGATACGTGACGCTAGGGTAGTTTTTACACGGGGTATTTGCAGAGGCACTCGTGATATGGGATAGTGGATGTTATATAGCTGGAGGCATATGTTTAAGGGACATAAAAAGAAGGGACACATTTAAATTGGGACACATTTTTTTATTTTTTTTTTTTTTTTAATTATTACATTTAAGTAGAAAAATGATAATCTTCAAAATAGTTCTAGGAATCTCACTAATATTATAAATGCGAAACTGTGTGTTTTTGTGTTTGTTTGTCTTATCTCTACGCCAAAACGGATTTTGATAAAATTTACTACATAGATACTTTTGTTTCTATAGTAAAATATGGGATACTTTTTATGCAGTAAAAATTTACTGTTCTTGTGGGATAATGTTCAACGCGGTTTCATCCGCAATCACTATTATCTCACAGGAACCGTCCGTTTGTGGTATAAAAATTATTTGAGGTTCCATCTCAGGACCTATAGTATAGAATAGAATAGTTTAAAAAACTCTATTTTGGCATACAACCAAAAATAACAAAGTTAGTTATAAGTATCCATATATATACTAAATTTCATCAAAATCTGTTTGGCCGTTTTGGCGTGAAGACTGACAAACACACATACACTTACACACAAACTTTCGCATTAATCATATTTGTGAGATTTGAGGTTACACTATAATTCGTTTACCTTGAAAATCATCCATAGCCATGCAATATCATACATCATACAAAAGACTGCTTGAACTGAACACCCCATATTATACGCGTAATATGCCTTATAGTGAAATTGCTCTCATAGAAGCTGGCGGCATGAGGAATATGGAATGAGGTGGCATAAATGCCATAGGTTAAGGGTACCTCTTTCTTGAGCGTCTTCGAATTGCTCCGTTTGCAATGCTTTGCATCTGAGCATAACCCGATAAATTTACTTTCCTTTAATCATTGCTGTGTTTCGGTTTAAAGGGCAATGTTACCAGCGAAATCACTGGGTATATAAGACTTTAAGCCGATGTCTCAGGGTGACGAGCGCAGTGGGGTTCTGCAAGATTATGCATAGTTCTGGGTGGTGCTGTAACTGTTATGGGCAAGCGTAGCGCTTACCATCAGGAGAACGAATAGTCGTCTCGTCACACAGATATATTTTTTTTTTTTTATGAATAGTTATGTTTATTATTGACCTAAGATATGATAGTACAGGTTTGAGACTAGTGGGAAGAATCGGGGAAGACCTTTGCCCAGCAGTGGGACACTACAGTTTTTTTTTTTTAAATCCTCATATCTCTATAACTGGGGTTTCGCATGTGCAGAGCCCTATTTTCATGACTGCCTGGCTCCTACAGACCCAGCATTACTAACAAAAGATGAAAGGATATAATTATTATTTCTTATACGTGTGGGAGTTCAAAAGATAATGCCAAATGTCAGTAGAAATTCATTTTATTTATAACTCAACTCCGGCTTTTTGTGAAATGTCGCGGGCATAGAATCTTTTCAATTATCTTTAAGAAATATTATTTCGTTTCAATGAAGAAATAAAAGAAATTGTTCTAAAAACCTGGTAACAGATAAAATTAGAGCCGAGAGAGATATAAGGGTCTGCTTTTGTTAAGAAGCTGGAGCGGACAAGAGTTTTAATAATAATGTTAAGGGCGGGCGTGGCGCTCACTATCAGGTGAACACAACAGTCACAGCACCACCCAGAACCTTGCATTGCATAATCCTGCGTGGCACTGCACTGATACATCACCCTGAAACATCGGCTCTAAAGTCTCATATGCCCAGTAATTTCGCTGAAAACAGTGCCTTTTTAAGCGGAACATAGCAATGTTTGCACACTCTGCTTGGCGGACGAATATCTGCCAAAGGTTACTTTGCTAGGCGGTCTCTTGCAGAAGAGGCCTCCCACTGCAATGCCTTCTGTGCTTTTGCAAATCACTCCCGCTTGTACCCGCTCCGCTCCCGCTTACGCCTCAGCGTCAGGTCTAAGGCAAGCTAAAACATAAATAAGCCTAAGTGAGCCGTCAAAAGCAATACTGTCGGCCATTTTTCACTGTCAAACGTGAATCTGGCCGACCACCGATACACTCGTAGCGTCCGTCTGGCTGGAGAAGTGTATTATCTGTGATTTTCTATCTGTAAGGCTAGGCTGGAGTGTTTGGCTTAAGGCGTTTTAGACTTAAAAGTATTTTAGTTCACCATTCAAAGCAAGAAATAATCCGTCCATTTAATTTTTAGGGTTCCGTACCCAAAAGGTAAAACGGAACCCTATTACTATGGCTCCGCTGTCTGTCTGTCTGTCCGTCTGTCACCAGGCTGTATCTCATGAATCGTAATAGTTAGACAGTTGAAATTTTTCACAGATGATGTATTTCTATTGCCGCTATAACAATAAATACTAAAAATAAGAATAAAATAACTTTTAAGGGGGCTCCCATAGAACAAATGTAATTTTTTGCCCATTTTTGGTCGATATTTATAATGCCAACAGGTAGACGCTTGAAATATTCACGTGATATTTTGTTATATATTAACTTAATTAAACTAAAATAAAATTTATGTTTAAGGGGTGCTCCCACACAACAAAGTACGGAACCGTTCGTGCGCGAGTCCGACTCGCACTTGGCCGGTTTCTTAATTCATATTTTTATTAATTTGCTACATTTAAATGCCTAGTTAATATCGGCTAGCTTCGATTTTGAACGTGTTTAGGTAACAATCTCCTATAATTTGATGAGAGAAAAGGGGACTGCTCATTTTTCCATGTAGTTTGGTTCAAACTCTGACGAGTAGGTATCCGTAGGTTTTTTTTAGTTCTGGTTTACCACCTTTGACCACATCATCACAGATCTGTTTATATTTTTTTGCTCATCGCTGTTGTACTGAAACCCGTGGATTTTACAGCAAAAGTTACAATTTCCTTTAAAAAGTTACAGGCCCTTGTAATCTTGTAAATATTCGGGTTTGTTGGTCGAAGATCGTAATTTTAGATCATTAATAAAATATGTCTAACGCTTAAAGGCAAGTTAGAAGAGGGCGATAATTTGACAATGATTTCATCGTAATTTTCCTTGATAGAGTTTTCCTTGGTGACATGCTTGCCAATTTATTTTTCTTTGCTGATATGAATTTTTTGAGTAATTGTAGGTCTCGTCTCCAGGAGTTCACCTGGGGAATATTCAGATATTCATCCGCTTAGCAGTAGTGTGCATAGGCGGTGGTAGCCTAGTGGGAGAACGTCCGCCTTCCAATCAGAAGGTCGTGAGTTCAAATGCCAGTGCAGGCACGTACCAATGTGTTTCTGTAAAAACATATGTACGTAATTATCGCTTTTCGGTGAAGGAAAACATCGTGAGGAAACCCACATACCTACCCGAGAATTATTTCGGAGGTGGGTATGTTATCCACCAATCCGGACTGGGCCCCCGTGGTGGATTATGGCCTAACCCTCCTCACGAAAGTGAGGAAAGACCCGTGCCCAGCAGTGGGACGTTATGGGTCGATGATGATGATGAAGCAGTAGTGTACAAACATTACTGTGTTTCAGTTTGAAGGGCACTGTTTCCAGCTAAATTACTAGGCGTATGAGACTTTATAGCTGATGTCTCAGGGTGACGAGCGTAGTGCAGTGCCGCGCAATTTTATGCAATGCAAAGTTCTCGGTGGCACTGTAACTGTTATGGGCAGGCGTAGCGCTTACCATAAGGTGGTCGACATGCTCGACTCGTTGCTTTGTAATAAAAAATACTGTGGGACGCAGCTAGTGTACTATTTAAATTTTAAGATAAACAGCGCAGCGTTCGGTTAGCCTAAATAAACTCCACATTTTGACGAAAATTCTAAAATATTCGTGAACCTTTTACACTCGGCGATTCAAAGTCTAAGCTAGGCTTTCGATAAACTCTAGAAAATTCTTCGTAAAGACCTGCCGCGTATTTTGCCATTTTCTAGTCAAAGGAGGGATTGGAGAATTTTCAGAGGTGTGTTTTAAATATTCTGTAAACTTTGTATTTGATTTATATAATACGTTTGAAATTCTTCACTTATAATAGCTTACGAGTACCTTCGTCGAAAACATTGAAGTCTTTTAGTTAAATTATAAAGGACAGTTTTTTTTTTTGTTAAAATATTGCAAGGGCGTATGGAACAATTGGTATTTATACAATATAACACCCAAAGGTATTTGTGTGATTTGTTTTTTACCAAGGTGACTACTCGATGGTAACGGATTTTCATTAATTTATCCTTCTTTTCACAAAAAAAATCATGTTTTGCGTCGCTAAAATATAGGTCGTAAGTGATTTTTTTACAATTTCACCAAACGAAATATACAGTTTGATAGAATATTGAAGATTGTGTGACTCCGGCCAGATGAGCTATACGCCCTTTGAGTCCATAATTTCATATGAAACTCCATAGAAAAAACTGTCAGTTTTTCCCAATTTTTATAATTTTCTAGGCAATTCCTTTTACATAATAATTATGAACCTTGTCCTGACAAATAAAAAAAAGAACAAAAAAAATGGCGAATTGTTCCAGCCGTTCTCGAGTTTTCCGCTTAGCAACACATTTAGCTGTTAATTTTTATGTAGATATATAGATGCTTTGTTTACTCGTTTCCAGTACCATCAGGAAAAAAGGAAAACAAAGGTTTCCTTTTATTCTAGAGAAAATACAAAAGTAGCGGAAAGCGACGCGCAAACAGTATCTGTGTTGGTATTGAAAAAGATATTCTGATGGCGCTGCAGTGGCGCGGGAAAAAAGCACGGAGACAGTGGCTGTCGAACTTTTGTCTATTTAAAAGTGATAGCGAAAAAAAATTCGTTGCAATTAAAACTTTTTGATGTCTTTTTGTATTATAAAAATAATGTGATTTGAAGTTGAGTTAAAAATTACAATAATAAAAATATCACACTACTTTCTTTTTAAACTTTGTGTTCATATTAATCACAGTTTTATTGTTGAAAATTTATATATTTGTACTATCTCAATACGATTGTAAGTGCAAAAATTCGTGTGTGTGTGTGTGTTTGTTCCCACTTCACGCCAAAACGGCTGAACAGATTTTTATAAAATTTAGTATACAGATGTTTTAGGTTCTGAATGGATGTTAGTTTACGCAGTTAAAACTCCGGGGCGTTGCTAGTAAAATTATAACATAAGGTGAGGCCTGACATAATATTAAACAAAATATTTAAATCACTTAAAAAAAATACAGTAGTTTAAAAATGTCATAGAGATAAAAAAAAAAACACTAAGCAGCAGATACGATACAAGTTGTTCATAATACAACTTATTAAACCAAAATTCGTAAACTTAAAAAGCAACCTCGTTTTAAAAAATCTCGGTTAGCAAAAACTCCAACAAATAAAATGCTCCAACAAAAACAAAAGGTGTGAGTTTTTTTTTAATAAAAACGCGTCTATAAAAGATTGACAGCCACTGGTCGACCAATCACCGTGTACTGCCAGTGCTGCCACATATGACCCGAACAAAACGGACGGCTGACAACCGATTGGTTCATTTTTTATTTTTTTATTTTTTTTCATTGCTACCGAACCGTAATCCGATTACAATAGTTTTGGCTGGACCACAGTTTTTAGATAGACTGTATTTTATGTTGAACATTTTTGCATCTTTATTTATAGTAATAAATTTTTCGCGTTCCTAAGTAGAGTAATGGTTGAAAATATAGCGTACCAAAAGTTTTTTTTTTTTTATAGATAATAAATTATTTTTTTAAAACATAATTTTGGTATTGCAAGAGCACAAAAATGAGCCCGACTATTTATTTCAGTCACCGAGTTCCGTTGTCTACCTTCCGTCTCCATCTTAATATCAGCTCATTGTCTCCATAATATTGTAGGTATTATCATTGAGTTCAAATTTACTTGCAAGATTTGAACGAAATCAACTAACATAATAATTATAAATTATAACACACCAAGTGGAATAAAAGCTCTTATAAATAAAGTTACAATTCTAATCGACTTATCCGGGCCGAGCCCCTGTAGTAGGTTATAGCCTAATCCTCCTCACAAAGGGGGAGGGGGGGGGGGAGACCCGTGCTCAGCACTGGGACGATATGGGTTGATGAAGATGCCTATAATATGATGCGTCACATTCATGATCCTGACCCCAAATAAGATTTTCTGTAACTGTGAAATCAGGAATTACGAGGACCATGGTCCCACATACACCCAAATTCAGAGCCCAGGCTTCATAGCCAGCTTATCGCCTGGGCTGTCAAATCAAGTTAAATAAAAAAAATCGAAAACCACTTTACACTTCAACTTAACGAACTGACACTGGACGGTTTAAAAAATACTAATGCTTCGTTTACACGTGTCAAGTATTCGATGAGTAGAAAGAGATAGTAACTATCAAGGCAAGCATTATTACATCTGCAGAATGTATTTTACTTGTCATTACTACAAGATAATTCCCGTAGTATAATACAACCTCCGTAAGGTAAATGGGTGATGAAGCGACGGCAAAGCATGAGGTGGCGGTTTCGATTAACGCACAGGGCAAAAATTTATGCGTATTTGCTCTCAGTCTGGATTTTTGTGGGACAATAGTCCTCGTAGTTCCTGATTCCCTAGATACAGGGAAGCCTAGTTAGGGGCCAGGATCTGTGCATGAGATCTTGACACGTTACTGTTCTTATTTTATAATTGCTGGCTAATATTGGCATAACAATGTTTCAATCCAAACCCACCTCGGTACACACTTTTTAGTTTCCACTGCTTTTTACAAGTAACAAACTACTGAAAAGGATAAAAAATAAACACAGTTTTTAGAAACGAACTTGATCCATCTATAATTGAATTGTTAACAAACTCGCTTCACCAACTAGCGCAGTGTAAACAAACCTTTAAATCCCAGTCTAGATTAAAACTAAAGGTCTCTGAGGCTGCCTGTAATTAAAACCTAGATTGGATAGCTGATGTTTGGGACAAGCGAGAACCGACCCTTGAAATGGAGCGTTTGATATAATACCTACGTATACCCAGCTTTACAATAAACCCTTTGAATCGTTGGAACCAGAGACAGCTGGACAGTTAGATTGGACTTCATTTTTATTTATTTTCAGCTGGGAATCTATTGTAAATAAAATAAAAAAAATATAAAAAATATTATTAAATTATAATACTAACTAACTGCAACCCACGGTTTCACCCGCGTAGTTCCCGTTTTGTCCCACGGGAACATAATATCGGGATAAAAAGTACCCTATTAGTCAATCCTGGTTATAAACTATTTGTGGTCTAAATTTCATTCGAATCCGTTGAGTAGTTTTTGCTTGAAAGAGGAACAATCATCCATCCATTCTCACAAACTTTCGCATTTATAATATTAGTAGGTTAGGATATATACAGCTGAAGAGTTTGTTTGTTTGGTTGAACGCACTAATCCCAGGAACCTTTCGTTCGAATTAGATAATTATTTTTGTGTTGAATAGTCAATTTATCGAGGAAGGTTATAGGCTATACAACATCACGCTACAACCAATAGGAGCGGAGCATCAAACAAGAATGTGGCAAAAACGGAAAAAAAAATTGCTTTCAAGAGAGATATTTCGGGAAAACTTGAATTATGCTCGCTGTAAAATATATAACGAAGGCTTTTAATAATCGTGTCGTTTCATTTAAATATTGTCCTTCGAGCCGGATATTTTAGTATTTGGATTAATATATTATGATACGTTTTGTCCTATAAAAATTAACGGTACCTAAGGGATAGTACTCAGCATGGATGAAACCGCGTGGCGCAACTGGTACATGTATACCCATAGATAATATTCCGAGACCCTGTCTACTCTTGAAGTGTATTCGGAATAAGCATTTTCCGAGAGCTGTCAAAATTAAGCACTACATTCTCTTAGCTTAACTTAAACCCTACTTAAACCGCAAACTTGAAAATCAGCAAACCGCTGTAGCTTTCAGTGCTTTGACTAAGTTCAGTTGCTAACTTTGCAAGTTGAAATAAGCTGACGATAAGGAAAGCAAGTTAATTTAATAAAGAGAGGATTTGAAATGCCTTTGAGTAGAGATAGGGTGCTGAAATATTTTACTTGATTTTTTGAAATAGTGCTGACATAATATTTGTGTTAATTTAACAGGTTTTCTGTAAAAATAAGGATATAAACATCCAGATGAGATTTTTTATTGCTTACTAGCTGCGCCTAGCGGTTTCTCCCGCGTGATTCCAGTTTTCCCGCACGTACTCTATTTTATCCAAATTTTTCATTTTCCGGAAAATAATATCCAATTTCTCCATTGATAAAAACTTTCCTTGTACCTCAAACAATGTTGTAACATAATAACGCACCTCTACCTCCAAAATAATTCTTCGGTAGGTATGTGGGTTTCATCACGATGTTTTCCTTCACCTTCGCCAAAAAGCGAGTGTTAATTACGTACATATTATGCTTTTTACATAAACACATTGGCACGTGCCCGCACTGGGATTAGAACTCACGGCCTATCCTTGGAAGGCAGACGTTCTCCCACTAGGCTACCACCGCTTCGCTACATACCTAATATATGGTCATAATATTTAGTAATTAAACTTACCTCTAAATTACCCAAATATCCAAATTTTATACGACTGTGTGACGAAACGAGCAAATCGTTCACCTGATGGTAAGCGCTACGCCTGCCCATAACAGTCACAGCACCACCCAGAACCCTGCATTGCATAATCCTGCGCGGCACTGCACTGCGCCCGTCACCCTGAGACATCGTCTCGAAACACAGTAATGTTTGCACACTACTGCTTGGCGGATGAATATCTGGCAAAGGTATGGTACCTCCCCAGGCGGCCTCTTGCAGAAGAGACCTCTCACTACTAGCTTCAAAGAATAGACAAAGAGACGAGACCCGAAGGCGAACTGTCAAATTTAATTACGCCTAAAGCCGGAATTCTTGTCAAGTTGATTGGTTAAACATTGGCTTCCATACAACCCACCCATTCAGCGTGGGTTAAACTTAGATCTTTTGATTAATCGAAACCCTTTTAGTTGAATTTTGGTTATTTTGTAATGTAATTATCATAGTATAATTAAATATTTCATTGAGTTATTTGTCGAATTATATATTTTTGAGCAATTACATGTAAGAAAATAAATATTTCTTTTTTAAATTAAATAATAAAAAAAAGTTCAATTCATATTTTACTAGTCAAATTTTGTTTACCGAACTTTATGTACTTACATGAAAAAGAACTGGAATAAAACAATATAATGATATTAAAGAATTTTTTTTACCTTAAATTAGTATCATCAATTTTAACATTTTGCAGTAAAAGTCTTATTTCCCGATATTTTAATTAAACACATTTAAATTCATTACATTAAATATTTCAACCTTAAATTCAACGCCGCAATTACAACTCATTATAAAGCTTACAGAAACCACCCCGCGCCACCCCTAGTCCAGAATTATTAAGCGGAACGCAACTAATTAAAAATGTCCGTCCACTGGGACAGAAACCGGAATTAACTAGAAAAAGAAAAAGAATGAACTTTAACTGGGACAAGTTTTGTGGAGCGAAGAAACTAAAATAATTTGAATATTTACAATTTATTTTTATTTGATTGAATGACGAGACGAGCAGGTCGGTTAGGTAATGCTAAGCGCTGCGCCTGCCTATGACAGCTACAGTGCCACCCAGAACCCCGCATTGCACAATCCTGTGCGGCACTGCACTGCGCTCGTCACCCTGAGACATCGGCTCTACAATCTCATTTACGACTAGAAATTTTGCTGAAAAAAATTAAAACGTATTTTTTTACCTTACTAGATAATGAAACGAGCAGGTCTTTCTCCTTCACGAGAATTAGACATAAAGCACTTCTAGATAAGGAAATTTCCTTTTCCAAGCTCAAAGTATAATTACTCAATAGTTAAAAAAAAACATTTTTCAGGCATTTTTAGCCCATAAAGCAGTAGGAAAAAAATCACCATGAAAAAAAAAACAAAATTTTTTCTCATTTCTCGCACAGAGAATAGCTTTATTAAAGCACCAAATATATTAGTGCTAGTGTATTATTTTGTTTTGTTTTTTTTTCTTTAAAACATGCCCAGCAATTAAGGCGTGATATTTTCCCTAAAGGTCAACTTCCGTGGGTCGCGGCCGAAGCAATAGACGCGCACGACATAACAAATGTATGACGCCGCTACCGGGCCGGATACATTTGTATTTCCGCGCGCGTCAGTTACTAAGGCCGCAACCCACGGATCTCTACCTTAATATCTCTACATCTATTATCTGCAAAAAGGTGACACTAGTGCTTTTAAATCATTATTGTTTTGCCCCAAAAATCCGCTCAACACCTTGTCTGCTGAACCGATTTTACATTTGGGCACCGTTACGAACCATTTGAGTTTTCCAGCAATGGCGTGCCGTCTGTGTGAGCCGCACTGTAGCAGCGCCGCGTCACACACACGTCTGTGTGTCGTCACACAGCCGGCACGTAAGCTGCGCTAACACAACGGCTGTGTTACCCCGCACCCGCGTAAAGTTATAAAAACACAACAGTTTCTTTTTTCAGCAGTCAACGTGCTAATTACCACTTTCCTTACTCTTAATTGAATTAGAAATGTATTGTTTCAATTTATAACATACTAGCTGCGCCCTGCGGTTTCACCCGTATAATTCAAGTTTTCCCGCAATAACTCTCTTTAAAGCAATATATTTTCCCCGTTTTTGCCACATTCTTTATTGATGCTCCGCTCCTATTGGTCGTAGCGTGATGTTATATAACCTATAACCTTCCTCGATAAATGGACTATTCAACACAAAAAGAATTTTTCAATTCCAACCAGTAGTTGCTGAGAACCTAGCGTTCAAACAAACAAACAAACAAGCTCTTCAGCTTTATATATTAGTACTAGCTGTGCCCTGCCACGCTTCGCTGTTGCACATTCGCACATTCGCTGATATGTCACTGATGAAAAAAATAGATAAAAACAATCCTTGATGCGGATTCTATATCATGCTAAAATTTCAGCTCGATCGGTGCAGAACTTTTTGAGTTTTTGAAGCGTATACAAACGAACATAACATTTTTATATATATTGATAGATTTAAGTTACCTATAGACAGACTTTAAATTAAATAACTTAAAGCACATTCGCCTCAAACTACCGTTTAATTTAAATTCAAAATACAGTATTGCATAGAAGTTCGCGACAAGGGAAATCAGATGCAAACTTTGAATTTCATTTAATTAAAACGTTTAATGGAATCACAAACGGTCTGACACTTTTCTCCAACTGTGTTGCCGACCCGCTCTCACACTTGCAATGTGATCCTGCTATCCCTTTTCCTCGGCCTCTTTTTTATCTCGCTCACTCCGCTGCATTTTAGTATGTTTGTCTTCTTCTACGTGGCTCTTTGCATTGCATTTTCTCACTCTTTAATTAATTGTTTCAACCATGTGATTCTTTTTCGTTATAAAGGTCATTCTATTCTATTCTTTGCTAAGATATTTGCAAGCTGCATTGCCTCGTTTAATGGCATATATTTTCCTGTTTGAGATAGGCAGTTTGTATTTTTTTTTATTTGATTGAGTGACGAGACGAGCAAGTCGTTCATCTGATGGTAAGCGCAACGCCTGCCCATAACAGTTACAGTGCTACCCAGAACTTTGCTTTGCATAATCCTAGATTTAAATGAAATTTAGCACAGAGATAGCCTTAGAAAGGACATAGGCTAGTTTTTAATGCGAAAAAGGGTCGTAAGGGGTTGAAATAGGGGATGAAAATTTGTATGGAAATTTAATCATCTTTGAAGCTAGAAGCTCGAAACTTATTTTTAGACTTTTAATTAGATATAAATAAATATGATTTTCAAACTTTGTAAAAATTTTACCCTTAAGGGGGTAAAATAAAAACAGGGCATGATTGTTTGTATGGAAATATGTAAGGTTTCGGCTAAGCCACTGCACCGATTTTAAAAATTCTTTCACTAATGGAAAGCCTCATTGACAGCGAGTAACATAGACTATATTTTATCCCCATGTTCCCGCGGGAACAGAAACTACGCGGGTGAAACCACGGGGCACAGCTAGTCTGTAATATATCTCATAGAACGCATTCACAAACAATCAACGTGCTTGTTCAATCAGCTTTCCCCAAGCCCGCAACTCAACTTAAAGGACAAACACGAACCCTCTCCCAGATTGGAACATTCGAGAAGCAATCCCATTAGACCAATCCTGTATTTGTCTTGAGAGTTACCTCCCGATACGTAACAGTGTCGATTGCACCTGATGGGAATCAGCTGAAGTTTCATTGAATTGAGTATATTTCGACGTGGAACTTCTGTGTGTACCTTTTTAGTGACGGAAGTGGTGATGGACGTGTCTCAGACGTTATATTCGATTGTTCCTACATCTCGCGATTTGCCTTTAGGTAATTATTTCGGAGATAGGTATGTTATCCACCAATCTGGACCGGGTCCCAGTGGTGGATTATGGCCTAGTGAGGGGAGATCCGTGCTCAGCAGTGGGACGATATGGGTTGATGACGATGAAGTGCTAAGAGGGTTGCGAACCCTAAAACTGGACTAGTAGGGGGTCCCACTGAGTGGTACGGACTAAGTTTGCGTGTATGTACAGCTTAAATCTGTAGGAGTTGTCGTGTGTAGTGTGCCTTAAGGTAAGAGGGATAGCGAATATTTCTTTTAATTACTAGATTTTAGTTAAAACAAACTAGGTAAGAAAAATTTTATATTTGCCAGATATTCATCCGCCAAGTAATAGTGTGCAAACATTACTGTGTTCCGGTTTGAAGGGCACTGTTTCCAGAGCGGATGTCTCAGGGTGACGAGCGCAGTGCAGTGCCGCGCAGGATAATGCAAAGTTCTGGGTGGCGCTGTATAACTTTTTTATAATTCGCTCCCGTGCCCGCTTGTGTCTTACCCACCATAAGTTCACAAAGCAAGTGCGGCCTCTATATTACAAGCGCAACTTCTACCAGATGTTTATTATGCATGTGGAGATTGTTTAGAACTGAATGGAAGCTATTTGCATGCCATCGAATATTTAGCGGTTTTAACTATTTACACAAACACAAACACACACAACAGAGACATACACATACACACACTATACACTACATAAGTTACGTTACGTTGAAAACTTGAGGTTCTACTTTTTTTTTATTGGCCTTAGTGACGAGACGGGCAAGCCGTTTACCTGATGGTAAGTGCTACGCCTGCCCCATAACTGTTGCAGTGCCGCCCAGAACCTTTGTTTGACTTTGGAAACTGACAATGTTTTGTGTATATATTTTTGTGTAGTGTATAGACCAAATACGCGCAGTATACACGGCTTAAATTGATCGTACTTGATTTTTTAATTGCTGTACATGAGGTTTAAGCGTTTGATTTGTAAAAGTGCTTTATTTTTGCCTCATCAACAACCCATAACGTCCCACTGCTGGGCACGGGTCTCCCCTCACTTTCGTGAGGAGGATTAGGCCATAATCTACCACGGGGGCCAGATCCGGATTGGTGGTTCACATACCTACCTCCGAAATAATTCTCGGGTAGGTATGTGGGTTTCCTCACGATGTTTTCCTTCACCGAAAATCGAGTGATAATTACGTACATATGTTGTACAAGAAACACATTGGTACGTGCCTGCATTGGGATTTGAACTCACGACCTTCTGCTTGGAAGGCGGACGTTCTCCCACTAGGCTACCACCGCTTATTTTTGCCTACTTGCAATAAATCATTTCAGTTTTGAGATTCGCAACGTATGCCCTGCTTGGCCTCTTCTGAATTGGTCTAGACCATGTTGATTAGCGTTATTGTCTATTGGTACTATCAATAGATAATATTTGAATTCGTCAAATTTAGTTTACAAAAAATATTAAAAAAAAAAGAAAATACAGTATAATCGAGAACTTCCTCCTTTTTTGAATAAGTGCTCAGTGCGACCAAAGAAGTTTTCACGTCAAAAAAGGCAATCGAACTCTAGTGCCGTCAAATTTCGAGTCACAATCAACAGCACCTGCTGATGCGATGCCGAACACATCCACCGACCTCGCCCCAGCGCCCCTAAAGGGGACCTTTTCCGCACGGAACCCTACGGCGCTCCATCAATTGAATACAAGGCTATTTTCAATGACAATAAGTCCGGAAAACTTGCTACTTAACGTAGAAAGGAGTCGAGACGTTCCGACTGAAAAAAGGTTTGGACTGTGACTTTTGTTGCGAATGGACCGAGGATGGCTGTATACGGTGGGAAGCAGGCACAAAAAAAATATATTTAGTTTTTTTTTTAAATTCAATTAAAATATATCAATACTTAGAGCGAAAAAAAAAACAATTATATATATGTATTTTTAAGTGGTGTACAATAAAGTATTTTGTATTATATTCTAATTCATAATACACGTAAATAAATACTACAATATAAATTATGTAAGTATCATCATTTAGAAGCACCAAATACGCAATTAAACTTTATAATCCACCACACCAGCCGCAGCTACCCATATAAAAAAAAAAACATGTATTAAGGCAGTTTAAAACTATATCAAAGAACACTTCATATTTTGGCGGAGAAAAAAAAAGTAAAAATTACCATTCCCATGCTGAATATTTTGCTTATTTATGTGCCAACGTCACTTATGAATAAATATAATAGCATAATTATTTTAAATAAAATATACTGCCACCAATCCAGACTGGGCCCCCGTGGTGGATTATGGCCTAACCCTCCTCACGAAAGTTAGGAGAGACCCGTGCCCAGCAGTGGGACGTTATGGGTTGATGATGACATGACATGATACTGCCACTTCCGCAATACGCGTTTTCTTTAATTTATATACCACTAGTAATGCCCAGTTGTTTCACCCAAATTAACTATTATCCCACAGGAACCGTTAATTTTTACGGGATAAAAATTATTCTATAGGTAATAAACTGTATGTGTGTCAAATTTCATCAAAATCCGTTCAGTCGCGTCGACGCGAAGAAAGGATAAACACACAGACACACCAACTTTCATCTTTATAATATTAGTGAGATGCGATTTTTTTTTAAATTTATCTGCGTGACGATACGAGCAAGTCGTTCACCTGATGGTAAGCGCTACGTCTGCCCATAACAGTTATATTGCAGATAAGTGTAAAAATATAAAGAAAAAACTAAAAAAAAAAAAAAAAAGAATAAAATTAAAAGAATATCGAGTAGGTGAGGGAAAGTTAAAAAATTATGCAGTGAAGGTACGTAGTGTTTTAAATGTTCTTGTCTCATTACTGCATGACCTCGTCCCCCAAGGCGCCAGTTCCCGTGGGTACGCAGCGGCCTGTGACGTCACTGGAAAGGATTTCGATGTCCACCCTTCGGTTCGATGGAGAATTATTTATTTGTACTTGACTTTTTTATTGGCACTTTTAAATTGTTGAATGAAGGAGGCGCTTTTTGTGAATCATTTCGGATAAGAACAGGATAGAAAATGATTTAAATGCAGATATATTAAGTTTTGACGTGACAAAGTCTAATAAATCGATGAACGCCGGCTGCATGCACGAAAAAGTTGACACATTGTCCCGTAACGCTCATTGTGCGCTTGCGCCGCATCTATCTCTCTTCTCTTCTTGACAGGTTAATTATTCTTGCATTTTAAAAATCTGATTACTAGTATAATTTCAAGTATTTATTCTTTTATTATTAAACATTTATATAATTATGACTGAGTAGCGAGACGAGCAAATCGTTCACCTGATGGTAAGCGCTACGCCTTCCCATAACAGTTACAGTGCCACGCAGAACTTTGCGTTGCATAATCTTGGATGGATGGAAGTTTGTAACTCTTTCATGCAAAAACTACCGAACGGATTTGGATGGCATTTGGCACACATATAGTTTATTAACTGTATTGACACATAGAATATGTTTTATCCCGTCAAAATGAATAGTTCTTGCAGGATAATACTTACCGCGGGTGAAACCTCACCTAATTCATTAATAAAAAAAACCTCGTTCAATTCACTCGAAGCAAAACCGCGTAAAACTAAAAACCCCATTTTAGAGCTCGGTTCATACATATTTCATGGTGGACCAATGTAACACATGGCAAAGAATATTCGCTCCATCGGCTTTGTGGACAAAGGCAGACTGAGAAAAATAGACAAGTAGATAATAACTAACTTAATTACTTGAGAATAAGACCGGAGCTGTGGTACCCTAGTGGGAGAACGTTCGCCTTTCATGGGTCTTGAGTTCAAATCCCAGTGCAGGCACGTATCAATGTGTTACTTGTATGTGTACGTAATTATCACTCACTCATCGGTGAAGAAAAACACTGTTAGGAAATCCACGTGCTCGATAATTATTTTAGAGGTATGTCAACCACTAATCCGGGCCGGGCCACTGAGGTGGATCATGACCTACTCCTCCTCACGAAAATTACCGGAGACCCGTGTTCAGCAGTGGGTCGACATGGGTTATTAACGATGACAAAGGACAGAGCAAAAACTTTTTTATGTCACTAGTAATTAATGAGACGAGCAAGTCGCTGACCTGATGGTAAGCGTCACGCCAGCTGCAGTGTCACCCAAAACTTTCCAAATAACATTTTGTGCAGCACTGCGCTCGTCACACTGAGACATCGGTTCTAAAGGCTGATAAGGCCAATAATTTCGCTGGAGTGGTAATTATTAATACCAGCCGCTCCTCGCCTAAAAGGCAGGGTAGTGACACCTGTGCCCGCCGGACTTTCTACCTGAGGAATTATAGAATTTATGCAAAGCGAGGTATTGGCAGCTTTTCCACAAAATTTGCAAAATGTTGAGTTGGGGGGGTTTACTTTAGGTAGACTTATTGTTGGAGACCCATTGTGAATTTTTAAATTTAAATTCAATATTTTCACCTCTGATTTATATTGGTAATTTATTTCAATGACGTCTCGGAGATGTTGTATTCCATTTATTAAAGAATTTCACTGACTATTTTACCGTTATCTAAATTTAATAATTTTGTAACAGGTTTTTAAATATTGTTTTTTTTTTAATTTAAAATAATTATTTCATATATTAAAATTATAAGCTCAATAAAATGGTCTAAAAGACATAAAAAATATTAAAATCTGCCTGCCTGATTTTCGCATCACGTAAAAACTGTAACTGTAAATATAATAGGCAGGAGCAGCGCTTACCATCGGCAAAACGACATGCTCATCTCGTCATTCACTAAATCATTCAAAAAAGTCCATCTATTCATCTGTTCTTCATGTCTTCCATTTTATCTAGCTTGCATAGAAAGTGGAGCGTTTCATTACATTTAAATTATGTTTATTTTCTACAGATTTTCTGTTTTTTTTTTTTAAATAGAAAATTTATTTCTGAAAAAACTGTAATTTAAATTGATTTATGGTATAAAATTAGTATAATAATCATATACGATTGCAATCGGTTAGATATTATAGCGTGACCACCCGTCTGAACTATCGACCTTTGCAGACATTGGACTTGTATCTTGTATACAAAAGTAGATCCGTAAAGGCACGCTAGTGTCCCCTAAACCCTATACATAAGTTTAGCAGATTAGAACGGTCTCAGTACATTTTATTCTCGTTAATTCGACGAAAATCGCTCCACCCGAATAAATTTACCCTCATAATCTTATTCGGAGGGATGACCCCTCCAAGCCTTTTGCTATTTTAAGTAGTGATAGCGTCTTTACTATATGTTATGTGTGTGTGTAATTCCAAGCGGTGATTCACGGCTGAATCTCGCAGAGGAAAAGGAAACTCTATTACCTCTACCAGTGCTTTGAATAGAATAGAATAGAATAGAATAGAATACGTTTATTGTTAAAAACTGTGTAGGTACAAAACAAAGAAGTCAAGTTTGGAAGTCAGTTTTTTGATTCAAAGTATTATGTGATTGGTGCGACATACAAATCATCATCATCAACCCATAAATAACGTCCCACTGCTGGGCACGGGTCTCTCCCCACTTTCGTGAGGAGGGTTAGGCCATATTCCACCACGGGGGCCCAGTCCGGATTGGTGGTTAACATACCTACCTCCGAAATAATTCTCGAGTAGGTATGTGGGTTTCCTCACGATGTTTTCTTTCACCGAAAAGCTAGTGATAATTACGTACATATGTTTTTACAGAAACACATTGGTACGTACCCGCACTGGGATTTGAACTCACGACCTTCTAATTAGAAGGCGAACGTTCTCCCACTAGGCTACCACCGCTTCACCGCAGTTCTCAATTACACTGCATGTTTTGAAGTAAAATTTCTTTACGCACGCTTGACTTGTGGAGTGGAGTGAATGCGAGAGCGTTATAAAAAGTGTGATCGGCGAGGAGAGCGGGAGTTTAGAGGGAGATATAAGTTAGTGAAGATGGAAAGAGAGAGATAGTTACGTTTCGTAAGGGCAAGAGAGAGAGGTGCGAGCACACATTTTCTTTCTCCCTTTCTCCCATAGCGAAGTTTTACTTCGGGCGTGTGGTCTAAACACGCTCGTTATTTCTTAAAGTTAGTTTGTGGTGGTTTTTAGCGGATTATACGTCTTCTCTATCTTCAAGGTTTTTCTTTTTTTTACCGTTCTTTGCAACTCACCATCAGCCCAGCACTAAAAAAAAAGGCTGTATAATTGCTGGGCATATGAGACTTTAGAGCCGATGTCTCAGAGTGACAAGCGCAATTCAGTGCCGCGCCGAATTATGCAAAGCAAAGTTCTGGGTGGCACTGTAGCTGTTATGGGCTGCCGTAGCATTTACCATCAGGGGAACGACCTGCTCGTCTCATCACGCAGTCAAATAAAAAAAATGGTAGGTAAACCAGTCTTATATACAACTACTACAAAAATATAGTAGTAAAAGTTTCAACGCTTCTGTCAGTTCGTTCAAACAATATTTCGTTCGTTCAGCTGTATTCTGTTTGGGAATCGTTATCTTGTCTCGTATTTAGGGAGCGCCTGTATTTGATTTTACAATAAAATCTATTTGAGTTTCTTGTATTTTGAACAATACATTGTAAATTGGGGACGGCGTTTCTGTTTGAAGTTAGTTCAATAACGTTTAACCTTAATTACCATAAAGTCCCAAAATGGTCCAATATATAGTTGGATTCGACAGTTTCGTTAGTAAAATTTCCGCTTTACCGTTAAAACTGTGGCCTCTTCTGCAGGAGACCGCCTGGGAAAGTACCACACCGTTGCCAGATATTCATCCGCCAAGCAGTAGTGTGCAAACATTACTGTGTTCCGGTCTGAAGGGCACTGTTTCCAGCGAATTCACTGGGCATATGTGCATTTAGAAGCGATGTCTCAGGGTGACGAGCGCAGTGCGGTGCCACGCAGGATTATGCAATGCAGTGATCTGGGTGGTGCTGTGCCTGTTATGGGCAGGCGTAGCGCTTACCATCAAGTGAACGTCTTGCTCGTATCGTCACTGTCTAATAAAAAAAAAAGATTCTCATTAGTTTAGTAGCTCATAAATTTGTTTTTTTTTTCTATGTTTATGAGACTTAAGTGGTTGACATGTTAAAGCGAAGTAATTTTGCCTACTTGCAACGATTTAAGACCTGAGCTCTAAGTTTTGAATGAATCTACGGATAACTATACATTACCAAGCCACCTGTTAAGTTTCAATATACTTCAAGTTACCATGAAGTTGAACAAGTTAATTCGCATGTTAAGACAATCTAACTCCCGAACCTATAGCCTTAGATACAATTAACTGGAACAGGCAAGATTGATAGGGCGGCCATTATTCGCTAAAACTACCATTGCCAAAGATATATAGCCAATAGATGCGCCAAGAACGCATTAATTAGTATACGGCGAGCGTAGAATATATTAATTAAACGTGTATGTAGGTCTGAATATAAATTGTGGACGAATTCGTGTTTGGCTTCATTGGGGTATTAATAAAAATACGGACGAAATGGAGGTTGGTGTTTATTTTATTAATTTAATTAAACATATTTGTTTTTTACTGTCCATCCAAAGGTTGTCTGGAAGAAATCGCTTTCCGCGATAAGACCGCCCACTGTACTGCCCTTGTTTACCTATTGTAATTTTTCTGTACTGTGTTTATTTTCGTTTCTGGTGTACAATAAAGAGTTTTCTATTATATTCCATTCTATTCTATTTTTGTTAGCTTAGTAGCAAAATAGAACCAAAATAGAACTATGAATATAATAAAAAAGGGGAGAGGTACGTGGGTATACACATTTGTCACATAAACTATCTAGCAACATATGAATATGTGTATTGATAAATATACACATTCCCACATATACAAAATAGCACCAGTTCTAGCTACCAATGAATAAATGTATATAAATAACTAGCTGTACCCGGCCACGCTTCGCTGTGGCACATTCGCACATTCGCTGATATGTCACTGATGAAAAAAATAGATAAAAACAATCCTTGATGCGGATTATATATCATGCTAAAATTTCAGCTCGATCGGTGCAGAACTTTTTGAGTTTTTGAAGCGTACACAAACCAACATAACATTTTTATATATATATATAGATACACATTTTCCCATAAACGGAATAGCATAATTTCTAGCAACCTATGAATATGTGTGTATCTCCTGATATACACATTGTAACATAAACGAAATAGCATCAGTTCCATTTCACCCTAAATCTTCGTCGATTCGTAACAACTTAACCCCCTGGTGCGTCGCGGTGGTTTTTCATTTCGCCCTGTAATGGAACGGGGTAGCGTTTCAGTGGGGGTCTTTTGTATCCGTTGTACCTGTTACTACCCCTATATGTAGTTACAACGTATGTATTTTAGAATGGGTTAGATGACGCATTTGTTCTGATATGTTAAAAACGTTTTTTTTTATATACAACTAGCTGTACCCTGCCACGCTTCGCTGTGGCACATTCGCACATTCGCTGATATGTCACTGATGAAAAAAATAGATAAAAACAATCCTTGATGCGGATTATATATCATGCTAAAGTTTCAGCTCGATCGGTGCAGAACTTTTTAAGTTTTTGAAGCGTACAGAAACCAACATAACATCCTTACTTTTATTATAAATGCGAAAGTTACTCTGTCTGTCTGTTTGTCTGTTGCTCTTTTACGCCTAAACTCCTTAACCGATTGTAATGAAATTCGGTACAGAGATAGTCTAGAGCCTGAGAAAGAACATAGGGTACTTTATAATGCGATAAAAGCATTGTAAGGGTTTAAAATAAGAGATGAAAGTTTGTATGGAAGTTTCGTCATTTTTAAAGATAGAAGCTGCAACATTATTTTTTAGGCTTTTGATTAGATATAAATAAATTAGACATTCTATGCGGGAACTAGGCGGGTGAAACCACGGGGCGCAGCTAGTTTTTATATATATAGATATATGTGTAACTATAGAATAAGAATTGACTTTATTGTACACCTGTTCAGAAATACACAAGGACTTATTGTAATGAATATAGTACAATGGGCAGACTTATCGCTATATGCGATCTCCTTATAAGATCCTCCACTCCAATTGTATATGGCCTTATAAGTACTCAGCAGGCCTGTTTCGATCAAGCATGTGAATTTTCTTAAGTGTGCAAAAGTTGAAAATATCGTTTCTCTTAAGTCCCATACAAAAGTAAAAGAACGCGACCATAATATTGTATCAAAGGAATCAGGAACTAAGAGGACCATGGTCCTAAAAGCATCCAGACTCAGACGAAATACCTTTGCTTTACACAAATGTAAGCCCTGCGCGGAAATTGAACCCTCAATCTCAAGTTTTGCAGTCAGTACGACAACTCTAACATCATAATCAACCCATAACGTCCCACACACAGGGCACAGGTCTCTTCTCATTTTCATGAGGAGGGTTAGGCCATATTACATCACGGGGGCCAAGTCCGGATTGGTGGATAACATACCTACCTCCGAAATAATTCTCGGGTAGGTATGTGGGTTTCCTCACGATGTTTTCCTTCACCGAAAAGCGAGTGATAATTACGTACATATGTTTTACAGAAACACATTGGTACGTGCCCGCACTGGGATTTGAACTCACGACCTTCTGATTGGAAGGCGGACATTCTCCCACTAGGCTACCACTGCTTCCAATCTCTAACAACTTAAATAATTTCAGACGTATTGTATACCGCCCAAAACGACCTAAGTTCCGTAATGAAACTAAAATCACGTGTCGCGAGCCGCCCAAGCTCAAATTACCTATACGCTTTCAAATTAATCATATTTATATTCATATTATGTTCCCAAAACAATTAACCTCGTTCCGAACTACTTCCGCGAGTAATTAAATTTGTTTTAAGCCAAAGGGTTGGGCACCCCTGGATACAAAAGAGCTCAGCAACCTTTTCGAGTTGTGTGTATGGGGTTGGCAACTTTTAAAATAAATAATGCACGACAGTTGTGAACGGATTCTCGCATACAAATCTCAATTAATAAATTATAGTAGACTAGCTGTGCCCTGCCACGGTTCGCTGTGGCACATTCGCACATTCGCCGATATGTCACTGATGAAAAAAATAGATAAAAACAATCCTTGATGCGGATTATATATCATGCTAAAATTTCAGCTCGATCGGGGCAGAACTTTTTGAGTTTTTGAAGCGTACACAAACCAACATAACATTTTTATATAAATAGACTAGCTTCGTAGTAAGGAAGGACTTGTGCCAGCTCCAGGCGGAGGACTGGTGGGAGGAGGCGCAAGACACACCGAAGTGACAACTCTTATTATTGGAAGCTAGGGGTGGGGGGGGGGGTGGGGGGGGGGGGGGGGTGGGGGGGGGTGGTGGGGGGGGGGGGTAACCACGTACTTATTCTTATTCCATGCAGTTCATTTTGAGGCCTTAAACTGAACGGCCTAGATTGGCACCACGCACTCATAAATGACAAACGTGACGTGACGTCACTCATAAATTGACTTAAGAGAATGTGAGATGGAACTTTATAAACTCCAATAAATGCAAACAAATTGTTGCGATCTCTTTGGATAAATGTCTCTGGTCGACTTATGAACGCTGAGCGATATTGGTGGTGACAGTTAGCAGGGAGTTCAGTTTAATGCCTTAAACTGGATGGATTTAACTGTTCGTGGTGAGGCCCCTGGAATCATTTTGGGTCGTTGCTCCATCCTAGTTAGTAAGTTACCTCCGCCTCGTGGCTTTACTTGGGTTGAATATGATGGAATAGAACTACACCATGTATGCACAAAGCTCACGTGCATGTCAATAAACGTGAATATACTCAAACGTGTCCCATTTTACAAGCGTTTGAACTTGTTAGGATTCGTGCCCCATTAACGGGGCATGACCCATCGGTGGGGCATGCACAGTGAACGTGTCATCCATTTTCATGCCGCAAAGTGGTAAATATTTTTGACACTGCACTTAACACTTTGACTGCTGAGCCGTTTTACTTGTCCAGCCACGGGTGCGGTTCTGCGCGCGCCATAGTGTTTTCCCACACAAAAAACACAACTGTTGTGTTTTTCCGAACTCGTGGAAAGTTATGTTAACGTCACATTTTTGTTACAGCTCAAACTATAACACCTGACAACAGCACCGTGACCCACGTGCTACCCCTCACCGTGACCAGGGCGGAGTTGGGCGGCAAGCTGAAGTGTGTGGTGACATCCGCCGCCCTCGCAGAGCCTATCGAGAAAAGCTTAAAGCTTAATGTTAAAGGTAAGTCTAGATATGAAACGAATTTTTTTTTATTTCTATTAAAACTGTTTTGCTTACATATAGGCAATTCTTAAGAAGTAAAGAGCTAAGTATATAAATATGAAACCAAATATGAAACTATTGTTTTATATGGCTAGATATATAAGAATCAGTATGGCGTGCGCAACGCCGCACTGAGCATTCTACAATTTTTATTGAACACTAGCTGTGCCCTGCCACGCTTCGCTGTGGCACATTCGCACATTCGCTGATATGTCACTGATGAAAAACATAGATAAAAACAATCCTTGATGCGGATTTTATATCATGCTAAAATTTCAGCTAATCGGTGCAAATCTTTTTGAGTTTTTGAAGCGTACACAAACCAACATAACATTTTTATATATATAGATAACCAATTTTTTGAATACAAAGAAATGAATTATAAATAAACATTATAAGGTTAGATTATGGAAGCCGAAGAATTATAAAAAAATTCAGCATAAAATAATTAAACCGCTGCTGGACTGGTATAGAATATGATAATTATGATAAAAAAAAGGTACGTGCCCGCACTGGGATTTGAACTCACGTCCTCTTTGTGGAAGGCGGACGTTCTCCCACTAGGCTATCACCGCTATAGTGATCAGCCAAAACCAACAGGGGAGATAGGGGTAAGTCGCAATCTCAGAACGCCATTCTAGGCAGTTCATCCAAAAGACTTTTATGGCGGAAACATTTCCCACCCACACAAATGTCCGGTAAAAATAATCCCGGCTAATAGTTTAATCTCGGAGGGCACGCGGCACTCCCGAATTCTAGCTTGATTAATGTTACAGTAACTGGGCTTTAATTTTAGCTGACGTTTTTCCCCCTTCCTCCTCTCACCTTTCGTTCTTTATACAGGGGAAATCAGGATTGTGTTTTGGAAAAAAACTGGAAAAAATTTGGATGGAGAAAGTTTTTATCATAATTAAAGGTACCTAGCTAACAATGCGCTGTTCATGCTTTGTACCATATTTATTCATCATCATCATCATCGTCAACCCATATCGGCTCCCTGTTGAGCCCGGGTCTCCTCTCACTTTCGTAAAAAGGTTAGGCTTTAATCCACCACGGGCGCCCGGTCCGGATTGGTGGATAACATACCTTCGAAATAATTCTCGGGTAGGTGTGCGGGTTTCCACACATGAACGAAACAAAATCCCTCAAAAACAATTTTGTTCATAAAAAAGTACGTAGGTGTTAACAAAAAAGGGATAGTGAAAGAGAAAATATTTCGTCGCCACGCTTCCACGCCTTCGTAGACAATGCTACGAGATTGCTACGGCGTAGAGGGCACACAATAGTGAAGTTATAGAGCGCTTTTTTAAATCGCACACAATTTTTTACAGTAAGAAAAAAATATAAGAAACAGAAAAATATGTAATTTTGTGTGTATGTTTGTATCTGAGAAGCAAACACATTTAAAAATATACTTAACACCTACTACTTAACTGCTGAACCGGTTTTTACATTTAAGCACGTTACGGACCGTGTGCGTTTTCCAGCAATGGCGTGCCGTCTGTGTGAGCTACGCTGTAGCAGCGCCGCGTTACACACACGTCTGTGTGTCGTCACACAGCCGACACGTAAGCTGCGCTAACACAACAGGTGTGTTTTCCCGCACCCGCGTCAAAATATAAAAAACACAAACTTCCGCGTTTTCAGCGGTCAACGTGTTAAACGTAAACTAAACGTAGGTACTATGAAAACTATAGAATAAACTTAAAACTAAGCTGATTAAAACCTAACTCGTGCTCACAAATCAACTATCTACACTAATCTTTTGAACCCCCCCCCCCCCCTCGACTGCCTCCCCTATATCGTGACTGCAATTTTTCTTGTTTAATTTAGCAAAAGTATAAATTTCCATTAAGACTGGCTGATAGTAAGTAATTAATGGCCCTAATTACACTAACACAGAGCAGAGATAACGCTGCTAGAGAAAAAACTGCGAAGTGGGTGACGTGCGATAAATAAACGGGTTCCGTAGGAATATTTTACAACTTATTTTTGTTATTTGACTAAGTGATGCGCGGTGTAACTAAGTATAGCGGTGGTAGCCTAGTGGGAGAACGTCCGCCTTCCAATCAGAAGGTCGTGAGTTCAAATCCCAGTGCAGGCACGTACCAATGTGTTTCTGTAAAACATATGTACGTAATTATCACTCGCTTTTCGGTGAAGGAAAACATCGTGAGGAAACCCACATACCTACCCGAGAATTATTTCGAAGGTAGGTATGTTATCCATCAATCCGGACTGGGCCCCCGTGGTGGATTATGGCCTTACCCTCCTCACGAAAGTGAGGAGAGACCCGTGCCCAGCAGTGGGACGTTATGGGTCGATGATGATGACTAAGTGATGAGACGACCAAGTCACTTGATGGTAAGCGCTACACCTGCCCGTAACAGTTACAGTGCCACCCAGAACTTTGCATATAAACCTGCGCGGCACTGCACTGCGCTCGTCTCCCTGCGACAACGGCTTTAGTCACATGCCCAGTAATTTCGCTGGAAACAGTGCCCTTCAAACTGAAACAGTATTGTTTTCACACTACTGCTTGGCGGATGAATATCTGGCAAAGGTGTGGTACTTCGTCAAGCGATCTCTTGCAGAACAGGCCTCCCACTACAAAGCGGCTCTGGGTGACTACGGGCTTTCAATTATCTATTTAGGTTTACGGAACCCTATTTTTGTTTTACTAATAGCACCCAAGATAGTGGAGAATAAGGGATGAAAGAGTCGTTGATAATTTATTTTAAACTAGCTGCGCCCCGCAGTTTCACCCGCGTTGAGTATTATCTCATGGAACCCTTGCCTTTTTTGGAATAAAAGTATTTCAAATATTAATCCAGCTAATTAACTATCTGTGTGCTAAATTTCATGAAAATCCGTTCAGTAGTTTTTACGTGTTTTAGTTTTTACTGTCCATGTTGCTCCATAACCTAGTTTACGTTGCAGAAGAGACGTTTCTCTATAAACTAAGATACCAAAGACAGTTAATAGAATCAGGCGTTATTTTGCGGAAATCCATAATCAATAAAATAATACAGAAATATATAGTTTTAATTCCGCCTAAGTTGTCTGATGAATGTATGATAGGACGGATAGATTTGTCATAGGGGTTACGTCATCCAACAAAGTCCTATCATACATTCATCAGACAACTTAGACGGAATTAAAACTATATATATCTGTATTATCTTATACCAAAGACACTATTGACTTGTTAGTCCAATAAACAGATTCAATGTTCCACTTGTGTTTAACTTGTGAAATAAACGTGACCCGATGCAATTTACGTTGGAACTTCGCATTGAATCGGTTGTTTATAAGCAACGTACAAGTAGTACCAGTAGATCAGATACACAGTAGTAAAGTAAAAACTACGAAGTAGAAAATATTTGGGTGAACCACAGGCTTTTGTTCTGAGTCTTGGTGTTTTTGGGACCATTTCGTGGGGTCTATGTTATAAATTATATGACCTAAATGAGGTATCCAAATAAACTTGGATGAATCGACGTATATTATTTATTGACACAACTTAAATAATATTAAAAAAAAATAAAAAAAAAATAACTAAAACTACAACTAAAAAATCTAACCAAAAAGGGTGTCCATGAGGCGTGGCACCAACAACACTGTTCCACGTTTTCCATTTTTATATATATTATGTACATATCTTTAATGTATGTGAGTTTAAATGTTTTTTCTTTCTTTCTTTTCTTTCTTTTAAGTCCCAAACAAACACCATCATCATCATTAACCCATATCGTCCCACTGCTGAGCACGGGTCGCCCCTCACTTTAATAAGAAGGGTTAGGCCATGATCCACCACAGGGGCCTGGTCCAGATTGGTGGATAACATACCTACATCCGAAATAATTTGCGGGTTTCCTAACGATGTTTTTATTTTTATTTAACTGAGTGACGAGACGGGCAAGTCGTTTACTTGATGATAAGCGCTACGCCTGACCGTAACAGTTACAGCGCCACCCAGAACTTTGCATTGCATAATCCTGCGCGGCACTGCACTGCGCTGGTCACCCTGAGACACCGGCTCTAATAGCATGATGAATGATAATGGTGATAAGATGTTTTCCTTCACCAAAAAGGGAGTGATAATTAGGTAAATATGCTTTTACAGAAACACATTGGTGCGTGCCCGCACTGGGATTAGACAAAAAAACAATTCTTTAGTAAATCTTCTTTGTTAAAAAATTATCCAACTGATCCCAGTACCCTTACTGTCAGTAGGTAACCTTGTAATTTGACTATAACGCCGAACATGGCCCATAGGCGACACAGGGGTCAAAATGACCCAACAAACACAATATCGATAGAAGTTTGTATATTAATTGTCAATTTATAGGCTGTGGGGTGTTATATGTTAAGGGGACAGAGGGGTTGTTTGCCTGTCTGAACAGGGTTGCGAAGTTTGGTGTTTAATATTCAAGGGCGTGTTATTTAGGGTTATAAAGTTATCGAGTAACGCGATTAAGCGATGTGATTATTATTTTGGTTGCGATTGAGCATTACCGTAAAGTAAAAATAAATTAAACCATACACCTATGTGTGGTTTGTTATTTTTCACTAGCAATCCCTAAAGAACCCTCCATTTTAATGGGTTAAAAAGTATTCCATTTTATTTTCCAGGCGCCTCACCACGAACAGTTAAATCCATCCAGTTTAAGGCCTTAAACTGAACTGCCCTGCTAACTGTCACCACCAATATCGCTCAGCGTTTATAAGTCGACCAGAGACATTTATCCAAAGATATCTTAAGAAATTGTTTGCATTTTTCGGAGTTTATGTAGTTCCATTTCATTCTCTTTTTCTCTCATTCTCAGCAGTCTATTTTTGAGTGACGTCACGTCACGTTTGTCATTTATGAGTGTGTGGTGCCAATCTAGGCCGTTCAGTATAAGACCTCAAAATGAACTGCATGGATAAGAATACAGTTCTTGGTCCGTTCAAAAGTAAATTGGTAAGCATGTTATCCCGCTTAAGCCCTTAATTTTCACGGGATAAACCTTATCCTATATTCTATTCCAGGACCTGAAGTATCTATACATTGAATTTAATTGACATCAATTCAGGTTTTTCAACGTGTTTGACAAACACAAACGCACAAACTATCCAATTTAAAATACTAGCTGCGCCCCGTGGTTTCTCTTGTAAATTTGTGAACAGTCGTGAATTTTGTCTGCCTGTCTGAAAATTTGTCCCGAGTAGGCTCCGAAATAACTCAATGAATTCCAATAAAAATCACACACAGATAGTTATTAACCTGAATTAACACATAAAATACTTTTCATACATTAAAAATTACCAATTTCAGTGGAATAATATTCAAATTTGTAGTGGGAGTAAGTGCCACAGCTTTGCCAGATATTCATCCGCCAAGCAGTAGTGTGCAAGCATTACTGTGTTCCGGTTTGAAAGGCATTGTTTCCAGCGAAATTAAAGGACATATTTTATGAGACTTCAGAGCCGATGTCTCAGGGTGACGAGCGTAGTGTAGTGCCGCGCAGGAGTGACTGTTATGGGTAGGCGTAGCGTTTACCACCAGGTGACGACTTGAACGTCTCGTCACACAGTGAGATTAAAAAAAAAAACCCGGTTGAAACGAAGCAGTGAAGCTAGTATGACGTACATTCTATTATAATTATATTCTATTAGGGCTCCGTTTGTGTATATAGCTGTGGAGATATCCCATCTAATTAACCAGGCTCAAAATTCCAAAATTCATCACATACCAGACACATCCAAAATCCCCCTCCCCACTCCACTTAATCCCCTCGAAGGCAAATCTCCCCCACGTTTTACATATAGGGGAACATTAAGCCATCACTTAACTAAGTTCGGGGTACAGTGTCGAGCAATTTTCTGAGCCCACCCGATAAATTGCTAGATGGTGTAGCTAATAAGTGGCCAGATAGTGTAGCATAGGGAAGGGACACGGAGGATGGGAGTTATCGATAAAGTTACACGCGTTAAGGGCTACAGCTGCTGTTAGAAAGCTATATAGATATTATATCGATACCTTAGCCTTATAAATTGTTTTGTTTGTAACTGTTGTTTGTAAGGGTTTGACTATCTCTCTCATCGTAAGTCACGAGGTTTGTCTTAAGAGTTGCCTGTACGAATACATTTTAAGTGATAAGACCGCTCGTTGTTTAACTTATATTCCCCTATCACTGTTTCATTTATTTCTTATCAAAAAGTTTTCATACTATATTCTACTCGTAGTCTAACTCTAACCGTATAATAAAAGAGGCATTCATTATTAACAAAGATTTTTTTCTAAAATCGCCACATTACATTACATAAATTAAAAATATTATATATCATCATCATCATCAACCCATATCGTCCCACTGCTGGGCACGGGTCTCCCCTCACTTTCGTGAGGAGGGTTAGGCCATAATCCACCACGGGGGCCAGATCCCCCAGATCCAGGGGGTGGAGATATTATATATATAAAAATTAAAAAATGTTTTTATCGATATCAATAAAAAAAAAACCTTTTTCCCATCCCTTCACCTAATGGAGGCCGGGAATTTTACCACCTTGCAATATTGAAGCTCGATAGGGCACAGCGGGTACGAGTGTCGGACACTCAGTGTACGGTGTCGAGTATATTACGTGTCTGGGAATTGATTGCCTAGTTTGGAAATTAGGGTCGAGGAAAACAGATCAATTATTTTTTTCCCGGGAAATATTGAAACTTTTTGTTGTTTATTTCCTATTTGTCCTTGGTGTTATAATGAAATTGTATGTTGTTTTGAGTTTTTTTTTTTGTTATTGCTGTTTTTACCCGACTGCTCAAAGAGAGTATTAGTTTTTTTTTGGAAATTTTGTTGGTGTTTAGATACTTACTGGTGAAAAATACTCCACCAGTCAGTACTTTCTATACTTCTTATGTTTTCACTAAATCAATTTTATATTAAGTTTTGTCTAATTTTAGAAGAGTAATAAAAAGAGTTTAAAGCAAAAAAATGGACTGTCTATTTCCATTAAACTGTGAAACTCCAGCGAAATTAATAAAGAAACTAAAACATTTATTCGGAATAAACTGCACACAGCAAAAAAAAAACATTCAAAAACAAGAACAAGGCATACACATAACGAAAACAATAGGAATAGGAGGAGGTAAGGGTTAAGTAAAATCTCAGTATAACCGTGATTTAGGACAGAATTATAATCGTACACATCTTTGAAAAGTGTCTGACACTTTAGTCGATGTCCAGTATACGAGAGTCCGTGATAAATGGACCACTTACCCGTGATATGAGACCTTAATGGTTGCGGAAAAATGAAGTAGTGATGTAAGTAGTTACCTACACTTTTCCTGTGCGAGGTTCACCCATGACTCAGCCCTTGAAAGGAAAATTTCCTTTCAAAGGGTAAAATACTTTTAAAAAGGTAAATTACTTTTAATAAGGTAAATTACTTTTAACCAACTTTTAATAAGAGCATGTATAACTAACTGCACTCGCTGTTTACTTGTTTTCCTATATAAAAGTTGATATCCAATTTCACCCAGTTAATAGGTTATTGGAAAATAAGGTAAAGCAGGTATTTTGTGTTACAAACCGTAATTATCTATATTTTTCATCTAATTTCATCAAAATCTGCTCAGCCGTTTTTATACTATAGAGTAGCAAACAAACAACCCATCATCCAAACTTCTGCTTTATTGTAACAATACCTAGAGTAGTATATTGAAGCATAGGATCTGTCAAAACATAATACACACATAAATCTGTAATATTTTCTATCAGTTCTTATAACATATAATTTTCTGAACAAATTATACCATCACAGAAAGAACTACCCTCATAAAAATATAACATAAAATACTCCTCACAAGACACGTAAATTATATTGACATTGTCGCCTTGACGGACTGTCTCAAATTAGAAACGACGTGGCCGAAAAGTGAAACAAAGTTATCGAATTCATTATTGTATTCAAAACCAATTTATGTTTTATATGTTTTTTTTTATCGAAGAGATGTGAGCGCTTTTGAAATTAATGAGGCTACATACAATACAGTATGTTTTCATTGGGCTTTTTGTTTCTATAAATACTTGTTTTAATACTTAAAAGTTAATAGCAAAGTTAATCAAAATCACTGAACATGTTATTTCTTTCGCTGTGGTACATACGTAGATATGTGACGATTTATTGGCATATGTGCTGCACAGGTCAAATTAAAATGTTTGTTCTAGCTGTATCGATCAAAAGTACACTAATTCGGACACCACTAATTGGTGGTAATTAAATAATGTCAATAAAGAGATGGATCATTAACAATAAAACATATTTTTTTAACAACAATAATCTATAATTACTTATTTAATGACAATACTTAGGGACTGAGACTTGACATGATTTTACGTTAAAATAGTTCACCATTTTACCTTAAAACTTGAAATTTAATAAAATTAAGTTTGTCATTGGCTAAAAGCATAAATCCTGCGAAGTTAAAACATTAAAAAAACTTTCGAAGCTTGCGCTGCCAGCGCTCCGCGCCGTTTCTCAGCTGCGTCAGTAGGAACATGTCGCCATTACTAAGGCCCATTCACACAGACCAGCAATAATCTATTAATTAGTGAGCCTTCAGCTTTCTCAAAAGGAAAATTATTTTCCCCTATTTTCTTTCACTCGGACACGTATTCGGCCATAGAAATTATTGTGGAGCTTGTATTTAGGAGCGCTGTAGTTGAATGTAGTTTTCTCATCTATTCGATACTCGCTGCGCTGTGGTCGCGTTCGGCATTTTCTCGTTTTCCCGGAATAAAAAAAAAACTTGCATAAAACAAAAGAAAATTAAAAGTGGTAGTAGCCTGGTGGGAGAACGTCCACCTTTCAAAAAGAGGGTCGTGAGTTCAAGTCCCAGTGGAGTCCATTGCTGGGCATATGAGACTTTAGAGCCAATGTCTCAGTGCAGTACCGCGCAAGATTATGCAATGCAAAGTCCCGAGTGGCACTGTAACTGCTACGGGCAGGTGTAGAGCTTACCATCAGCGGAACGACTTGCTCGTGAAAAATAATTTGAAAAAAAAATAAAAATAAACATTTCTTTAGATAATAAAAACAAAATCTAAGAAACGTAAAAACCAACAAAACTGAAGTCAGGTTCAAACAAAAGTCGAAAAACAATCCTCGTTTCGAAAATAGCCAATCTCAAATCGAAATCCATCAGATCTCGATTCTATCAACAAAAATAGACAAGCAATCCCGACTATTCCCCTAAGAACAAAAAAAACTGCTAGATCAGTCCTGTTTTACGAGCATCCCTTCAAGGGCCATATAGTAAGGGCACATTATGGCCGAACTTCGCCCCGTAAGTTCGGCTGACGCCCCTAAAGGGAGCGGGGGGCTAAGTTTTTTATACTATTAGGATTATTCGTGTAAGGAGATTTAGACAAATCGAGTTGGCAACCCTTTAGGGGATGACTGGGGATTTTGGAGTTAATGTGTAATTGAACGTAGGGAAATTGAGAAAAAAATAACAGAAAACGTGGTCGAAAATTCTTTGTGCTATTTATACTTAAATCGTTTATTTTTGGAAAGAAAATCCTTACCTTGAAGAAGAGACTTGGCGGATGGGGGCCAGGCGAAAGATTTAAAGCGTAAAAATTTTGTAAATTAAAAAAAATATGATTTCACTTTCAAAAGTGTCATTATTTTACTTTTTTTTTAATACTACGAAAAGAATTTCTTCCAACCGAATGTTTTTTTATTATTTAATAATAATCATTATTAATTCGATCAGTAATTAATAAAGACTGAAAACAGATCTAAAATACAATTAAATAGTAACAAATCACATGAAAACATCGTGAGTAAACCCACATACCTACCCGAGAATTACTTCCGAGGTAGGTATGTTATCCACCCATCCGGGCCGGGCCCCAGTGGTGGAATTATGGCCTAACCTTCGCCACAAAAGTGACGGGAGACCCGTGCTCTACAGTGGGACGATATGGCTTGATGATGATGATGAATTTTCTGAATTATTTCCCACTATGGAAGAAAATTTAAATGTTTACATAAACAGAGTATATACAGAACACATAGCAATAATAACTTAAATAATCAAAATCAAAAATAATTATTTAATTCTCAATTTTACTATTATTCTGTTTCTATATTATGCGATGCTTAAATGTCTCACTATGGATCTGTGTGTCCGAAATAAGGAATTATTATTATAAAAGCTACACGGAGTTCATAGAATATAATATTCTGTCTGTTCTGTACAAAAGAGGAAAAATAATATGTCATCATTTTTCCAATAAGACGTCCCCTGGGGAGGCTAATAGGGTGAACGTCTCAATTACTGACCCTTGATTGACTTGACTATCAATGTATGAAGAATTGCAATTTACCCCAAGGGTAGGGGTAGTTTGTAACGAGTAGATATTGGATAGCAGCTTCAGCCCGCGGCTGTTCTCGATTTCAGATGGCTGTTCTGATTGGCTGAGCATGATGGCACTTGACAGGGTGGCACTTTATTTGGAGGCACTTAGGGTGGCAACTGTTTCTGTTCAATTTAGACAGTTTTTCTGCACATAGGAAACATTGGGTAAATTTGTAAGAATCTAACTGCACCTCCCGATTTTTTTTGTAACCGAGTGTAGAGACGAGAAACTCATTCGCCTGAAGCTCTACACCTACCTATAGCAGTTACAGAACTTTGTATTGCATAATCCTGCGTGGCACTGCACTGCGCTCGTCACCCTGAGACATCGGCTCTAAAGTGTCATATGCCCAGTAATTTCGCTGGAAACAGTGCCCTTCAAATCGGAGCACAATAATGTTTGCACACTACTGCTTGGCGGATGAATATCTTGCAACTCGTACTAATTCATTTAAATACATTTTGTGTTTATTCTTCACCTTTAAAATTTCTCACATTATAGTCGGATGGTTTTTAACAGACTTTAAAAAAGAAAAAGTTATCTATTCGGTGGTACAATTTTTTAATTTTTATTATAATTGTTACTCCGTCATTAAATGACGGTTTAAATTGATTTAATGAATAAATTTACTGATTTAAAACCCAAATTTCTGAACCTATTTCAATGAAACTTCTACGCGAGTAATTTGTATGTTTATAAGTATTCTATCAAATAAAAAATCAATTTTCTAAATCGGTTGATAGAACTTACAAATTACTCGCATAGAAGTTTCATTAAAATAAGTTCAGCAGTTTGGGTTTTAAATCAAAATAACTGGGAAAAACATGTTATCCAAATAACAGTTTTTTTGCTGTGACTTTACAGTGGTATTATTAATAAATATATTTGAAATCGGTCCTTTGGTACAAAGAATTATAGAATCAGAGGGATTGGTGTTTTATCCATTCGTGACAATACCTTGCACAACGTTTATAGGAAGCTTTCTGTTTCAGTGCCCCCAAACAAGACGTTCATCGTGGGTCTTGGTGACCACACATCCCAGGGCACACTCCTCACCCTGATGTGTACCGCCTCTGGGGCACGACCAGCTGCCACCATCGAGTGGTTTAACGGTACCACCAAACTGTCACCGGAGCAGCAAAATATACAGGTCAGTACAAACAAGACAATAAAAAAAAAAAATTGGGACCCAGTCCATCCCAGGGATCAGCCCAGGTGGACACGGGCTGGTCTGGCCCAGTTACGTCCCGCGGTCTAAACCGCGTTGACTGTTATCCCACAGTAATCCAAAAATTTTCAAGATAATAAGTATTCCATATTCTATTTTAGGACGTAAAGTATTTAAATACTAAATTTCATCAAAATCCGTTCAGACAGTTCAGCATAAAGAGCGGACAAGAGATTAGTGAGATTACACAAAAATTCCATTAACATATGTTAACACCTTCGATTTCCCAAAACGTCACGATTTTCAACACTTCCTCGTGTTAATTTTTATCACAATTCTTAGAAAACGATTTCACAATTCTCATGTCTCCATCCAGCTCTAAATAAGTTATGGTCCTCAATATTTAATTTCTTGAGAGGGCGACATTTCATCTGTCTTCATTAAATATACAGAAGCACGTAGCCCATCTCATTGCACGGAAGTGTAGACCGGGTGGATGCTAGTGATGGGGCAGTTTATCCGTAAAAGTTCCGATGTTTTTCCTGATATTTTGGTTTCTAAAAAACGTTTATTGCAACAGCACAAAAGAAGAAAGGAAACTTAAAGCTGGAACAAAAATAAACTTTGCGTTACGGATTATATATCGGAATTTAATATTTAGACTCATTCTTACTTTACACACTGACACACTATAGAAACTATATCTACGTCTCACCTAATTTTCGTAAGGGTATTAGCCCCAATCCCCCACAGGGCTCTAGTTCGGATTGATGGAACACATTCTGAAACAAAAAAATCAAGCATCTGGGTAACATCTACCGTAGCGACAAGATTACAAAAACGTATAACACACTAAATCAATAAAATGTTTGTCAAATAGCGTCATCTGGGGCTATTTTAATTTAAAAAAAAAACATATATAAATAGAAATATGCGTTATTGATTGCAACTAGCATCATGCTGAGTTGGAACCATTTCGTTACAATTTCGCAACTTATTATTTGTTATTTTCTATCCATGTACACTTTGTTCAATAAATTTACTATCTTCTTTTATTTCAACATAGTTTTGTAATCTCCGGAAGCTATGAAACCAAGTTTTATCCGTAAACAATCCGTAAATTAGTCCGTAAGTAATCCGTAAAAAATCCGTAAATTGAAGGACGGCTCCCATCCCTAAACTCCGAAATTCCCTGTACCGCTCCTCGGGCGCTAGTTATTATCGCAGCGAGATATTGGTCCTTGGTGAATTGTATCTCCATGTGGTCGCTTATCTACGTAGGTCTTATCATAGCACTAGATTATAATTTGAATAGTTTTTTTAATGTTACTAAGTATCAAGACGAGCAAGTCGTCCACGTAATGGTAAGCGCCACGCCTGCGCATAACAGCTACAGTATCACCCAGAAGTCTCCATTCCAAAATCTTGTGCGGCACTGCACTGAACTCGTCACCCTGAGGCATCGGTTCTAAAGTCTCAATTGCCTAGGAATTATGCTAGAAACAGTACCCTTCAAACCGGAACACGAGTAATGTTTGCACACTACTGCTTGATTACCCAGAATTTTAATAGAGTGTAATTGATACAATTAACATTATGCGGGAAAACTGGGGTTACGCGAGTGAAACTGCGGGGCGCAGCTAGCATGGATATTAAAACTACCACTGTGAACGAAGTCGCGGCTAACAACTAGTGCTATGGTGAAATTTTGCGTATTCAAATTAACTTTTTAACCCGAATTTTTTAAATTTATGAGAATAAATAACAAAATAAACAAATATTATTCTAAAAACCATAAATCTGTGAATCCAAACAAATGGACCTACACTTACAAAATTTTAAAATTTTCTTACAGAAGACGGGATGAAATTCCAAAATTCCCCTCCCTTCAACCAAAAGTTAAAAAAGAACTTTGTTCAACCAAAAACCGTTCAACCTCACGGCGCTTGTGCGAGGGAAACAATCGGATTCCTAATTAATATTAGGGTTCCTTCTCCAGTTAAATATTAGGAAACGGGAATCGGGTTCCGTAATTAATTAGTTTTGCTAAGTCGTTAAGTAGTTCCTTTAGCGACAAAAAGGTTTGGTTTCAGAAGGGATCCGGTAATGTAGGGTGAATCGGGACTGATTGGGGGTGAAATGGGAAATATTTTTGGGTTGAACTTTTTGTACCTAACTTTTGAAATGTGTTTTTTATTTGTTTTATTAATTTTTGTCGAATCAACAGTGTTAACCTAAGATGCCTGGGTTTACCAAGCCGCCCAAGGCCTTTTGTAATTTAAAAAAAATGCTATAAATCGATAACAACTGACAATAATGGCTTATTATACCTTTAAAAGAACGGAGCGATGAAAATCTAGACATAACTTTAAGAATAAATCATCGAGGATCGACACCCGGTGCAATTTTTTAAGTAAAACTTTTTGACGCACGCTTGACTAGGGGAGTAAGCTGGTGAATGCGTTACGAAAAATGTGATCGGGCGAGGCGAACGGAAGTTGAGAGGGAGATATAAGTTAGTGAAGATAGAAAGAGAGAGGGAGAGAGAGTTACGTATCGTAGATTTTTTTAAATATATATTATCAAAATTCTTTTTTTAATTTTTTTCATGGTTATTTAAATGTTTGTTCTACTATGTGTCCCAACATATATGTCGTTTTTTTAAACCAAATTCCTAATATTTTTTTTATTTTTTTATTTAATTTTTTTTCATTTTGTTGTTTTTTTAAAAGTGCTGATACAAACCATATCTCAAAGCCAGACTACGGATTATTAACAACCACTCTCACTCAGTATGGGTCGGATTGGTAGATATCACATCTCCAGTTAAACTTCCTCTCTTCAAACTACACACTAACCATCATCATCATCATAACCCATAACGTCCCACTGCTGGGCACGGGTCTCCCCTCACTTTCGAGAGGAGGGTTAGGCCATAATCCACCACGGTGGCCCGGTCCGGATTGGTGGATAACATACTATACTAACCATAGATTAGACATTTAAAATCCATAGTCCAGATTGAAAAATCACCATCCCTTAAATCAACACCCTTAATCAACACTTCCCGATTCGACAACTGTCCTATTAACTAAAAGCTTGGGAGTTCGTCTCGCACGCTGTAGACTTTAACAGTACCTTAACTTTATTCAAACGTTATTTATTGTTTGAAGGCACTGTTTCCAGCGAAATTACTGGGCATATAAGACTTCAGAGCCGATGTCTCAAGGTGACGAGCGCAGTGCAATGCCGCGCAAGATTATGCAATGCAAAGTTCTGGGTGACGCTGTAACTGTTATGGGCAGGCGTAGCGCTTACCATCAGATGAAGGACTTGCACGTCTCGTCCCTCAGTCAAATAAAAAAAAAACTTAGGTTCCTTTTATCTAGGGCATCGGGAACTATGGTCCCAAAAACACAGACTCAAAGCAAATACCTTGTAGTTCACACAATTATTTTGCTCTGTGTGGGAATTGAACCCACAACCCAAGGTCTAGCAATTGGCTGATCACCCAAAAAAAGCAAATATAGAAACAAAGTAAAACAAACGTAAGAAGGTTTCAAAATCTATTGTGTATCTAAATGACACATACGATGAGTTAAATGAATGAAAATACTTAAAAAAAACCTTTTATAATAAAAAGAAAACAATTGTTTGCTGTCGGATTTACCTAGCCCTATCCGCGTATCGAGGGGTATCAAAACACGAACAGGAGGCCTACCATGACGTCTTATAGCGATTCAGTTCAGGACCTAAACTGAGCCGCGTCGCATAATCGTACCGTGACGTATTATTTTTTATGTTGCTGCCATTTTCAACCTAAACTGGATATAGGTTAAGTTGAAAATGGCTTATTAGCGACTCAATTTAGGTTGCTACCATTTTCAACCTTAACTGGATCCAGTTTAGGTTAAAAATGGCAGCAACATTAAAAATAAGACGTCACGGTACAATTATGCGACGCGGCTCAGTTTAGGTTCTGAACTGAATCGCTATAAGACGTCATGGTAGGCCTCCAGTTCGCATACCACTGCTATTCACCCTTGTGGTCTTTTTAAATAAGCATTTCGCCCCACACACAGACCGCAGTGCGAAACGCCCCAGTATATTCTTACCACGGGGCGATTCACCCCTTCACCGTTTCACAATGACTGCTGATCCAATTTTACTGTCTAACCATGGTTACAGATCTGCACACACCGTTGGGTGTTCCCATACCGCTAACACAGCAGTTGTTTTTTCAGAACAAAACAAGCAAGCTAAGCTACTCAAGCCCCCGTTTACGTCCACAGTCGACCGTCCACCTACAGCCATACCACGAGTTGTATATCTCCCCTCAGTTGTAATTTCAAATAGCCGAGTCGAACGCTCCGTCTAACCGCCCCACCTGGCTTGAGTGCAGACTTGGCACAGGAGACCAGTGGAGTAGACTATGAAAAAAAAAATTAAAGATATTTTACTTGAATTTTTTGTTAGAGACTGGAGTTTGGACAACATGACTGGTAGAGATAGCTTATTTTTTATACGACTGAGTGACGAGACGAGCAAGTCGTTCACCTGATGGTAAGCGCCACGCCTGCCCATATCAGCTACAGTGCCACCCAGAATCTATTGCGGCACTGCACTGGAATGAAAAGAAGGTAGGCTATAGCAGAAGCTACTCCATAAGTTTCCCTGTCCCTCACTCGGAGGTGGCCAGGTCGTTCCAATAAGTCAAATTCAATAATAGTAGCAAATGAAACGTCACACTTTGCGCGGAGCGAGAAATCTCTCTATTTTCGATTTTGTTAGGTACCGGATGCCGGGACCAGTTTGCTTCTCAATTTTAAATTTACTTTTCGGAACTTTACTTTAGATGTGCTAACGGAGTTTTGTTATGTTGAAGGCATTGTTTTTGAAATAGGGAAATAACGTAGGGTTTAACTTGTAGCGAACTCAAAGAAATACATAATTATCACCATCATCAACCCATATCGTCCTATGGAAGATTAGGCTATAATCCACCACGGGGGCCCCGGTCTGGATTGCTGTATAACATACCTACTTTCAGAACAATTCTCGGGTAGGTATGTGGGTTTCCTCACGATCTTTTCCTTCACCGTAACGCAAGAAACACTTTGGTACATGCCCGCACTGAGATTTGAACTCACGACCATCTCCATGGAAAGCGGAGGTTCTGCCTTAAGTTCTCTATCTTCTCTGGAAAGACTTACCAGCGTCTTTATTTTCCAAAAACTATAATTTGAAAGTCTTCAAGCCGAGCGTGATTAGGTATCTTCTAGGCAAGCATGCTCCACCGTCGACCGGATTTGCTGAAATAAAAAATAAGTATAAACATATGTCTCCTTTTTTATGTTACTAGGTAACGAGACGAGCAAGTCATTCACCTGATGGCATAACATCTACAGTGCGACCCAGAATCTATGGCGGCACTGCATTGCCCTCCTCACCCTGAGACATCGGTTCTAAAGTCTCATAATGCGTAGTCACTTATTTTATTTTTTATTTTATTTATTTGATGCACAAAACAAATTACAATCGTTATAACTTATGAGCTAATTAAATTAGTTTAAAATCTGGATTGTAACTCAAAATATGTACATACAACAAAATATTAACATATCGAGCGTACAGCACAAAGTTCTTAGCTGGAAATAGTGCCCTTCAAACCGGAACGCAACCGTTACGTAAAGAAATTTTACTTAAAAAAAGCTAGAGCTAAAAGTCTGCTAAAAACTCCAAGAAAATATTAAATTAAAAACGACTAATTGTAAAAAATCGCAGTGCCCCAAATAACGGCTTTGAAACTTCGACAAAAACTTTTTAAATAATAATTTGCCTGCCCGCCCCTGAAAACGTCGGATTGATGATAAAATAATTCGCGGCGGGAAGTCGCCGTTTTTATGTAAAACCGAGTTGACAGTGAAGAATGGATGGATTAATTCCTTTCGTCGTTTTTCGGAGGAAGGACGTTTTGGTGGAAAAACGGAAAATGTTCGAAAATGTTTCTAGAATCGATTCATTTTTAGAATTAGACGTTTAACTTAGGCAAACTGTTTTTTCTTTATTTCTCTGAGTAAAGAGACGAGCAAGTCATTCACCTAATGGTAAGCGCGACGCCTTCCATAACAGTCAAAGTACCATCCAGAGATTTGCATTGCATAATCCTGCGGGACTACACTTTAAGACATCGGTTCTAAAGTCTCATACGCCCAGTAATTTCGCTGGAAACAATGCCTTTCGAACCGAAACACAGTAATGTTTGCACACTACTGCTTGGCCGATAAATATCCGGCAAAAGTGTAGTACTTCCCCAGGCGGTATCTTGCACAAGAGGACTACCACTACAAAATCACTTGAATCAATTTATTTATCTGAAACACAGGTATTTGCTCTGTGTCTGGGTGTTTGTAGAACCATGGTCCGTCCAGATTCCCTAGATACAGGGAATCCTAGTTAGGGGTCAGAATCTATGAATATTGTTTATTTATATCAAATTCAAGGCGACATTTTCCTTCACCGAAAAGCGAGTGATAATTACGTACCTATGGTTTACAAATTGCTACGTGCCCGCACTGGGACTACAACTCGCGAACCTCTTCTTGAAAGGCCGCCGTTCTTCCACTAGGCTATCGCCGGGACCCTTACATACAGCTTAAACTCATCTTTAGTTAAACACAACGCAACTAACTTTATAACTTAAAAAAAAAACGAAAGGTGTGCTGGGACACATTAAAAGTAAAACTTCAACTAAATTTTTTTTTTTTTATGATATATATTATAAAAAATATACGACTCGTAATTCTTTCTCTTTCTATCTTCACTAACTTCCCTCCCTCTCAACTTCCGTTCACCTCACCCCATCACATTTTTGGTAACGCATTCACCAGCTTCCCCCCCAAGCCAAGCGTGCGTAAAGAAGTTTTACTTGAAAAAACCCAAGCATTTCATTACAACTTGAACGTCTCCTTCTCATTTCTCTCACAGAGAATTCTTAGATCAATTGAAAAACTAGCTGGAGAGAATAAAAAGTTAAAGCATGGAGAAAAGAGGGCGCATTGAGAAAGCGGGATAAAGAAGCGAATAAGTGCTTTGTTGTTAGACGCTGATCAAATTAAATAGGGATGAATAGACTAACTAAATGCAAGTTCTGAAACTGCTGAACAGGGTAAATTTTTTAATACAGGCAGCAAGATCGACCTTATCTATTAAAAAAATGTTCATACAATTTTAGAAATTCCAAACACGTTTTTTTTAAAAACTTGTGCCCTTAGAGAGTTTGTATGTATGTATGTATGTGAGTTAATAGCTTGGTGAGCGAACGACCGCCTTCCAAGGATAGGGTCGTGAATTCAAATCCCAGTGCGGGCACGTATCAGCATGTTCTTCTAAAACATATGTCCGTAATTATCACTCGCTTTTCGGTGAAGGAAAACATTGTGAGGAAAGCTACCCGAGAATTATTTCGATGGTAGGTGTATTATCCACCAATCCGGGCCGAGTCCCCGTGATAGATTATGGCCTAGTCCTCCTCACGAAAGTGAGGAGAGACCCGTGCTCAACAGTGGGACGATATTGATTTGATGGATTTTGATAAAATAGGAATTTTTATATTCGAATCGATCACGACAGGCTACACTGTCAATCGAACATACATTATTTAACACGTTCACTGCTGAAAACACAACTGTCGTGTTTTTCATAACTTGCTACGAGTACAACAAAACACAACTGTTGTGTTTGCTGTATGGGATAACACTATGGAGCGTGCAGAGCCGCACCCGTGGCTGGACAAGCAAAACGGCTCAGCAGTCAAAGTGTTAACTAGAATAGCAAATATTATATCTAATAAGCTCCACTACTGCGTTCAGTGTACTGTGTAATTATAATTACTAACATTTAATGGCTTAGTGTTGAATTATCGCCGCATTCATACCGTGTAAGTACATACTAAATTAGAGATTATTTTCGATCAATTGAACAGTAATTACCGTTAGTGATAGCGGCATTCCATGATTTGTTAATTTTATGCCTGATTTATTCATCTACTAGCCGTGCCCTGCGGCTTCACCCGCGTTAAGTATTATTCATTCAAGTAGTATTATTCAAATGAATTGTGACTGTTAAATACTGTAAGTACGCCACCCACCCTACTATCGAAAAATGTTTTTTACTGTCCATCCAAAGGTTGTCTGGAAGAAATCGCTTTCAGCGATAAGACCGCCCATTGTACTACCCTTGTTTACCTATTGTAATTCTTCTGTACTGTGTTTATTTTTGTTTCTGGTGTACAATAAAGAGTTTTTCTATTCTATTCTATTCTATTATAATCCAGGTAATGAACTATCTCTCTGTGTCAAATTTAATCTAAATAATCCCACTCAGAACCCTGCTTAATCTTGTTCTGCACTGCGCTCGCCACAGCTCTGATTTTATCAAAATGTGCTAAGTAATTTCTCTAGATTCACTCTTCTTTTTCATGTCAATGAAACATCCTGTTGACAGTATACAGTAAAATTACTGGAAGCTGGAATGGAAATACTACTGCTTGTTGAGCTGTTGAAAATCTGATTTGTTGTTTGTTTGTTGGATGAGTTAGTGCTGACCTCTGGTTTTAACGCTTGTAAGGCCACCCAAGGGCCTCTGATAATGACTTAAGAAATGCTATCAATCGACAACAGTCGAGATCAAGAGGCCTACCATGACATCTTATAGCTATTCAATTGAAGACCTAAACTGACGTCACGGTACGATTATGCGACGCGGTTCAGTTTAGGTCTTCAATTGAATCGCTATAAGATGTCATGGCATGCCTCCTGTAGCTTAAATTTCGCTCCAAAGCACGGAGCTATGGAAATCCGAATACAATTTACGAGGAGTCATTAGTCCGTGGCCAAGGATCGAACCCGATGTCGTTGAGTTGCTAATCGCATAATCAACAACCTTTTTTTATTAATAAACAGGTTCGCGTTTGACCACTATCTCACCTGATGGTAAGTGACAATGCGGCTTACGATGGTGCACGCTTACCTAGAAGTAACCTATTCATTCGTGCCTTGAAGACTCCCAGGTTGTAACACAGACTCAGGAGTTCCACTCCTTTGCGGTACGCATAATAAATGTGGAGGCAAACCGCTTCGTGCGTACAGATGGAATGCCCACCATGTAACGGTGGCGAATCGCCGTACGTCTGGTTGTTCGATGATGGAACGGGCTTGGTTACCATTCTTAAAAAGTCGCAGGTATTTCTTAACCAGACTCTCCATCAGAGGCCTGAACAGTTGTATTTTAATTTATAAACACGACAAAGTTAAATGTAGACATAATGTCGGACAAGCTAGAATTGCCCCCTGGCCTCTGTTTTATCGCTTGCACTGTAGCATAAGCTTTTGTGTTGGGTCGTTCACAGTTTTGTTGTGATGGCCGTCAGAATGCCCCTTCTCTTTTATTATGGTTATTTTAAAAATTACTGCTCGCGATTTGTGCTATGGGCTGGGAGGTGGTGGTCGGTTTGAGTAAGGTGCTTCAGTTTTGGATAATTAATGATAATGTTTTGCTGTTTTCTTTCATAATGTTAGGCAGATTGTAGCGCATGTTCAGTTAAAAGATTTTATTTTGAAAATTAAAAGCCTCATAAAGAGTGTTAGCCAAATATTACAGCATATTAGTAGGTACATACCTAGTGTTAAACAAATAAAGTGTTGTTCAAATAGGTAATTAATTAATTATAATTCTATGGTTTATACAAAAAAATTTTGATACATTTGTATAGTTAATACAACTAATGTTACAAAGTCCATAGTAATATTTAATAATTAGCATGTTTTTTTAACGGGTTGCTAATTACCTGTTACCCACAACTACCTTATTAAACGTTATCTATAGAAAGCGGTTTGTTAGACTAGAGGGAGAATATTTTCTAGATTAATATTTTTAATAATTTTCTTGTTCACACTTAACCCACCTTACCCAGAACGACCGTCACCTCTCCACGTTTCTTTATTGGGGTTTGTCTCGTTTGGTTTGATGATAGGGGGTGGAGGGAGGATACAAATAGCTTGTAATAATGTTTTTATATCCCTATAACGATATGTAGGGCGGAAGAAAGGTTAACGGTAAAATGTTCAATCTCCGATCTTAATATGGAATGGCGATGTGAATTGCAGAGACATAAATATATGAAATTTATTGGCCTACTAAACGGTGAAGGAAAACATCGTGAAACTGGAATTTTATCTTGGACATTCAAGGACGTTTGAAAATCTATACCAATATATAAACCTGAAGAGTTTTTTTGTTTGTTTGGTTGAACGCGGCAATCTCAGAAACTACTGATTCGAGTTGAACAATTCTTTTTGTGTTGAATAGTCCATTTATCGAGGAAGGCTATTATAGGCTGTATTTTATCTCCGTATTCCTACGGAAACGGGAACCACGTGGGTTAAACCGCGGGGCGCAGCAAGTGTTATATATATCTATGCTGGCATTTCAATCATATTCATCATATTTATATTTATATTTATTATATTTTATTTATATATCCAGAACCCTGTAGAATATCGAAAAGAAACAAACACTAAAATTTAAGTCAAATTTTCTGCTGTAATACTTGAAATATTCATTAAAATATGTTGAGCGGTTTTTGAGCAAATCAGAGACAAACTTTCAGACAAACAGAGTGCAGAGAAAAATTCTTTCAACTCTTATTTATGAAAAGGCATCGTATAAAACAAGGTTCACTTAAATTTTTGCATTTACAATACAATACAATAACTATTTATTGAACATAATAAAGCTTACAATACAATATACACAGACACATTATTTTATTATAATTAAACATTTATTTTGTAACGTCAGACAGAAATATAAATTTTCTTATAGGCGGAAACTGGTATTTTCTAGACGCGTTGTTTTACGAAATCCTGTCGTCTTTCCAACCGTTTTACTGATAATACTGATAACACTCAAAGCTCGGCACCTTATCAGGCACGCCCTGAGACATCGGCAGAGCTCCGGCGTCGGTGACAGAATGAAAAATTGCAGTGGCTGACCTAATTCCGACGAACATTAGTGCGAACGACCTAGATACGCTAGACGTGACATTTAATTTCGAACAGGTTTTTAAAGTCAAACTTCTTTACACACGCTTGACTTGCTTCGTTACGAAAAGTGTGATCGGGCGAAGTTTTGCACGGAGTAAATACAAATAGAAGGAAAGCGAAAGGAAACAGCTGTCTAACAGCGCTTTTATTCGCATCTAGTGAATTTACTCTACACGAGAGTGAGTGAAACAGAGAACTTCCCATTGTTTCTATTATTTCAAATATGGTCTTCAAGATAGAAGATCGGGTGATCTATTCGCTACATGATTATGGGACGGTTAGGTGAATAAAATAAATGATAAGTTGCCAACTTATTTTGGATTCCATTTACATTAGTAAAACTTCCTTGTACTTTTACACCGAATGGTATTACTTCGATTGTTGAAATTTTGTAATTTTTTTTTATTAATTGGCATACATTTTTGCCGCTTCCAGTAATTCGAATATCCCATGGAGACGTTATGCTCGCAAAATTGAATTTTCCTTCCCTAGGGTGGTTTAATTAAAGACTCGGCAATATATGCGAGTCAGCGATTGATAAGTCATATTAGAACTTGGGGTGAAATATAGCTTCTTTTATTTAGGGGCTGAAAATCTCCGTGGTGAATTATGGCCTAACCCTCATGACGAAAGTGACGAGAAACCTATGCCATTTGAGTGGGAGGCCTCTTCTGCAAGAGAGCTCCTGGGGAAGTACCACCTTTGCCAGACATTCCTCCGCCAAGCAGTAGTGTGCAAACATTACTGTGTTTAACATAACTGAGCATATGAGTATCGGATCTAAAGTAGATCCGATTTCTCAGGTTGACGAGTGCAGTGCAGTGCCGCGCAGGATTATGCTGGGTTTTGGGTGGTGCTCTGACTTTTATGGGCAGGCGTAGCGCTTACCATCAGGTGAAAGACTTGCTCGTCTCGTCACTCAGTCAAATAAAAAAACACGATAAAAAACAAAATAAAATTAGTATTGTTAAAAAATATCTCTTGTATTCGTTTTGATACATTTTATTTTCCTTTTATACGTGCTTCTTCGTAAATAAACACTTGCAAATATAATAAGCTCTCAGTTATAGGAACACAGCGAGCTTCGCTCAATTCGCTCATTCCGCTTAATGTTGCCATCTTTAAAATTGTGTTCCTTTTGCTTCATTCGAGCGTGTTTTTATTTCTTTGTTTAATGGCAATGTTTTATTTGGTCGTTGTTCTTATAAAATGGAAATGCCGCCGTTTTATTTGATCAATCGAATTGCGTTTTTGTGGAATAATAATATAAAAAAAAACTGTTTTCTATGTTATTCAGTAGCGAGACGATCAAATCGTTCTAGTGGGAGAACGTCCGCCTTCTAAGGAGAAGATCGTAAGTTCAAATCGCAGTGCAGACACGTACCAATGTGTTTCTGTAAAGTATAACGTACGTAATTATCACTCGCTTTTCGGTGAAGCAAAACATCGTGAGGAAACCCACATACCTACCCGAGAATTATTTCAGAGGTAGGTATGCAATCCTCCTCACGAAAGTGAGGAAGACCTGTGCTCAGCTGTGGGACGATATGGGTTGATGATAATTTTGCTGATGATGAAGATGATGATGAAACAATTATTATTTAAACATACTTAAAAAAACGATGAATGGGCCAGCTGCTAGGTGTCAACGTAGGCGAACGTACCTCGATCAAGTCAAGGACGTACTAAAGAAAGGCCAAGTCAAAAGTACATATAACCAGCTTGCATGTATGAAGGAACTCATGAAAGTGGAAGAAGCGAAAGAGGTTTGTCAGGATCGTAGCATGATGTAATCTTTGCTTACCCCAACGGGAAAAGGGTAACTGTACGGTACTGTAAAAAGCCTTACATAACAAGCTGGATATTACGGATTTCAATGCCATCGCTCTGAAATGTTTTTTTCTTAATTGCATAATAGTCGAGCATTTGAGCGCGGTGTAACCTGGTGGTGATGATAGAGCATGCTTGCCTAGAAGATACCTATTCATTATCGACTTGAATACTTTCAGATTATAGTTAAAAACAAAACACGCACAAGGAAAACACAGAGGAGAGGAGGAGAGGAGTGGTTTAGGAAAACACACTACGCTTAGTGTGAACAATGCCTTACAACCCACGTCCTTGTGAAGGGAACGTCCATAGGGATGTGAATAAAGATATAAGCATCTCATACATAGGTTCAAATATACACTGTATTGTATACATCTTAGGCAGTAAACAAACATAATCTCTTTTGTTTGAACTTCCCAAGCACCTGTGCTATACATAATTAATCGTTTTAATTCGACGCGTACACTCGCGGAAGAAATAAACTGTACACTAAAATTTTGTAGGGTTGTCACTGTGTGAGAATAATAGACGAATACGAGAATTTGGGTTCTGTATTCTGGGGTTAGTGGGTTAATCCCCCCACTTTGTCACCATCGCAGCGGAGGGAATAGAGTGACGGTATTTTCTGTATAGTACAGAACCCAAATTCTCGATTAATCGAACTATATGCTTATTTGCTCATAGCCTAATAGTAACATAGGGTTTGCCAACCCCCTCTTTTTTGAGGTGGGGAAATACCGTCACTCTATTCCCTCCGCTGCGATGGTAACAAAGTGGGGGGATGAACCCACTACCCCCCCCCCCCTCCCTCCATGAGGTGAGGTGAGGTGGGGTCGCGTTAGAAGTCACCATCTTGCCCCGGCGGTACGCCCGGGTGGTGTCCGGGCTTCTACGTCTGTGGGGGGGTGACCTGGCTCACCAAAGTCACCCCCCAGACGTGTGGGGTCCAGGAGGGTTTGACAACCCTAGCCAAGAATCAAGTATCCATGCCCTAGTCATTTTATTATGCACTCGAGGTGCAAATAATGTGAACATTTTAGTGCTGCGGTTATTTCGATGTCAACTGTTTTCAGTATTTGTTAATTAATTTCGATACAGACTTATTATAGTCACTGTACGTGAAATGGGATTTAATTAATGCTTCGTTTAATGCAGTGCGGGATTTATAATGCACCACTATAACTTTACAATTCAGAGGGAATTTGGCTTGCTGCAAACAGAACGGTTAATTTAATTACAAGGCAAGCTTATACTATGAATTTTTAATTACAAGCACTGGAGGCATACCATGACCTCTTATAGCGATTCAATTGAAGACCTAAACTGAACCGCGTCGCATAATCGTACCTAAAATGGAACCACTTTAGGTTGAAAGTGGCAGCAACATAAAAAATAAGACGTCACGGTACGATTATGCGACGCGGTTCAGTTTAGGTCTTCAATTGAATCGCTATAAGAGGTCAGGGTATGCCTCCTGGTAGAGTTAATGGAGTTTCCTTTTCCTGTGCGAGATTCAGCCATGAATCAGCGCTTGAAAGGGACATTTACTTTTTCAAACTGAAACCGTAATCAGTTAATCATTAGATTAGTTGATTATGTTTGAGATATACTTATATTTTTCTCTATCTATATGAGAATTTAATGTTTGAATTTTTACTAACTTTTAAAAAATAAAGAATAAACAGTTATAATCTATAAATAAATGAGTACAAGGAATTAATATGTAAAAAAAGTGCGAATCATTTTTATTAATTGGACGAATGAAAAAATATGAGATGTAACTTTTTATTATGTTCGTATTTTTAACAAACTATTTTTTTGTAAATTACTGTGGTCTGGTTTGAAACGCAGTCATTGCAGCGGAATTACTGGTAATAATAATTAATGTCACAGGATGACCAGCGTAGTGTATAGCCGCGTAAAATTCTGGAATACAAACCTATGAAAACACGAAACTAAAATAAATAAATAAAAAAGTGTAGGCATGACGTTGACACTCGCCTTCAAAAAGTTATATTAAAACAAATCTCACCATCATCATCATCATCATCAAAAACCTCTTCCATAACACTCCGCGCTATATATCTTACTAGCAGCGCCCCGCGGTTCGACCCGCGTTTACTATAAATAATTATCCTACAGAAACCTTGAATTTTTACTGGATAAAAAATATTCTATATTCTATTCCATGACTTAAAGTATCTACGTACTAAATTTCATCAAAATCCGTTCAGTCGTTTAGGCGTGAAGAGAGGACAAACACACAAACTTTCACCTTTCACATGTATTAGGTATATTACTCCTACTGCTACCATCATCAACCCATATCATCCCACTGCTGGGCACGGGTCTCCTCTCACTTTCGTGAGGAGGGTTAGGCCATATCCACCACGGTGGCCCGGTCCGGATTGGTCGATAACATACCTACCTCCGAAATCATTCTCGGATTTCCTCACGATGTTTTCCTTCACCGACAAGCGAGTGATAATTACGTACGCTTTTTACATAACCAATGCTTTTTTTTTTATTCTATTAGTTAGATACAAAATAAAGGAGCCAGCCGCATTAGGCTTTGAACTTGAGATTTCTGAATTTAGACCTTTGCATGGTCAAGTATTCTTCAAGTAGCTTACCTGAGGTCAGCAAAAGTACTTTCCCACTTCGCCTCTTAATCTCACATTCCCACTTCACATTCTCACATTCTCAAGTAGGTCATTTTACGGCCTCCAAGTGTAATTCAAAACACATTATTACAATAAGCTCCTTAACTTTCTTTACGTACAAAGGGCTGGTACCCAGGGGTGCCATTTATTTTGTTTGCATTTTATTTATCTTGCTTTGCGTGACAACCCTGATATTGTATGAGTTATGTTGGCTTTGAAAAGGTTGCTTTGGGAATAGGGATGTCCTTGTGTCTTCTTCATAATGGCGGGTATTAGTGGTAATCTGTCACGGAAGGTAAGCTTCCGTGGCGTATTGGTAAATGAGCGAACTCGTGAGGTTGTCGCTTCAATTCAATTTTATGAATCACAGGCTTTCTCTGAATAGTTATCTAGGGAATCAGATCTACGAGGACCGTGGTCCCGTACATACAAACTCAGAGCAAATACTTGTGGTTCAAATCTTTGCTCAGTGCAGGAACTGAACCCGGAGTTCAGGTGTTTGTGAGACCATAGTCCTCATAGATCCCAAATTGTTAGATACAAGGAACCCTAATTAGGTCTCTCAGGGACGCATCTACCTTACACTCCAAACATATTATAAAGACCTATATTATCATACAACAACCAACCACCATCGGCCCACTGCTGGGGCCTCACCTGACTTTCTTGAAAATTACCACTTAATCCTTCATGGGGGCCGGTCCAGATTGGTGACTCACATACCTCCAAAGTAATTCCCCGCATGACGGTTCCTTCACAATATTTTCCTTCACTGAAAAGCGAAATAAATAGTAACCACAAATAAAAAACAAACTCTAAAACCATTTCATTCAAGCCTCAAAACAAAAAGCAAAAAATTACGAAACATTCAACAAAACTTAGGCACATTAAATATTTTAATTTCTCCCCCCGTAGAACTCTTCATACATGCGCGACCGGTGCGACTGCAAATTATAAAGCTACTAGTCCTTTTGAGTGAACATTTCTATTTGGACGGGGTCGATTTTTTTTTCGTTGTACCGATGACTCACGGCACGTCACAAAACAGGAAAGTGCAGTACATATTTGAGAATTATCCATTTTGAGAATACACTAGGCACTGTTTTTATCGAATTTACTGAGCGTATGAGACTTTCGATTCAATGTTTCAGGGTGACCAGCGCAGTGCAATACCGCACAAGATTATGCAATGCAAAGTTCTAGGTGCCTCTGTAACTTTTATGAGCTGGCGTAGCGCTTACCATCAGGTTGACGACTTGCTCGTCTCGTTACAAAGTGAAATAAAAAATGAGTGGCATTTCTGGATACAAGTTCCAAAAATCCTCTTCGTAGGCGATTATACAAGGTCAAAATGAAATCCCTTATATGTTATTGTGCTTAAGTGAACTACTGTCAGTTAACACGCTCACTGCTGAAAACACAGACGTTTGCGTTTTTTATAACGTTGATACGCGAGTGTCGGAAAACACACCTGTTGTGTTAACGCAGCTTACGTGCCGGCTGTGTGGCGAAACACAGACGTGTGTACTTAACGCGGCGCTAGTACAGTGCGGCTCACATAGACGGTACGCTAGTGCTGGAAATTAAACGCGGTTCGTGACGGTGCCCAAATGTATAAACCAGTTCTGCAGTCAACGTGTACATAGTCACAAGAGAATCGCTCAGTCGCATGGCAGTCGATCTAGCTTTGCAGTCGTCCCGGTCGCGCAGGTGTGTAGGCAAAATACACCGACAAGTTATAATCGCGGATTACTGCAGGTTCCCGCTGGTTTTGCCCGCTTTTCCTGGAAGCATTTGCGCTTAGGCAATTAATTGGTCGGAATTTTGCTTCGAGAAACTTTTTTTAGTAGTGTTGGGACATGAAAAAAAAGCTCTCAGACTATAATATTCGAAATTTCGATGAAAATATAGCTAGTCATCTATATTTTTATAAAAATGAATCCCCTATTTCCCACGGTTGCGCCATAACTTGAGAACAACTTAATTAGAAAAGGGAATTGGAAAAAATGCCCGGAAAATTGGAAAATTTGGGGCAATTGAACGTGTTTCTTTCTATGTGATTTTTGTATGAACTTTTGACATTTTCGTGATCTTCTCCTATGCCTAAGTAACGTGGTGGTTTTAACCTGGCAAATGCAGAGCTAGTTAGCTAGTTACAATAAAACAATTAGTTTTATGATGTGAAAGTGAAATGAAAAGGAGGTCTACATATTGGAAATTAATCAAAAATGAGTATAAATATGAATTCTATTCGAGAAATCTTAAAATCTTTTATTATCCAAAATTTACATGAAAATTATCTTTCTTAACCTTAGCATCTAGTAAAATGAAAAGAAAAATAAATTAAATGTTATTATTACGATAAAAAAAGACCGATTGCGGCAAAAAAAAGCCTAAATAATTATCTTGAATTATGAAATCGATCCCAATCGTTCTTTAATCGATTTTATCTCTTCACGATTAAAGTCTAATCGATTTATAATTTAATAATGGCTTTCTCATGATTATAATATATTATTTATCATATTCGTTATCGCTATATTTAAAAATAATTATAGTTTATCTGATTTGTCGCTATTTTGGAAACGATGCCTAGTAATTAGCAGATTGATATACTAGGGTAGAGTTTATTTTTAGGTAATCATTATAATTGTTTATTTTAAAATATTTTGCTGTTGTAAATTTTAAAATAACGTGTTGGAAGCTAACGCTTTTTAAGAAGTTTTGAGGTTGGAAATTAGTTTAAAGCGCGTTATGATATTCCGTGTTTTCGGGAAGGAATCTCATGTGGCAGAGCGAATAAGGGCCCAAGTCGTTTACCTGATGGTAACAGTTGCCACCTAGTAGGCCTACTTGACGTTAAAATATCTTGCGCGGCATTGCACTGCGCTCGTCACCTATAAATATTTAGTTCTAAAGTCTCATTTGACTGGAAATTTCATTAAATACCTATCAATGACCATCCAATAAAAATTATCAGAGTCTGGTACACCATTTCAGAGTGATCAGTTGATAACGTCGTGGAACGGAGCCAACAATTATCTCGTACCACCATGCCAAGTTTTATCGATAAGAACGATAGCAAAATTCTGATTTTCTTTTCTTTTTTTGCTAATGCCACCTCTGTCCATTAAACTGCGTTCTTTTGATCCTAAGGGAAGCAAATTATATAGATTTTAAATCCCCGAAAAAACAAGTTATATAGATTGTAACCCCAATCTAGGAGTCCCTGTATTGAGAGGATTAGAGACGAGAACCATGGTCCTAAAATCAGATCAAAAATATAAAAAAAAAAAACGATAATGAAAAAGTCGTTATATAATTATTGTGACAAAAAGTGTCTGTTAACAGAACTGAATCTCTTTTCCAGACAACCTTGAAATAAAAAATAAAAAAGCACAACCAAACTAAATTTACTATGAATAAATTCGTAAATAAAGCCGAAATTATCGTAAAACAAATTTAGAATTTAATAGATACATTCGAAGCGTTCAAGATCATGCCTATTAATTTTATGAGACAGATTACCATAGCATCAAGACAGAATAAGCGATAACAATAACGAAATTTGAAAATACGCCTTAACGGGCATTACGCTGGCATTTGCAATAAAATTTTATCGATAATTGTAAATCGATATCGTCCCATCACTATCGTAATAATCGGATTACTGTAGTTAGGCTCCGCATTAAAGACGGCTTTTTCTCAATTGTTTTTTCTTTGCCGTTTGCCCTTTTTTTTTCTTTTTTGCTGTTGTCTGCCAATGGTTTACTGTCTGGTGCATTGTAAGTGTCCTGTAATGTTGTTTAGAAAATCTGTTTGCGGTTTTTAGAGTTCCGTATTTCAAGAGAAAAATGGAACATTTATAGGATCACAAAAACAATTCAAAACCACAAATAGGCACTGAAAAGCGAGAAACAAATGAATACAATTATTAAAAGCGCTACCCACTCATCTATTTGAAGTCGGTGCCGCTTACCATCAGGTGAACGACTTGCTCGTCTCGTCACTAAGTCAAATAAAAAAAAACAAGTTCACTATGAAAATGAAACCTCCAATTTATTAATTCATTTATTCTTTATTAAGTCTAATGTTTATTCGACAACATAGCTCAAGCTTCTAATTAATGACCTAAATTTAAGTTAAAGCTTAATCATCTTTATTTAATATTCATTAGCATAATTATTAATTAATCCTGATTATTGTGTTTATAATTAATTATAATTATATACAATGTTTTACTTAATTTGACTTTCGGCCCCTACAGTAATATACGAAACGTAACTCTTTTCTCTTTCTATCTTCACTAACTAATATCTCCTTCTCAACTTCATCGATCACACTTTTCGTAACGCTCTCGTCACGCATTCACCAGCTTTTACGCACGCTTGACTTGGGGAGTACCCCAAGTCAAGCGTGCGTAAAGAAGTTTTACTTCAAAAACAAAAAATACTAATTTATATATTATCTTTGTTTCATGTATGGCTGAGCAGATGAGAACAATAGAAATGGTAAGTAACATTAATTTAAACACCCAGGACACTCCATTCAAGTAAGTTGATTTGACAACTCATACATAAAAATAATACATAATAATCTTATATCTTTAAATGAGCAATTCTTGTTTGGAATCTCGGAATCGGCTCCAACGATTTTCATGAAATTTAGTATATAGGGGGTTTCGGGGGCGATAAATCGATCTAGCTAGGAATAATTTTTAGAAAATGTCATTTTATACGTGTTATATCAAATTAAACATAAACTTGGAAGAAAAATAACAAAGCGTTGGAGGCGTTTGAGTAGTCCAAATTTAAACTGAAAACTATGACTCTTCCTGACTAAGAAAATTAATTGTTTATTTATATTATTTATGTTTCCTTAACGTGTTCACTTAAAAATGCCTGAACGATCTTGGAAAAAAACGCTTATAAGCAATCTACCGAGCAAAGCTCAGTCATCCAGGTACTATAAATAATCTTTGTAAAAGACAACCCGCCGGTATGAAAGTTCATACTAACCGTTTGTCTATTATTTGGGCGTGTTATATTGACTGTTCCAGTGATTGCGGAGTGTCCAACTGCTCATTCTGTATAATCACTTATTCTTTGACTCTACGAAGACTCGAAGAGGTCATAATGGATTAATTTTGGAGAATGGATTAATGGAGAATTTTGCATCTATGAGATTTTAGAGCTTAAATAAATATAATTTTAATTTTAATTTTTTTACCTATATAGGCAATTTATATAAGATAACTTATGTAAGGTCCGACTTCCGTAAATAAACTCAACTGCGTTTCTGTAATTAAAGTTTTATTTGTTTACAAACTATTGTTTTATAAAGAAAGTACTCAGTGCTTTACAAAACGTTACTTTACCTGTAATTAAAGAAACAACATTCAAAGCTTTTAAATTCACGAATATCGTCTCCTTTACAAATATTCTTCAGGTATTTTATTTAACAAGTTTTCGGTTTTCTTCCTAACCTTCAAAATCCCAATGACGCGCGCAATGCTGACATAAGACATGCTAGTGTCATTGTCTTATTCACTTCAGTCTGTCATTTATTGTAACTTTCATGTTGTCTGTCTAATCGGTCATTCGCTTGAATGAGCGCGGGTAAATTCAAATTAAAGGAATGATACGTATGTAAGTAGGTTATCATTCCTTTACATCCCCCCCTTCGGGAAGAGAATTGCATCATAACATCATATCATATGTCTTCTAAACTGTCGCCTCCAAATGTAGGAGCCGGGACTAATTTGGTGATATGGAAGAGATTTGATTCTGATTTTCTATGTCCTGTATTTATTTTGTATATTGAGTTGGACAGTTTTTCTATTATTTCATATGGTCCTATCTTCAATTCATCCAGTTTTCTTCTGTTTAATTTATTGCCATTTTCTGCAAATACCATGTCTCCCACTTTAAACTCATAATATTTTCTATTTCTATCATATAGTTTTTTATTGTAGTTGTGTGATTTTATACTGTTTCTCAGTGCCAATTTTCGATCTCTCAGTAATTCGTTTTCTGTTCTTTCTGCTTTTAATTCATCGATAATTGGTGTAAATGTAATATGTTTTCCTTGTAACAAGTACACGGGTGCAAAGCCTGTAACAGTGTGCTCGGTTTCATTGTACTTTTCCACGCATTTTTGTGCTATTGTTGTCCATGCTCTTTTTTTATTTTCTTCATTTACTTTGCATCTTATTTTATTGACCAATGTTTGATTAAGTCTTTCATTGATTCCATTTGAAAAAGGTGCATTTACTGCTGTGAAGACAATCGGAATATTTTTTTCTTGTAAGAATGCTTTAAACTCTTTTGAGTTTATTCCTGGGTACTGGGGGCCTACTCTCACCTATTAGTTAGCGGCTCAGTTTAGGCTCAGTTCAACTTAGGTTCCTAAACTGCACCGCATAATTTCGTACCATGACCTACACCTATACAAAATCGTTATTGGATCGTTAACAATAAGAATGAATGAACGATAGTTTCTCACGTCTACTATGACGTCACTCTGTTGGAAAGAGACAACACTATATCAACATCCTTTGCTAACTTCTTTTAGCCCTGTTTCTTTCTTTTGGTTGCGTTCAGAAATAAATCAAAAAATGTTTCGGAAAATTACGCTTATTTTCATGTTGCATATTTTGTCATTTGTGTGAAGACACAACACCTAAGTAATTTAATTAAGTATTTAGATGTATGTATCAATAATGTTAATTGATTTATTATTTATTTAAGATCATTTTTAAATTAAATTACGTGTAAAATATTGTGGTCCTAGAATTGATATCTTTTTAGAACGTTCCTTTTATATTTTCGACATTTGACATTTGATTAATGAGTGACGGACGGATGAATGTTCTTCGACTCTAATTAGAAAATACAGCACGAAAGAGTTCGTATATTGAAAATACGCGCGCTTTTGTGCTGATTTTTATAAAATACTATTTTCGATTTCTTTTTATGTGGTTTATAAATTCACTACAATGGCGTCAGTAATTCTGACTAATATTTTGCATACTATATAAAAACCTTATTTCTTAAGTAGGTACTTATACGCATGAATCTATACTCCAAAATTCCCAAGCTTACGTCTCAAGTGTTAGCGGCTATTTTAAGTGGTTTTCTTTATATTATACTGTGAAACTTCTCGTCAACGAGTAAGCTACGGGCAACTTGAACACCTTTGGGATTTCATAAATAGGCACAACGAGATTGCAACGTGCTATAATAAAATCACGCAAGCCAGGGAATACTCTCGCCGGCTGTGGGAATCAGTAGCCCTAAGTTTAAACTCCCAAGGCGACAGTGCATACACAAATACACACACTTAATTATTATGATTTTTACACTGAAATCAAAATAATCCCTACTTCCCTACTTATATTATAAATGCGAAAGTAACTGTCCGTCTTTTTGTCTGTCTGCTACGCTTTCACGCCTAAATTACTGAACTGATTTAAATAAAATTTGGTACAGCCTAGACTCTAGAGCCTGAGAAAGGACATAAGCTACTTTTTAATGCGAGAAAAGGGTTGTAAAGTGTTGAAATAGGGGATGAAAGTTAGTATGGAAGTTTCTTCATATTTTAAGCTAGAAGCTGGAAACTTATTTTTGTGCTTTTGATTAGATATAAATAAAAATGACATTCAAATTTTGTAAAAAAATTATCCACAAGTTAAAATAGCAATAGGGGAAGAAATTTTGTATGGAAATATATAAGGTTTCGGCTAAACCACTGCACCGATTTTTAAAATTATTTATCTAATGAAAACTACATTATGAGCGAGTAATAAAGGCTATATTTTATACCCGTATTCCCACTGGAAGAGGAACTACGCGGGTGAAACCGCGGGGCCGCCGCTATTAAGATATATAACCAAAAAGGCTCAACTTTGGTTGTGAAAATATTAACTTTTATTGAGACGCTTATTTTGACAGCTAATGGGATCAGTATAGGTTCAAATAGGTTTTAAATATAGCTCATGGTACGAAAAGAATGAACGAAGTCATGACTTGCGATCCAGTTTAGGTTCAAAATGGCGGAAACCTAAACTGAGTCGCTAATAAGACGTCATGGTACGATTATGCGACGCAGTTCAGTTTAGGTCCTAAACTGAATCGCTATAAGACGTCATGGTAAGCCTCCTGATCTGTTAAGATCATACCAATACTATTATCTTCTGTGACATTGTTGACAAGTTTTATAAAGTCATTTGAATTCTGTGTTTTTGAAGTGACAATGTATGCATATCTAGTAAAATGATCCACTAAGAGGTGCATGTACTTCTTTGTCGATCTTGAGCCCCCAAATCCACCAATTGTGTCTATGGACATTATTTCAAAAGGATGTGTGGCTGGTCCTAGATGAGACATTAGTCCAAACTTATCCTGACCTCTTGATTTGTTCCTAATGCAAATTTCACATTGTTTACATATATTCTTTATATTCTGTCTTAGATTTTTAGCTGTGTAGTATGGTGTAATTTTATTTTGCATTTGTGTAATTCCAATGTGACAGTATTCTTTATGTATTTTCTTGATGAAATTTAGACTAAAGTTTTCTGATAAAACAATTTTTTCTTTATTCTTGATTTTCTTGTAGTATATTGAGTGCTTTGATATTAACTTATTTTTTTCCTTTTGTATATCCACGTTATTTTCTTGATCACTAATGATATCCTCAAGTTGTATCCAATTGACAACTTTCAACTTTTCTTCTTCATTTTCATGTGCTTCTAATACAGGATTTCTGCTAAGGCAGTCAGCTTCAAGATTATTTTTTCCTGGTGAGTATTTTATCTCAAAGTCATATTGAGAAAGGTAATAAGTCAAGTCTCCGAGTTCTTCGTCTGTTCTTGATTTAATGTTCATTTTTTCCAATGGTTTATGATCAGAAAATACTGTAAATCGTTTACCTATGAGCCAATGTTGCCAGTATTTAACAGCTTCCTTTATTGCTAGGCATTCTAAATAAATGGCTTTTTTCCTTTTCTGTACTTCATTTAATTTCTTGGAAAAATATGCAACTGGTTTTTCTTTTGTGTTTTGTTGTCTCTGTTTCAATACTGCTCCTACGCCTTGTATACTTGCATCTGTGTAAATTAGTATAGGTAAATCTGGGTCAAATATCTCTAATATAGGTTGAGAACACAGTAGTTGTTTCATTTTTTCAAAAGATTTTTGACATTCTTCTGTCCAAATAAATTTTTGATTCTTCCTTAGTAAGTTATGTAGTGGGTCCAATGTTATCGCAATATTTGGTACATATTCGTTATAAAAATTTATTTTCCCCAAGAACTGCCTCACATTTTTTTGATTTTGGGGCACTGGGAAATTTCTTATTGATATTAAATTATCTTTTATTGGGCGTACCGAGTTGTTATGAATAATGTGCCCTAAATATTTTACTGAATCTGATGCGAATGTGCATTTAGAAAATTTCAGTCTAAAGCCTTCCTTCTTAATCGCCTCTAATAATTTAGTTAAGTGGTTTATGTGTTCGGGAAAGGATTTTGAGAACAGCAATATATCATCGATGTAATTTACTGCGAATTCCGTAAGTCCGTGTTTTCTTATAATATTACTCAATATTCTTTGAAATATTGCTGGTGATGTTTTAAGTCCAAATGGCAGACAGGTCCACTGAAAATGGCTGTCTTGTGTTACAAAAGCTGTTTTTCTTCTATCTTCGATTCGTAATGGTATGGACCAGAATGCAGAATTTAAGTCCAGAATAGAGTAATATTTGCAATTTCTTGTTTTTACCATTAAATCTTCAATTAGAGGAAATGGTTGTGACTGTGGAATAACAAGTTTATTTAAATCGCGAAAGTCTATACAAAGTCTTGATTTTCTATTGTCTTCTTTTTTGTATGCCAATGTTACCGGGGCGGCAAATGGACTGTATGATTCTTCAATGAGGTTTTTCTCCAATAACTTTGATACTTGACTCTCTATTTCCTTCTTATCCTCAATACTGCATCTATAAGGTCTTTTGCTGCAATATTTATCGATCATTAAATCAATTCTGGCTTCATAGTCTCTTACAGTTCCAACATCGTACTTGTCTTTTGCGAAGATCGATTTATATTTTTCAATTAACTTATTTATTTCTGCTTCTTGTTTATATTCAAGCTGGTTTATTGAAATTTTAAAGTTGGTTTCATCAACATGTTCGTTGAAGTTCACTGTAAACTTGTCATCCATTTTTGTTTCCTTTTTTTCTGTTTCCATTTCTGTATTTCTACTTATTTCTTGTGTTTTTTGTGTAATTTCTAACTTTTCATTTTGGATCAATTTAAATTGTTTAATCATATCCAATCCAATTAAAAAATCGTAGTTGAAATTGTTCTTGTTGATTACAAACACATTCACTTCTTCTTCAATTTCAAAGATTTTTATTCTCATTTTTACTATTCCGTTTGTTTTTTTCACACCATTAATCGTAGTTAACTCCACAGTCTGTGCATTACTTATTTCTTCATCTTTTAACTTTAGCAATTTTGAATTAATTAATGAGATATTTGAACCGGAATCATATATTCCGAATGCATCCAGTGTGTTATTTAATGTTAATTTGATTTTGATTAATGGTGGCACTACTAGTTTTTTTGGTCCATATTATTTAGTTCGGTTTCTACTTCAGAGTTGTTAACAAAATTGATAAAATTTTGTTTTTCTTTAATGTTTTCATTTGTTTTAAACCAGCATGAGTCTTCAGGGTGATATCTATTTCCTTTATTTTGTTTTTTACAAATCTTACATGGTTCTTTAACCTCTTTTGTTTTTACTGCGAAATTGGTGATTTTCTTTTTATCCAAACCTTTTTTGTTAACTAAATGTTCCAAGCTTTTTACTTCATTAAAAAGATCTTTGGTTTCCTTTATTTTTTTCTTATCAATCCTGTCTGTAATAAAACTAGGTAGACCTACTGCAATCAGATCAATCAGAGTACTTTTGTTTATTGTGCGGTCCATTTCTAACAGTATTTTCTCTTTTCTTATTGCATAGTCTAATAGCGATCCTGTTTTGTATTTAAAATCGATCGCATATCTTATTGGTGTCCAACCTTTATTCTCATAAGTGTCACAAAAATCTTCCTTCCATTGTTTCCATTCCGAAGTAAGCGTAAGTCTTATTAACATAGAACTGTACCAATTCAAGCACGATTTGTCCAAGAACAGTCTAAAGATCTCGATTTTTTTTTCATCCTCGACTATTTCAAATCGATCACATTCTTTTTCAAAAGTAGCCATCCATTGAGTTACATTTGAGTTTTCTCCGGTGAATTTCTCGATTACAAATTTGTCTGAGATCTTTTTTAAATTAGTCTGCTTTGGTAACTGTGGATTCATATTTGTAATTTTTTCAAGGATTCTTGACAGAGATTCTTCCGATATACCCTCATTCATTATAGGTTGTGTAATTCCAGTTGTAGTTGTCACTTCTTCCAGAAAATAGTCTTTGAATCGTATATTGTCATCGTCATCCATATAAGCCTCTTTTAATTCATCAGATAAGGTTATCCATAAACATCTTTTTTCATGTCTCCTTTGCAATGTCTTTTTTAATGTTTTATAAGTCTCAGTTTCCATTAATGTCTCATGGTGTTTTATTGACTGCAGTTCTTGTGGCACAAGGTAAATCTTACCCTCTTTTGTAGTTATTGAGGTTACTGCGAGTACGTTAGTTTTCGGGTCTTCGACACTTTTAATTGTAAACTCAAACTTTAGTTTATCCATTTCTGCACAGTGTCCTTTGCAAAGAATGTTGTTTTATAAGATAACTTATGTAAGGTCCGACTTCCGTAAATAAACTCAACTGCGTTTCTGTAATTAAAGTTTTATTTGTTTACAAACTATTGTTTTATAAAGAAAGTACTCAGTGCTTTACAAAACGTTACTTTACCTGTAATTAAAGAAACAACATTCAAAGCTTTTAAATTCACGAATATCGTCTCCTTTACAAATATTCTTCAGGTATTTTATTTAACAAGTTTTCGGTTTTCTTCCTAACCTTCAAAATCCCAATGACGCGCGCAATGCTGACATAAGACATGCTAGTGTCATTGTCTTATTCACTTCAGTCTGTCATTTATTGTAACTTTCATGTTGTCTGTCTAATCGGTCATTCGCTTGAATGAGCGCGGGTAAATTCAAATTAAAGGAATGATACGTATGTAAGTAGGTTATCATTCCTTTACATTTATTTAACGTTTTAAAGTTACGCGTCAGATCAAAACTCAAAACTCAGATCTTTTATTGCAAATAGGCAAAACTAATGCTGTAGATTATTGGCGCAGGGTTCAGGGGATTTGTGAAAATAGAGACAGAGTCCGTCCACGAAAAAACTTGTAATCAAAGAAGTTCGGTGACACGCACGACACCACACGAGAAATACGAAAAGAACATTAAACAAATAACGAGGGGCTGTGTCGAAGCCCGAGGTGAGCAGCGGGGTGCTCCGGTGGCGATTTGACCCGCGCGCGCGCACTCTTTCGAATTTGCGAGGCGACACTACTGACAAATAACGAGGGGCTGTATCGAAGCCCGAGGTGAGCAGCGGGGTGCTCCGGTGGCGATTTGGCCCGCGCGCGCGCACTCTTTCGAATTTGCGAGGCGACACTACTAGAAAAACATGGCGGGGGTGGCGTGCTTCCTGCGTCCGACTACCACGTGACGTCTTCGGACGCCTTCGGATGCGCTCGGCCAAGATCGCCACCAGCGCACCGCCTCTCGCTCCGCGCCATCAATTTAAACATAATAAAATAGATTGCTGTGTTGGCAACATTCCCACCCCCGTGTTACTAAACACCATCGTCAGTGGGCAACACAGCAACCTTTACAACGGTTTCAACAATTCTTTACACGTCTTAACTATAACAACTCTGACCTGACCATCGCGGCCTGGGTGTACTACGCTAATTACGCCCCTAGGCCACATGTTACGGGGTTGGTTACACAAAAAAATAAAAAAGTACAATTAAAGTAAAATTAACACGGCGTCTACTATTCTAATCTGTGGCACGCCGTTGAACCACTTTAGTCGCTTTGGCAACGTCAGAACATATTCCCTTAGCCAGCGCTTCCAGAACGAGTCCGCCAGAGCCTGAGTAATTTTCCAGGCTTTCCTTCCATCATAGGCATCGAACAACCTTCTTTCCCATTCATTCAATTCATTCTCTTTTAATTTCTCACCCCATCCTATGCCAGATCTCCACACCTTCTGCAGCAGAATTTTCAACTTAATCGTATACGGATATAAAAAGCCTAACCAGTCAAATATAAAAAAGATAAATTTAAAAAAATCACGCTTCGTAGGTATAACTTTACCCTGCACTATGACCGGCAATAATCTTTTAAACGAAAGATCAAACGCCAGCCGATCATCTTTAGGTACCCACATAATTCCTAGAGTCCGTTCACCGACGTTCGGAGAATTGTCGAGACTCACTGAGCCAGGCACAGCAGCAGGTAATTCTCGACGCAGTTTGGGTGGGTCTATCACCCACCCCCGAATCGCGAATCCACCCGAAGCGTGAATCATCGACACGTCTCCGATCAGCTGACGCGCTAACTCCACCGACTGCACACTGTCTAGATAGTCGTCCATTGCTTTAACGGCCTCTGGGTGAGATTCGCGGAACTCACTCACATTCTTATTTAAAATACAAATCGCGGAAGTTGGCGATAACTTCACGCCGAATATCCTGGAATCCATGACATTAGTATCAGTTTCACGCTTCCTATCCAAGCCTCTACATAAAAACATAATATCACACATAAGATCTCCTTTACGGATTTTAATACGTAGAAACATATCGGCTATGTCTCCTGTAAACGCTACTGGGCCGGCACGGAATCCAAACGACACACCTAACAAGGATTTCAATAAGTCCGGCCCTGTATTCAAGTAGTCATTTAAAGCAGCGCCCTGGTACTTGGCCGCTGCATTGTAGACTAACCTCGGCTTGTTCAGCTTATTCGGGTCAGTGACCCCGAAATGCGGTAACCACCATACCGGCTTAACACTCAACGGACCCTTAACAACCTTAGCATACTTCTCGGTTACCAATCTTTCAACCTGATAGGTATACGCAGCCGCGTACTTCTTGTCCTCCTTACTCTCTACGCTACGTAACCGCTTGATAGCATAATCGTAGTTGTCAGGTAAATGTACCTCGTCACGTGACCTGAGCAATCCTACCTCGCAGCCGCTATCAACTCGGTGGCTAGTACTGTCCAGGATCTCACACGCTCGCTCGGTCTCAACATTCTTACGTGACACTTCCATTATACCTATAGACTCGAGTTCAAATTGTTGTTTCACCAAATCAAATGAGTCGTTTGCTATTTCTGACACTAAATGAACAGACTCAGGGCTGGATTCAGAAAATATACCTAACGGCCCATGTACAACCCACCCTAACTTCGTAAGCGACGCCACGGGTTGACCGGATTTACCTTGCCGTATCTCTTTGTTTACAATTAAATCCCAATGATCCTGACCTATCAACATCATTGGCTTGGCAGAGATCATCTCACAACAACTCAAGTCACGCAAATGGGCGTTTTGAGCTAAAACTCTGGCGGGCATGGTCTGGGGCGGCAAGTCAATATTCTGAATAGTGCGAAAAGCTACATTATGACACGCACCATTAGGGCCGCGAATTAGCGCAGTAATCCTATGTGAATTACAATCGGTAACTATTTGACCACGCGCGCTTACAATTTTTAACGGGGATGCGGGACCACTTACATCGCCACTTAATACACTATCAATCAAAGATACTGTGGCCCCGTCATCTAGTAACGCATAACACATACGCTCGACATTATTAACAGTAACAGTCACAGGAATAATTTTCAATAATGTTTTGGTGCATCGCTCACCCATACTCGTCACTGACTCGGCACTCACAAACGACGTAGATGGCGCACGAGCCACCGCGACGGACGTGCCATGCGCCGCCGTGGCGGGCGAGGGCGGAGCGCCGGCGCCGGCGGCCGCGGCCGGCGGCGGCGTCGCGCCGCCGCGGCCGGCCGCGCAGGCACCCGACTTCACGAAGTGAAGAAGCGTATGGTGCGGAGAACGACACTTCGCGCACCGTTTCGCTTGACACTGATAACGATTGTGTTGTTTTATCAAACACTTAAAACAAAGTTTATTAAATTTCACAAAGTCCCACTTTTCGAATTCACTTTTATTTACAAACATTTTGCACTCTGGCAAACTATGATTTCCACTGCACAACGCACACGTAACGTTTACGTTTACGTTTCCGTCCGATGGTCGGCGACTACGCCACGATAACGGCGGGGTCGTTGAACTCGCCGTCTGCGTGTCGTCCGGCTGATCTACGCTGGTATGAACACGTTGGAAGTCCGCTCGGCGGCGCGGGTCGGTTGCGCTTACATTGTTGCCGGCAACGGCGAAGTTCCGATTGCGGTAGGTATTCGGTTCGGTATTCATAGGGATGTAATAGGCTGCCGCCCGCGACAAATGGCTGATGAACTCAAGTACTACGTTAAGGTTCGGCGACACACGCAGGTCTTCTTTCACATTTAATTTCATAACGTACTCGCCGTACTGAGCTCGTTGAACGGGCGTTAGTTTGAACAATAACTCTTGTGTTAACTGCGGGTTGTTAATGTAGCCTTCTGCTTTTATGTTGTTCAGTAGGTAAACACAATTTCTGACTACGGAGGTCATCTGACGCAGTTCGACACCACTATCTGACACTCGCGGTAAACTTCTAATCTTTCGTATTGCAGTCTCTAACAGAAGGTTAGGATGTCCGAAATCTTCTTCCAGAGCGCATATGATGTCCTTGGGGTCGGCCCCCGTACGGAGGAGATCTTCGACGGCGTACTTGGCCGCGCCACGGAGCGATGTCTGCAGTCGCACGGTGTTTTCGTAGACATTGTAACTTGGCGCGGTATTTTCATATGCTCTTCGGTACGATAACCAATCTACTGGGTTGCCGTCGAACACTGGTAAATCGTAGGTATGTCTCGGCTTCTGTTTCGACATATTGTTAATTATTACATCAGCAAGATGCAAGATGTCGGACGGGGCGACCGGGTGGGTAAGCGCGTGAACGAGGGGCGCGGGCGCGGGGGGTGCGGACTCGAGCGGAATTTTCCGGTTCGAACACGTGGCGTCCGTTGGCGATCCAACCACGTGTTTGCTGGCTTGGTTGGTTTCGATGAGCCAATTTTCCACGTTTACAGATCCACACACACTCAACGGTCTATCTTCGTTCTCTTCTTCTGCGAGCTCGGCGATGTCGAGGGCTAATTTCTTCTTTATAACTTCTTCTCTTACTTTCGCTAGTTCTTTTTCGGCTTCATAAACGGCACGTAGGCGCAAAGTTTCGCGGCTTAACCGACTAGAGCGCGACTTCGACGAGGCAGCGTCACCACGCGGGTTCGTAATGGCGCGCGTCGCCGCGATGTCGCGCTGTTCGTCAGCCAAAGCATGAGCTTTGCTCCTCGTTATGCATCCGTTTGTCTCCATTTTCACAGTGATCCGGCTTTCGAAGGACTATTATTGTAGATTATTGGCGCAGGGTTCAGGGGATTTGTGAAAATAGAGACACAGTCCGTCCACGAAAAAACTTGTAATCAAAGAAGTTCGGTGACACGCACGACACCACACGAGAAATACGAAAAGAACATTAAACAAATAACGAGGGGCTGTGTCGAAGCCCGAGGTGAGCAGCGGGGTGCTCCGGTGGCGATTTGACCCGCGCGCGCGCACTCTTTCGAATTTGCGAGGCGACACTACTGACAAATAACGAGGGGCTGTATCGAAGCCCGAGGTGAGCAGCGGGGTGCTCCGGTGGCGATTTGGCCCGCGCGCGCGCACTCTTTCGAATTTGCGAGGCGACACTACTAGAAAAACATGGCGGGGGTGGCGTGCTTCCTGCGTCCGACTACCACGTGACGTCTTCGGACGCCTTCGGATGCGCTCGGCCAAGATCGCCACCAGCGCACCGCCTCTCGCTCCGCGCCATCAATTTAAACATAATAAAATAGATTGCTGTGTTGGCAACAAATGCACTTTTACAAGTCATACACTTAAGTCTCTCACACATAGAGATAAATAAATCAAATATGATCAACCAAGCTAATGACGAAGTAATTAGGTATAGTTTGAGTTTGAAAAGGGAAATTTCCCTTTCAAGCGGTGACACGCACAGGAAAAAGAAACTTCATTAATTGTGCCAGTGCTTCGGAAATACGCCCGTCAGAGAAGATAGCACCAAGAAATACTACGAGGATGACATATTTTCAATTTTCTTATTTTTTATTGCCGTGTAAGGTACAACATAATTCAATCAACACAATCTTACGCCACGGTGGGCGTCCGGGCTAAGATCCTTGAGCTGTAAACAACTGAACAAAGTTTAACGTTGAATATCAAGTTGTCAACTCATTGAACAATTACCCCTCCTCAACCCCATGATTAAGGAAGGCGTTTTAAATTTTAATGAATGCAAATTGTCGTTAACAGAAACAGAAACATACACTCATATATGTCAATAGTGACGTGACGTCACTCAAAAATAGACTGCAGAGAATGAGAGAGAAAGAGAATAAGATGAAGCTATATAAACTGCCATAAAAGCAAACAAATTGTTCCGATCTCTTTGGATAAATGTCTCTGGACGACTTATGAACGCTGAGCGATATTGGTGGTGACAGTTAGCAGGGCAGTTCAGTTTAAGGCCTCAAACTGGATGGATTTAACTGTTAGTGGTGAGGCCCCTAGACGTTGCATTGCATCTTGCGTGGCACGGCGCTTTCACCCATATGCCCAGTTTTAACGCTGAAAAAATGTGCCTATCAAAGAACAGAGTATATTTACATATTTCTATGTCAACCTCTATCAGCTTAGTTTAATAAAGTTAGTTCGAAGTATTGATACTAGATGGCGCCCTACCGTGGGCTTCAATTTCCAACATAGTGGTGACAAAAGTATTATTGTCTTCGGTCCTTGATAAAAATCCCTCCAACTTCAACATCATCGTTCTTCTTTTTTTCTTTCTTCATTTCTTTCTTTCTGTTCTTTCCTTTTTTCCCAGAAAGTTCGGGGGATTTTAACACCCTTTTATTAGCTTGATTTATGCATGTTAGTATGTAACGGAAGCTTTGGACATGACTTTGGCCTGCCTCAAAACGTCAGTTTAAATCAAAATTTTACACAATTATCCAGGACCGATGACAATACAATATTAAAATAAAAAATATAAATTAAAATTCATACCTACTAAAAAAATAAGGAAATAAAGTATACTAAAAAAACTGACTGAAAAACACGCTGAAAAATATTGAATTTTATGGTAAAAAAGCGAGGGGTGGTTGTAATCAAAGGGTAAAATTATAAATATTAAAAGGTGTTTTTTTGTTCTATATATCGACGCTAGAAAGCGTAAACGCTGTAACCCTTTGACCGACCCGAAAATACTTTTTTACATATTTGGAAACAAACGCTGTAACCCACATTTCAACGTCCCCTAGGAACTTTAGGATATAACCAAGGTAGCAGTATTGTAGCTTTGTATGAAACACACCAAATATCCAAAATTTACTTTTTTAGTTAGAGTAGATATGGAGTTATGATTATTTTTCAACAAAAAAAAAGTTTGGTGAACAATTTTGCGTTTCAAGGTTACAGCGTTTACGCTTTCTAGCGTCGATATATATATTTTTTTATTGTTCCCCTTAATTTATTATTTTTATAATGGGGGATGAATTCTGTCTAGCCTTACTTTCGGACTACGGGTACTTTCGGACATCTGGACGTTCAGTATGGTAGGTAACCTATTATACAACCCCAGATCCCACTGTCACTTTAAAGTAATGGAATTAATTAAACACCGACCATCAAACAATTACCCCAACTTAAGCCTCCATGATTATCTAGTAAAGACATTTTAAATTACATTCATGCACAGGGAGAAAATTAGGGTGAACATTTTGGTACCTTGTCACAATGAACGTTTCGTCTCCCAGGCGAATCTTAAGCGAGGCCGTCCGAAGCGAGTTCATTGCGCGAAGGACGTAAGGTCGATTTTATATATATCCGGACCACTACGTCTGTGTCACACCTTAGCCTAAACTCTTCCAACCCCTTCCTTACCCCGACAGGGTACTAAAGGGGATGGTACACACAGGAATTAGGGTAAGCCCGCTCTAGAGGCCTGTTATTTTCTATGCATAACTAATTAATAGACATTTACATTGCAAATACTTGAGGACAAAGTTGAGACGAGTTAAGTTAACTGGAAGTGATAAGTAGGTACATAAATATCTACACCACATCATAAAGAAAACAAAAAAAAATCAAGAAAAGAATCAGACTTGACTGTTAGTGTCTGAATGGGCCGGCTTGTCGCTCAGAGCGATATATTCCAGACAACTGTGCATGCAGAGAAATAACTAAAAGTTAATCCATAGATAGACAAACTATTTATAAAATTCCAGATTGAAGATTAAAAAAAAATTGGTTGTCTGTAAAGTTGGTTTACGGACGATATTTTAACGTGACAACGTCATAACAAAACATTGATGAAATGATTGCATACTCTTATGAATAAAATTGAATATTCTTTTAATAATACTAGTAATAAGATTTTTAAAATAGAAGAATAATTAGCCTGTCAAGAAGAGAAGCGAGATAGATGCGGCGCAAGCGTACAACGAGCGTTACAGGACAATGTGTCAACTTTTTCGTGCATGCAACCGGCGTTCATCGATTTATTAGACGTTGTCACGTCAATAATAACAAAGGAAAATAAATATATGAAATAGGAGGGAAGAGGCAAAAAGAAATATAGAAAATATATGATCATAGATGAAGAAGAGAAGATGATGAGGATGATAATGAAACGACCATAGAGTGCACATAATTTAGAGACTGGCTCTCAATAAATAGTTCCAGTAGTAGCTGGAACATACAAAAAAATGATTAGTTTACTCAAACAAAAAATAAGAGAAATTGTTTTATATTTATAGGTACGCATGAACGCACAGTGGTGTCTGCGTCGCCCTATAAGCTAGTTGCTACTTGCTTAATAAATCAGTGTGCATTGAACCGGATATTTGTCATTGCACGCTACCAGCCTATTAGAATAGAAATAAATACACGACAATCGAATTAAATCTGAAAATCTGAAAAAAAAATATGCCCAAGTTCTTACCACTTCAATCCAGTCTAGATCCTTACCTCCAACTCGCGACAAAGACATCCTGACAGTTTGAGATTGTGAGCTGCAGCGGGGGGGGATAAAATTTCTACACAAGTTTAGCCAGAGTAGACATTAATTATATAGTTTAATTATAGTAAATACAGAAAGACCACTTGCCAACCCGCGTGACCGGCTTCCCACACCTCTACCAGCAATCGGTTGGACAATTTTGAGGACAGCTAAGACTCCACACCGATCGACCTTCATAGTAGCGGGTTGTCTTTTATTTTGGTATCGTTGGATTATTGTGTACTCACACATACAAACGTCCTTTATATTTGAGAGTTGTCAAACCAGCGAATTTATACGGAGTGTCAGGGGTGTAGTATAGCTCGGTAACTCGAGGGAAGGATTTATCGCATGATCTATTGATAGTGGAGCTGTTGGAGATAGATACAAAGGACGGTCCCTGTTGCGTAGAGGGTGATAAGTCAACTGCGTAGCGTGAGGTTGCGGGTTAGATTATCGCACAGGGCGAAAAATTGTGTGTATTTGCTCTCAGTCTGGATTTTTGTGGGACCATGACCCTCGTAGTTCCTGATTCCCTATATACAGGGAATCCGAGTCAGGGGTCAGGTTCTGAGTAATTGATCTTGACAAAAAAAAATGCTTATCATTACTAATTATTTTTATTAAACCAACTCCATTACTAAATATTTCAGTAATACTTTTACTAACAAGTATAGTTTACGCCGGAGTTGACAAAGCAAAACACAAAACACCTAGAAACGGTTTTGACGCATCAAAATGGTGTATGGAATTCAACAGGTTTGGATATCTGGAACAATAATCTGCCAAATATTGCAAGGGGCTGAACTGTTCACGCGTCAAATTAGCAGACCTCTGGCTACAATGTGCAATATTATTGTCGCATGCGGTGCTGTGGCATACCGCAATGTCACTTGTTGTTACTCCAGCATCCACTAGGTTTTAGAAAAGTTTATCCATCAGCTCGAGCGTTGTACCGTGTATACCACGGGACACCATCTAACATCCACATTTCACCCATAGGCCGACACCACCTACGAAACTACCTCCAACCTGACGTTCGAAGCGACCAGATTCGAGAATGGGGTGAAGTTCCACTGCGAAGCCTCCAACGAGGTGATCGTGGAGACCAAGGACCATCCCATGCACGCCACAAGGGAGCTGGAGATCTGGTGTAAGTGTTCCATAATATAAGCAACTACTCATATCCACCCGCTGCTGAACACGGGTCTTGCCTCGCTTCCATATTTCATCACAGGGCCCGGTCCAGGCCGGTGGTTCCATTGCATTACTTACTAGAATAATATATTTTTTAAGGTTACTGAAGAACGGAATGAGCACCTGATGGTGAGCACCAGGCCTGCCCATAACAATGTTTGTGTTACCCAGAAAATTGCATAGAAAAATCTTGCGTGGCACTACACTGCCTCCCAACCTGGAGATGTTAATTCCAAATATCTAAAACTTTTAACAAATAGTTTTAACTTCACTTTCAGATCCGCCAATAATCCGAGTGGAGCCAAAAAACATAACAGTCACTGAAGGGGAACAGCTGTTGCTAAAATGTGAATATGAAAGCAACCCTTCTTCTTTAAACGACGTCACTTGGTAAGTACCTACCACTCGCAAGTGGAAAGTCTGTCCTGTCGTTCATCCAAAGGGGTGTTCCTACCGCAGTTCTCGAGGGCTAGGGGCCTCACTACGAATACTTAAATACACCCAGTTTAAGGCCTTACCCAATACGTAACAACAGCCGTTGCTGGTTTTGTGAAGTAGAATATTTGGTTTCAGTATTTTACATTTACAAGATCAACTTACCAGCTTTCTAAATCACTGCTAAAGTTGGCCGTAATATTTTCCTTCTCTGCAGGTACCTCAACGATACGAAACTCAACGTGAGCACAAGCCACTATAAGGGTGGAACCACGGAGCAGCACTCCCTCATCATCTTGGACGCTCGGGGCGAGGACCTGGGGAACTACAGCTGTGAGCTCACCAACGCTGTGGGAAAAGGGAAGAGCGAAGATAAGATTGATGTTAACGTGCTCTGTAAGTATAATTTCATCGACACATGGATTTGAAAATAGACCTTCTAGCTTATAATCCAGACTGTGAACTGTCATGTTGGACCAAATGATATAATCTTTAAGTTAATATTCTTTTTCAAAGTCTAGATTGATTTGTACTACTTTAGAAATTATTGTATCATGATTTATCATTCAGTGAGTTGGAAAAGCAAAGTCATGTTTGGACACTTTTATTTAGAAAATCACTTTATTAAATGGTTTACATTTTAATTGTGCGCTTAGATTTCGACCTTATCGTGATAATGATTAAGCATATAATTAAGTTAATTTTTCATAATTTCTTATAATGTATCAATTCAAATTAAATTAATCCCATAACTACGTGACCTAAAATCCCAGAAGCATTCTCTATGGCCCTTTGCACCCTCACCTCATATGATTAAATCATCGATCTAAACAACAAAATTCCAGACAAACCCCAAGTAAAGCTGGTGATGTCACTACCCAGCCCGATCTTAGAGACGAAACACCTAAACGTGACGCTGACCTGCCAGACGGAGTCAGGGAACCCCGCGCTCCTGGACGAGGTCATATGGTACCTGGACAATGAGATCTTGAAACAGCTTCCTGAGTGCAATAGGACGCATCACGCAGAGGGGAGTAAGGAAGGCAAGTATATAAACTCAGCACAAGGAACCACAAGCAAGAGTAGTAAAGAGATTCAATGAGATATTGACGCCCTTCGTGGCGTAAGTGGGCAATGAACCAACTGCAAAGCGTGAAGTAGCTGCATTGATTCCAGCATATGGCAAATAATTGTGTGAAATACAAGTATTTGCTCTGAGTCCAAGTGTTTTAGGACCATGGTCCTTGTAATTCTTGTTCCTCTAGATACAGGTAATCCTTTTTTAGGATCAGGTTCTACGGGTCAGTTTTATTTGCAACGATGATTAAAATCATCCAGTAAAATAAAAAATCAAATCATTAATATTCAATTGCTTAGATAGTAAAAAAATTAAGCATACTTAAACAAAAAGAGGATATTTTCAACTCTATTGTATTATTTTTACGAGTAATTTGCTTCGAATTTCAGTGTCATTTTAGTTGATTTTTTTATGTCTAAAAAATAAGATTTCAGCGTATTTGAATATGAACTCAGTATTTTGGCTAAAAAATGGTGGCAAAAATACTAACTTTATTTTCCTTTCAGCCAACCTCTGCGATGAGGTAGATCCATCAATGCTGCTCCTCCAGGACACGACGAAGAGTTTCCACGGGAACTACTCCTGCAAAGGAAAGAATATCGCTGGCTGGGGAGAGGAGAGTGAGAAGACCGAGCTGGTTGTCAACTGTAAGCAAATATTTGTTATTTATCTGCTTAAACTAACTGAATGTGACATCATTATAAACAAAACATTTTTAGTAGTGGGAGGCCTCTTCTGCAAGAGACCGCTTTTGTCAGATATTCATCCGCCAAGCAGTAGTGTGCAAACATTACTGTGTTCCAGTTTGAAGGGCATTGTTTCCAGAGAAATTACTGGGCATATGAGACTTAAGAGCCGATGTCCCAAGGTGACGAGCGCAGTGCAGTGCCACGCAGGGTTATGTGGTGCAAGGTTCTGCGGGTGAATGAGTTGTACGTCTCGTCATCAGTCAAATTAAAAAAAGACTACATTGTTCACTTTTTATCACATTTCAGATCCACCAGGGCCTGCTAAGCTGACCTACTCCCCGTGGCGAGTAGTTAAGGACAAGAGTTTAGTGCTGAGCTGCAGCATTAAAGAGAAAGGAAGGCCGGAAGCTCACAGGTAAGATACTTCTTGGTGTAATTTCCTTCTAGTATACGCCTCCTCTTCATGAAATTGAGGGGAGACCTGTGCTCGACAGTGGGCTAATATGGGTTGATGATGATGATGACGATACGCTTAGCTAGTAAGGAAAATGTTTCCAAAGCATCTGTCATGTTAGTGAAATCTGAAGACTGTTAATCCTGGTGGAGGTTGGAGGCAGGGCTGCAGCGGATGACGAGAGCATCACTAGATTCTACCTCATCGGCAACGTCTTTAGCGGTCTTATGAGCTACGACGATTGACTCGAAAAGAAGAAGAACGTCTTTAGCGAAAGTCTTTAAAAAACGAAGCCTAATTTGTACATTATCATTATGAATTTCTTCATACTCGTTTCCAGATACCGCTGGCTTCGCGGCGGTCGGCCTGTCAGCGACATCGTCTCCCAGAATTGGACCATCGATCCAGTCACCCTCGACCATCGCACCAACTTCTCCTGCCAAGGGATCAGCGCTGGTGGCCACGGGGAACCTGCCACCACTTCTATAGATGTTCTAGGTAAAGTATACCTTAGGAGTTGCGATTGCTTTTCATTTGACGTGTAAATGGCTAATGTTTCTGTGACGTAAGTTAGTGATGAGTTAATTGATTATAGTGATGAGCTGATGTTTAAGAAATCGATAAGATTGCCTGAGGTGTAAAATGACAATCGAGTCTATGAACATCTCGCTCCCAGACGCGAACATCGAGATGTTTTTCGATTGTTCCGAGTCGACTAATCGCTGGTGCGTTTTTCTCTCACTGACGTCACATCGTGTCATTCACCTCGACTCAGTATTAGCGTCGTGAACCTATCTCAGAGGCCCTAGTGTGGCCTGACATATTCCAACAGCATAGCGTCATTCAAGATTGATCAAACAAGAGTTTCCTGCTTTGTAACTTAAATAATGATTGTTTATCTTTTCAGCTCCGCCAAGTTTCAAGTACGCAATGAATCACTACAGTGGTGCTCTGTACAAATCACAGGTAATGAATAACAAAAATTAAAAACTTAAAAAAAATACTTTAGTTTCTTGATGACAAAGGGACTGGCTCATATCTCGCATCGATAGATTTTGCTATTCAACATGGAAATGCTGCCAGTGTTTTTGACATTATCCATGCTTCATGGACACCCTCTTTTGTTACATTTTTAAAGATTTATAGTTTTTTGTTTTTAAATTAGGGTTTTTGATATATATATTTTTTATTCTCATATTTTTTTTTTTAGTTTAGAATATTTTTTTTTTTGCTTTTTTTCTCTTTTTTTTAGTTATTATTATATCCTCCTCACGAGAGTGATGGAAGACCCGTGATCCATATGGGTTGATGATGATGATGATGATAAGATAGATAATCTCTTTATTTAAACACTACAGCACAAAGAAAAAACTTGAAAACTAGAACAAAACAAATTTGACATTTAGTGTCACAATGGGCGGTGTTATCGCTCAGAGCCATCTCTTCTAGACAACCATGCACGGAGAGGAGCAACGAGGAGATCGGATGATTATTATTATTTATTTGATTTTTTGTTGTTCCTTTAATATCTTTTTATATTTTTATTTATTTCCAGAACATATCCCTGTCTTGCACGGTGGAGTGTGCCCCCCTCTGTAGCGTGGACTGGCTGAAGGACGGGCAGGTCATCGACCCCGACAAGACAGACCGCTACTTCGTGGTGTCAAGAACTATCGACCCTCAGGGTAACAGGAACGACTTCGAGGCTACCGAGTCGACTCTGGTAAGTCGACTGCAAAAAACCAACCCTAAATTAAAACTCAAAATTCAAATCATTTATTCCACCATTGATAAACACAGTATCGTCAGTTTAACGGATTATTGACATATTTGAGCGATGCAGTGCATTAGTGCTAAATATTTCCACATAAAAACGAAAAGAATGACTTACGGTTGGCGCGAAATACAGTCTCGTTTACATTAGTGACCCGGCGTAGCTCTAAAAACGAAAAAACTGTTTGAAGTTTAATTTTCTCGCCATAAAGTTTGAGAACAAAATTAAAAAACAGCGTCAAATTTTCGTTTTCTTGGCTGTAAACTGTACAAATCGGCTCTTCTTTCCAGCACTGGAACATGTCGGCGTGGCCGCACGGCGTGCTGGACCGCACGGCGGACACGGCCGCCTACACGTGCCGCTCGTCGCGCAACTCGGCCGGCCCGGCCGTCAACAGCACCACTAAATTCGCCGTTGAATGTAAGTATGCAGATCTGCTTACCTTTACTTGTATATCTTGGAGTGCCAATCTTATCTTAAGCAGTCAACCGCACGACCAACTTCAGATATTTTTATAATACGACCTATTGGACGTGATTCTTACACTCAAACTTTCGCACCCAGCTTGTACACGAAGACAATTAAGGTTCAATTTCGCATTGAGCATCACTGCTGAGCCGATTTGCTTGTCTAGCCACGGGTGCGACTCTATACACTCCATAGTGTTTCCCCATACAACAAACACAACAGTTGTTTTCCCACACTCGCGGCAAGTTATGAAAAACACGACAGTTGTGTTTCAGCACTGAAGGTGTTAAGGTTCAATTTCGCAATGAGCAGTTTAAAATGATTTTATCAGGCAAGCTAGTCAACGCAAGCTAAAATCACTCCAATTGCTTTGAAATTGGATATGGCAAGGATTCCAATGTTGATTGGTGGTTGACCTTGAAACAGGAAGAAGATAGATGATTAAATTCATTGTTGTTGGAAACCATCCTCGTCTTCCTCAATAGTTCATTAATTGTTGAGGATCGTGACTTCTTGGAACTACGTCTATAAGTTGTTTCCACTAACTCCGGCTTCTTCGACTTTGTGTAATACCATGTTTAACTGGCATTTAGTCGTGACATCTACTCAAACCAACGTATTCGGCTCCGAACTCTTGGTTTTTGTTATCAATACATCCTTTTTTTCAGATGAACCAGAAAACATCACAGTGACACCAAAAATAGTGTCAGTTATCGAAAACGAAATACCAGGAAAAGTGATTTGCTCAGCGATGTAAGTTGAATTTCTGGAGACTTATCAGCTTATTCTGACTCTGTAAAAAGTGCAATTGAGTTTGGTTCAGTGAGGCGATTGATCTATTTCGTATGGAACTGACAAGTGTCGCTGCTAATGAAATTTAAATTGAAATAAAAGCAAATTTCTTTTACAGGGGCTTCCCAAAACCATCCTACTCTTGGCGACGCGACCACCCATCCAAATCAGCGGGCAAAGACCACACCAACAACTCGCTCGTTCTGTCTTCCTCCAACACGTTGCTCCTCGGACCAGTTCAGAGGAAAGACAACGGCGACTACATCTGCGAGGCGTATAACAGGCACGGCTCTGTCAACACGACCGTCTATTTGGACGTTATGTGTGAGTTTCCAATGTTTCAGTTACTTTTCGAATGTTTCAGTTACATTTCAAATGTTTCAGTTATATTTTAAATGTTTCAATGGCGTTTTGAATGTTTTAGTTTCACGTTTCACGTTATTTCGTGTTGTTTCGTGTTGTTTCGTGTACTTTTTTGTTTTGATTCAATCGACTGAAGCCATAGGCTGCTGAAATGCAGTTTATACTATTTCGGGGGCCTATGGATTCCACACGAAATTGTAAAATTAATTATTTATGTCAATAAATAAATTTGTATTATTTTTTTCTTGTAATCGTTCCTACTTTAAGTTCTTTGTTTAATTCTTCACATACCTCCTCTCCAAAATGATTCTTGGTCATGTGAATTTCCACAAGAGGTTTTCCTTCGCCTTAGAGCGAGTAATAATTAAAAACACCTCGTTAAATGAAAACATAAATATAATATTTTATTAATGTGTTTCTTTTACAGATATCCCTGAGTGTGGAATAAAACAATCTGAGATCGACGGGGACCAGGTCCTCGTCTGCACTGCGTTCGCTAATCCTGCGGAGGTGATCAACCTTTTATATTTCATAATATATGACATCATCATCATCATCACTATATTCGTCCACTGCTCGACGTAGGCCTCTCCTAGTGAACGCCAACGAGCCTGATCTTTGGCTCTCTTCATTCAGTCTTTGCCAGTCGTGTTCCGCAAGTCGTCACACCACCGCTGGCGGCGTCCTACACTACGTTTGCCTAACGCAGTCTCTATTTTGGAAACTGTCTGGCCCATCATATCAAATTGTCATTTGACCTGGATTCAGAACTTTTCGATATAGAACGATTCGATTCGATTTGATATCGTTCTCGTATCGAAAGTTTTTTTCGAGCTATTTCAGACAAATTTATTTGTTAATTAATATAGCACAGCCACATCGTACAGATTAATACCTAATTAGATGAGTTTGGACAAGGTACAATTCTGATGTGTACGACAAGTACGGCACACAACACAAGTACAATCGAAGTGCACAGGGCAAGAATTTGTGTGAATCACAGGTATTTGCTCTGAGTCTGGGTGTTTGTTGGAGCATGGTCCTCGCAGTTTCTGATTCCCTAGATACAGGGAGTCCTATTTATGGGTCAGGATCTATGCGAGTGATCATGATGGGTTTTTACCAGCTCCCGGAAGGTGGGTTATGTCATTCGGTGGTATGTGTGTGTCCTATAGCATAAATGACTTGATGGGTTTTGCCAAAAAATTACATAATCACGAAAGTGACATAGGCTGCATTGGTTATGGATTTTTGTTTACTTAAATAAATATTCTTTATAATTCAAGGTCAAATTCAAATGGAAGCTCAAAAATGATAATGACAGTCTGACCAACGAAGAGATATGGGACGAGGGAGACAAGAGCTTCCTCCGGCTCAGCACCAGCGTGGATGTGTACAGGACATACCTGTGCTATGCCAACAACAGCGTCGGCATGTCGAGGGCATGCGAGAGAGATGTTATGGGTGAGTAAACGTTTCTCACTTTCGCTCTATCTGTCCATCGTCATTCCATACAAGAGATGATTTAACAACCCACACATATACATGACGTTTTTACACGTGCCACATGTGTGTGTAAGTACTCAAAGATACTACGCGACCGAAACAAAAGACAACCCGCCAGTATGAAGGTTCATCCAAACCGTTTGCCTATTACATTTGGCCGTGTTATATTTACTCGGGTTGTGGGGAAGCTGTTTGAGGTGGGGATTGGTCATTCTGTATATACTGCTAAATACTATAATAGGCTATCATTTTTACAAAACGTTACCTAAATATTTTACTACATTATACCAAGATGTTTTGTCGTTAACTTAACTAGGTGTAAATAATAATAGAATTTTTTCAAATAGATTTTATATGAATTTTATGATTTGCAGCCAACTTGGAAAGTTTCAGTGAGTATATATTTAGAAAGTTAAATTGTGTTTACTGATGTTTGGTTGTATTTCTTTTTCATAATTAGTAAAAAAAAAAACCGATCTTAGATTATAAACATACTTTTTTATATTGTAGTGTTTTAGGTTTCCAAGACATGTTGTCATTTTAACTTCACTTAAAAGTTTTTATTTTGCTACCAACAATGTCAAACAGACTATCACTAAAACTGTAGTAATTATAACTCTAATTATTATAAAAGTTATCTTCAACAACTTATTTTTTTTTACTGAGTGACGAGATTAGCAAGTCATTCACCTGGTGGTTAACGCTAGTGCCAGTGCCACCCAGAACTATGCATTGCATAATCCTGCACGGCACTGCACTGAGCTCGTCACTTTGTGACACCGGCTCTAAAGTTTCATAAACCCAGTAATTTCGTTGGAAACAGCGCCTTTCAAACCGGAACACAGTAATGTTTGCACGCTACTGCTTGACGGATGAAGCAAAGGCAAAAAAGGTGAAAGGGTCTGGCAAAGGTGTGGTACTTCCCCAGGCGGTCTCCTGCAGAAGAGGCCTCCCGGCCTCCCACTACAAAACCTGATACTGAACCTGACACTTCTTGAATTTTAATTCAACCCACTAGTATGAAAGTTCATACAAACCGTTTGTATGAACTTTCATACTAGTGGGTTGAATTAAAATTCGAGAAGTGTCAGGTTCAAATTCAAGGTCAGGTATACAAATTGACATACTACAATACACGCTATATTTTCTATGGTGGAATTAAAACTATGTACATTTCCTCATATCTTTTCCAATGTAGATTTCCGCAAAGTAATATTAATCTATTAACTTTCTTTCTAATGTAGCTGATTCCTCTCCTTCTAGGTACTAAGGTCTGGTGGCGAGACCAACAGAAGCTGATCCTTATTGGAGGCATAGCTTTAGCTGTGCTGGTCATCACAGTCATCCTCTGCATCATCATTGTTTGCATCTGCAGGCGCATGCGGGCGAAATCCAAGTGTAAGTATGCTGAAACATTTGAAGTGACCTGAAACATTCTTGAATTGGGTTGAAACATTCTTGAAATGGTATGGAACATTCTTGAAATGGGATGAAACATTCTTGAAATGGAATGAAACATTATTGAATTGGTTTGATACATTTTAAATTTGGATGACACATTTTGAATTCGTGTGAAACATTTGCTCTTTGCAGTTTTTTTTAAGTCAGATTAAACACTTAATAACACATTGAATAATTGTTATTTGTACAAAACAATCTAACACAAATCTATAATGACAAATTATTTATAATTTGGATCAAACAATTTTGCTGATTTGCTCAGAGCAAATCAGAAAAATTGTTTGATCACTGTTTTAATTTTGTTTGCAAGTGGAAAGTTGTGAAATAACTTAAATTATATATTTTGTTGTTGCTAAATGTTTGGTGTTGCATTTTGTATGCTTTGTTTTGAATGCAATAACATCATAAAATAAAAAAAATATTATAAATAATAACATTTTTTTACCATTTTTGATAACTCTTTATTTTGTAATGTCTTGTTTGCCTTTATTTTTGTTGCGTTTCTCAATCTATCTTCCATGAACCATCACGTTTGAAATTAATTTAGTTTTACTTTAACTAATCTGTTTTTATTTTGTCTTTTCCGGACGCTGCCTACTAAAAACTAAACCACATCGATTAACTAACGAACTCACATGTAGACAATAACCCAGTTGAATTAGAGGAGAGAGAGAAGTGAGTATTTCTTGTTTCATTTTCCAATTTTAGATGAATGTCTAGTCTAGATTTTTTTTTTATATCAGCTTGGAAGTTTCTAGATACATTTTTACTTTCCTTTTTTAGTAATAAATAATTTAGAGTGCAAAGTAGATTTTTTTACCTTCCATTATTAGTAATAGTAGACCAAATGTTGGTAACTAGAAACTTTTTAGCGTTACTGTTTCTTGTTTTAATATTTTATGAAAATGCCTTACTAAATTATGTTTTTATTTATTATTTTATTTTATATTGAAAAAATTAAGTAGATTAAAAATGAATTTTTGATTGTTTTAATTTTTGAGATTGGTCACGAAATTTGGGGTTATTTTTTTATAGAATGAGATTAGTAAAAATGGAAAATTTTCAGCGACACCGTTGGTCCGAGCCGATTCATGGCACACATTGTCGATGCCACCCTCGAGGTCACCTCTTATAGTGCCCGTCCAGAGATACTGACCTCTCGAGGTCAGGTCGAGGTCATATTCCAAGGTCAATGAGTAAAAAGTAATAAGGTCAAATGAGTTTGCGAGTTTTGTGTGCTTGGACCAACGGCTGTTAGTTTTTTTAATAAAAAGATTATGATTGTTTAGATTTCTAGTGGCATGTATTTTATTTTTACTCTTGACATTTAACACTATTTATACATGTTTTATTTTTATTTATTTGTTATATTATTTTAAAAGTTTTAATTCAATAATAATGCATTTTTGGCTAACCAATTTCATATAATTATAATCATAATGTTTTAAAATTTATTAAAGTTAATAAATTTAATAATAAATTTTTGTGTAGGTTTTTAACAGCACTAACTCCAGACGTATTGAGATTGACTACAATTAATAGTTCAGGTATATTTTTACTAACAAAATTATAATATCTTTATAATTTAGATGGAGAATGCTTTCTGTTTTTTTATCGCTGTGTTTTGGCTAAACCATTTTTGAGAATCATGTGTGAAGTTTTGTAGAGATCGAGAAGTAGTTTGACAGAATTTTGAGTGAAAAAAATACTTTTAACTGTAAAAATCATTTACTATGCATGATTAAGTGTGGAAAGCATTCATCCTGTATCTTATTTATTTATGTAAGCATTGTTTATTGAAAACATATATAAGTATTTAGCATTTATGCATTGGTTGGACATGTTACAGTTCATTGTCAATTTACAGTGACATTAATATTTAATACTCACTGCATGACTCTAATATCATTTTGTTTTGATTTTTCATTCAGTCCGGATGGTAGCTGTTTAAACGAGGTGTCTATAGCCCAATCTATTATATCACAAGCTTTACCAGCCTTGTCACCGAGAATAAGCCTATCTTTTAGTCCGAAATCATCGGATAGGACACGGCTAGTAGATTCGCAAAGTTACAATTTAGAAATGAACAAGTTTAGAGAAAACACGAGCTTGCAAGCTAACTTGACGCAACTAGAATCGACAATTAATGGGAACGAAGAAACTGAACTGCGGACACCCAAATCTGAGCCTAGAAACGAAAGCAATAAAGGTCAAGCTGTAACGCCTAACAAATGGCCTTTGAAACCTGGAGTGCTTGTCCATGTTAACTCTAACCACACGCTTAGTCCTAAAAATCAAGCTAGATTCCAAACAAATGTAAATAAGGCTGATGGAAATGAAGAAGCTAATTTAGGTCTTCTTGAAAGGAACGTAAACAAATCTGATGAAGTTAGCCCTAAGACAGAATATTCGAAAAAGAATGGTAAGCCAAGAAGACATACTCAAAATGTGGTAACAGGGATTATAAGAAATCTCCGAAGGAAGAGTGAGAATGACTCTGACGATGAAAGTGGAAAATATAAGAAGATTAACAAATCCAACAAACGGGCAGTTTCTTTAGTAAACTTGAATAAGTCGGGCTATGCGCTTCCAAAGAGTAGGCTACGATCGTTTTTTCAAAGTGATACACCTAATGTTATTGTGACCGAAGGAGGTAGATTACCTTTCATTACGTATATTTCTTTCTTTCTTGACACGACTGCGGCAATGTGTGGGACATTAACTTTTACTTCCATAAAACCACTTATAATTACAACAAATTTATATCTACTCACTACTCCCATTTTTACATCTGACATTTAATCACCTTTGTCTCGTACATTGTCATCACTTTACCACATTTCACTATCAATACAGTCCTTTTCACTTACTGCTGATTCAGTTTTTGCTTTTTTATTATCATTTGCTTTATCTGTTTCAATAGCGTTACTGTTAAAAGCGGAATCACTGTCGTATGCACCATGTTTCATCGTTTTATTTATTGAATACTGCATTAAATGCTCACAGAAATATGGTGATTCCGTTTTATCTAATATTTGGCTTAATTTTTGTCGCATGATTTTTGTTTTTTGTTTGATTTTAACACTGGCATGTTTTTAGTTGTATCGTTCAAAAGGCCTGATAGAATCGCCGCTATGAGTGTTAAAGTAAAGCCTTTTAATGGGTCGCAACCGAGAACTACCAGGAAAAGGAAAAAGCCGGGAGATAGTAAGTATGCATGGATTACTTTAAGCTTGTTATCCGCTTCTTTTGTTTATATTTTTTACATACCTACCCACTTTTAATAAATTTACTTTATAAAAAGTGAAAATTTTCAAAAATAATGAAACACAATAACACCAGAGTATTTGAAGTAAATCAAATTGCACCCAAAAATTAGGCACTGATATTATTTTTAATATAACACCGAGAGCGATAGATAAAGAAGAAAAGCAAAATAACACAGATATTGAATACTACAATAAAATTAATAACCACGACCTATAAATGAATCGCACGGCACACAAACCCATTCAAAGTTTTTCACAGGAAATAATTTTGAACCTTTTGTGTTCCCCAGGCCCACCTACGAATGGCGTAGATAATGCCCCCAACGGGACTCTAGGGGATCCGGGTCTCTACGAGAACCTCCCCTTCCACGGCCTACAACAACCACCTAATAAGGTAATAATTATGATGATTAATTCAGTTTTAATTTGTTGTGTTCATTAAGTTTAGGTCCGATGAGCACCAAATGATTTTTGAAATCATTTACCTTAAATTTTGAAAAATATACTTACCAAAATGTTCCCTATTGACATTAAAGTTATCCAACAATATGAGTATTTCGAATACTATGTGATTTGTTTCTCGTCGGACACTTTCATTATTAATAAAGCATGACATTTTAATCAATTAAAATCTGTTTAAGTTACTACAATTTCATCATCCTTAGCTATCTCAATTTGAACTCTAAGTTTATTTTTGTTGCTTGAATATTAATTTGCATTTGGTCTAATTTTGTTTTGTGTTTCTATTTTATTTGCATGTGTACTAAAGCCAGTGCAAGCGATCCAACCGAGAGTGGTTGAACCGAACCAAAAAACTACAAAAGGCATTGAGGCACTCCAAAAACAATTGACTACTAACCCGTCTTTTACCCCAAGAATCGTTTGCCCACCGTTCGTGCAAAACGCGATCACATATCCAATGGGAACTCCATCGCATTCTATTAACTACGGAATACCAATGCTGTCACCAATACAACAGATGTATCCGCTACACCAAACGGTTTTACTCAATCCATATTTACCACCGATGCAAAATTCCTTCTTGAAACAATTCCCAACTATTGACGAAGAAATGTCAGAAACAGAGACTAGAAAATTTTCATCTCTTAACACTAGAACCAGTAAGAAGCTACCCCAGTTTCAATCAATGAGACTTGTGAGAAAGAGAAATATAGAAAGATTCTATCCCAATACTGAATATGGAGAAAATTTCACTGAAATTAACAATAATAAGAATCGGGACTCTAATAGCGATAAAGAAAACAGTGAAGATAATATTTATGAGAATTTTCCGTCAATGCTACAAGTTCAACCAAATATAAGTGGAGTGGAACAATTTGAAAACTTGACAGACTCAATCCAAGTTTGTGAAGAGACTACAAACGATATGAATCTGTCCACTAACTCGTTAAACAGACCTGTGCCTGCTCCGAGAACCAAAATATCGCCTCTAAACTCGCCTCTAAAGACCGATCACGTTTATGTGAATCTATCAATGCCTTTGATAAGTACAAAATTATCTAAATCCTCCGATACGGTTGATGCTCCAATCAGGCCTACAAGGTCAGTAGAAAGTATAAAGACTATGTTTGAAGATGACACAAAAAACGGAGATAACGATGAAAATGATAGTGATGGCGAAGAAGAAAGTAAAAAAGAAACTAAGTTGGTCAAGCCAAACATAGTTGGAGCGACACCAAAAAGAAAAATACCGGGAATGCTACCATCGACGTCGTTAGTAAAATCTGTTGTAAATCAACTCAATGATCAGGGAATTAACAAAGTGGGTTTGCCAAAAAAGCAAGTGATATCGCCAAATAAGACCTTACAAATACCAAAGTTGAGTGAAAAGCCTGTGCCAAAGAGATCTGTCATCAGACGTAGCAACTCGGTTCAGAGTAGTCTTGCATTGGAAAGCGAAAACGGTCAGGTATAATGCTTCTTATTGTTTAGTTTCATGTTCCATGTTCGCAACGTCACTCTGTGTTAACGGTTACTAACATACTAATTTCATTTTCAGAACACTAATATACTACAGCAACAATACATGCAAAAGCGCAACCATTTCACTAACCTTAGCTCAAAAGGAAAAAACAAGAAAAATTTTCAAATACCGCTGCAAAAGCATCACAGCTTCTGCTACTTTCAGCCAATTAGAGTAGACAAGAGAATCCCAGTAGACCAAGAGAGATCTTATAATAATACGATAGGACCCTTAATCTACCAACCCGCAGAAGCACAATACTACACCAAAACATTAAATAGGACAAGAGAAAAGAATAGTCAGAAACTGAATCGCTTGAAAAAGTCCGAAAGCTTAAGAGAAAAGCTATCGTGTGTTGGAGTGTATGATAATTACGAGAAACCCAATTATCCCGAACCCGAATACAGCGAATCGGAAAGAAAGTCCTACTTACAGCTACTAAAAGGGAACTACATATCAAATTCTACGAGAAACTTAAGCCCTGAGCAAAATTATAATCCGAATTTTAACACAATGGGTCCCAAAGAGGATAAGCCTAAGCATAAAAAGTTAGTGTACGCAGATTTAGCTTTAGGTAATCATAACTTAAAATTTAAAAATACAGTCAATTCAAATAGACATCTGTATGATACGTATTCTATAGGGTCAGATAGTGCTAACAAAGATAACACTAACCTTAGTAATAAGAATACGGCTAGTAGAAAGAATCACGGACAACCGAGGAGCGACTACGCTACGCTCAAATTCAACGAAATAGATGTATGAGAGGTGAGTTCGAATTTACTTACATATAATGTCACGGTCACTAGCATTAGTAACTAGCGTTTTAAACGGGATATTTTCCACAAGGCATGGCACATGGACTGGACATGGTAAATATTCCGTTTCCAAGAACAATACTGTTGAATAAACTATATATTACAGATTTACCTCACATTTAATAAGTAACCGTACCTGTAGTTTGACTTACTTGTTTACAAATGTATCTGTTACTATGAAAACTACTAAATTGACTTTTTAATCATGTTAGATATTATATTTATTTTGTTATTAATTTCAATAATCGTTTTTTCCGCCATCTGAACTTTTGCCTTTATTATTATCCAATTTGCAATGGTAATATGTGCCGTAGTGAAAATATCCATTGCTTAGTCAGCATGATTTTCCAAAATTACAAAAAGCTTGACAATCACATATTAATGCAAATTATATGGTAAATAGTTTTTTGAGAAGCATGTCTGAGCAGTGTTGTGATCGTTTCTTTCTGTTTTCTAGGAGCGCTTTACCAAGAGTGACACGTACATATTTTAAAATTAAAAGGTAATTTTCAAAATTAATTTTAATTTGCTTTTCGGTAGATGCTTTACATGTTTTATTTATTATTTCATTTAAATCTTCAAATAAATGTTTGGTTATATTGGTGGGGATATATTTTTTGCACTAACATGATTTGTTTGCACAATTTTTTCAATGTTAATTAGTATTTATTTTGTATTTTTGTAATTATTATCAGATTATTCTTCATTATAATATAATTTTCTTACGCTTTGACTAAAAACTAAACAACATATTTTTGCTTAACACATATTACCATTATAATTTATATTAAGTACCGATACTATTAGATATTATTTTATATTGAACTAAATTTACTAGTAGAACAAAAATATACAAAAACCCCATTAAATAAATTTGTTTCTTCATCCCCGGTGGTTGGAAGTTCTCGTTGTACACGATGTTATGACGCCACTCACTTGTTTATTTGTCTTTTTTTTAATTTTTATAAGTCACAGGATACATTTCGCTCCAAGTTTGCAACAATCACTAACAGATGGCGCAAATATCAATAATTAAGAAAAAAGTTGAGTCCAAAAGTCAACTGATATTCTTTGTATGACCATTTTGGTTAAACTCTCACAGTACCTATTTTTACAGTAGTATTTTTGTTATCGTTTTCATGCAATATATTTTTGATTGTTGGCTAAAAGGATCCTTGACAGAACTCAATTCCGATTAGTATTTTCAGTGTTCTGTTCTTCCACAGCCCTTCAGACCTGAAGACGCGTTCATATACGCGGATGCTGATATGAAAGACTACGGGCCGATAAACTACAAGGCGGCCTCCATCTACGCCCAAATGAAGAAGGTCAAAGAACAACAGAAAATGCAAGAGGTTTACGACAAGAATCATCCAGAGGAAGACCTTCTTTGATGAAAATGGTTTAATTGTCAATGAGTATTATCTTCTTTTTTAACTCATGTTGTAAACTTTTTAAAAAGCTAACTTATTTGTATTTGTTGTCTACCAATATTTTTTTTTTTTTTGTGCCAGACAAAGACCTTATACTTTTAACAAGGTCTTTGGTGCCAGATCAATAAATAACTAAGTGAACGTGTTTGTTTTGAACCAATTAAGCATTAATGATATTGAATTTCCAATCTTACTTTTTTTAGTATAATATTAAAATAATTAATCAATTGACATTTAAACTATTTTCTAAATTATATTTATAAAAACTTGGAATATGACAAATGCACTGAAAAACACCCAAACAAAATATTTTAAAACCTAAATTAATGTACAGTTAGATTGTTGCTGTAAAAATATTAATGTAAATAATAAATAATTATTATGTGTAAATTTAGCTTAAATCCCGGAAAATCTAATTTAGATTTATTGCTGAATAAAACTAAATTAGATTTCTACACTGTACGCTCATTTAGTGAAACTAAAAGAAAATTGTACTTAATCCCGGCTCTGTCAACACTTTCCTTTTATATTTCTGCACACAGGGTATTTTTATTTATTTTATTTTTTTAAATGGAACGGAAACGATAGTTCAAATGTGGTACCTATATTTTTATTTACACAAGTAATATCCTATTGCTACGGCTACCTAATTTATGCATTTGTACCCAGCGTTGTTTTTAATGTATCTTTTATTTTTTTCAAGATTTATGCTTTGTATAGAATCACAGCAGTTTAGTAAATTATGATATCCGTCCAAGCGGGAAAATACACAAAATTAGTTGATTTTAGCTAATTACCATGTCTAAGTGTATAAACGTTAGTGTAAAACTCGAATAAATTGTATATTATACATAATTAGTCACCGGTCTAAACCCAAAGATAGTGAACGTAGAGAATTTATAAGAAATGCACGAACGAAATGTGTGCAGTTGTGCAGTTTTGCACAAGTTTTGTAGTTATGTTCACGTTTTAATGATAAGGCCCGTAGCATGATCGGCATTTAATATTTTTTACAATTTTTACTAATTTTTTACGAACTATTTTTTTTTTAATTTTTTATTTAAGTATTTCTGTTACAGCATAGTAAGGCGTTATGATTAACATCGCTTTTAATTAACATACATATTGTAATAATGCGATGATAGTCTGAAAATTGTTAACAATTGTTAAATGTATCGATTTCTCAAAAACTACTAAGTAAAACATTTTGTATCTGCAAAACAAGAAAATTTCAGTTTTCATAAAAAAAAATTGTCTGTTTTTCCAAATGCTTACTATAAGAAGTTAATTCTTAAATGTAATTGTATCATTATGACTAGTAACAATTGCTATTTATTTATGTAATAATTTTTCACTGAGTTTTGATGTCTTACTAATGGTCGTCGAAAGTTTGAAACATTTTATAATGTTTCAACTATTTTTTTCTTCTGTTTTTTATTGTATTATTTAATGAAAAGCACTATAAATCATGTGCTCAATTATTTGACAAGCAGCATAGATCTGACGGAATAATAATTATTATATAATTACGTTTTTTTGATTTATCGCTTATTTATCTTTTAAAGTGCATAGTTTCAAAGTCCTCGTATCATGTGATTCTAATAGATAATTCAAATTACGTGAAAATACTATTATCTTTGGTTAGTCAATTATGATCTAATAATCGGTTTTTTTTTAACAGTATCGTATGGTCACGTTGATATTGGATAAAATCGATCTAAAAATACATCCGATCGATAAGCTCTTTGTAAAACTAGAAATATAATTAAATAACGATAGCAATTTTGTACATAAATGAACAACTTGTTATAATATTGTCATATAGTGTTAATAAATTAATTTATGGATTTTTATTTACAATTGTTTTATTTATTCGTCATCATCGTAGACAGCTCATCCAACCCACTGCAGCGCATAAGCCTCCTCCCTCTTACGGCATTCATCTCGGCTTTGAGCCGATCTGGTCCAGGAGGCACACCATGACCTCTTATAGCGATTCAATTGAAGACCTAAACTGAACCGCGTCGCATAATCGTACCGTGACGTGTTATTTTGTATGTTGCTGCCATTTTCAACCTTAAAGGGATCCAGTTTATGTTGAAAATGGCAGCCACCTAAATTGAGTCGCTGGTAAGCCATTTTACCAATTCCTAAAGTTTGTGCATTTGTTTGTCTGCTTTACACGCCGCAATGGCTAAACGGATTTTGATAAGATATTGTATTTGGATTCTTTAGTTTTTAAAATAAAACATAAGAAACTATTTCACGCAAAAATAAACAGTTACTGAGGGATAATTAATAGTGTAGAATGGGGAAACCGCGGGGCCAAGCCAAAAAAAAAAGTATTTAAAAATTTAACTAGTTTATGCCAAATCAGGTGATGGTGAAGGTTTTCCTACTTAACTGATCTGTTATCATATTCAACAGTTTGTATCGTAAAACAATAAAGTGAAAAATAAAATAATAATTTATATATCTTATCAGAATGTAACACATTATATAGGGCATCGGAATTAGTAACATTATTTGTGATTATTCGCTTGACAACAATAAATAGGATAAATATCATTGATAGCCATAAATCCTTACCTATATTATAAATGCGGAAGTAACTCTGTCTGTTGCTCTTTCACGCCTAAAATACTGAACCGATTGAAATGAAATTTGGTACAGAGATAGTCTAGAGCCTGAGAAAGAACATAGGGTACTTTTTAATGCGATAAAAGAATTGTAAGGGTTTGAAATAGGGGATGAAAGTTTGTATGAAAGCTACATTGACAGCGAGTAACATAGGCTATTTTTATCCCCATAATCTCGCGGGAACAGGAACTACGCGGGTGAAACTTAGTTAGTTAGTTAGCTAGTTTATCATAAGATGTCGAAGAAGATATTCCATGACTAAAAACAATTTATTATCACTCTATTTTTATCAGTCGGTTGAAAAGGAAAGCGAACGTGTCGGAATCTAAGCACCAACCGGGGAAAAATTAAATTGCAGTCAGTTAAATATTTAAGCTTGATAGTTGATACGAAGAAACCTTTTCAAAAATGCATACTTATTCCTGAAACATTTTTTTTGTTCTGTTTCAATGTTCGCAACACAATCTATCCCATCCACCTACCTTACCTACCTTGTTTACCCATTATTACAAAATGGCATTCCCAATAATCTATACTTAATATATAAAGCTGAAGAGTTTGTTTGTTTGTTTGTTTGAACGCTAGGATCTCAGGAACTACTGGTTCGAATTGAGCAATAATTGTTGTGTTGAATAGTCCATTTATCGAGGAAGGTTATAGGCTATATAACATCACGCTACGATAGGAGAGGACCAGCAATGAGGAATGAGGCAAAAACGGGAAAAAAATATTGCTTCAAAGTAACATGGAGGCTTTTAACATGGGAAAGGAGAGTTATAGCAGAAAAATTATGCGGGTGAAACCGCAGGGCCTAGCTAGTAAAAAAATATTTACCAATTATAAATAAAACAAACAACTACAAATTAATTTTAAATGTATTTCTAAAATAACATAGTGTATTTCACATTATCTAAAAAATATATCACAGCCTTGCTTGTCATAAAACGCTGCTTTAAAAATATATTTATTACGCCTTAATTTCCATAGTCGCAGGCTACAATGAAACACTTAAAAATAACCCTGTTTTTTAGCAGTCGGGTCAAAATACAAAAGATGGGAAAGCCAATAAGAATATTTGCTTCACATTTTTATCTTAATTACTATGGAAAATGGAACTCAAACAAGTGTCATAAATATATCTTCAAAAACCAGCCCTCCCTTTCAACCAATTTACAATTTTTACCTTACATTAAGTATATCACAAATTTTTTATTTTTTTTCAAATGAACATCACTTTACATAAATCACATTTTCATATTTACAACAAACTAATCAATTGTCCTCAATAATTACACACCCAGTCCGCCTAACAAACCTTTCATTCAACCGTGATTTTTTATTACATTACAATTAAATTATTTACAATTCACAATATTTACCTAGAACCAATTCAATTCATTATTTATTGATATAATTATTTAAATAAAATTAATCTAATTTAATGGCAGACAAATGTTTCTAAAGGAAATATAATAATGCAAACACTTTACACTTTAATTTTTTTTTTCACTTTTAAATGGAAAACTATTTTGAACACAAGCAAACGGACAGATTGTAATAGTTTCAATAAGGCGTTTATGAAAAAAAAAAAACGATTTTCTAAACTTTCAATATACTAAAAAAAATGCATGACTGTTATAAGATGACACTTTACTTATTAATTTTAAATGAAAGTGGAGAAAAATCAATGTTATGTTCGTAATTTATATTTCAATTTTATGTTGATTCAAAAACTAATTAGAATGAAAGAAGTTCTAGGCAAATTCATATCTCTATAATTTATCGAAGAATGGTGTTGTATTGTAATCGATACAACTTGCAAATAATTAAAAAAAAAACATAGATTCATGAAAACACACATACATAGAAACAGAGAAAAACATGACATAACATGCAACATTTTCATGATAGAAACATTCTATGTTATTCGTATTTGGCTTACTAGATTTTTTTTTGTGGAGGATAGAAATTACCTTATCTACAATAAACTTGGTCCTTCTGTTATTGTTATCACTAATCAAGAACGCAAAGCACGTGCTCAGAAACAAAAAGTACTACTTCATCATCATCATTATCATCAACCCATAACGTCCCACTGCTGAGCACGGGGCTCCCCTCACTTTCGTGAGGAGGGTTAGGCCTTAATCCACCACGGGGGCCCGGTGGAAAAAAGTAAAGGTATAACTTACTAATCACAATTACAACTCATACATATCTTATTATAGTAGGTACATAATACAATCTATCCCAGCGATAGGCGAGTCCAATAAGTTTTAATCGATTGTTCCGATATCTCGATGGCTCTCATGCACTGAAATCGAAGTTACTTTTAAACATCCGAAAGTGCCACCAACTGCGACTATTAATCCACTTGAGACCGACCCGAGTAGAGAGCGCACGCAGCGGCGCGTCAACTCGGAACAATCGAAAACCATCTCGATACTTCAGTCGGCGAACGAGACGTTTACAGACTCGATTATAATTTTGCACCGAATACGATTCATTCGAATGTCTAAACTGCTCGGACTCACCCACCGCTAACCTAAAGAACCTTTATATCTAGTAGAAGTCATACTGTCCCCTCCCGAAGTAAACGTAGTCTGAACACCATTTTCTCGCTTTGAGGTCTGTGGAACAGCAAGCTGGATAAGCTAATCTGGACTTCGTTAGCTTAGCGCATCTCTGGCATAGGTCTAGCAGTTCATCCTGTAAAGAGGGAGAATTGAATTAAAACAGGCAAAGGCAACATTACCATCGGAGAATTCGATATGGATCCATCGTTTCTTTTTTTTTATTTGACGGTGTTACGAGACGTGCAAGTCGTTCACCCAATGATAAACGCTACGTCTGCCCATAAAAGTCACAGCACCACCCAGAACACTGCATTGCATACTCCTGCGCGGCACTGCACTGCGCTCGTCACCCTGAGACATCGGCTCCAAAGTCTCATATGCCCAGTAATTAGTAGGAACGGTTACTTTAGTACCTAAAATAAGCGATAATGATGTCCATAGATCACGCTTACGACATTCTGTGGTTTTACTTAAAATAAGTATCAAAATGGACATTGAACCGCGACCTCCTTAATTTTAACTTAACCTTAGGTGTCCTACCATAGATAATTTTCAGTAATTAATGTGTTGATAGTTACTTATATTAATTTTATAATTGACGGAAGAATCACGAGTTCTCTACAAAATAGCGTGACACGTGATTAGAGATTGTAATCTGTAATTTAAAAAAAATATGGCCACGACCTCGGGTTCCAATTATAAACATTATCATAACATTACTCTACTAATATTGTAAATGCGAAAGTTTGTGAGAATGGATGGAGGTTTGTTCCTCTTTCACGCAAAAACTACTGAACAGATACGAATGAAATTTGGAACACAGATAGTTCATAACTAGGATTGAGTAATAGGGTACTTTTTATCTCGATAGTATGTCTATATATGGATTAAGGCCTAATCCACTGCACTGCAGGGCACTGTTTCCAGGGAAATGATTGGGCAATTGAGACTTTAAAGCCGATGTCTCAGGTTGACGAACGCAGTGCAGTGCCGCGCAGGATTATGCTATGCAAAGTTTTAGGTGGCACTGTAGCTGTTATGGGTAAGCGTAGCGCTTACTACCAGGTAATTCTTCACCACAACGACTTGCTCGCCTCATCATTCAGTCAAATAAAAAATAAACCTCACGAAAATGAGAGGAGATCAGTGCCCAGCAGTGGGCCGACATAAGTTGATAATGATAATGAAAAATTAAAAATTACTCACATCAGTGTGACATCCAACTGACTCCGTGAAGACTCCACTCCCTGGTGACAGCCACGGCGGTCGCGCGCTCGACTCTCGTATCAGAGTCGCGACGCACAGAGCCAAGAGGACGCACGCTATCGACTTCTTCTGTTGGCAAAAGAAAAAAGAAATAAAAAACAAACACTAAAACAAAAGCATAAATGGAGTGGAACTCCTCCGAGACTGCGTTACCCGATGGTTACAACCTGGGAGTCTTCAAGTCGCGAGTGAATAGGTTACTTCTAGGTAAGCGTGTACCATCGTAGACCGCATTGTCACTTACCATCAGGTGAGATAGTGGTTATAAAGGATCACATTCACACACAACAAACATAGGAACATCATATTGCTTGATATCAAAGGGTCATTGTAAATATACATTAAAAAGCACCTTACGCTTTTTTACCACGAAATTATTTAGTTTTCTTCTTTAAAGTTCGGCTTGTTGTTAATTACATAAATTTAATTATATTCTGAGAAAAAAACGTCCACAAATTTTCACAAGAACCAACATTCAATATTCTTCCAAATATTACTGTTTTTTTTTTCACACTTACCATTTTAGTTTAATTTTGTTTTTAATTTTAAAGATAAAATCAATTACAATGATAACGTAAACAATAGAGACTACAGTTTTATATTTTAAGCATGTTTTTTTAATTCCATTTGTCCTACAGTGCTACCCTTATGAGAAGCAGGCCGCATATGACTAGGACACTTCCGATCAATAGCCGATACAAGTGCCTGCTAACTATCATTGTTTTCCTTCTGAAACTAGGCCTGTGACTTTTGACCTTAATATGGTACAAAGTAAACAAACCCCAATACGTTTTACATCACCACAACTAAGACTGAAACCCACCGTTATCCAAAACTCAAATAAAACATCGTAAGTAGGTAACAAAAAGCACTTATAATAAGTCAAACATTTAAGTCTCTTAACATTTTGGCTGCTGAGCCGTTTTGCTTGTCCAGCCACGGGTGCGGCTCTGCACGCGCCATAGTGTTTTCCTATACAACAAACACAACAGTAGTGTTTTGCCGTACTCGTGACAAGTTGTGAAAAACACGACAGTTGTTTTCTCAGTAGAGATTGGTGGATCACCTACCTACCTCTGAAATAATTCGTCCCCCGAGGTGGATTATGGCCTTACCCTCCTCACGAAAGTGAGGGGAGACCCGTGCCCAGCAGTGGGACGTTATGGGTTGATGATGGTGATGATGATGAAACGAAGAGTAGTATTTTTACAAGTTACATATGTAAGTCTCGAAGACCTACAATTTGTTAAACTAAACTAGTGTACCTAACTCATTACTAACTAGGTTGAGTTAGAAAAAGGAAATTTCTCTTTCTATTGCTGATTCATGTCTAAATGTATGCCATGGAAAAGGAAACTCCATTAACTCTACCAATGCCACAGAAATACGCCCGTCAGAGGAGATAGCACCAAAGAACTCTACGGACCCCACTACTACGGTTCCCATTGTTGGATTGAGTTGAAATTTTGCATGCCTGTCAAGTTTCAATGAAAGTACAATATTTTAGTGACAGCCAGATGATCTGATGATAGAGACGGAAGGTAGACATGAAACTCCTCAGCGACTAACAGTAGATTGATGGTGTTTGGACTCATTCTGATCAGCTTGCAGTGCCGAATACGTACATAATTATATTAAACAGCTTGTCTGATGAAATATATTTTTTTATAAAACTATTGTTTATCAGTTTAGTGGGTTTAAACCGTGAAGTAAATAAAAGCCATTGCAAACAATTGTGGCCTAATTTTGAATCGTTTTATCAACGAGTATAAAATTATATCGTTTCATATAATAAGATAAGTAAGAATTTATTGTTTCGTTTATCTCTCAGCGGTTAATATATTGTATTAGGTAATACCAACGTCATCGAGTACCATTTAGAGTTATAAGCATGGTTTTTTTTGACTGAGTGACGAGACGAGCATTTCTTTTACCTGATGGTAAGAGCTACGCCTGCCCATAACAGCCACAGCACCACCCAGAACCCAGCATTGCATAATCCTGCGCGGCACTGCGCTGCGCTCGTCGCCCTGAGATATCGGCTCTAAAGTTTCATGTCCAGTTATTTCGCTGGAAACAGTGCCTCAAATCGTGTCACAGTAATGTTTGCACACTACTGCTTGGCGGATGAATATCTGCCACAGGTGTGGTACTTCCTCAGGCGGTTCTTAAAAACATAAATTATTAACCTCGCAACAGCCATTTGTTGCTAGGTTAAATTATGTTACGTTGATTAAATTTTTTTGTTTCAATTTTGTTGAAAATACCCACTGATATTAAATAACTAGTTTCAGGCGGTGATTATTTATTATGGGATTATTAGCAAATTAATTACGTGTTATCTAGTTATGTGTGTCTCAGTGATTGTAAATGATAATTTATGGGAATGATAGTTTATCATTTTCAAAATTTTTCGATTGCTTGCCCATCCACATAAGTCGATTATTTATGACACTTGTAAAAGTGTTTTAATAATGCCAATTAGTATACAATCAATGATTTCGATTTTATATAATACTAGCTGTACCCTGGCACGCTTCGCTGTGGCACATTCGCACATTCGCTGATATGTCACTGATGAAAAAAATAGATAAAAACAATCCTTGACGCAGATTATATATCATGCTAAAATTTCAGCTCGATCGGTGCAGAACTTTTTGAGTTTTTGAAGCGTACACAAACCAACATAACATTTTTATTAGAGAGAGATTAACACCAGTTATTGAGGTAGACAGATAAAAATTAGTGTAGTGTAGCTTATATTAATAAAGTAAGCATTGTGTAAAAAATAATTGTTGTTTTTTATATTAATTATGTTAATTATGTTATTTAAACGTATCGTAAAAAAATAATTTAAATTTACTTATGTAAGCGTGGCTTTACTCTTAATGCTTCAAATAAACTTAGATATGAATAATTATATTATTACTGTTTATTTGTGAATTCGAGTTAAATTTTCCAAATCGACTTTGACATACTTACCGTTATCTGCTTGGACCCATTCAAGTCACTCATACAAATGAGGTTACTATAATAACTTGACGTCATTATCTTTGGGATGCCCGTGTCCCAGCAGTGGGAAACGTGGGGATGAGGTGGGACTCGTGTCTGATAGCTATTGAACTGTGAGCCCACTGTCGAAAACCTTGATTTAGACGGGTTTCGAATGGGAAAACGGAAGCGCTGAGATGTTATGTCACTAAGCGGTCAGTCATCAACAACCCATATCGTCCCACTGCTGGGCACGGGTCTTCCCTCACGTTCATGAAGAGGGTTAGGCCATAATCCACCACGGGGGCACGGTCAGGATTTCTGGGTACTATACCTACCTCCGAAAAAAAACGCGTACGCTTTAGACCACACGACAGAAGTAAAACTTCATTATGAGAGAAAGACCCTCGAGAAGAGATAGAGAACCTCTCCCTCTTGCCCCTACAGTAATATACGAAACGTAACTCTCTCTTTTTCTATCTTTACTAACTTATATCTCCCTCTCAACTTCATCGATCACACTTTTCGTAACGCTCTCGTCACGCTTTCACCAGTTTACTTCCCAAGTCAAGCGTGCGTAAAGAAGTTTCACTTCAATAATTCTCGGGTAGGTATGTGGGTTTCCTCACGATGTTTTCCTTCACCGAAAAGCGAGTGATAATTACGTACATATGTTTTACAGAAACGCATTGGTACGTGCCTGCGCTGGGATTGAACTCACGATCCTCACCTTGGAAGGTGGACGTTCTCCCACTAGGCTAACACAGCTGTACGCTGTCAGAAATGAAACATTGCACACGCTACGTTCATTTGACAGAAGAGCAAGTTAGAGTTGACACTTTGACATGAAGGTTTATTGAAAGAAGTTTGAAATAAGACAAAGAGATCGGGAGAAAGAGGTCATCGTAGAGTATGCAAAGGCTTGAAAAGATTTTATTCTCAGTTCTCATCTGTGATTATTGAGAGTTAAGTATTGAGGAGAGGAGTAAGGACCTCAACCAAGTTCAAACTTTAAATTTAAATGAATTATGGTTGAATTTCGACCACTAATTAAAATTATTGTTTAAGGTATGTCGTTTGATATTCGTTACTATAACAAGCTATCTCTAATCGTGTAGTAACTACATCGACACATTATTATTTAGAGGTGAGAAACCAACAAGTAAATATGGCAGGGGTTTATCAAATATAACCTGTGTATGACTGCGGTGGTAGCCTAGTGGGAGAACGTCCGCCTTCCAAGCAGAAGGTCGTGAGTTCAAATCCCAGTGCGGGCACGTACCAATGTGTTTCTTGTAAAACATATGTACTTAATTATGACTCGCATTTCGGTGAAGGAAAACATCATGAGGAAACCCACATACCTACCCGAGAATTATTTCGGAGGTAGGTATGTGATCCACCAATCAGGATCTGGCCCCCGTGGTGGATATGGCCCAATCCTCCTCACGAAAGTGAGGGGAGACCCGTGCCCAGCAGTGGGACGTTATGGATGATGATGTTTTCAGGAACGCTGTTCTCGTATAGATTAATTTATATTCTAATTATTGTTGAACTTAATAAGGAAAAATTACCGCTAAATTATAAAAATTAATTATTAATTAAGCGAGTTATTTTAGTTTTTGAAACTGGGTATCTGTATAGTTATATTTTATAAATGTAGTAAGAGGGTACACTCATTTCATTTAGGTTATGAAAATGTACCTTATTTTACTTTATATAAGTATTTAATAAACAAATATATAAATTGTAAAATAATTGGCTAAAAGAAATGATTTTTAGAATTCTCTTTTGAATAATAAATAAACAACTGAAATATAAATTGTCAATTTTGAATTATATTCATAATTATATTAAGGAAAACAAATAGAAAAAACACTTACCGCACACAAACAAACAAACGCCATCTTCACTTCGCAACAATATCACTTCCAAATAAACACTTCCGGTTACGACCGTTATATCGGAATATAAATCCGTTAAAACTTCTATAACTGTTATATTAACTGTTTTATTTTATGTTTGTTTTATGTTTCTTTTATTTCCACCGTCAAGTGTACTCTATGACGGTTTGTATTGGTATGGCCGGTTTCTCGTTTACCGTAGAATAAATATTAATAGATAAAATGTCTTGAGGAATCATATCAGAAACACTGCCGTCTGGCGTGGCAGACTAATTCTTTCGTTATCTTTTTTAGGGTTCTCTGATGACATCTGACACCTGTTGTATGATGTAATGACAGTTGGGTTTGATATCACCACTTCTTAATTCTTTTTTATTAAAAAATAGTTTCGCTTTTGACCACCATCTGACTATCACACCTCATGTTAAGTGACAATGCGGTCTACGATGGTGCATGCTTTTCTTTAATTGACTGAGTGAGGAGAGGAGCACGTCGTTCACCTGATGGTAAGCGCTACGCCTGCCCATAGCAGTTACAGCACCACCCAGAACCCTGCATTGCATAATCCTGCGTGGCTCTGCATTACGGTCGCCACGCTGAGACATCGGCTCTAAAGTCTCATATGGCCAGAAATTTTGCTGGAAACAATGGCCTTCTAACCGGAACACAGTTGTTTCACACTTCTGCTCGGCGGATGAATATCTGGTACTTCCCCAGGCGGTCTCTTGCAGAAGAGGCTTACCTAGAAGTAAACTATTCGCTCGTGCCTCGAAGACTCCCAGGTTGTAACTATCGGGAAGCACAGACTCCGGGAAGGAGTTCCACTCCTTGCGGTACGCATAATAAATGTGGAGGCAAGCCGCTTCGTGCGTACAGATGGAATGCTTACCTTGTAACGGTGGCGCATTGCCGTATGTCTGGTTGTTCCGTCGCACACTCTCCGAAATTTAACCTACTGGATGGGTTAGAAAATCTGATAAGTCTTATCCGGGCATATAAGAGGTTTCGCACCAACGCCCTGCAGCGTGCAATCCCAAAACTTAGCAGTCATCGCCTCCAGTTCTCACATGAAATCTATTTAAAATAAAATCTACAAAAAATAATACGGAACTCCAAGAGCGGTGTTAATACAAATACAGCTTTATATTTGATGCCTATATCAATCACGGGTCACCTGCTAACTTTGCGTTATCATATTTTATTAGTGCAAGAAATCAAGGGATTTTTACATGACTGTATGACATATGAGTAGTCATTCAGTCAGTCAGTCAGCACTCGACAGACATGCGTGAGTGCTTACTGACTGACTATACTATATTCCAATGGAGCAAAAAAAATATCGAAAACTATCGAGTAAGGTTGAATTAAGAGTCTTAAACACTTTCACTGCTAAAAACACAACTGTCGTGTTTTTCATAACTTGCCGCGTATATATAACATACGTAACACGTATACATAACATAACTAAAAACTAATAGTTAGTCCCTGTTGGTAGGTATAATACCTAGATACCAGATACTGTATTCAATAATTAGTGTGAATTCGAGTCGTGGTTAATATTTATTAACCATAGATTGGTCTAATCAAACGCATACGGGAAATTTCCTTTTTTTTTAATGGATTAGTTACGAGTCAAGCAAGTCGTGACCTATTTAACACCTTCACAACTGTCGTGTTTTTCATAACTTGTTGCGAGTGCGGCAAAACACAACAGTTGTGTTTGTTGTATGGGAAAACACTATAGAGTGTGCAGAGCCGCACCCGTGGCTGGATAAGAGAATCGGTTCAGCAGTGAGTGTTAAATAACCATTCCAAACTAGAAACAGAAAAATAAAGTATGAAATAGAAATAAATCTAACTCGTGATAATTTCAGTTCAATACGCAGGCTGGTTTTTTGTTTTGTTATTATAAGTTATTTCGGAGGTAGGTAGGTGATCCACCGATCCGGATCTGGCCCCCGTGGTGAATTATGGCCTACCCCTCCTCACGAAAGTGAGGAGAGACCCGCGCCCAGCAGTGGGACGTTATGGATGATGATGTTTTCAGGAACGCTATTCTCGTATAGATTAATTTATATTCTAATTATTGTTGAACTTAATAAGGAAAAATTACCGCTAAATTATAAAAATACTTCCGTCGTGATAAAAACGTGTAAGGCGTGTATACACGCTGGGATTGTCTTCAGATAAAACCGTGTAGATGCTGTGTAATGTTCTTCACGTGGCCACAGAATGTCACGTAAGCTCATTACCTGTTAAATCTATATATATAAAAATGTTATGATGGTTTGTGTACGCTTCAAAAACTCAAAAAGTTCTGCACCGATCGAGCTGAAATTTTAGCATGATATATAATCCGCATCAAGGATTGTTTTTATCTATTTTTTTCATCAGTGACATACCAGCGAATATGCCACAGCGAAGCGTGGCAGGGCACAGCTAGTCATATAATAATAATAATAAGCCTTTATTGGTGCTTTTAATTTTTACATGCTATAAAGCGAGCATAGTGCCGCGCAGGATTATGCAATGCAAAGTTCTGGGTGGCATTGTCACTGCTATAGGCAGGCGTAGCGCTCACCATCAGGTGAACGACTTGCTCTTCTCGTCACAGAGTCAAATAAAAAGAGATACATATTTAAGTGTGCCTTAATACAACAAATAATAGTATGCATAGTAATTAGCACCAGCTTAACGACTGTTCATCATCAATAACGCCCACTGCTGAGCACGGGTCTCCCCTCACTTTCGTGAGGAGAGTTAGGCTATAATCCACCACGGTGTCTGGTCCGGATTGGTGGATCACCTACCTACCTCCGAAATAATTCTCGGGTAGGTATGCGGGTTTCTTCACGATGTTTTCCTTCACCGAAAAGTGGGTGATAATTTCGTACATATGTTTTACAGAAACACATTGGTACGTGCCTGCGCTGGAATTTGAACGTACAACCTTCTGATTGGAAGGCAGACGTTCTCCCACTAGGCTACCACCGCTTCGAGCGTTTAAACCGTTAACCGTTTAGCGACCGTTTGCCGATGCTTATTATGTTAAATTATACCACCCACTAATTGTTACCCGCGGCTTCCTTCACTATGGTATTTTGACCAGACAGACCAAAGGACAGTTATGTTGTTTGGTCCTATATATATGTGTATATGTTCATTTGTTGCGTCATACAGCTTAAATAGCTTGATGGATTTTAATAAACAAGGTATTTGTAATTATTGTAATATTTATTCTCATAAATGTTACCTCATAAAGATAATTAGAAGGTTTTTTCACCGTATTAGTTGCCAGGGCATTTTAAGTACAGTCTTAATCACACTACGTCAATAAGGAGTGCCGTAATCCGAATCACGCACTGAAACCGCGTGCAAAGGCTAGTTAATATCTAATTAGATATCAAAAATGATACCAACATATTATAGAATAGATCGTTTAGGTACAGTCAGCCTCAAACGTAACTGAACATTTAAATAATTAACAAAACTTTATAAAAAAAAAGAACTCTAAGAAAAAAAGATACTTAAACGCGTGTAAAATTTCGCTGATGATGGGAAATTTAAATTTCAAACAGTTTTTTCGTTTTTGCAACTAGACCGGAAAATCTAGTAAATTATAATGGATTTCGCGATAATCCAAGATATTTAGTCCCGTTATTTTGACACATGCCATCAACAACCCATATCGTCCCACAGTCGGGCACGAGTCCACGAGGATTAGGCCATTACTTACCCGCTCTAGCTCCAAAAGCGAAAAATGTCATTACATATTTTATTGCGGGAAATTTTCCTTTTCCTGTGCGAGATTCAGCTACAAATCAGCACTAGAAAAGGGAAATTTCCTTTTTCAAACTCAAATGATAATCAGTTACTCATTAGTTTAGTAGAATAATTCGATTTAATGTTTATTTTTACGAGATTTTTTTTTAGCAATTATTTACTCGATTAGTCGACGCCTGGTGACAAGAGGGCTGGCTCATTTCTCGCACGAAGAATAGCTATTGCTATTCAACGTGGAAATGCAGCCAGTGTTCTTGGCACCTTGCCTCATGGACACCCTCTTTTGTTAGATTTTTTAGTTTTTAGTTTTAGTTAGTTTTTCTTTTTGTCTACATATGTGAGACTTAAGTGGTTGACCTGTAAAAGTGCATTATTTTTGTCTACTTACAACAAATTATTTTAGTTTTGGGTTTTTAAATTAAAAATTTAGACATGTTAGCAATTTTTGAGGCCGTCTGTACTAATGTTATCGCATAAGTTGCAATGCTTAGGATAGCTGCATTACGGCCTATGTAGCGTATTGATGGTTAGTTGACTGCGAAGCCGGAGAATTCTATACCCACAGAAGGCAAATATTTGTGTAAAATACGGGTATTTGCTCAAAGTCGGGAGTTTGTGGGACCAAGGTAAAAAAAAAGGTCCCACAAAGTTGATTAGAGTTGGCAACCCTACATGTATGTGAACGGAGCCGTTATTTATTTATTTCTCAGGGTCATCTTGCACATGTTTCTGCATTTTTAATATTGGTAGGATTATTGAAAGTCGATTATCATGATTATGATTAATAATTATGATATTTGAATCACCAGAAAGATTAATGGACGTAAAATAATCATTATATATGCCTCGTTAATAATGACTTTATCATTTTGATAGATGCATTAATGCAAGCCTACTTAAGCGGCTAAATGCGTTTTAGGGTATTATAATTTACTAGCAGCGCCCCGCGGTTTCACCCGCGTTAACTATTATCCCCGGGAATCCTAAATTTATACGGGATAAAAAGAATTCTATGTTCTATTCTAGGACCTAAAGTATCTGCATACGTACTAAACTTCACCAAATCCGTTCAGCCTTTTCACACACACAAACGGACAAACACACAAACTTTCGCTTTTTTAATATTAGTTAGATTTATTTTGAAGATTGAAAATAATAATTGTAAATTACTTACCTACGGGTAGGAACGTTCATAAAAATGGTTTAATACGGTTCAATCTATCTTATATATATAAAAATGTCATATAAGCAAAATTGAGATGTGAATACATTTCATGTAAATTTTTTTTTCTAAAATAATTTTAGACAAGAATTAGATCTATATATATAAAAATGTTATGTTGGTTTGTGTACGCTTCAAAAACTCAAAAAGTTCTGCACCGATCGAGCTGAAATTTTAGCATGATATATAATCCGCATCAAGGATTGTTTTTATCTATTTTTTTCATCAGTGACATATCAGCGAATGTGCGAATGTGTCACAGCAAAGCGTGGCCGGGTACAGCTAGTTTTTCATAATTATGTTAATGAATGGCGAAACGACCAGCGGGGCTATGCAGCACGGTGCAAATGAGCACGAGTTCTTTTTATTTTGACATTTGATTGCCACGGGGCTCGTCATTCGTATTGTAATGTCAAGCTCCGTGGCAATCGCCATCACGTGAATCACGAATCACGTGGTCGTTTACCTGATGGTAAGTGTCACGCCTGCTCATAACATCTGTATACTCTATGGTGGCCAATTAATGCGAAACCTTTGTCTTATTCCAAACTTCTTTCAATAAACCTTCATGTCAGTGTCAACTCTTACGTGACGGTGCGGTCGATTGTCGAACGTCGATATAAAACTTTCACTTCAAAAATCAATTGCAAAATCGATCTCTCGGCATAGAATGGAATAGAAAAACTCTTTATTGTACACCAGAAACAAAAATAAAACACAGTACAGAAGAATTACAATAGGTAAATAGGCAATTGTTCTGGTAACACGCACTCGGGTCCCAAGACACAGGCCCTGCGCCTAGTTTGGAACTCATTATTAATCCTTTTTTCAACATAATGTTTGCTCTTATTGTAAATTGTATTTGTAACACAAACTTTTTTGGTAATAAAAATTCATTTATCATTTATCATTAAACAAGGGAAGGGAAGGGAAGGGCATATGTTCCGGAATTCCTCAATCGGTACCCGGAAAATCGATTTTATTATCATGATCGTTGTAAATATTATTCCCATAAACAATGTAACAACTATCGTATAATCAGATACATCTCACATTGTAAGATAAAAACTATGCTAATTTACTTATACTATCAATAAATCACGTGGTAAATACGCGCCAACATATAATCAAACTAAAGCGATCCACAGTGATAAAGCCTATAGTCTCCTACGCTACTGGAATCACGTATAAACGTTATAATGTAAATATTAAACAATAAACAGTAGGCAGTCTCAGTTTTTTCATATTTTTCGGGGCAATTTTCAACCGTTTTACATTGTGATTAGCATTGCTTGGAATCATCGTGGTAGCTACCAAGAATAGAAAGCTAGTCAATCTGTCCAATACGCGTTCAGCTTATATATAATACTAGCTGCGCTCCGCGGTTTCACCCGCGTAGTTCCCGTTCCTGTAGGAATACGGGGATAAAATATATCCTATGTTACTCGCTGATAATAAGTCGCCAAATGAGCGTTCCATTAGTGAAAGAAGTAGTTTCCATTAGTGAGTTAATCCCGTTTTTATTCCGTAATTATCACTCGCTTTTCGGTAGAGGAAAACATCGTGAGGAAACCCACATACCTATGCGAGAATTATTTTTGAGGTAGGTGTGTTATGCACCGATACGGACCGGGCCCCCGTGCTGGATTAAGGCCTAATCCTCCTCACGAAAGTGAGGGGAGACCCGTGCCCAGCAGTGTTTTCAGGAACGCTATTCTCGTATAGATTAATTTATATTCAGATATTATGATAATTATTCATTCAAATTGAATATTATTAAAAGTTGGATGTGTTTTAGAAAAATTAGAATGAATATAATGTTATAAAAATCCCAATTAAGCGAGTTATTTTAGTTTTTGAAACTGGGTATCTGTATTGTTATATTTTATAAACCCGTGCTCAGCAGTGGGACGTTATGGGTTGATGATGATGATGATGGTGTCCTTACTGTATGCACTCACAACTTCGTTCTGATAATTAGATAAATAATACATTTGAACCTGTTATCGAAAACAGCTTTCTAAGTGACATAGCAGATTAGTTAGCCACACTAATCTGTGGCAGGAAGCATCGAGACTAGACAGCATATTAGGTTCAGAAGGTCGGCATAGATTCAGTCGTCATAACTGGTTGTTACGGATATAGAAAATCTATTGCTGATATGAAAATAGGATATATATATAGGAAATTGATTATATGTAACTACATTTTATTTTAATTGAGTGACTAGACGAGTAAGTCGTTCACCTGATGGTAAGCGCTACGCCTGACCGTAACAGTCACAGTGCTACCCAAAACTTTGCATTGCGTAATCCTGCGCGGCACTGCACTTCGTCACCCAAGTCTCATTAAGTCCAGTAATTCCGCTGGAAGCAATGCCTTTTAAACCGGAACACAGTAATGTATGTGCATGTTTATGGTTTTCAGAGTTTTACCTTTTCATGTGCTGTAAGATATTGCTTCTTGCCAAATTTCATGATTCTAGGTCAACTAGAAACGGGAAGTAACCTATAGATTCTCAAATATCCCTACGACTTGGCCTATAGCTCTCTAGGCAGTACCTAAGCTTTTTCATCATCAACCCATTTCGTTTCACTGCTGAGCACGGGTCTCTCCTCGCTTTTGTGAGGAGGGTTAGGCCATAATTCACAACGGAGGCCCGGTCCGGATTGGTGGATAACATACCTACCTCCGAAATAAGTTCTCGGGTAGGTATGTGGGTTTCCTCACGGTGTTTTCCTTCGCCGAAAAGTAAGTGATAATTATGTACATATACTTTACAGAAACACATTGGTACGTGCCCGCACTGGGATCTGAACTCACGTCCTTCTCCTGAGAAGGCTTCTAAACTTAAACTTCTTGAAATTATAGAAACCTGTTTACGAAATAGCCACTGGGGAAGAGTCCAGTATTTATCATTAGGTTAAGAATGTTAACCCGGACTTCGCTGATACCTACCTACACATCTTAAACACACCTCTTATCAACTACTTGTGCGAAGAAATTATTGAGCAACAATTTTTTTTCATTAACACGTTCACTGCTGAAAGCACAACTGTCGTGTTTTTCATAACTTGCCTCGAGTACGGCAATACACAACTGTTGTGTTTGTTGTATGGGGAAACATTATGACGCGTGCAGAGCCGCACCCGTGGCTAGACAAGCAAAATGGCTCAGCAGTCAGTGTTAATTGTCAATTTTTAACGAACTTGGCACCTTTGGCAAAGACCGGTGTATTAATATTGGAAGGCTGCTTCTGCAAGAGACCTCCTGGGGAAGTACCACACCTTTGCCAGATATTCATCTGCCAAGCAGTAGTGTGCAAACATTACTGTGTTCCGGTTTGAAGAGCACTGTTTCCAACTGGGAATATCAGACTTTAGAGCCGATGCCTCAGCGTGACCAGTGCAGTGCCGCGCAAGATTATGCATTGCAAAGTTCTGGGCGGCACTGTAACTGTTAAGGGCAGGCGTAGCGCTTACCATCAGGTGAACGACTTGTTCGTCTCGTCACTCAGTCTATCATATAAGCAAAATTGAGATGTGAATACATTTCATGTAATTTTTTTTTCTAAAATAATTTTAGACAAGAGTTAGATCTATATATATAAAAATGTTATGTTGGTTTGTGTACGCTACAAAAACTCAAAAAGTTCTGCACCGACCGAGCTGAAATTTTAGCATGATATATAATCCGCATCAAGGATTGTTTTTATCAATTTTTTCATCAGTGACATATCAGCGAATGTGCGAATGTGCCACAGCGAAGCTTGCCAGGGTACAGCTAGTATTCTTATAAAATCACTGCCCTATCATAAATACGACTAGAATTAATGTAAACACCAATACAAGGCCTATAACCTTAAGGGAAGGTAAACGACCAGACGTCGCAGTCTGATCACAAGTAAACAAACCTTTATGTTATTGACCTTAATAAGGCCAACATCCCGACTTCCAACTAGGATTCCCTGTATTCAGGTGGTTCGTTTCTGTTATGGTGGGAAATTTAAAGTTCAAACAGTTTTTTTTTTTTTCGTTTTTAGAGCTAGAATATTTTTGTATCAAGTTAGCTTGTACAATATTTAACTCAGTAGGTGTTATTAGTTGTAAAGCGGTGGTAGCCTAGTGGGAGAACGTCCGCCTTCCAATCAGAAGGTCGTGAGTTGAAATCCCAGTGCGGGCACGTATCAATGTGTTTCTGTAAAACATATGTACGTAATTATCACTCGCTTTTCGGTGAAGGAAAATATCGTGAGGAAACCCACATACCTACCCGAAAATTATTTCGGAGGTAAGTATGTTATCCACCAATCCGGACTTGGCCCCCGTGGAGGAATATGGCCTAACCCTCCTCACGAAAGTGAGGAGAGACCCGTGCCCAGCAGTGGAACGTTATGGGTTGATGATGAAGTGAAGGTGTTGTTTGACTAGCATTTCTCCACTCAATGTTAAGAGACGATGTGTTCGATAGTGCTAAACATGCTAAGCTCAGACTACCACTTGCTCCCACTGCTGACAGAACACACGAAAAAGTAGATGACGAACATTCCCAGTTTTAGGTCTACCCAGAAATAAAAGGAGAAAAAATGGAGTCTAATAAATATGAGTAAAACAAACCCCTATCGTGTTCCAACCAGAAATTTTCCGACTGCGAGTATGCAAATAGGTTTGACCTGTGGATGTGTTGTCTCCGACTTTGTTTACTTGCTATTAACAATAATAAACGGTTAATTATACCGTCCGCAATTAATACATCCGATAAAATAAAAGGTGAGAGCGTGATTCATTTATGTCCGAGGTCATTTTAACTGCATTTTGGCTCGTCCCTTCTACAATTCATCATCATCATCAACCCATATAAGTCCACTGCTGCGCACGGGTCTCTCCTCACTTTCGTGAGGAGGTTTAGGCCATAATCCACCACGGGGGCCCAGTCCGGATTGGTGGATAGCATACCTACCTCCGGAATAATTCTCGGGTAGGTATGTGGGTTTCCTCACGATGTTTTCCTTCACCGAAAAGCGGGCGATAATTACGTACTTACACAACTAGGTTTGAGAAGAAACACATCGGTACGTGCCTGCACTGGGATTTGAACTCACGACCCTCTCCTTGAAAGGCGGAGGTTCTCCCAATATATGTATAATAGGACGTACGGCTAAGCCTAGACTGTTGTCGATTTTAAACAGTTTTACATTTGAGTTCCAACACGTAGTCATTTTTCATGCCAATTCAAGAACCATTTTACATTACCAAAAGCTATTTTTAACTAATAACTTACCTATTATATTGGTATTTTAATTATATTGTAAGTAAATTATTGTAAACTAGATGTGTTTCTTATAAAAACACTAGCTACGCCCTGCGGTTTCACCCGCGTAGTTCCCGCGTAGAATGTCATATTTATTTATATCTAATCAAAACACTAAAAAATAAATTTGAAGCTTCTATCTTTAAAAATGACGAAACTTCCATACAAACTTTCACCCCCTATTTCAAACCCTTAGAATATTTTTTTCGCGATAAAAAGTACCCTATGTCCTTTCCTAGGCTCTAGACTATTTCTGTACCAAATTTCATTTCAATCGGTTCAGTAGTTCAGGCGTGAAAGAGCAACAGACAGTTACTTTCGCATTTATAATATAAGTAAGGATATTATGTACGTAATTATCACTCGCTTTTCGGTGAAGGAAACCATCGTGAGGAAACCCACATACCTACCCGAGAATTATTTCGGAGGTAGGTATGTTCTCCACCAATCTGGACCGGGTCCCCGTGGTCGATTATTATATTCTAACCCTCTTCACCTAAGTGAGGGGAGCCTCACTTTCGTGTTTATTCGGTTTCTACTACATTACCAAACATTAACACTGACTGGTGAGCCGATTTTCTTGTCTAGCCACGTGTGCGGATCAGCACACACCGTTGTTTTCCCGTACCGCTAACACAACAGTTGTGTTTTCAGCAGTGAACGTGTTAAAACAATGACATAAAACTTAAATTAATAAAAACGTAAAAGTAGATAAAATTGGCACGCTCCGCGGACATGGCTGAATTCCGGGTGAGTACTTAAAATGATAATTAGATGGGCGGAACCGCGACACGTAATCATATCAGTCAACGCCTTCTGAACTTCCCTATGACTGTTTCGTAAAAATAAAATCAGTTCCGGGTTCATATCTGTTGAACATTATGAACTCGAAGTCTTTTTAACTAAATTGACACTTGTGGAAAATTGTGTATTGTTTCCGATGCAAAAGTAAATTGGAGTTTTTGTTATTTGACTTAGTTGCGAGACGAGCAAGTCGTTCACGCGATGGTTAGCGCTACGCCTGTCCTTAACAGTTACAGCGCCACCCAGAACTTAGCAAACTTTCTTTTTATATTATGCAAACGACCGCCTGGCGCCTAAGACAACTAATCTAATTGAAATTTTTAATTTCTCGTTAGCGGTACACCTGCCTAAAACAGTTACAGTGCCACCCGGAACTTTGCATCGCACAATCTTGCGCGGCACTGCACTGCGCTTGTCATCCTAAGACATCGGTTGCAAAGTCTCGTATGCCCAGTAATTTCGCTGGAAAGTGCCCTTTAAACCGGAACACAATAATGTTTTCACACTACTGCTTGGCGGATGAAGTTCTGGCAAAGGTCTGGTACTTCCCCAGGTGGTCTCTTGCAGAAGAGGCCTCCCAATACATGACCTATTTCGTATTACTGCTTTTCGGAGTTTCTCTGCAGGACAGGATAACGATGCGATCTGACAGAGAACCAAGGTAACCGACACAGCTTAAAGGATTACCATCAGGCCAATGACCTTCTCGCCTCGTCACAATGTAGATCATTCATCTTCCACGTCGTCACATATCGTCACGTGAGATAGTGGAAAAATATATTTGTTATATTTAGGACTAGCTGCGCCCCGCGGTTTCGTTCGCGCTAACAAATATTTATTTATATATATATATTATATTCTTTTCTTCGGAATTCTGCCAGATATTGAAATGATACATGAAAATTTTAGTTTAAATTCTATAATATGAGACAGTAGAACCGATGTCTCAGGGTGACGAGCGCAGTGCAGTGCGCAAGATTATACAATACAAAGTTCTGGATGGCACTGCAACTCTTATGGGCAGCTGTAGCGCTTATAACCAGGTGAACGCCACGTTACTCTGACAAATAAAAAAAAATGGCATATATTTTGAAATTACAGATAAACGATCTAATTTTATTATCGATATAGACTTGGATTAATATATAGGTATAAATAACTTTTACTTGTTCTGTGACACGAGCCATGCTTCCAAAGTGTGACTGTATAATCAATGCTTATCGCTCGCAAAATATTCTAATAATTGGTCAATGACAAAATAATTACGACGAATGTGTTACCAATATTATAAATGCGAAAGTTTGATGTTTGTTCCTCTTTCACGCAAAAACTACTGAACGGATTCGAGTGAAATTTGGAACACAGATAGTTTATAACCTGCATTAAGTGATAGGGTAGTTTTTAAAGCGCAAAAGGGGTTGAGGGGTTGTAAGGGGTTGAGATAGGGAATGAAAGTTTTGTCGTGGAAGCGCAATCGCGAGCCCGCGTCCACCCCAACATGCGGAGAGGAGAACATCCCGGGGTTGTTTAGTGGGTACACCCAGTCAGGCGCATCCCTAGGATGCGCACTGGCGGGGGAGCCCCACATAACCATCCGGCCTCCCCCGAGGTCGAGGTATGAATAAGGTCATTCCCCCGGGTTAAAAAAAAAAAAAAAAAAAAAGGGAATGAAAGTTTTCGGAGAGCGCCGCCTCCAGGGTCGACAATCGTGGTGGGAGGAGCCGCGATAGCCGTCGAGCCGACAATGCGGTACCTGGGCGTCGTGCTCGACGGCCGGTGGAAGTTCACCGAGCACTTCCAACGACTTGCGCCGAAAGCCGTCGCCTTCGCCGGAGTGCTCGGCAGGCTCCTCCCCAACCTCGGGGGACCGAGTGTGGTGTGCCGCCGCCTCTACTGCGGTGTGGTGCGCTCAAAGGCGCTCTACGGAGCGCCGATATGGGCGGATGCCCTGAGCGCTCAAAACAAGGCGTTGCTGCGACGTCCGCAGCGCGCCATAGCGCTCAGGGCGGCCCGGGCGTACTGCACCGTCTCGTTTGAGGCGGCCTGCGTCCTGGCTGGCACGCCACCCTGGGACCTCGATGCCGAGGCCCAAGCGCTGGTCTACCTGCGGAACGCCGAGGCCAAGCGGACCGGAGTCCGGCCCCCTCCGGAGGTGGTCAACCGATGGAGACAGCAGGCGAGCGATGACCTCCTCCGGAGGTGGTCGGAGAGATTGGAGAGCCCGACGGCTGGCCACGAGCTGATGGCCGCCATCCAGCCCGAGCTCGGCCCGTGGCTGAGGCGCAGACATGGTGCCCTGACGTACCACCTGGCGCAGATCCTGACAGGACATGGCTGTTTTGGCAGGTATCTGTGTCGGGTGGTGCGTCGGGAGCCAACTCCGGCGTGCCACCACTGTGGTGGAGCCGAGGACACGGCGCAGCACACCCGCGCCGTGTGCCCCGCTTGGGCGGAGCATCGTGCCGCTCTGCGGGCAGCCATTGGCGGGGACCTCTCGCTGCCGGCCATCATTCGCAAGATGGTCGGCAGCAAAGAGGCTTGGGAGGCGGTGGTGGCGTACGCCGAGCGCGTTATGCACAAAAAGGAGACGGCGGAAAGGGCGCGGGAGGATGACATGCTCTCGCTCCCGATCCGCCGCCGCAGGCCTGGTCGCAGGAGGCTGGCGTATGCCCACCACCTGCCACCATAACAGGGACTAGGGGCCGCGGATCGGGGGATCCAACGCCCCACCACATAGTCCCGAGGCGAGATGCGCTCTGAAGTGTTCTCCAGAGCGCATCCAACCTAGGCGAGGTCGAGTGCCCCTAGAGGCGAGTCCGCGGCAGTCGCCCGGACGTCCGCAAGGGTGGTCGCGGAAGCGCAATCGCGAGCCCCTGTCCACCCCAACATGCGGAGAGGAGAACACCCCGGGGTTTTAGTGGGTAAACCCCGTCAGGCGCGTCAGTAGGATGCGTGCTGGCGGGGGAACCCCACATAACTAGCCGGCCTACCCCGAGGTCAGAAGTATGATTAAAGACATTTCCCCGGGCAAAAAAAAAAAAAAAGGGAATGAAAGTTTGTATGGAAGTTTCGACATTTTTGTAGCTAGAAGCTTGAACATTATTTTTAGGCGTTTGATTAAATATAAAAAACTAGCTGTACCCTGCCACGCTTCGCTGTAGCACATTCGCACATTCGCTGATATGTCACTGATGAAAAAAATAGATAAAAACAATCCTTGATGCGGATTATATATCGTGCTAAAATTTCTCTTTCTCTATGTATATGAAACTTGAATATTTAACATGAAAACTGATTTTAACAATGCCAATACAAATACACGATTTGAGGTTTTAGTTTAATATTCGAAACCCACATACCTACCCGAGATTTATTTCTGAGGTAGGTATGTTATCCACCAATCCGGACTGGGCCCTGTGGTGGATTATGGCCTTACCCTCCTCACGAAAGTGAGGAGAGACCCGTGCCCAGCAGTGGGACGTTATGGGTTGATGATGAGTTTAATATTGCTTAGAAAATATTGGAAGAGATTAGGAAATATAAAATGCAGAATGGATTTTTTAAGTTTATTAAAGTCATGATTCCTTAAAATAATGCGGTGCAATTTCCAACAGCCATTCTCTCTTGATCGTCATCAGATCTCGCATGTACGTCTTGTCACCCGTAGCCTGCACGCTGGCAAACACCACCCTGAAACAGCCGACCACATCATCATCATCAAAAGTCCACTCGTCCACTGCTGGACGTAGGCCTCTCCTAGTGAACGCCGCTGAGCCCGATCTCCCTCCTCATCCAGTCTCCGCCAGCCGTTTCCCGCCAGTCGTCCCTCCACCGCCGGCGGCGTCCTACACTACGTCTGCCCAAACGGGGTCTCCACTCCAGAACTCGTCTATCCCATCGGGTCTTCCAGAGATGTGACCGGACCACTTCAGCTTGCTAATCCTTTGAGCTATGTCTGTTACCTTGGTTCTATGTATGCGTTTTTCTCACTATAACTATTTCACAGTAATCACACAGGTGTTCAGTGACTGCGAAGTAGAAATATCTATATAACGGCCGCTATCTCGTTACACGACCACGTGTTTCGTTAATGTACAAACTGCGCCGCTAAGTTTTACCTCGTAATACGATAACATGTCGTTATTTTTGGAATCACGAGGTATTATAAAATATATTTTATATTATCTTCGTTGGTACAGTCGACGTCAAAAGTAAATGACTAAAACTTAAAAAATGACATCGCCGTAGAGTTTCTTGGTGCTATCTTCTCTAACGGGCGTATTTCCGAAGCACTGGTAGAGTCAATGGAGTTTTCCTTTTCCTGTGCGAGACTCAGGCATGAGTCACCACTTGAAAGGGAAATATCCTTTTTCTAACTCAAACCATAATTAGATAATAATAATTAGTTTCGTAGATCATAATATGTTGACTTATTTTTTTTGTATTTCTATACTTATGTATAAGATATTATTTTTTTTGACGTGTAAAAGTGCAATATTTTACCTATTTACAATAAATGATCTGAGTTTGAGTTTGAATGATGATTTTTAATCCTGTTTAGTTGAGGAATAGAAGAGGTAGGGAGTTATGGCATTTTTAAGAAAACAAATCTTATTGAAAATAATGGTGATAAATTCTTTGACACGTTCACTGCTGAAAACGTGTGTGTGTTTAACGCAGCGCTACTACAGTACGGCTCACACAGACGGCACGCCATTGCTGGAAAACACACACGGTCCGTAGCCATACCGGTGCCCAAATGTAAAAACCGGTTCAGCAGTCAACGTGTTAATTCCCTAAAAACCGGACATGATTTTTAAAACTTGTCCGATCATCAGTAATTTTGGAGGTTGACTGTACTAATTTAACGGAAAATTTTGAGTAAATAATCGACATTGATTTTAACCTTACTAGCCTCAAAATCCTCCGTTACAATGTTGTAACGAATTTTAATTACTTTCCATCTGCCGTTACTAAGTCAGAAAGGCTAATTAACGGCCGTTATCTCGTTAGGCAACCGCGCGTTTCGTTAGATAACGCGCTCGTTACACATGTCATGCGTTAAAGATTATACATTCTGTCGTTATGCCTTTTTTATCTCGTTAAGCAGCCGCGTGTTACCTTAGATAACGCGCTCGTTACACATGTCATGCGTTACAGATACGTTTGTCTTTCGATTTTTTAACATTTGGGCACCGTTACGGACCGTGTGTTTTCCAGAAACGGCGTGCCGTCTGTGTGAGCCGCACTGTAGTAGCGCCGCGTTACACATACGCGTCTGTGCTTTGCCACAGAGCCGGCACGTAAGCTGCGCTAACACAAAAGGTGTGTTTTCCCGCACCCGCGTAACTATCGTCCCACAGGAACCATTAATTTTTACGACATAATAAGCATCCTACGTTCTATTCCAGGACCAAAACATATTCATCAGCCAAGCAGTAGTGTGCAAATATTTCTGTGTTCCAGTTTGAACGGCACTGTTTCCAGCGAAATTACTGGGCATATGAGACTTTAGAACCGACGTCATAGAGTGACGAGCGCAGTGCAGCGCCGCAAGATTATGCAATGCCAAATTCTCGAGGGCAGGCGTAGCGTTTACAATCAGGTGAATGACCAGCACGTTTCGTTTCTCAGTCATATAAAAAAGAAACTACAGTATATAAAACACGTTTGTAGTTCTCGAATAAAACTGCGTAGTTAACCGAAGCAAATACTTCGAACCAGGTTTGAAGCGGTTACCTAGTTATCATTTTGATAGCAACGAAAGCAACGAATTACAATGTAATTTGTAACAATGTATTCATAGTTCATTTTGCATTGCAGCTTTTAAGGCCTGGTTTGGTTTTATTTAACACATTATCAGTTAGTTAGCTCATTTCTGTTTTGCTAAATGCGTCACTTAGATTGCTTATAAATATAGATCCTGACCGCTAACTATAATTCTGTGTATCTAGGAAGATATCGATAAGACCGCCCATTGTACTACCCTTGTTTACCTATTGTAATTCTTCTGTACTGTGTTTATTTTTGTTTCTGGTGTACAATAAAGAGTTTTTCTATTCTATTCTATTCTAGGTAATCAGGAACTACGAGGACCATGGTCCCACAAACACTCAGACTCAGAGCAAACACCAGTGCTTGCACAGATATATTTTGCCTGCGCGGGAACCGAACCATCGCACGCTTTGCAATCGCCTCATCACTAACAAACGCCTGGGTGGTTGACTGGTAGAAAATACTCTTAGCGTTAAGTCCGCCATTTGTACTAGTTAGTTAATCTGTGCAATAAATTATTAAATAAATAAGTAAACGCCGTGAATTAGGCCGTTTGCCATCGTAGGTACAATTACATTATTACGTTACATAATAGCCCCGTAGCGCCGTGGTGGATTATGGCCTTATCCTCCTCACGAAAGTGAGGGGAGATCCGTGCTCAGCAGTGGGACGTTATGGGTTGATGATGAAGTGAAGGTGTTGTTTGACTAGCATTTCTCCACTCAATGTTAAGAGACGATGTGTTCGATAGGGCTAAACATGCTAAGCTCAGACTACCACTTGCTCCCACTGCTGACAGAACACACGAAAAAGTAGATGACGAACATTCCCAGTTTTAGGTCTACCCAGAAATAAAAGGAGACAAAATGGAGTCTAATAAATATGAGTTAAACAAACCGATATGGGTCGATTATGATGATGATGAAAAATTATTTTATGTGGTAATTAATCCAAGTAATAAACTGCCTGTGTGTTAAATTTCATTCATATCCTTTCGGTAGTTTTTGCGTGAAAGAGTACCAAGCATTCATCCATCCATTGATTCTTACAAGTTTTCATATATATAACTAGCTGCGCCCCATAGTTTTGCCCGCGCAATTCCTGTTTTCCCGCAAGTACTCTACATTTCCCAGGTTTAAAACTACCATTTCTTTTTTGTATTTTTCTAATATTTTTGTTTAAGTCGCAAATTTATGAAACAATCACTTAAACCTTACATATTTCCATAAAAACCTTCATCCTTCCTTCATTCTTCATTAAAAAGTAGCCTATGTCCTTTTTTAGGCTCTAGAATATCTCTGTACTAAATTTCATTTAAATCGGTTCAGTAGTTTAGGTGTGAAAGCGTAACAGACAGATAGAGACAGGCAGTTACTTTTGCTTTTGTAATATTAGTAGGTAATTAGGGATCAGTGGGGGAGTAGGGAAGTAGAGATCAGTAGGGAAGTAGGGATCAGTAGGGAAGTCGGGATCAGTAGGGATAAGTAGGAAAGTGGGGAAGTAGGGATCAGTAGGGAAGTAGGGAAGTAGGGATCAGTAGGGAAGTAGGCATCAGTAGGGAAGTAGGGATCAGTAGGGAAGTAGGGATCAGTAGGGAAGTAGGGATCAGTAGGGAAGTAGGGATCAGTAGGGAAGTAGGGATCAGTAGGGAAGTAGGGATCAGTAGGGAAGTAGGGATCAGTAGGGAAGTAGGGATCAGTAGGGAAGTAGGGATCAGTAGAGAAGTAGGGATCAGTAGGGAAGTAGGGATCAGTAGGGAAGTAGGGATCAGTAGGGAAGTAGGGATCAGTAGGGAAGTAGGGATCAGTAGGGAAGTAGAGATCAGTAGGGAAGTAGGGATCAGTAGGGAAGTAGGGATCAGTAGAGAAGTAGGGATCAGTAGGGAAGTAGGGAAGTAGGGATCAGTAGGGAAGTAGGGATCAGTAGGGAAGTAGGGATCAGTAGGGAAGTAGGGATCAGTAGGGAAGTAGGGATCAGTAGAGAAGTAGGGATCAGTAGGGAAGTAGGGATCAGTAGGGAAATAGGGATCAGTAGGGAAGTAGGGATCAGTAGGGAACAGTAGGGAAGTAGGGATCAGTAGGGAAGTAGGGAAGTGGGATCAGTAGGGAAGTAGAGATATAAGTGGACTACCCTCACCACTTGGGTTGCTGCACCCTGTAGAGGCAGCTGGCGGTGCCGATGTGGAGCGTGGCGCCGCGCGCGCCGCGGTAGGCGCCGTCGATGTGTAGGTGGGCCGCCTGCGGGAACAGGCCCGACAGCACGGCGCGCATCACGCGCTCGCACTTCGCTGCAACACGGACGTGGCTGTTCTAACTTCAACTGCAAGGCCTAGCCAGCTCAGCGCAACGCGCGAATATAAAATGTTACACATTAATCTTTAACTACTGAACCGTTTTTACATTTGGATACCGGTACGGACCATGTGTATTTTTCAGCAAGGGCGTGCCATCTGTGTAAGCCGCACTGTAGTAGCGCTGCGCTAACACAACTGGTGTGTTTAGCCGCACCTGCATATTTATAAAAAACGCAACCTCTGTGTTTCCAGCAGTGAACATGTTAAAACGTGAAGCGAAAACTTGTGAGCCGGTTTTACAAAAATCGCGCGGACGATAGAATATGGAATTTGACATGGTTAAAGTTTATATTAGAGAAGAAACGCAAAAAGCTAATACTTTTACGAAATAATGCATTAGCAATACATTATTTTAATTAATAAAACATTACACACACTACATGCGTTTAACACGCACACAAATGACAGAAAGCCACGTAAGAAATTACACTTTGACATGAAGAATTATTATAAGAAGTTTGAAATCTAACAAAGAGTTTGAAAGTAAGAGGTCATCATAAAGTATTTGTGTTGACATTTCTTGTCAGTTCTCAACTGTGGATTAATGATTACATTATCTACCAACTCGTAGAACCATGAAATTTTACACAAATATTTATAAAGTGACGTAAATAGCACTTAGATAGGATTTTAGAAAATTCAACCCCTAAGGGGGTGAAAAGGGGTTGTAATTTTTTTTATTTATCAACACCAAACTTGGCATTTATATCCTTTAAAAGATTTAATTAAGCGTATTTTATATTTTTTTTAATATTCAACCCCTAAATACTAGATTAGATTATTAAATTAAAACCTTACCTGAACCTATATCTGGTCCTTCGAAGACTTTGTTTTTCATTTCGAATTTCTCTTTAATTAGTTTTTCTAAACTGTTCCTTATTTCACAAGCCTGAAATAGATAAAAAAATATTTCTTTAATTTCTTTCTAACCTGAAATACGTTTAAAAATTTTCAATATTCTCAAGGAAAAACTGTGGCGTGCATATATAGGTGTTTGTCAAATGAGGTAGTGCCGACAGCAGGTGTCAGAGTGTGTCAGGCAGCCCAAGGGCCTCTGACATGGCTTAACAACTGCTATCTATCGTAAAAAACCGGGACCTACGGCTTAACGTGCCCTCCAAAGCACGGAGGGACGGAAATCCGGACCCTACACAGCCTATTGGTCTGGAGTTCCAGGAACCAGTAGAGGGTGTCAGAGTTGGTGTACTGCTTCCCGCTGGGATCGTAGCATGTGGAGAGATGTAGTCTCTGCCTATCCCAACGGGAGAAAGGCGTGACTGTATGTATGTAAACCCCCGACGCAAAAACAACGGGGTGTTATAAGTAATAAGTCGTGGTGTTATAGGACGGTTGTGTGTGTGTGTGTATCGGTCCAAGATGGCCGCCGGAACAAAATGGCGGATTACATATTTTTTTCACAGCTCCTTCATTACTGACCTTTTCCATAATTTTATAATTTAAATACTTCTTCTGGCACCATTCTTTGCACGCCTTCCGCGATCGCTTCTCGTCTCTTGAAGACGACTTTATTTTCATGTACGAATCTAGTATATTCAGGTACATTATTATATCGCCCTCTGCTACCTGGAATATGAGGATGATAATTATTTATTGTTATCGTAATTATCACTCGCTTTTTGGCGAAGGAAAACGTCGAGAGGAAACCTACCCGAAAAATTATTTCAGAGGTTGGTATGTTATCAACCAATCCGGACCGGGTCCCCGTGGTGGATTATAGCTTAACCTTCCTCACGAAAGTGAGGGGAGACCCGTGCTCAGAAGTGGGACGATATGAGTTAATAATGAATAGTTAAAAATAGAGTGTTTGTTGGTTCGTTCGCTCAGGATTATTGTTTTTTTTTTTCTCAAATTTGTGTTTTTTTTTGTGTCTTGTGCAATATGGGCGAAATATTGACCATGGGGTGTCTGTTAAGGTTTGTTAAGGAAAAGGAAACTCCATTAACACTGCCAGCGCTTCGGAAATACGCCCGTCAGAGAAGACAGCACCAAGAAACTGTACTGGGATATCGTTTTTTCAATCTACGTTATTTTTAATGCCACCGTTTTTTTAAACAAAAAACTTATTCCGTACACTTTTCTTTAGAAAAAGTATGAATTTAGGGATTATTACCTCGAAATTGTTCCTTTTAGAGACTCTAGCCGCAATATTATCCTTGCCACCGAACTTGCTAAATATACTGTCCACTTGCAACATGGCGGCTATGGATAAAGCTTCGTCTATGCACCCGAACTCGCCTGTAAAAATGACATTTCAACATATAAGTATCCATCAATCCGGACCGAGCCCCTGTGGTGGACTAAGGCCTAATCCTCTTCACGAAATTGAGCGATATGGATTGTTGATGATAATGATGAAAGCGGCCGGGGACATATTAAAATCGATTTAAATTGCGTTTTGATATATTTGAATTTTCTTGTTCTTTGTTTTACCTAAAAAACACAAGGTACATACTTAATGAAATCTCTAGGTCAACGGGCAGACTTAACGCTAGAAGCGATCTCTCCCAGCCAACCTTTGGATGGAGATAAGTATTCGTAAGCTTACCACTATTACAAAGCATCTTAGCGACCATAGGCCGCAAAGGTAGCTCCGCCATGATCTCTCCGCAGTCTTTTGTCAAGTGGCCGTTTCTATCTATAGCCTTCAGGGCGTACAGCGTCTCTAGCCCTGAGAGGAGACTTTTAGCCGGTGGCGGTGTCGGGAACGTGAACCTGAGAGAGAGAATTAATATCACATTACTAAATAAGTTACACAAGTTGGAAGTCAGGAGGGACCTTGTATTGGTAACGTATATTTTTAAACTTCTTCAAGGTTTTGTACACAACCCTCTTGTACTAATTTGCCTGAAGTTGAACGTGCGTGACAACTATTAGCGCGCCACAACTAGTTCGCGGTCAGTCGGAAGGACCAATGCGCTCCACCAAGCGCCTTTTACTAGGGCTCTTCGATTGTTGAATAGAATCTGCGCTGAGCACAGCGAGCTGGACATTTTTACATGTTCTTTAGTGACATTAACGGATGTTGCTCTTAAATGTGTTGGTTCTTAGTTGCATGTAAGTACGGTGTCGCTTTGGAAACACCTGTTAAGGCACTGTATATTGAAATAAATAAATAAATAAATAAAAAAAACAAATAAATATATAAACAAATGAATAAATATCGCTTATTTGCGATAAGGACTTATCCTGAACATACTTTTAACACGTTCACTGCTAAACAGTTTTTTTTTTTTTTTTTTTTTCGAACCGGGCCCCTTGGTGGTTTATGCCCTAAGCTTAAAGTGAGAAGAGACCCGTGCTCAGCGGTGAGATGATATGCGTTGCTCGAAGTGTAACAATAAGAGGAAAAACTGAAGATGTCGATAAAAAGGAAAAATCACTTGGAGATTTTCCCAAATTTTCCGGGAAATATTCCTAACTTTTCTTTTCATATGGATATTGTCCTGACGACCACGCACGCTCGTTAACACCCTTCTGCCAAAGTTACATGACCGACTGTTCATATAACGATCATATCGACGCTAGAAAGCGTAAACGCTGTAACCTTGAAACGCAATATTGTTCACCAAACTTTTTTTTTGTTGAAAAAAGATCATAACTCAATATCTACTCGACCTAAAAACGTAAATTTTGGATATTTGGTGTGTTAAATACAAAGCTACAATACTGCTACCTTGGTTATATCCTAAAGTTCCTAGGGGACGTTAAAATGTGGGTTTGTTACCAAATATGTAAAAAAAGTATTTTCGTATCGGTCAAAGGGTTACAGCGTTTACGCTTTCTAGCATCGATATACTCTAAATATATTGGGCTAATTAGTTAATGCTGTGATGATATTTGATGAAGATGAAGTAAACACCGACCTCAGCACGTTATGTATGCCGAGCGCCTTTAACTGCAGTAGCATGGAGGAAAGGTCACTTCTGCACATCTCAGGGGGGACACTTGGGGGCAGTTTCTCGTATTCCATTTCAGTGTATAGTCTGGAAATAAATTATAATAGAATTAATTATTAATAATTTATAGAATCAGAGCGACATATTCGCCTAAGCGATTTTTTTTTTTTACTTTAAATAAAAAAAAAAAATTAATGAATGAACGAATTATAAAACGCTTTAATGGTGGCGCATTATCTTTTTAACCCACTTCGAAAAAGGAGGAGGTAATCAATTGGACTGTTTTTTTTTTAATGTTTGTTAACTCAGAACTTTTGACTGGGTGAAACCCAGATTTTTTGATTTTGATGATTTTTTTTAGGTTTTGATTTTGCATGAGTGCATTTAGATTCTGGAGTAGTAGTTTAGGAACTTACCCCATATAAACATCCAACCACAGTAACAAATTTTATTTCTCTTATAATATTTTACCTAGTATTAGTTATAATATTAGTGCAGAAGTGTAGATTATGTACTAATGAAAATTGGTATACTTTAAAGTGTTTAAGGGACTAAATAATTATACATAACCTCTGCCTTTCCCCCCCTCTCTCTCTCCTCTCTCACTCTCCTCTCTCTCTCCTCTCCCTCATCTCTCTATATCTCTCTCGCTTCCCTCTCTCTATCTCTCTTCTCTCTCTTTATCTCTATCCTCTCTTTCTCTCTCTCTCTATATCTATCTCTCTTCTCTCTCTCTATATATATCTCTCTTCTCTCTCTCTATATATCTCTTCTCTCTCTCTATCTTTCTTCTCTCTCTATATATCTCTCTTCTCTCTCTATCTCTCTCATCCCTCTCTTTATCTCTCTCCGCAATCTATCTCTCTCCCGTCTCTCTCTTCTCTCTCTCCCTCTGTATGTGTGCGTGTGTGTTTGTGTCTGTGTGTGTTGGGTTCATATTATTATTAAGAGCCTGAGATGTCCCACTGCCAAGATTGGCCACTGTGATTATGAGCAAGTTTAGGTCCGTACCTATAGCACCTCCCGCGCGCCACCCGGCCCGCGCGGCCGGCGCGCTGCGCCGCGTTGGCGCGCGCGACGGGCGCCGCGGCGAGCCCCTCCACGCCGACTGACGGATCGAAGTACGGCAGCTTGTGGAAGCCGCAGTCTATCACTGAAATATGTAACAACATATTTTTTTACTGATACTTTACAAGATACTTTTTTTAGATCCTGGATTTAGATAATCAAATAAATACCTGTGGCTCTACAAACCGTGCAGGATTCGAACCCGCAACGGCACAATTCGCAGTTGGCTCATCACAAATACTGTCGATTACATTTTTTTTTTAAATTACAATATCGGTTTCCCAAAAAAACACAATACACTAGCAGCGCCCCGCCGTTTCACTCTTGTAAACTATTATCCCACAGGAACCGTCAATTTTAACGGAATAAAACGTATCCTATTGAATATTCCAGGACTTAAAGCATATATTATACACTACGTCTCATTAAAAAAACAAACAAACACACCCACTTACACACACACAACACACACACACGCACACACACAGATTTATATATGTTTTTTAATAAGATAACAATGCATGCCGATCACAGCTAATGTTGAACGAAATAAATATCCTTACCATAGACAATTCCAGGTATTGTTATACTGGTTTCAGCTATATTAGTGGCAAGCACTACTTTTCTCACATTCTTATCTGCCGTCTGGAACACTCTGAAAATTAATAAAACTTAGTTTTAACTTTTATTTTTATTTGTCTGACTGACGAGGCGAGCAGGTCGTTCTTCTGATGATAAGGGCCACGCCTGCTTATAACAGTAACAGTGCCACCCAGAACTTTGCATTGCATAATCCTGCGCGGCACTGCACTGCGCTCGTCACCCTGAGACATCGGTTCTAAAGTCTCATATTACGCCCAGTCATTTCGCTGGCAACAGTGCCCTTCAAACCGGAACACAGAAATGTTTGCACACTACTGCTTGCCGCATGAATATCTGGCAAATATCTTAAATCGGTTTAGTGGTTTAGGCGTGAAAGCGTAACCAACAAACAAACTCACATTCGCATTTTTTTAAGTAAAACTTCTTCACGTACGCTTAAATTGGGCAGTAAGCTGATGAATGCGTTACGAAAAATGTGATCGGGTAAGGCGAACGGAAGTTGAGAGGGAGATATAAGTTAGTGAAGATAGAAAGAGAGAGAATTACGTTTCGTATATTTCTTTAAATATCTTTTATGACATATTTTTTATATACTTTTATATATATAAAAATGTTATGTTGGTTTGTGTACGCTTCAAAAACTCAAAAAGTTCTGCACCGATCGAGCTGAAATTTTAGCATGATATATAATCCGCATCAAGGATTGTTTTTATCTATTTTTTTCATCAGTGACATATCAGCGAATGTGCGAATGTGCCACAGCGAAGCGTGGCAGGGCACAGCTAGTCATTTATATTTTTTTTAATTGTAGTTTTACTTCTACTATATGTCCCAGCACATATTTTATTTTTTAATATTAGATAGGATAAAGAATATACATTACTTGATCTGACTGTAAGCCGGTAAGCTACCAAACATTGGCACTACGGTCATATCCGCGCATTGAATGCCACTGGAGAAGTTTTTTCTCAATTTGTTCTGTTCGGTGTTTTTAGATGCGTACTCTTGTAAACTTTCCAGGGCTTGATAAATTTCTTCCTGTAATTTTAATTAACTTATTGTATTCATCATAATAAGAGGTAGCCTAGTGGGAGAACGTCCGTCTCCAATCAGAAGGTCGTGAGTTCAAATCCCAGTGCAGGCACGTACCAATGTGTTTCTTGTAAAACATATGTTATCACTCGCTTTTCGGTGAAGGAAAACATCGTGAGGAAACCCACATACCTACCCGAGAATTATTTCGGAGGTAGGTATGTGATCCACCAATCCGGACCGGGCCCCCGTGGTGGATTATGGCCTAACCCTCCTCACGAAAGTGAGGGGAGACCCGTGCCCAGCAGTGGGACATTATGGGTTGATGATGATTCATTATAATCATTATCATCATCATCATAATCACCATTCATCATCTTGGCTGTCTAGTCTAGATTGATAGATGATTACATTCCTCCGATCGGATAGGTGGGTTTCCTCAAGATGTCTTCTTCGCCCAAAAGCGAAAAATAATGACCTATATATTATTTTTGAAGTAAATCTTCTTTACGCACGCTTGACTTGGGGAGTAAGCTGGTGAATGCGTTACGAAAAATGTGATCCGTCGAGGCGAATGGAAGTTGAGAGGTAAATTAATAAGGTTACAAGGTACGGGGTAAAGGGTACGGGGTAGGCTAAAGAATTTTTACTGCAGTCGTGTGGTTTAAAGCACACTAGTTTTTTATTTTTTTTATATCAAACACATTGGTACGTGCCCGCACTGGAATTTCAATCCGTTACCCTCTGCTTGGAAGCCTGACTTTCTCTTACCGGCAGTCCTATAGCTAGGAAGCGATGCCTTTCAGACAACTTACTTGTGACGTAAGAAAGGCGAGTATATCTCCAAAGGGCTCGTTCTCGTGTATCTTTATAACTGTTTCCACCGTCGCCTTTACATAATCCGGTACCGGCACTGAAAATAAAACAAACAAATTTTGTGAAAATCCTGCTTGTTATTTGTTCTGAGTATGGATACATTTTTGGAAAGGTACGTTTTGGGGAAAATGGAATAGGTCGTTTTTGGCAAAGGACGTTTTAGGGACATTTTGGAAAAGTGACGTTTCGAGAAAGGGACAAAATACCTGAACAGTAACGTACATTCAGTATAGAAAACATCAATGGGATACGTTCTGCCTTGCATGGACATTATAACAGAGGTGCTAGGTTTGTTCTTATCCTTTTTACTGGATAGATTGAAGAAATCCTTCAGGAATTCCGCATCCATCGTCGCCGATGATATGACAAGCTTCAGGTTCTTGCGTTTCTGGAAAATAATATGGATTTATAATAAATCTTCCAGTACCAAATAAAGGTACCAATGTCTGTCTGGGATTTCACAAATCCAGCTAATATTATACTGTGTTCCGGTTTGAAGGGCATTGTTTCCAGGGAAATTAATGGGTTTCTTTTTGCACCGTGCCTGTCACCAGGGAGTGGGAGTCTTCAGGGAGTCAGTTGGATGTCACACTGATGTGAGAAGTTTTTCATTTTTGAAACTGCGGGGCGCAGCTAGTGTTATAAATTCGAAAGTTTGTGGGTTTGTCGCTGTTTCACGCTGAAACGGCTGAACGGATTTTGGTGAAACTTAGTATTTACATAGATACTTTAGGTCCTGGAACAGAACAAGGAATACTTTTTATCCCGTAAAACTTAACAGTTTCTATGGCATAACACTAAACGCGGGTGAAACCGCGGGGCGCAGATTGTATATCATAAATGACTCACTTTGGTTATTTTCTTCAGAAGCCCCATCAACACGTCAGTCATCAGAGTCCTTTCATGGACCTGAAATTAAAAAAAAATACACTTATAACAAACAAAAAAAAAATTGGGGGTAGGTCTCTTCTGCAAAAGACCGCCCGGAAAAGTACCACACCTTTACCAGATATTCATCCGCCAAGCAGTAGTGTGCAAACATTACTGTGTTCCGGTTTGAAGGGCACTGTTTCCAGCGAAATTACTGGGTATGTGAGACTTTAGAGCCGATGTCTCAGGGTGACGAGCGCAGGATTATGCAATGCAGTGTTCTGGGTGGTGCTGTGACTGTTATGAGCAGGCGAAGCGCTTACCATCAGGTGAATGTCTCGCTCGTCTCGTCACTCATTGAAAAAAAAACAGTTCAGTTTCTATTCAATGTAAATAGAGAGATAAACTCTTTACTGGAACACCAGAGAACAAGAAAAATTTAAAAATTGGTGACAAAACAAAATTCAACAATTACTGTCACAATTGGCGGTCTTATCGCTAAGAGCGATCTCTTCCAGACAACGTAGCGCGGAAAGGAATAACAAAGTACATTTGTAATGCAAGAAGCCGTCTACCGCACCGTCCGTCGCTTACCATCAGGTGAGACTGCGGTCAAATGCTGGTCAATTCTCAATAAAAAAAAAATACGAGGCATGCTCCTATTTTGAAGTCTGTTAAAAACGACCATGGACCATGTTGACCACGGACCCCTAGGCAATTTCTTTATAAGGTCTTACCTCATCAAGAACTATACAGGAGTACTGCATGAGAAGCGGCGATGCAAACATCTCTCTGAGAAGAACTCCTTCCGTCATGAACTGAAATCAAACAACAAATTTTCTAAAACACGGTAATCTCTCTTTATTTTACTCTGCCTTTTTTCCCTTCGCTCAATCTGTCTGTTTCTATATATCTCTTTATCTGTCTCCCTCTTTCTCATTTTCCTTTAGTATTGCCAAGTGTCCAGATTTGCGCGGAACGTCCCGATTTTCTGGAGTCTGGACGCCGAATGTCCCGATTTTTCACTAACCTTCATAGTCTGTACTGTATTCCATAATTTTGATAGGAATAACGAATCCTTACGGCGGCGGCACGCCCTGTCCCTATCTGGCCATTACATTGTGAAATAAAACAGTTTTTTTCCCTTATAAACAGTACCTAAATCTTCATCATCATCATCATCATATGCAGCTCATCCAACCCACTGCAGGGCATAAGCCTCCTCCCTCTTACGCCATTCATTCCGGCTTTGGGCCGATCTGGTCCATGTATTACCCAACAACATTGAGATGTCGTCGACCCACCGTTGTATCGGTCTTCCGCGGCTGCGCTTACCCACACGTGGCCACCATTCTGTCGGGGACTTACTCCACCTGCCATCGCCACATGTTGCCTAGTGTCCTGAACATCGCCACTTGAGTTTAATTATACGGGATCCGATATCTTCCATTTTGGTTCTTCTTCGGATCTCCGTATTTCAAATTCTGTCGCTTAACCTGATGCCTAACATGGCACGCTCCATGGCCCGTTGTGCGACTCGCATTTTGTGCACCTAAATCTTATCCAAATCAAAAATCAATCCTCCAATCAAAAATGTCAAGGCTTTAAAACAATGCAAGTGAATTGAAAAGGAAATGAAATCCACTCAAGCGAGAAGAGGTCAATTAAATGTATAATCTTTTGTTTTATTGTTTAAAAAAAACGTTGACTCCCTTTTGAAGGACTAAACATTCATTTACAATAGTTTTTATTGTAATAGAATTGAAGACAATTGACTACCTGTGTATGGCATTATAGTGTAGGAGCGGGCCGTAAACCTAAACACAGATACGTCAAATGTGAAACGATTTTAAGGTAGCTTTTCTTTAAGGGGGGGGGGGGGGGAATACCATCGCACTATCCCCTCTGCCACAGGGGTGACGGATGGGGTGTGTGGGACTCGAACCCACTAAAACCCCCCCGTGAGCAGTCCTCCGCCAAGGTGGGGGCAAGATGGGGTCGCGCCAGCAGTCACCATCTTGCCCCAGGATTTTAAAGTAGCTATTATTACTTAAAGTTAATATCTATCTACCTCTATCAACACTAAATTGGACTATTTCATAAAAAAAATAAATAAGAAAATTAAAATTCAATCCGACGGCGACGGCCGGCGCATGGCAAAGTGTGAACCAGGCCTTGTGTGGTGACGTATGTAGAGCATAGCCGAGGATTGGCTTCTACTTACCACAATGCCAGTATCAGGCCCTCTTGCAGCCGTCATCCCCGCGGCGTATCCGACTACTTCGCCCACTAGTGCGCCGCGCTCCTCGGCCACTCGGCAGGCGAGCGTCACCACGGCCGCGACCCGCGGCTGTGTGACGCACACTTTATGCCCGATCTCGTACAGATACTGGAAATAATAGAGTAGAATATGAAACAGATATATAAGACTGGAATCTATAGACTTAACCTTCAGTGCTGAGAACACAACTGTCGTGTTTTTCATAACTCGTCGCGGGTGCGGGAAAACGCAACTGTTGTGTTTGTTATATGGGAAAACACTATGAAGTGTGCAGAGCCGCACCCGTGGCTAGACAAGCAAATCGGCTCAGCAGTGAGTGTTAACTTGGCTAGGTTTAGTAAGCTAGCGAATGACACCCTGGTTGTAGCTAGGGGGAGAAACCTCAGGGAGGCGATGCGGTCGGCACAAGCATACGAGCGCTAGGGCTGGAGGTTGCACTCTCCAAGACCGAGGCCCTATTGTTCCATGGGCCTCGGGGGGGACCCCCTCCAGGAACACGGGTAGCACTGGACGTGGTCCTGGTCCAGGTTGGGACCCAGATGAAATATCGGAGTCTCATCCTGGACCGTACTGCGCTCGTCACCCTGATACGTCGGCCCTAAAGTCTCATATACCCAGTAATTTCGCTGGAAACAGTGCCCTTCAAACCCGAACACAGTAATGTTTTTGCTACTAGTTTTATCTAATAACTTACTGATAACTTCAACATAACATTGTCCAAGAAGCAGAGAGCAAGAAGAGCAGTGTGTCCGTTGAATTTTTATAAGGTGAGTGAAAATGGTCACTCAATATTTATCCCAAACTGTTAATTGTTACTTATAGACAAGTGTTGAACTAAAACCCGTAACAAATCAGCCCGCACATGAATCATGCCGGCACCGATCGTGTGTCATCACTAAGCTCAGTGTAATCCGTAACAGCTGCAACAGTAAACCGTTATCTGTTCGTACATTTTCATTTATATTTCCCGTGAACAGCTATATTGAGTATTGATTTTATACTCGTAAAATAGAAAAATAGCAGGTAAACTGGGAAAAATAAGTTCAAGTATATTTGGTATTGCGGTGTCCATTAATTTAGGGTTTAGGTTTAAAGTAACATGACCAAATTATCAGACACTCCAGACATCAGACACTTCAAACTTTTGACGTCGTCATCATCATCATCATCAACCCATAAAGTCCCACTGCTGGGCACGGGTCTCCCCTCACTTTCGTGAGGAGGGCTAGGCCATAATCCACCACGGGGGCCCAGTCCAGATTGGTGGATAACATACCTCCCTCAGAAATAATTCTCGGGTAGGTAGGTGGGTTTCTTCACGATGTTTTCCTTCACCGACTATAATATGCACACGCGGTTTGCAAATTGCTATAGCATAGTAGATTCTAATAAGCTATAGCTGTACAGTTTTAATACCCAAGTGCATTACACACACACGCACATACACATACTTACACACACACGCGCGCCAGAGTACAGGCGTACTCAAAATAACATAGAAACCAGTCACGTAAACATTATAACCTGGGGCGATACATCTTCGACCAGACGTTTCGCACTGAGCTTTTTGATAGGAAACATAAATCCGTCTGTCCGTTCTTTTTCTATCCGACTAAAATAGAATTTAATACCTATACTGTAGTACTATATGTGCCTTATAGTAGCAATAAAACACATTCGTAGATAATTTTAAAAATGCTCGCGCGCGCTTTCATGCCCCTTCTATACAGAATTCTTTAAAGTCCATTTAACTAGACCTAATACTGGGAGGCCTCTTCTGCAAGAGACCGCCTGGGGAAGTACCACACCTTAGCCAGATATTCATCCGCCAAGCAGTAGTGTGCAAACATTACTGTATTCCGGTTTGAAGGGCACCGTTTCTAGTGAAATAGCACTGGGCATAGTGCACGACCTTAGAGCCGATGTCTCAGCGTGCGTGCAATGGAAAGTTCTGGGTGGCGCTTTAACTGTTATGAGCAGGCTTAGCACTTACCATCAGCTGAACGACTTGCTCGTTCGTTACTCAAGTCAAATTAAAAAAAAAAGTTTTATTAGCAGCATCGTTCTTACACCCTTCCTCCTCGTGCCCCAATATCTACCTACCTCCGATACTTCCGTTTTTACACGTATAAGAGGCGCTTGGAGAGCAGCCAACGTCGCCAACTCTTCAAGTGGACTATTTCTTTGTGAGGGAAACGATGAAAAAAGTATCTAGGTCAAGTGTACTGGCCTTCATCATGATATTATTGGCTCATACTTAAGGCGTAGAGGCCATGCTTGAGGACCGCCTGGTTACTCCTAAGCTTAAATGATCATTGCCCCCAATATGTAAAGAAAATTTATTTACGGTTAGATTCTAAGCAGCGTTACGTGGCGTAGTGGGTGACGAGCCGCCTGCGAAGCGTGAGGTAGCGGCCTCGAATCCCGCACAGGGCAAAGCCACAGTATTGGCTCTGAGTCTGGGTGTTTGTAGGAACATGGTACTCGTAGTTCTTGATTTCCTAGTACAGGAAATCCTAGTTATTTAGGATCTATGTGTGTGATCGTGACGCGTTATTCATAATCTGAATCAACTAAAATTTAAACAATTATGTGCAGTTGCAGTGCAACACAACAGTTGTGCGCGCCCGCACAGCTGACCGAGTTCAGTTACGACGCAACGCCAGTAAACAGTAAACACAGACGCTGTGTGAAGATTCGCAAAAGTGCCAAAAAAAATTAACCGGTTCAGCAGTTAACATGTTACCACGCGCCCGTGCGCTGACTATCAACGCGGCACCAGTAGGTCCCCAGACCACATCGTCTGATGTGTCTTCCGATACGTGTCGCCCCGCCCACTCCACGCGTAACATAGCTTTGTCATAGATATACAATTAAATATAAAGGCTACCCCACACAGAGGAAGGAAAAGGGAAACTGAACACACAAGGGAAACTGAAACGTGAATGCAGTCTTAGGCATTGCAGTCAAGAGTTGAAATGAAATAGTGAAGGCTCCAACTGCATTTCACGTATCAGTTTTGATCACAGTTGGGTTTTTGGCTTTTTTTTTTATCTGTAGCGTCCCACTGCTGGGCAAAAGTCTCTCCCGATTCTTTCCACTTTTCTCGATCCAGGACTAGTTCCTTCCAATTATTTTCAAAGAGTCGAGGTCGTCGCCCACCGGGTTATTGGTTTTTTTTTTCTGCTTTATTATATATGTATATAGTATTATTTATATTAGGATCCGTTTATAAATTGGCCACGTGGGACTTACTCGTAACATATGGTATGATAATTAGTTTTAATGAGGTCACACATATTTTTAGCCGTGGCTACAGTTTTGTCGACGGTAATGTTTATGTCTTAACCAATTATAGCAAAATATATAGATTTGCGAGTTACGAGGCGCTCAGGTCATTCACCTGATGGTAAGTGCCACGCCTGTTAATATATTATTTATCTGTTTTTTTTTTATTTAAAAAAAAGTTGTAAATTTAAATTTATTATACTAAGTAGCTCTATTTGTCATTTCAGTTACAAGTGTCATTTACAAATAGTCTTTATAACTGGGCATATGAGACTTTCGAGCCGATGTCTCAGGGTGACGAGCGCAGTGCATTGCCGCGCAGAATTATGCAATACAGTGTTCTGTGTGGTGCTGTGGCTGTTATGGGCAGGCGTAGCGCTTACCACCAGGTGAACCACTTGCACGTCTCGTCAATCAGTCAAATAAAAAAAATATATAACTAACGGAGGTCACCCACGACTACTTTTTGCAGAGATTCATTAACGCGTTTCGTTAACTCGCGGCTGCATCGCATCTGTGTCAGTGCTGCATTGCGTCTGCAGCGATGCAAACTCGTGGCTGCGTGGGCGAAGGTACACAACCATCGCAGCGTCAGCATCGCCACTGTATCGCGTTCGTTTTTCGATTGTGTGGCCACTGAATCGATGCAAAAGGTCGCCGTGGGCGACGGCCCTATTTCTACAAAGACCTCATCCTTATGAGGTCAGCCGTTAGTTACAAAGTCAACAGCCCTACAGGAAAATAACTGACACTGATTATAAAGCTTTTAAACCTGTGGTGGGTAAAGCTAACACGATTTGTTTACCTTGGCACCCTGTCACAGTAAATATAGCTATCGATTTTTTTTGGTCACTGAACATCGCGTTCATATTCTTACTTTGACACGAGCATTGAATATTCATTTAGATATAGGTAGATTTTGAGGGAGACGATGTCGCAAAACATTTTCCTATATTTCATATTCAAACATTACTGAGTACATACATAGGATGCAAACATTACTGAGTTTCAGAGATAGCAGCTGAGCTTTAATCTGTCCGCTCTGCAACCCAATGACACCGGGTTCGATCCTTGGCCTTATGATTTCAACGTGCCTAATAAAAGTGACTAGGGCAGTTCCACTCTCGTTTTGAAACTTCAAATTAACGTGCGGCAAGCTAGCGCTTTATAGCCTTTTTCAATTCCACGTCGTGGTGCGTTTACGGAACGCGTTTAAGTTTATAGGATGCCGTGACATCTCGCGTTTTTTGGCAAGGAATCACACATGGCACAACGAATAACGACCCAGGCGAGATAGTGGTCGAACGGGAACCTATTTACATATATTAAAGACATAATTTGGACAATTAGAAAAGTGTTATTAATAATAACTCATTGGTCTAATTCAATGTTAGATTGCAACAAGATTACGATGCACACTTTATCGCGTACCTACGTCAAGAAAAAGAAATTATAACAGACCAGTTATCAATCAATCAACAATTCCGATTATATCGTTAATCATAATCCTTATTTCAAATATTTTGATAGTTATATTTTGTTTTATAGTATCGTAATACCGATCAGCAAATAATGCTTATCGGCATTAAATGGTATCATCAACCGGGGGTTTTATCTCTGACTGTGCGGCATTATTAAAGCCAAGTGGCATCATGCAGGACAAAGATAAAAGATCTGACGGAATTACCCTTTCTTCTTTGGAACACATTAAGTTTTTTTTTTTTTCGAATCCTTGAATAGAATCGCTTCAGACCACTGACTCATCTGACGCTAAGCGGCGACGGTACTCGCTTACCTAGAAGTAACTCATTCCACATGAAATTCTTTGTCGAAAACGCACGATGACATGTCATAATGCGATTTAACACCTTCAGTGCTGAGAACACAACTGTCGTGTTTTCCATAACTTGCCGCGAGTGCGGGAAAACACAACTGTTGTGTTTGTTATATGGGAAAACACTATGGCGCGTGCAGAGCCGCACCCGTGGCTAGACAGTGGTCTTAGTGGTTTTAAACTTAGCTAGTTGTTTTATATTTATTTTGACTTATATTGTGCTGAGCACAGATCTCCCCTCACTTTCGTGAGTAGGATTAGGCCATAATCCACCACGGGGGCCCGGTCCGGATTGGTGGATAACATACCTACCTCCGAAATAGATATCCGGGTAGATATGTGGGGTTCCTCACCATGTTTTTCTTCACCCAAAATCGAGTGATAATTACGTATACACGTGGTACAAGAAACACATTGGTACATACTGGATTTGAACTCACGACCCTCTCCTTGGACGGCGGACGTTCGCTCACTAGGTTACCACTAGTCTAAAGACAGCTTTTTTAGCATTCAGATGATTTGCATTTACAGTGCAAGTTAGCTGCAAAATTGCAGTTGGGTGTACTGCGTTATCTGCAGTCTAGTGATCTTATCACAATGAGTAACACAAGTACACTTGTCGACCACTATAGCAATAGATAAAATGCTTGTTTTTGTTTAAGTACCTTGTCACAACTATATTTACTTATAATAAAGCAGTAAAGTAAAAAGTATTTTATTTGATTGAGTGAAGAGACGAGCAGGTCACCTGATGGTAAGCGCTACGCCTTCCCATAGTCACAGCACCACCCAGAACCCTGCATAATCTACATATTGTGTTTTACAAGAAACACTTTGGTTGCCTGCACTGGGATTTGAACTCACGACTCTCTCCTAGGAATGTGGACGTTCTCCCACTAAGCTACCACCGCTTATGAAAAGGGAAACGTGATGGGAAAATAGCCAACGTTTTAAACCTAGCCGTATTCTTTACAATAAACGAATATTGGCTCATATAAACAGCATATCAGCAATATCATCAGATAACTAGCAAAAGACTTGGAATATTGCTGACAATTTCCCTGCGACTTCAACTGCGCTTCCACCACGTTCAGTATGCGTGGTGGAAACGCAAATGGCCAGTTTTTTATTAATGCACCGCCTCGGCCGTCACGAGGTCTTAAATATCAATACTGAGTGGTTGATTCAAGATTGGTTTAGAGTCACGCAAAAACTGCACTGTAAAAACGCAGTGTTAAAGGTCAACCCAAGAACCAAGATGCAAGGTTGTTTCGTTATGCAATCTACTTGCACGGCATTGTATTGTTTTCTTGAATTCTTTAATTGAAGGTCTTTAATTGAATCGCTTTAAGAATTCATGGTAGACCTCCTGGAATATTGCAAGTGAACTTCGACCCAGTGCCCGTGTTGGATTGAGTTGAATTTGAATGCCTGTCTAGTTCCGATGGCAATACAATATTATGGTGACAGCGAGCTGATCTGATGATAAAGACAGAAGGTAGACAATGGAACTCCTCAGTGACTAACAGTAGATTGATGGTGTTTGGACTCATTCTGATCTAATTGCAGTGCCGAATACGTAATACGTCCTAATTTTAATTAAATAAATTCGAATGTGAGTTTGTTTGTTTGTTACGCTTTCACGCCTAAACCAATAAACCGATTTTAAAAATTCTTTCACCAATGGATACCTACATCATCGGCGAGTAGCATAGGCTATTATCTTATATCCCAGTATTCCGACGCGAACGGCTACTACGCGGGTGAAACTGCGGAGCGTAGCTAGTATTTTATAAAAGCTTGCCTGGAAAAATATATTGTTACCTACAAATTATTCTGTTCAAGAATTCAGTGTGACGTACATTGCGCTCGTTGCCCTAAGACATTAGTTCTTATCTTAGGTAAGTGTCATTTACCCAGTTAATTCACTGAAAACATTGCCAATCAAACCGGAAACACAGAAGATGCTGTTTACTTCCGGATCTTTAAACTGGAACACAGTAATGTTTGCACATTACTGCTTCTCGGATGAATATCTAGCAAAGGTATTTCTTCAGGCGGACTCTTGAAAGGTATTAAAGTGTAGTGAGGAAATAGCCCCCGGCAGGCTTATTACGCATCTTTCGACAGGATTGCGACAAACGCAAATCTCGCGATCTTTGCCGTCTAACAAAAATGTATTTTGCGACGGGCGGGACAATATGCGGGCGATCTGTTTCCATAACAACATATCTAGTGCCGTTTTGTGACCAATAGCAGTGTCTTTTTTTTTTATAAAATAGGTGGCAAACAAGCATGAGGCCCACCCGATGGTAAGTGGTCACCGCTGCCTATAGACATGACGGTGCGATGCCTATTATTAGAAAGGACTCTTTTAACTTTTGCATTAACAATTTCACTGCTGAAAACACAACTGTTGTGTTATCGGTACGGGAAAACACAACGGTGTGTGCAGATCCGTAATCGTGGCTAGACAAGAAAATCGGTTCAGCAGTCAAAGTGTTTAAGTTCTGCATGCTCTACATCTGAGGGAAAATCTCGGGTGGAAGATCATTTCACATTTTGCAAGTATGTGGAAGAAACGAACGCGTAAACCGATTCCCATGCATCTAGAATACAATATATGAATGAGCTGTGTGTATGTGTGATTGCTGTCGCTTTGCTACTAGTATGTTATGTTTTACGTAATACGGCAGCCGGTAGTAGTCAGTATAAAATATGATGACAAATCATTGACCATATTCCAAATCAGTAATTGACGTTGACACAGAATATTATACAGTAACAACATACAGAATGGGCAATATATCTTTATCACTCTACCCGCACTCTACCCGCAATCCGGAGGGAAATTGGGAGGTCAGTCAATATTACAATGACAAATGACAATCGACAAATGGGTTAGTATGAACTAAGGATGTTACGGAGCTTCGACTCCGACTCGGATAAGTCGGAATTTCCGATTTTTATTACACCTACGGTTCCGACTACGGCTCCAACACTTTTAAATCAGAGGTCTTACTACTTTGGGCCTCAATTAATTTAATTTAATTTGCTAACCGTTACAGAAAAGATCATAATTTTTTGCCTAATTATCTCATGTAAGTTTATTAGTGTTTGCTTGAAAATTAAAAAAAAAAACAACAAACAAAATTTCAAAAAACTCCGACTCCGACTTTGGTTCCGATATAGTATGAACCTTCATACTAGCGGGTTGTCTGTGTTTTGATCGCGTAATATCTTCTCGTACTTACAAATGCATTCGGCGCGTGTACAAACGTCATTGTTATGTGTGAAATGTCAAATCAGTTATTTGTATGAAGTGTCCGGGATGTCGTCGGACTAATTTGCCTAAATAAATTGTCGAATTGGTCAATTGGCCGCAGACAGGATCGAGTGGGCGCTATGATTGTTATGAATGTGCAGGCTATAATTAGACAAATGTACTCTATAGAGAGGAGATAAGAGTGACTCACTTGCAGTAGGGACTTTTTGTGACTTGCGACTTTATTCAGAATCAGAATCATATTTATTGCTTAAACTGTGAATACAGAGATGGTAAATTGTGTATAATTTTAGAAACAACAGTTTATCCATTTCGGATGTACAATATTATAAAAACTTATTACAAAAAAAAACAATACTTTCTTAAATTTTAAAAATATCACAACTCATTTTAATGATATTAAAAATGAGTAAGTAATTTTTAAAAACATTCTTTTCAAGAGCAAATATATACATGTCGTACGAGGGCTGACAACACTGTCAGCCATCCATCCACAATCATTGGACGCCAGCGCCATCTGTTGGTGCTAGACGGAGTCTACAAACGACAAGCGACCGTGCGCGAGGGCAGCGCAGATTCATTCTGGCTTCATCGGTCGAACAGGGCAGTCGTGTAGAAACCGTCCGCGTCCAGTATACCAATCTAGCTGTAGCTATAGATTACAAAGTTGATTCGGTTTAAAACATTTCTTTTCATTGCTTTGAAATCGACCCCTACCCTCACTACGCCCACTGTGTAATTTTACAATGTCTGGCGACGGCGATGAAAATAGGGAACCGCCGATATCAGAACTGGGATCAGGGTCGGATCAAACGCGAAGTGAAGGTGGAGAAAGTGATCGCTGGCGTAAAATGTTTGAGATTCAAAATTCGAACATGCGAGCGTTGATTGAAGCCCTGCAAACACACAAGACGAGTCATCGAGTGGATCTACCGGAATTCAACCCTGAAAAGACGGGTGCGGACGCGAGATCGTGGTGTGCGACTGCGGATCTATGTTTTGCTGAAAAACCCCTAAGCGGCGGTCAACTGGTGGTCGCTATCAGTAAGGCGCTAAAAGGAGCTGCATCCACGTGGCTGTCGCAAATAACCTATGAGGGCATGACGTGGAGCGAATTCAAGGTACTGTTTACCACGCGGTTCATTTTTTCCGAGACTTTGGCGGGTACGCTTGTAAATTTAAACAGCGATAAACCTAACGAAAAGGAATCGCTTGCTGCATACGCTAGTCGCTTAATTACATCTCTGTCTAACCAATGGAAAGATTCAAGCAAAGATCAGATCGCGGTTGCTACCGTCCTTGCTCACGTATCGCAGTTTGACACGAGATTGCAGCGCTTAGTTTTCACGACCGATATCACCACGAGGGAAAAATTGCAGCAAGAACTACATGCTTTTTCGCATCTTAAACGCAAAGCGGGTACCCTGGATGAATCATCGAGGACACCTGAGGCGAAACAACTGAAGACTTCTACAATAAAATGCTTTTCGTGCGGAAAAGTGGGCCACAAAAGATTAGAATGCAGGAGTTTCAAGCCCAACAATGTGGGGGGACGACACGTGGCGTATCCAGCGTCGACGAAAGCTGCCGAGAAGCCTGCAGCGAAGCCCCTGGTGTGCTTCAAATGTGGCAAACCAGGCCACATCACGATTCGGTGCACGAGCGGAAGCAGCCAAGCGGGTGGCAGCGGCGGCAGTAGCGCTTCGGGTCCAGCACACAGCGAGCGACGCGTGGACGTCTGCGTCGTGCAATCACCTTCAGGATCATTGGAACACAAAGGTCAGCTGTATAGTTTTACTTTGGATTCTGGTGCTGAGTGCTCGCTAGTAAAATAAAAAGTAGCAGCCAAGTTTTGTGGCAAACGAGTTAACAATACAGTTTCAATGATTGGCATTGGCCAAACGCGGGTAGTCAGCACCGAACAAATATTATGTTGTGTAACGATTAACGACCAACCTCTTGAACTTTTACTACATGTGTTACCGGATAATTGTCTGCAGAGCGACATAATTATTGGACGCGAAATTCTAAGGCTAGGTTTTGTCGCGAATATGACGGATACTGTGTTCTCGCTAAGCAAATCGGTGAGTTTTGTGACAGCAAAAATATCAAGTTGCATCTCATCGCGATGGGCACTTCTCGTGCGAACGGACAAGTAGAGCGCGTTATGAGTGTCCTAAAATCAATGTTAACTGCGGTAGAGAGTAATGAGAATAAATCGTGGCAAGACGCGATAGGCGACGTTCAACTTGCGATTAATTGTACCATGAATCGCGTAACTCAGGCATCGCCACTTGAACTTTTAATCGGAAAAGTCGCAAGACCGTTATCACTGATGGCAAGTGACGTGGAAACCGAGGTAGACATTGACTATATCCGCGAAACTGCATCAAGCAATATTCAAAGGTCTGCGGTGTACGAGAAAGAACGGTTTGATCGTACGAAAGCAAAGATTTCAGCTTTCTCGGTGGGTGACTTTGTTCTGTTAGCGAACGAAGAACGAAATCAGACGAAATTAGATCCGAAATACAAAGGTCCGTTTAAAGTAATAGAGGTTTTGGAGGGAGATCGTTATACGTTAAAGGCTTTGAACTCTAGGCGTACTTACAAATGCGCTCACGATAGGATAAGACCTATGCCAGTGGGTCATGTACCAGTCGAAGTAGACGGTAGTAGTGATCAGGAGGAGGAAGTCTTTCATGGGTGATAAAAGCGTAGCGTAGAACTCTATCGGCCGTAGTTTGTATGACTATACTAGTAGCTACTACGTAGCCGTAGCCCGGTAGAAATCGGTGTCTCTTGGGGCAACTCAAGTAGTCCGTGGGTGCGCGGTGCGCGTTTAGCTCTGGTGGAGGTCGGGGTCTGTAGAGACCGTAGTGTGAGTCAGAGGGCTGATCACATGGTTGCACTGAGAGTGGCAGGTCGGCTGGTGAAGGCCGTGGCGATAGAGGGAGGACGCGTTGCTTTAGATGAAAACTTGTTGTTTTAACGTAAATGTGATGGTACATGACTCAGGAAATCTTATTGTTGTGATTGTTAATTTAATTTTAAAGCTAGTAACTTGTGATTTTTGAACTAAAATTGTCAAAGAAAATTAGAAGTAATTTGTTATTTTTGTTTAAGACATAGGATTTTGGTAATAATAATAATTTTGCATTTGAAAGCTTTCTTTTTGCATAAAGAATAGTCAAAGTCAGGAACGGCCGAAAAAAAAAAGTGGGTGAGGTTACTCTGGGTGACTTCATTGTTTCAGATTAACACACTGGGACGTGTGTAAGCAGGATGGCCGTGTCGTACGAGGGCTGACAACACTGTCAGCCATCCATCCACAATCATTGGACGCCAGCGCCATCTGTTGGTGCTAGACGGAGTCTACAAACGACAAGCGACCGTGCGCGAGGGCAGCGCAGATTCATTCTGGCTTCATCGGTCGAACAGGGCAGTCGTGTAGAAACCGTCCGCGTCCAGTATACCAATCTAGCTGTAGCTATAGATTACAAAGTTGATTCGGTTTAAAACATTTCTTTTCATTGCTTTGAAATCGACCCCTACCCTCACTACGCCCACTGTGTAATTTTACAATGTCTGGCGACGGCGATGAAAATAGGGAACCGCCGATATACATAATATATATATTAAAAAGAGTGGTTAGCGTAATGAGTAGGCGCCATGTGCCAGGGTGAACGACGTTACTCTAATGTACTTATAAAGTATATATTTATTTAAATTATTATTATTGTTATCAGCCATGCTCGTCCCATTGCAGGGTAAAGGCCTCCCCTTCTTCCATTCCCCTCGGGTCACAGACTTCTGCGGCCAGTCCTTCCAGAAGGCGTCCAGCTCGACTCGCCATCTCCGTCTGGGCCTGCCGCGGCGTTGTCTAACATTGTGTGCGCTCCACTTGGTTACAGGTTTGGTTAAATTAAGTAACTTCTATAGCTGACATTAGGATCTGTCAGAATCCTTGATTACCAAGTTCGTGACGTTGCGTGGGTACGCAAGCGACCGCCGCGCCCCGCGCCGATGGCGTGGCGTGAGTGTAAGTAATTCCTATTTATGTACGTAAATGTATTGTACAAATAAATCTTGGAGACAGAAATAGGACAGGGCTGCGGGTGCTTTCCTATGTTGGAATTTTATAAGGCTTTTTGTGAACAGGCTTACCTTTAAAATAAAATAAAAAATATAATTCATAGGAAATTATATTTTTTATTTTATTTTACTGAGTGACGAATTGCGCATTTCGTTCACTAGACGGTACGCCTTCCCATAACAGTTACAGTGCCACCCTGAACTTTGCATTACATAATCCTGCGCGGCACTGCACTGCGCTCTTCACCCTGAGACATCGGCTCTGAAGTCTCATATGCCAAACCATGTTCAAAGTTTCCGTTACATACATACATACTGACATACGTATGAAGCTAATAATAGCGTGTTAAAAACCAACCAATTCAAAAGCTGAAGTGACTACGTACCCCTTCAAGGTCCAAAATCACTCGAGACCGGCCCAAGGGTTAAAATAACTTAGCGGCGAAGGCAGCCTTGATTTGGGCGGGCCATCAAATTTAATAAAGGTTACAGAAATGTCACCGGGCCACGTGATTCCATTAGGCTGGCCGGCTAAGTGCTTTTATAGTACGCCAGGCTTCACTTACGGCTTCGCTGGTGTGCTATCAATAGTTATTAGAATCACTAACTGAACGCCATTTAAAAATATAGTCAAACTATTTGTAATTAATGGTTTTTTTAACTACACAAAGACCTGTGATGGTGAGATAAGCGGCACGCCTGGTCCTAACAATGTTAGTTTGTCGAATGGAATAGTGCCAACCTCTAGCTGGTGTCACTTTTTTTTTTTTTTTGTTATATAGGCAAGCATTTGACCGCAGTCTGACTGATAACTGCCAACGCGATCGGAGATGGAGCATGCTTGCCTAGAAGATACCAATAAGATATCTCCAAATAACAATTTTACAAAATAAATAAATAAATAAAAACAAACAAACTGTACTGCCAATGTAAATTTATAGGAGCAACCAACTTCGCTTCGTGTGAAGCCGCGTGTGTTTAGTGAAGCCCTGCCATGTTCGCACGCACACGTTTGCGCACTCGCACGTCGTTAACGTGCGACCCACGTGTGAGCAAGCTTGCATTGCTCATGCAAAATCAGATAACTAGATCTCTAGTGTGGGAGCTTTCCGATGATGCAGACACGCCTTGGCCTTAACAGGGTCTGGTCACTGCTCTTAGCGGAACTGGAGACGAAAACCCTGACGAAGTCGATGATGGTGTCAAGTTATGAGACGAGACGATAACTTTTAGAAGCGATAAAGAACTCAAGTAGCTTATGCAAACGCTTGAAAAGTACTTAGGTAAAAACTCACCCACCAATAATTATGATATTAAGCAAAAATATGAGCATGGCGCAGGCAATATTCGAATAAAATGTTCTTTACTATTGGATTGTAAATCTAGGCATAGTAGTAATTTAGATGATTGCATTCTAACTCAAATAAATACACAATAGCATTGTTAAACTTGACGCGTGGCACACCACACGTCAAGTGACAATACTCGGAAAAGATCGGTAGAACAACAAGGAAACAAAAGGCAGAAATGGAGAAACACTCATGGTCAAGTTGAGAATGAATGAGACAAAACATAAAAAGAAAGTGTTTTACTAAATAGAGAGCAACGTGATGGATGATTGACTATTTAACGACACAGAATTCAAATCCCAGTTGACCTATTTCATAGGTAAGTGTAGATTTCAATGCCATAGCTTGAAAACAGTAAAGGAAAACATTGTAACGGATATGAATATGGAATGAGTAATTTCACCAATAGGCGAACCTATCTTGTACTAACAAAACGAAATCCCGGCAACCCTCAACTAGTTTAAGCTTGTTGTTTTCGCCGCTAAGTTGTTTCAGTTCAACCATGCCCTTTTCAGAACTCCTATTCACAAGTGTCGGAAAGTTTTGTAATCGGATTCCGACGAATTCATTCCCGATCCGACGCATTCGAAAAAGAACTTTCTGATGGTAATTGTGAGTAACGTTTTTCAAATGCGTCGGATCGGGAAAAATTTCCGACACTTGTGAATAGGGGGGCAGATAACCCTACCAACTGGAATTAATGTAGAGAACCATCTGACAACCGGTTGAAACATTGATATAATTCGACAAAAACCAGTTTTTGGAGCTTATCCAAAACAAAGAAGTAAACATTCTGGATTATGGAATGGGAAAACCGGGACTTCAGCCAGCATCCACTAATAGATATATCACAAAGAAACTAAGCACACTTTCTATCACTATATCACTACTAATGGAACCACGAAGACCCTGAACACTCAGCCAAACTCTGATCAAATATTTGCGTGTTTGGTCACAAATATTTGTCCATTGTCTAGGTGAAACCTTCACATGCTATAACAGTTTAAACCGAACCAGCATGGGGGTTCAATAGCGATGAGTGGGTTCCTGACGTTTCAGTCGATTGTTGAAACATCTCGATAGTTCTCGATGCTTTTCTCTCGCAGTCGAGTTTAAGTGAACTTAATCGATTAAAAAAATCGCTGTCAATATTACAGCGATTTTTTTGGAGCTTAGAGAGTGCGAACGAAGAACCCAGCGGCGCGACAACCAAATCGGAACAATCGTTTGCGAGATGTTTACAGAATCGATTTTAATTTTCACCGAGTGCGATTCTAAGCATTTCGGACTCGCCTATTCTTATTAACCACTGTTTTAAAGAAATTCAAATAAAGGAAGGTATGAGGGAAGCCAAAAAACAGCTCAGACGTAACAGCAATACGATTCCGGGTATGTAACGAATGCTGTGAACAGTTCACGGTCACTGATCTTAATCCGTTGCAGAATCATGGATTTGAACATCACATGGCTTCACAACACTGTAGGTCCGTAAGAGGTGTGTGTGTGTTTTACTGACCTATTTTTTTTTAAATAACTATTGCCATTTGTATGTGTCCGACCTCGACAGCGTCATCGGACTGTGTCTAATCCAAGGACTACAAATATAATCTGATGGTGTTGGTGATGAGATGATTGCGAAGTGTGAGGTTCGAATTCTGCGTGCATTTGCTCCAAATGTGGGTTGTATGTGGGACCATGGTCTTCGTAGTTCCTGGTTCTCTAGACACATGGAATCCTATTTAGAGGTAAGGAATTCAGGATATATGTGAAAAAAAAAAAAACAGAAAAAAGGTCAGGTTCAATTGTCTATGTTTATTATTGAAAGGGAACTACGCGGGTGAAACCGCGGGGCACAGCTAGTTATTTATATAAGGTACCTACCTACTTGTGCTTTTGTTGAAACAACTACTAGGTAACTTTTAGATTAGCTAACTTGTGCTCGTATACCTATAGAATTACCCATGAGGAAATCCACAAACCTGATAATAACCCGATTATTCAGGAAATTTCCAATGCCCCCAAGTGGGGGATTTCTTCTTCTTAAATCCCCCACTTGGGGGGCGAGAAACGTTTCTTTGAGATGGTCACAATTCCCCGTCTAGTAGAGATAACTTGGTGGGGGTTATGAAGGCGCCGTTTTTGGAAATTGTCATAATTCCCCCTAGTAGGGATAACTTGGTGGGTATTAGGAGGGCCGTTTTTGGAAATTGTCATAATCCCCCTAATAGAGATATCGGTGCGGACTTAGACAGTAAACCATTTCCTTTAAATGAAGGTACCTATTCGAGTAAGCGACCTTTTCAGTCCTTTAACTTCTTTATGTTATAATAAGCTTCACCATCGACCTATATTTAATTTTTAGAAGATAACTTGATTATTTTTTATACATTTTCTTGCAGTATAGGCAAGCATTTGACCGCAGTCTCATCTGATGCTAAGTGCCGACGCGGTCGACGGCGGAGCATGCTTGCCTAGAAGATACCTATTCACTGTTGACTTCAACACTTATTATAGGTTAAATAAAAAACATAAACTTTTCAACATGACATCTTATTCAAAACGATTCGAACCTCCCAAGTTTCCCCCCAACAAAATACATCAAAGTAAAATTTGTAGTAGTAAAAATAAATTCGCAATAACATATTTATCGTAAAAACAATTTTCCATTTTATTTCAGAAACAAAATAATGTTTTACAAACACGCCTTTATTCGATTTCATACATAAATAACAGTTAGGTATATTTTCTTTTTATTTTGAAACTTTATACAAAAAGTTTTCGTTACGCACCCGTTATTATAATTAAATCACAAACATTAAAACTATTTTAACATTGAATCAAATACATCTTAGAATTAACATCGAGAAAAATATGTTTCTAGTAAAATTATAAGGCATATAATATACAGGACGTTACATAATACCCTATAAAGAACCGGGGCAGGGTATTCGGGTATTTCCGGCGCACGTCTGTCCGACAGACATGGTCAGATATTCATACCTACCCACTTTTAGGTGTGGTGCGACAGTAGGTAAACAAACATTAAGGGTCGTCGCAATTTTCTAAGACATACATAATTATACTTTTGTATGGGAATTTCAAATATAATGTATTTAACCTTTGCACACGTAAAACAATTCACATGCTTGATCGAAACAAGCCTGCCTGAGTACTTATAGGGCCATTCTGTAACACCCTGTATACAATAGTGTAGATATCTTGTTCCCACAGATCCACAACACATAGGATGATAGTGGGAAACCATGACTTAGGAAGTTCAAGAACTTTCATTAACTGAATTAATATTTACTAAACATAAACGGGTCTAATTCACTCACTGGTTAAGGTGGTACGTTTTGCTTAAGGCGAGAACTTAAATCCTCAAGCCAACTATTGTAAATATTGTTGGAATTCGCGATAATTCTAGATTATTCCTCATGTTATTTTGTAGATATATTTAACATAATTATATGCACCTGATTATTGAAATAAGTCAATAAACACTTCAACCATCAATTAAACGGTTAATTGACTTATTTGGGAAATCCAGAGTATTCGTGTTTTAACACTCACTGCTGAGCCGATTTGCTTGTCTAGCCACGGGTGCGGCTCTGCACATCCATAGTGTTTTCCCATACAACAAACACAACGGTTGTGTTTTGCCGCACTCGCAACAAGTTATGAAAAACACTGCAGTTGTGAAGGTGTTAAATAGGTCACGACTTGCTCGACTCGTAACTAATCCATTAAAAAAAAAAGGAAATTTCCCGTATGCGTTTGATTAGACCAATCTATGGTTAATAAATATTAACCACGACTCGAATTCACACTAATTATTGAATACAGCATCTGGTATCTAGGTATTATACCTACCAACAGGGACTAACTATTAGTTTTTAGTTATCTACACAAAATCAGTCGTAAATCTAGCAATACTCTTGCAAAATAACTATGTACTGGATGGCATTAAAGTAATTATTGAAATATTTGTCTTTTTGCATAGAAAAACGTATGTTTAAATCGTGACGCAAATATAAATAAAAAAAACATTGTAAAATATTCCATTTTTTTTTCATAAAATCAGGAAATTAATTCATTCAAATTTCAAACACCAATATCTAAAATATATAATTTTGTCTAAACAAACAACAAAATTCTCAATATAATTTTTTTTCTCATAACTACGAAAGTCACAATAAATTTAAATTATAATTGATTACTTATAAGAAAGAAATAATTGAAAAAAAAAAAACACATCTCCGACAGAAAATTTCAATAAATTTAATGGCAAGCCAGCACATCCAAAATCGCCATTACATTGGCACAACAACTTTAATATCACATCTTATATAACCACCACTTTATAGGACTATATAGCTCCACTCTTTCTCACTCTCTTACCATTAAAATTATAATTATGGGACTTGCCAAACTCCTCCACAGCTGTTTAAAATACGTATTCTGATATCAAAGGTATTAAATTTTTTATGGAGCTATTAAAAAAAATATATTGACAGCAATAATAGGCTTTTAAAATCCGTATAAGTACTTATACATTTCAATAAGATTGTTTGCGTGCATTTAAAAACTGAAATTAATGGATTTCTGTCTGGGTGTAATTGGCAACACTTAGCACTTTTACAAGTGAGATAAGTACTTATAAATTCCATAAAGTATTATAAGTTTTAGGGCCACCGCCGCACAAAAGTCAACATGCCTTAGTTCCCAAAAGTGATCCGGTGGACCCAAGGGGTCCACGGAAGAATCGACGGGGGTCTACGTTGGCGTGACAAAACATAATATAATGGTAGGAAATAAATAGGAATAATTATGTTAAAAACGTAGCCGCAGGGGGTCCACCGGAACTAGCAAAATTTTGAAAGTGGTCATTGACAAAAAAGTCTTGGAACCTCTGCTCTAATAGATTAATTGTAAGGAACCAATCTTTAGAACTTTTATAAGTCAGATAAGTACTTATACATTTCATAAACAGAGAAAGTAATGCTTTAAAACATTTCAAATGTTAAAAAAGCTATTCGCTACTTGACTTATTTCCTTTTTTTCTTTCATGTACCTTAAAAAAATATTATGTCACTTTAAAACATACTTTAGAAGTAATTAAATAGAAACAAATATATTTAAAAAGAAGCCTCGCGTGATGCATTCATGAAATCCGTAAAATGCTTTTCGAAATAAAATGTCTTACTGAAGTAGGTAATTTTTTGAACGCGTTTCAATTTGTCACTACTATGAAATACAGTAGTAGATATACTGAGATGGGATCCAATAAAGGTAATCTTGATCCCCGGTAAACAGAAATTTCCCCTTATCCCAGTGGTCCCCTTATCCCACAATAAGCGGGTATCGAAGGGATTCCCTCCTCATTGCACTGATAAGTCGAGCCAGTGGGTGTTGGGATCATGCTACAAACAAACACTGTAAGAAACAAAACACCCAACTGAAAAAAAACAACGACGATACTGATTCTTGTAATATTTTAGTTAAATTTTTGTGAGCTGAACCACTGCTAATTTAAAAAGATTCATTGTTTGATGAAAATAACTTAAAGACGCTATAAAATAAGGTTTAAAATTATAAAACAAATTCTAATGACCTTGGTCTGTTTAGTATGATGACAAAAAAACTGTTTAGACGTTTTCTTCTAAGTAACTTCAATGCCAAAGTGCAACAGAATGACGACGAATAAAAAAATATGACAAAAAAAATGTATGTAGGTTACTATGAAAATTAATATCACAGAAAAATGTTACGCAAATGCATTGTATTTTATGCAAAGTAATAACTTAATGGGAGAAGTAAGTAAATACAATTTTAAATGCAAATAACTTGTTTAAATAAAGAATAATAATCACAGACCTATTTAAGGTTAAAACCCTGAAGACAACGATAAAGTGAAACTACAATTTTGACAGTTGGATGGTCGAACTCAAAACACTGTAAGTGAAAATTTTGAATATTAAATCACGTCAATAATTTTGGATTGTTAAAGCAATAAACGAAAAGCCAGCACCTAAAACAAACAAAAAAAAAACATACGTAACGCATATTACAATAATATATTCTATTGATACATTTTGTCTCAAAATGTTTGACAATTCAAGCATGCTAAGTGTTCTTTGTCTATTATTTTTCCAACATAAAGAACCGTAAAAGGCCATATTTTAGAGAATGCTAAAACAATTGTGGCCAGATGTGGTGTACATAAAGCCATGTCTCCTGCACGTGTTTTGATCTACGCACTACACAAAACATTGTCATTCTTAACAACCTGCTCGTATCAGGGAGCACGCCAGTGCCCCCGCCAAGACGAGCAAAAAAAAGCGGCACGGCCGTACCATCCTTTTCTCGAAGCAGCTCAGGCCATTTTCGACCTCTTGTTTAATATGAAAACATCAAACAGGAGATGTCACAGGGTGACGAGCGCAGTGCAGTGCCGCGCAGGATTATGCAATGCAAAGTTCTGGATGACAATGTAACTGTTATGGGCAGGCGAAGCGTTTAACATCAGGTAAACGACTCGTCTCGTCACTCAGACATAAAAAAAAAAGTTTTTTGTAGAGGTTTTTGAGAAATATATAAGACAAAACTCGCAAGAGACGCGGCTACATACCTACATTCAATTATACGGTTGAGTTTGAGTGTCTTTCGAGGAATTACATCGTCACCGCCTCTTAATTCAATATTGGCTTTAGTTAATTTCACTGTAATCCTTACTTATATTATAAATGCGAAAGTAACTCTGTCTGTCTGTTGCTCTTTCACGCCTAAACTACTGAACCGATTGAAATGAAATTTTGTACAGAGATAGTCTAGAGCCTGAGAAAGGACATAGGGTACTTTTTAATGCGATAAAAGAATTGTAAGGGTTTGAAATAGGGGATGAAAGTTTGTATGAAATCAACATTGACAGCGAGTAACATAGGCTATTTTTATCCTCATATTACCGCGGGAACAGGAACTACGCGGGTGAAACCGCGGGGCGCAGCAAGTTGGAAATAAATTACAGTTTCAAATTTATGTTCGAGATTACATACATGAATAAGTTGTAAAAGGAATTACAATAGTGCCTGATCAAACTACATCTTTGGGCCCAACTCTTGCTTTGAGTACTTATTGTTTTTTTGTTTCGTGTTTTTTTTTTTTATGACGCGTCACGCCGTTTATTGATCACAGATATCACAGTGCAAAATTAGTCAAGCATTTAAAAATAAAAATACAAAGAAAGCGACTTCAATTACGCAATTCCGGTTACTCGGATGACATAATATACGATCCGGTTCTTTGGTTTAAACAAAAAAAAAACGACTAAGCCGATTTAGGTGAAATTCTATGAGACGAATCGGAAAGAATACCTTTCAAATAAAAATATTTTTTACCTATTCCGTTTATAAGCTACTGAGTTCTGATATAGCAAACATAAAAAAAATATAACCAAATTTAGAAAAAACTTTTTTGAAAGTGAATAAAAAAAAATTGGAATTACTTTAACGCCAGAACATCGTCATCATCGTCGTCATCAACTCATATCGCCCCACTCGGTTTCGCCCACACTTTCGTGAGGAGGATTAGGCCATAAACCACCACTGTGGCCTGGTTCGGATTGATGGATAACATACCTAACTCCGAAATAATTCTTTGGTAGGTATGTGGTTTCCTCACGATGTTTTCCTTCACCGAAAAGCGAGTGATAATTACCTTACATCTTATGACGTCAGAAGCATAGTTTCTATTCATAGTTTCTGTGGTTAAAGTTAATCTATTTCTATGCTTCTGATTAAATTGCAACACACAGTAGGAATACTTTCGATAAGTATAGGAAAACTATTGTATTTGCTCAATGAATATAACAATGTATGTAATGTAGGTATAGTAAGTATACCATACATGTCTAAATTTAAGGTCAATCCACCGCACGATAATGCCAACACGTGTTTGTCTAAAGCCATATCAAACAAGAATAAAGTCGTCAGGAATTATAAGGTTTTTGTGTAGAACAAACCGCGCACAGGAAATACGGCTTAAGGCGAACGCTACACGGTGATCTGAGTCGCAATCAGTTGTGATCAATAATCATATGTAATCGAGTGCTTTCTACGTGTATTAAAGTCATAATCTTAAATTCTAAATCTTCAGAAATCACGATATGAGCTAGATTACAAACCCTTACCGATCCGCCCACTGCTGAAAACGGGTCTCAACTCACTTTCGTATGGAGAATTAAGCCATGATCTACCATGAAGGCCCAGTCCGGATTCAAACTCACAACGTAAGATATTGAATTTCAGATTGTCTGTTCAGATTTCAAGACCATCAGTCTGGATCGTAATCCAAGTCAGTCTAGAGGAATGATCTTGATAGTGATCTTTGAGTTGGTGCCCTTGATCTCAACCTAAGCGCATCGTGTAGACTTCGCCTTATGTTTACTTATCATTCTTACCACGTTTCTAACTCGCTGAACATACAATTTAAGACTGAACCTAAATGGACAGTACCTTTATTAACATGTAATATAAAATGTTATCCAAAAAATCCAATTTACCCGGTTTGGTTCAATGTATGTGATTGTGATTGTTATTATCATAAATTTTCATTAAATTAATATGAATCATGCTGTGGGTTTACCTTCTATCAATACCTATGATGAAGAAGTAAAGGACAAAAAGTGTTTACATTGAAAATATTTTAAAATAAATACTACTGAACAAGATAAAACATTAAAAAAATTATATCTGTCTGTCTGTCTCTTAAGTGATATCACTACAAACAAGGAAGCTAATAATATCCCGAAATATATCCCGAAACAAAACGGAATAAGTATTATATAAACAGGGACTTCTATAACCGCGATAAGGATAGATATGTTGAAATACACACACAGCTTCCTGTTTGGTCGTAATGGATCAATGATCCAGAACGATGCTATTATCACGCCATAATGGGCTTAGTAGCGGCAATTTAGGCAAAAACAAATATATGGAAAAAAGTATCACGAAAGCAAGAAACCCGACAGGAAACGAAAAGGAAAAGAGGGAAATAAACCTTAGATTCTTGAGCATCTCCAATGCAGTTGAAGGCGTAAAATTCAGTACACAAATAGTTCAAGTTGATATGAAAATAATAAATGCCTCCGACTACATTTCACATTACAATTATAAGTTTATGCAGCAGCGACTAATAGTAGAGTGGATAATTATTGGTAATTAGTGTGTCATTCGGATCTATGACAGAGCTAAGCACGTATACCATACTATTAGACGACCAATTAACACAAATAATAATTTTAATCGTTTTCTAAACATCTCTAATGATGTCAATGACCATAACAAAGCGAGGTCTAAAAATCGATATCTCAGGGTTCAATTCTTACGAAAATTTGATGAGAACGGGGTTGGCAGAAGCCTTGCGAAAGGAAGCTAATACACAACAGTGATCAGTTCCAGGAATGATAAAATTATACGACCATCGACATTAAAAATGTTATCAACTCATACGAGCGCAAAAAAACGTGAAAGCAGTACACCGTTTAATCTGCTCATAAAAATAACACGCCCTTAATAACGCCAATTTACGTGAACGAGTCGAAATATCGAGAAATCTAAAATGAGATCGTAAATAAACTGTTTCTAACGATAATTCTCATGTTAACAATATTAATATATTCCTCAGTGAATCTGCTACATCATTTTGTTAAACAATACGTTTGCATAATGCAGAGAATTTGTATGGATGAGACCGTCAAAGCTATTGAAATCAGGCCCCTCTTCCATTAGAATATCCCCATAGCCTGACTAGAGTGCAGCGATATAAATATCAATCAAGGATAATGAATGACATCATCCGCATTCGTTCTGATGCTTACAACTTTTGTTTTTGCCTTTTTGTAAGCCTAGACAATGATCGACCACCATTTCTATAGAACCTTTTCACATGTAAGAGTGTTACAATCTATGAGATAATCAATCAAGTGAATTTTCCCATTGAGCTCTTGTTAGAATTCATATTCCCTTCTAAAGAAAAGTTGGCAGATGTTATTACATCAGCGAGTGTGTATTAAGTTTTGGTGTCATCTTCAGATCAGGCGATACATTGCTTCCCTATGTCATTCTAGTGCGGTCAATCACAAGAAACTGAATTGAAAGGATTTATACTATCTACATTATTTTGAATTCAATGTATAGCTTTAAAAATGTTTGTGTTATAATAATAACTAACAATGAAGCAGTTATTCCGATGAAATAAAATGAATTTGTTTAACGAAAATAGATTAGGCCTTGAGTTCACAATTAGTTCTTCTATTTTGCCATTTCTGGCAGATGAAATCATAGGTCATGCAAGTATATAAATTCTATAATGCTATTTTATATTGTCTTCAATATTATTTTATTTGTGACAAGTTTGTGATATTTCGTTATGAGTTGTGTTATTTATGAGGCTCTGACTCATGATCAAAGAGATACGGGAACGGAAATATCGAAACCCGATACAACTGCAATGATTCACAACATGCGGTTAATGACTATACTGCTCTTTATAGCGATAAGAATTTGGAGTTTATCAAACAAATACCTACCTAAGTAATAATAACTCATTACGATCACATACATAGAACCTGACCCCTAACAAGGATTCCCTGTATCTAGGGAATCTGGACCTACAAGGACCATGACCCTACAAATCAAAGATCCAGAATTAGAAGTCACTATGGTTAACACAAATATTTGCTCTGCGTTAGAATCAAACTTGTAACTTTCTGTAAACTACAGAAGAACAAAAAGGAGACAGAACACAGAAGGGCACAGAACCGAAGGTACAGAAGTTTTTCTTTGTTTTCTGTTGTTTTCTTTATTAAATGTAAGAGCAATCTTATGCTCTGATACTTGTGCTTTTGATACTTTTGACACAAATGGAGTTAAAACTAAGAACAATTCAAAAGTTATTGACATCTCATTCTTTTGTCTAAGATTTGAAAGCGACAACGAATCAATTAACAAGACTCAACTAAAATTTAGACTAGTCTGTGACAATTGGATTCACTATTTGTCAAACAAATTCAAAACCAAACCATAATATCATGACGGAATGGTTTTTAAAGCGTTGAAAGAAGATAACAACACGGTTTAAGTACCATTTGGACTACAGCCTCCAAAACTTATTAAGTTCCATTCTTATTCTGACGGAGTAGAGTTCTTTTTGTAATGAAGGCGACAAACAGTGCGGTATTCCAATTGACCATCAATGTAAGATAATTTGATTTTTATAAGTCAGCTGGGATCAAGTCACTTGACTCGACTCCACACGTTAGTCATAACGTTTTCGGGTAACCTCGATTTGCTGCAGATGTGGATTTCTGCCAAATAGGTTAAGGTATAATTATGTATCCAGAGGAAATTGTTATCTCTACAATTATTTCCTTTTACACATATGGGCAATCTACATTGAATTATTATATTTTTACTGACGTTTGCCGTTTATGAGAATATGTTTGAATATATTTTAGTTTTTTAACAAGTATTCCGGAAAACGATAACTTAATCGAATTCAAGTTTAGTCCTTAAAACTGACCTTTTAAATAATTTAATGTACGCATTAAGATTTTTATTTTTTAACAGTGGTACAGCGCAGCCCCGCCTTTTATACCTAGAAAATTGAATTTGGATCGGCCTAATGTAACTGAATTTATAAGGGGACCTCTCAATTTTATTATTATATTATAAATGCGAAAGTAACTCTGTCTGTCTGTTGCTCTTTCACGCCTAAACTACTGAACCGATTGAAATGAAATTTTGTACAGAGATATTCTGGAGCCTAAGAAAGGACATAGGGTACTTTTTAATGCGAAAAACGCATAGTAAGGGTTTGAAATAGGGGATGAAAGTTTGTATGGAAAAATGTAAGGTTTCGACTAAACCACTGCACCGATTTAAAAGATTATTTCACTAATGGAAAGCTACATTGACAGCGAGTAACATAGGCTATATTTTATCCCCATATTCCCGCGGGAACAAAAACTACGCGGGTGAAACCGCGGAGCGCAGCTAGTTTTATTATATTTTGTAAATAGATTCAAAAATAATTTTGACTTAAAAATAATAAACGTATAACTCACAATAACATAAGAGACGTAGCTACGTTTGAAGATGTAGAGGGTGACAAATTGAAAGCCGATCATCGATTACAGAAAACAATCAAATAAATTAATAAATTCGTTTGGAATACCACGAGACGGCCGGCGCTTCTCGTTACAGATTCCTATTCCAGCTAGGATATCCAATTCAAGATCGAATCTCTCCAAGATCTTGCAAAAACCCGTCTCAGCAGCGCGCCTTTTAAAAGAAACCAGACCGTCAAACTGGTTTCCACTGGCTGCAAGCCTTACAACTACATCGATGTATAGAAAACGTGTACGAAATCTTCACGAGAAATCACAGCAATAAGACCCAAATATGGCCAAACTTGAATCATCATCCGTCTACTCTTTTCATAACGAAACTTCTCGTGTAATCAACTAAATATTCCGACACGCCGGCGACGATAACCAAAAATATATAACCGGAATAATGTACGGCTTTCAAAAAAGGCCAGGTTTTATCACAGAATACGGCTAAGGACAGCAGATGTAAATAACTGTGGGGATTTAGAATTCTCCAAAGACCGGAGGCAAAGAAAAATATGCTCGACTTGAACATGGATTCTCGTCTGATCAAGTCGTATTCTGTACAATTTTCTAACAACTCTTGGTAGATGTCAATGTACCTGTTCCAAGCTAGGGAAGACAGGACCATTTGTCCGGAAAACAATCCAAGAACTTGGACTATCCTCTGGAAAGTGACTTTGGTTTTGTATGAGATACCTATTTCGGCCGTGTGCTCCTTTTCTATATCTTCACTTGAGTTGATTTCCTTCAATTGATGATAAGGTAGAGTGCTAACTGGAGTGCCTTTGTAGCCTCGTCGTGGTGGGTTGTTTTTAAGATACAACAAAATGCCAATGACCATGGCGATAACGCCTATTAAGTCACAGATGCCGTCTACCCAATACCCGAGAGTCCCGACCTCGGATCTTTCACCTTTTATATGCTTCCTTTCTCTCGCGACGTGTCCATCAAGGTCATCGAGGAACATTCTAATTTGGAACAAGACTACTCCCAACCTTCTAGCAGCTAGATTCTGACAGGTCAAGAGCTTGGCTCCGACGAAGGCCACAAACACGTGAAAGAAAGAAATCATATTCGGCGTAACAATCAGCCATTTCTCGGAGATTCCTAATCCTATATCCACAATGGAACATAACGGTCCATAAATATAGTGGTTTATGTGGTCTACCATTAAAGCTTTGACAGTTGGATGGCATAAAGGATTAATATTACACGGTATCCATGTTACTTCATCGTAGTTCCGCTCAAATTTCGCCTTGTGTGTGGACGACTCGGTGATATTTCTAGCTTCGACGTCATCGAATATGTCTATCTTGTACACTTGTATCCTTAGAAATAAAAAAGTGTCCATACAAATGCAGAATAGGACTATGACTATTAAAAGTAGAGTCAGTACTTTACTAGCTTGCGATGAAGGCCACATCATTTTGAAAATATCTCAAACACTACAAATATATCCGGGTCTGCATTATAAAAATTGCACCACTGTTAACATGCCGTATTTTTATACAGAACGGTCTGTTATGAAAGCCCACACGGTTTCTATAAATACGTAGGTTCTTTAAATAGAGGCTTACGGTCGTAGCATTCAACAATATAACACTTGTAAATCTAAAAGGCAGAATATTTGTACGACATCTCTTCGTCACAGTCCCATGTTGACAAACAGGTGCATTTTTTCAACACCATCACGTCCCTCGTCCTCTCAAAATTCCTCGTTCGCTTGTAAACGGTTTGAAAACATCAGCATCACAGTTCCCATTCGTCGAACAGTTTGTTTGCAAAATCGATGCTCGGCGAGCGGACGTGTTATCATAAACACTGTAACTCGATCACTTGAACACGGCACTGGTTTTGTCGTCACTGGCAACTTTTTTCACAGATCACTGTTATTGTTGCGAACATTATTGATGGAGAGGTCTGCGGATGTGTAATTCGTTTCGCAGTATGAAGATACGTGCGCATTCGTCCAGCGCGCGGGACGGTGTGGCGACGGCATGAGACGAGGCAAGGGAATGATTGGGTGGGGCGCGAGTTGTCGATAGTTGTAAACTTGAGCTTTGCCACGATATTATCGATATTCATAAGTTCTGTCGACGCGATGGAAGCTTTAATGCTATATCTTAGAGTTTGATATCGATAAATGAATCGTTTTGATAAGCAATTGTATAAAACATAAGTTACTTATATTATAATAGACGATAGTAAAGGAGTTTAGATAGCACTAGCTGCGCTCCGCGGTTTCACCTGCGTTGAGTATTATCCCACGGGAAATGTAAATTTATGCAAATCCGTTCAGTAGTATTTGCGTGAATGTAGCAAACATCCATCCATCCATCCATCCATCCATCCATCCATCCATCCTCACAGACTTTCACATTTATAATATTAGTAGTAAGTAGGATAGTATTAGTAGGATTTTCAAAATGATTACTTGTAAATTTAATGTAAGAAAATAGTGAAAATACGTTTGTTTTTTTTTTTTTTTTAAGTTGATCGTAGCCAGTCTTACTCGTTTGCTGATCATTTCTAAAGTTACTTTTAAATTTCAATTCGAATATCGATAAAACCTATGAACGACATTTTATTCAAATTACACAGGATAACAGTAACATAAAATGAAGACAAATAATACGGAAATGGAGTGAAAGTGTTTAATTAATGTCCTCTTTCTCCGAGTTTATATTAACATTTAATGTAGGTTCTAAGACTAGAATATATTATTATATTGTTTTGTTTGCTTTATTTATTTCACCCTTTAAATAGAAGTATGTACGTTCAGCACAAAGCCTTTCTCACTATTAACTTTGCCTAATACCTACTTTATATTATAAATGCGAAAGTAACTCTGTCTGTCTGTCTGTCTGTTGCTCTTTCACGCCTAAACTACTGAACCGATTGAAATGAAATTTGGTACAGAGATAGTCTAGAGCCCGAGAAAGGACATAGGGTACTTTTTGATGCGATAAAAGCATTGTAAGGGTTTGAAATAGGGGATGAAAGTTTGTATGGAAGTTTCGTAATTTTTGAAGTAAGAAGTTTGAAATTTATTTTTTAGGCTTTTGATTAGATCTAAATAAATATGACATTCAAAGTTTGTAAAAATTTACCATTGGAGGGTTAAATAAATATAGGGGAGGAAAGTATGTTTGGAAATATGTAAGATTTCGGCTAAACCACTGGGCCGATTTAAAACATTCTTTCACTAATGTAAAGCTACATTGACAGCGAGTAACATAGGCTATGTTTTATCCCTATATTCCCACGGGAACAGGAACTACGCGGGTGAAACCGCGGGGCGCAGCTAGTCACTCATATTATGCTGTATAGCCGCAGCCACAGGCTCACACACACACATACACATTTTATATCTATATATATATAAATGTTATGTTGGTTTGTGTACGCTTCAAAAACTCAAAAAGTTCTGCACCGATCGAGCTGAAATTTTAGCATGATATATAATCCGCATCAAGGATTGTTTTTATCAATTTTTTTCATCAGTGACATATCAGTGAATTTGCGAATGTGCCACAGCGAAGCGTGGCAGGGTACAGCTAGTTGCTTATAAAAATAATAATTAACAAACTTTCTTTTTTTTTGCGATGTGTACCGTACCTTCTTTGCCACTGGTGTTCTCCTGTTTTTAATTAAATTTTGTACATTCCGACGGTGTCCAGCGACACAGGCCTGACCCAGTACGGGGACTTTTGGTAAACTGTCGTTTAGTAAATTTTTGCATGTTCAATGAAAACTTTTACTTTTACTATACTTTTAGCTGGGCCCCGAATCTTCGTAATGTGTGAAGAAGAGTCTAATTAAATGATTAAAAAGTAAAGGAATTCCATTGTATGTTAGATATCTATCTACTTCATAAGTCAATAGTAGAGGCAGTAATTACATAATAGAAACATTCACCAATAATTTTAAAAAAATACCATCAAGGTGAAAACGAGCTGAGGCTGAAGTTCGTCAAAACAATAATACTTTTGAAAAAAAAAAGAGATTTTTTTTTCATTTCGTCTTCGCAATAATTATTAGTGGGTCCAGTATTAAAATATAATTTTCAAGTGGATATATTTTATATTTTCAAAATAGTCATAATGTCGAGTCCCAGTCAGTCAAGTAGTTAGTTAAGTAATCTAGTCAAGTCAATGTAAGATTTATGATATTATTGTCGATAGTTCAAGCCCTATTTTCGTCGAATCGGAGGGCGTTCCCTATTCGAACCGACGAATGGCGTCCCGCGGGTTCCCGCCAAAACATCGCCAAGGTCAACAACCGTGACAATAGACACGGCATATTATATATTTACGAACGAAGCTGAGATTTTCACACGAATAATTAATTTATTGCAGTTGCACACAGTATATTAATTATGTAGCTTATAATAACGTAGTCAAAAAACATATGTAGATACACCTGTATGTAATTAAAAAAATGTTTACACTGTAATATTATAGTGCAGGTGATTCGGAATAAAAATATTACCTAGGTGAGGAAATGAAAAATGTGCCATTTTAAGAATTGGCCATTTGAGAATTGGTCGTTTGGGAAATTGAGCATTTTAGCGGCTAAACTCAAAATTTCGGTCACTCTGTTTTCGGAAATTGAGGCTTCTTGTCTGATTTTAATCAGAGGATTTACAAAGACAGCTTGCGCGCTTTACGACCCAACGACACCGGTCTCGAAACCACGGCCAATAACTAACTTTCATAAGAAATGTACTGATCTCCACCGCTCCATGCTGAGGGCGCGTGAGGCCATCAGTTCCGGATGTTATCGATTGATAGCAATCGTTAAGCCACTTCAAAGGCTCTTGGGCAGCTTGCCAAACTCCGACACCAGAGGCCGTCACTTCATTCGATAAACATTACAAAATTAGCTCCAACTACCAGAAAAAAATTGGGACGTGACTTAAAAAAAAACGACTTCACTTCATCATCATCATCATCAACCCATATTGTCCCGCTGCTGAGCACGAGTCTCCCCTCATTTTCGTGAGGAGCATTAGGGCATAATCCACCACAGGGGCCCGGTCCGGGTTGGTGATACCTCCGAAATAATTCTCGGGTAGGTTTCCTCACGATGTTTTCCTTCACCGAAAAGAGTGACGTATGCGTACATATGCTTTACAGAAACACATTGGTACGTGCCCGCACTGGGATCTGTACTCACGCCCTTCTCCTTGGAAGGCGGAAGGACGGTCTCCCACTAGGCTACCACGTGTAAAAAAACATAACTAACCCAAATGTATTTCGGTTCATCTTTATCCCGGAAAAAACATGAGGATATGATAAAAAAAAATGTAAGCCCATTGATATTCCCATCCAATTTAGTAACACCACTGAATACTACACTATGTTCTGAAATATCCCAAATATGACAGGCCTTCGCTTCGCTTCGCGACGCATGGCTTCTTTCATACCAACCCGTACTACGATAGCCATTTGTCATTTGGGCGTATAATATGATTGACTTCCCAATTTCCCTCCGGATTGACCCAGCTCCATAACTCTTACCCCATACCACGAAGCTACACCCCCAATAGTTCACGAAAAAAATTAATTAACACACGAGTATTTTATTTTTAAACGTGCGGTAATAAACTGCTCCCGATAACGTCTTAAGCGACGTGTTTAATGGCTAAAGAAATATAGGCGATAAGACCTTGTGGAATGTACGAGGTCAGGTTGAAGATTTGTTTGTTTTGCTTATTGTACCTCCCAACAAAAAGTATCAAAGGTCAATGGGTCATTGGTGAAATACCTACGTGTGGTATTACTGTCAAAGTTACATGACCGACTGCTCGTATAACGATAGTAAAATTGCGATCTCCGCCCATTTTGATTTATTTATAAAAATTTTTGGCTGTCTGTATGTCTAACAGTTTGTCTTGTATAAGCTCTTAATGGCTATAGATAATCTAAGTTTTTTTTTATTTTAATGAGTGACGAGACGAGCAAGTCGTTCACTTGATGGTAAGCGCTACACCTGCCCATAGCAGTCACAACACCACCCAGAACCCTGCATTGCATAATCCTGCGCGGCACTGCACTGCGCTCGTCACCCTTGAGACATCGGCTCTAAAACAGTGCCCTTCAAATCGGAACACAGTAATGTTTGCACACTACTGCTTGGCGGATGAATATCTGGCAATATAGAAAATTTCCCATAAAATTTGGAAATTTGGAATAATAGTCAACGCGGGTGAAACCACAGCTTGCAATACTGGTAGGATAGTCATGATATATCTATCTTAACACCTTCAGTGCTGAAAGCACAACTGTCGTGTTTTTCATAACTTGCCGCGAGTGCGGGAAAACACAACTGTTGTGTTTGTTGTATGGGAAAACATTATGGAGTGTGCAGAGCCGCACCCGTGGCTAGACAAGAAAATCGGCTCAGCAGTCAAAGTGTTAAGATAAGTTTTATTGATATATTTTGACTACCAAACTGCTTTTTATTCTTTCCATGCATGGTATGGTACAGTGGACAGTTCATTTTGTCATGATATAAAAACTTCACCTAGTTTCTATAAATAGAATAGCTATAAAACTAATTAAGTACAGAAGGTACTCACAATAAAGTATAATTAACTAAATGACTCGTTGTAACTATGCCATAATTTGTGTGTGTATTTTAAAACCATTTCCCTGATGTATTTATTTTATTAGGGTTGTACCGCGCTGCTTCTAAGGTCACCAAGCTAATACCACGAAACCAGAAATAAACCGAGAACAGAATGTTTATTTCCGAACCAACCTTTAACCTTTGACCCCAATAAAACGGATGAGGAGCCTTAACACTTTACTGCTGAAAACACAACTGTGGTGTTTTCCATAACTTGCTGCGAGTATGGGAAAACACAACTGTGGTGTTAGCTATGAAAAATAAAAAAAATATTAATTTCTAGTACATACCTGTGGAACTTGTGTTGACTTCCCACATCCCGTCTCTCCAACCAGCACGAGGGTCTGATGCCGTTCCAGGAGATACAGCACATGGTTCCTGTACTGGAACACTGGGAGCCTCTGCCGCTGCGTCTCCAACGGTAGGTGGTGATAACGGTTGTAAGTGAAGCTGGATTTGGAGTCATTATCCACTGCCAGTGCAGCATCAGAGTTTGGGTTGATAAGGGTCTCTATCTGGCCATCTTTGTTTCTGGTCGGGTAGAGAGATTCGTCCCCTGAGATAGAAATACCCAATTTATTAATTTAATTACACACAATATGTTTTACAAGAAACAAAATTGTATATTCCCACACTGGAATTTGAACTCACGACCCTGTCCTTGGAAGGCGGATTTTCTCACACTAGGCTTCCATCGCTCTCTTTTCAATGTAGGAAAACATAATGGGGAAACCCACATACCTACCTAATTATTTCAGAGGTAGGTACCTATTTTATCAACCAATCCGGACCGGGCCCCTGTGGTGGATTAAGGCCTAATCCTCCTCAGTAAAGTGAGGGGAGACCCGTGCTCAGCAGTGGACCAATATGGGTTGATGATGATGATTAATATAATGATGAATACGACAAAAGGTCGTTTGCATGATTAAATGGATTGTTTATTCTGTTCACCTGTATCTTGCGTTCTGTTAATCTGATCTTCATGAAATTTCGTAGGCTAGTAATTAATGTAAACACAATTTTCAAGTTTGAATATGAACCAAATCAGGAGAGGGTTTGTTTAGATTTAGGGGTTGCGAAGTCCAGTTTGGGGTGAACAATTGATTTACGCATTTTATAAGTATACGAGTATAACTACAAGTTAACTGATGTTTATAGAAAAGCACAGTATTCCCAAGGGTACATTCACCAACAAAGATAGCCTGTGGAATAGAAAATTCTATGCAATATTGTACAAATACTACTTTGTCAACAAGAACATAACCTAAAAATGTATTAAGAATAAGGTTAGCTTACCCGGGCGAATAAACCTAGGCCTTTGGTTATTCATTATTAAAAACAATTTTCTGAGGGTTTCCACTTCATTTGATTATTGTGATTTTAGTAGTAATAACCCACCCAGCACCTTTGTTTTGACCACTCCTTTGCATTAATAATAAATTATTTGTTTGTTTGATTGAATTGATTGAATCAATTTATTGCCACAGAAAATGAATGAATACTTCTTTTGCAGCATAGTCTACTTCGGTCCCGTCAAATAACTGTCAATTCATAAATAATATGATGGGACATTGACAAGTACAGTGAGATTTGAGGTAAGACTTTAGTTACAAGTTGCCAATGTAGTATTTCTTGGATTTTCTTTAAAGGACCCTACCACATAAGCCAAACGTACGTGATGAATGAAGTCAAGAACGAATTATTGAAGTTAATTAAATTTTTGTATACTCTTTGGTTGAAATCAGCTGATTCCGTTATTTACGCAATTAGTTTGTTTTTTGTTTACCAGTTTTGTTGCTGTAATTTGAATTCTATTATATCGACTCAGTGTTGGCACTCGTAGCAGGCTACTAAACAATGAATAACTTCCAGATTCAGCCAGTGAAACTATACATACAAGATATTTACCGTGCCAACAGAAGTGAAACCAACAAGTACATCTACGAACTATTCGGACTCACATTCAAAAATGTAATGGTCCATGGGGTTGTAACATCAGTTTTTAACACTACCGATAAAACCACTAATTTCGAAATCAGTGATCCTACAGCAAACGTTCAAGTATATTACGATTCTACAAAGAGTAACTCTACAATAAAACCTGACATGTTAAAGAACCTATATTATCATTTTACGAATGCGTCCCAATTTGGGGACGAAAATATTGGAATCATGGCAACATTGATGAACAGGATGAAGAAAAATAAGTTGAATGTCGCCGAAGGAGACTTTTTAAATATAGTTGGAGATATTTTTGTCAACGAACAAGGTTGTAGAATGATCTCTGCTTATAACTGCTCTGTAACCTCGATAGAAAGAGATATCGTGTGGCTAGAAGAACTAAGACATTTATATGATAAGTTTTATTTGAAGTGAAGATTAAACTTGTTTTGAAATAAATCAGAAGTATTTTATCTAATTAACTATGTATCAATAATAATAATTGTACATTCTGTTTATTTTTTTTATAAATACAAACAAAGTAGGTACCTGCAATAATGTCAAGGTTCGAGAGTTTACTTAAACGTTCAACGCTCTTTAGATATCATAATCGCATTGTAAATTAATGTTGTAGATTTGGATATTTCTCCACTGTAAAATGATAGTTAAAAGATGCGATCAATTTGTGAATTGTAAGCAATGATAATAAAGTTTGTCTTAAAGAAACGATGTGGTTTCACTAAAAATCAATTTCTACCCCTTCCTATTTTCATTTCCACATTACGAAGTTTCACTACTTTCGCGCGGAGGGACTCCACGCACCATTTTTTTTTTGTTGCCTTGTTTAAATACAGCTCCTTAAGAGGTTTTTTCAAAAAATCTTGAAAGAGGAGTTCTGACTAAGTTTTAGGGGAAACTAAGACTGCCACATAGCAACACCGCAAGGTGACTAAAAAAACCCAATAACAAAATAAAAATAAATGTCAGTTTCTATCGGCCGCTTGACGTATTTAGTGAATTTGTCTCGAAAGAATTTTACATTTCCACGGCATATTTCCGTTTCAAATAAGTAAGTGCTTCATGAAATTCACTCACTAACCCATCAAACTCTTTGCTAATTTTTTTTGAACGTATTAATTGCATAAAAAATTGATAAGTACATCATTATTTAGGTTAAGTTCAAAGTGTCGCCGGAGTTTACTTATTTCTTTCTTTTCATTCTTTTTTATCTTTTTTTGTTTTAGAGCCATGGCAGGAGAAGGCATCTCACCCCAGGAAGTCGAGGCGCTATGCCAGACACCCACTGCAGCAACCAAGGTATGAAAACTATATAAAAATATATATTTTATTCAAAAATATAGATGTGGCTTGTAATAGTCGATTCTCTGTAGCCGATTTCATGATATTGTAAATATTTAATTTAAAAAAATTATGCCAAAAACTCAAGGTTTATGCTCGTAAAACCTTACCTATAATTTTATAGATGGTTGCTTTCAATTATTAATTCCTATTGAAAATGTACAACCTTCTTGACCCATAGATATAAATTCTTCTGATAAGGCCAGTACAATTTCAGATTGTTGTAATATTTCATATAATTATGTGAGTTCTTAAAACAATTCCCTACATATCTACATATTGTTCACCGTATTACCTACTAGATTCGCCCTGCGGTTTCACTCGTGTTAGCTGATATCCCACATGAACTGATAGTTTTTATGGGATAAATACTATCATATCTTCCATTCCATGACCTAAAGTTAGCGATCAGTTAATCAGCTGTCCCGTGTGACAAGGGAAAAAACACATAAACATTTGCATTTATAATATGACTGTGATTTATTGTATAGATAGAAATGTCTATTCGTTAACAAGCTTTATTGCACAAATGTGTTAATTCAGTAATTTCAAAATACTACCGTATAATACGTTTGGTAAAGTTACCACAAATAAAAACGTTACAAAAAACATACACATACATTACGTAATGTTATAATAAACATTTACCCGATAATTCATATTACATAAAAGCCATATAAATACGAAGAGATTGCAAAAATTGAATCATACTCATAAAAACTGAATGGAACGCACCTTGTCATTGTTTTTCTGTACGTTCATCTGATTACCTTATCCGGCTATCAGACCTTGAAAATGACTTGCCTTTTCTCTATTCTTAAAACCCAAGTGTTAAAACAGCACTTATGTACTTGCAATCTGAAGGGTAATTCCTTGAATTTAGCTTTGTTCAACACCTTCAGTGCTGAAAACACAACTGTTGTGTTTTTCATAACTTGCTGCGAGTGCGGAAAAACAACCGTTGTGTTTGCTGTATGGGAAAACACTATGGAGTGTGCAGAGCCGCACTGGTAGCTAGAAAAGAGAATCGGCTCAGCAGTCAGTGTTAAATGCTTGTAATTTTTTTTCCAATTAGCTTCTTTAGTACATGTTCAGATACTTTTGAAGCCGACTGTAACTACTTAAGTAACTACTATTTTTCATTTGAAATAATCGTAAGCATTGTGTTTGTTAAGATTGATAAAGATAACACCACAGTTGGTACTTTTTATCATTGATAAGGTGTTACGCTGCTGAATCATTGTATGAGTGTTTAATTTGATAATGGTTGCTTATATGAAGATGTTGGTAAATGATTATGTAACTACCCAATATTTATTATTAACGTTATCTGTGTCCCTATCAGCTTAAATAATACACAAGATAATTACAGAATGGAACTAATTACCTTACTAAAACTATAGTACCATGGGCGGACTTATCGTTCAAAGCAATCTCTTCCCTTTGGAATCTTTGGTCCTTTTTAAAAGCTTTTAGTTAACATCATCATGTCTTGGAACTTTGCAAGTCAATTTAAATCCAGTTTCTGTTGTATAGAGTTGAAATTTTACATGCCTGTCAATACAATAATTATGGTGACAGTGAGCTGATCTGATGATAGAGGCAGAAAGTAGGCACAGAACTCCTCAGTGACTAACAGTAGATTGATAGTGTTTGGACTCATTGCAGTTTGCACTACCAAATACGTGTTTTATAATAGCTTGTCTGGAATTTATATATGTTATTTTAACTAAAAACTTCATCATCATTATTTTCATTAGCCGAAATACGTCTACTTCTGAACATAGGCCTTCCCTATAGAACGCAAAAAGAGGTTGCTAGCTATTCGCAAACAGCAGCTCCCAGTGACTCTCACCAGGTCATTGGTCCACCAAAAACTTATTTAAGATTAGATTCATTATAATAATAATAAATGTATTACATTTCCTTTCCAGGACTTCTTCTTCCAACAAACCATGTACCGTATAAAGGACCCCCGCCTGTCCATCCCGTTCTACACGGGGGTGCTGGGCATGAGCCTCCTGCAGCAGTTGCACTTCCCCGAGATGAAGTTCTCGCTATTCTTCATGGGATATGAGAACCCGTCGGACATTCCTAGAGAGGAAACAGCGAGAAAGCAGTGGGCGTTGACAAGGAGAGCCACCTTGGAACTTACTTAGTAAGTACTCTTCAACATTATCCAATAAGACTGCCAATATTTTTCCAATATTTTTTTTTTTATAATGACTGATTAATGAGACAGTCAAATCGTTCACCTGATGGTAATTGCTACACCTGGCCTGTGACAGAAATAACGTCATCCGGGAGTAAATTCCAATATATTCCGGGAATAATTTAGTGTATTCGATTCCACACCCCCCTGGGCGGAAGAAATAGTGTGATGGCATTTCGCCCTTAAAACAAGAAAATAGGCTTAAACATGTCGAAACTTCTTGCCGGTTGGGAACGAGTCAGTTGGGTTTTGACTATAAACCGCTTATCAAATTTTGTGCAAAGTAAAACAAGATAGAATGTCGGGAGTCCAAAACAATGTTGTGATTGCATTCATTTAGCTGACAACCGTGATAATGCCTCTTACTATGAATTCCAGTAACTGGGGCACCGAGAAAGATGACTCCAGTTACCACAATGGAAACTCTGATCCGCGAGGGTTTGGACACATTGGCATCTGGGTGGCTGATGTGGACAAAGCTTGTGACAGGTAAGCTCATATTTAACACTTTGACGGCTGAGCCGTTGTTCTTGTCTAGCCACGGGTGCAGATCTGCACACACCATAGTGTTTTCCCATATAGCTAACACCACAGTTGTGTCTTCCCGTACTCGCAACAAGCTATGAAAAACGCCACAGTTGTGTTGTTTTCAGCAGTGAATGTGTTAACTCGTCATCATCATAAGTCATACCCCGTATTTGTCCAATGCTGTGCACAGATCTCACCTCACTTTCGTAAGGAGGCTTAGGATATAATCCACCGCAGGTGCCTTTTCCGGATTGGTAACTTCTCATGTTTGGAAGAATTCTCAAGTTTAAATTTATATCTCATATGCAGGTCTACAATCTCTTTCACCTGTGACAAAAATCAAACTTGTAAGTAAACAGGATCAAATGAGTTGACTGTTTTTTTTTATTTATTTGCAGGTTTGAACAACAAGGTGTTAAGTTCATCAAGCGCCCCAACGACGGCAAGATGAAAGGATTGGCCTTCATTCAAGACCCCGACGGCTATTGGATCGAAATCTTCACAACCAACGTGGTTTAATGACCAGATTGATACTTTCACATATAAATCTTCTACGATAACATAGCAGTATAAATGTATATGTCATGGCAATGCATAATGCTCGGTTCACATTATTTACTGGACTCGATGTCTTACTGGATCCAGCGCATTCCTGTGCCTGTTTGCATACTCCAGTTGCAATCCAAATCTGGTTTGGATCGCTGGACTTGGGATTGGATTGTTCCGGAAATGCCCCAAATCAAATCAAGCTACTTCGAGGGCGATTTCCCTAAAACAGTTTGCTGAATCCTCCACATAGCTCGTGTATAAAATCAATTTAAATTTGTAACAAACTTTAACATTGTGAACCCGGCATTACGATAATGCAAGTATGATTCCGCGCTATAATCTGTCGGTAGGTGGCGCTAATTTCAAGTTGCTACTGAATATAGTGGCGCCATCTGTGTTTTCATAGTCGCAAATAGCTGTCAAAAAGTTCTATAAACCACCACCGTAGCGCTGTATAAAAAGTTTGGAACCTATTTCTGCACTGCAACCTTTTTATATTTTTTTACAATTATAATTATATCTCCCATCTCCTTTCCACCATTGGACAACAAGACGTACGGCATCTGTATACAGTTGACATTCCGCTGATCCACACAAAGTGATTTGCATCCACATTTATAATCCGAACAGCGAAGGAATGGAACACCTTACCAGGGTCTTTGTTTCCCGAAAACTATAATCTGAAAGTCTTCAAATCGAGAGTGAATAGGTGTCTTCTAGGCAAACATGCGCCACCGTCGACCGCGTCGACACTTACCATCACGTCAATGCTTACATACTCTGCAATAAAAAATAAATTACTAGCTTCTGTCATCGACTTTGTTCGCGCCATTTCGTCCTCCAGGGTTCAAACTATCTCCATAACAAATTGTATCAAAATCCTTTCAGCCGGGAAAAGGGTGCAAACAGACAGAGTGGCTTTCCCTTCTATTATATTAGGATTACAAACAAAATAATATCAATGTGCGTTAGATACGACTAAGATTTTCAAGTCATGACAATAACGAAAATAATTAAGAATAAGTATAAACAACAATTTATTGTCTTAGATATTTTTTTATAATTATATATTAACGCGTCACGATCATAATTACATAGATCCTGACCCATAACTAGGATTCGCTGTTTCTAGGAAATCAGGAACTACGAGGACCATGGTCCTACAAACGCCCAGACGATTGAGCTAAATTGTGATTTATTTAAATTATATATAAATATCTTTATTAAGTTTCTTTTTTTTTATATCTACCGAATTGTGCAATTAAAACATGTCATTATTATTATAAGTATAAATAAGCCATATTAAATGTTGATTTTTTTAAATGCAATTGATCTTTTTTTTTAATTTATTGTAGGTCTTACTGCGCCCCGCGGTTTTATCCGCTTTACCTATTATCCCACAGGAGTTATATTTTACGAGATAAAAGAAAAAAACTCACGTAATTTCTCAATCTAATCTATCATTCACGCTTCCTTCAATAATCTTCGTAATTAAATGGCTTCCGTAGTGCTCTTCGCCGCAACCTATTCCTTTATTATTAATCTATGTCTATACTAATATATAAAGCTGAAGAGTTTGTTTGTTTGTTTGAACGCTAGGATCTCAGGAACTGCTGGTCCGAATTGTTTATTTTTTTGTATTGAATAGTCCATTTATCGAGGAAGGTTATAGGCTATATAACATCACGCTACGACCAATAGGAGCGGAGCATCAATAAAGAATGTGGCAAAAACGGGGAAAATATAGTGCTTTTAAGAGAGTTGTTGCGGGAAAACTGGAATTATGCGGGTTAAACCGCAGGGCGCCGCTAGTACTGTATACGGGACAATATTTGTAACGATACTTATTAGAAGTACGTTATACGTTTTTTTTCTGGTGTACAATAAGGCTATTCTATTCTATTCTATCCTACTTCCAACTGATATTTTAAATGCGAAAGTTTGTGAGGATTTGGTTTGTGTGTATGGATGTATGTTTGTTCCTCTTTCACGCAAAAACTACTGAATGGATTTGAATGAAATTTGGAACACAGATAGTTTATTACCTGGATTGGGTGATAGGCTACTTTTTATAGCAAAATAAGTGATGTAAGTGGTTAAAATAGGGGATGAATGTTTCGTAATTTTTGTTGCTAGAAGCTTGAAAATTATTTTTTAGAATTTAGATTAGATATACTTAAATAAATATGAGATTAGAAATTTAACCCTTAAGGGGGTGAAATTAAAAGAGGGGATGAAAGTATGGTGCTTAGGTACTGTAATAGTGTTGTGGTTGATTTTGATTAAATAAATATTATATATTATTATCCAATTCTAGATTATAATTTAAATAATGATAAGTGTGGTTCTATTACCACGCATATTACACGGTGTTTGAAATATAAATTGGATACGGTGTGCGTATAAAATGTATGGCTCCTTCAATTCATAATACAATTTTCAGTATTATGTGCGGCCAGAAATTATTCTGCATCAGTGCTGTTCTAATATTTTCAATTTCCATCACAGTGAGTTATTTACTTAAATTAAATTAATTTTATTTCATTATTTAGCGAAATTACTGGGTATATGAGACTTTAGAGCCGATGTCTCAGGGTGACGAGCGCAGTGCAGTGCCGCGCAAGATTATGCAATGCAAAGTTCTGGGTGGCACTGTAACTAATGGGCAGGCGTAGCGCTTGCCATCAGGCCAACGACTTGCTCGGCTCGTCACTCATTTGAATAAAAAAAAAGAAATTCTCATTGTTACTTAATTTTTAGTTACTTTACCATAGTTAAGTGATGAGGCGAACAGGTCATCCGCGTGATGATAAGTGCCTGACAACATCAATTTTACTATAGTGCCGCGCAGAAGTATTTAATGTATTGGTAAAGTTAATCCATATGTTGTTTTTTTTTTCAGAGTGGATCCAAATTAAAGTTGGTTCCAAATGGAACGAGAACCATTCATAAAAATGGCGTAACTCATGAATTGACCAAATATATCGTGATGCCTACAAAAGAGAATGCATCTATGAACAAAATAGATCATGGACTTAAAAGCCTAATAAGCAAAGCAGTAAACGATATGTCCAATAATAAAAGCACTTTCAAGGTATATAAGGTCAAACAAGATTTAACCAAAGATAATATTCACAAAATGCAAATAAATCATGACGACGGCGAAACTCACGACACTGTTACAATTAAAAACGAAGTTATGCAAGAAATAAACAAAAATACCAGAAAAAACTCAATCAATGCGATGAAAACAATAACTCAGTATAATGTGACTTACGAACCACCAGAGAAAATCGTTACACAACATGCAAAGTTCAACAATGATATTGATAGTAATAATTTTTACTATACAGCCAATAATGGCGCAAAATATGCTCATTTTGTAAAAAGAATAACTGGCCGAAGAGGTGCTGTCAGTCAAAAGAATATACCTGATAACGCTAGTAAAATTAAAGGACACAATATTCAAATACCTGTAGAGAATGTTGGAAATAATCAAGGGGCTCACTACAAATACCATAATCATAAAACTACCAATCAACTTATCAAACATGGTATGAAAGAAGAAGAAACTGATATAACAGAAAATAATAATGGAAAGCCAAAAGATATACCATATCGAACAAAGCAAGGAACTGTAAGTAATATTTTAATGATCAGTAATTATAAATGTTAGAGTTTTTCCTTTCCGCGAGTGTATTGCGGGAAATATCTAGTTTCAATAACACAAAAGTGAAAATCCACAGTAATTTTCTATTTATTCCAGAATGCATCAGATGAAAATTTGACTTCCAAAGCTGAGATAAATAATAATGAGACGAATCTAAATCGAAGTAATGAATCTACTGATTCTACAATTAAACTTGTAACAAGCAATGACACATTCAGTGCCAAACCAGTGATAAACGAAGAACGATATCACAATGAACAAGAGTATACTAATGATATCAATGAAGATGCATCCGAAGAATCTCTACCTCATACAATGGGCACAGAATTAGACACTAGCACTGAATTAGAAGATATTCCATCTTCTAAGTTTGACGAAGACAAAGTATTTATGGAAATAAATAGAAAAGTCCCTCTTAATTGGACTATAGAAAATAATTCCGATTACATTGATGTGCCAGCTGCTACAACTGAATCGGAACTAGAACTTAATGTAAAAAGTGTTGATGACTTATCAAATAAGAGTACTGATCACCAACTAGACGAAGAAGGCAACGAGTCTGACTATGAAGTAATACCAAGTGATTTGCCGAAAGATAGCTATGTAGGTCTTCATAATAACACCTCATTCGACAAACAAACAAACAAACATTATAACACTGGTACACCTCACGTAAAAATTAACAAAGTTAATCTACATCTAACAGACAGATCACATTCAAATTTAAATCAGACTAAACCTGTAAATACTATAAAACCAAATCTTTTTACAAATGCCAATATTACAAATAAAACACAAAAAGATGAATCTGAAACTTTGTACGCCTACAGAATTCTTCATAGAGATAGTCAAGAGAATAAAGTAAAACTTACACGGGTTGGCGATGACTATTTGGACATATCAATTAGACCAAAACAACATTTAAACTTTGATGTGGAACCAACAATTTCTCATGACGTGACAAACTTGCATATAAGCCAAAAAAATAAATATACTGAGACCGTTTCGGATTATAATAATATAGATGACCCTATAGTGGAAAAAAGCTTAGAACGATATCCAATAGAAACTAAAAAACAACCTGTTTTGCACCAAACGTTTATAGTATCCGAGACATCAGAATATTATTCTTTGCTCAAAAAATATCCATGGCTAGCTCCAATCATTTATAACGCAAGTACTTATATTAATAAAGATAAAAAGAATTACGTTTATATGAAAGACGATCAAAAACAAGTTGTTTATGATGCCATATTGAAATATATTCAATCTAAGAAACTGTCGGATGCATCACTTGAACATAACAAGTTAAACCAAGGTAAAAAGAGGAAACTAAAAGACGCCTCTATAATTCAAAACATTGATAAAGAGCGTATAAAAGACGGATTATTCAATATTCCAGAACTTCGAAAGAAATCAATTGCTACTGTGACAAATGATAAAATAACCATTGAAAATAAAACGTACGAGAGTTACAATTTAAATACGAATATCGATTTTAATGAACAATCAATGCTTAGAGCTATAATCGAACGCAAATTTAATTTAAAAAGGCTTAAGTTTTTGCTCCTAGATGTTTTTCTTTTCATACATGGTAATGTGAAAGGAAGTGTTGAAATTATAAACAGAATCTATGATAAAATTCTGAATGCTATAGTTAATTTGGATCAGGTTGGTGTTATTGAACCTGTTATTAATCAACTAATTGCAAATATAAGACGGAATCTAATAAACACTGTCTTATTGAGATCCTACTATAATTTAGTTTAGGGCTAGGTATTGTCTTTAATGTAGATTTTGAGTTCTAATTGCATTTGTTTGCTCTGCCTTATGATATTTTAAGATTTAAGAACATCTATGGTACTCCTTAGTTCGTTTTAAGAATTATTAAAAATCTTACTTTATAATGGTTTATTAATATACTTATAGATCAATTAATGTTGTTACGATTTATTACATAAACTTTGTGTTTAAACGAATCTTTTCATTTACCTACCCCTATTGAGTATTGAACGACAAATTAATTAAAAAATCAGGAATAGAACTGGTCATATAAGATTCCCTTGGGGAACACCTAGATATTTTAGGCTAATAATATTATGTAATTTGAAATACCTTCCTTACCTTTGTTACTGCTTCCGTTGCAACTTTAAACATCGGACGCATTTCAGGAAGTGCGAATCCGCAATTAAATTCAAAACCCCGTTCATCATCAGGCAACCAGACGGTTGGCGATACGCTTTCTTCTAGGAGTTATTACGCACGCACGGGACGTGTTGCTTCGGCATTTCTGTGTACTGAACTATTGAGTTAACTGTGGAAGGTACTGCAGAATTCCTTACCAGACGAGATATTTCGCGGAATTTCTTTAGAGACTTCCAGTTAAAAAGGAATATGAAATGCTTTATGCCAAGCCTGTACCATTGGCGATCACATTACCTACCTCGATAACTAATATTAGATTAGGTGTTCAAACGCACTTGTGATCATCATCAACCCATAACGTCCCACTGCTGGGCACGGGTCTCTCCTCACTTTCGTGAGGATGGCTAGGCCATAATCCACCACGGGGGCCCAGTCCGGATTGGCGGATAACATACCTACCTCCGAAATGATTCTCGGGTAGGCATGTGGGTTTCGTAACGATGTTTTCCTTCACCGAAAAGCGAGTGATAATTACGCACATATGTTTTACAGAAACACATTGGTACGTGACTGTACTGTGATTTGAACTTACGGCCTTCTGATTGGAAGGCGGACGTTCTGCCACTAGGCTACCACCGCTTATTTGTGATCGATATAATTAAAAATAATAATGTAAAGTAACATGTTAAGTTTTTTTTCGCCAGAATACTCTCCAGCACCTCCGGGATGACTCGTAGAAAATGCTAGTTAGCATTAACTACTCCTTGTGCATTTCTAATGTGTGCTAAAGAATAAATAAATTTATAATTCGATTAAAGCGTAAATTGCATTAGTAGTAATAGGGTAAATAGCGTTGTCCATAACAAAATGTTGAACTGACCGCGGCCTCACGACGAGAATTTTTTGGTCGTCATTAATAAGTTGGGGGAAACTTCAAAGTTTAATATAAAATTAAATAGTTCAACAAGCAAAAACTCAACCACAAATAACTGAGTAAAAACACTAGATTCAAGATCAGCCATCTTATATCAACTTTTAATGATAGGAAAGGCGTGATAGAAAGTCAGTTACATTTTATTTAACCCAATCAGCGATAAAATGACAATCACAACATAATTATTATGTAAAAATTAGGAACTAAAGGATTACAAAGTCAGTTAGGTGTTAACGGTAACGTGCGGGGCGGGTGATTGTACGGGAGGAGCGGTGATGACGCTTGACGTTGTCCGCACGCTCTCCCGAGATGGCGCTGGCGGACGCATTATTTTGGCGGAAAGGAACGGCGGCGGTGTGGCATTGGTCGGCTGGTTCGCAGCGTTGGCGCGAAGAGTTAGAATTGGAGGAAAAAACGGCTGTAGGAGCGACATGCGCTACAAACTCCAAATACAACGGCTTCGACAGCAGTTTCCTACCAAGGTTCAGGCGGAATACCAAATAAAAGACTCCACGGCAAACAAAGTCGCGGGTAACATATAGTTACAATAATACAAAACCACAAAAGATCCGATGCACGTGCGCTAGCCATTTGTTTAATATAGTAATAATTATTATAAAACAAATTAAACTATGTAAAAAATAAGTTAAACATGTTATTCCAATAAAAATGCATTAACCAGCATTACCTTTTACTATAATCAAAGCTGTATGGCGATATTAATAGAATTATATTCGGATGCGATAATTTATTAACCTGTTCAGTCAACTGAGTTTCGCAAACGTGTTCGCGATTTCATGGCTTATAATTTAACAATACAGTTTCAATTACTTGAACCCTGCTTTCAGTCATATTGCTAATGTAGAGGCAATATGCTGCTGAGCATAGTTTTTATTTGTATAGTTTTTCCATGGGTATCAGCTGAATTGGTAAGTCATTTGTTGGTGCAAAGCAGGTGCCTCCATTTTAATTAGTATTGATCCCTTTTTGTTCAATATCATATTTCTCCAGAAAAGATTTCATAAAATACGTTCCCGATACTGTAAGCTGACTTCAACCACCATCAATCTGTTATTTACTGAGGAGTTCCGTTGTCTACCTTCCGTCATTATCGTCCGGTCAGCTCGAAATTGTATTGCCTAAGGTTAAGTAGCTTCAAGTTACCAAAGAGAAGAAACTCGCGATGAATGGGAATCATTGTATGCCCTATGAAACCCACAAGTTTTAAAAAATAATTAATGATTGCTTGAAGTTTTTGATATAATAAGCATAGATAATAATGTGATTTTATATGAAACGCCAGTTGACGCAAACATCTCCAAGAATGATTCTACTATCATTGTAAAAATGGAACATACTGCTAGTTATAATGCTTCTATCAAAGATATTATACTCAAATATGGTCAACGCATTCCCCAGAATACTCGACCTGATATTGTTGGTGTTATAATGTTTTATTCCACAGGATAATGAAGGAAAGGAGGGAAATAATAACGCAACGGAGACAAGGGTTGCAAATGAGACACACAAAGGCGAGACGAGAAGAAAAGATTATTCATCATCACAGGTATTGGTAAGTTTTGCTCCAATTATTAGGGAAAATACTTGAAACTAATTTTGAAATCATTTAAAAAGCTACGCGTGGAGATAGAGACGATGCAATGTTGACTATTTCTTAGCTTTTATCTTAATAAATTCACACAAAAAACACCAGCATTCAGTAAAAGTTGATGCTTAAAATACATGAAACTGACAATAACCTATTTTTTGTTTTCTAGGCGGATTATTTAGAAACTCATGCGGTGCCCTCGATAGAAAACAATTTTGATGACTTTGTTGAAAAGGAAATTCTTACCCTGCCTGTCAGTACGTTAGAAAAATCCGAAGAGGCAATTGAAGACAATGAGGATGGACAAATTATTGAGAATGTAAGTAATTAATAGTCACATCATGCTGATGAAAGAAAATATGACAAAGGCTATTATGTGCGAACACCACGACACAAGAAACAAACGAAAAAACATAATACCTCTTTTTCTTTTGGAGTCAATGGTCATACTCATAATATGAAGATGTTGGCTAAGAATGTAGCTGACGTCACCACGTTGTCTGAGGCTGCGGTAAGTTACTGTTGTTCAGGGCATGGTTCATGTCCTACATCCACAAGAAGCATGACAGCCAGCAGGTGGGGCATAGTTCATTTCGCCTTGGCGCCTCTTCTACGTGAGTACGCCTAGGAAAGTACCACATGTTCGTGAGATATGAAACCACAAGGCCTTCTTATAAGAGATACAAATCATTTATTGTTCTTTTCTTAATCTTTTTATACTGATTTATGTCTTTTTAATACTTTCTCTTTTGTTACAGAGCACAACACTCGAAGAATCTAAAAAGCCTTGTAAAGATTCAGAATTTCTTCTAACAATGTTGACTACAATGTTAAATTTGCTGAAACAAGATGTAACGGAAAACACCAAAACTGGATATTTACTTCGAATTCTTAATTTATTATTAAAATCCACACCAGAGGCAGCTAAAGACTACGAGGTTATGTATAAAATTAACGATTTACTTCTAACTTTAGATAAGTATCATGTTAAACGGCCAGATAGCGATAATAACATATTAAGAACACCTTACAAAGATTCCCTCACTCCAGTTGGGGATAAATCAAATAATATTTTTAAATATAAAGTTCCACATTTCAAAAACCCGAATTGTACTGCAGAACTACTTTCGATCATTAAAGTAGTCCAAGCTGCCATTTTGCAACTTGTCAATAACCCTATTTGCAAAAGTATGGCTTTACCTGCAGAGCCATACTTTGCTGATGAGAATCTTTTTCTGAATCCTGAGTCATATTTGCCTAGTCCATACGAATATCCATCTAAGTTAAATGATTTTGACATTTCTAAAGAAAAAATGTACCCAGAACTCTCCTACGAAAGTAACGAGCCTGGTTATGTTAAAATCAAACCCGTGGAATGGTTGGAAGCTTGGCCCGAAACAAAACAATCTATTTCAAAAGTGCCTGATTCCAATCATGCTTATCCTTTATTAGAAATTCAAAGTCCGAAGATAAGTGCTCAACCGACAAATAAAGCTAGTAATATTTGGCCATATCTACCTTATGATATTCAACCATTTATTAAAGAGAACGAAAAAAGCCCAAATTACCCTTTTAAAAAGTTGCCATCACAAGCTAAGAAACCTTATTACAAACATACACCAAACCCAGATGATAACAACGTTTATAAAGGAGTCCCTGGTGAATTTCCAATCCAGTATGGTCCTTCACCAAGAAACTTTCATGGGTTGACAGGTGATAATAACGTACCATTCCATTTATCACCAGACGTTAACGACATCATTTACGAGATAAATACGCTTCAGCCTCCTATTGATGCAAATGTATCACCATATAAACCGACACAATTTGATCGAGATCTTGATTTTGAGGCAGGATCTCCACTCGATACATTTAAAGGGCCTTCTAAGGACTCCTCGTATTTACCTTCGAAAATAATTGCCTCAAACCAGCCTTTTTACACCCCCCGAAGACCGTGGCCAGTAGAAATCCCACTAAATGATAAGTCACCAGATCATAATGAATATTACATCCCATCATATAATTACCAACTTCCACAAGATCCTAGGTCAAATTTGGAAATAGATCCTTCATTATCAAAAAATCTTATTCCTCCACAATTTTATGTTAATGGAGATGGTTCAGGAGAGGTCCAAATTGGTCCAAACACACCATATTTCATCAACGGATATGGTTTACCGGAGAAGAAACAACTATGGCCATATGCAGAAGATGAATTTCCGAAAATAGCACCTCCTTCACATTTTGATACCAATAACGAAGGTTCAGGAGAGGTGCAACTTGATTCAAACCAACCACATTCCATCTATGAATATGATTTACCATCGAAGGATAATTTTGGGCCATATTTGGAAGCAGATTCTCTGTTATCGAAAAATCCCATTCCTTCACAATTTGATGTCAATGGAGAAGGTTCAGGAGAGGTTCAAATTGGTCCAAACCGACCGTATTTCATTTATGGATATGATATATCACCGAAGAAATATCCCAGGCCCTATTCAGAAGACGAATTATCGAAAACGGGAATGCCTTCACAGTTCATTGTTAACGGAGAAGGTTCTGGAGAGGTCCAAATTGGACAAAAAAAAACATATTCCAACTATGAATATGATATACCATTAAAGAAAAATCCTTGGCCATATTTGGAAGCAAATCCTTCATCATCGAAATCTCCTATTCCTTCACTATTTGATGTAAATGGAAAAGGTTCAGGAGAGGTCGAAATTGGTCCAAACCGACCATATACCATCTATGAATATGATATACCATCAATGAAACAGCCTTGGCTATATTCGGAAGACGAATCATTGAAAGTAGCAATTCCTTCACAATTTGATGTCAATGGAGCAGGTTCAGGGGAGGTCGAGATTGGTTCTAAACGACCATATTCCATCTATGAATACGATGTTCCGTCAAAAAGATATCCTAGGCCATATGTGGAAGTAGATCCTTCATCTTCGAAAATGCCCATTCCTTCACAATTTAATGTAACTGGTAATGTATATGGCAACTTCGAAATTGGCCATGACCGACCAAATTCTTTATTTGAATTGGATTCACCATCAAAACGTCCAAAATCATATTGGGAAGTAGATTCTTTATGGGAAAAGACTACTCCCATACCAGACGATGTAATTGAAGAACGTACAGAAGAGGTTGACGACAGTCAAGACTTACCATATCATATGTCTGAATATGATTTTCCTGCGAAACGACCAACCTTTTATCCAGAAGTTGATTCCGAATCGAAGAAACTAGTCAACGATAAATCCGGAAACGTCAATATTCATAAAAACCAACCAAATCCTTTGTTAGATATTGATTCTATTATATGGAAAAAACCTACTTATTCTCCATTTGATATAATTGGAAAAGATTCTGGAGTGGAACGAGTTGATCAAAGTCGATCCTATCCCATCTTTGAATTTGATATACCGTTAAGTCAACCAATGCCTTATTTAAAGATCGATTCATCTTCGCAAAACCCAACTGATTATATATCTGAAAAAGTCATAACTGGTCTAAATAAACCGAAAACAGTATATGAATTTGATTTGCCTAAATATCCCAAGACTTCCTTAGATTTAGATTCTGTTTGGCAAAAGCCTACTCACACACCATTTGATGTAACTGGTCATGATGTAGCTGGAAAGGTCAACGTTGGTCAAAACACAGCATACCCGATCCTCAAATACGATTTATCGTCAAAACGACCTATATCTCATTTAGAAATCGATTCTAAACCAATACCTGGTAAGAAGCAGTATAAACCGATCGTAGATTTAGAGGTTCCTTTAAATAAGCCAATCATTTTACCAATTTATGTCGGTGAGAGTAGCACAGATCTAATTCAGTTTGATAAACATCCTCCAAGAAATTTTCCATCAAACCAACCAAACCTTAACTTGGAAATAAATCAGCCATTGCCAATTCCTTCTCCTTCTATTCTATTCTATTCTAATTCATCACCTTTCAATAACGGTGTTCCTGTGTCGTCACCAGATGATCAACATTGGAAATATGAAACAAATACCCCTTTTAGATATTATTCACCGCCTTATTATCCTCGACCTCTAGATGACAATATTTTGCCACTAGACACGAATCTAGATGACAAGATCTCTAACAAACCTATTAATAATATTGCCATATTACTCTCCCTTATCGAAGATGCAATAAAAAATCCAGATAATCCTGATAAACATGCCCTTAATCTATCAAAACCTGGAAAAAAAATTCCACACTTTGGTTCAGATGAGCCGAACCTAAAAGAGAATATTAACCTGAATCCCCCAAGATCAAGTAACTTGGACTATTTTGGTCCTCTGGATTCTATAACTCCAAACCAAGAACTACCGTATCTTCCTAATGAAAATCATCTGACAGGAGCTAATGTCCAATATGATTTATCACCAAAAGATTTAATTTCTTTGTACTCTAAGTTACTTAACCCAGATGCTCAAATATCTATCTCTGATAAAGCTGAGCAAGAAAAAAAATTACAATTGATTCCTGAAAAACTCGAAAGTATTTTACCTTATGCAATTATAGATCCCGAGAAATTATTACCTGAAAATGCTGATATTTCTGGAATACGTCAACCTATACAATGGGAGCAGGTGAGTCCTAATGATATCCTCACTAGTAATTCTCCTGATCAATTTAATATTTTGCCTCCAGATAAACAAATTCTGATAATAATAAAAGATAATATCGGCGTCATAGAGAGAAAAGTTCCAAAAATACATTTCAACGACGTCTTGAGCGATAAAATAAAAAAAATTAAGGAATTGATGGCTCTCAAACAGATAACTGTCGAAGATTACGTTAATATAATAAATTTATACGAAGTATTGATTAATTATATTAAACAATTGGACATAAGTAATGAAATATTGAAAGAGTTACTAGTAAGTGTGACGAATGGAGGTAAATTAGAATTAGATACTGGAAAATCAAACGTAATTGAGTTGACGTATTTGATCAAGCGACCTACGCCGTTGGTTTATCAACCATATTATTACATCAAATACAGATTACCTTATGACTCATTTTTGAAGCGATTGAAAAAAATGTTGGTGACAAAGCCAGAATCACATACACAACTTTCAAAGTTATACCAAGCATTGATGCCGATGTCTAAAGTGTCTGACACTTCTCCAGACTTAGAAAGCTACGGTAAAAAAGATATGCTTAAAATAACTTTCTCTGACGGCACTTTAGTCGGAGCTAAAGTAATTAAAGGCAAAGATTTTGATATGTACGCTACACTTGACAAGCTGAAAGAAATGAATTCTGACTTTACGGTGGAAGAAATTTATCAGCTTATCGAAGATTTAGAAAAACAATTCAATAATACTGCTAAAAATATTTCAGTCTACGAAAAGGAAACCAAACCCTCTATAAATACAAAGAATATGGATGAATTGAAGGTCACATCTGACACCACAAACAATGATGGAAGAGTTTACAAATTTACTGATAAAGTCAATAGAAAGACCAAAACCGTACCTGCAGTTTCCCCTAGGCTAGTGACATCTGACACAATTATCGATAATATTCTTAAACAAGTGAATTACATAAGATCAAATTTTAATGATAGTTCATATCAAGTAACAGAAAAAAGTAAACTGTCATCAGATTCTGAGGAAGATAAAAATGATAATAGTGTACCCGTTTCAATAAGCGCTGAAGAGACTTATAAATTAAGTAAATTGCAACCTTTAGTCAAACGTCATAAATTAATAAACCCTACGGAGTCACATATATCATTAAATAGATACAACAATGATAAAAACATGGGCATAGATGAAAGCTCTTATTATTTGCCTACTGACGACACTTCGAATAAACCTAACATACTTCCTCTTCAAGGTAAGAATGATATACCTAAGCACGTTCCAGCCAAATCTAACTCATTTATAATAGATAAGCTTCAAGATGCAACTCTTAAAGCTCATCAAATACAAAAATATGGTCCAAATTCACAAGAACTTAATTTAGGCTTAATTACTCCCAATCAGCAACATTTTACGTATGCTAACGATGACCATTTTGTTAATTCTGAACACTGGAAACAACACGATTCAGACATAAGATCCAAATTATTAACTGCTACTATAAAGGCCCATAATTTTGAAGAAGCAAATGATCCGACGTCTGTGCCAGACGCATATCTTCAATATATACCTCTATTATCTCATATTCTCGAAAGTTCTAATGTTGTAGCCAATTCAAAAGAGAATCCTCTACTAGTACAACATACTTATGTTAGCGACACTCCAAATATAATTAATACTAAACTAATTCAAGAATTTCAAACCGTCGACCCAAATACTAAAACTTCCAACTTCGTAAATCAAAAAACATACTCTATGAATACTAAAAAATCTGAATCATATATCTCTAAAAATATAGATACTGCTGATACAAAAAACTTGAATTATTCTCAAGAATATTTTGTTGGTAATCCAAATAAAGGTAATTCCAATTTCATTAAAGATTCACAGTCCTATTCTTTAGACAATACAAATAAAGATGTTAAAAAACTTTCTCAAACCTCTGCCAATGATAATACAAACATTAAACAACAACTACCAGCATTTATCAATAATCAGCCAAATAATATAAATCAGCCATTGCAATTGCAAACTTATGACGTGTCCAATTTAAATAATTTCCAAAATCCAAATGAATTGCAAACATATGACATTACTAATATAAATAATTTACAAAATCCAATGCAATTGCAATCTTTTAATAATGCCAATACAAATAACTTACAAAAGCAATTTCAAACTTACAATGAGCGAAATAATTTATTAAATCAATTACAAAATTATAACATAATAAATAAGAATAAATTTCTAAATGCTCAGCAAACTTATAAATTTGCCAATCCCTATACAAATAATAATTATAAATTTTTAAAAGGGCCGAGAAATTTTATTTACCGAAATCAAAATAATATGCTTCAGAATTATTTAGCAAATAATAATAGACATCGATACATTTTCAATCAAAGGATGCCATTGCAATTCCAGAAAAAAAGACAGGTCTTGTCTTCTCTTCATCGAATAATGTCCTAGCGTATGCCAAGCTAGAGCCTCTTCTGGCCCATCTAAGGCCTTCTTTGTCAAGCTAGGACATTGGTGAAGCTAGGTCCTACTGTGGCAAGATTAGACCGTTGCCTAACTAGGGCCTTCTTGGCCAAGCTAATAACGTTTTTGGTAAGCTAAGAGATTTGTCAAGATAGGTCCTACTATGGTAAAATTGGGCCGTTGCGTAACTAGGGCCTTCTTGGCCAAGCTATAAGGCCTTCTTTGCTAAACTAAAGCCTCTTCCAAGCTAGGTCAGTACATTTGAGCTCAAAAGGCATGTGCTGATGAGAAATTTGCTACAGTAATATGAACTTTAAAGCTAATACTAACAGAATATAAATTTGAAGAGCCCCAAATCTAAGTAGCTTTATTCAACATCGAAAGTCAATGAAGATTCCCAATCTTATGTTATATGTTATGTTGTATTCCCAATGTTATGTTATATGTTACATTTCTTACCATTATACCTATGTAACATTTTATAATGCTAGAAATCTGATTGTACCAAAGTTTAATAAATTAATAAGCAATCCAAACATATTATCCAATACTGTTTTTTTGTTTTATTTAAAAAAAAAGAAGTTTTGAGTGAAATAGGAAAGCTTAGATGATTTACGTTTAGTGGCGATTTTGTGAAAAAATTAAAATGTAGGTATTTATATTTTTGAAGTTGAGGTAAGTATATTTTAAAATATCGATTACTTAACTTTATGTAGTAGCTTTACCTATATTTTAAACTTTGACGTTTTTGATAGAACACGAAACTTAGTTCGTATTTTCATTAGTTATTAATTCATGAAATTATTTGGACTTACACACCGATTTTTTAATATTATCGGGTGAAAAATTCACCGAAATGGCCTATCTATATATATAAAAATGTTATGTTGGTTTGTGTACGCTTCAAAAACTCAAAAAGTTCTGCACCGATCGAGCTGAAATTTTAGCATGATATATAATCCGCATCAAGGATTGTTTTTATCTATTTTTTCATCAGTGACATATCAGCTAATGAGCGGATGTGCCACAGCGAAGCGTGGCAGGGTACAGCTAGTTATTTATAAGAAAGTGAATCGGCCACTTTGTCACCGAAGGATATTAAAAAATCCGTGTATTTAGATATTATTTTCTTACATGTAGGTACATCAGTAAACTTATAGAGACGTGATTTTACGAAGGACAAACCATGGCATGGCAAGCTATATTGATCTAGGTAATGTCTTGAATTTAAGCTTAGATAATTTTCTATTATTTTTGAATGGTACAAAATAAAGTATCTTGCAAGTGTCTTTATATCTATGTTGTTTTATTTTTTAACACTTTCACTGCTGAGCCGATTTTCTTGTCTAGCCACGGGTGCTCTGCACACTCCATAGTGTTATCCCATACAACAAACACAAGAGCTGTTGTGACTGTTGTGCAGCACAGCTTGTGACTGTTAAATACTGTAAGTACGCCACCCACCCTACTATCGAAAAATGTTTTTTACTGTCCATCCAAAGGTTGTCTGGAAGAAATCGCTTTCAGCGATAAGACCGCCCATTGTACTACCCTTGTTTACCTATTGTAATTTTTCTGTACTGTGTTTAATTTTGTTTCTGGTGTACAATAAAGAGTTTTTCTATTCTATTCTATTCTATTCTAAGAGCTGTGTTTTCCCGCACTCGCATCAAGTTATAAAAAACACAACAGTTGTGTTTTCAGCACTGAAGGTGTTAACCCTTTTCTACCAGCCAATTGGTAATGGCATGATGTCATTAACATGTATATTATGGGGGGCCTCTTCTACAAGAGACCGCCTGGGGAAATACCACACCATTGCCAGATATTCATCCGCCAAGCAGTAGTGTGCAAACATTACTGTGTTCTGGTTTGAAGGGCACTGTTTCCACAGTCAGTTGGCTTAAAAAGTAGCTGAATAAGACAGAAAATGTGTAGAAAAACAATTAGAAACAGCGAAAGAGCTACATTATAAACCTGAGCGGTTTCAATCAATAACAGACCATCTCTTAGAGAGAAGAGATGGGCCATAAACCACCACGCTGGCCTAGCGCGGGTTGGTGGATGTCATGCTTAAACTCCAAGGTTTTGGACATATGTATGTTTCTCACAACGTTTTCCTTCACCAGTTTCAATATCGATCCGTATTCGATATTTCTAACCAAATTAAATAGTGACGCAACAATTCGGAATAACGATAATCGATTCGACGCTATCGATTCAATCGAGCCCTAATTGCAGTGGAACAAAACAACTCGGATTGTATTCGATAGATAACGAGGACAATGAAGACGTCCGCCAAAGCAGTCTATTCGGATGCGTTGTACGATGGAAGGAATACTAGTGATGTGCTCTGTCGATATCGATAAATTGCTAGAAGTTATAATAATTAATTATACCCATTATTATTGCGGTGATAGCCTAGTGGGAGAACGTCCGCCTTCCCAGAAGATTTCGTCGAGGTCGTGATTTCAAATCCCGGTGCGGGCATGCATCAATGTGTTTTTTGTAAAACATATGTACGTAATTATCACTCGCTTTTCGGTGAAGGAAAACATCGCGCGGAAACCCACATACCTACCTGAGAATTATTTAGGAGATAGGTGTGTTATGGCCTAATCTTCCTCATAAAATGAGAGGGCCGTGCTCATCAGTGGACCGTTATGGGTTGATGATGATGATAATGATAGGCTATGTATTACCCAAAAAAGAAATGCAAAATCCTCGCAGGAAAATGGGTCCTACGCGGAAAAAACTAGTGGCCGCAGATAGTTTTAAAAATAATGATTAATTTTTATCGATATATTTTATCTATAGTTCCACGTCCTCTCCCTAGTGTACTCCGGAGCACTCGACAAATAACCGAGGGCAGACGGCGGCAGTTTGCATAATTGCCGGGTTCGCCGAGCTTCTCGCCGGTCAGTAAAAATCGAAGGGATATGCTTAACGCAAGCAGAAAGATGGTAAAATGAAAGACATGCTAAAATAATATAGAGCCAACTTGAACTTAACTCTGGCTCAGCTAACAAGTGAACTTTGAAACAAAATTAACTAAGGCCGGTTTTAGTGCTCGACCGACCGTCGGTGCGTACGTCGGTCGCGCTGTCATTTGTATGAAAATTAAGAAAGATACGCGTGCGCACGGTCGGTCGAGCACTGTCACGACATATAAATTTTTGCGAATTTTTAAGACACGATTTCTTTTATGGTAAAGGTGACCGTAGTAGGTAACCCTGAAGTTGATGCTCAGATTATATTCATCGTAGTCTGACTAATCTAAGAGCGTGTGTTTGTCCTCTGTTCACGCCGAAACGGCTAAACGGATGTAGATAAAATTTAGTATATAGACACTTTAGGTCCTGGCAAATAACATAGGATATACTTTTTATCCCGTAACACATTCCGGCATTGTTTAGACTTTAGAGCATATGAGACTTTAGACCCGATATCTCCGGGTGTCGAGCGCGGTGCAATTCCGCACAAGATTTTATAATTGAACGTTCTGGGTGACACTGCAGCTGTTATGGGCTGGCATGGCGCTTACCATTAGGTGAAAGACTTGCTCTTCTCGATACTTAGTAAAAAAAACCGCATACGAGACCCGGAAATAACCTAAATGACAAATTACAATCCTCTTAACACAAAGAACGTTCTCATTAAAGATGCCATTAAAAGCTTTATGGGAGAAAGGCTACGCCCCGCGACTTATAAATTCGACAAAGAGCATGAATTAATTTCATTCATTGGTTTATTTTTTCACTGAGTGACGAGACGAGCAAGTCGTTCACGTAACGGTAAGCGCTACGCCTGCAAATAACAGTTGCAGTGCCACTTAGAACTTTGCATTTCATAATCTTTCCTGGCACCGCACTGCGCTCGTCACTCTGAGACATTGTCTCTAAAGTCTCATATTAGCAGTTAATTCTCTTACTTTTTTGAGAAATCTGGTGCATTTGTATTAAATATCCCTACAGAATATCGTATAGAATGATCTACTATTGGCGCAAATTCCATAAACATTTAAATTATTTAGTTACCAAATCTATGGTCAAAAACAAAAAAAAAGGATGAAAATGTAAATTTCCTGCAATAAGCAAAACTTACCATCTTCACACTGACTGCTGAGCCGATTTTCTCGTCTAGCCACGGTTACGGATCTGCCTACACCGTTGTGTTTTCCCGTACTCATGGCAATTTATAAAAAAACACAAATGTTGTGTTTTAATATACGTAAGTTTACCTAATTAAATTTTCTTTCGCTATTTTTACTTCGCTGATAATAATGTAAGTAAGTACCTAGTTACTAACCCTATGTACTTAAGTAGGTACTTGGATATTTTATCTACCAAAATAAACTTGATGTAGTTAATATTGACTCCTAGGTACCAACTTACCTATTCAGCGAAGATATCAAACTTTATAACTAGATACGAAGGTGAAACGAGCCAGTAAAATACACGCCGTTACCTCTAAAACGAAACCAAGTAAAATTTCCCTCCATTTTACCCATTTTCAAAATGGCGAAACAAGATGGCGACTCTAATAACAATATCTTTTCGTCTGCATAACGTTGGAGTCATTAGTCGAATTAATTATAGTGGTTGTACGCTTCGCCTTATTTTCCTTGGGCAAATGGAAAAAGTTTTCATTTTAATGCATAAAGCCAAATTGGCATTTGCCACAAATTACTTATTTTGAATGCTGTGTTGTCGCGCGGTTTCATTCTCAGTTTCATGATCGTACAAAATTTGTAAAATCGTGAAACTCAGAATATTTAATACTCCGTTTCATGAAAACTGGCAACTTTTTTATTTTTTTATTAGACTGGGTGACAAGACGAGCAATTCGTTCACCTGATGGTAAACGCTACGCCTGCGCATAGCAGTTACAGTGTCACCCAGAACTTTGCATTGGATAATCCTGCGCGGCACTGCTCTGCACTCGTCACCCTGTGACATCGGCTCTAAAGTCTCATATGCCTAGTAATTTCGCTGGAAACAATGCCCTTCAAACCGGAACACATTAATGTTTGCACATTACTGCTTGTCGGATGAAAATCTGGCATAGATGTGGTATGTCTTCCCCAGGCGGTCTCATGCAGAAAAGGCATCCCACTACAAACTATAACTTTCATGATTAGATAGATGAAATCTTATTATCTAAACACCATAAAAAACGACTTAAAAATTAGAACAAATACAAAGTTAATATTGATAACAAATATCACAATAGGCGGTCTTATTGCTCAGAGAGATCTCTTCCAGACAACCATGCATGGAGGGGAATTACGTGACGTAGAAGGTACACACCATTAAAATCACTGCACATGTTAATGTTCAATCTAGGGTTTTATCACACCTATTAATCGATCGAAGTCATCGATCGATGTAGATCTATTGATGTGGATGCTTTGGCTGATCGACAGATACCGGTCGATACAGCAATTGACGGTTGATCGATAAGGGATCGATTGTCGATCTAAGCCATCGATCGATGATATGGATTGAATTATAGGCCAATTGAAATGATCAACTGATTATATTCTAAGCGTTAGTGTAAACACCCCTACTACGCGCAAAGTTCGAGTATTTTGTATACATAAAGCTTTATTGGAAGGATTTTCTCTCTGATTCCACATATAAAGCAGCAGTCTAAATTGCTCTGTACCATTTTGACCTATATCTAGGTATGTGTCCAGAACCTTAAAGTAAATAAACCCGAATTGCCGGTCGGCTCGTGTCCTGCACTGCAAATACTGAGCGGCCGGCAAAGGGGCATCGCCCAAGCCCCGGGTGTCCATGTCCAATGTGACGGCGGACGAAGGGCAATTTCGGACATAAACGATCATATATTTTGATCGCATCGACTTACAAATTTGAATTTTTTACAGATGAAAGAAATTTTAAACCCGCGTATTCTATAAGCGGTGGTAGCCTAGTGGGAGAACGTCCGCCTTCCAATCAGAAGGTCGTGAGTTCAAATCCCAGTGCAGGCACGTACCAATGTGTTTCTTGTAAAACATATGTACGTTATTATCACACGCTTTTCGGTGAAGGGGAACATCGTGAGGAAACCCACATACCTACCCGAGAATTATATCTGAGGTAGGTAGGTGATCCACCAATCCGGATCTGGCCCCCGTGGTGGTTTATGGCCTAACCCTCCTCACGAAAGTGAGAGGAGACCCGTGCTCAGCAGTGGGACTTTATGGGTTGATGATGATTCTATATAAATTTAAAATTAATAGCTTCTCGTGTTCTTAAAAAAAAGGGTTTTGACAAACAGACGGAAAACAAAGTGATCCTATAAGGATTTCTTTTTCCTGTTAAGGTATGGAACCCTAAAATAAAGGGAAAGGCAATGTGATAAGAAAAGAGAAGATATAAGAAGGAAGAAGAACGATATCAAACGTCATGAGCATGAGCCATATTTTATTCTTTTGGCACTTTTGCGAATCGTCACACAGCGTGTGTGTTAACTGGCGCTGTGTCGCGTGCCGTAAATTATAAAACGCAAACGTGTGTGTTTGTGTGTAGTCAACGTGTTAAGGGAGAATTGAATCCTCCATTAAATCCTCTAAAAGCCACGGTGGCTCGACTTATGGTGACCCTACCAGAACTGTGTGACAATCCCGGTGTTTGTTCAACGACAAACAGTGACAACGATGTGTCGGTGCCACCGTGATTGACAAGGGTTGTAGGCACCCCATGTGGTTCTTTACACACTATAGTAAAACCAAATGGAAATTTACACGATATTGTAGAATAGTACATTAAAAAATTAAGAAAGATGCCTACCAGTGCAATCTATCTAGAGATCGCTCAGAGCGATTATACCGACTCGATGACTTTAATTGTAAAACTTGTTTTATTCTAGTTTTTAAGTTTTCTTTGTTCTCTGGTGTTTCAATAAAGAGTTTATCTATCTATCTATATCTAAATATTAATTAGAAACAATTTTAAACTGTTAAAACAGAGCAAAAATCAAATTAAACCTCCTAACGGAAACATTAAAAGCTCTGTGTAAGTTAAATAAGTAATCAAACGTAACATAAAAGTTTGTGAAATGTTGGAACGCCATTGTCCGAACAAAATTACTAATTCGAGCTCGCTACCTACCTATCCACACTTGTGGAATATTTGAGAGCTGTAACTGACGTGGAGTTGGAAAAGGTGTGGAGATGGCAACTCAATTTAAATGAGTTTGTTCTTCATGTGGTCTGCTGAAAACACAGATGCTATGTTTTTATAATTTTACGCGGGTGCGGGAAAACACACCTGTTGTGTGCAGCTTACGTGCCGGCCGGCGAAACACAGACGTGTGTGTTTAACGCGGCGCTACTACAGTGCGGCTCACACTGACGGCACGCCAGTGCTGGAAAACATATACGGTCCGTTACGGTACCCAAATGTAAAAACCGATTCAGCAGCCAACGTTTAAGTGATGGCCGGAGTCTGTCAGGCCACCCAAGGGCTTCTGCCGTGACTTAACAACTGCTATCAATTGTCACCAACCGAGACTGCGTGCTCTCCAACACCGTAAGATTAAGAGGCAGTATGTCAGTCCTAATAAAATATACAGAATTGTAAAAGAAAAAGCATTATATGTCCAGACAAGCTTTTAAGGTGGCGGGAAACTTAAATTTCAAACCGCTGTTTCGTTTTTTTGTTTTGTTTTTAGCGGAAGAGTAATGTAAATGAGCCTGTAATTTGCTACAACTGCAAATAATTTAAAACGGAGGTTCTCAATTCGCCTGTATTTTTTTAATGTAATTTTTGAATTTATTTTGCACCGGATACCGGAAATATGTCAATAAACCGTTTAAACTGATGATTTCAGTATTTATTGACTTGTATGAGTCATCAGGCATGTTGAAGCCACATAATAGTTTCTGAACGTTAATCATTTCTCATTGCATTGCATTGCGTGGTTTTCGAACGAACAAATTATCGACAGTTTTTGAGGGTAGTTTGTACAGACTAGTTTTTTTGTATTATTTTATGCAATCATAGTAGTTTTGACTCGTATTGCCGCTCGCTGGTGGACCCACTAGTTCTCAACCTACGCCGGAGCTGTGCAGCGCGCTTGCTTACAGCAATATCCTCAAACCGAGCTGATGCCGCATGTTGCAGCCCCATCGCTAGCGGGGCTCGCGTCGGTGGTGCGTGTTACTCTAATAACAATCGAACCCTTCCGTGCGGAACATTTCAACTAAATTACGCGTCATACTTGCGAATGGACGGCGCCGTCTACTCTAGGACCTGACCTGGAAATCGGTGAGTAGGCTTGCGTTCATTTCTGAGCTATTTAAAGATTTTAAAGTTGGTTGTATCACACACGTGTATAGTAAACTAAACTTCTATAACATGCCTCATCCATTTCTTTAGTATCATACAAGCTTTACAATAGAGGTGCGGCAAAAGTAATAGGTACCTATGTAAGTTTCCAGCTGAAATTGCCCTGTCATGTAAACTCTACCTTAGTTTAAATACTGTAAAAGCTAGTGGGTAGCTTCAGAATTTCATCAACGCCAAAAGTTATAAGCTGGCTCGTTACAAACATTTAAATTATAATAGTGTGGAGTGTCTATAAATAGGATGACACCTAACGACATGGCTTTCTTCACACTGAATACGCAATACCAGTGTTCACAACCGTACGATAATTATCGTACATGTAGTGAAAGTTTTCAACTATGTGTCCAAGCAAACATTTAAATTTTTTTATACTACAGCCATTATCCTGAATTGTACGATATTTTTGACCTATGTTGGTCCATATACGATAATTCTACGGCTCTGGTACGATAGGTGCCTCGCGTCAGGTTGTGAACACTGCGCAATACTTAGATATCAAAGAAGTTTTACAAAAGCGTGGTACTTCCCCAGGTGGTCTCTTGCAGAAGAGGCTACCGCTACAAAATGTTACAGCAGTTATACGAAAACCAACCTTAAAAACAAAATACCACACCTTTGCCAGATATTCAGCCGCCAAGCAGTAGCGTGAAAACAATGCTGCGTTCCGGTTTGAAGGGCATTGTTTTCAGCGAAATTACTAGGCATTTGAGACTATAGAACCGATACAAAGTTCTGGGTGGCACTGTAACTGTTATGGGCAGCGTAGCGCTTACCATCTGGCAAACGCCTTGCTCGTCTCGTCACTCAGTCACATAAAAAATACTAATATGAGTAAACTGCAGATATTTGCCAGCTTCTGTAGACCAATAATCAGGTCTTCTAGTCTTCTGAAGTCTTCAAAAGTAGTTCAAATCAAATATAAATGAGAGTTAGTTTGCCGACGGAGGAGCACACAGCGCTTCCTATTCCGCAGCGAGCCCTAGAAAACTGCAAGTCTATACAGTATAATAGGCTAGGAGCTGGCGACGTCCAAGACTACCATGAGACATTTTCGTCGAACAGACATTGTTCTGAGAATGAGTTTCACGGAGTGGCAATGGAATTGATAGCGAAAATTCCAAAAGACGCTGTTGTAATTAGTCCAGGAAAATTTGACAAATAAGGGCAAGAATCTCGGAATAAGAGATAGTCGGCTATAAACTTGTATAAACCCTTATTTAGAAATTCTATAACTTGTCTCAAAACCTACTTATTGAAGTGTCCGCGACTACAGATATTCCAAGGTCAAAGGACAAAAAACCGATTTTTTACACATTTATTGGAAATATCTCGTTTCCTATAGGTTTCATGCTATTATATTACATTGGCCTAAGTTACATTACACCTACGTGACCAGCTCTCCGACTATAAGTAGAGCTCCGTCGAAGATAAGGCTCTGCGGTCTATGGGCCGTCGATTATTGCCAACGATTCTTATAGTGATGGGAAAAGGTGATGATATCGACACTTTTATTTATTTTTAATTCGATTATTTTCGTGATCTCCAGAGCTGTCGAAATCTATAAACTTGTAAATATGTACAAACCTAATAAAGAAGTATAATTTGTTTGTTTCTCGGGTATAATCTGGGGAGCTAATGGCCCAAATTAAAAGAAAACCCTGTTGTAACACGATAATGTTACCTTTGTATTGGTTTATTTTCGTGATCGTGACGCCTAATTTTAATAATCCAAGTATAGGATAAGCGAGATTTTGACATAAAGTGAAAAAACAAATTAATATTTAAAAAAAAAAAATTATCATTCCACATCTAGCAAACCGGAACGGGCTGTTTGGCGTGGCTTTTTTTCTCTTATACTAGAATTCGGCGCTTCCGCATTCGATTAAACAAACATCGATCTCATATAATTACGTAAAAATTATTGGCTTAAAAATAAGACTGACAACTTATGATTTTCCAAACTTTATACAGCTATACACAAAAAGCAAAAAAAATAACACTTAACTACTGAATAGACAAGCATTACAACTCCACAACACTCCTCTATTTAGCGATCTATTGATATTATCAATTCTATTATACTATCGATATCACCATCGATACTCGTCCCATCACTAGCCCAATAGTGCAGATCTCACGTGTTCTCATGCTGGCCGGATGCCAAAGATGCACTAGACATAGTCCATACACAGCCATACATAGATGCATATTGAAAAAAGTGGAGCCGGAGATTCCATTGGGTAATGATTTTTGACTGAACATGAGCAAATTCTTAATTTACTTACTATTACACCAATAATTAATGGGTCTCATCTCACTTCAGTGAAGAGGATTAGGCCAAGATCTACCACGGAGGCCCAGCCCCTGGTGGTCACCTGCTTTACCACGAAAAAAAAAAAAAATATATATATATATATATATATATTGTACATCCGGAATAGATATAGACTGTTGCTACATAAATAATTTTAAGATTTATACACACAGTTTTATACAATAAAATTTATTCTTATTCTTATTCTCACAACAAGCCGTAAATCTCGCGCCCACTGCTGCCAAACGTCCGTCACTTTTTAAAAACTGCCAATAAAAATTTATGGTTAAAAAAGAGGAGTTAAAGACAGTTAATTTATATAAAAAAAATCGGAAATACATAATAAATAAGAAAATATAGAAATATATAGTTTTAATTCTGCCTAAGTTGTCACATGAATGTATGATAGGACTTTGTTGGATGACCTTGTCTAGCCACGGGTGCGGCTCTGCACGCGCCATAGTGTTTTCCCATACAACAAACACAACAGTTGTGTTTTGCCGTACTCGTGGCAAGTTATGACAAACATGACAGTGTTGTTTTCAACAGTGAACGTATTAAATAATTTGCTACTATAAATAAAAAACACGACTTAAATATTTAATACCCTAAATACCGTTCATAGTTTTTGAAAAATTTCAGATTATCATATACCTACTTTTGAAGTTGACTGTACCATATTTTCTGCAGCATTGCTACAGCATGCTTGGTTCAACGATCTTATACTATGGAATATCTATCAGAGAAACTAAAGCTAACTAAACAATAGTTACATTTTAGTTGCCGAATTCTGTTCAAAAGCAACTGGAAACTTCATGAAGCTAATTGGCAGATTATACCAACTAAATTCTTGTATATAGAAGCTTAGAATAAGTTAGTAGGTATTATAAGCGAACATAAGAGATGATACTAACTATGTTTTCGCCGGGAAAAATCGGGAACAACGAAGACCATGGTCCCACAAGACACCCAGACTCAAAACAAACGTGGTTCACACAAATCTTTGCCCTGTTGGGGAATCGAAACCGCAACCATAGGTTTAGCAGTCGGTTAATCAAGTAAAATATTAAACGCTATTATTAAAAAAACAGCTGCCGGTGTAGTAGGAGGCCTCTTCTGCAAGAGACCGCCTGGGGAAGTACCACACCTTTGCCAGATATTCATCCGTCAAGCAGTAGTGTGCAAACAATACTGTGGTCTGGTTTGAATAGCACTGTTAAACTGAAATGTTAATGTTAAATAATTAATGTGAAATAACTGGGTATCTTTGAACCGATATCTCAGGTAGATGAGCACAGTGCAGTGCAGCACAAGAATTTGCAGTGTAAAGTTCTAGGTGGCACTGTAACTGTTATGGACAGCTATCATTTAAACGACGTGCCCGAACCGGTACACAGTTACATCCGGCTCCGGCTAAAACTGACAACTTCCGGCCAAAACACCAAACTAGCCGTCGAATCGGATACCCATCCCTAGCAGAAATCTAACTCTTTGAGTTTACGAACCCTGTTAGGATCGTAATTTTAAAATATCCGCCGAGTTAACAAGTATAAGCATAGAACAGATAAGTGTATAGAAGGTACATAACAACTTGTTTAACGATGTTATCCTCAGTTTTCAAAGTTGGAGCCGGCAAGAGCCTTAGGTAATTTGCGTTGGACTCACGGGGTTGAAGAACAAACATTTACTGTCGACGAGCAGGTTCTTGTCCTGATGGTAAGTGCCACACGCTTGTCTACTGCAAGGGTAGGTAATAGAATAGGAATAGATGAGAACCAAGTCAATTATGAATTAAAATCTGTATTTATTTTATATGACAGTGACGTGACGAGCAAGTCGTTCACCTGATGGTAAGCGCTACGCCTGCCCATAACAGTCACAGCACCACCCAGAACACTGCATTGCATAATCCTGCGCGGTACTGCACTGCGCTCGTCACCCTGAGACATCGGCCTTAAAGTCTCATATGCCCAGTAATTTCGCTGGAAACAGCGCCCGTCAAAGCAGAACACAGTAATGTTTGCACACTGCTGCTTGGCGGATGAATATCTTGGAAAGGTGTGGTACCTCGAGTTACAACGAGCTGATCTGATGATAGAGACGGAAGGTGGATAACGGTACTCCTCAGGGACTAACAGTAGATTGATTGCGTTTGGACTTATGAAATGTATTTTATAAAACTGGTCAGCATAAGTTTATTTTCCAGCATTTAAACAGTATATTGTAGTTTTATATTTTATAGTTTTGAATCATCGGTGCTAGTGTATATAGAAAAAAATACTTATCTGTACCGACTTCAAAATTGGAGGTTCTCAATCTATATATATATATATAAATGTTATGTTGGTTTGTGTACGTTTCAAAAACTCAAAGAGTTCTGCACCGATCGAGCTGAAATTTTAGCATGATATATAATCCGCATCAAGGATTGTTTTTATCTATTTTTTTCATCAGTGACATATCAGCGAATGTGCTAATGTGCCACAGCGAAGCGTGGCAGGGCACAGCTAGTTTTATTCATAAAAGTATGCAATCATTTCTTCAATGTTTTGTTATGACGTTGTCACGTTAAAATATCGTCCGTAAACCAAGTTTACAGACTTTTTTTGTAATAAATATTTGTTTTTGACCGTGTGTCTCAGGATTGGGGATGTTAACCATTAGGCATATTGTACGCTCAAGAGTATGCCAAAGTTCTGTAAGTGTTCAGCTTTAGCATAGCTAAGATATATATTTTTATATAGTTTAGTAACAACAGGCTAATTGCGTCCTGCGGCTCTGCGCCATTTTGTGTTGGCTTTTATACATGTGGAAGTTCCTGATAAACTGTACCAAGTCCTATCTACTGCTAATATTGTAATTTTTTGTTAGTAGGAGGCCTCTTCTGCAAGAGACCGCCTGGGGAAGTACCACACCTTTGCCAGATATTCATCCGCCAAGCAATAGTGTGCTAACATTACTGTGTTCCGGTTTAAAGGGCATTGTTTACAGCGAAATTACTGGGCATACGAGACTTTAGAACCGATGTCTCGGGGTGACGAGCGCAGTGCAGTACCGCGCAAGATAATGCGATGCAAAGTTCTGTAACTGTTATTGGCAAGCGTAGCGCTTACCTTCAAGTGTACGACTTGCTCGTCTCATCACTCAATAAAATAAAAAATGGTAATTTTTGCGAGACAGAATAACAAACATATTCCATCCATCCATCCTTACAAACTTTCACATTTATAATATTAGTAAGATTAGTAGATTGCTACACGGGTAGCGACGTTAACCCATCAGCATCGGAATGCGAATATGCGCAACGAAAACCCGTTACAAAAAACTAAGAACGACATCAATGGGTTAAGAGTACAATCTTAAACTTTCCAACGCACCCATAGTTTTTGTGAAACTTTAACATTTAGGTTAAGGAGTCGTGAGAATTTTCTTACACCTATTGAATAATTTCAATGGAATGTCGGTTATATTATGACACTGTCTGTTTGTTGAATGCGTTACCGGTACCATAGCTGTTGGAATTCGTCACTCCGCCCATGGGTCTCAACCGCAAAGCAGTAGTGTGCAAACATCAATGTATTCCGGTACCAAAGGCACTGTTTCCAGCGAAATTACCAGACGTAATGACACTTAAGAACCAATGTCAATTAAAACAACTAGTAATAGCAAAACAAAGTTTTTTATTATCTATAAAATAAAATAAATTATATAAAATCTACGACTCACCCCCCAAAACTACGACTTAATTAAAATTAATATACTTATTGATCCTACTGATAAAATTATCGCTCAAAACTGGCTTAGTAACTAGGTTCACTTTATTTTTCAAATTGGCGATTGTAGACACTAGGTAACTTCTAGGGGTAGAGGCTACTATGTAATTAGGGGTGCCATAGCTTACTGGTGCCGGCGTAACGTTAAAATTTAAGGGTAGACTATGCTTGATGTTGGTATATAAATTATTTTTCCCTCCTACATTGACTACTCTTTGCGTAGTGCCATCCAAAGATAGAGGAGTAGTGGATGGAACATTGATTTCTACTGGATCATAGTTTTGTTGAGTATTGTACAGATTCTTTGATACGAATAGGTCCTTTAGCTCTTCATAAGAAGGCTTAACAGTAGACGCTGTAGCTTTGTTAGTTATATCAACATTCTTGGTATCAAAATGGAATTTACTCTTATGTGGTTCATAATTACTATTGTATTCTGATGAATAATCATTGTAATATTCTTTAGATATGTCCGGATATTGATAATAATCTTTTTCTCCTTTACTGTTACTAGCTGTTAGTTCTTTTTTATCTGTGATAGGGTTTACATAATCGTGTTTGTTACTTCTATCAGTGTAATCAACTAGTCTGTCAGAATAATCAGTAGGCTCGTTAATATAATTGCTGTGTTGATTTGCCGTTACATAATGATTTGGTGCAACATAATTCTGTGTCGGCGCAACGTAGCTGTACTTAGGTGGTTCATAATCGTTATGTTGGTTATGAGCCTCGTAATTGTTATGTTGATTATGTCGAACATAATCATTATGTTGGTTGTAGCCGTCTTCTATAGTGTTGCCAGCTGTTTTGTCCTCGTCGTATCGGACGTCTGCTTTGTAGCCATTTTCGTCGGCAGTATAGGAGACTATTTGCATTCTTCCGTCCGGGAGTCGTACTCTGTACTCGCCATTGGTGGCTGAACCGCTGCTGTGTTGGGAGTGGGAGAAGTCATCTCCAGTCTTGTGATCTTTCACCGTGTAGGAGAAAGCGTAGTTTTGGTTCTGTAAGATCGAAAATAAGTATTAAGTTACCAAATACAAGTTTTTTTTATGGTTATAATTGCCACATTATTATTTTTAATTGGAATAAGTAATTGCATATACAATGGGACTGTCACCTATAAACTTATAAGGGGCCCATCAATAAATATGATTAAAAAATAAATTAGGTTTATTGAATTTTGTGTGCTGAAAAGAAACAAATGGACGAAAAAAAAGCTAGGAGTTACTTTTTATGTGATGCCCAATAAAGTACATGGATATATCTGACACATTTGCTGAGAAATGTGACTTTAGTCCCACATGTAACACAGTGAGCTAACAGTTTTTTATAGGACTGAGACGCGCAAGTCGTTCACCTGATGGTAAGCGATATTCCTGCCCATAACAGTTGCAGTGCCATCCTGATTTTTGTATTGCATAATTTAAAAAAAATATATCACAAAAATGTTTTTTTTTTTGGAATAATATCTAGAATGTTACTTTATTGAACTTACTTGATCGTCTCCCGAGATGTTCTCTTCACTTAAGTCTTTGTTTTGGTACTGACGAGCAAACGTTGGCGGATTTTCCTAAAAATTAAGCAGTATATTACTACAAGTAATCTCATGGGTCGCAGTGCTTTAGTTTTATGGATTATTGTGATCTAAAGAGCTGGATTTAGACAAACTGTTGAAGTATAATCCAATGCACTGGCTTAATTAAGGCATAAAATGTTATGTTATGTCATAATCAGCCTATATTCGTCTACTGTTCGAAGTAGGCCTCTCTGAACGCCATTGAGCCAGAGTATTTATTACTGTCTGTGGTATGCGGTTTTACCTGATAATGGTTTTGTTTCTGCCGATGTGTTTTCAGAACTTTCTGCTTCGCGTGATCCGATAGGGCTTTGTAAATTGGAGGTAGGACTGTTTGCTCCTGGAAATATAAGAAATTAAAATAGAAAAAATCGCGTCACGTTTTTCCTAGAGTGGTCAAAAGGTAGTCAATAATATAAAACTGTAGTTCAATTCAGCCATTGCCAATCATCATCAACCCATAACGTCCCACTGCTGGGCACGGGTCTCTCCTCACTTTCGTGAGGAGGGTTAGGCTATAATCCACCACGCCGGCCCAGTCCGGATTGGCGGATAACATACCTACCTTCGAAATAATTCTCGGGTAGGTATGTGGGTTTCATCACGAAGTTTTCCTTCACCGAAAAGCGAGTGATAATAACGTACATATGTTTTACAGAAACACATTGGTACGTGCCTGCACTGGGATTTGAACTCACGACCTTCTGATTGGAAGGCGGACGTTCTCCCACTAGGCTACCACCGCCATTGCCAAACAAACAATAAAATAGATTTTATTATTTGCACTATCGCATTGGGCCCTACGTGTAATGATAAATCGTCGACGTCGACAACCCATAACGTCCCACTGCTGGGCACGGGTCTCTCCTCACTTTCGTGAGAAGGATTAGGCCATAATCCACCACGGGGGCCCAGTCCGGATTGGTGGATAACATACCTACCTCCGAAATAATTCTCGGGTAGATATGTGGGTTTCCTCACGATGTTTTCCTTCACCGAAAAGCGAGTGATAATTACGTACATATGTTTTACAGAAACACATTGGTACGTGCCTGCACTGGGATTTGAACTCACGACCTTCTGATTGGAAGGCGGACGTTCTCCCACTAGGCTACCACTAGGATAAAATAAATGAAAAAAAAAAAACGATTTTTTATGAACTCTCTGGGATAATAAAATAGAATAAAAAAAAATTTTTAAGTGAAATCTTGAGATTAAATTTCGACCCAGTTCCCGCTGTTCCATTGCATTGAAACTTTGCATAAAGACCTGTCAAGTTGCCATAACAATAAAAAAATCCCCAATTATTTTCCCGGAAATGGGCGAAAGATACGGAAAATCCGCAGGGTTGACATTTGAATTCTTCGTAGAATGTAGGTGGGTAGGTACCCTTTCAGCGATGCTGGCTCCACAACAATGACAGATGCAACCGCGCTGTATATAGGTCATCTCCCGTATTTTACCAGTTCTTTTGATGCGGTGACTTGCAATCATGCTGCTACTTTCAGGCCATTGAATTAGAGTTTTATTAATTTGAATAGTTAACGAGACGAGCAGGTCGTTCGCCTGAGGGTAAGCGCTACGCCTGCTCGTAACAGTTGCAGTGCCACCCATAACTTTGCATTGAATAATCTTGAGCGGCGCTACACTGCGCTCGTCACCCTGAGACATTGGTTCTAAAATCTCATGCCCAGTAATTTCGCTGGAAATGGTGCCCTTGGAACACTTGCAAACTACTGCTTGGCGGATGAATACCTGGCAAAGGCGCGATACTACCCCAGGCGGTCTCTTGCAGAAGAGGCCCCTCACTATGAAGTCATTTTTTGCATGCGTCGGATTGGGAATCAATCCGTCGAAATCAGATAGGTTCAAAACCGTGATGAACGGCTGAGGAGGTAGGAGGGTTATGTCCCGCAGTAGGTCTAATGAGCTGATAATTATGAAGGAATTCAATGATATTACCAAACTAAAAGTCAGGTCGCGGGTTCCGTAGCTCGGCCCTTGTTACTGTTATCAATTCCCAGCCACCAAAGATCCTATGCCTATTTTTTTCCCATTGACCGGCCGCCGTAAGATTGATCGTGCACCACTGTGGCTGTGGCAACTAACAGGTGTTTCCATTCGTGTGTGATGATTAATGGCGGACAATTTGGATTTGCAGGAAAGGTCAATCGTCTTGTGTACATTTGGGGAATTAGTTTAGAAATATTGCGGGCTAAGCCTCGTATCTTCTAACTCTAAGATAAAAAAATTGGTTGTCTGTAAAGTTGGTTTACGGACGATATTTTAACGTGACAACGTCATAGCAAAACATCGAAGAAATTCGCGTTGGATTGTTATTGTAAAAAGAAAAAAAAATTGCTTCGTGCTTTTATTTACGACTAGTTAAGACTAGTAATCAATATTGCTGAGAAGTTTAATTATAAGTGTAATAAAAATTTAACAATAGAATACTTAAATCGTAACTACTGTGATTAAAAAAAGAATATCTACTCTAACTCAGTCCATGGAGAATCATGCGCGGTCTCAAGAGAGACTATTGGGACCAACATGTCCATATGATTTTCTATCTATGATAAATTTTTTTTGTTTCAATCTGAAAAAAAAATTGCGTGATATTTGCCGAGACCCCCCTCTCTCCAACGTAAGATTAGATGAGATTTGACTCGACCCCCTCCCCCCCTTAAACATCTCACGTATTTTATGAACGCCCCCTAACAGTTACAGTGCCGCCCAGAACTTTACATTGCATTATCTTGCGCGGCACGGCACTGCGCTCGTCACTCTGCGACTCAAGTCTCATTAGCCCAGTAATTTCGCTGGAAACAGTGCTCTTCACACCAGAACACAGTAATATTTGCATACTACTGCTTGGTTGATCAATACCTGGCAAAAATGTGGTACTTCTGCCTGTGGTACAAAATCTTCTGTGGCATCACTATAAAAATAGCATAGCAAACAAATTCGCAGGTAATTTGATAAGTAATTATAATGAATCATTATAATAAATTTATGTCTATTAAATAGAAATTCAAATCACTGAAATCATTGACATCAAAAATGTATTCATATTACATGAATAGCATTAATTTAAATTCAAACATGACCTGGATGTATTACGAGTTCCTAGAATTTTCATGCCAATAACGAATAGCAAAGAGTAAATTACTTAGAGAGGACGACATTGATACTTGGAAAAAAGTCTAGAATACTATTTATAGAAAAAAAAAAAAAAAAAAATACAATAAAATAAGTAAGTGGAATAATACTGGAGGAGTAGAGTTTTAGTGGTAATGTTATCCGTCAATCCGGACCGGGCCCCTGTTGTGGATCAAGGCCTAATCCTCTTCACGAAAGTGAGGGGAGACCCGTGCTCAGCAGTGGGACAATATGGGTTAATGATGGTGACACTTAGAATAGACATCAGATGACGATCACACCCATAGATCCTGACTTCTAACTGGGATCTGTTACTAGGGAATTAGAAAGTACGAGGACCATGGTCCTACAAACACCCTGACTCAGAGCAAATACCTGTGGTATTCCGAGCCGTAACAAGCCCGAACAAAATAAACCACCTGTCAGTTGCTGGAGAGTCTTGTCTACCTTCCGTCTCTATCATCAGATGAGGTCACGTCTTTCAACATAACTTTTTAACATCGAAACTTGACATGGTATTTTTTTTTACATGTAATCAAACTCAAACTCAAATCATTTATTGTAAATAGGCAAAATATTGCACTTTTACACGTCAAAAAAAATAATATCTTATACATAAGTATAGAAATACAAAAAAATAAGTCAAATTTTATGATCTACGAAACTAATGATTATTATCTAATTATGGTTTGAGTTAGAAAAAGGATATTTCCCTTTCAAGTGGTGACCCATGCCTGAGTCTCGCACACGAAAAGGAAAACTCCATTGACTCTACCAGTGCTTCGGAAATACGCCCGTTAGAGAAGATAGCACCAAGAAACTCTACGGCGATGTCATTTTTTAAATTTTAGTCATTCTTTTTTTTTTTTTTTTTAAAGCCATAATATACAATATAAGAATAAATTATTCTATTGACAATATTATTAATAGGTTGATTAGGAAATTTGTACATTTTACGTTAGTTGTTCATTGCTGTGATATTTGATATTTGTAAGGATTTTCACTGAATATTATGAATCCGCAATGGTGTAGAGTTAAATTATTTATTTACCATACAAGTGCAGTACCACAAGTCTAGTAGTGGGAGCCCTCTTCTGCAAGAGACCGCCTGGGGAAGTATCTTAACCGTTGCCACATATTCATCCGTCACGCGGTAGTGTGCAAACATTACTGTGTTCCGGTTTGAAGGGCACGGTTTCCAGCGAAATTACTGAGCATGTGAGACTTTAGAACCGATGCCTCAAAGTGACTAAAAATTAAAAAAAACAAAAACGCTTGAAATAGTATAAATGCCACCTTAAAACCCATTGATCATGCATCCCATTCCACTTGAGTTACTGCTCCTATTTATACGGTAAACATTCCAACTAATTATGTACAAATCAAAACGGTGAATATGTCGAATTCAATATAGACGAAGGTTGAAACGGAACAAGCAAAACAAGGGAACAGCTCAACGTTGGATTATTGGAAATACACCACGACACAAAGCCTGCTCCACACAGGCGCGATGTTATCGGTCTACAATACCTTATTTTTTACCCGGCCGTCACAAGAAGGTTTATGTTTTACAAACGTATGTTTGTTATGTATGTATGATCCTTATAATCACGACCTAGTGCCTTAATGGCTTGACGGATTTTGATAAACGAGGTATCGTTTATTCTTCTCAATCACACGTGTTATAGGCTATATTAAACTGTCAAAAAATAAAACAAAAATTACCTAAAACTATCGAGTGAGGTATCAAAGCAAAAGGTATTTAAAAAAACATTCCAAACATGATAAGACTTAGGTATACTTTAGATAAACAGTCCTTGTGTAAGCAGAAAAACTAAAAAGTAAGTAAAGAATAAGAAATAAACCCGAGTCACGGCTATATTATAGCAAAAGTATTTCCGATCGCACGCGTCCTAGTACAAAATGTACCTACTTAACGTATTCACTGCTGAAAACACACACGTCTTTGTTTTTATAATTTTACGGCAAGCGAAAACACGTCTGGCGCGCGAACTCGAACTGCTGTATTGACAATTTTATCACACCAGTTGTGTGCGCTCAGCTGATTGAGTTTAGTTACGACACAACGCCAGTAAACAGTAAACACACACGCTGTGTGAAGACTCGCAAAAGAGCCAATAAAAGTAAAACGGTTCAGCAGTGAGCGTGTTAAAACCGATATAAGTCAATAAAAAGCAAAAGTCGATAATAAAGCGTAAGTGTAGAGTAGGCTTAATACGGTGAACGTTGGTTTCAATTCTATAGAGGGTCTGAAATTTATTAGTGAGAATTTCAAAAGCATGGAAGTAAGTACCGATTTTGTATTTGTAAAGAGAGGTAATGGATTTTTAATGACTGCTATGCGTATAAGTAAATTATATAAATAACTAGCTGTGTCCTGCCACGCTTCGCTGTGGCACATTCGCTGATATGTCACTGATGAAAAAAATAGATAAAAACAATCCTTGATTCAGATCATATATCATGCTAAAACTTCAGCTCGATCGGTGCAGAACTTTTTGAGTTTTTGAAGCGTACACAAACCAACATAACAAGTTTATATATATAGATAGTTTCTAGTCCAGTCCGGTTTCTTATAAGTTATGATTATTACAGCTTTTATTTATGTTTATTCACTTGTTGAATATTAAATTTGAGTTATCTTATTGGCACTTATAAATTATACGATGTTTTAATGTTCTCATTAAATTAGATTATTTTTACTATAGTACCATACGTATACGGTATACTTTTTTTACGAAATTGTCAAAAAAAACATTTCTTTTTAGTTTCTTGGTGCTATCTTCTCTGACGGGCGTATTTCCGAAGCTCTGGTAGAGTTAATGGAGTTTCCTTTTCCTGTGCAAGATTCAGGCATGAATCCCCACTTGAAAGGGAAATTTCCTTTTTCAAATTCAAACCTATTCAGCTACTATTGGTTTAGTTAATTGATTTGTTTTTATATTTCTATATGTATTTGAAGGATGTATGTATGAGGTTGAAGTGTTTAACTTGTAAAAGTGCTTTATTTTTGCCTACTTTTTTTTTTTCAAGAAGATTTCCTTTATTATAATAGCTTATTAGTCACATATTATTTTGTAGGTATGTGTAGAATAAATAATACCTCGTAATCGTTGTATCGGTTGTCCCTCCCAATTTGACTGATCCTGGTTTTCTGCACCACATCTGCGTACGGGACCCTGGTGGGCACGAACTGGTAGTCGAAGGTTGGAGACGGAGCGAAGGGCCTGGACACAAACATTATGAACTACTTAAAACTTTGAGAAATTAAACTAAATACTACATTAATATACTAAAAATGTAACGAAACAAGAGTCTTTTGATTGCTGAGCTGATTTTCTTGTCTAGCCACGGTTACGGATCTGCACACACCGTTGTGTTTTCCCGTACCGCTAACACAACAGGTGTGTTTTCTTTCAGCAGTGAACGTATTAAGTAAAATGGTGATGTTAGAATGGTGATGCTTAGAGAGTGATGTTAGAATAAGTATATTTGGATAGTGAAATGAACAGATGATCTTTTTGACAGATATATTTATGTAGTCATAACATTGATAGTCACCTGTAGTCCTTAACCCTCGCTAGGAATGGCAGAAACGATACCCTGGACTGCGACTGCAAAGTATCCGTGTTGTTCAGCTCACTCCTGGCAATGGACTCCACCAGGGGTCGAGAGGTGACGATGAGAGGGGGTCTAGGAGGTGGGGGGGAGTCGTTTGGGAAGAGGACTGGACCTTGTCTGAAAGAGAAAGTGATTACGTTGGTGGGCTGCAGGCTTAAACCTACTAATATTATAAAAAATAACTCTGACTGGTTTTCTTTCCGTTTGTTCCTTTTCACCCTGAGACATTAGTAGTGGGAGCCCTCTTCTGCAAGAGACCGCCTAAGGCAGTAACCTTTGCCAGATATCCATCCCGCCAAGCAGTAGTGTGCAAACATTACTGTGTTCCACTTTGAAGGGCACTGTTTCCAGCGAAATTACTGGGCATATGAGACTTTCGAGCCGATGTCTCAGGGGGACGAGCGCGGTGCAGTGCCGCGCAGGATTATGCAATGCAAAGTTTTGGGTGGCACTGTAAGTGTTATGGGCGGGCGTAGCGCTTACCATCAGGTGAACGACTCGCTCGTCTCGTCACTCCATCAAATTAAATAATAAAGTCATCGGCTCTAAAGTCTCATACGCCCAGTAATTTCGCTGGAAACAGTGACCTTCAAACCGGAATACAGTAATGTTTGCTGCTGCTATATTAATCTTTATTGGTTCACCATCAACATGAACTATAGATAAGTTGCAATAAATAAGTCGAGTGCTTTCAACAAATTTGTAAGAACCAAGTTCTAAGCATTCTTTGTTTATAAGAAACAGACGTTGGGTTTAACTTTTAGTGTTTTGGCCGGATATTATATAATTAGCCGGAGAGTTGGCGACCACTGTAAAAATTATAGTATTACATTCAGAATGTACACCGCTCCCGCGATCCGCTTCCCCGCACCTCTATCCCCAATTTGGAGGGAAATTGGGAGGTCACTCAATATTACACGTCCAAATGAGAAATGGCAATAGACAAGCGAGTTAGTATAAACCTTCGTACTAGCGGGTTGTCTTTTGTTTTGGTCGCTTAGTACCTTTGAGTTCTTACACAGGCATTTGGTGCGTGTACAAACTTAATTCATAGTATGAAATGTCAAATCAGCTTTAGTATTGAGTGTCCGAGTAACTCGGTATATAAGCGGTGGTAGCCTAGTGGGAGAACGTCCGCCTTCCAATCAGAAGGTCGTGAGTTCGAATCCCAATGCGGGCACGTACCAATGTGTTTCTGTAAAACATATGTACGTAATTATCACTCGCTTTTCGGTGAAGGAAAACATCATGATGAAACCCACATACCTACCCGAGAATTATTTCGAAGGTAGGTATGTTATCCGCCAATCCGGACTGGGCCGCCGTGGTGGATTATGGCCTAACCCTCCTCACGAAAGTGAGGAGAGATCCGTGCCCAGCAGTGGGACGTTATGGGTTGATGATGATGTCCGAGTAACTTGACCCGTCATGGTTTTATTACCCGACTGGCTAGTCAAAGAGTGTAAGTATTTCTGAGTAGGTTTGTTTGTTTGAAGTCATAAGTTTATACAATGTAAGCTAAATTTTATTTGAGACTGTCTCATCATTTCGTCTCCCTCATCTGGTATTATTTCGGCCGGAACCCTGTGATGGATTATGGCCTAATCCTCCTAAAATGAGGTGAGACCCGTGCTCAGCTATGGCTGCGACAATTATATAGCAAAAATAAGTTATAATGGTTCTGTTCTTGCCGCTTGCGGCGATAAAATTGGCCGGATACTAACTCCCATCATTAAAAATAACTATTTCCCATCAAATAAACAGAAAACAGTTACTCGGGGTATTCCAAAGTTAAGTTGAATTATTAGTTCTTCAATACAGTTGGAGAGCCATTGGTTCTCAAACTTTGCAATAGAATAGAATAAAAGGAAAACAATAATTGTTTGATGAGATTGTGCCTCTGGCGTCAGAGTGTGTCAGGCTGTCCAAGGGCATCTGACGTGACTTACGACGACTTATGATGTCCTCCAAAGCACAGATTGATGGAAATCTATTTCTAAACACGAGTGTAGTGTGTAAGTGCGTTACAAAGCACACATGTAAACTACACGCTAGTGTACAGTACGAACAGGTGACTTGTTAAGCTGTGTGAGTAAAGTTTGTGTATTTTTTTTTATTTTGCTGACTTACGAGACGAGCAAGTCGGTCGGGTAAATATTGGCCTTTACCATGTAATTATGTTTTAAAGTGGGGAGTTTAATGTGACATCGGGTCTCAGGTATAAGTCACCAATTGAAAGGGAAATGTCCTTTTTCAAACTCAAACCTTAATTAGATAATCATTAGTTTAGTGATCATAATGTTCTGACTTTTTTTTTTCTTTTTTTTTATAAGACTTAAGTTTTTAACTTGTGAAAATACAATATTTTGGCATACTTGCAATAAATGTTTTGAGTTTTCTTTTGGGGCTTCACCACGAACAGTTAAATCCATCCAGTTTAAGGCCTTAAACTGAACTGCCCTGCTAACTGTCACCACCAATATCGCTCAGTGTTCATAAGTCGACCAGAGACATTTATCCAAAGAGATCGTAACAATTTGTTTGCTTATGGCAGTTTATATAGCTCCATCTCATTCTTTTTCTCTCTGATTCTCTGCAGTATATTTTTGAGGGACGTCACGTCACGTTCAGTTTAAGGCCTTAAAATGAACTACATGGAATAAGAATAAGTACGCGGTGCCCCCCCTGCGCTCTCACTTTGAGAGCCACAGAAAAACGCCAACGGTTAGCAGTAACCACAGTAGGTATCCTCTGATCTCTGGGCGGCTGTGCGTTATTGATTTCACATTAGCACCACTATAATTAACAGTAACTAGCCACAGTTGCGAAACAGTGGGTGTTTTTTTCTGAAGGAGAAAATTTCTACTGTAACAAATCAGTGGGTAGATGAAAACTTAAATCATTTATTGTAAGTAGGCAAAAATAAAGCATTGTGTTGTCACAACAGTTTTTTTTTAAATTTATTTCCTGAAACACCAATCTCGAAATTCAATTCAGCGTCTGGAATTTAATCACAAAATCAATCAAATCTTGAGTGTCGAGACGAGCAAATCGTTCGTCTGATGGTAAGCCTGCCCATAACAGTCACAGCACCACCCAGAACCCTGCATTGCATAATCTTGCGCGGCACTGCACTGCGCTCGTCACCCTGAGACATCGGCTCTAAAGTCTCATATGCCCAGTAATTTTACCGTTAATACCTACTTAAGAAGAGTCATAGAGGACGATAGTTAAAAGAATATTACTTGGTAGGTTCTGCCAGCTCCAATTCCTTCAGGAAGCTGTGATGATTGAAGTTCCTTGGTTTGAGCTGGCTGGAGGGAGTGGCTTCCTCCTCAGCCCAAGACTGCCACGTCAGGAGGAACAGGATCCAGATCTTCATTGGAGTGGAAGGAGTCATCTGGTGGAAGAATAGGGTTTCTTATTTACTTAACGGCTGACGTGGCGTGGTGGTTGATGAGCCGACTGCGAAGCGTGAAGTGGTAGGTTCGATTCCTACACAGGGCAATTATTTGTGTGAAGCACCAGTATTTGCTCTTTAACTTAAAGATTTAAAGTATTTTTAACTAAGAATTATATTTTTGGTCATATTGGTTGCTCTATTAAGGTGAAGACACTTTTTTTGGGTGTTTTTTGTAATGATAAAGTTTGAAATCCTATAAAAAAACATAATTATGACATTACATTTTTCGTTTTATGTATAAAGATAGTAAAAATTGTATTTTGTAACATTACGCCTTGACTAGAAGGGCCCGGAGTTATCCGACACAGTTCACATAAAGGCACTGCAATTAACATTGTCAGCTATTTTTATGTACGCTACAAACAGTTGCGCAGTGCATTCATTAAGTTAATTAGAGATTAGAATAGATAAAATACGTTTCCATAGTGTATTTTTTATACTACTGAGTGAAGAGCTGGTCGTTCAACAGATAGTAAACGATACGCAAATAAAAACTGCAAGCCATTGCGCTCTACACCTTGAGAAATTCGTTTAGAATCCAAATCATCAGTACGCCACCCACCCTACTATCGAAAAATGTTTTTTACTGTCCATCCAAAGGTTGTCTGGAAGAAATCCCTTTCAGCGATAAGACCGCCCATTGTACTACCCTTGTTTACCTATTGTAATTCTTCTGTACTGTGTTTATTTTTGTTTCTGGTGTACAATAAAGAGTTTTCTATTCTATTCTTCATCGACAACCCATATCGTCCCACTGCTGTGCACAGATCTCCCCTCGTGAGGAGGTGCCGGCCTTAATCCACCACGGCGTCCCGGTCCGGATTGGTGGATCACATACCTACCTCTGAAATAATTCTCAGACGTTTTACAAGTAACATCGGTACGTGCTCGCACTGGGATTTGAACTCACGACCCTCTTTTTCAGCGGACGTTCTCCCACTAGGCAACCACCGCTTAAAAAAGGAATTATCAAAACCAACTCATAATTGACGGAGTAATCGCGTAACAAAAAACACAAAAAAAATAAAAATTCAGTCTAATTGAAATGATCCTTTGTTTTTGAAGTCAGTTCGAAATTCAACACTTTAATTTTTTTTTAATATGGACGTTTGGTGAAAATCGAAAATTGATTCCTGACGGAAATTTTTAGTTTGTCTGCCGAAAAAAAAATAGAAAAGTCAATGACCAAAGAAGAATAGGTATTGTTAGGTAACACTACCTAGTTCAAAAGATATCGTGAGAATTTTACTTCTTTACGAAAACATTTGGTAAACAAACCTAGGTTGTTATTTACTTAGGTAATCTTACTAAAGATTTTATCACTAGCTTTACCACGCGGCTTCACACGGATCAACATTTCCAAATTCAGAATTCTAATAAGTTATTGTAAGCAGGCTAAAATAAAGCACATTACAAATCAAACACTTAAGTCTCATATCATCATCATCATCATCAACCCATAACGTCCCACTGCTGGGCACGGGTCTCTCCTCACTTTCGCGAGGAGGGTTAGGCCATAATCCACCACGGGGGCCCGGTCCGGATTGGCGGATAACATACCTACCTCCGAAATAATTCTCGGGTAGGTATGTGGGTTTCCTCACGATGTTTTCCTTCACCGAAAAGCGAGTGATAATTACGTACATATGTTTTACGTACATATGGGATTTGAACTCACGACCTTCTGCTTGGAAGGCGAACGTTCTCCCACTAGGCTACCACTGCATAAGTGGTCTCATATACATAGAGAAAAATAAATCGAATGGGTAAGTATAGAAAAAAAAAAACTCTTTCAATTGGTGATTCGTAGCTGAATCTCGCACTGAAAAAGAAATATCACTAATGCTTTTCAATAATAAGAAGGGCCTGTTTGCAAAATTTCATCAAAATCCGTTCAGCCAAATAAAGACAACAATCGCAGCAAACAAACGAGAATACTTGACAATGCATCAAAAAGAAACATAAAATCAACATTGCCTAAAACCAAAGCTCACAACTCAAAAACAACATTTTTTCCACCAATCCAATTGGTCAAACATAATTACACTCCGCCAATCAAACTGCGTATGAAAAAGTAAAAAAAAAAACGCACACACACAGTTCACATTGTTTATTATCGTGATTGCGTCATTGTTCGCGTGTGAATACGCTGTCACAGATATAGGAATAGGGGAGGGGTGTCGCGAGGTGAATATTTATCGAAAGAAATGCCAAAAATTTTAGGATTCAAGGTTCTTAAAATCGGTGCACCGGTTAAGCCGAAACCTTACATATTTCCATACAAACTTTAATCCCCTATTTTTATTTTACCCCCTTAAGAGTACATTTTTTACAAAATTTATGTGTTATTTATTTATATCTAATCAAAAGCCTAAAAAATGTGGTTAACCTTCTAGCTTTATAGATGACGAAACTTCCATACTAACTGTCATCCCCTATTTCAACCCCTTTTTCACATTAAAAAGTAGCCTATGTCCTTTCTCGGGCTCTAGACTACCTCTGTACCAAATTTCATTTATATCCGTTCAGTAGTTTAGGCGTGAAAGCATAACAGATAGACAGACAGACCGAGTTACTTTCCCATCCTTACTTATATTATAAATGCGAAAGTAACTCTGTCTGTCTGTTGCTCTTTCACGCCTCAACTACTAAACCGATTGAAATGAAATTTGGTACAGAGATAGTCTAGAGCCTAAGAAAGGACATAGGGTACTTTTTAATGCGATAAAAGCATTGTAAGGGTTAGAAATAGGGGATGAAAATTTGTATTGAAGTTTCGTCATTTTTGAAGTTAGAAGCTTCAAATTTATTTTTTAGGCTTTTAATTAGATATAAATGAATATGACAGTCTACGCGGGTGAAACTGCGGGGCGCAGCTAGTTTAAATATAAGCAGGGAAGTAGGGAAGTAAGGATTATTAATGTAAGTTGAAAAGTCTTGAATGTCTAAAAAGACTTTCTAAACTAAATAGTGCCGATTGGCATTGACAACCCTACGATTTCCTCCGGCCATATTGCCGTTGTCATGGCAACGTATTGTTTTGGAGCGCGTGCGAAAACTCAGTATTTACATTTACCGCCTTTTGTTCTTAGAACGACGATTTACGTGCCTTACGCGTTTTGTTAATTAGTTTAAATAATTGTTATTTTCTTTTAGTTTTATTCAAGAGTTAAATGTATTTTTATTGGACAAGTTTACGTTTGATCATTTTATCGCCAGGGGCCTCACCACGAACAGTTAAATCCATCCAGTTTAAGGCCTTAAACTGAACAGCCCTGCTAGCTGTCACCGCCAATATCGCTCAGCGTTCATAAGTCGACCAGAGACATTTATCCAAAGAGATTGGAACAATTTGTTTGCATTTATGGGAGTTTATATAGCTCCATCTCATTATCTTTCTCTCTCATTCTCTGTAGTCTATTTTTGAGTGAGGTCACGTCACGTTTGTCATTTATGAGTGTGTGGTGCCAATCTAGGCCGTTCAGTTTAAGGCCTTAAAATGAACTGCATGGAATAAGAATAAGTACGTGGTGACCCCCTGATGGTAAGTGACAATGCGGTCTACGATGGTGCACGCTTACCTAGAAGTAACCCATTCTTCACTCGTGACTTGATGAGACCCAGGTAATTAATACTTTTGGAATTTAAAATTAAAATTTTGATTTTTATCAATTCCCATTTTGGGTATTGCCTTGTTCTGTGATGATGCTGTCTTGTTATATTTTTCGATAAAAACGTATTTTATTAATTTGTCTCTACGTGTTGTTTGGAGAAATGCATAAAACTATCGAAATTCTGTAATAGTGTATCTATCTATTTAATTATGTTAATTAAAACGGCCTATAACACGAACTAATGAGATTTTTTTTTAAATCAAATACAAGGTAGGTACGAACAAACAAATATCACAACATAAAAATAATAAAGCCATAGATTTTCAATCTATCTTATTTAGTCACCCCTGCTCGAATTCCTAAAGGTGGGTACACATTTGATCCGATCACGTCTAGATTTGACGAACCGAACATTGAAGTTCGATATCTTGTTACATCATGAATTTTACAAACTACGAATGAAATTGTCGATTTTTACGAGATGATTTAAGGAATTGGATTATATTGAAAATAATTATTAAATGCACTAATTACCATGTGTCATGGATTTCGAAATTTCTCTGACATCATTTAATTTTTATGTTAAAGTAGTGTACAATATACACACACATATTGTGTACATTGCGTGTGTGTGAATGTTGTGGGTGAAACTGTAACTGTTATGGGCAGGCGTAGCGCTTACCACCAGGTAAACGACTTGCTCGTCTCGTTACTCAGTAAATAAAAAAAAAATACACCGAAATAATTATTATAAGTCAACAAGAAAAAATGGAAATATAATAGGTTTAATTCCGCTTAACTTTTCAAATGAATCCTATGCTTACCCTTTACGTTAAATATCAAAATCCCTAATTCGTAACAATAACTAACGAAAACGTTTGTAGTTAACTATTATAAATCTTTTTGTTGCTCTTCTCCATGCATGGAAGTAATCGTTTTTAACGATAAGACCGCCCATTGCGACACTAATTGTTAAATTTAATTTTTGGTTAATTTACATTTACATCACCCAAAAATATGTTTTTGAACTGAGCTTTTGCATTGTAACATTCGCAAGAACGTTACGTAACATAGATACGCTCAAGTGTGTACCCACCTTAAGGCTTCATTCCAAAATACCGATGCCCAAGCCCCCGAGGTATTCATTTATTTCATTAACCCAATTAATTGGAGGTATTTGGGTTAACTAAGATTAATTTCGCGAGATGCGATCCGCTGGACAAACATGGCCTATTTCAACTATGTCGGGTGTTGAATTGACTTCAAATCTGTCATTCTATTTAATTCCACCCTTATTCATCTAAAATTAAAACTTAGTTCAGTTTAACAAACAATTAAATATAATATGTCTGTCCTTAGAGCTTCTTGGTGAACTTGGTCACTTACCATCATAAGAAAACACAAAAAACACAATACTTTCTTAACAACACATCACAATCACTATCTCACTCCACAAGATATAAAAAGAAAGGGAGAGAAAACGCTAAACTTTTTGATCCCTGTAAAAATAGTGCTACTTAATTTTTCAACCGGATAAAGTTTTTTCAACAAGCTCGGTTGAAAGGTCCACGAAGTAATGAGGTAACTGACTAGGTGCACCGTTATTTATTACAATGGGTTTCTTTTCATGTATAGACTAAGAGATAGAGGCTGAGGAGTTAACACAACTTCAGAAGGCAAATTACCTCTCTATATTATAAAGGCGAAAGTTTGTGTGTTTGTCCTCGTTTCAGGCTTAAACGACTGAAGGGGTTTGAATTTTTTATATTGCAGAATAGGCGAGCATTTGAGCGCAGTCTCACCTGGCGGTAAGGTCGAGGGTGGAGCATGCTTGCCTAGAGCAGAAATTTAATGAATGATGAAATTTATTTTGATAGATACTTGAGGTTCTGGAATAGAATATATAAATACTTTTTATCTCGTAAAAATTCAAAGTTAGATAATATAGTTAACCGCGTGAAACCGAAGGGCGCTGCTAGTTTAAGATAAAGTTATGAATGATTTTTTTGAGTCTGTAATGTATGCCGCTACTATAATTCGTGACTTTGCATCGGGTTTTGATGAAGTTTGGTAGAAAGTGACTCTAGTTCTTGGAATATCATATTCGATACGTTTTGTCATTTTGAGCCGTAGAATACAGTATTATTTAATTTACGTGTTAGATGTTTTGTTAGCTAAATCTGAAAAAAAAAATGGTACGGGTTTCATCGAAATTTAATGAGTAAAAACCGAGCTATTGATAAAAACTGTTTGAAGACGGGTGGCACTGCTATAACCTACTTAGCGGGAAACTGTCTTCTATAATTGATACAAAAAATATACCAACGTGAACAAAGTAGCAAACAACAGCTAGTGTCAATGTAATTCTTATGAAAATACGTTTATACAAAAGTATAGGTACTTGTCTCGTCGTCCAGCTCCTAGCCTACAGAAAGTGAGTTTCTTATTATAAGTTTTAGAACCTTATCGCGTTGCTGTAGCGCGACGCTGTTCCAACTTTACTTTCCGGTCGTGACTTTGGAACTTTGACAAGGTACTAACTAGTTGTTTGTTCATTTACTCTAGGGTTTGAGTTAGTTTATAGACTTTTGTAATAGTTTCTAGTAATTTACATTTCATAACACCTATTGATGGCCTCCGTGGCTAAGTTGGTGATGAGACGACTGCAAACTATGGGGTTGCGGGTTCTATTCCCGCGCAGGGCATATATTTGTGTGAACAACACGTATTTGCTCCGAGTGCGGGTGGTGAGAGCATGGTTGGGATCCATATCTACGCTTCGGCGGAACGGATTTTGATGAAATTATGTATACAGATAGTTTAGGTCCTGGAATAGAACATAGGGTACTTTTTATCCCTAAAAATGGACGGTTCCTGTGGGATAATAGTCAACGCGGGTGAAACCGCGGGGCGCAACTATGAGTAATCGTATTGGTAGGCCTCTTCTGCAAGAAAAAATCATCCGCCAAGCAGTAGTGTGAAAACACTATAACGTTTAAATTAGAAGGGAACTGTTTCCAGCGAAATTACTACGCATATGAGACTTTAGAACCTATTTCTCAGGGTGACGAGCGCAGTGCCTCACAAGATTTTGTAATAGACAGTACTGGGTGGCACTGTAGCTATTATGGGCAGGCGTAGCGCTTACCATCATTTGAACGCTTTGCTCGTCCATACTCAGTGAAATAAAAATAACATTTTATAACCAGCTACTGAACCCAGAAAAGCAAAGTACGTAGGATATTTTCACATTATCCGCTCCATCTAATTTTAAATGCTAATTTCAATTTACCAATTAGTAAAAGGGTTCGCTAATAAGCAGTTACGAAATATCTTATTAAATTAAAATTATCATAATAATTATGTGAACTGGTCTACCTTTGTTTAGCAGTCTCTATTTCCCTTGGCAGATGTCTGATAAGACGGCTTTCTGAGCTTATCTGTTATCAAAATGTATGAGAAAAGAATTGCTGGTGGTATTATTATTGGTCTATTATGTTCCCACAGTTGGGATTAAGGTGTTCAGGCGTTTTCTCTAAGTGTAGTGTATTATAAACTAAAAAAAATTGTTACGGTTTATTTTTAATTTGTAATTTAAATCGCCCCATTGACCCACTGATGAGCACGAGTCATGAGGACTAGGCCAGAATCCAGCACGGGGGCACGATCCGCATTGGTGGAACACATACCTACCTCCGATAGAATTCTCGGGTAGGTATGTAGGTTTCCTCACGATGTTTTCCTTCACCGAAAACCGAGTGATGATTACGTACATATGTTTTACAGAAACACATTGTTAAGTGCCTGCACTGGGATTTGAACTAACTTCCTTTCCCTTGGAAGGTGGACGTTCTCCCACTAGGCTACCACCGCTTACTGCTTTATATACATAGTATAGTATTGAAAAAATGTCATCCCTGTAGAGTTTCTTGGTGCTATCTTCTCTGACGGGCGTATTTCCGAATCGCTGGTAGAGTTAATAGAGTTTCCTTTTCCTGTGCGAGATTCAGGCATGAATCAGCGCTTGACAGGGAAATTTTCCTTTTCAAACTCAAACCATAGTCAGTTACTCGTTTATTTACAATAAGCAACCATCGAGTCTATAATTATAGTTAACTAGCTGTACCCTGCCACGCTTCGCTGTGACACATTCGCACATTCGCTGATATGTCACTGATGAAAAAATAGATAAAAACAATCCTTGATGCGGATTATATATCATGCTAAAATTTCAGCTCGATCGGTGCAGAACTTTTTGAGTTTTTGAAGCGTACACAGACCAACATAACATTTTTATATGTATATATAGATTATTTATTGACGAGAATGAAAATTATTATGATTGTTAATTTCATTCATCACATTTTATGTTGTTATTTTTTTGTTTGTTTATGCAACTTGAGTATGATTTTTGACTTTTGAAAATGAGTGTGAAACCGTACGGGCGCAACCACAGGGCGTACTTAGTGTCATCAGTATCTATTTTGCAATGCCAAGGAATTAATAAAACCCAAACAACACTGTTATAATCAAAACAGGTTTATAATTATATAACAATTCTATAACAATTAGATATTACTGGCAACATCCGATCCTTAACAAAGAAAACGGTCAAATGATACTTTAGAACCCTGTCAAAGAAAATTACCCTGAATTTTCTTTTGAAATGTTTAGAAGGCATCTATTTTCCTTACAGCGGCAAAGTTCATTTCCATATTCAAAAAATATCAAGACTATTTAGAACTCTGTCCCTGAAAAAAAAATTCAATCACTGCCGTCAATATTCCAACCAAAATAGAATTTTATTATTACGACATGGTCCTATAAGATTAACAATGTCTTCAGTCCATCTTCTTAGATACGGTGCCCCTTACGTACCGTATCCCAGTAAAGACTCCAAAACTTCCACTCAAATCTTAGGAATTGTAAATATTTTCTCTATGACAAGGTACTAAAATGTTCATAGTTCATTTGTCGTGACGGAACCATGTCGTGATCAGACTGGTCCAGTTTTCGATTCCGGTTTGATTGACATAACGATTGTTATTGATGACTAGCTCTCGCTCACAACTTTGCTTGCGATTACAATAGGTTAGATGTTGACCGACTTATAGAGAATGGTAGATTCGTACAGTCGGCTTTAAAAGTAACTGAACATGTTTTAATTTCTATTTTTCTATACATCTGTGGAGTTTTAAGTAAACATTGTTTGTAAATTTATTTTTTATTTATAAAACTTAATAAACAATTGTATAAAATTAAATAGAAAACTAAAACTTAACAATTTAACAAAATTTAAAGTTGTTTCCAGCGAAATTACTGGGCATATGAGACTTCAGAGCCGATGTCTCAAGGTGACGAGCGCAGTGCAGTGCCGCGGAAGATTATACAATGCTGGGTTCTGGGTGATGCTGTGACTGTTATGGGCAGGCGTAGCGCTTACCGTCAGGTGAATGTCTAGATCGTCTTGTTATACAGGAAAAAAATGATTAAAAAACATACTCTGTTACATATTGGTACGTGCCCGCACTGAGATTTGAACTCACGACCCTCTCCTTGGAAGGCGGACGCTCTCCCTCTAGCCTATCAGCTACAATACTGTGCCTCAGTTATCAAAGAAAAATATAAAAAAAACAAGAAATATTAAACACCGTCCTCTAAAGCTTCCAATACAATAAATTCTCGTTTCAACCCCCAACCCTGTACATCCCCAAAAATGTCGAAACATGTAATTTCCGGTATAATAGGAAGTCACGAAACAACGGGCGGCATCGGCTATTGATCCCTTTGTCGTGATTACCGACTCTTTTGCAGTGTTGTTGACGATTTTGTAATCAAATTCGATACAGTGATTTTGAAGAATGAAAGCTATATTCCAATACAAACTTCCAGAGTTACTAATAAAAATTGGTAGCGGTACGTGCCTGCTGTCTCTCTTATATTTTGAAACTAGCTGCGCCCCGCCGTTTCATCCGCGTAGTTCCTGTTCCCGCGGGAATATGGGGATAAAAATAGGCTATTTAATAACCTAATTTTTTAAATCGGTGCAGTGGTTTAGCCGAAACCTTACATATTTCCATACAATCTTTCATCCTCTATTTTTACTTTACCCCATCAAGGGTAAATTTTTACATAATTTGAATGTCATATTTGGTTAAATCTATTCGGAAGACTGAAAACTAAATTTGAAGCTTCTAACTTCAAAAATTACGAAAGTTCCATACAAACTTTCATCCCCTATTTCAAACCTTTACAATGCTTTTGCCTTTGCAACGCAGGGTTCAGAATGGTGCTGTGACTGTTATGGGCAGGCATAGCGCTTACCATCGGGTGAAAGACGACGCGAAAAAAAAAAAACTTAATAAGTACTTAATGTATTTCAGGAAATTTTCGGAAATGAGTGAACCCTTTACAACCGAACAACTCTTCAGATTGACAGATGCTTAAGTCTTGGCTCACAAGGGATTAATATCGAGTTAAAAACATCGGGTAGAGTTTAATTGTTTCGATTGTTTCGCTCACAGATCTGAAGAGAATAGATACCACAACACAAATTCGTCTAATATTCATCATCATCAACAACCCATAACGTCCCACTGCTGGGCACGGGTCTCCCCTCACTTTCGTGAGGAGGATAATCTAATCGTCTAATATTATTAAAAAAAAATCGTGAAAGATAACTGATTCTACCATATGTGTTCAAAAAATTCGGACCATGCCCCCGAATAGAGTTATGACCTAATCCTCCTCACAAATGGTGAGAGTCTCCCTGCTCAGCAGTGGAGGGATATGGGTTGTGAAGATGATGACAAATACATAATTATGTAGGTACATACAGTGACGCCTTTCTCCCGTTGGGATAGGCAGACACTACGTCTTTTCACATGCTACGATCCCAGCAGAAAGCAGTACACCAACTCTCTGACACCCTCTACTGGCCCCTATATCTCTGATAATGGTATCGATGAAAAAAAAATAACTTAAAAGAATTGGAAAGAAACACAATTGCGATTATTTGTCCAAAAAATGTTTATGAGAGAAGAATTAGAGTAGATAAAGAATAAAAGAAAGAAGAAGAAAGAAAAAGAAGAAAAGACAAGAATAACAGTTTCCTATTCTATTCTATTTCTATAGATTATTATTACTTACTTAAATTATAGCTGCAAAAGTTTGTGTGTACGTTTGTTGCCACTTAGCTCTAAAACGGCGAAACAGATTTTGAGGCAATTTTGAAAAAATAACACAAAAAAATCATACCATCCACAGTTGCAAGTATTACGCTAGTCATTGAAGGGCGCTAACCATCATACCTACACTACGAAATAAGACCAACAAGCATTTTCCAATTTCAGGCACACGTTGGTGAACATTTTGCGATATCTATCTGTTAACTATATCTGTGGTTTTGCTTGTTTCGCTCACGGCTGTTCCTCTCCCCGCTTATCGGGCTGACGGAAACATTTATGGAGATTTCGGAATGTTCTTGAAGGAATTATAAACCGTTTTGGAATGACTGTTTTTCGAATCGCCGGGATCAGTTTATTAAAACGTCACTCAATTAAGTTTGCCTTGCTCTCCAGCTTACCACAGACATTCTATTCAAAAGCAGGGGCCTCACCACGAACAGTTAAATCCACTCAGTTTAAGGCCTTAAACTGAACTGCCCTGCTAACTGTCACCGCCAATATCGCTCAGCGTTCATAAGTCGACCAGAGACATTTATCCAAAGAGATCGGAACAATTTGTTTGCATTTATGGGAGTTTATATAGCTCCATCTCATTCTCCTCAATCTATTTTTGAGTGACGTCATGTCCCGTTTGTCATTTATGAGTGTGTGGTGCCAATCTAGGCCGTTCAGTACGTGGATACCCGTGGATAACGCATAGTTACCATTGAAAAGTAATCTAAGAAATCGCTTTCAGGGATAAGACCGCCCATTGTACTACCCTTGTTTACCTATTGTAATTTTTCTGTACTGTGTTTATTTTTGTTTCTGGTGTACAATAAAGAGTTTTTCTATTCTATTCTATTCTATTCTACATATTCGCTACATCACACAATGTCAAGCTATACCTAGGTTGGAGTAAGAACCTATGTAGGTTAGTGTTTGGGTGCAGGCCAAACTAGTAATCGAGATCTATGTACATCGATGCAAGCCTGAGGCTTAAGAGTTAGAGAAGTGTAGAGGGGACATCACATGCACCCTGAACGCTAACTAGGCTTCTCTGTATCTAGAGCATCAGAAACTACGACACCAATGGTCCTACAAACACCTAGAATCACAGCAAAAACATGTGGTTCACAAAAATTATTGCTATACGCGGGAATCGAACCCACAGCCTCACGCTTCACAGTCCTGCCACGGAGAATAGATTTTAACTCCGATATATATCTATCAATTGAAAATGTTTGTAGGTTCGATTCCCGCGTAGAGAAATATTTTTTGTGAACCACCATGTTAGTATATGCTGTAAGTCTGGGTGCTTGTAGGACCATGGTCCTCGTAGTTCCTGATTCCCTAGATACAGGGAATTTATTTATTTTTAGATGCCCTCTCTAGGCATATCGAGGGTTATACCAAATTGTTCCTCTAGTGGATAGTTGCCAACCTTGGAAACAATGGGAAACCTTTTCATTAACTTAATAATAATAATATAAGCTTTAACCACGTAATTATTCCTATTCCATGCAGTTTATTTTAAGGCCTTGAAACTGAACGGCCTAGATTGGCACCACACACTCATTAACGACAAACGCGACGTGACGTCACTCAAATATAGACTGCAGAGAATGAGAGAGAAAAAGAATGGGATGGAGCTACATAATCTCCTGGAAATGTAAACAAATTGTTGCGATCTCTTTGGATAAATGTCTCTGGTCGACTTATGAACGCTGAGCGATATTGGTGGTGACAGTTAGCGGGCAGTTCAGTTTAAGGCCTTAAACTGGATGGATTTAAGTGTCTGTGTTGAGGTTCCTGTTGCTCAAAAGTCTGCTATGATCGACTCTTGCGACAGCAGGTCGGACCGTTTCCAGTAAACGTGTAAACAGAGATAATATTTAAATCATTGTTTATACGAACCGTGTTGGCAGAGAGGATAAACTACTGGAAGTGGCTGTCTGGACATAGATACAAGCAATAATCAGCTTATATTAATGACAAAGATGCATAGTAGTGATGCGCGCGTCCGAGATGCTTAGATTAATCGAGAGTATCACATTCAGTGCCAAATTACAATCGAGACAGTGAAAATTTGGCTTACCGAATGGTTATTGATTATTGATTGGCGATTATTCCGACTCGAATGACTTGCCACAGCTTTGCTCGCTCTTTTTAAATTCAAGTCAGTTTTAACCTCTTAGAATCGTATTTTACAGAAACACATTGATACGCGCCAGCACTGGGATTATTATATTCCACGTAATTTTAGTAACAAAAGTAACATAACTGTTACAGCACCACCCAGAACCCTGCATTGCATAATATTACTCTAAAGTATCAAATGCCCAGTAATTTCCTTTGGGATGTTTAAAAACAACTCGAATTTACATTTATTCGAATGCGACAATCATCGCGAAGCATCGAGATGTTTTAACAATCGAGACAATCGATTAAAACGTCTATGGCTCTCTCAGCGCTACGACGGAGCCGCATCTAGTACACTTTATATCCATTCCGTATTGTTATGCATAAGCACGTATACCCTCTAAAATTGTTGGTATCTTTTACGGAGCTTTCGCACAAGTATTTTTATGCAATTTTATGGACGAAACATGCGTCGCCCTGTGTACATAGTGTTACTGAGTTTGCTCTGGGAGTACAGTAAAGGTCAAAGGTTTCGGTGTTTGCGATGATAATTATTGTGGAGGTGGGGAGGAGAATAATATTATTATACTACTCTCTCTCTCTTTCTCTCTCAGCGTGTGTGTGTGTGTGTATTACTGTGTTTCGTTTTGAACGGCACTGTTTCCAGCGAAATTACTGGGCATATGAGACTTAAGAGCCGATGTCGCAGGGAGACGAGCGCAGTGCAGTGCCGCGTAAGATTATACAATGCAACGTTCTGGGTGACACTGTAACTGTTATGGGCAGGCGTAGCGCTTACCATCACATGAACGACTTGCTCGTCACGTCACCAAGACAAATAAATAAATAAAAAAAAAACTTTTGTACGTCTTGTTACGTAAAGGTACAATACTCTATTTTTACGTATGTTAATAGAAAGGTAATATGGAAATTAAAATGCATGAGTCGCATCCTCTTACCAGTTTGGAAATGCAATAATAATGTATCTTATATATCGGTACAGTCAGCGACAAAAGCCTATAGTCTAAAATGTGGTAAAGGCTTCTGGTGTCAGTGTGTCAGGCCGCCCAAGGGCCTCAGACATGGCTTAACGCCTGTTATCAATCGATAACGACCTATGCTGAGACATAAAGTGCTTTTCAAAGCTCGAAGCTATAGATAACTTTAGTGCGGGGTCCAGGTTTCGAACCCAGTGTCGTTGGATTGTCAAGCGCACAAATAAGCGCTCTGTCGTCACCACCCGAAAATTTGATTTTTACGTTCTAAAGTAATTTTTAAACTAGAATGTTAAATACCTTTCGTTTAAATCCATATTACCTGCAATTAAAAAAAAAAACACCAAATAAACAAAATCTCAGCCAACCTTTTTAAAACTCCTTCATTATTAAGCTCACAAAAAGTATTACGCCACAGTTCTAAGTACACTACAACTTTCCAACTACTTAGAACTTTTTCTTTGTAAATCCCTTGCGAACTTTCGTGGGTCGTATTTGACAAAAGCCCGGAGAAAAAGGCCGCGAAAAAGCCCGGGGAATAAACACGAGAGGTTAGGCAAAGCCAGGCTCACCTATGAGTCAGTAATAACTTTAAGCCAGCTAAATCGTGCTGTCTAGGCCGTATTCTGGAAACAGGTGTGTCGGTACTGAATCAGTTTTGAATCGAAGTTGCATCGTTGTGAGATTACAAGCCATCATTTTGATGAATCTGTTAACAGGTAGAGAAAATATTTCTACTCATTCGGCATTTACGTGCAAGCCTTCGTTTTAATGCAAATAGTAAAAAAAAAGTAGTAATAAAAAAAAATGCAGCCAGTGTTCTTGGCACCATGCCTCATGGACACCATCTCTTGTTAGATTTTTAAGTTTTAGTTTAAGTTAGTTTTCTATTTAATTTTATTTAAATATATTGTTTTTTAGGTTGTGTCAATAAATAATTTAATTCAGATTAAAAAAAAAAACACGTACTGTCTCGTGTGCTTTCGTTAAAATTGATTTTTTGAGAAACTTTTGGCATCTTCCATTTAAAGCAAACATCACATATATACGACAGCTAAGCGATTATTTCAGCTTATTTACCCAAAAAAAAAAAAATTTTTTTCATCATAATTAACAGCATCAAACACTTACAACCTGAAAGCTAACTTCAATTATGCTTTACAGTTAAAGCGCTTTAAAGTTTAGTTGAGGTGCTTACCATGGACGGCCCAACTTACGGAATAAGCCTTTTAGGAAAACCAGCCGTGCATACAAACCATAGTACTACTGCTATATAAGTTTAATATATGCACTTTGCGCCCGACCTCGCTCGCATATACGACTGTACATACACGTGTATATACAAATTTATGTATATTTATGCATAGCTGTATGAAATAGGGAGTGATGTTACGTTTTTGAACGATTTTTTGCTGAAAACTGCGGTTTTGAAGAATCCTTTGACAGTGCCTTTAGGCCGCTAGAAATATTTTTTGTTTTTAGAGAGTAACAACGGTCGCTTTGACAGGTATTTGACTGCCAAGCAGTAGTGTGCGGACTAAGGAGTTATACTAATAGGTTGTTATTATTCTGTAACAAGATTTAGTGATTAGATAAGAGGTCGTTAGTAAGTGATGTGGACGTAGGTAGATAAGCTTTAATGATTATCGAATTCGATATCGTCAAAAAAATAAAGTTTCCAAATTCTTACAAAAAATAAAACCTACTCCAAATTTCGGTTACTTGTTTGCAATATTTTTCATTTATTTTATTTTACAACTAAACTACTAAACCGATTTTGGTGAAATTACTTCTAGCCTAATACGAAAGTACATGTTATAAATAAAGACAAAAATTCCAAATCAGTTGCCAAATGAAAGAGTTCTGAGGCAACAAAAATAAAAAAAAACAATCGAATCATGAATCTCTTTATTTATGGAAGTCTGTTAAAAACCATCGGATCGCCGAGCTGTGAACATTACTTAGGAAAAATCTAATACGACTAGCCTTTAACGTCCCGTTTTGGGCGAAAAACCTCAACTTTATTAGCAGTTCATAATCATAAATTTTTGCCCAAAAATCCCCTAAACTCACCCATTTATTACCCCAAAAATGATTACCTCCAGCCGAGCAACACATGACGAATTAGAGATAATCCCAAGCATTTGTATGTCCCACTTAATTCTATTGCGCAAAATGACGCATGGACGTAATGAAGGGATTTTGGTGAAAAATTATGATATCTGACACATTTGCGGGAGCTGTCACTGGAAATAATCAATTGTGATTCTACTATTCTACTAAAATAATAAATGTGATAATGAGGATTTTTTGCTTAATCCGTACTATTAATTAACAGGAACATTTTCGCTTCTGATAAGGAGGCGTTAGTACTAAAAATCTAAATAAGTTTGTGTGATTTATATCAATTACTGCCAAGATGGCTGAACAGATTTTGAAGAAATTCAGTCAAATAATCGACTAGATTTGGGTTTGTAACTTAACGTACTTTTAACTAAAAAATATATCCCAAGAAGGATGAAGCTAGGGATCAAAGTTGACCAATATCCTGGCTTTTGAAATTTCAATTTATTGACTCGCTCTGTCCTATTCCATCCGCCTTTAAGTCCGTTCCAAGAACTAACATTTAAATTGGTATACTCGCATTAACTACCTATATCTACTTAAGCTAGCAACAGTTAAGTAAAGCAGTGATACTCAAACTTTCTAGCTCTCGGGTTGCGTTTGAAGATACAACATGAAAAAGTTGCCGTCGGCAACATTTAAGTAACTATCTGGGTTTCAAATCAAAGCAACGCGTAATCAAAATGCCAGTCTTTATGTTATTTCGGATAAAAATTAAGCTTTGTTAAACAATGTGGGCAATTTTTGACAATACTTTTGTTGGACGTTCAACAGTTCTATTTTAACATAGTAAAGCATAAGACTGATTAATGCCACGCGCCACATGCCGCGCTTCTTTTGTCTGGCTGGCCACTAAATAAACTGAACCGTGAATATAAAGACCCGAACTGGAAATCAATGACTGATATTGCGACTTACTTCTTCATTGAAATATTCGCAGTTTGGGTGTATACACGTTTGACATTTCCCTAAATTTGGCAGGTACATACTCCTTTGATTTGCGGAGAATACAAAGAATCCTTTTATAAAACAACATTTATTGTATAGAGAAAAAAATGAATGACACCAAATATCCCTGCGACCCTCGCGTGCATAACCTGTGACCTAGAGTAGTAATAAGTCTAACACTGCAGCAAAACACCTTGACTTGCTTAATGAAAATCCGAAACTTAACACTAAGTTAACTGCGACTTACCCCGGCCCGGGTAATTCGAATTCAAGTTGGAGTTAAGTTTTGGATAGCGGCCCTTCATTAGTCGTAGTTTGGAGTAATTGGTTCTCACTATTTGTAAATGGGGATTTAAAGGTATCTTCGACAACTTCCTTGTCGATGTTTCTAAGAACTATTGATCGTAATTGCTTTTATTTAGAGGGGGTAAAGGCGAGTTTTAATCTATGATTTTCTTATTTAAAAGCAGTGCTTTGCCGGGTAAGATTATAAATGCTAAATTTCACGAAATAGGTTCGCGTTTGACCACTGTCTCACCTGATGTTAAGTGACAACGCGGTCGACGATGGTGCACGCTAGAAGTCACCTTTTCACTAGCACTGCAACTGCTACCCTCTACATTGCTCATGAACGTGGCGCTTACCATAAATTGAATGACCTGCTCATCTTGTTACACTAGTAGTATAAAATAAAAAGGATAGTCCTAGTAAAAGTATTCGCTAAGAATTATTGCCACTCTCATTTAATTTTACGAGAAATATGGAAACAGTAGTTAATATATAAGAATAGAATAGAATAGAATAGAAAAACCCTTTATTGTACACCAGAAACAAAAATAAACACAGTACAGAAGAATTACAATAGGTAAACAAGGGTAGTACAATGCGCGGTCTTATCGCTGAAAGCGATTTCTTCCAGACAACCTTTGGATGGACAGTAAAAAACATTTTTCGATAGTAGGGTGGGTGGCGTACTTACAGTATTTAACAGTCACAATACATTAAAGAGATAACATTATAGAGATACATTTAAGATATCTTATATAAGGTCCCACTTCCGTAAATAAACTCAACTGCGTTTCTGTAATTAAAGTTTTATTTGTTTACAGACGATTGTTTTATAAAGAAAGTACTTAGTGCTTTACTAAACGTTACTTTACCTGTAATTAAAGAAACAGCATTCAAAGCTTTTAAATTCATGAATATCGTCTCCTTTAGAAATATTCTTCAGGTATTTTATTTAACAAGTTTTCGGTTTTCTTGCTAACCTTCAAATCACAATGACGCGCACAATGCTGTCATAATAATAAGACATGCTAGTGTCATTGTCTTGTTCACTGCAGTCTGTAATTTATTCTAACTTTCATGTTGTCTGTCTAATCGGCCATTCACTTGAATGAGCGCGGGTAAATTCAAATTAAAGAAATGATACGTATGTAAGTATGTTATCATTTCTTTACAAATACATTAAACATCTAACGCTTCACTATCACCTACATAGATTTTGATCTCAAACTAAGATTCCGCATGTCTAACGATTCAGGAACCACGAGAACCATGCTCCCACAAACACCAAACTCAGATCAAAAATAGTGATTCTAAAAACAAGAGCAGAGGGTAGTTCCATCTCATTTAACTTGCAATGATGCGGTCAGACGCGACATCCTGTTTCCTATAGATAAATACATAGTAACCCCATAGAATACAGTGCTATATACAGACTGGACACTCCCCAGTACCCGCGATCAACTTCCCCGCACCTCTACCCGCAATACGGAGGGAAATTGGGAGGTCAGTTAATATTACACGCTCAAATGACAAATGACAAACGGTTAGTATGAACCTTCGTTGTACATGGTTGTCTTTTGTTTCGGTCGCGTATTATCTTGGAGTACTCACACACGCTTGGGCTGTGTTCAAATGTTATTTATATGTGTGAGTTGTCACATCAGCTTTTGTAAAGAGTGTCTGGGGTGTAACCAAATTTAAAATGAGACTTGCTCCAGAATTAACACGCTAACTGCTGAAAACACACACGTCTGTGTTTTTATAATTTTATGGCAAGCGAAAACACGCTTGGCGCGCGAACCCACACTGCTGTATTGACAATTTTATCACACCAGTTGTGTGCGCTCAGCTGATTGAGTTTAGTTACGACACAATGTCAGTAAACAGTAAACACACACGGTGTGTGAAGATTCCCAAAGGAGCCAATAAAAGTAAAACGGTTCAGCAGTGAACGCATTAATTTTACCTTCTTGCAATAAATGATTCGATTTTGTGAATTTTTTGAGTACTTTGAGCATTCGGTGCGTGAAATGTCAAACCGGTTATATGTATGAAGTGTCCTGGGTGTTGTAATGCGTCAGCCTCACATAGAAGGGTGCGCCCGTTAAATATAGTGGTTTGAGCTGTCGCCACACTTCAACCTTTTGAGTGCATAAGGTCTCAGTGGAAGCTCACCACCGGTGGCCGCCACAAGCGGTGGACAGAATTTGACATTCATTCTACTCCTACTACTAGATAGATGGATGGATGGATGGATGGATGGACTTGGATGGTTTGTTACTATTTCACGCAAAAACTACTGAACGGATTTGGATGAAATTTGGCACACATTTAGTTTAAATTATTACCAAATGGGATACTTTTTATCTCGTAAAAAATTAACGGTTCTCATAGGGTAATACTCAACGTGGGTGAAGCCGCGGGGCGCAGTGAGTTTTGTATAGTATCGACGCACACTGAGTATTCAAAAGGTCGGTGGGATTGGTCTGCGCTCGTTGCCCACTCGTGGAAAAAAAATCCATACAAACTTTTATAAAATATGTATTCGGTACTGTTAGCTGATCGAAATGAGTCCAAATACCACTTCGACCCCTTGATCGAAGAAACACCATCAATCTACTCTGTTGGTCACTGAGGAACACAAAACCCTCCGATTTTAACTGAAAATTTGTTCCTTATTCAATGTCCTGACATATGAATGCATTGTGGTCACAGTCTGGTCACAGCCGCAATGTAGATAGTCCCAGTGCTACATAACTGTGGTTTGTGGGATGTGGTCACAAATGTCACGTTGGTGACTTTGTGAATTAGAATAAATGCCGTACATTATGATTAAATTCCAAAGTCCGTACTAATTGGCTGATACGATAATGCAAAACCAATAAAGCCACTGCATATAATCGCGGGACCTATTTAATTTTACGTATCAACCACCAACTGACTTCAACGAGAAATATAGAGAAAAGAAGAACACAGAAGAGAAGTTGATGAAACGAGAAGAAGATCGAGAAATATATACCTATAATTCCAGTGCGGGCACGTACCAATGTGTTTCTTGTAAAAACATATGTACGTAATTATCACTCGCTTTTCGGTGAAGGAAAACATCATGAGGAAACCCACATGCCTACCCGAGAATAATTGCCGAGGTAGGTATGTGACCCACCAATCTGGACCGGGCCCCCGTAGTGGATTAAGGCCTGATCCTCTTCACGTGAGGGGAGACGTGCCCAGCAGTGGGACGATATGGATTGATGATGATGTTATCTAGAAAGGAGAAGAAAACATGAAAACATTTCGCCCCTTTTTATACCCTTCTAATTAATGCGCATTACGGAGTGGGGGGGGGGGGGGGGGGAGGAAGTGATATATATAATGTCATATAAAGCCCACAACATCTGAACTGATCTGAAGCTAACCGGACAATTCGGAGACGCAAGACCGCTCTTTGCATCGCTAGTGAGGGGACACTGTCGATACAAAATGACGATTTTATTAGATTTGACTTTAACATGTTTTTATGAGAATACAAGAACACCGGTGTCGTTGGATTGCAAAGCGCTCAAGTTGCCGCTTGGCCAGCATCACTACTGAACACGGCATGTGAAGTGCCGGCATATCAGTGGGTTGGCTTATCAATACACACATATATACATTCACGCCTTTTTCTCGTTTGGATTGGCAGAGACTACCTTTCCACATGCTACGATCCTGATTCCTATTTAGCTTCTTCCACTCTTTCTGTCTTATCGATAACTTGGTAGATTGCATTGCACATCACTAAATCGTTTTCTCGCCCACCGCATTTTGCGGAGTCTTCGTCGCGGAATTAGATTCGCTCCAGCGCTGTAATGTAATACTGATTAAAACTGTATTCTGATGCGGGTGAGTGCTGGCATTTTGCAACTTTTGACTTGTGATGGCACTCGTTGGAGTTAGGCTTTTTTTTTTTTAGGCAAGCATTCGACTGCAGTCGTGGTAAGTTTCGACGCGGTCGACGGCGGAGCATGCCTAGACGATACCTATTCACTCTCGACTTGAAGACTTCCAGATTACAGCTTTCGGGAAACACAGACGCTGGTATGGTGTTCCGTTCCTTCGCTGTTCGGATTATAATTTTTGATGCAAATCGCTTTGTGTGAATTGGTAGAATAGGAGCTAGTAGCTGAGCACGGGTCTCCCCTCAATTTCATGAGGAGGGTTAGGGCTGTATCCACCACGGGGGCCCGGTCCGGATTGTTGGATCACATACCTCCGCAATAATTCTCGGATGTGTAGATTTCCTCACGATGTTTTCCTTCACCGAAAAGAGTATGATAATTTCTTACAAATTATTACGATGTTATTACAAGAAACAGATTGGTACGTGCCCGCACTGGGATTTGAACTATCGACCTTTTCATTAGAAGGCGGACGTTCTCCCACTAGGCTAGGTACCACCGCTTTTGATAGTGATCCCCTTAGAGTTTCTTGGTGCTATCTTCTCAGACGGGCGTATTTCCGAAGCACTGGTAGAGTCAATGAAGTTTTCCTTTTCCTGTGCGAGATTCAGGCATGAGTCACCACTTGAAAGGGAAATATCCTTTTTCAAACTCAAACCATAATTAGATAATAATCATTAGTTTCGTAGATCATAATATTTTTACTTTTTTTTTTTTCTATACTTATGTATAATATATTATTTCTGACGTGTAAAAGTGCAATATTTTGCCTATTTACAATAAACGATTTGAGTTTTGAGTTTTTTGAGATTTTATACAACATAATTATGTTTTGTTAATTATTATTTTTGTATTAATGTGTTTAAGTTTTTTATTTATTTCCAAAACCTACTTTAGCTTCGTCATTTGTATGGGAAAGGGTTAAATTGTATTGTGTATGGCGTATTGTGGATGTACTTGACGACCTATAGTATGACGTTAGCACCCGCCCGCCTCGGCTCGCTGTCTGTTTGCACAGCCTTTATACGCGATATGAATGATTACCCGGTGATATGCGCAATGCGTAACACAGAGAAATGCGTGGAGTAGCTGTCTTCATATTGATGATAAAATTACTCATACATACATTTAGATTCATGCGTTTTTCCCATTGCACCTAAAAAGACATAAATGTAGCGCGAGCTTAAATTTCATCGTCATCATCATCGTCAACCCATAACGTCCCACTGCTGGGCACGGGTCTCTCCTCACTTTCGTGAGAAGGGTTAGGCCATAATTCGCCACGGGGGCCCAGTCCGGATTGGTGGATAATATACCTACCACCGAAATAATTAACGAGCTTAAATTTGGCGAAAAATTTAAAAATGGAAAATGAAAATGGTAGCAACCTAAATTGAGCCGCTAATAAGCCATTTTCAACCTAAACTATATGCAGTTTAGGTTGAAAATGGCAGCAACATAAAAAATAAGACGTCACGGTACGATTATGCGACGCGGCTCAGTTTAGGTCCTCAACTGAATCTATGTAAGACGTCATGGTAGGCCTCCTGGATTGCATCCGAAACCAAATGCTACTCGGGACGCCTCGCGCATTCGCCGACCGCCGACGACTCCTCTCCTCTCCTCCGACAGCGGAAGAGACGCTCATCCTCGCGGCACGCCACTCGCAGCGCGGGCGTTCGTTTTCGTTAATTTCGTCTTGTTTTGTTAATTATATGTTTATCCAAATCCGTTCACCCTATGATATTGTCATTTTCTAAACAGGTGTCCTAGTTTAAATGGTCATAACACTTTCTTATTCTAGGAGGCTTGATAAATTTATAACAATCAATACTGCTCTATACCTCTTTCTGTTCCATCTCATTATGCCATAGTAATAAAGTCCATGTTCGTTTGCTCTCCCTAATTTGTCTTTTAATAGTACACCCTGTATTATTCTTGTATCTCGCTTTCTATCGCACTATAAGCAGATAGTATTGTGACGGAGAAACAATTATATATTACAACTACGTTTCGCAGTTTCACCCGCGTAATTGTCTCCCTTACAAAAACTGCATTTTCAAGGTTAATATATAGCTTATGTCACACATGAAAATAATTAACTGAAGATCACGAAAATAACAGAAGTAAAAATAAGTCACATAGGAAAAAATGGGTACCGGATACGGATACCAATGCCGAGACTGATACCGACACTGGTGCCGACGCCGATGCCGATGCCGATGCCGACGCCCATGCCGTTTCCGATGCCGATGCCGACGCCGACGCTGACTCCGACACCGACACCGACACCGACACCGACGCCGACGCCGACGCCGACACCGACACCGACACCGACACCGACACTGACACCGACGCCGACGCCGACGCCGACGCCGACACCGACGCCAACACCGATACGATTTTCCGCGATCTTCAGCTATTCTTCAGTACCATAGTGGTTTTTAACCTGGGAACGGCATATCTTTTGTTTAGTAACTTATTTTGAAATACCAAGTGATAGATAATTTATTTGGAGATATATTCTTCTAAAACCTGGCATAACATAAAAAAAAATAACAAATGTTGGTTATTTTTATACAAGAGAGTGAGTGACGTGATCAAAACCGTGCACCTGATGGTAACCGGGTAACAATGCGGTTGTGGAAGTGTCGAAGTCTTACATACGTAATTTAATACACATACAAAACAAAAAAAAACACAAATATGTAGGTACACAAGAAAAAGGCCAACTAATTGAAGAAACATTTTGAATTGAATTTAATTATGTAGCCAGTAAATGGTAAATGCGAATGTCTACTTCTACACATCTTAATATAATGTTACATGAGTCGCCCCTTAAATGGCGTAGATTTAACACTTCATAAGCTAATTGCTACAGAATAAATAAATTACTACGTACAGAAAGGACACTCTCTACCTCGCGGTATCCGCGTCCCCGCACCACAACCCGGATTCAGGTGACAATTGGCGGGACAATCAATAACTATACAATCCAAAAAAAGACAACCCACTAGAATTAATGTTACTTAATCCTAGTGGATTGTCGTTTGTTTTGGTTGCATGGTATATTTGTTTTATATGACTGGGTATTGAGATCAGCAGGTCATTCACGTGATGGTAAGCGCTACGCCTGCGAGTAAAAGTAACAGTGCAACTCAGTACTATGCAATGCATAATATTTCGCGGCACTGCACTGCGCTCGTCAACCTTAGACATCGGTTCTAAGTCTCATATGGCCATTAATTTCTCTGGAAACAGTTCCCTTCAAACCGGAACACAGTAATGTTTGCGCACTACTGCTTGGCGGATGAATATCTGGTAAAAGTGTGGTACTTCCCCAGGCGGTCTCTTGTAGCAGAGACCTACCACTACAAGCATATTTGTATATTTTCTGTCTACCAGCATATTATATGAGTTACAAAATCGACTGTTTTGTACATAGTGTCCGGGTTGTATTAGCAACCTCTAACAAAACCCCCAGCTGTTGAACACCCACTCTAACAGCCCATAAATTCACTATTTTCCACAATCCAAACACAATTACAGATAAAATCCATTCATTTAGGGGTCCGCGTAATTTATTCAGTCATCGAAAGCCACGGAACCCTAGACACGTAGATTTACGAGCCCACAGCGAGAGTTAGCCGATCCTGTGGACCTCTAAATCAAGATAATATGTAATAATTCTTGCTGTAACGCGGAGGATTTGAATATTTATCTAGGGGTGGTTTTTTTGGGGGTAATTTGAAATCGGACGTCTTAAACGATCGTAACAAGTTTTTGAACTGGAACGTCTTCAATCGGATCTCATAGGCAATAAACTCGCAAATATATTTTCATTAAATAAGATATCGACTGTTTTTTCACTCTACGATAAGCAAGTAATTTACCTGATGGTAAGCGCTACGCCTGCCCATAACAGTCACAGCACCACCCAGAACAGTGCATTGCATAATCCAGCGCTCGTCACCCTGAGACATCGGCTCTAAAGTCTCATATGCCCAGTAATTTCACTGGAAATAATGCCCTTCAAATCGGAACACAGTAATGTTTGCGCACTACTGCTTCGCGGATGAATATCTGGCAAAGGCGTGGTACTTCCCCAGGCGGTCTCTTGCAGAAGAGGCCTACAACTACTCTGGGATGGGTTGAAAAATATATCTTATATCTTTAAATGAGCAATTCTTGTATATATATATAATAATTGGAATCTCGGAATCGGCTCAAACGATTTTCATGAAATTTAGTATATAGGGGGTTTCGGGGGCGATAAATCGATCTAGCTAGGAATCATTTTTAGAAAATGTCATAAAAAAACAAAAAAAAATACCGAGCAAAGCTCGGTCATCCAGGTACTTAAACATAAAGCTACAATGCAAGCAAAGCTACTCAAAACTTAGAGTATTTAGCCTGAAACTTGAACTTTAAGCAGTTTCGAGCTCTGTTTCTTATGCAAAACATTCCGTTTCACTGTTTGCTGAAATTCACAGTTTCACAACTCGAATGTGAGTTCAGTACACTTATCCGCAGAGTAAGGGCGCGCGGTCGGAGCACAAGCGGAGCGTATTGCGTGCGACTTTCATGATTGACCGTCCATTAATTACGTGAGGCTTGAAAGGGGGGGGGGGGGTCTAGCAAAGATCACGAAATATCACAAGGGGAGAGGGAGGATGTGGTAAGATATCACGTGTGTTTATTTTTTCGTATATGATTAACAGAAACACATTAGTGCGTGCCCGCACTGGGATTTGAATTCACAGCCTTTTCATTGTAAGGCGGACGTTCTCCCACTAGGCTACCACCGCTTTACACTATAATCCACTATTTATAATTATTATAGTCCACTATAATCTTCAATAATTACGCAACCATGTTACGCCGCTCAGTATCGCAAAACGCTCCGCATTTCTCAACGCACACCCTTACCCGAGAATAAGTGTTGAATATTTCATGAATTCTCCTTGCAATATTGTAGGGAACCTTTTCAATTATTCGTCGCGATGGAAGTGCAAAGTCTTGTATGAAAACTTTATATTGTTAACTAATAAGTCTAGTGGGGAATGGTGGGGTGAAACTTCTGGAAAAGAAAAAAAAAATTGAAATGGATTATTTAGACACCTATATTTCTATAAGCGGTGGTAGCCTAGTGGGAGTACGTCCGCCTTCCAATCAGAAGGTCGTGAGTTCAAATCCCAATGCAGGCACGTACCAATGTGTTTCTGTAAAACATATGTACGTAAATATCACTCGCTTTTCGCTGAAGGAAAACATCGTGAGGAAACCCACATACCTTCCCGAGGATTATTTCGGAGGTAGGTGTGTTATCCACCAATCCGGACTGGGCCCCTGTGGTGGATTATGGCCTGACCCTCCTCACGAAAGTGAGGAGAGACCTGTGCCCAGCAGTGGGACGTTATGGGTTGATGATGATATTTCTATGTTTTAGGCAGTAGTGGGAGGCTTCTGCTGTCACTGTTTCCAGCGAAATTACTGGGCGTTAAAGCCGCCACTCGTAGAGGCTCCTGTCTTGGACCGGGTTTTTTATTTTAATCCACTCAGTTGCCGGGTTCCGTATAAGAGGGGCAATAAAGTTGGTGTCGAAAACAGGATAAATCGCCCAAGCAATAAGGGGCAGTAATACGCGCGGATCCTACGGGAATCAAGAAAAAACACATTTTGCTGATACAAATCACCTGCTTTTTGTGAAATTAGGGAGGGGGGTTGTTTTAGTGGTTTTATCGATATTTGGGAGGTTTTTTTATTTAGCTGAGTGTTTAGTTAGACATGCCTGTTCAGATATGCGATAATCTGAACCAACACAGGCACAGGTTAAAAAATAGACAATTGCCAACTGCATTTGACGTTTTAATTCAAAATTCATAAATCATATAATATATTGCTAGTATGCAAAATAATGGACTTTTATAAGTCAGACACTTAAGCCTCATATACAAAAAAAAATTAAAAAGAAAATCAAATATGATCTACTAAACTAATGAGTAACTGATTATGGTTTAAGTTTGAAAAAGGACATTTCCCTTTCAAGTGGCGACTCATGCCTGAATCTCGCACAGGAAAAGGAAACTCCATTAACTCTACCAGCGCTTCGGAAATACGCTCGTCAGAGAAGCACCAAGAAACGCTACCGAGGTGTCATTTTTTCTGTCCCATTAGGTATAGCAAAAAAATAATCTGTTTTAGTAACAATTTTATAACATTATATTATTCCATCGACAAACTCCTCATCCCATCCCTATCAGGTACGCTAGCTGACGCGGCGCGGATCTCCAAATTGCCGCCAATTTATTATCACCTCTTATTCGGGCCGTGTGTACTGCGCCTTATATCGTCCTGTGTGGAGCGAGCTTTATATTGTTCCACGGGTTGCATACTGATGGATTAATGAGATTTACATACTGTCCAAGACTATGTACTTGCTTGTATATGCTCTTATCATCAGATAAGGTGATGATGATGATGATGATGATGACCCTACTATCGAAAAATGTTTTTTACTGTCCATCCAAAGGTTGTCTGGAAGAAATCGCTTTCAGCTATAAAACCGCCCATTGTACTACCCTTGTTTACCTATTGTAATTTTTCTGTACTGTGCTTATTTTTGTTTCTGGTGTACAATAAAGAGTTTTTTCTATTCTTTCTATTCTATTCTATGATGATGATTAAGTGACATAAAAAAAAAACAAGATCATTTTCGTAGGTTGGTAAAGGCACAGAAGACAAATTATAGTTCCTACTACATACAGAATGGACACTCTACACCCGCCGCGATCCGTTTCCCCGCACCTCTACTCGCAATCCGGAGGGCAATTGGGAGGTCAAGGTGAAGGTACGAGCAAGTCGATCATCATCAACCCATAACGTCCCACTGCTGGGGACGGGTCTCTCCTCACTTTTGTGAGGAGGGTAAGGCCATAATCCACCACGGGGGCCCAGTCCGGATTGGTGGATAACATACCTACCTCCGAAATAATTCTCGGGTAGGTATGTGGGTTTCCTCACGATGTTTTCCTTCACCGAAAAGCGAGTGTGATTTACGTACATAAGTCGTTCACCTGATGGTAAGCGTCACGCCTGCCCATAACAGCTACAGTGCCACCCTGAACTTTGCATTGCATAATCTTGCGCGGCATTCCACTGCGCTCGTCACCCTGAGGCGTCGGCTCTAAAGTCTCATGCCCAGTAATTTCACTGGAAACAGTGCCCTTCAAACCGGAACACAGTAATGTTTGCACACTACTGCTTGGCGGATGACTCTAATGGCAATGGTGTGGTACTACCCCAGGCAGTCTCTTGCAGAAGAGGCCTCCCACTACGTATGTAAACAATTCACCATTTCGTTTGTTTTCCCGACAATTTATACAAAAACAACATTAAATAGAATTTGGGAGTCAAATCCTTCTGTTTTTCAATCGCTTCACATCAACATATTCGATGTCGTACTTAATTTATGGCGAGGATAAAAGCGAGAACGTATTATGTTAGGCAGGGCCCTATTTAGGGCTAAAAGGGGGCAAATTTAATTTCAATAAACTGGGGCCCGATATTGGGGGCAAACTAAATTTAATAAAGAAAAGTCGCGGTTGACGATAGCTGTAATCATGTAAAAAAAGCTGAATACTAATTAAAAAAAATCTTGAAAAATTTAATTTATAAATAATAATTACTAAGTTTATGTAGCTTGTTTAATAAAAGTCGAAATTGTGGTTGGAAAACTTGTAATCTTGTAGAATACCGCTCTTTTTGTAGCTTCCATTTAAATCATTGTGTTAGTTATTATGGATGTATCTATCTGTTAAATCTCTTAAGTTAATTTTGACCCAGCTTCCGCTGTTTGTTTGAGTTAAAATTTTGCATGGCTGTGAATTTCAAATTACAATTAAATATTGTGGAGACAACAAACTGATCTGCTGATAGAGATGGAAGGTGCAAAATGGAAATGTGTAGTGATTAACAGTAGACTTAGTGTTAGGAACATTTTGATCAGTTTCCAGTAACGCCTAAGTAGGGACGTATTCTTTATGTTTGATAAAGGTGCTTTTTAAGTTGACGGACTGCTATGATTGCCTTAAATGTCTAAAGCGATGAAATTACTTAAAACCTCAAGGCAGCCGGTATTTTTTAAATGTCATAAATTCCAGTCAGTGGGAATCTTTTCAGGGGACGTGAACCCCACCCCCTGAGTACGCCCCTGACGTACCCCGAAAGCAATATTGTTATCAAAACAGAGCACATCAGCGTGTTGTCAGCAGGAAAAACAATTTTAATCTACCTAATGTCTGTCGATAGATTTATATCATACGATTTCTTACATTAAAAATGTATGAGTCCACACGAGAAAAGTGAAAACTTCATCGAAGCCAGGTTGATAATATGAAATACAACGTTCTTTTACATAATGTATATAATAAATCTACTAAAAAATTAATATATAGTTATAAAACTCTGATTTTCATCATGGGCCTTGTAATTTACCTTTGAGTCTGAAAAAGATACCCTATTATAGGATGATTTAAAGTTAAAACTCCCACAGGCGTCATCAGCAAAAGTCGTCGTTAAATAAAAAAGTCGTGTCGTACGTCGTACCCCCTAAAAGTCCCCATCATTCCTCATTCACGTGTGTCTTCCTGCGAACCGATGATATATGCCGCCCTTTATTTGTATGAAATTGGGTGAATTCTCATACGTTTGTTTGGAGCAATTTTGCTGTTTGAGTATCTAACTAGTAAGTTTAACCTACATTTTAATACTGACGTACTTATTCTAGCCAGTGGTTGTCTGAAAGAGATTGCTTTTTAGTGATAAGGATAAAATGTCCTGAAAACGTCTTTATTTATTTATTTACATAAATTAATTAATACGGTATAACCAATTACATTAAATTATGGTACACTTATCGTGTCAAAACAATTGTAACATTCAAAAATTAAAATTAAGGTAATGTATAGTGAAATAGAAATAAGAATAAAAACATCGAAATAAAAACAATTTTAAATTTAACAACTCCAAACATACATCATAGAATAGAAATCTCTTTATTGTACACCAGAAACAAAATTAAACACAGTACAGAAAAATTACAATAGGTATACAAGGGTAGTACAATGGGCGGTCTTATCGCTGAAAGCGATTTCTTCCAGACAACCTTTGGATGGACAGTAAAAAACATTTTTCGATAGTAGGGGGGGGGGGGGGGGGGGGGGGCGTACTTACATCATACATCATTCATACATCGCTCTCGCATAACATTATGTAAATGCTACTTCCTACTAGTATTACAAATGTGAAAGTTTGTGAGGATGGATGGATGGATGTTTGTTACTCTATCACACAAAAACTACTGAACGGATTTAGATGAAATTTGGCACACAGATAGTTAACAACCTGGATTAAAAAAAAAAAAAAATTATCTCGTAAAAGTGAATGGTTTTTGCGGATTCGGGTGGAATCGTGCAACTATATATTAAAGCTGATATCTTCAATCGATTGATATGAAATTTTGCACGCCTGTCTAGTTCTGATGACAATACAATATTATGGTGACAGCGAGCTGATCTGATGATAGAGACGGAAGGTAGCCAACGGAACTCCTCAGTGACTAACAGTAGATTGATGGTGTTTTGGCTCATATTGATCAGCTTGCAGTACCGAATACGTATTTTATAAAAGCTTGTCTGGAAAATATATTTTTAACAAAAAACTTATTCCAAATTTATAGGTAATCGGTGGTACCCTAGTGGGAAAACGTCCGCTTTCCAATCAGAAGCTCGTGAATTCAAATCCCAGTGCAGGCACGTACCAATGTGTTTCTGTAAAACATATGTACGTAATTATCACTCGCTTTTCGGTGAAGGGAAACATCGTGAGGAAACCCACATATCTATCTGCGAATTATTTCCGAGAGGTATGTTATCCACCAATCTGGAATGGGCCCCCGTGGTGGATTATGGCCTAATCCTCCTCACGAAATTGAGGGAGACCCGTGCTCAGCAGTGGGACGTTATGGGTTGATGATGATGAGGTAATCCATTGTCAGGGAGGCCTTAATCACTGGATTTTGGCCTCCCTGACAATGGATTACCTCATCATCAACACGTACTGTAGAATAGCTGCATTTTACTACACGACTTAACTCTGATAGAAGTCATAAATATTGGTATCGGTAAAATGCTTCGAAAGGGGTAGTATATTATCAAAAAAGGTACAATTTTATCAAATAATGAAGGTACCGACCGGGACATTTCACATTAAGTAGGCATTTTCTATGCATTAAGTGGGGCGACCTTTATGGAGTAGGTTTATGGCATTTTCGCATAGAATTATACGAATTTTTATAATACGGTTGTTTTGAAAATGGAACGGATTTTTTTATTCGTTCCAACCAGAGATCAGAATCGGCCAGCATTTAATTCAAAGACGCTGGTAAGGGGTTCCATTCCTTCGCTGTCCAGGGGCCTCACCACGAACAGTTAAATCCACCCAGCTTAAAGCCTTAAACTGAACTGCCCTGCTAACTGTCACCACCAATATCGCTCAGCGTTCATAAGTCGACCAAAGACATTTATCCAAAGAGATCGTAACAATTTGTTTGCATTTATAGGAGCTTATATAACTCCATTTCATTCTCCTTCTCTCTCAATCTCTGCAGTCTATTTTTCAGTGACGTCACGTCACGTTTTTCATTTATGAGTGTGTGGTGCCAATCTAGGCCGTTCAGTTTAAGACCTTAAATTAAACTGCATGGTATAAGAATAAGTGCGTGCGTGGTTTTTGGCTGCGACTGAATCTGGTTTGAATTGCGTTTACGCGCGTCATCTGCGCATCGTCTGCGCGCCTAAAACGCCGTGTGCTTAGGCTTTAAGGGATGATGTGGTTAAGGGTACTGAGTATATTCATTATTGTGCTATGGATAATTATTGTCATTGAACAGAGACAAAGAGAGATCGAGAGAGTCTCCTCCGTCCCTCCTTAATTGCGTATTTCCTCTTAATAATTCGCGCTAATTGCTAGAAAGTTCATTAGGGAGCTGTGAGTTTTTATTTTTGCCTGAAACAGATTTATAGGTCATGCGGTTTTGTGTTGGTTACTATCAGGTGAACGGCCTGCTTTTTTTTTCCATGCGTGGTTGCCTGGATGGGGTCGCTTATAGCGATAGGACCATTGTAACACATCTATTTACAGTCAGGTTCTTCTGCGAGAGTTCGCCTTTGCCAGGTATTCATACAGTGCAAACAATACTGTGTTCCAGTTTCCAGCGAAATTACTGGGCAAATAAGACTTAAGAGCTGATGTCTCACTGTGATGAGCGCAGTGCCGTGCCGGACAAGGTTTTGTAATGGAAAGTACTGGGTGACGTTGTAGCTGTTACGGGCAGGCGTGGCGCTTACCATCGGGTAAACGACTTGCACGTCTCGTCACTCAGTCAAATAAAATAATAAAGATTACGGAAAAAACAAATCTTTAGTTGTTGATTTGTTTATTTTCAACACGGGGTTTAATCTGGGAAATACTGTTTTTGCAGAAAACTGGAATTATGCGGGTGAAGCCGAGGGTGCAGCTAGTATTCAATACTTTCAATGCATTATTACTGTTTTTTACTGCCCATCCAGAGGTTGTCTGGAAGAAATCGCTTTCAGCGATAAGACCGCCCATTTGTACTACCCTTGTTCTACCTATTGTAATTCTTCTGTACTGTGTTTATTTTTGTTTCTGGTGTACAATAAAGAGTTTTCTATTCTATTCTATTATTTTTCTTGCTCGAAGATTTCTTTCTTTTGTGGTGTCAATACGTTAAGTTCCTCCATCAGCTACTTCGAGCATTCCCCAACTTCGACCCCCTCCCCTCCCCTCCCCCCCACTGACCGCACACGAAGTTATGATTAGTTTTAGTATTACAGACGTAGAGTTTCTAATTTGTGTTGCATCTAATGTTTGTTGAGTTTACTGGATATATATTTGCTTTGGGTAATAGATTATTTGATAGCCGAAGCGGTGATAACCTAGTGAGAGAATGTCCGCCTTTCAAGGTCTCATAGATCCTGACCACTTACTGGGATTCTTTGTATTGTATGCTCCCATAAACACCCAGACTCTGAGTAATTAGCTGTGGTTCACACAAATATTTGCCCTGTGCCGGAATCGAACCCAAAATTCATGCTTCGCAGTCGGCACATCACCCGCTGCGCTACGGAGGCCGTAAAATACAAGATTCGCAACGATGGCCAAATATACAAAATGTATTAAAGCGATAGCGCTGCGCGGCGCTGTCAAAATAATAATATCTATATCAAAGCGATAGCGCTGCGCGGCGCTGTCAAAATAATAATATCTATATCAAAGCGATAGCGCTGCGCGGCGCTGTCAAAATAATAATATCTATATCAAAGCGATAGCGCTGCGCGGCGCTGTCAAAATAATAATATCTATATCAAAGCGATAGCGCTGCGCGGCGCTGTCAAAATAATAATATCTATATCAAAGTGATAGCGCTGCGCGGCGCTGTCAAAATAATAATATCTATATCAAAGTGATAGCGCTGCGCGGCGCTGTCAAAATAATAATATCTATATCAAAGCGATAGCGCTGCGCGGCGCTGTCAAAATAATAATATCTATATCAAAGCGATAGCGCTGCGCGGCGCTGTCAAAATAATAATATCTATATCAAAGTGATAGCGCTGCGCGGCGCTGTCAAAATAATAATATCTATATCAAAGTGATAGCGCTGCGCGGCGCTGTCAAAATAATAATATCTATATCAAAGTGATAGCGCTGCGCGGCGCTGTCAAAATAATAATATCTATATCAAAGCGATAGCGCTGCGCGGCGCTGTCAAAATAATAATATCTATATCAAAGCGATAGCGCTGCGCGGCGCTGTCAAAATAATAATATCTATATCAAAGCGATAGCGCTGCGCGGCGCTGTCAAAATAATAATATCTATATCAAAGTGATAGCGCTGCGCGGCGCTGTCAAAATATACAGACTGTAACCAAGTGATAGCGCCACGCGGAGCGCCTTACTTCACGCTCCATTGATGTGTTTTGCCTCACAATAGTAAAATCTTTAACGTAAGGAATACAAAACACGATATGTCATTTCTAAAACCGCCTTCATAATAATACGAATTCAGCCCAAAGTAAAAGTTTCTTCAACTCTGTAAGCTAAACGCGTTACACACTTCTAATTCTTGTTGATTGGTTCTCTCTTGTATGAAACTTTCTTTTATCGAGGATTACTTTGGTATTTATTGGCGATAATGCTATTTTATTTGAGTGAATTTGGCACTTTCGCCGTTTATTGAGGGTGTGTTTTTTGTATATGTTTGACTCCTTGTAGATTATAAGCTCTTGCCTATTTATGATCTCCTGGTACTTTTGATGTAAATGCTTCAGTTTGATACCTTCGGCAACTTCGGACATATCGACAACATTGCCGACATTACAGTTTTTAAACTGTTCGCGACGTATGTTCGAAACTAACACTGTAAACCCATATATTTGTTTATTTTTTTATTATTTTTAATTTATTTGACTAAGTGATGAGAAGAGCAATTTATTCACCTGATGGTAAGCGTTACGCCTGCCCATAACAGTTACAGTACCACCTAGAACTTCACAACACACTTCACACTTCACTTCACACTTCACAACTTCATACACACACACACACATAAACACATTAACATTTATTGCGTACAAGCTAAAATAATGCACTTTTATAAGTCAAAAACTAGTCTCATATCAACAACAACGACAACAACAACCCATATCGTCCCACTGCTGAGCAAGGGTCTCCCCTGACATTCGTGAGGAGGGTAAGGCCTTAATCCACCACAGGGGTCCGAGCCGGATGGGTGGATAACATACCTATCTCTGAAATAATTTTCCGGTAGGTATGTGGGTTTCCTCACGATGGTTTTTGAGAAGGTGGATGGATAGATGGATGAAGGATAGGTGTTTGTTACTCTTTTACGCAAACACTACGGAACGGATTTGGATGAAATTTGGCATACAGATAGTTTATTACCTGGATAACCTCATAGGATACTTTTTATTCCTAAAAATTAACAGTTTTAGGGGGTTAGTAGTCAACGCGGACGAAGTTGCAAAGCGGCGCTAGTTAATAATAAGAACTTAATGGATAACAACTAACTTGCAGACTAATTGGCAACGGACGCGGGAGAAGAACGTTTGTTACGGGCATTAAATGTAAGAAGAACTGGCTGAACTAGTTCTAAATTAATAAAAACTTAAGGTACGGACTAACCGCTACAGTGGCGAGCACGGTGGCCGGAAAGAAAACTTTTTTTGTATTACGAAAAAACAAGACGAGCAGTTCCTTCACCTGATGGTAAGCGCCACGCCCGCCCATAACAGCTACAGCGCTACGAAGAACTTTCCATTACAAAATCCTGTACTGCACTGCGCTCGTCACCCTGAGACATCTGCTCTTAAGTTTGATACGCCCAGTAATTTCACTGGAAACGGAGCCGTTCAAACTAGAACACAGTAATGTTTGCACACTACTGCTTGGCGGATGAATATCTACTTCCCCAGGTGGCAGTTACATACATACATTGCAAGTTAAATAGAAGCATGTAATGATTTGAATTTTGAGTTTTTTTTATGGGAAACGCTTCGCCCATTTCATAATTTCAGCAGCGAATAGAGCTTATGCAGACTTCTGAAGTTTTAATAATACCTTTACCTCGATATTGGTTAAAGTCGTAAAACAACAATGCGGCACGAGAGCCTATTTTAATGCTCCCCCATACCAGAACCTAGCAAAACTCTTATTAACATGAAAACCATATTATAAAACAATTTGCATACAAACAAAACGGACGTCACAGTGCGGAGCAGTACCCAAGCTCTTCTGTTTCTTTGTCGTATCTATGCTTTAATTGGCGATAAAACTGTTAAATATTTCCGTCGCAATACTTGGCAGTTTCACAAGAATTACTGTACGACCTGATTCCCCCGTTCCATTACCGTACAACTAGACAAACGGCAAGGCGGCATCCTTTTATGGTTGAGGTACCACCCTTAACAATGAAGCATCATGCTCTGCATTCTTAATAAGAACTGCAAAGGAATGAAAAGCTTTGCCCTCGTCTGTGTTTCCATCTAAATTTAACCCTGGGTTGTTCAAGTCGAGAGTGAATAGGTATCTCCGAGGCAGACGTGCTTCACTTTCGGCCCACATCGTCCATGCTTACCATTAGGAGAGATTATGGTCAAACACTCGCATAGTAAGTAATAAAAAAAAAGTTGCCACCAGGAGGAGAAGCTCTAAAACTATTGCTTGTTGACGCTGTCTCAGCGTGACGAGCGCAGCGCAGTGCCACGCAAGATAATGCAAGGCAAAGTTCTGGGTGGCACTGTAACTGTTATGCGTAGCGCTTACCATCATGTCAATGACACGTCCGTCACGTCACATAGTCAAATTATAAAACAAACTTAGATTTGTGATTCGTAAGCAAAATTTCCTAAGCTCATGTACTGCTGAAGGCACTCCACTGTCCAACGGAACCCGAACTATGGAATTATCATAACAAAGCGAAAGGGCCAGCTTAACTACATATGAGACTCGTCCTTTGTACAGGCGTACGTGCAGGCAAACTAGTTAACTCGTACGTGAGTGATGTTATCTATATTAAAACTAAGTGAAATAGAATAATAAGTTTTATTTGACTGAGTGACGATACGAGAAGTCGTTCACCTAAGGCTAAGCACTACGCCTGCCCATAACAGTCACAGCACCACCCAGAACCCTGCATTGCATAATCCTGCGCGGCACTGCGCTGCGCTCGTCACCCTGAGACATCGGCTCTAAAGTCTCATATGCCCAGTAACTTCGCTGGAAAAAAACGTTAAAGTAGTGTAGTGACAGCGAGCTACTCTGTAATCTGTCTGTGTGTCTGTTATAGGCAGGCGTAGCGTATACCATCAGGTGAACGACTTGCTCGTCTCGTCACTCAGTCAATTAAAAAATAAATAAAATAATAATGGTACCGATATTGGTGGTGACAGTTAGCAAGGCAGTTCAGTTTAAGGCCTTGAACTGGATGGATTTAACTGTTCGTGGTGAGACCCCTGGACACGTTTTTAACAAAACCTTGTCAAAATAAATAAATTTTTAATCTATGATAATATTACGGGTAACAAAACTGCACGATACAGCGCCGTTTGGGACGGTCTAGCAAGCATTTCCATTAGGCTTACCGTAACGAGATCACAGGCGCTGGTGCGTACACACGGAGACACTAAAAGTTGCCAATACTGACCATAGAGCAGAGAAACGCAGTGACCACGCGTCACACTGCGCGCATGTGAGTATAGGGACCATCGGTAATATATTCGTTCTCAACTTAACTCAACTCAAATCATTTATTTCAACTAGGCAAAAATAATTAAATCAGAAGGTCGTGAGTTCAAATCCCAGTGCGGGCACGTACCAATGTGTTTCTGTAAAACATATATACGTAATTATCACTCGCTTTTCGGTGAAGGAAAACATCGTGAGGAAACCCACATACCTACCCGAGAATTGTTTCGGAGGTAGGTATGTGATCCACCAATCCGGACTGGGCCCCCGTGGTGGATTATGGCCTAATCCTCCTCACGAAAGTGAGGAGAGACCCGTGCCCAGCAGTGGGACGTTATGGGTTGTTGATGATAATGAAAAAATCCACTTTCCAAGTCAAACTTTTAAGTCTCATATAGAGAAAAATTAAAAAGAAAATCATATATGATCTACTTAACTAATAATTAACTGATTATGGTTTGAGTTTGAGTTTCTATATTTATATCTACTAAATGAGCAAAAACTCTAAGTTTGACCAACACGAACGAATTCTGAATAGGGGTGTCTTGTGTTTGTTTGTTTGTTTGTTGGGTTTTGAGGATAGACCACGGAGCGATGAAAATTCGCACGTAACGTATGTGAAAAAAGCCGAAGATCGAACCCAGTATCGTAATCATCATCATCAACCCATAACGTCCCACTGCTGGGCACGGGTCTCTCCTCACTTTCGTAAAGAGGGTTAGGCCATAATCCACCACGGGGGCCCATTCCGGATTGGTGGATAACATACCTACCTCCGAAATAATTCTCGGGTAGGTATGTGGGTTTCCTCACGATGTTTTCCTAATAAAGTATCGTAATAAAGTAATTTAATTTGTGTGAAGGTACCGATCCACTTTTTGTTTCTATCTCTTCATTCTTTACTATGGATGAGAAAAATCGCCCAGTGTAAACAAACCATTAACCCAAAATGTGAAATAAAAATAGTTCCTCGTGAGACATCTCGCAAGAGCCACAGTATTTAGTGTTGCCATTTACTCCAAGACGATAGACCCGAAAAATCCGAAAAAATGGTTTTTTGTTTGTTGATCCCCGTTTCCTCGCAAAATAAAACTTAAGGGGCAAAAGGCTTACAAGTGGATTTGTAACTGAATGGAGGTTTAACAATTTTGGAATAATTTTACCTAGATTTTTACCTGCCTATAAGGAAACAGTGTTTTAGTTAATAGAATCAGGCGTTATTATGCGGAAATCCAAAATCAATAAGATAAAGTAGAAATATATAGTTTTAATTCCGCCTAAGTTGTCTGATGAATGAATGATAGGACTTTGTTGGATGACGTAACCCCGATGACAAATCTATGACATAGTCCTATCATTCATTCATCAGACAACTTAGGCGGAATTAAAACTGTTGGGCCTAAGTACTAATAGGGCACAACTAAATAAAAGTCACTTTCACTGGGTAATGAAGACTTTTCGTGTATTTTAAGTTCGACTACTTTTTGTGAGGACGGAGCGCGCGGCCTATCGGCTTCGCAGGGGCGTTCAGTCTGTGAGATCGGGAAAAGCGAAGATGACCGAGTGCCTTCGCAAAAAGGTTCGGCTACTCGAGCGCTTGAGCACTCGACCATCGTGACGTACTTCGCTACCGATCAGCTGCGCGCGCCGTCCAAAATATATCACAGTTTATACAAAATATAATTAACAAAAGAATCTTAAAATTAATGAGTACAAGTAAATACAAAATGTAGGTCGCTACAAAACTATATATTTCTACTGTTTTGCTTACCGTAAATGTGTACTAAGTATAATAATGTGTGTGTGTGTGTGTGTGTGTTATGTGCCCAGTTATTTAGCTGGAAACTGCCCTTCAAACAGGAACACAGTAATGTATGTACGCTATTGATTTATCATCATCGTTCCACTGCTGATCACAGGTCTCCCTTCACTTTCGTGAGGGGGGTAGGGTGATGTCCACCACAGGGGCCCAGTCCGGATTGCAGGGTAACATTCTTACCTGCGAAATAATTCTCAGGTTGGTATGTGGGTTTCTTCAGGATGTTTTCCTTCACTGAAAAGCGATACTACACACAATTGATTGGCGGATGAATATCTGGCAAAGTTTGGTATTGCGATATAAATACTACCTTCTAAACCTATGACTACGGTTGACCAGAGCAGTACACGGGAATTTCCAGGGGGGCAATCACGTACTTATTCTTATTCCATGCAGTTCATTTTAAGGCCTTAAACTGAACCGCCAAGATTGGCACCACACACTCATAAATGACAAACGTGACGTGACGTGACTCAAAAATGAGATGAGAATGAGAGAGAAAGAGAATGAGATTGAGCTTATATAAACTTCCATAAATGCAAACAAATTGTTCCGGTCTCTTTGGATAATTGTCTCTGGTCGACTTATGAACGCTGAGCGATATTGGTGGTGACAGTTAGCAGGGCAGTTCAGTTTAAGGACTTAAACTGGATGGATTTAACTGTTCGTGGTGAGGCCCCTGTTCATCTCGTTCCTTAGTAGCATCAAATAATGCGATGAAATATTGGAATGCAACCAATCAAGTTGAGGTCGTTAAAACAAACCTCTGGCGCAGAGTTCCCCTTTGGAATTCACCATTTTGACACAAAGTCAAACAGCACACAGAATATAGACAGGTTCCTGGAAATAGCTCGCACAGAGCTTTCGTGCGTCAAAAAAACTCTAAAAAACTGCCTTTGAACTGGACAGAGCCGGTGGAAGCTGATTTGTACCGGTTTTACTCAGATTCACTCAAAGGGGCGCTTTTCATTCAGGGAAACAGTAGTTTCCTTTTTAGTCGCATTTTAATTTTACAAATGAATTGGGTTTTCTGTTTTTCTGCGTTTGTGGTCAAAGTTTGAAGACGATGTTATTTTTTTGTATTGGGTTATACATTCATCATTCACGCCTTACTCCCTCTGGGATAGGTAGAGATAACATCTTTCCACATGCTACGATCCCAGCGAGAAGCAGTACACCAACTCCCTGACGCGTCTACTGGCTTCTGGAACTGCAGACCTATAGACTGTGTCGGGACCATGCGTGTTGGCGTCACATCCTTTCCGCCTGGTCTCATTCACACAAAGAACATCAATTCGTCTTTTTATTTAATTTAAATACAAATCATATCGAATCTGAAAATTTGCTTTCATTTTCCTAAATTACTATGTTCCGATTGGAAGGGCATTGTTTCCAACGAAATTGCTGGGCATATGAGTCTTTAGAGCCGATGTCTCAGGGTGACGAGCGCAGTGCAATGCCTCGCAAGATTATGCAATACAAAGTTCTGGGTGGCACTGTAATATGCGTAGTAACCATCAGGTGAACAACCTGCTCAACTCGCCACTCAGTCAAATAAAAAAAAAACGATGTTTTAAATAAATCGAATTTACAACTAATTTTTTCGTTGGAATCTGTTAAAATATCCAGTTTTCCATGACTGTAGACGCTGGAGGTGTATATAACACCTCCAACTGCGAGATACGGAGAGCCACTTACACGAACACAAAGGAGGGTTTGATTTTTTTCACTGCATTCAGGTACATATCTCCTAATGTTGGATGCGGAAGTGTGGAAGACGCTTCCATTTCTGAAGATGCCTCAATGTTTCATTCAGCGCCATCTAGCTCGTGGACTTAAACTAAATTGTTACTTCAGACTGCTCACAGATGGCGTTAATATTAATTTATAAATCGAAGAATCCTGTCTCGTGACATAATAATAATAAGATGTGTATGTATAAACGGAAGTTTGAAATGATTATATAAAATTAAAAATTATACTTAGATAAAAAATATTATTCAGAATTAGCTGGTCCTCAAGGTTTTACCTTCGCTTACCTGTGCCAGAATTACCCTTTATTCTAGGGCTTAATAATAACTTTAAGTGCTTGAAATCCATTCAGTCTATATGGAGCTGAGACTTAGTAAACACATAACATACACATACACATATATATATATATATATATATATATTATATAGACATTACTTACTTAGATTCATACAATTTCACATATTACAATTCTAGGAGAGACCTACGGATTCACCCACGTCGACTATATATCCGTGTCTTCTTCTTCTTCCGTTTCTTCTTTCTATCGTTATATGTCGTTGTTCCTATATCCCATAGGAACCGTTGATATTATCGTGATATTAAGTATCTATAATGCCAAATTTCATCAAAATCCGTTGAGCCGATGCCGCGTGAAACGGGGAGAACTAACTAATAAGGGTTGACAACGCACCGGCAATGCCCCCGGCGTTGCAGATGTCCTTAGGCGGCGGTGACCACTTACCATCGGGTGGGCCGCATGCTTGTGTGACACCTATTTTATAAAAATAAAGACGAATAAAAAGAGAAATAGAGAAAAAGAAATAAGCGTTTTTTTAGTTTTAAATTTTTTGAGATCCCTATCTTACAGAATAGTACGATAGGGGACTCAAAAGCGAAAAAAAAAAAAATTGCAAAAAAAAAAATTATAATGTTATGAAAGCCTACTCCATGCAATGCAACACTGTTAAAAGCGACGCCCGTACGTAGCACCGTAGAGGCTCTACGCCGTAGCACCGCATTATTAAAACGCTCGTAGCTCGTAGCGCCGTAGCACCTAACGCCCGTTTGATTATGCGATTTGTCCTACAAATGTATGTTTTAATATATATGGGTAAGATATATGGTAGGAGGTAATATGGTTTTACCGCTAATGTTTAAGGAAATTGTTTGGTGGTCTTGCTTAGTATGTCGCAGAAAAGAAACGACGCGACGTAGACGTATGGAAATTACTATGTTTTAGGGAAGTTTTACGAGTGCCCTTTTAGGGCCTATGTGAATAAAACAAATATTTTAATTTTAAACAAAATGATTACTAATCGTATGGTTTTTTAGAAGCAATGTCTCAGGGTGAAGAGCGCAGTGCCGTACAAGATTTTGCAGTGCCAAGTTCTGAGTGGCATTATAATTGTCCAGGGCCATGGGAATTGATCTGTTTATGTCTCGTAGTTATAAAAAATCCATGCACACAACTGCTTGGCAGCCCAATGTATGGATAAACAAGTAAATGTTAGTTTAAGAAATGGCTGAATAGATTTGGATGAAATGTATCATAAAAAGAGCCTAGTTAGACCACCATTTTGAGAGTAAGTGCCTCCAGAATGACTGGGAGAAAATGAAATTTAGCATTAAGTCCTTCTCGTACATCTTATTATTGGTATTCCAAAATATAAAATAAAATTAACAATCGTCGTAAATCCGCGTAAAAAAAAACGAATTGTGAGCTGGGTCATATAGTGGAATTAAAACTTCAACTAAAAATTATTTAAAAAAGTATTAAAAAAAAAAAACATAAAAGATATTTAAAAAAATATACGTAACGTAACTCTCTCCCTCTTTCTAACTTCACAAACTTATATCTCCCTCTCAACTTCCGTTCGCACACCAGATCACATTTTTCGTAACGCATGCATCAGCTTACTCCACTATTCAAGCGTGCGTAAAGAAATTTTACTTCAAAAATGACTTAAGATAATCTAAGTAAAGCTTAACAATTGAAAACAATAATTAATCCAAACAGCCCCCAATCGAGGATAATTAGAGGTAGACCGGATCTCTAATTAAGGAATCAGGGCTGGATCGCATAATTAAGTCTCTCTGTGTATTCAAAATGCAGATTATGCGTTTTTTTCTTCTTTGTGAGTCATTCCATTTGATACAATAGGAGTTGTCTTGATGAGGTACGTGGATGGGAAAATTATGGAGAAGGCATCTTAGTTTTTGACGTGACATCGTCTGATAAATCGATGAATGCCGGCTGCATGCACGAAAAAGTTGACACATTGTCCCGTAACGCTCATTGTACGCTTGCGCAGCATCTATCTCTCTTCTCTTCTTGACGGGTTAATTATTCTTGCATTTTAAAAATCTGATTACTAGTACAATTTCAAGTATTTATTCTTTTATAATTAAAAAATGATTCAATCTTATTCATAAAAATATGCAATCTTTTCATCAATGTTTTGTTATGACGTTGTCACGTTAAAATATCGTCCGTAAACCAACTTTACAGACAACCAACGTTTTTTTACTATGTAATGAGACGAGCAGGTCGTTCACTTTATGGTAATCGCCATGCCTGTCCAGCGACAGTGCCACCCAGAACGTGTGTGATGTGCCAGCGCTATATAACTAGTTAAATATTTTTTTAGTAATGGTAGGCCTCTTCTGCAAGAGACCGCCTGGGGAAGTTCCACACCTTTGCCAGATATTCATCCACCAAGCAGTAGTGTGCAAACATTACTGTGTTCCGGTTTGAAAGGCAAAGCGAAATTACTGGGCATGAGACTTTAGAGCCGATCTCTCAGGGTGACGAGCGCAGTGTGGCGCCGCGCAGGGTTATGGAATGCAAAGTCATGGGTAGCACTGTAACTGTTATGGGCAGGCGTAGCGCTTACTATCAGGTGAACGAATTGCTCGTCTCGTCATTCAGTCAAATAAATAAAGAACATAAAGGAACAGCGCAAAAACAACAACAGAGCCGCCAAAACAGCCTAAGAAACTTCAATACAAAAGACGGGAACAAGTTTATCAAAAGTGACGCAGCTTATTTTGAAGTCTCGAATGCCCTATCCACCCTTCCTTCCCCGTCCCTGTATAAAGCTATTCATTAACTGGGGAACAGTTTAATTCTCGTCAGGAGAAAGTAAATGACTCGTTGTAAGGCGCGCAGTTTTTAATTTTATGCCGTCATTTACCCTGAAATTTACCTAAGGTATTCTTTTTCCAGTTCCCCCTCAGCTTTGCTCGTTGGAAATCTCATCATTTCTTTACGACTGCGTAAGGAGGCGAGCAGGTCATGCTGGTGATGGTAAGCGCTTGTCTTTAGTAGCGGGATGCTTGTTAAATAATTTGCTAGGGACGAGCGCTGTGCAGTGCCGTCCAAGATTATGCAATGCAAAGTTCTGTAACTGTTGTGGGCGGGTGTGGCGGTTACCATCACGGTCATTAACTTTTGATGTAAACTGTGCCCACACAGAAGAAAACCATCATAGGTACTCAAATGAACATTATCTTGTTCATTCCACGTTTGGTTACAAACACGTGTTAAGAATTATTTTTTATTGTACTGTTATTAAGGTGCCTTGTGGTTTCCGGTGCCTGTACAAAGGTTAGTTACATTTTTATTTGTAACTAGCAACGGTCCGCGGTTTCGCTTGCGTACCTCCAGGCTTAGCGCAAGTGCTCCGCATTTTTTACCAGTTCAAAAACAGCGCATGACACGCACGAAAGTAAACTGAAAGTCGGTAAATACTAAATGTTTAACCGTGATTGCAAAGAAAAAAGCACACAAAGAATAAAGCACGTTGTTTTTCCCAAAATTTCCAATTTTCTGGCCAACTTTTCTTTTGTTATTTTTCGTGATAACCTGATAGGGACTATTATGAACAAATTAAAACTAAAAATTGCTAAATCGGTTTTGACGTTCTCAAGTTATGACATCATCATCATCATCAACCCATAACGTCCCACTGCTGGGCACGGGTCTCTCCTCATTTTCGTGAGGAGGGTAAGGCCATAATCCACCACGGGGGCCCAGTCCGGATTGGTGGATAACATACCTACCTCCGAAATAATTCTCGGGTAGGTATGTGGGTTTCCTCACAATGTTTTCCTTCACCGAAAAGCGAGTGACAATTACGTACATATGTTTTTACAGAAACACATTGGTACGTGCCTGCACTGGGCTTTGAACTCACGACCTTCTGATTGGAAGGCGGACGTTCTCCCACTAGTCTACCACTGCTTAGTTATGACATGACCAAGGGAAACAGGGATTCATTATTTCATTATAGTTATAAGAAGAAAAATATATAAAAATCCTCGAAATGATATCCCAGTCATCCCGGACATCTCGGGGACAAATATAAATATACTAACTCCGCCCCGCGGTTTCACCCGCATAGTTCTCGCTTTGTACCCTATTACCAAATTTTTGTTATAAACTATCTGCGTTCCAAAATTCATTTGAATCCGTTCAGCAGTTTTTCCGTGAAAGAGGAACAAACATCCATCCATCCATTCTCACAAACTTTCGCATTTATAATATCAGAAGGATAAGATTTATCCCAAGCTCCAAAACGAAAAAATGGTTTGAAATGTAAATTTTCTGCCATAATGCGATACGTTCGACTTTAATTCCAACATAGGATAAGATAAGTAACTGTGATCTACAGACAGATTTACGCATCTATGTGTATTATGTGCTATAATAACATGTATATATATATATACGGATAGTAGAATTACTCATTACCGGTAGCTTTAATATTGTATTTAGTGACTGGTTAACAATAATGTGAACCTTAATACGTAGGTGGATTAAGATAATGCTTCCATTAAAGATAATTGTAAAGGTAGGAATAAACAAGTCCCTCTCTCTTCTACTACGACTGGTAGAAAGTGCTCTTAGTATTAAGTCCGTCATTTCTATTAGCTATTTAAGCAAACAAAAATACTATTTACTAATAAAAAATATTTAAAAAGGTATGTCTTAAAAGATATTTTAAAAAATATACAAAACGTAATTCTCTCTCTTTTTTTCTTCACTAACTTATATCTCCCTCTCAACTTCCGTTCGCCTCGCCCGATCACACTTTTCGTAACGTATTCACCTTACTCCCCAAGTCAAGCGTGCGTAAAGAAGTTTTACTTCAAAAACATTTAACAATATATTTTTTTTTATAAAAGTGCTAAATAATAAACTGTTCCAACACTTTTTAGGGAAAATAAATAAGCACCAACTAACGGATGTTGAAACCGTTCTTTGACTTCCAAACTATCCGGAAACCTCTTGTTACCGAATCAAAATACAAAGCCACAGATAACTGAAAATAGATATCGCAAATGCCTATAGCTTAATATACGACTTGAAGACTTTGAGTATTCAATCAAGTACCATATAACCCACGTATGTTCAAGGCAAGAGTGATTAGGTATCTTCTAGGTAAGTGTGCTTTATCTCCGGCCCATATCTTGTTACCTATATTTCCTCTCGTGCCTGGAAAATTTGTGTCCCAGAAGTGGGAAATAGCTATTTATGATGAGAAAGTATCGTAAAATTTAAACCAATCGTCACACATTCTGTACCTCATGAAAGCTTGTGTTATAATCAACAGTAAGTTTTTTGTACAAAAAACTGTTTCAATTACGATAATTCGGTTACCTAGATGACATATTCTTTCCAGTTATTTTGGTTTAATAACCAAACTACTAAACTGATTTTGATGAAATTTCTATGGAACCATACTCTAAGTATATACTGTCAAATAAAGTAAACTCAAATGCCCAATAATTGAGAACCTTTTTTAAAAAAAATACTAAATTAATTACTGAGCTACAAGGTAAGTGCAACAACGCACTGATTTTGGGCATTATTTATTATTTATTTATGTAATATTTTATTGCACAGATTAAATAAATAGTACAAATGGCGGACTTAATGCTAAGAGCATTTTCTACCAGGCGTTTCGTTCTTTAAGCTTTTTTCTTTTATTTTCTATATCAATATCATGTAACGATATCTATTTACGGTAAACCTATGGATGGAGCACTCCACCGCAGTGTCAAAGAGATTTACATTGTATATTTTAATTTGCCATTCGCTGTATAAATGAAATAAACTGGAGTGGGGATGAAAAACACTTTTATCGCCGAACATGGCGACTCCAAATCTGGGGGTTGATGGTTTAAATCTTCTAAAACGCTTTGTGAAAACGAAGATAAGTGAAAATTGGATTACGACGTTGTTGATGTTGCTTGTAAGTAAGGTAGTCCCAGGGGGGTAACCACCTACTTATTCTTATTCCATGCAGTTCATTTTAAGGCCTTAAACTGAACGGCCTATATTGGCAACACACACTCATAAATGACAAACGTGAGATGAGGTCACTCAAAAATAGACTACAGAGAACGAGAGAGAAAGAGAACGAGATGGAGCTATATAAACTCCCATAAATGCAAACAAATTGTTCCGATCTCTTTGGATAAATGTCTCTGGTCGACTTATGAACGCTGAGCGATATTGGTGGTGACAGTTAGCAGGGCAGTTCAGTTTAAGGCCTTAAACTGGATGAATTGAACTGTTCGTGGTGAGGCACCAGGGTGTCAGAGTCTGCCAGGCTGCCCAAGGGCCTCTGACATGGCTTAACGACTGTTCATTAGTCGGAATTGACGGCTTAACGTGACCTCCGAAGCATGGAGCGGTGGAATCTGGACATAACTTACATACTTAGTGTAACATGGTCCGTGTTGTTCCTGATTCCCTAGATACAGGGAATTCTTGTTAGCGGTCAGGATGTATGTCCTGTGTGATTGTGGCGTGTTATTCTTAACTCGCTTTTATTAGCTTTACCTGTATCTATTTATCTGTTTAATAGAATCTTTGAAAATAAATTTCAATAACTTTAAGACCTCCGAATAACTTGAAATTTTGCACACGTATCAAGGATTAAATGTCAATTTATCAATAATTAAAAAATAATTATGACATTGAAAAGAAAAAAAAACGACTTCTAAGCGTCCGATTTACTTGAAATTTTACACACATATTGAATAATATGAAAAGGGGAACATTAATAAAAAAAAAATTGTTTATACTTAATAAAAGAAAGTTAATAAAAGGTGTTTTTATTTAGTTAATTTTTTTCTAATTTTTTTTTATTTTTTTTTTTATTTCGGCGTGTTCGTTGCCACGCTGCTAAGTAGCGGCTAAACGGATTATGATAAAGTTGGGTACCTATATGGATACGTTAGGGAATTACACATAAGATACATTTTTACGCGTATGAAGCCACGGGGCGCACCTAGTTTACAATAACTCCACGTAAAACGAGCTATATCCAGTAAAAGCTAGAAAATCCTATTAAGGCTGCGCTGCTGTATACTTTGTAAAGTCAGTGCGTGGACTTCCATGGATTTTTTAGTAATAAGACCTGACAGATGGGCCAAGATCGTCACACAATGGATGCCTGAAAAAGGGCGAAGGCACCGAGGCAGGCCAAGAAAACGCTGGCGTGACGATCTTGACACATATGAACCAAGTTGGTCCGACGTGGCAAACAATCGCGACATGTGGAAGGAGATGGACCTTTGCCCAGCAGTAGGACAGTATAGGTTATTAAAAAAACAAAAACCTGAGTTTTCAGTTTTTTCCATACTAATATTATAAGGTAGTAAATGTTGTTAGCGGTGATAGCCTAGTGGGAGAACGTCCGCCTTTCAAAGGGGCCGTGGATTCAATTCTCAGTGCGGGCACGTACCAATGCGTATCTAGTAAAACATATACAGGCTGTTCCACGGATATGCCACATGGAGGGAAAGTACCTTGAATATTCTAGATGGAACATGTTACTGAAAGAAGATATTATTTGAATTTAAAAAACAATTCAACTGCATTCATTGATATTTCAATAATACATGGTCGAATCGAGAATCGATCCCGTTACACGAGAAAAATAATCATGCTGTAGCTTTATGGTACCGATCGTAAGGCTTCATCATAAGGATTATTCATTGCTAAATAACATAGGGTCAGAAAAAAAAAAGAAAAACCATGACTTTTAACATTTTAATACAAAATAATCAATTTATCAACGCTCAAAATAAGTCCCTTCCTTTTTCTGAACAAAATTTCACTTCAAATGTTGCAGGAGTTAATTTTCTCTGATTCTGAAAATAATTTATATAAATAAATGTGTGTAGAAACGTTATTTCTATATGTGAGTTGTCATATCGGATTTTTTTGTACTTTTGTATGAAGGGTCCGGTCAAATGTAAGGTACTGGTCCTGGGGTACTGTGGAGGTATTGTGGAGGTTCTGTGGAAGTAATGGTCAAAGTTTGGGTACTCTGTGAGCAGTCTACGGGATAGTTCGTCGGTTAGTCCGCAGTGGGCCGCCCAAATTGCATCTAAGCTGATCCCGTGTTTATGGGGTCTAAGGTATGAGAAAAATGGAAGTTATCTTCATGGTAATTTTGGGTAGCATTGAATTTTTACATAACATTTTTTATTACTGGCAACTACCTTTTTCACAAGGCTTTATTAGCTTTACCATTATTTATTTATGTAACGATATAATTATATAAAACAAATAAAAAAAAAATTAATAAAAATTAATAAGTTTTTTTTTAAAACTAGTAGTAGAGTTAGAAGAAAAAAATATTCCAAAATAATTTTTCACAAACGATATTTTAAAAAATATACAAAAAGTATATGTCTCTCTCTCTTTCTATCTTCGTTAACATATATCTCCCTCTCAGTCTTCGTTCGCCTCGCTCGATCACATTTTTCGTAACGCATTCACCAGCTTGCTCCCCAAGTTAAGCGTGCGTAAAGAAGTATTACTTCCCAAAATAAAATAAAAAATATATTACAAATTTAAATTATTTTAATTTATTAAGGTGCAGGTGTTAGGGCACTGAGGGCACGCCAGCTAATGCTGCATCGTTTGCGCAGAAACGCCACAGTCACATTGTGACCTGTCCGGGGCGAGATAACCCCATTTAGTCAGGTTGCTCTTGCAGCGACCCGACCTCTATGAGGCTTCTGCCCCCGGCGTGGCAGTAGCCAATTACTGGTCCAAAACAATCTAGCCGTGGATCATCGACACGACGAAGAAGATAAAGATTTAATTTATTTTACACTCACACACACACACGAATCATTTTGGGTCAATGCGCCATCCTAGTACGTTAGTTTTTAACTTATAAATTACGTGCTTTATGTCCAATATAAATAAACACATTTTGATATAATCGCTTCAGCTTACAACTTGCAGTCTACATTAATAAGCGTAAGTGGTGGCGGTTATCGGCCTCTCCAAATTGCAATATTAATATCAAAAGTGGTCAAGTACTTCAAAGGTAATGAATTAATATTGTGTTGTCATTAGTTATTAATAAAATAATTATTTGTGGTATTATGGTACATTATATTTAGAGTAGAAAACATTTTTAGTGGAAGTATTTGAATATTCTATTCTATTCTACTAATATTAAAAATTTGAATTTTTGTATCTCTGAATGTTTGTTCCATCACGCAAAAGCAGCTGAACAGATTTGGATGAAATTTAGCGCACAGGTAGTTTATTACTCGGTTTCAAAACTCAAAACTCTTACTTCAAATTTTTTTTTTATTTGACTGAGTGACGAGACGACCAAGTCGTTCATCTGATGGTAAGCGGTATGCCTGCCCATAACAGTCACCACCAGAACCCAACCAAGGTAACAAGGTAAGGTAAGTTTTGTGGGTAAGGCACGTTTATGTTGGTAGGTAAGGTAGGCATTTATTTAAGTGGCTATCCTCATCCCCTCTGATAATACCCTAATTTTCTTGTAAGTTATTTGAATCGAAAACAAAAACGTATCAAAATCTCATCAACCCTTAATAACTACCCCGATTAAAATTAGAATCCTCTAATTAACACTTCGAAAAAGATAAAAGCCGACAACCCCAATTGCAAAGAACCCAGAACGTTTTCATCCCTATTATTTTACATTACAAAATAAATAAGCTATTACCACCGCTGGGGCTAATTCTCCTTAATTCGATATTATCTCTATGACAGGATTTTTTAATTATTATCTCGCCGTTTTGAAAGAGGATTATTTTTGGCATTACTAGTCACCCGGCCTTACACATTTGGAGTCATAAAATTTACATTAAAAGTATCTAGAAACTGATAATGAGTTCCGGTTTGAAGGGCACTATTTCCAGCGAAATTACTGGGCGTATGAGACTTTAGAGCCGATGTCTCAGGGTGACGAGCGCAGTGCAAAATTATGCAATTGAATGTTCTGGGTGGCATTTTAACTGTTATGGGCAGGCGTGGCGCTTACCATCGGGCGAACGACTCGCTTGTCTTGTAACTCAGTCAAATAAAAAAAGATTAAAAAAAAACGAAATGTGTGCTGGGACACATAGTAGTTTGACAAAAAAATATTTCTAACAAAATTTTCACAAAAGATATATTAAAAAATATACGAAACGTATATGCCTCTCTCTTTCTATCTTCACTAACTTATGTCTCCCTCTCAACTTCCGTTCGCCCCGCGCGATCACATTTTTCGTAACGCATTCACCAGCTTACTCCCCAAGTTAAACGTGCGTAGAGAAGTTTTACTTCAATAAAAAATTAAACAAATTTTAGAATATAGATTATGTCGCAGAACGGAGGATAGCCCCCAAGGGGAAAGCTTCTTTAATGTCAAGATAGATTGATGACGTCACTTCCGCGATTATGTCCACTTTTGCAAATTAAAAAAGTTACTTTTTCGCATCCGGTCAGGGGTGACGAACTTTTTTGTGGCGCTCGGATTTTGTGATAAGACAGGAAAGTTTTCTTTACATTGCTATAAATCTCCATGAGAAAGGTTGGTGATACCTTTATATACAGGATGTTAGAGCAAACAATTTGTACACGGAAAAAAAGGTTATTTTTTTATGGTAACAGATTTATTTTACCCGACTGGCCAAACGGAGGACATCAGTATTTCATCTTTGGACTACTTTTCTATTTTTAATTCTTCTCCCAGATGGTAAGCGCCTGTTTTTGTCTATTTATCCAGCCTGCATGGCGTAAGGTGGTGTTGATTTGATGAGCAAAGAGTGTGATGGATCTGTGTAAACTACGGCTACTTCTTCTAAGTGTGGGTGTTTGTAGGACCATGGTCCTCGTAGTTCCTGAATCCCTACAGTTACAGTTACAGTTGTGGACTACAGTTAGAGTTCATGACCTTTGTATGAAAAACACTTTCGACCTTTGTTTGTTTGTGTTCCAGTGTAAAGGGCACTGTTTCCAGTGAAATTACTGTGCATTTGAGACCTTAGAACCGATGTATCAGGGTGACGATGTTCGCAATGAGGATGACGATGAATGCAATGTTCTCAGTGGAGCTGTAACTGTTATGGGCAGGCGTAGCGCTTACCATCAGCGCTTGCTGCACTGCGTTCGTCACCTTTAGACATCAGCTGTAAAGTCTCATATGCCCAGTAACCTTGTCAGAGGTAGACAACCCTGATACACTGTAGGTACCTACACTCGACTAAAATATTGTTTTTCCAAAAATCTGGAAAAGATAGAAGTTCGGCACGACTTCTCATATCCCACAGTAACAGGAAATTTATTTTTTGTGTCGTAATTTCCGGCTTTTAATACTGTCAGGCTGTTTCTGGAAATCTGAATGAAGCGGATTTACTTTTAGACCGAGAGATGGCGTCGAAATGATTACATTACTTTATCATTTCGATGAAAAATAAAAATGTAAAAACTTGAAAATTATATTTCTGTAAACCAATATTATTTAGCTTACAAAATTTTATGTTGTTTTTCTGCTTAAAGGGTGGTATGGTATCGTTAGCTATCAGCCTACTATGAACGTTAATTGGGGTTTATTTATTAAATACTAGCAGCGTCCCACGGTTTTACCCGTGACAACTGTTATCCCACAGAAGCCGTGAATATTTACGAGGTAAAAAATATGATATGTTCTATTACAAAACTTATGGTATGTGTTTACTAAATTTCATCGGTTCAGCCGTTCCAGCGTAAAGTGGAAACAAACACACATAAACACACACACATAAGTATTATTAATGTTATAGTAAGATAAAAAAGCATAATTTTTTTTACTCAAAATTTTATTAAGGAACAAATTAAGGCTGTTATCTGATAAGAAATATTGGCGTAGTTTCGTATGCAGCTAGCTCTTAGACTAGGTACCTATTCTATCTGACGTTTCATCAGGGAAAGTGTTATCAACATAATATGAATATTTCGGAGGGTGTTTCTTGTTTACTGGACGATTTTGATAAGGAACGCTGATAAGGGAGCGAAAGGGAAGGTTCAGTCCGATTGGGTTGAGCTGTTCGATACGAAAATAAATGAGAAACTCAAATAAATTATATTTTTTGGATACTATTACCTCCCTTTGTTATTTTAATAGTATAGCTTAGTTGGATGTGTGGTCAGATGCCACGCAGTTGCAGGCTCGAACCCAATGAAAATTAAAAAATCAGATTGAAGTTTCGGTGAAAAATAACACTTTTGTTATAGCCTTGGTGGCGAAATTATGAAACAAGTCATTAATGCAGAGCAGAGATTCTAACCCGGTGACGACGGATTGTGATTCGGGCAAAACCCCTCTCAAAAGAAGTTATTCGTTTGTTTATCAAATGCGGCAGTGCCAGCCTCTAGTATCAGAGCTTGTCAGGCTGCCCAAAGGCATCTGACGTGGCTCAACGACCTACCAATCTATTACAAACTGGGCCGACGGCTTAACGTAACCTTCGAAGAACAACATAACTTGCGCCTGAGGTTTCGAACCCAGTTTATTGGCATGCAAAGCGCACATATTACTACCACCTGACAACCGACACACTGAAAAGAAAAGGGTACAGAACCTATTCTGAAGTTGAATAATACAGTACAACCTAGATAAGACGATGCATTCGTAACTACATAGGCACAGGTAAAACCAGTAACAATCCATATCACGTCTAAGTGCCACCAACTGTCAAACACGTGCATCGACGTGACAATGACAGTGTCGTTATCTCGCCGGCGTCACGCGACGTCACGCGTCGTGTCATAGTAGAACCATATCAGTAGGTAAACTGGCATAGTTGAGCGGTGTTGGTAAACGGTTTCCGGCGACATTTTAATAACTAGTGGTAAGTCAAAATTGCAATCTCGATGTTTTTTTTTGCACCAATATATAATAGAATAGAAAACTCTTTAAATCTCTCTTTATTCTCTTGAATTTTAGATTTTAGTCTGATTTTAAGTTACCAGTAAATTTTAATCGCTCCGTTTAGTAGTTTTAACGTGTATTGAAAAGAAATAGACCAATACCGTTTAAGAAAGGCCAAAAGTCGTGTTCAGTTCATAGAAGAAAAAAATATTTTCATTGAATAAATAAAATTTAAAAGACACTTTTTAGACACAAAGAATTATTGAGTAAGTATTTACTGCAAAATTATTAAATACATAGAAAATTCGTGATCATTTTACCTTTGAGTCACAGCCGTCGTTATACATTAACTATCATAGATTGAATTTAAAAAAAAAAGCTTTTACCAAGATGTACCACTGAAGCATTCAACTGTACTGCGTCACAACGGAGCTAACTAGCAACGTTGCCTCAACTGAGTGGAGAGAGGTGTATTCTGGAAACCTGGATGCAGTAGTTTCTGGCCTAAATACTACTGCATTTACGCATTATAAATACTTACATGACTTAAACGAATAAACATTTGAAAAGTAGGAAAAAAACATTAATATTTCTAACAATCTATAAACCAAAATCTAAAAATTTAAACGGTAGTTTATCTAGATTTTAGTTTTAAATATATTATTTAATTATTTAACAATGGTACAAATATTATTGTAGCTATAAAGACAGGGATGGCGTTTAGGGGTGCGGGCCAGGTAACCTCCACGAGTGCCCGGCTGTTGTTCGTCCCTCTTGATGCGTTGCATCCGGAGGGAAGAGCAGCAGCTGGGACGGTGCACCCTGGGGTTCGGTCAGCAATTCTCCTAGGGGAATTGGTGGCCGTAGCAAATAACCTGGCGAGAAGAGGTCCTTCGCGTGTCCCTCTGATCAGCAGGGGGCACAGTGAAGGACCACAACGAGGACTTTTGGGCCGCGGATCGGGGGGTCCAACGCCCAAGTCAGAAGTCCCGAGCTGAGGTGACATTTATTCTGACACAACGAATACGTACAAATCGATAAAACTTACAAAAAAATTACACATAATGAAAATAAGTGTCGAAGCCATAAATTTTGTCCTGAAAAAATCGCGGTTCAAATAGCCAACAAAACTTAAATCCGCTCTCATAACGTTAAATAAAAATATATTGGCGTACTCCAATCCTAGTCCTGCTTACACATCGCTCTCGATAATTCAATCACTCTCGAAAAATGTAAAATTCATTTGAAAAGCCGAAGCATTGTTAGACGTCTGTAACTCGACGACTACTGCATCGTTTTGTTGGCCTCGTAATAAGCCCGCATTGTATCGAGTCGAGAGCGAATGGATCGGTCGATAGCTCGAGAGCTCTCAGCGGGCCCAGGGATCAAGTAATTGGATACACAGAATACTGCTATACGTTATTCTGTGACACAGTTTGGGACGATGACGGTAATTTGCCTGAAATAATCAACAATTAAATACATAAAAAAATTGTCGTAGTCAGTAATCAATATTCACAAAAGGGCACTCGTGAAAGTTCACCGATTGTACCATCGGATTCGGATGTCCAACCGAGAAGAACCGGCAAGAAACTCTTTGGGTAATTTTGTTCAATCTGTGTTCTTAATGTTCAAATACATTGATGATGATAAAACTAAGTAATAAGATAATTAGTCGCCTGAAGGCGCTTAAGCAGTTTGATCCCAGGCATCTTTGTCATTAATAAAATAATTATAGGGGCGAAGAGTGTCTAAATATTGTGCGGCACTGCGTTTGTCACCCTGAGACACTTCATCAACAACTCATATCATCCCACTGCTGAGCACAGGTCTCCCCTCACTTGCCATAATCCACCACGGGGGGCCCGGTCCGGATTGGTAGATAACATACCTAGCTCAGAAATAATTCTCGGGTAGGTATGTGGGTTTCCTCATGATGTTTTCCTTCACTGAAAAGCGAGTGATAATTACGTACATTTTTTTTAAAGTAATCTTGAGAAATCATCGGTCTAATTTCTTAACGTAGCGTAGATACCGATAAGGCCAGATTCATTAATCTCACTCAAACACTCTTTCAAGAGCACGCCCCATCAATTCCAACTTTAGTACTTAGGGTCTAAAATATGAATCCTGACTTAACCCTGTCCCCAAAACCTGCGTAACAACAACACTGTAGTGGTAGGGTGACCATCGGTCATTGATAAGGCATCATTATTATAGAGACATTTTTTGTATTTCATTACAATCCTACCTAAGCCTATTAATTACTGTTTCCAGTGAAATTACTGGGCATATGAGGCTTTAGAGCCGATGTCTCAGGGTGACGAGCGCAGTGCGTCGCGCAGGATTATGCAATGCAAAGTTCTGGGTGGCGCTGTAACTGTTATAGACAGGCGTAGCGCTTACCAACAACTTAACAGCTTAACAACTTGGTCGTCTCATCACTCATATTAATAAAAAAAATTAAAAAGAATGTTCTGATGCCGAGGATAGAAACAACCAATGTGATCAGCGAAACGAAGGTTAGTAAACCTTTTTTCACCAACAACGATTCCCCTATCATCCCAGCAGCGTGCAGGCTTTCTAAGAACCTCTTATAATGTTGTTGTGAAGAGTTTAGGAGATAGCGGGCGGGACGAGCTGGACAGCTTCTGGAATGGCCCCAGAAGTCTGTGAGCCGAGGGGAATGGAAGGAGGGGAGGCCTTTGTTCTGCACTGGGATGAGCATGGCTGAATAATAACAATAATTACCATTTATAGCAAGTATTTGGTCTGGCTCTTGGTGTTTTTAGTCCTCGTATTTCCTGATTTCCTAGATTCAGGAAATCCTATCCTATTACCCCCTTAAACGTAAAATTTCTAATGTCATATTTATGTATATCTAATCAAAAGCTTATAAAATAAGTTTCAAGTTTCTAGCTTCAAAAATAACAAAACTTCCATCCCCTATTTCAATCCCTTACAATCCTTTTTTTTGCATTTAAAAGTAGCATAATATGTCCTTTCTCAGACTATCTCTGTACCGAATTTCACTTAAATTAGTTCAGTAGTTTAGGCGTGAAAGCGTAACAGACAGATAGACAGACAGACAGACAGACATAGTTCCTTTTGCATTTATAATATTAGTAGGATGGGAAGTTGAATAAATAAAATCTCTTATATGTCGTAGACATGGCCACCCTGCCCACTCGATAGTTTTTACACGTACCGCGCGGAATGTCAAGAGACCGTTAGCTCCACGTTGGCGAAATAACTTGACGCGTGTAGTTTTTGTAGTTTTTACTTGCTAGGATTTCAGAGCTCTACGAAATAGGTGTGCCGGGACGGAATATTTTTAAAAATGTATGAGTTATACTTTATTTTGTAAGGTACAACCAACAATCTTACGAATAGCTTTTTGTGGACACTTTCTACTTAACTCTTCGTCGTCTCTCCTCCGTTCGTTTCTTTCTTCATTAACATAATTTTAAAAGTTGACATTTTAAATGATATATAATTAAATTCATTTGGTGGGGATTTACATTTGATGCTTGGTATTTTATTTAGTATTTCTTTTTTTTTTTGTAATAACTGGGATATCATTGTTTTTTTTTCGGGCATCTCTTCAAAATTTGCACGCATGATTAGGCTTAACAATTTAGTGCATTAACTTGGAATTTTTATAAGATCTTGCATGCATTGGTATTATCATTATTGTGTTTATTTATTTGACTGATTGACGAGACGAGCAAGATGTTCACCTGATGGGAAGCGCTACGCCTGCCCATAACAGTTTATGCAAATAAATGTATATTTTAGCTTCTCTTTCCTTAGGTTTTCATTTCTTTTTTATCTTTTTCATATCCATTTTTTGTGTTTTCTCGCGAAGGTGGTGTTTGAAGGTGGTCAACATGCTCAGCTTCAAATGGGATTTATTTTTTGTACAATGAAAAGGGCACATCCTTACTTATATTATAAATGCGAAAGTAACTCTGTCTGTTGCTCTTTCACGCCTAAACTACTGAACCGATTGAAATGAAATTTGGTACAGAGATAGTGTAGAGCCTAGGAAAGGACATAGGGTACTTTTTATCGCGAAAAAAGCATTGTAAGGTTTTGAAATAGGGGATGAAAGTTTGTATGGAAGTTTCGTCATTTTTTAAGCTAGAAGCTTGAAATTAATTTAATAGGGTTTTGATTAGATATAAATAAAATTGTCATTCAAAGTTTGTAAAAATTTACCCTTGAGGGGGTAAAATAAATATAGGGGATGAAAGTATGAATGGAAATATGTAAGGTTTTGGCTAAACCACTGCGCCGATTTAATAAATTATTTCACTAATGGAAAGCTACATTGACAGCGAGTAACATAGGCTATATTTTATCCCCATATTCCCGCGGGAACAGGAACTACGCGGGTGAAACCGCGGGGCGCAGCTAGTTTATATATATATCTCAGTTAGCAGGTCGTCCATGTACTGGTAAGCGTCTTGTTTCCCATACCGATTACAATGCCACTAACAACTTTAAATTGCATAATATTGCACTGCACGGCACTGCACTGCGTCACGTCACCCCGAGAGATGAATTCTAAGTTTTAATAATAGATTGATTTCATATTTAGAGAAATTGCTATTCAAACTTGTACGACACTTTTTCTCTGTTCTCTATAGGAAGCACTTTATTTTGAAATATCTTAACAATATTGTGTGACATATTATATTTTATTTATTTATTTATTTAATATTTTATTGCACAGATTAACTAACTAGTACAAATGGCGGACTTAACGCTAAGAGCATTTTCTACCAGTCAACCACCCATAGTGATTTCGGAATTTTCGGGAAGTGATGTCTAGTTTTTAAGTTTTCTTTGTTCTGTGGTGTTTCAATAAAGAGTTTATCTATCTATCTATCTAATGTCGATATATTTAGGAAATATCCTTCAATTATTGCTGTCACGGTCCCCCTACCCTCTCACTTCCGGCGGCGGCATCAATCAATCGGTAATGACGTCACAGGTTCAGAAAAAAAAAAAAAAAAAAAAAACAGTTCCGCGCCTCCTGTTTTTTTACCTCCCCCCCCTTACCCCCACTTCTGTCACTTTTGGACAAGTTTAATGATGTTCTCCGGATGTACAGACAGATATATCGTATAGTTTCAAGGACGGGGGTGAGTTAAGGGGAGAAATGAAGTTGTTTTTACTTGCGTTTGGTGCTTTTAATAAGTTTCGGCTTTGTTCGATTTGTGCATTTAGCCTGTGTCAAGTGTATTATGATATTTATATTTTTAAGGTACCGTACCTCAAAAAAAAAACGAAAAAAAAAACAAAATCAAAATCGGCTCATCCGTTCGGGAGCTAGGATGCCACAGACACACACACACACCCAGAGAGAGAGAGATATGTCAAAATTATAACACCCTGTCGTTTTTACGTCGGAGGTTAAAAAAGAAACCACTATAACTAGGATCGCTTTTTTGTCCGTCTGTCTGTCTGTATGTCTGGCAAGACCTTTATCTCAGGAACACGTAGAAGAATCATGTTTATTGGACACATTTCGCTGGAAACAGTGCCCTTCAAAACGGAGCACAGTAATGTTTGCACGCTCTTTGCGGATTTTATTAAAAATGTGGTCTTCCATTTCCCACAGAGTGAAGCCACATGCAGATGCTAATAATATTAATAAAAGAAAATAATAAAATAAAGAGGACCAAATTCGATATTTTCTGCGAGCGGCGAGTGTATGGAGCACTATTTTGTTTTGCCAGACCGAACACAATGTCGCTAGGGTTGGCACGCTTTAATAAGTTAATTTTTAGTAATGTCACTGTTTTTAACACCCGACGCTAAAACGATGGGGTGCTATAAGTTGATGTGTCTGTGTGTGTGTGTATGTTTGTGGCATTGTAGCTCCTGAACGGATGAATCGATTCTGATTTAGTTTTTTTTTATTAATAAAATAACAATATTCAAACTCAAACCATAATCAGTTCAGCATTAGTTTAGTAGATCATCATTATTTGATTTAATTTTTATTTTTCTCTATGTATGTGAGACTTAAGTGTTTGATTAGTAAAAGTGCATTATTTTTGCCAACATGCATTTTTTTTATAATTCTGTCAAGTGCCACCCCTACACTACATGTGCTGTCGCGACAGAACGCCTGACACCGCCGCGCCCGCTCCGTTTTGCTAAGCGTGAATTTGCTGTCAAACTGTTAGTTGTTTTGAATATGCACATTTTTACAAATAAAACATTTAACTTTTGACAAACAGAACTGGCAGACTGTGCTTCGAAATGTGCATAGTTTTGTGTTGAATTATTTTGTGCTATTAGCAAATAATATGACTTGTTGGGTAACCACGTACTTATTCTTATTCCATGCAGTTCATTTTAAGGCCTAGATTGGCACCACACACTCATAAATGACAAACGTGACGTGACGTCGCTTAAAAATAAACTGAATAGAATGAGAGAGAAAGAGAATGAGATGGAGTTATATTAACTCCCATAAATGCAAACAACTTGTTACGATTTCTTTGGATAAATGTCTCTGGTCGACTTATGAACGCTGAGCGATATTGGCGGTGACAGTTAGCAGAGCAGTTTAGTTTAAGGCCTTAAACTGGATAGTTTTAACTGTTCGTGGTGAGACCCCTGGTGTAGAAGTGACAGCGATACGTGAGAGCGTGACAGATATATTTATGTAAGTTCCTGCGGATCACATGTAACGGACTATAAAAAACCGTCATTTATTTAAATTAGAATTTTGAAGTACCAACTTTTTGTGTAAATTTAAATTTTCTAGATTATTTAAATTATCCTTTGGGATTGAAGAAAATCTCGAGAAAAGTAGCTCAAAATCGTATCTAAAATATGTATTTGAATCATAACACGTCTAGACAAGTGTACTGGGGGCTAGCCCGCGTTCTGAATACATTATAATACTAGCTACGTCCCGTGGCTGCGCTTGCATTTTTTCGTTTTAGTTTTTGCATTTCGTCGTGATGGCTGTCATGGCTAAAGTTTATGATGAGCCTACAATGTGGGTTCAATGTCTGCGCAGGGTAAATATTTGTGCGAAGCCAAGGTAATTTGCTTAGATTTTAGTTTTTCGCGGAATAGTATTATTGTACCGAATTTAAAAATAACAGCAACACTAAGCACATACACACACACTTAGACTCATCATCATCATCATCATCAACCCATAACGTTCACTGCTGAGCACGGGTCTGCCTCGCTTTCGTGAGGAGGGGGCCACGGGGGCCCAGTCCGGATTGGTAGATAACATACCTACCTATCTCCGAAATAATTCTCGGGTAGGTATGTGGGTTTCCTCACGATGTTTTCCTTCACCGAAAAGCGAGTGATAATTACGTACATATGCTTTTTACAGAAACACACTGGTACGTGCCTGCACTGGGATTTTAACTCACGACCTTCTGATTGGAAGGCGGACGTTCTCCCACTAGGCTACCACCGCTTAAACTTACACCGTACACTTCTATATAACAAAATCTGCAACACGTATGCGAAACCCGTGAACCACCGAAGTCTTTTGAAACCAAAACATGAAAAGCAAAAACCCCGTCGAGTTTCAGGGATATTTTCATCCGTCGCTGAAAATCGCGTAAAAGGAGTAATTTAGTGTTAATTGCTCGCGTGGGGCCTTTGATTTTTCAGGAGCTATAGACAGAGGTGGCTTAATGTATGCATTTGCTAATATATTGATGCTTTGGGATTTTTAATGGATGTTTAGGAATCCCTTTTTGATAAATATTTAACACCGTCTTTTTTTTTAATGAGGCTTTTTGGTCTGCGATTTATTTGTGCGGGTGTGAATTTAGATTTAGATTAGAAAACTTTAGTGTAGTGAAACTTTTTTATCGACTTAAGGGAGAAATTTTATAGCAATTGTCACACTTTTCTGTTATAGTCGACTGACACGTAAGAGTTGACACTTTGACATGAAGGTTTGTTGAAAGAAGTTTGAAATAAGACAAAAAGGTCGGGAGTAAGAATTCATCATATAGTATACAAAGGTTTAAAAACAAAAACACGTTATTCGACATCCATTACACGAATTTTTTTCATGTTTTTTTGACATGTTTTTTTTTGCTAAGGCCGGAATCCTAAAGGCTGACATGGAAGCAAGCCGGAACTCCTCAAAAATACATTTTTCTTTCGCTTGTAATGTTTTAATAATGCTGTCTTGCGGGCGTAGCGAAAATATGGGGTTTGATAGTGTGGAAGAGGCTTTAATGCTAAAATAAAACTGCATAGTCTTATCACGTTCACTGCTGAACCGTTTTACTTTTTTTGGCTCTTTTGCAAATCTTCACACAACGTGTGTGTTTACTGTTTACCGGCGCTGTTTCGTAACTAAACTCAATCAGCTGTGCGGGCGCACACAACTGGTGTGATAAAATTGACAATACAGCGGGTTCGCACGCCAGGCGTGTTTACGCTTGCCGTAAAATTATAAAAACACTGACGTGTGTGTTTTCGGCAATGAACGTGTTATTCACATGGGCCCTACCAGGGCACTTATGGAAGTTCATTGACTCTACCACTGGATTTGGAATAAATCCAATTGAGAAGCACAGGCGAGAAAACCGATGGATAATTGTTGACGCTGCTACAATCTTGACATCATCATCATCAACAACCCATAACGTCCCACTGCTGGGCACGGGTCTCCCCTCACTTTCTTGGGGAGGATTAGGTCATAATCCACCACGGGGGCCAGATCCGGATTGGTGGATCACATACCTACCTCCGAAATAATTCTCAGGTAGGTATGTGGGTTTTCTCACGATGTTTTCCTTCACCGAAAAGCGAGTGATAATTACGTACATATGTTTTACAGAAACACATTGGTACGTGCCTGCACTGGGATTTGAACTCACAACCTTCTGCTTGGAAGGCGGACGTTCTCCCACTAGGCTACCACCGCTTGACATATCGCAATCTTGACATTTCTTACAAATCTTCTAGTAGGTAAATTTGACATAGCAATTTATTATTTACTAGCTGCGCCCCGCGGTTTCGCCCGCGTTCAGTATTATCCCACAGGAACTGTTAATTTTTACAAGATAAAAGTTGCCTATGTGTTAATCCAGGTTATAAAATATCTGTGTGGCAAATTTCATCAAATACTGTTCAGTAGTTTTTGCGTGAGAAAGGTTAGGTTAGGTTCTCTTGCGAGAGAAAGAGTAAAAAACATCCATCTAACCTCACATATTTTTACAAAAATTAGACATTACCAAAAATACAAAACACAAACAAATTTATACAACAAACAAACAACAGAATAAATACAAATTCTCTTTTTTTGTTTCTCCTTTTTTACCCATTTTTATTTTGTAATTTTCTCATAAATTTGTAATTTCCCAAGTCTCCTCCACACTTTACCAGCTCCCCCGCACCTTTTACACGGACATGTCATGAAATTCTCATTTGCCCGGTTTGTCCTCGAGCGGCGATATTATCCACTGTTTTACTTCGTCTTCCCCAATTTTACAGTTTTCTACCGGGAATAAAAATAATATAAGATTGGGATGAAAATAGAGATATATAAAAAAACATTTTTTTTTGCAATTTAATGCTTAGATTTTGGTGTTTGTAGGACCATGGTCCTCGTAGTTCCTGATTGCCTTGATACAAGAAATTGTAGTTACCCCTAACTACGATTTCAGGATCTATTTAGATATTTGTCCCAGCATAGTTTTCCCACTGGTGGGCCAGTTAGGAATACACCAAATATAGTAGCCCTGTTCGAGAATAATAATTTATTAATCAAATAGGCATCATAACCGCGGAAGACGTTAATATGTAGTAGGACTTACAGAAAGGACACTCCACCCCGCGCAACACGCTTCCCCGCACCTCTACCCACAATCCGGAGGTCAATCGAAAGAACAGAACAGTTAAATCCATCCAGTTTAAGGCCTTAAACTAAGCTACCCTGCTACACCTTCCGGCTGGTGCAGGTGCTTACGGGGCATGGGTGCTTCGGGAAGTACCTGCACCGCATAGCCGGAAGAGAGCCGACACCCAAGTGTCACCATTGTGGCTGCGACGAAGACACGGCGCAGCATACGCTTGAGGAGTGCCCGGGCTGGGCAAGCGAGCGCCGTGAACTCGTCGCAGCAGTGGGGGCCGACCTCTCGCTCCCGACCTTGATTAAGTCAATGGTCGGGGACGAGAGGTCCTGGCAAGCCGGAGAAACCTTCTGCGAAGAGGTGATGTCGCAGAAGGAGGCTGCAGAGCGGGAACGGGAGATCACCTCCGAACTTCCCCTCCGCAGCCGGCGAGCGGGGCGTCGAAGAAGAGTATTCTTCAACGCCCTGCTCCGGCCCCCATAACAGAGGCTTGGGCGGCGGACCGGGTGTACGTCCGCCGCCCACTCGTATGCCTCGAGGCGGCGCGCGCGGTGTTCCCGCGCGCCACACTCACAAAGTTAGACGGAGTGGAGCACTCCTCTCCACTCCTACCAACGGGATGGGGTTCTCCCTTGAGGACCAACGCCGTCGGGGCTGCGGAAGTCCACTCTCGCACCCGTAGCCCCGACAACAAAGGCGTCCCGGTGGAACACCCTGGGGTTTAGTGGGTATACCCGTCAGACTGGCGGGGGAGTCCCACATAACCACCCGGCCCTCACCCGGGTCTGGTGGTATGCGTAATTGCATTCCCCAGGTAAAAAAAAAAAAAAAAAAAAAAACCCTGCTAACTGTCACCACCAATATCGCTCAGCGTTCATAAGTCGACCAGAGACATTTATCCAAAGAGATCGGAACAATTTGTTTGCATTTATGGGAGTTCATATAGCTCCATCTCATTCTCGTTTTCTCTCATTCTCTGCTGTCTATTTTTGAGTGACGTCACGTCACGTTTTTCGTTTATGGGTGTGTGGTGCCAATCTAGGCGGTTCTGTTTAAGGCCTTAAAATGAACTGCGTGGAATAAGTATAAGTACGTGGTGACCCCCCTGTTTATATCTAGGCCTAGTAATGTGCAAACGTCAGCACACTGCAATTGGGTATTGTATACGCATTTTGTATGAGTGATGAGATTTGTATGAGTTGTCAAATAAGCTTTTGTATGAAGTGTCCGAAGTATGCCATAACTGAAGTTGCTGAAAGCAAAGTTGCACCGCTCTGGTACCTGCCGCAATTTCCGGCTCGGCGCCGGAAGCGACAGTTTGCGCGCCAACTCATGTTTCCGGTTTACTTCCAGGATAATGGACGTATTAATAGATTTGGGGAATACTTAATAATAATTACCCTTAGGGTCTCAAAGGTGAAAGGTTATTGATTGTTTGAGTTGGAGGATTTTGAATAGGTATCTACCCACCTGCTGCTTGACAGGGTAGATATTGGGTCTCTTGCCTGTCCTTCTATAGGCGTAATTTTAAATCTGTTTTAATGTAAAAGAGATTTTGAATAAGCTAATTAGTTTTATAATTAATTTTTTTAAGTATGGTTTTTTAAATTCTGTATAAAAAAAATGAAAAAAAAATGTTTTTTTTTTTTTAATGTTGAAGTGGTAAACAACCTGGCGGCATGTATGATGGTAAACGGTTCACTGTCTGTTTGCGCCGTTTTGACAGCTAAACGGCTGAACTGATCTTGATAAAATTCCGTATGGAAATAGTTTGAAAAGACAGTTTTTTTAATTGCAAAAATTTTGGTTCCATTTCCGTGTTGAATTGAGTTGGAATTTTGCATGCCCGTTAAGTTCCAATGACAATACAATAAGATGGTGATTTCGAGCTGATCTGATGATGGAGACGGAAGGTAGACAATGTAACTTTTCAATGACTTTTACTAGATTGATGGTGTTTAGGCACATTTTGATCAGGTTGCAGTATCGAATACGAATTCCTAGTGTTATTCCAGAATACTACCTATTATTAACATCAAAATCCGTTTAGCCATCACGTAACAGGCCGGGTTCTGATAGACGGTCATTTGCCTCAACTTCCGGTTTGGAGCCGGAAGCAGCCGTTTGCACGTCAACTCGTTTCCGGTTCCCTTTGATGGTAATTTTGGTTTATAACGGTAGGTATAGAAATCATATTGGGCAGGTAAATAGTCAGGTTTGGTTTCAAGTCCAAAACGTTGTAAATTGGTACATAATCATGATCCACCAATCCAGACCGGGCCCCGTGGTGGATAATGGCCTAATCATTCTCATGATTGTTCCGTGCTCAGCATTGGGCAGATATGATGGGTTGATGATGATGATGGTGATGAATGATTATTCTAGTTCCTGATTCCATGGATACAGGAATCTCATGTTCAGGGTCAAAATCTATGTTTATAATCGGAACGCGTCGTCCCACTAATATCACAAATGCGAAAGTTTGTGTGTGTATATATTTATGTGTGTGAATCTGTGAGTGTGTGTGTTTGTTTCTTGTCATCTCTTCCGACTGAACAGATTTTGATGGCGCTTGGTTCATAATTACTTTACGTCCTCGAATAACATTTAATTACTTTTGATCGCACAAAAGCAATGTTTTCTATGGAATATTAATTAAAAACGTTAATGAAACCACGGGCGCAGATAGTTATGGATTATACTTTATTATTGCAGTTTTTTTTCTTAAGCAGACCATTTGCCTAAAGGTAAGCGCTAATACAAATTATAACTCCACGAAACTATCAAGCTATCCTAAAAAGTATACCGATCCTGAATATATATTTGTTTTAATCAAAAAGTATTTCAAAGTCTAGGGTTTTCGAAATTTCGATGCAAAATGTGTGTACTTAATATAACTTTAGATTCTAAGTCAGTCAATATTAACCTTATTGTTTTAACTTTAAGAGCCAAAACTAATTTCCAAAATCAAATAGAAAATCTAACAGAAAAACACTAGATTTAAACAACCAATGGAAAATTTCGATTTGTGTTTCAACAATGAAAACACACGGGTTGAAAGAACACATGTTTGAAAGGTCAATTTCAGAGTCAAAATAAAAAAAAAATTCTTTGTCCTTTATTTTTATCATTTTTCTTTTTCATTATTTTTTTTTTTATTTTTCATCCTTTTTTTTTGAATTGTTCGTATCGTCACCCAGTGAAATAAAAAAAATCATAAATCTTTATTCACCCAAGAGGTCACTCATGAAAGGTCACTGACTCCACCTCCAGATTCAGAATATATCTAAACGAGAAGAACTGACAAGAAACTCGATGGCTATCGGCCATATCCACCGCCAATATGTTCGGCCAGTTTATGTCACTTTGACACTGTCAGTCTGACGTTCATCACCACCAACCCATATCGTCCCATTGTTGAGCAAAGTCGTGAGTTCAAACCCCAACGCAGGCACATACCCAATGTGTTTCTTGTAAAACATAATGTATGTCATTCGCTTTTTGGTGTGGGAAAACATCGTGAGGAAACCAACATACCTACCCGAGAATTATTTCAGAGGTTTTCGGCCCCGGTGGTAGATCATGGCCTAACCTTCCTCACGAAAGTGAGGGGAGCCCCGTGCTCAGCAGTGGGACGTTATGGGTTTATGATGATGATGATGAATTGAAAATGCTATGGCTACGTGAGATTACGAATTACTTCCCGTATGTTTCCTTTTAGCGTCGAGACAGGCAACGACCGACTCAAAGCCTTTGTGTCCGACCGCCTGGGAAATACTTCACATTGTGTCCAAATAGTTGTGCCTCTCGAAAATACTTACGGACCAAATATAAGTGGGCTTTCAATGAAGCTTTGTCATTTACCTTTTATCCGGGCGAGATTCCGTTTGCGTTTTGTTACACCCTGTATACTCCAAACAAACAAGGGTAGTTCTCAAAAAATTGCCGTTTTCCGCATCATCATCAACCGATAACGTCCCACTGCTGGGCACGGGTCTCTCCTCACTCTCGTGAGGAGCGTAAGGCCTAAATCCACCATGGGGGCCCAGTCCGGATTGGTGGATAACATACCTACCTCCGAAATAATTCTCGTGTAGGCATGTGGGTTTCCTCACGATGTTTTCCTTCACCGAAAAGCGAGTGATAATTACGTACATATGTTTTACAGAAACACATTGGTACGTGCCCGCACTGTGATTCACGACCTTCTGATTGGAAGGCGGACGTTCTCCCACTAGGCTACCACCGCTTGTTAATAAGGTACTTAAAATAATTAATTTCTGTAAAGACGATGCCCAACTTATAATGTAACAGTTTCCGCTTAAACCGCAAAACGCGAGAATGGCGTGAGTTCATGGCTGATATAGTTATAGTTAAGAAATATCGAAATAAAAACACTTCTAGATTTTCCATTGGTTTTCAAAGATTACAAAATACGGAAAATGCAAAAAAAAAATAGGTTGTCTGTAAAGTTGGTTTACGGACGATAGTTTAACCTGACCATGTCATAACAAAACATTGATGAAATGATTGCATGCTTTTATTAATAAAATTGAATCGTTTTTTTAATCATAAAAGAATAAATACTTGAAATTATACTAGTAATCAGATTTTTAAAATGCAACAATAAATAACCTGTCAAGAAGAGAAGAGAGATAGACGCGGCGCAAGCGTACAATGAGCGTTACGGGACAATGTGTCAACTTTTTCGTGCATGCAGCCGGCGTTCATTGATTTATTAGACGTTGACACGTCAAAAAAATACCAAAATTGTGTTTAAAATAAAAATAACATACATAATTAGCTTAATCAGTCTTTGTTTTGGAAATCATTAGTATAACGTAACTTCCTCGACCCCGCGAACCCTGCCAAAACTGTCAGTATTTTTTAGCAAATGCGTGTCGGCACCATAGAGTATAATAAAATGCCCTTGGTTCACTTGCACTATTCGAGTACCCAGTGTAACACTGCGTGTAAATGCATAGTAACCCGGCAAAAGCCTCTTTCTGCTGCCTCTATCGCTAATGATATTTTCGCGCGTACAAGACGAGCTCTCAAATGGACGGTATTATGCCGTATGGATCTTCATTTCATGTTTTTTTTTTTTTATATATATTGTAGTGGTTGTATAAGACCGCCTGGGTGGAAACCTTTGCCAGATATTCATTCGCCAAGCAGTAGTGTGCAATAATTACTGTGTTCCGGTTTGAAGGGCACTGTTTCCAGCGAAATTACTGGGCTTGTGAGACTTTTGAGCTGGTGTCTCAGGGTGACGAGCGCAATGTAGTGTGACGCAGGATTATGCAATGCAGTGTTCTGTTTGTGACTGTTATGGGCAGGCGCTTACCATCAGATGAATGACAAAATAAAAAAAAAATGATTTTTAAATCATTCTTGTATTGCTATTGCATAAAAGCATCCCGCGAGCGACTCCGCTGCGAATTAATTCCTCTACTGATGCTTTGAGACTAGATATCCCTTCTACTTTACCTGATACTTCTGAGGGTTGCTTTTAGTTCTTCTTATTCAGAATTTAATTTAAAATCTAAAATACTGGACAGATAAAGCAATAGTCTCGCCATTTACACGCTTTATATTAGCTTCACTTGTATGTTTGTTTGTATGTTTAAGAAAAAAATCTTTCAAAAAAGCGTGAGGTGTTTGGGTTAATAGTTATAAATATTTCATTGACAGATATGAGAAAAAGGATTATCATTTCAATAATATCTTTAAAAGCACCCCACGCTTAGACACTTTAGACAGATGAAGCAATTGTCTCGCCTTTTTTAATTAACTCCTCAACTGTTGCGCATTCTGAACAAAACCAGTGTAGCTTACCATCATCTTCGTCATCAAGCCATATCGGCCCACTGTTGAGCACGGGTCTCCCCTCACTTTCGTGGAAAAGATTAGGCCATAATCCTCTACAGGGGCTCAGTCCAGATTGCAGATAACATACTTAGCTCCGAAATAATTCCCGGCTAGCTATTCACAAGAAACACATTGGTACATGCCCTTACTGGGATTTGAACTCACGACCCTCTCCTTGGAAGGCGGACGTTCTCCCACTAGGCTACTCCGGCCTAAGGATCGTTTGTACATCCTAACTAATATTAAAAATGCGAATGTTTGTTTGTTTGTTTGTTACGCTCTCACGCCTAAACCACTAAATCGATTTTGAAAATTCTTTCAGCTATGGAAAGCTACATTATCAGCGAGTAGCATAAGCTAGTAAAAACATAAATAAATAAAATATGTCCAAAAAACGTAAGCGGCCTTCTGGCAGTCGGTTAAAAATACTGAATTGTCTCAACCTACGTAATATTTAGATGATCATATTGTTAGCCTTTGCAAACCAATAAAACCATTTACCTTTAGTTATACTACTTCTATATTTATTATCTTCCATCCAACCTTTATATATCAAGGATTCCCGCCATTTTTTATCGAACAAAATCCCTCGGCCTACTCGATTTTCAGGGCTGCCATCTTTGAAAAAAGGTTACAGTCCAATGCTGATTTATATAATAATTATTAGTTTTACATTCGGCCTTCCGACTTAAATTACACGTCCTCGTGTAGTAGATACCATTTCTTAAAACTCACGTTATTAATAACTTAAGAATAACGTAACATTTTTCATACAATATTTCAATTCTATTATCTTTAGCACGCTCACTACTGAAAATACAACCGTCGGGTTTTTCATAATTTGCCGCGAGTGCAGCAAAAGACAGCTGTTCTGTTTGTTGTATGGGAAAAACACTATGGAGTGTGCAGAGCCGCACCCTTGGCCGGACAAGAAAATCTGCTCAGCAGTGAAAGTGCTAAACAAACAATTTACTAAGTACAATAATTCAAGTTTGTAATCTTAAACAAAGTAGATAATACACCAATTAAATAATTCACATAACATATTAAATTTAAAGTCGCCCTCGCCTACTTCTGTCAACTATGGTAACAGGCCTTCTGCTCTGAATACCATTATATCACATATCAGGACTAAGGCTATATCTGCCTTTGTCAACTATGGCAACAGGCCGCTTCTGCGCTGAATACCATTATATCACATATCAGGACTAAGGCTATATCTGCCTTTGTCAACTATGGCAACAGGCCGCTTCTGCGCTGAATACCATTATATCACATATCCGGACTAAGGCTATATCTGCCTTTGTCGACTATGGCAACAGGCCGCTTCTGCGCTGAATACCATTATATCACATATCAGGACTAAGGCTATATCTGCCTTTGTCAACTATGGCAACAGGCCGCTTCTGCGCTGAATACCATTATATCACATATCAGGACTAAGGCTATATCTGCCTTTGTCAACTATGGCAACAGGCCGCTTCTGCGCTGAATACCATTATATCACATATCCGGACTAAGGCTATATCTGCCTTTGTCGACTATGGCAACAGGCCGCTTCTGCGCTGAATACCATTATATCACATATCCGGACTAAGGCTATATCTGCCTTTGTCAACTATGGCAACAGGCCGCTTCTGCGCTGAATACCATTATGATAGTTTCTGACCGAGGCTACTGGCGATTACAAAAATGGTAGTAACAGGCCGACTCTGCACTGAATACTACCCTAATAGTATGGCTGCGTCTGCCTTTACTTAATTTGGTTACCGGCTATCTCTGCCAGACTCTCACTCCAAATCTAAGTAAACTTATTTATACAAACCACTTCTGCATTGTTTCAACAAGGCTACTAATTAATTTAGTGAATATCATACATGTCAGCACACAATGTGATAAAAGCAACTTCTGCTCATAACCGCTAATCAGATAAATGCCTTTACCATTTAATAACACCGAAAGGATAACTATGTTAAAAGATGACGTTAAATAAACGGATCACTATTCGCACTCAACTGCTTCGGCATCATCGCTATTAGAACCAGAATCTACTTTGTCTCTATTGAAAATAAGCCAAGGTTTCTTTTTATCTACTACAATAACGGAATTATATTTTCTTCTAGTATTTACGAGGAATTGATTTATCTTCGTTCTGGTATTTGTCGTGATCGAAGACAGCAGTTACACGATAAGGTCCCTGATACTTGGGGACAAGTTTACGACTTTGACCTGACGATGAGATTTCTCTCTCAACACTCACCAAGTCACCAATTTTAAATTTCTTTGGTTCAACTTTGTTTTTATCGTAGTGAGCTTTCTGTTTTTCTTTTAGCTGAAGACTTTATAAATTCACATTCAAATTACCTGTTTCTGACGCTTTTTAGATACGGCAATAACAGGTCAGGCGTATCAAATCGAGCTGCCTCTGCACTTAGCCGTACACTATGATCCTCGATGCCAAATATAATACAATCTACTGCCTTCTTACCTTGAATACCACAACGATTTAGGAGGACAACTTTGTCATAAAAGTATTCTTCTAGAGAATCAGTAAATTTAGTGTGTTTACCTAGCATTGTTGTGAGTAGCTGTCCGTAATTATCATCGCACGGAAAAGCTAATTTTAACTTATTTTGCCACTCTGACCATGTGTGCATTACGCTTGAAAGGCCTTCGTACCACTTCTGGGCAAAACCTTTCAATTTAGGAAGACAAAAATGTATAGTTTGTTTGTCAGTCCAACCATATATCACCGCGCATTCGTTCGCCTTATGAAGCCACATATCGATCGTCTGTTCTTTGCGAGCAGGGTCAAATTCTGGAATTGTATTTTGATTGGACAATTTATCATGATTAGCGTTTTTACCAAACGAATGTAATGCCTGAACTAATTGTACCAAAGTATCATTATTATTTAAATGTAAGTCATTGCCTGACATAGTTTTTGACGGCTGGCCAATATCAGCGTGACTGGCAGAACTGCTCACTCGCGGGTTGGCACGGCTGTAGCTCCGCTGGGTCTGCTGTCGGCTGCTAGGGCTGCGCCCCTGCTGGCTATCAGTGCTGACCTTCCGGTGGCATATCGGCTGGCTGGCGGGGTGGCGCCCTCGCTGACTGATGGGACTCCGCCCTCGCTGGCTGGTGGGGCTGCGTTCTCGCTGGCTGGCCGGGCTGCGACCCCGCTGGCCAGCAGGGATGCGACCTCGCCGGTTGGCGGGGCTGCGCCCTCGCTGGCCGGTGGGGCTGCGCCCTCGCTGGCTAATGGGGCTGCGCCCTCGCTGGCTGGTGGGGCTGCGACCTCGTTGGTTGGCAGGGCTGCGCCCTCGCTGGCCGGTGGGGCTGCGACCTCGCCGGCCAGCAGGGATGCGACCTTGCCGGTTGGCGGGGCTGCGCCCTCGCTGGCTGGTGGGGCTGCGACCTCGCCGGTTGGCAGGGCTGCGCCCTCGCTGGCTGGTGCAGCTCCGCTCACGGTGGGTAAGACGACCGGACGCCTGTCGACTTGCCGGAGTGGCCGGGCTGGCCGGTTTCAGGCTTGATTGCCGCCGGCGGTGCACGCACCTCGCTCCTCGGTCGAGAATGGGACTGCGTGAGTGGTGACTAGCATCACCGCTTCTGTAGATATTGTCTGACCGTCGTTCTCGGCCATGTGAACGCCGTGTCCAAGAAGCACCATCAGTTTCCATATTCTAAAAACACGAAATACTCGCACAGACATTTGGAATAACAGAACTATATAGACAAAGGAAAATTTAACGAAGCATACTTAGTCTTATTATATTGTATTCACATTTCATGTTAATTCATCGATTATATGCTATTTACACACTTACTAACTTTTAGGAAAGGGAAAAATCTAAGGGAAAAAACCGGTTAGTATGTTTTCTAATAAAGGTCAACAAATTTTCTCAACTTTCTAGAAATTTGAATAATATCTAGTATCTACGGTACATGGGTTCACTACGCTTTACCAAAACACGTTTGAACTGATTACCAAAACTCGAATACAATTTTTCATGCAATTGGAGATACTTAGGTAAGTTTTACTCGTGGGCGAAGTAAAATAAGTAGACGACTGTTACTTACCAATCCCGCTTCTGATTTGTTAGCCTTTGCAAACCAATAAAACCATTTACCTTTAGTTATACTACTTCTATATTTATTATCTTCCATCCAACCTTTATATATCAAGGATTCCCGCCATTTTTTATCGAACAAAATCCCTCGGCCTACTCGATTTTCAGGGCTGCCATCTTTGAAAAAAGGTTACAGTCCAATGCTGATTTATATAATAATTATTAGTTTTACAATATTCACGAAAGAAAGTGCCTCTCCCTCATGAATCATGAATGAACCTCATTGTAATTTCTAATTAAACATTCAAAGACACTAATTAGAAACAAAGTAACTTTTAATGCGCCGAAAAAACAACCCGATAAGTCTTCGTGTAAGACATTAATAATTCATAAATGACAAACGTGACGTGACGTCACTGATAAATAGACTGAAGAGAATGAGAGAGAAAGAGAATTAGATGGAGCTATATAAACTCTTATAAATGCAAACAAATTGTTCCGATCTCTTTGGATAAATGTCTCTGGTCGACTTATGAACGCTTAGCGATAATGGTGGTGACAGCAAGGCAGTTCAGTTTAAGGCCTTAAACTGGATGGATTTAACTGTTCGTGGCCTCTAATATAATGCACAAGTCAAACCACAGAAACACGAAACCAGTATACCTACTTAAACAAAAGCGTTTTATCTACGTCAGCTCGGCTCCAGCCTGACGGGACACGAGCTTCACATCCTACCATTACAACAATAGTTCCCCTCCACACTTTCAATATAAATCAACACTTTAGACAGCTCGGGATTTCGAGCTGTTGATGCGTGACAGCTGGCGAGAGCTGCGAGTAAAACTTTTTTAACTTTCCTTTGTGAATTTGCATAACACAACAGCAGTGGATATGCCACTGCTGAACGCAAGTACACCCCAGCAGGGCCGGATATGGGTACATAAGGCAGTTGTATTTTTTTTTATTGATGGACTGCAATTATTTTTGCTTTAGTACAGTCGGTTGTACCTGTTACCACTTTGCGCTGAAACAGCATATAAATATTAAAAAAAAATTATGCAAGGCATGAGATATTTTACATCTTGAAATGACACATGACAATTTATATAATGATCACGAATAGCTTACCAGCACAGTCAGCGCGATGAAACTAGAAGCAGCAACTAAAAAAATAGGCTAATAAAATCGTGCTAAAAAAATAGCATGCTATTATTTCCCTCATAAAGTCGCTTGTTATTTCTTGCTTTTAGCATTATTAACAAACTATAACACAGACTAAAAAAGTAATCTCTAAATAGACACGAAACCCAAGTCAAATAAAACCGTCAGGACGCCTGCAGATCAGTACGTAACCTCACTCCACGATTACTACAGAAAACTTGCGTTCCCGTGTTTTTACGGTAATATACATAATTCCGCGTTATACATAATTTGGAGTAAGTACCGACAGCAATATTATATCGCCGGGTATGCTCCAAGAGTATGGCCGACGGTGAAATTCGCCTGCAATGCGTTGGACAGGGAAATGAGTGGAGACGGTGATCCTGAAAATGTTTTTTGTGACATTGAAGTTTTAAAAAAAAGTTCATTTATAAAAAAAATAGTGGTATTTATCAACGGGGCCGCCTGCAATGCGTTGGACAGGGAAATGAGTGGACACGGTTGATCCTGAAAATATTGCTTGTGACATTGTAGTTTAAAAAAAAGTTCGTTTATAAAAAAATACCAACATTAAGAGTGGTATTTATCAACGGGGCCACTAACTGCCCACCAGTGGGGACGCTAGGATTTTTTCCCCAGCGTCTTCACTAACATGCCTAGTGGCTAGGAATTTGGACTCCCATAAGACCCACAACCATTTTAGTATTAGGTAGGAACGAAAACGATTTGAAAATAATTAAAATGTCTTAATCGACGATTTTGAAGGCTATGCGATTCAATTGACGTCTTGTGAATGCCTGAAAATCTATTAATTTAAATTTTAAAACACGTGAAATGAAAAAAATATATAAACAATTTTATATGTGAACATCAAACTAACATAAACATAATTCATATTTATTTGAAAACGTAGCTTTTCAGGTTATATTAAAAACATTTTAGCAGCTTTTTCATAAATCCGTTTATAGTAGGTACTTGGATCCTTAGTCAGGCAGGCAGTAGTCTTAGTACCAAGAATCGTTGTATAAAAAACTATTTTTTGGTAAACAACTTAAAAAAAAAAGCTAACTAATTTTCTTTTTATTATTTATTTTAGTTATTTCTAAGTATAAGCAACCGTTAACATCAAATAATTATCCACTAAGTATACAGTTTTACCACAATTCCTTTTGTTTCTTAGATAAAGCAATTAAACGAATAGTTTCGACTCCATACCTTTCCCTGTCCCGCTCATTACGACTGGCAGCAATAAGAGCTCGCGTTAACACACCAAGCGTTGAATATTTCAACCTTTGCGTAACCATCGCTCAGTGTGACTCGCGCCTTATGCTCCAATTGTAATTGTGTCTAAGGCTGGGTAACATTTTTAATGGATTAATCAAGATTTTGTTTTAGCTTAATTGTCTTTAGTAGGCATTGTACTGAGACATCGGCTCTAAAGTCTCATATGCCCAGTAATACACACACACATACACACATACCGCTTATATCACTAATTTCCGACAAGAATGTGTTATCTGACATTTAACACGTTGTGGAGATAGCACGTTCTTGTAAGCCATTTTGAACGTATAAGTAAACTCAAACTCCACCTCAACCCTCCTCACGAAAAGTGAGGAGAGACCCGTCCTCAGCAGAACGATATGGGTTTTTGATGATGATGATGATGATACGATATTTGAGACGTTAAAAGTTGCGGAACTTTTTCACCATGGGTGAACTGAACCAGATGAAGAAACTGAACCAGTTTCATCATCATCCCATATCAGCTAAGCACGGTTCTCCCTCACTGCCGTGAGGAGAATTAGACCCTAAGGTGTGTGTGTGTACTACTGTAGGATTATGCAATGCAAAGTTCTAGGTGGCACTCTTACTACTATGGGTAGGCGTAGCGCTTACCATCAAGTGAACAACCTGATCACCTCGTTACAAATTTAAATTAAAAAAAAAGTAGATAAATCAAAAGCTTTTCAGTTTTCCTACAAGCATTTTCTCTAATCAGAGGAACCTGGTTTTAAATCGGCTTGTTTTAATTAAACTAATAGACCAAGAGTTGTTTTAACCCATAGACATTTTAATCTGATCACCGGCTACCTGCTTTAAGTGATTGGCCACTACAAAAGCATTAAGATTTCATACGCAATCACTACCGTTTGGGGTCGTGGCTGGGGCAGGAGTGATAGCGAGGCCGTTTTGCGTCTTATCCTCAAAATCAATACTGACGTCGGTCGTTCGTGGTTTTATCCTGACGGTCAGTACTGTCGTCGGTCATCCGTAGTTTTATCCTGACGGTCAGTACTGTCGTCGGTCATTCGTAGTTTTATCCTGACGGTCAGTATTGTCGTCAGGCATCCGCAGTTTTATCCTGACGGTCAATTCTAACGTCGGTCATCCGTCGTTTTATCCTGACGGTCAGTCCTAACGTCAGTCATCCGTAGTTTTATCCTGACGGTCAGTCCTAACGTCGGTCATCCGTAGTTTTATCCTGACGGTCAGTACTGTCGTTAAGCATCCGCAGTTTTATCCTGACGGTCAGTTCTAACGTCGGTCATCCATAGTTTTATCCTGACGGTCAGTACTGTCGTCGGTCATCCGTAGTTTTATCCTGACGGTCAGTACTGTCGTCGGTCATTCGTAGTTTTATCCTGACGGTCAGTATTGTCGTCAGGCATCCGCAGTTTATCCTGACGGTCAATTCTAACGTCGGTCATCCGTCGTTTTATCCTGACGGTCAGTCCTAACGTCAGTCATCCGTAGTTTTATCCTGACGGTCAGTCCTAACGTCGGTCATCCGTAGTTTTATCCTGACGGTCAGTACTGTCGTTAAGCATCCGCAGTTTTATCCTGACGGTCAGTTCTAACGTCGGTCATCCATAGTTTTATCCTGACGGTCAGTACTGTCGTCGGTCATCCGTAGTTTTATCCTGACGGTCAGTACTGTCGTCGGTCATCCGTAGTTTTATCCTGACGGTCAGCACTGACGTTGGTCACCCGTAGTTTTATCCTGACGGTCAGTACTGACGTCGGGTCGTCCGTAGTCTTCTACTCACTGTTGTATTGTTTCTGTGATCTATATAAAAAAAAAAACGACTTTAAAAAGCACTTAAAAGCACTACTCAGTATAGTGAAGCAACGGCACTACATTAAAAATCGAATATAATAAAATAATTATTGCTGTAGTGCTATATCTGCTATCAAATAAGTTCTAATATTTATGTACCTTGTGTTTTTCTGAACTGGAGGCCTACCATGACATTTTATAGCGATTCAATTGAAGACATAGCTAATAAGCCATTTTCAACCTAAACTGGATCAATTTTAGGTTGAAAAAGGCAGCAACATAAAAAATAAGACGTCACGGTACGATTTTGCGACGCGGTTCAGTTTAGGTCTTGAATTGAATCGCTATAAGAGGTCATGGTATGCCTCCTTGTCTACAATAAAGTATTTTCTATTCTAATTGATCTGAAGTCGATAAAGACATCACTTCACAATTGGCGGAGTAATCGCGTAACAACCATAGGTAAAAAAAACAGACAGCCAAACTGAGAACCTCCCACTTTTCAGTCGGTTAAAAATAGCATTCAATCGAATTTTGAATAACAGCTCGGTGAGATAGACCCCGCTTAATCCCATAACTTATCCCACCCAATGTATCCGTGAAACAGGATGTCCCAGTTTATTGGTTTAGCCGCCGCTAAACCAACCCCCAGTGAAAGGGAATTTTAAACTCTTGCTTTAATTACTTTGCTTAAAGTTAATAAACTTGGTTTATAGGCCTTTGACATTGCTCAGTATAAGATAGGATAAGATTATATTGAAATTCAAAACTCAAATCATTTATTTTGCAAGAAGGCAAAATTAATACACTTTTACACGTCAATCACTTAAGCCTCAAAAAAGAAAAAAAAATAAAAACAAGATGAAGACAATTCGATTGACGTAAAAATCATCAAAATCGGCCCATGTGTTTGGTCTCTAGATTGCCACATAGGAACAAAGATGCATAGACTGATAAACACAATACCTTCCTTTGCGTCGCGCAGTCAGGTAAATTAAATCAAATATGATTTGAGTAACTGATTGTGGTTTGAACTTGAAAAATCCTTACTCCTTACTTATATTATAAATGCGAAAGTAACTCTGTCTGTTGCTCTTTCACGCCTGAACTACTGAACCGATTGAAATGAAATTTGGTACAGAAATAGTCTAGAGCCTAGGGAAGGACATAGGCTACTTTTTATCGCAAAAAATGCATTGTAAGGGTTTGAAATAGGGGATGAAAGTTTGTATGGAAGTATCGTCATTTTTGAAGCTAGAAGCTTGAAATTTATTTTTTAGGCTTTTGATTAGATATAAATAAATTTGACATTCAAAGTTTGTAAAACTTTACCCTTGAGGGGTAAAATAAATATAGGGGATGAAAGTATGTATAGGAATATGTAAAGTTTCGGCTTAATTTTCTCTAATGGAAAGCTACATTGATAGCGAGTAACATAGGCTATATTTTATCCCCATATTCCTGCGGGAACAGGAACTACGCGGGTGAAACCGCGGGGCACAGCTAGTATATGTATAAAAATATATTCATATATATTCAATAAAGATATATTCTTTATGAATAAAAACTTCATGGAGTTAAGTATTGTTAGATTTTAGTACCTATAATAATGTCATTGGTTACCATCCAGTTGACACAAAACTCAAAAGTTAAATCATTTATTGCAATTGGCAAAAATAATGCACTTCTACAAGTCAAACACTTAAACCTTATAATACATGAATCAAAATTAAAAAAAAAACACAAATGATTAACTAAACTAATGAGTAACTGAACATGGTTTGAGTTTGGAAAAGGAAATTTCCCTTTAAAGTGGTGACTCATGCCTGAATCTCGCACAGGAAAAGGAAACTCCATTAACTCTACCAGGAGGCCTACCATGGCGGTTTAACGCAACCTTTTTGGTATTAGAAGTTTCACTTCAAAAGTTGTATCCAGTTGTAATAACTCTACGAGTAGTACTCGTATTGTAGTAGTATGATGTCATTTTTCAACATACTAAACTATACTAAAAAAAAAAAATAATAATAACCGTCCCCCATGATGAGAACCTCGTGAAGGCCGAGAAAGACAAGCTCAGCAAGTACCTTGACTTGGCTCACGAGGTGACCGCCATGTGGGACGTTGACTCAACGATCATTGTCCCGATAGTTGTTTCGGCGAATGGCCTTGTAGCGAAGAGCCTCGACCAACACCTTAAGAGGCTTTCGTTAGACGGCTGGATTAAGGGTCGGATGCAGAAGGCAGTACTCCTCGACACGGCGCGTATTGTCAGGAGGCTCCTCTCTCTGCAGCCCTAACCATCGGTAGCCTGGGCCTTGCTCCGCTACCGGTGGTATCCTAGGTTTAAGTTTCTTTTATAATATTTTTACTAGTTAGACTGTATTTTTATTAGTTTTGTAAATGATTATAAAAGAATTTTAAATTTAAGAAGTTAAATAAATATAGTGAATAATAATAATATACTATACGAGTACTATTCTATACTACGGAATACTCGCATTTTCTAAACCTCAAAGAGGAGAAATTAGGATCAGGTAACCTCCACGAGTGCCCGGCTGTTGTTCGTCCCTCTTGATGCGTTGCATCCGGAGGGAAGGGCAGCAGCTGGGCCGGTGCACCCTGGGGTTCGGTCAGCAATTCTCCTAGGGGAATTGGTGGCCGTAGCAAATAACCTGGCGAGAAGAGGTCCTTCGCGTGTCCCTCTGATCAGCGGAGGGCACAGCGAGGGACCAATAACGGGGACTTTTGGGCTGCGGATCGGGGGTCCAACGCCCAAGTTAGAAGTCCCGAGCTGAGGTGCGGCTCGTGTGTTCCGGGACGCACCCAGCGGAGAAAGAGGCCCAAGCCTCACGTGGCGAGCCCGAAAGGGCGCCCGCAGAGGTGGTCGCGGAAGCGCCGTTCGTACCCGTGACCACCTCCATAATGCGGAGAGGAGAACACCCCGGGGTTTTAGTGGGTAAGCCCCGTCAGACTGCGATCTGGCGGGGGAGTCCCACATAACCACCCCGCCCCCCCCCCCCCCCCCCCGGGGCCGGGTGGTATGCCTAATGCATTTCCCCGGGGAAAAAAAAAAGGGTTGGGGTGGGGTGCGGGCCAGGTAACCTCCACGAGTGCCCGGCTGTTGTTCGTCCCTCTTGATGCGTTGCATCCGGAGGGAAGGGCAGCAGCTGGGACGGTGCACCCTGGGGTTCGGTCAGCAATTCTCCTAGGGGAATTGGTGGCCGTAGCAAATAACCTGGCGAGAAGAGGTCCTTCGCGTGTCCCTCTGATCAGCAGAGGGCACAGCGAGGGACCAATAACGGGGACTTTTGGGCCTTTTGACTTTTCGGATCGGGGGTCCAATGCCCAAGTTAGAAGTCCCGAGCTGAGGTGCGGCCCGTGCGGAGAGGAGAACACCCCGGGGTTTTAGTGGGTAAACCCCGCCAGACCAGCTGGCGGGGGAGTCCCACATACCCCCCCCCTCCCCGGGAGGCCGGGTGGTATGCCTAATGCATTTCCCCGGGAAAAAAAAAAAGGATCAGTTAGGGTTGTCAAATAAAATGAAATCATAATAGAAACTTTTTAAATATCGAGTGGTCTGATAAATTTTGTATATTATTTTCATATTGTATTAAAACATAAGTATTAAATGTATTGTGTCTGTTAAATACTGTAAGTACGCCACCCACCCTACTATAGAAAAATGTTTTTTACTGTCCATCCAAAGGTTGTCTGGAAGAAATCGCCTTCAGCGATAAGACCGCCCATTGTACTACCCTTGTTAAACTATTGTAATTCTTCTGTACTGTGTTTATTTTTGTTTCTGGTGTACAATAAAGAGTTTTTCAAAAAATAACGAAAATTAAAAAAAAATTACATCTTCCTCTAACTCGTAAGGTAACCTATTTCTGTCCCGTTCACGCATAAATCAGCGTGAAGTTGGTTCTTCGAGATTGCTTTAATTGAAATTTTACTTTAAATAACTATCTGCCTGCTATCCGCTGTATGAAATATTGAATCTAACTATTCATCTCATAAAGGAAGCCTAATAACTTATTCGTTAGAAGAAGCCTAGAATAGTTCTTGAATTTTTTATCTGAGCAATAAAAAAATTTATATGTCATCCATTTCGTTAACTATTGTCTGACAACCCTAAGCATATTGAATATAGGGCGGGTACAGACCGGCGCGGCTCTCAGTACAACCCTGTAGTTCTTTACAATTGCTACATACATGTGTAGTGCGGGACAAAATAACGATCCTACTCTATAAAAAAAAAAATTATGCTAAGCCAAAAATCTGGTTTCAAATTTTCTAAAAATTGCTGACCCGATTTTCATTAGGTTTAAATCAAACCACCCGTTCCGATACCGGAACAAATGTTGATTTGCTGCTTGAAAGACATTGAAAGTTTTTTTTTTAAATAAAAATATCACCTAAACGATTCTGAAATCGGAGACAAAAATATCAAAATGAATTCCATTTTTTTTTTGTGTTATTTGACTGAGTGATGAGACGAGCAAGTGGTTCACGATGGTAAGCGCTACGCATGCCCATAAAAGTTACAGTGCCACCCAGAACTTTGCATTTCATAATCCTGCGTGGCACTGCACAGCGCTCGTCACCCTGAGACATCGGCTCTAAAGTCTCATATGCCCAGTAATTTCGCTGGAAACAGTGCCCTATCCCATACTCTGCACTGTACCGAGCCAAACAAAAAGGATCAGCAAAAAATCTGCTACAAAGCGACGGTATTTTATATAAATACACGGATTTCTCCAGGCATACTTCTCTCTTGCCCCTACAGTAATTTACGAAACGGAACTCTTTCTCTTTCTATGTTCACTAACTTATATCTCTCTCTCAATTTCCGTTCGCCTCGTCTGATCACACTTTTCGTAACGCTCTCGTCACGCGTTCACCAGTTTACTCCCCAAATTAAGCGTGCGTAAATAAGTTTTACTTAAAAAAAACTGAATGAGTGAAATAAAAAAATATTAAAAAAAAAACACAAAAGATATTTTAAAAAATATACGAAACTTACTCTCTGTCTCTTTCTATCTTCACTAACTTATATCTCCCTCTCAACTTCCGTTCGCCTAGGCCGGTCACACTTTTCGTAACGCATTCACCAGCTTACTCCCCGTGTCAAGCGTGAGTAAAGAAGTTTTTCTTACCGTTTTTCAGTAGCTTATAGTCTGGGTTGAGCCTTTGCATTTTATTAATGGGACGTTTAAGTCGTTTCTAATGTGCGACAAACTTCCATAATTAATCATGTTTTGGATTACGCCTAATCCATCAATAACTTAAGGCCATCTGCTTCGAATTAATGTACTAAGTGCAGATTGCTTAACGAAGTAAAGGTACAAACAGACAGGCGGCGGGTGCTTTTGTGCTAATTATATTACAAAAAAAAAATATTTCATTAGAAAAACTTTTCAAAAATACGTCTTCGTCACTGCAAGCTGATCAAAATGAGCCCAAACACCATCAATCTACTGTTAGTCTCTGAGGAGTTCCGTTGTACCTTCTCTCTCTCTCTCTCTCTCTCGTCTCTATCATCAGATCAGCTCGTTGTCACCGGCATTGCACTGCGCTCGTCACCCTGAGACATCAGCTCAAGAGTCTCATATGCCCATTATATCTTCTGTGATGCAGAGCGCAGCCAGTATTGAACGTATAGATGAACTAACTTAATTTAATTCCCATCAACACTCCATCAGGACCTGATATGCCAGTTAATGCATCATTAGATAGGTTGTAAATTATTCATGTTTCATTACATATATTATCTTGTGTGATTGCAAACTGGAGACGTATTTGCGTAGGGTAAACTACTGATTTGCATTTAAGAGTTGTTTCTGACGAAATTGCTGACGCGCGTGCTCGGTCTGTGGGAACCCTTATTTGGTTATCGTGTCTGTTATCCTTACTGTCTCTTTTGCAAGAAGTCCTAGGTAGACCGGGGGGTCACCACGTACGTATTCCTATTCCATGCAGTTTATTTTAAGGCCTTAAACTGAACGGCCTAGATTGGCATCACACACCCATAAATGACAAACGTGACGTGACGTCCCTCATTAATAGACTGCAGAGAATGAGAGAGAAAGAGAATGAGATGGAGCTATATTAACTCCTATAAATGCAAACAAATTGTTCCGATCTCTTTGGATAAATGTCTCTGGTCGACTTATGAACGCTGAGCGATATTGGCGGTGACAGCTAGCAGGGCAGTTCAGTTTAGGGTCTTAAACTGGATGGATTTAACTGTTCGTGGTGAGGCCCCTGGAGAAGTACCACACGATTAGTGCGCAAACATTACTGTGTGTGTTAGGGTTTAATTATCAACCGCTGATAAAGATCACGCGCTTACCATCACATCACCAACCTGCTCATCCCGCTATAAAATAAAACTGATCACTCCAATTTGCAAGGTATATCGGGCCCACAACTCTTCGCCCCACTGCTGGGAAACGCTCGAGGGTCGTCGATCCTACGAATTTTACGCAAGAGCACCCCAATCAGTGTGTTGAGGATGTAGTGTAGGAGCTGCTGGTGAAGTTGTTCACTAAACATTTTTTACTTTTTGAGGCAAATAGTATTAAAAAGATAAGCTTAATAATATGGCCGCCCATCGCCCACTTAAGTTTTGTTTAAAAAGCTTTTATTAACATCACCTGTATTCACCTGTGTAACGGAATCTTAAAACGAAAACACGAACTTTAAAACGTGCGATAAACTTGAAATTTAGCACACGCATTGAATACCGATGACAATAGATTAATTAATAAAATGCGTCCTTAGGTTTTATTTTTAAAACTATAATTTATTTAGTTTTTTTTTATGTTTTGGTGTTGGTATAATAAAGATCTGTTGACCTTTTTTAATTCTGCCAAATAGTTAAACTAACGAAAAATACGAATAAAAAAAACCCGCTACAAAAATCCTAGAACCGTAAAATAAATCAAAATGGCCGGGACTGTGATCGACGGTGGTAAACGCGTTGGGCTATTCGCTTTCTATCCACCAGCTTTGTCTCACTTCTGGAAACAAAGAGAAAATTTTAAAAGTACGAACTTTCTTACCCACTACAGAATGAGACTGGGTTTAGAGGCTTGGTTTATGACGAATTCAAATAATTCGGTGAGAAATATGAAAATAATAAAAAAATTGCCTTATTTCATGACTGCTACGAGAAGGGCACTAAAAACGTGATAGAGTTTACAAACATTTTGTTGACACGTATCGTTATTTAAAATACCCGCAGCTCCCAGCCTACAGGCGTCGTATCGCGATTGTGCCGATATTCTGGCAAATGGCGCGACTTACGGGCAATCTTCGCTACTAATACTTCACTGAGGTACCGATAGCACAAAAGGCAATGGGGAAAGATCAATTTCAATGACTTTTTGACCCGACTTCGAGAATACAAAAGTGGACTTACTGCAATAACCTAAATGAGTGTTTAAGGGAAGTCGTTTTAAGGTTTCTTTTTGCAGAAATGTTTGTGATATTGTCATGAACTAAAATTATCCTATCCATAAGGTTTTAATTATTTTAGGTTAGCTTGAGAGCCAATTCAATAAACAACAGCTGTTGTGGTTGTATTTTTTAATTCTTTGGTGGACAAACTCATTAATTGTACTTTTTAGCTGTCAGTTAATCTTTGACGGCTTCTTTGGCATAAGTTGATGGCTACCTGTGAAGCGTGAAATGACTAGAATAGAATAGAAAATACTTTTTTTGTACACCAGTTCAGAAATACACAAGGTACTTATAGAATAGAACACAATAATATAGTACAATGGGCGGACTTATCGCTCAAAGCGATCTCTTCCAGTCAACCGTTGAATGGAGAGAAGCAATGGAGCGAAAAGGTATTTGCTCTGAGTCAAGGTACTGATTCTCTAGATACAGAGAATCCTAGTTAGAAGTCAGGTTTTATGTGTGTTTATGACTTAATATTATTATTTAAATTAAGCCATTTTTAAAAAAAAAACAATTAAAATACCAACATTTAACTGCTTACTTCCGGGCTCGAGCCTCACGCAATACCAAATACAAAAAAGCAAAACGATTACCTACAAAATCGTTCCATTTCATTTCCCCCAATGACTTCCAACAAAAGACTTTTCTGCCGACGGTACCGCCCCACGAATTATCTGGCTCAAGATATTTAGCCCCATTAAAGCTTCAGAAAGTAGGCTTCCTCAGGGGGGGGAGGCCCCCCTTGTGGAATTTCACTAATACGTCTCACCCCCACCCTTGGCATTCTGCAGGAATTCCTTTGCTACCCCCAAAACTAAAGATTAACAGGGTTATACTTAAATTAGTTTGATATCTTGTGTCTTGGGTTGTTTCGAGCTATTTCGGGGTGACTCGCAAAAAGGGGTTGTCTTGAGATTGTTTAATCTTAGTTTTTACTGGTTTCGGTTGAAAGTAAACCGGTGCGGGTGGCACGGTTGTTTATGGTTAAATACCTAAATAGTCAAGTTGTACAAGAGGCCGCCTGGGGAAGTACCACACCTTTGCCAGATATTCATCCGCCAAGCAATAGTGAGCAAACATTACTTTGTTCCGGTTTGTAGGGCACTGTTTCCAACGAAATTAGTGGGCATGTGAGACTTTAGAGCCGATGTCTCAGGGATGTTCTATGCAAGTATAGTATTATAATTTGAATTTTCGCTCCTATATAAATATAAAAATTATATTATAATTTTATGTCGGAATGATTTAGTTTTTTAGTAAAGTAATATAATGATATTATTGGACACGATAATTATTGTTATAGCATAAACATTAAATTGCGTTCGCTATAAAAATAAATAAAAATCTATCTATATATATAAAAATGTTATGTTGGTTTGTGTACGCGTCAAAAACTCAATAAGTTCTGCACCGATCGAGCTGAAATTTTAGCAGGATATATAATCCGCATCAAGGATTGTTTTTATCTATTTTTTCATCAGTTATATATCAGCGAATGTGTAAATGTGCCACAGCGAAGCGTGCCAGGGTACAGCTAGTTAAATATAAATAGTAAATAAAGTATTTCATAATAATTAATCTATAAATAAAACTGTCAGTTTTGTCATAAATAATTTTACTGAAAATTCAGAGAGCTGTCAAATAATCATAGGTACAATAACAAATTGTGACAAATTCTCTATTAAATATTCGACGGTTAAGATTATTAAATAATTATATTGTCAAAATAGCGAATGTGTCAAAACGGACACTTTTCCGATAATTAACAATTGGCGAAGAGAAGTTTGGACCCAGACACAGAATAAATAAATTATGTACAGAATGGCCACCCTCCAGTCTCCACCCCGCGCCTCGCGCCTCTACCCGCAAGCGGCAGGAATGCCAATTCTACACGCCCAAATGTAATAGACAAACTGTTAGTATGAACCTTCATACTAGCGGATTGCCTTTTGTTTTGGTCGCGTAGTATCTCTCAGTACTTAGACACGCATTTGGCGCGTGTGCAAACGGCATTCGTATCTGTGAGTTGTCTTACCAGCTTATTTGTATGGAATGTCCGAGGCTTGACCCCGAAGAGAATTTCGCCGGAATTTTGAGTTTTTTTGAAGAGAATTTTGTGTTAAAAAATCTATATTTTTTGAAGAGCGGTGAACCAGAATTATTTCGTGAGCGTCACGAAACAGATATTTTATCCAGAATCAAACAAACGTCACGGGTCGGGCTATTGTTTTCACAAAACGAGTTCGAGCCGGCTTGTCAATGGATTAAAACTTGTGGACATGCCTTACCATACAATATTGATAAAATTAATTTTTTTTAAATTTAATTATAGATCATCATTAACCCGTCCCACTGCTGAGCACGGGTCTCCTCTCACTTTCGTGAGGAGGGTTAGCCATAATCCACCACGGGGGCCCGGTGGGGATTAATTGGTTGGATTGGAATGACATCATTTAAACATAACATAAAACATAACGTTAACGCTTGCATAAATTTCCCTCCTCAATAAATTCCATACCGGGGGCCTATAATAGTATAATGAAAATTGATTCCTAATGATTAAACTCCAAAAAGCGACACATTTTTAACGTGACGGCGTCTAATAAATAGATGAACGCCGGCTGCATGCACGAAAAAGTTGACACATTGTCCCGTTAGTCCCGTTACGCTCATTGTCCCGTTAAACTCATAAAACGCTTGCGCCGCATCTATCTCTCTTCTCTTCTTGACAGGTTAATTATTCTTGCTTTTTAAAAATCTGATTACTAGTATAATTTCAAGTATTTATTCCTTTATTATTTAAAAATGATTCAACTTTATTCATAAAGTATACAATCATTTCATCAATGTTTCGTTATGACGTTGTCACGTTAAACTATCGTCTGTAAACCAATTTTACAGAGAACCAATTTATTTCTTACTTTATTTTTTGTGTCTAAAGCCATGTCCACGCTATTCTCTCACGTCACGTGACGCCGCGTTGTGCAGGTCGCGGCAATTTAGCGCTCGTCCCGACCGAGTGACGCGAGATACATGTTACGTGCCTGGTCTATGGTTACTCACAGATATCAATAATAGATACCGCGTAATGTGAAATGAAATAATATTGCCATAAAAAAAAAAAACTATAAACAAAATGTCCCGACCAAGTGACATGAGCATGTCATGACATGTCATGTGTATATGAATAATAGATACCACATTATAAGTAACTACAAAAAAAAATTATTGCCACTAAAGAAAATAACCTAACTTCTGATTTAAGTAAGTATTATATAGAACGAGCTGCGCCCCGCGGCTTCACCCGCGTTGAGTACCATTCCACAGGAACCGTCAATTTTTACGTGATAAAAAGTATTCTATGTGGTAACACAGGTAATAAACTATATGCATACCAAATTTCATCCAAATCCGTTTAGTAGTTTTTGCGTGAAGAGAGGACAAACACACAAACTGTCGCATTTATAATAATTAGTAGTGAGATAATTAGTGTAGAACTGTAGATGTAATTATGATGTAGCTAATAAATGGAAACACTGAACAGCTTCTATGTAAACGAAGGTTCTTAGACGAGTGCAAACTTGTTCAACTCATAATCCAGGAAAAACTGCGGGTTCGATTCCCGCTCAGGACAACTACTGTGCGAACCACAGGTACTTTCTCTGAGCATTTACCATGGTCTCATCAATAACGTCCCACTGCTGGGCACGGGTCTCTCCTCACTCCCGTGAGGAGGGTCAGGCCATAAGCCACCACGGGGGCCCGGTCCGGATTGGTGGATAACATACCTACCTCCGAAACAATTCTCGGGTAGGTATGTGGGTTTCCTCACGATGTTTTCCTTCACCGAAAAGCGAGTGATAATTACGTACATATGTTTTACAGAAACACATTGGTACGTGCCCGCATTGGGATTTAAGCTCACGACCTTCTGATTGGAAGGCGGACGTTCTCCCACTAGGCTGCCACCATGGGCTCGTAGTTCCTAAATCCCTAGATACAAAGGGGGGGGGGGGGGGGGGGTTATGGGTCAGTATCTATGTATGTAATCGTGACGCGTTATTGACACTTGGTTTACTGCACGGTTGCCGCATCTATTTCCGTGAAATCTGTGGTTACGCGTCAATGTGTGTGTATTGTATAGTCACCTACGGAGTCGATTTTATATTGCCAACTATTCACAAAGAGACCTATTGTCGCAAAACTGAATTGCATAGTTTCAGTTCCAAAGAGCAGTTGCAATTTTTTCCATCCAACAATTGCATTTTGAACCTTTATTTGCCTTAGCAGTTAAAAGAGTCATTTCTAATAAGAGTAGGCAACGCACCGGCAATGTCCCTCGCGTTGACTACTTACCATCGGGTGGGTCTCATGCTTGTATCCAAAATATTAAAAAAAAAGTGTTTCAAAAATATTGCAAAAAATCTTAAGATTAATGCTTTATACAGTTTTCAATAAGCATTTTAAAGGTTATGGAATCCGGGCTACATCCGGCATACGTTACAATGCGTTGTAAAGCAAAGGAGTACTTTTTTAGAGATTGTTGGCCAACATACCTTCGTGGGCGTCCTCTGAAATCCCTACCAAATTTTAATGAAAATCGGTCCAACCGTTTTGGAGTCAATGGGGAAAATTATGTACCACACGTCAATTTGAACGTATTTGGAATTCGATATAACATACTTTCAAACTAATTTTCCATACATGAACCTTTTCTTCTGCATCGGAAAATAGTGTCGACAATAGAAATTTTAAACCGATCCTGACCCCTAACTATGTTTCTCTGTATCTAGGGAATCAGGAACTACGAGAACCATGCTCCCGCAAACACCCAGACTCAATTATAGTGAGTGAGTCCACACTATCCGTGGTGGATTATGGCCTAACCCTCCTCACGAAAGTGAGGGGAGACCCGTGCTCAGCAGTGGAACAATATGGGTTTATGATGATAATGATGATATGTTTTTTCAGGACAATATAAAATGGACTTCTCAATAGAAGGGTGTAGCTCTAAAGAGTAGTTGACGCATCGACAACGCTCCAAGTATTGCAGATATCCACGGTAACCGTCTACCACCAGGCGGTCCGTTAGCTTGTTTGATCTTCGCCCTGTCCTGGAATGGAAGCCCCAGCCGCAAGGCTCGTAATCTTACGCCACGGAAGCCATCACGGATCCATTAACCATAAATAAACCATAATCTAGAGCGTGGATTCGTAAATTAAAATGTAAAAAATTCACGAACCCGTATTCAGTTTTACCTTTACCCGGTCCTTGGGATTAGTTATTTATACTGTGCGATGATAAAATACTACCGGGCTGAGTTCCCGTGTGTTTTTCTTGGTTTTCTTTGATGTGACGTCAACGTGTGTATTTATTTTATCTTGAACTGGTTTGAGTTATTTATTCGTGATGTAATGGATTTCGCGAGAATGAAATTAATGTTTTATTTCTTTGGATATCGGGGGAACTAAGGTGGGGAAGTTTATTTTTCGAGAAGAATCGGCTGTGGATCTTTGGGAACAAACTACGCTTCAAAATCACTTTCAGCGATAAGACCGCCCATTGTACTACCCTTGTTTACCTATTGTAATTCTTCTGTACTGTGTTTATTTTCGTTTCTGGTGTACAATAAAGAGTTTTTCTATTCTATTCTATTCTACGCTAATGTTTGGTTTGGATTTTTGCATGGAATTCATATTATAGTAGTAACGAATATTAACTGTTGTTATTAATATTGGGCGTAAAAAAGCTGCGAGTGAGTTTAGGGTAGCAAGATCAAAACTTAAAACTCAAATGATTTATATCAAGAAGACAAACATTATGCGCTTTTTTTAATGTCAAACAGTAGGTTAGAGAAAAATAAAAAATTACAAAGAATTTTTGAAATGGATTTAGTGGTTTAGGCGTGAAGCGTAACAAACAAACAAACAAACTCACGTTCGGATACATAATATTAGTTAGGATAGTAGGAAAGGATAGGATTAATATGATCTGAAGGCATACCATGACGATTCAATTGACAACCTAAGCTGAACCGCGTCGCATAATCGTACCGTGACGTCTTATTTTTTATGTTGCTGCCATTTTCAACCTAAAGTAGATCAAGTTTAGGTTGAAAATGGCTTATTAGCGACTCAATTAAGGTTGCTGCCATTTTCAACCTAAAATGGATCCAGTTAAGTTTGAAAATGGCAGCAACATAAAAAATAAGACTTCGCGGTACGATTATGCGACGCGGTTCAGCTTAGGTCGTCAATTGAATCGCTATAAGAGGTCATGGTATGCCTTATGTAGTGGAAGGCCTCTTCTGCAAGAGACCGCCTGGGGAAGTACCACATCTAAGCCAGATATTCATCCGCCAAGCAGTAGCGCGCCAATATTACTGTGTTCCGCTTTGAAGGGAATTATTTCCAGCGAAATTACTGGGCATATAAGACTTTAGAGCCGATGTCTCAGGGTGACGAGCGCAGTGTAGTGCCGCGCAGGATTACGCAATACAGTGTTCTGGGTGGTGCTGTGACTTATGGGCAAGCGTAGCGGTTACCAGCACTCAGTCAAATAAAAAAAAATACCACACGAACGAATCCGCGGGCACAGCTAGTAGGTAATATGAAAATAACATACGTGAGGTGGGATAATAAATGAGATACGAGAATTCATAAAAAAAACGTAAGAAACAAAATGTAATAACAGTGTTCGCAGCGCGTTTGTTGCAATTTGGCGGGTGCTTCCACCAGGGTTCCCACTGGCTGGTATTCTGGCTGGCAACTTTGGTTTTTCAATTTATTAAAGTAAAACTTCTTTACGCACGCTTGACTTGGGGAGTAAGCTGGTGAACGCGTGACGAGAGCGTTACGGAAAGTGTGATCGGGCGAGGCGAACGGAAGTTAAGAGGGAGATGTAAGTTAGTGAAGGTAGAAAGAGAGGGAGAGAGGTGTAAGCAAACATTTTCTTTCTCTCATAGCCAGTTACACAGGGTGTCCCACAGATATGCCACATGGAGGGAAAGTACCTTAAATATTGTAGATGGAACATTTTGCTGAAAAAAGACATTATTTTAATTTAAAAAACAATTTAAGTTGCATTCATAGATATTTAAATAATACTACAGGTAACAATAAGAGACACTATTGAATTATTGAAATTAAAAAATGTACAAAAAAAAAAAAAAAACTCGCTACCTTAAGACATTAAGTCTAATTCCCAATAATGCGCTGGAAACAATGGCGTTCACAAAACACTTTTTGCGCACTACTGCTTGGTGGATGAATCAGATATTCATCAAAGACTGTGGTACTTCCCTATACGGTTTCTCGCAGAAGAGGCCTACCGCTACAACTCTGAGTGCGCTGCCAACCCTGTTTAGACGATGTAATATCAGAAATGAATCCGTTCCACTTTGATTAGGCCTTTCTATGGAATGTATCTAGAATTTACAGTTATTTCAACATTCGCAGAATCTTCAATTTGTGTTCATTGGGTAGCTTGTTTACTTACAAATGTATTTTGATTAAGATTTACGTAACTACGAATGGAAAATAAGTAAGTTACAGTTCCCTAGAAATTATACAAGGCATTTTTAGTATTATAGTAAGCGGATGCATGGGTTTGTTTTCAAAGATTCATAGCCCATAGTTGTAGATTGAAAGTTATACAGAACGAGTTGTATCTCGCGGTTTTACCCGCGTAATTCCAGTTTTCCCGCAAGTGCTCTGCATTTCCCAGGTCAAAAACAGCCCATGTCACACATTCAAATGCCTAATCGTGAGATCATATAAAAAGTTCACAGAAAAAAACACCGGTTTTTCCAAATTTTCCAATTTTCCGGGCGACTTTCTTAATTTTTTCTTTCACATGAACCTTCCTCAGATCTCAACAATTTTCGTGTAACTTCAACACGTTCACTGTTGAAAACACAACTGTCGTGTCTTTCATAACTTGCCACGAGTACGGCAAAACGCAACTGTTGTGTTTGTTGTATGGGAAAACACTATGGCGCGTGCAGAGCCGCACCCGTGGCTTAGACGAGCAAAACGGCTCAGCAGTCAAAGTGTTAACTGTTTACGCAGCGCACGCAACATAAATTCTTGAGCAATATTTTTTCCCGTGTTTGCCACGTTCTTCATTGATGCTCCGCTCCTATCGGACGGAGCGATATTTTATATAACCCATACCCTTTCTCCTTAAATGGACTATTCAACACAAAAAGAATTGTTCAATTCGAATCAGTAGTTCCTGAGATTAGCGCGTTCAACCAAACAAACAAACTCTTCAGCTTTATAATATACTAGCTGCGCCCCGCGGTTTCACCCGCGTAGTTCCTGTTCCCGCGGGAATATGGGGATAAAAATAGCCTATGTTACTCGCTGTCAATGTAGCTTTAAATTTGTGAAATAATTTTTTTAATCGGAGCAGTGGTCTAGCCGAAACCTTACATATTTCCATACAAACTTTCATCCCCTATTTCATACCCTTACAATGCTTTTATCGCATTAAAAAGTACTCTATGTCCTTTCTTAGGATCTAGACTATCTCTGTACCAAATTCCATTTCAATCGGTTCGGTAGTTTAGGCGTATAAGAGCAACAGACAGACAGACAGAGTTACTTTCGCATTTATAATATAACTATAGAATAGATAGATAGAAGATAAGAGAACGTTAAATAAAGCAATAAAAGCAGAAACCCTATTGTAGATTGCGAATAGGTAGGTATTTAGGCTACAAGTAATATCTCCCAGATCCATTAAAACCATTCCCCACCTAGCTCAAAGTGAAAAAGGTTACTCCCTAGGCATGCTTCAAAAGTGATTGTCTGAAAAGAACGAAACAACAGCTACCCGTCTTAATTTTACCATAGAAGAAACAAAGGAGAAGGTTAACTTAATATCAATTATAGTTAAAAAAGTTTTATATAGATAGATCGATAGATAAACTCTTTATTGAAACACCAAAGAACAAAGAAAAAAAAAGTTTTATATACAAACTATATAATAGTTTATTTCTTATTTTTAGTAGGTATGTATTTTTTTCTTTTCATAATATTTTTATTTTATTACAGATGATAGATGACAATTGACAAATGATAAATGATTAATTTTGTATAAAGTGTGCGGGTTTTGGTGCCTCTTTGTATAAGAATAAGAATAAGAATAAGAATAAATGTCCATGCTGTATGCGTCTGTATTTGCACGCATACATACAAACCGCTTTTATGAATATTCCATGGAGTTAACCTACTATGCTATTTCTACTGTGACTTTACGAACTCGGCACTAAAACCTTTGCCAATCTAGTCCTTTGTTAAGTCTAGGCTTTGGGACTCCTAGTTGATTAAAATTGATTAATGATATGTTAAAGGTCGTGAGTTCAAATCCTAATGCGGGCACGTACCAATGTGTTTCTGTAAAACATATGTATGTAATTATTTCTCGCTTTTCGTGAAGGAAAACATCGCGAGGAAACCCATATAGCCGCCTGAGCATTATTTCGAAAGTTGATTCGATTCTATGGCTACCAACAATTTAATTAATAATACCAATGTATGGATACTGCGACCGGTGACATAGACGAGAGCATAAAAAAGCGAGCATTTTAAATCCAATTAACAAATTTGAAACGTAGCGGAAAACAGCCTTCACCTTCCATGGACTTATAAAAAGATGGACAGCTCATCGCCAAATACAAAAGTGTAGCCTAGATTATGCCGATTTGCTCGTACGCACACATTCACATTGAGTTATGACGAACAATTTTCAAAAGGATAGTTCGATGTTGAATACAAATCACTCATTTGCAACAAAAATGTGTTATCTCTTTCTGAGGAGATACCACATTCTTGTTGATAATGAGCGAAACGTGCGCCCACACGCATTCACATTAAGTTATGCCGATATATTCAATGATGTTACGTAAGATAATCGTCGTCTAACGATATTTGTGGAGTTAGTAGAGTTTCCATAAGGTAGGGGTATTTTATCAGACATATCAATTTGTATTCACATGGAACCCAAGAGTGGGGTGCTCATTAAAGGTAACTGACTGTACTATCGGATTCATAACACATCCGAGAAGAATCGGCAAGTAACTCACATTAATTCACATCACATAAATCACAACATGAAGTAGTTTAGATATAAATAGTTACCTTTCTCTTAAGTTACTACGTAACGAGACGTGCAAGTTGTTCATCTGATGGTAAGCGTCACCCATAACAGCTACAGTGTTACCCAGAACTTTCCGCTACGAAATCCTATGTAGCACTGCACTGAGCTCACCCTGAGATATCGCTTCTAAAGTCTTAAATGTCCAGTAATTTCGCTGAAAACGGCGCCCTTCTAACCGGAAGACAGTAATGTTTGCACACTACTGCTTGGCGGATGAATATCTAGCGGCGGTGTGGTACTTCCCCAGGCGGTCTCTTGCAGAACAGGCCTCCCACTGCTAATAACTCGCGTGTTTAGGTTCCGATGTTAGTGTACGTATAAACATGAATAATCAAACATGACAAATGACAATCATCACTGACACACCACCTTCCGCAGCTGCGATGCTTCAATTTCACATTCGGCATCACCGGTGCGTCCTCTCTTTTATAGGTCCATGGTACGTGTTACGTGCATGGCTAATTTCTACGGGTTGTTTTTAGTTTTATTTTTTACTTTGTAATCAAATCCATTAGTGTTACCGTGGAGAGTTTGACAATGTTTTTTGCGAGGTTTTTGTCGAATTTGAGCGATTTTGTGCATTTTGAGGATTCCTTATTTTATTAGCTTTGCCTACCTGTATAATCTACCTGTCACGACCGAATCTTTGAACCTAAGTTTCACCAACTTAAAGACGTCCGAATAACTTGAACATTTGCAAACGTTTCGTGTCTCTGAGTAGGAGCCGTTAAACTGATGGAAAAATCCACACATAAATTCTAATTTAAGTCAGAATGACCTCATAAAACCCTATTAAGCCAACTTTTTAAACACTCCATTTTATCCATATCCCTATTATTTACGGCCTTTTTTCCTCCCAAAACTTGTAACTTACCTCATAACTTGGGATTATATTGACTTAGATTTAGCAATTTGTCGAGGAATTGATTTATTACGGAGAGGGCAATGTGGGCGTAATCAGGACTTGTTATTGCGGGGGGCGGGGACGGTCAACGCTAAGCGACTCACTGCAAACACTTGGCCTAAGAGAAGTGTGATATCGTAGAAAATTTTATCATAGTAGGCGTAATTTTTTTCCCACTATTCTAGACAAGGAATTTTTAAATACTGTTCTATCTGCCGCTCCAAGTAAGCGTTCTATGGGGTAATTTATTGGCACGCTAACAAGTAAAACCTTGAGCTCGCGGTCTTACCAATAGATCGCCCGATTTAATATCCTGACCGCACCATGGCTTTAATAGTGAGATCAATGCTGAGCGTGAGCTTATCTTGAATTCTTGCCTCTGAATCATTGTTGAAATCGTAAATTTGGCTCTTACTGGACCTATATTAACGCTTTCACTGCTGAGCCAATTTGCTTGTCTAGCCACGGGTGCGGCTCTGCACACTCCATAGTGTTTTCCCATACAACAAACACAACAGTTGTGTTTTCCCGCACTCGCGGCAAGTTTTGAAAAACACGACAGTTGTGTTCTCATCACTGAATGTGTTAAGACAATTTTTCATCTAATGACTAGGTAGGCACCTTGCATTGAATGTACTTATCTATTTATCTACAAGGTACTACATTTAATTCTCATATGCCATTATATCTCCATCTTGGTCTGTCATCCATATTAGAAGGGGCTACCGCCCCAAACTCTTCGTCCTTAGTACAATAATTAATAAATTACAATGCTCTAGTGGGTAGATTTATAATATGAAGTTGTTATTGATTATCATGACTTACGTTACATTATTCAATGACGTTAAAAATTATTGAATTAAATTGTAAATATTAAAAAGTAGCATTGGTTATTGTACACTGTATCTGTATATATAAAAAAGTTATGTTGGTTTGTGTACGCTTCAAAAACTCAAAAAGTTCTGCACCGATCGAGCTGAAATTTTAGCATGATATATAATCTGCATCAAGAATTGTTTTTATCTATTATTTTCATCAGTGACATATCAGCCAATGTGCGAATGTGCCACAGCGAAGCGTGGCAGGGTACAGCTAGTAGTTCATAAAAATGTATCCCAGCTAACTTTGAACAAAACAATTTACTAACACCATAATAATAATTGATAACAATTCAATTCAGACTTCAAAATATGTTATACAATAGGTGGCCTTATTTCTATTACCAATTCTCACAGACAACCTTTGGATGGAAAGGAACTAATCAATATCATGTTGCATTTTGTGATGATAAAACTGGATATGGTCAAAATTGATTGACAAAAAGCTTCAAGGTTGTTCAAGACATAATATGAACAATTATTATGTGGTACGTATTGAGATAAGCGGGGGAGCTTTAGGCCCAAACCCCCGTCCATAGTACGCTCCCAGGGGGCCACCAATTTAGTACAAGCCCTTATATTTTGAAGGCAGAAATTTGCTTCGATTGCCTTTGATAGGGAGAAAGGAGATTTATTTGGATTATTATTTGTACGAAAATATTATTAGGCAATGCGAAGAAACGTGAACGCGGGAGCCTTTACCTGTTTTGGGTATAGTGGGGCTTATACAGAATTATATCATCCAAATCAACCATACTGGAATCGTTTTTATTTGATGTAGCTAGGCTAATTTCGTCTTTCCCCTCAAAGACAAACACAACGGCCATAAATTTAAAACATAAAATAATTTTTAGTTTAAAATAATAGTTATATAGAACAAAACATAATTATAAGTAGATATTACTAACTAGCTGCGCCCCGCGGTTTCACCCGCGTATGTTGTCTCCCGAAAGAAATCTATAATCATTTCATATATTAAAAAACCTCCCGTGTCACACATGAAAATATTGAAGAACAGAACAGAACAGAACAGAAGATTGAAGAAAATAACATAAGTAAGTAATACCCAATGTCAAATCGTGAGCAAAAATCACAAAGAAAAAAGCACATTCAAATTTTCCAATTTTGCATAATTATCATTATAATTATTTAAAAAAACATGAAAATTGGTTAAGTTGATGTATGGTCCAAGGGAAAACAAGGGGATTAATTTTTTTAAATAATTAGTATAAAAATTAAGAAAGATGAACGTCGATACTATAATAAAAAAAAAAAACACAAATTGAGAACTTTATCAAGACGCCATCTCTTGTTTACTTAGTGAACTAGCTAGGAGGACAAGACCATGGAAAGTAGTGATCCAGTCTTTCAATCGATGGAAAAGGTGCTGCCATCTATTGGCAAACTATAAATATACAATAACCGTAATTTGCATATGTAATTACACAGATGGCACTAGCTGTTGTGTGTTTGTACTCACCATAATCGGCCTCCGTGTTGTAATGTGTGATGAGCCGACTGCGAAGTAAGAGGTTGTGGGTTCGATTGCCGCACAGGGTAAAGATTTGTCTAAAACACTGGTATTTGCTTGGGTTTGGGTGTTTATCGGACCATTGTCCTAATAGTTTCTGATTCTCACAGAGAACCATAGTAAAAAGTCAGGCTGTATTTATGTGATCTTGACGCGTTATTTATTAATTTTATTTTATTTATTTATTATTTTGTTTTATGTTTGTGCCGTGGCTTAACCAAACCAATGGAAGGCCAGCGCTGAGCCCTTTTGGAGCAATTAGCATATACCTAAGCATTGTAACTTTGTATTAGTCTCTTTCATTTTGTTTATTTAGCTAGTGGTTGTACATTATTTCTTTATTTTTTAAATGAAACTTCTTTCTTACTTGGTATATAATATCAATTACAATACAGCTGTTCGCGGCAGCTTCACGCCCGTAGTTCCCGTTCCTGTGGGAATAAAATAATAATAAAATATAGCCTAATGTTACTCGCTGATAATATAACTTTTCATTTGTGAAAGAAATTTTAAAATCGGTGCAGTGGTTTAACCAAAAACTTAAATAATTATTTCCATACAAGCTTTCAACCCCTATTTTTGTTTTACCCCCTCCAGGGCATGACAAACTTTGAATGCCGTATTTATTTATATCAAATCAACAGCCTAAAAAATAAGTTTCAAGCTTCAAAAATGACGAAACTTCCATCCCCTATTTCAACCCCTTTACAACCCTTTTTTCGCATTAAAAAGTAGCATATATCCTTTCTCAGGCTCTAGACTATCTTTGTACCAAATTTCATTTCAATCGGTTCAGTTGTTTAGGCGTGAAAGCGTAACAGACAGACATAGTTACTTTTGCATTTATAATGAAAATTATTAAGTAGAGAAGTACAATACCCCTCGTATTGTAAATTATTATTACTTTATGAATATACAACAAAAAATATGTTGTACTTATTAAGTATTAACCTCGCTTTGAAGATTCACTACTGTGGTGCGGTCTTAAGCACACGCAACTTTTTTAAATTTCACGTCAACTTTTGTAATTAAAATAAAGTCAATGTATGATGTGGCTCGTTTACCTCGACTTTGAAATCACCATACTAAAGTAATGTTAAGCGGATATCCACACATAATCTGAGAGCAGGGCGACTGTGCAAGCGCAATCCATTGATAATTCCATGCGCTGGTAGATAATGATGCGGAGGAAATGGTTTTAGTTTTATTATCATTGCGCCGGTGCAACTGGTTCATGGGCAGAGAGGAGTGCGGTACAAGTTATAAAACAGGCCGTATTATAAGCTTTTTTTTTCATTCATCAACAACCCATTACGTCCCACTGCTGGGCACGGGTCTCCCCTCACTTTCGTGAGGAGGGTTAGGCCATGTCGACCACGGAGGCCAGATTCGTATTGGCGGCTCACCTACCTCCTTTCGTCTGGAGTTCCAGAAACCAGTTGAGGGTGTCAGGGAGTTGGCTTACTGCTTCCCGCTGGAATCGTAGCATGTGGGAAGATGCAGTCTCTGCCTATCCCAACGAGAGAAAGGCGTCACTGTATGTAGGTATACCAGTGTATTTTTATTTTCAGTTTCCGCCAAAAATCATCGCTTTTTCTATCTTCAAGTCAGAAAACTCCTCACTTGCACCGTAGCGTATCAAAACAGGTTCTACATCGATACGAGACTGGTTGGGTGAATGGAGAGGAAACGAACGGTGTAGTGGACGCCTGACACACCGGCACGTAACGTAGTGACTTCATTTAAATTTACTCGCAAATAATTTGTTTGTTTCTACTAATTTATAAATGTGAAAGTTTCTGTTTTTTCTTCACTTTGAACAAATTTTGAATTAATTTTATAGGTATATAATTGTCTAAAGTTCTGAAATAACAGAGCGTTTCGTTATATAGCTGTATTTATAATTATATCGATGTTCAGTTCTAGACTGAACGGGGGCATATAACAGTTATTATAACAATTATTATTATAACAGTTATCGACTGCCAACGCACCGCGGACTGGTAAAAATCCAAAACTCAAGAAGTGTGTGAAAGCTAACGCCGCGCGCGACACGTCGTATCCGTCGCTTCCTATAGGAATGTGAACCTTCTTGTATATTCCTTCTTGTATACAGACCTGAGTATATCCCTATTATAGACAATATAACTAGCCGGCTGGTGGACGGCCGAAGGTGGAAGCTCAACGAGTGCTTGCAGCAGTCCAAGGTACGTGAGTGCATTGTATTCGCTGTAGCCTATGTCGAGTTATTGAACATCGTTTTTCATCGCATACGTCGATACGTATGCGATGAAAAACGATGTAATTATAGCATAAGAGCCCTTAGTTTTTACGAGTGAGGAATGGGTTTATACTACAATGGGATCGTCCCATTGTAGTATAAACCCATTCCTCACTCGTAAAAACTAAGGCTCTTATGCTATAATTATGAAGTGAAACTGCAGGTTGAAGTTAATTTATTAAGTTATTAGAAATAAGTAGGACATTATTAAAATTGTTTGCTCTGATTCTTGCTTTGGATTGTTTAATAATACCTGGACTAAAGTCTAATGGAAAGGAGTTGAGAATGAATTATCTTTTAGGCAAGCATGCCCCACCATCGACAGCGCCGCCACTTACCATCAGGTCAGACTACTGTCAAATGCTTGCCTAAAAAAACTATCCTGTTTGCAATAATAATTCTCAAATTAGTAGAATTGTTGCATCTCGGTGTAAAAAAATCCATCGTGAGACCCATTCATAAGGTGACTACTAATAAATTCACTATAGTATAATGTACTTTTTTAATTCTTTTTTGTTGTAAACTGATGGACAGGTTTTGATGGGGTTATTATTTCATTGATAGCCTACGTTGAGGTTAAATAATAGGTCTGGGTTGTAGATTAGGACATTGGTTTTATTTATTAACTTTATTTGGACTTACAACAGATCAGTAACAAGAGATGAAGAGTTTTCTATTGTATTTTTTTTTGTTATTGCTGAATAGGCAAGTATTTGACCGCAGTCTCACCTGGTGGTAAGTGTCGACGCGGTCGATCGACTTGAAGACTTCCAGATTATAGTTTTCGGAAAACAACGACGCTGGTAATGTGTGCCGTTCCTTCGCTTCGCTTACAAAAAATCATTGGCCAAGCATCGAACCAAGTATTTATTTAATACTTTATTGCACAGATTAACTAACTAGTACAAATGGCGGACTTAACGCTTAGAGCATTTTCTACCAGTCAACCACCCATAGTGAAGGAGAGACGGTGTAGGCGTGCATCAACATATCTCATTAAGAAAAAAATAATAAAAATAATGGAAAATAATAAAGCTTAATACAAAAACAACATGAATGTAATATAATCCTTACTTCCTTACTTTTATATTATAAATGCGAAAGTAACTCTGTCTGTTGCTCTTTCACGCCTAAACTACTGAACCGATTGAAATGAAATTTTGCACTGAGATAGTCTAGAGCCTGAGGAAGGACATAGGGTACTTTTTAATGCGATAAAAGAATTGTAAGGGTTTGAAATAGGGGATGAAAGTTTGTATGAAAACTACATTGACAGCGAGTAAAATAGGCTATTTTTATCCCCATATTCCCGCGGGAACAGGAACTACGCGGGTGAAACCGCGGGGCGCAGCTAGTATAATATAAAATAATATAATATATATAATAAATAATAATATAATATAATAAATATAATCAATGGTTACTATCATACAATAATAAATATAATTTAAGTGATAGCTATATAGATGAGAAATCTCTTAAAAAGTGTCATCGGGTTGTGAAGCGAACAAGTAACCGCTGCTCCTTTATTCCTCTGTAATGTTACTGGGTCACTACAGTAACCCACAGCTTAAATAGACTTCACAGCTATCCTAATTCCTTTAGGACCCCAAATCACAGTCATTAGTCAAAAGCATCATTAGTTGACCCCTTACGGGGTGTAGATTGACCCCCAACCCCTCACGGTGTTAGTAAAAACAATTAAACGACCAAGTGTGCGAAGACAATGGGTTGGTAGTGTTTACAGTGCGGTGCAAAACAATGGGCTAGCTTTGTATTCATGTAAACGCATCAAATTTCAGTGAAGCTGTCAGATGAGGTTACAGTATCGAACGTAGAACTCCAGTGAATATCTTGCAGGCTATTCAATTGGTGTTGCGAATTGCGTTCCGTTTTACTTAACATTTGTATGTTTTTTCTTTAACTTGAGGGACTTTTGAAACTTGTATATCTGGCAGGTTTATTTTCATAATTACGTTTCGTTTCTCGTAAGTTTTGTTAAAGATTTTGCCGGAAAACGATTAAAAATGTATTCTATTGTGTCTAAAAATTAAATTACATATTAAATTTTGAGGAGTTAGTCCATATTTCAGAAGTTTCGTACAAATGAAATTAATTAAAATTTATCTAAATTTATTTTTTACTCTTCTGTATTGCACTGTACAAATTCTAGTTTCGAAGTTCAAAATAGAAAAGCTGACCAGTTTTTAATGAAGTCCAAAAAAATATGGTAACAAAAAAATACTATTTCAAAGAGTGCCATTATCTTGGCTCCAGCTGTAACACCTAAGTAATTAATTAAACTTGGATAAGTCTCTGGATGTTTGTGCGTCTCTCAAAGTTACAGGCGAGTGACTCGCCCCAGTACTGGATTAATTAACTGGATAGTCACAAGGATGCGCAAACTGTGTAGTTTGGTGTAGATGTGCCGAACTTGCGGCAAACATTCGACGGTGGGTGTTTTGACAAGAAAACGTAATATGATGTTTGATTTCGGAATTTTTTAGGGTTCCGTTTCCAAAGGGTAAAACGGGACCCTATTACTAAGACTTCGCTGTCTGTATGTCTGTCCGTCTGTCACCAGACCGTATCTCATGAACCGTGATAATTATAATATTCACTTTAAAAATAAATCAGTACATTAACATAAAATTAATATTTAATTGGGGCTCCCATACAACAAAGTTCGGAACCCTTCGTGCGCGAGTCCGACTCGCACTAGGCCGGTTTCTTACACTTGCATTTCTTCGTAGGTTAATCACACTAACCCAAATAATCCTGTCCTAGTCCTACTATATCCTACTGTATTCATTATTATAAATGCGAAAGTTTGTGAGAATGGATAGATGTTTGTTCCTCTTTCACGCAAAAACTACTGAACGGATTTGAATGAAATTTGGCATACAGATAGTTTACTACCTGGATTAAAAAAAATACTAAATTGTGGGGCGCAGTTATATTATAAATGCGTAAGATTGTGTGTTTGATTTTATGTTTGACCTATCATTACGCTGTAACGTCTGAATGGATTTCAATGGTATTTGTTATACTGCTTCATTTTAAGCCTATGGGTTCCGATTGCACCAAAAATTACGTTTATTTTCAAGCATGGGGCTTCACCACAAACAGTTAAATCCATCCAGTTTAAGGCCTTAAACTGAACTGCCCTGCTAACTGTCACCACCAATATCGCCCAGAGGCATTTATCCAAAGAGATCGTATCAATTTGTTTGCATTTATGGGAGTTTATATAGCTCCATCTCATTCTCTGTTTATCTCATTCTCTTCAGTCTATTTTTGAGTGACGTCAGGTCACGTTTGTCATTTATGAGTCCGTGGTGCCAATCTAGGCCGTTCAGTTTAAGGCCTTAAAATGAACTGCATGGAATAAGAATTAGTACGTGGTTACCCCCCTGGTTTGCCTGGCCAAGTTTCAGGTCCTTGTCTTCAGCAGGGAGCCAATATAGGTTGATGATGATGCTGGCATGCTTGCTAGCATGTGTGTTGTCAACAGTAGGTTAGTTTTTATTAATAAAGCAAAGTGTTAACGTGAAGATATTCTCCTACGACATACGTTTAACTAGTCACAATATAATCTACATAGAATAATGTTGACTTGTGCTCACGCTAAACAAACAGTGTGTAGCTTACGCCAGACATAGCGATGGGAATCCGATATGATATAGACGATTGTCTCGATCGCCATGGTTCTCTAGGATTTTCTGTCACAGTTGAATTTACAACGTTTATAAACGGTCGAAAGGTAATAATCGATGTTGGTGCCACTGACTGCGATTTCTTCGAGTTTAGACCGACACAAACAGAAGAAAGAGCGAGGAACGCAGCAGCAACGCTTCGTTTGTAGTGGGAGGCCTCTTTTGCAAGAGCAGTAGTGTGCAAACATTACTGTGTTCCGGTTTGAAGGGCATTGTTTCCAGCGAAATTACTGGGCATATGAGACTTTAGAGCTGATGTCTCAGGGTGACGAGCGCAGGGCAGTGCGCGCAGGATTATGCAATGCAGTGTTTTGGGTGGAGCTGTGACTGTTATGGGCAGGCGTGGCACTTACCATCAGGTAAACGAGGTGCTCGTCTCACGCAGTCAAATAAAAAAAAAGGAAATCGACTAGAAAATAATGAAAAACATCTCGACGATATAGTCGGGGACGACATGACATGGTCGTGGAGCTAGTAAAGAACGCAGCGGCGAGTCATTCGAACAATCGAATAACATCTCGGAAGTCCATCGATGAGCGAGACGATTGAGGACTCGATTGTTATTTTGCACCGATGCTCAGACCACCGCGGTCTGAGCATTTCGGACTCGCCCACCGCTACAGACAGACATATCAATCATTATGCGTTAATGCTGTCACAACATACAGCGGTGGCATGTGATGATTACTCAATCAAGAGGTTGTTTGTTATTGTGTTTAACATTAACGATTTGAAGCTATTTACACTATAAGGAAGCCTCCCACTTGAAATTTTATTTTATCAACCCTGTCGAAGATCAGTTCCGAAAAGTTTTACGCGACGAGCAGGTCGTTCACCTGATGGTAAGCGCTACGCCTGCTAACAGTTACAGTGCCACCCAGAACTTTGCATTGCGTAATCTTGCGCGCACTGCGCTCGTCACCCTGAGACATCGGCTCTAAAGTCTCATAGGCCCAGTAATTTCGCTGGAAACAGTGCCCTTTAAACCGGAACACAGTAATGTTTGCACACTACTGCTTGGCGGATGAATATCAGGCAAAGGCGTGGTACTTCCCGATCTCTTGCAGAAGAGGTCTCCCACTACTTTCACTCTTCAGCTGATTTGCACAGAAAGTCACCCAAGTGTCCGCCTTATCACCTCGCTAACCCAATTTCCTTGTTTCACACCGGCAATCAGCACCTGATTCCAGAAGAAACGGCCCAGGTTCAGCAGATCACACTAACTGGTAACTAATCTGTCACGGGTTAATGGAGACGTTCCTGATACAGTTGTCACGTTCGCCGTCAGACTTATTGCTTGGACCATTAGCTGGAATTAATGTGGATAAGGCTTGGAATAGAATTAAGAACCAGACTTCAATTGGATATACTAATAGGGCATTGTTTCCAGCGAAATTACTGGGCATACGATACTTTAGAACCGATGTCTCAAGGTGCCGAGCGCTGCCATGCCGCGCAGGATTATGCAATGCAAAGATCTGGGTGGCGTTGTAACTGTTATGGGCAGGCGTAGTGCTTACCATCAGGTGGACGACTTGCTCGTCTTTTTTTTTTAACTTACTTATTATGCCCCACTTCTGGGCAAAGGTCTCCCAATATGTTTCCACACTCTTTCTCGTGTCGCGTAACCAGTCAAAAATGTTTTTTGAAGTAAAACTTCGTTACGCACGATTGACTTGGGGAGTAAGCTGGTGAATGCGTTACGAAAAGTGTGATCGGGCGCGGCGAATGGAAGTTGAGAGAGAGATAATAAGTTAGTAAAGACAGAAAGAGAGAGAGTTACGTTTTGTATACATTTTAAAATATCTTTGATGAATTTTTTTTTAAATAGTTTTTTAGTTAATAGAATCAGGCGTTATTTTGCTGAAATCCATATTCAATAAGATAATATAGAAATATATAGTTTTAATTCCGCCTAAGTTGTCTGATGAATGTATGATAGGACTTTGTTACGTCATCCAACAAAGTCCTATCATACATTCATCAGACAACTTAAGCAGAATTATCCCTACTTCCCTACTTATATTATAAATGCGAAACGTGTCCCAGCACACATTTCGTTTTTTTCTTTCTAGATTCACATCTAGAAAGAAAAAAACGAAATGTGTGTTTATATCACATAAAGGTGGGTCCACACGAAGCTGTCCCTAACACACAATTCACGCATCATTACCACTGTTGCAGTGATCGCCGGAATCGGCCATTTTAATTGCTCCTGCAAGGGCCATTAGATCTGACTGATTGTTGGACATAATCCGAAATGACTAGACTTTTAGGCGGGGGAATTCGCGTTTTGACCATTTCCGGACTACGTTTTAGGATTCCGCTGCCGGGCGGTGAAACGGAAGCTTATTGTTGTGGTTACGCTGTTTCTCCGCCTGTGTGTCGCGACCTTTATAAAGCTTATATGAAGTATAGTTGTAATCAAAAAGCTTGAGAATATCTTATTAAATTACAAAAAACAGTATATGTAATTTAAATATAAAAAAAAAGTTTATTAGGTTTACAAAAAAAAAGTTATATAAAAACGGAAAAATTTTCGTTAATGATGTCGTCTCTCTGTCTTTTTTTTTATTTTCAACATCAACAACCCATATCGTCCCACTGCTGGGCACGGGTCTCCCCTCACTTTCGTGAGGAGGGTTAGGCTATAATACACCACGGGGGCCCGGTCCGTATTGGTGGATAACATACCTACCTCCGAAATAATCTCGGGTGTGGGTTTCCTCACGCTGTTTTCCTTCACCGAAAAGCGAGTGATAATTACGTACATATGTTTTACAGAAACACATGGGTACGTGCCCGCACTGGGATTTGAACTCACGACCTTCTGATTGGAAGGCGGACGTTCTCCCACTAGGCTACCACCGCTTCTAACATAAGCAATATATGAAAGAGGGTTCGATACTTCCCACTGAATACAAAATCCAAAGAAAATAAGCAGTACTATCGAAAAATGTTTTTACTGTTCATCCACAGGTTGTCTGGGAGAAATCGCATTCAGCGATAAGACCGCCCATTGTACCACCCTTGTTTATCCATTGTAATTTTTCTGCACTGTGTTTATTTTTAAAAGTAAACAGTTCAAGTAAACCGTTATTCGATAAACCGTTAATTCAAAAAACAAAAGCAGCCTAGTGGGAGAACGTCCGCCTTCCAATCAGAAGGTCGGAGTTCAAATCCCAGCGCAGGCACGTACCAATGTGTTTCTGTAAAACATATGTGCGTAATTATCACTCGCTTTTCGGTGAAGGAAAACATCGTGAGGAAACTCACATATCTACCCGAGAATTCTTTCGGAGGTAGGTATGTTATCCATCAATTTGGACCGGGCCCCCGTCGTGGATTATGGCCTAACCCTCTCTCATAAGTGAGGGGAGACCCGTGCTCAGCAGTGGGACGTTATGGGTTGATGTTGGTTCGTATACCTACGTCTTCGAATTTCAACGTTTGGTATACGGTCTTGTAAAATGATAAACCCAACAAGAGTCAAAGTCACTTGCACCTATTAACTTACCCGCGTCACTCACTTCACCGAAGACAAGATTAATCAACTACAAATCTGACCTTTAAGTTTGTGAATGAACCTTAATGAATGAACATCGCATAACGGGCAAACCGGTTCAAACTGGACGACTCTATGGGCATAATGATAACCCACGCAATATTAAAAATCCCATCTCACTAGTATTATAAATGCGAAGTTTGTGTCTTTTTTTTTTAATTGACTGAGTCACGCCGAGCAAGACGTTCACCTGACAGTAAGCGCTACGCCTGCCCATAACAATCACAGCACCACATAGAAACCTGCGTTGCATAATCCTGCGCGGCACTGCACAGCGCTCGTCACCCTGAGACATCGGCTCTAAAGTCTCATATGCCAGTAAGCCAGCCAGTAAGCCAATATGCCAGTAATTTCGCTGTTCGCGTTTTTGTTCTCTCTTCACGCTGACAGAGCTAAACGGATTTTGATGTAATTTAGCATGCCGATGCATTACGATCTGGAATAGTATAAAGCATACTTTTTGTCCCGTAAAAACTGACGGTTCCTGTGGAATAACAGTTAACGTGGGTGAAAACGCTTCTGGTTTCGTGTGTTGGGTGTTTCTTGTCAATTTTATGTATAAAAACTTCATGGAGTTAAGTATTGTTAGATTTTAGTACCTATAATAATGTCATTGGTTACCATCCAGTTGACACAAAACTCAAAAGTTAAATCATTTATTGCAATTGGCAAAAATAATGCACTTCTACAAGTCAAACACTTAAACCTTATAATACATGAATAAAAATTAAAAAAAAAAACACAAATGATCAACTAAACTAATGAGTAACTGAACATGGTTTGAGTTTGGAAAAGGAAATTTCCCTTTCAAGTGGTGATTCATGGCTGAATCTCGCACAGGAAAAGGAAACTCCATTAACGCGACCAGTGCTTCGGAAGTACGCCTGTCAAAGAAGATAGCACCAAGAAACTATTACCAAGATTCAACTCACTGTCAACTATATAATTACGACTGCAATTTCCAAGGACTCCGGCAAGGAGTTCCATTCCTTCGCGGTACGCATATTAAATGCAGTAAGAAATCACTTCGTGCTACTTACAATAAACTGTGTGTCCTTAATTCACAGGAAAATAATAAAAAAAAACCTACTAATAACATATTATAAATGCGAAAGTTTATGAGTACGGATGTATGTTTGTTCCTCTTTCACGCAAAAACAGATTTAGATGAAATTTGGAACACAAATAGTTTATAACATGGATTAACAACTAGGATACTTTTTGTCCCGTAAAATGAACAATGAATACTTAACGCGGGTGAAACCGCGGGGCGCACCTAGTTAAACATAAAACGAAAACGAACTAAACCTAAACCTTATAATTCTAAAAATTGTGAGTTCTCATGGTGCCAAGAACACTGCCTGCATTTTCACGTTAAATAGCAATAACAAAAAAAATTAAAAAAAAATAGTTTTCAAAATAAAATTAAAATTAATTAAAAAGCATTAAATTTCAATAATGTTGAGAACAACTAAAAAAACAACTTATTGAACGAAATCTTATCAACCTTAACAATCATTAAGCCCCTTCCAAGGCCCTTGGGCAGCCTCACAAGCGTCGGATTCGCCAAATAAACTACGAAAGCTCGCAAACTGTTAACCTACCATAACCTATATTTTTAATCGCTGTTGTCCCGCTTGATCTCATAGGGACTGCGAGGCTCCATTGCGACCACACCACCCTGTATAATACCCCTTCTTACACAGATGTAGGGCATACTTAACACTTTCAGTGCTGAGAACACAACTGTCGTGTTTATCATAACATGCCGCGAGTGCGGGAAACACAATTGCTGTGTTTGTTGTATGGGAAAACACTATGGAGTGTGCAGAGCCGCACCCGTGGCTAGACAAGCAAATCGGCTCAGCAGTCAAAGTGTTAATTAAGTTAACTAGTGTTCGCCCAGTGGTCGAAAATCGATCCTAATTCATTTAAATTTTTAGTTTGAAAGTTGTTAAGGTTATTATCAAAGACAATGTTATTATAACCTCTATAAAGTTTGTAAGGTAATCAAGGATTGTCGGGAATTCCATTATTATTGAGAACTAGCTGCGCCCCGCGGTATCGCCTGCATAGTGTCCGTTCCTGTGGGAACACGGCAATAAAATAAAGCCTATGTTACTCGCTGATAATGTAGCTTTCGATTAGAGAAAGAATTTTTAAAATCGGTGCAGTGGTTTAGTCGTCACCTTAGATATTTCCATACAAACTTTCATCCCCAATTTTTATTAAGCCCCTTAAGAATATTTTTTTTACAAATTTTGAATGTCATTATTTATTTATATCTAATTAAAAGCCTAAAAAATATAGTTCAACCTTCTAGCTTCAAACGAAAACTTCCATACTAACTTTCATCCCCTTATTCAACACCTTAAAACCCTTTTATCGCATTAAAAAGTAGTTTATGTCCTTTCTCAGGCTTTAGACTATATCTGTACCAAATTTCATCTAAATCGGTTCAGTAGTTTAATCGTGAAAGCGTAACAGACAGACAGAGTTACTTTCGCATTTATAAAATAAGTAGGGAAATAGGGATAGTTATCTGGTGTAGCTCCAAAACCAAAAAACCTGTTTCAAATTTAAATTATCTGCCATATGGGAAACGTTCCACCTTAACACGTTCACTACTGAAAACACAACTGTCGTGTTTTTCATAACTTGCCACGTGTACGGCAAAACACAACTGTTGTGTTTGTTGTATGGGAAAACACTATGGCGCGTGCTGAGCCGCACCCGTGGCTAGACAAGCAAAACCGCTCAGCGGTCAAAGCTTTAAGTAAGCGCTTTCAGCTGTCGATACGTATCCCAATTAAGTGTTATGAACACTTCCAGTAGCCACTACCTCTTCAAATACCTCTAAAATACAATAGAAGCTAATTTAATGAGGCATCGGTTAAGTTCGCATAAATTTAGGCCAAGTTTTATTCTGCCAATTTATCTTGCTTCCCCTTAATTACGACCTGTGTAATGGGTGCCTTAATGTAGGAATTAGTTTTCGTATTCGTTATAAATAAAGGTCGCGTTTGTGTGATTTTATGAGGGAATTAAATGGTGGAGGAATCATTAATCGCAATTAGAAAACAATAACGTGTCACGAAGATATTAATTCACCAAGCAGTAGTGTGCAAACATTACTGTGTTCCGGTTTGAAGGGCACTGTTTCCAACGAAATTACTGGGCGTATGAGACTTTAGAGCCGATGTCTCAGGGTGACGAGCGCAGTGCCGCGCAAGATTATGCAATGCAAAGTTCTGGGTGGCACTGTAACCGTTAGCAGGCGTAGCGCTTACCATCAGATGAACGACCAGCTCGTCTCGTCACACAGTCAAATAAAAAAACATAGATCCTGACCCCCTAACTAGGATTCCCTGTATATAGGGAATCAGGAACTACGAGGACCATGCTCCTACAAACAAAATCATAAATTACCGTTTTTGGAATATTTGTCTGTCTGTCTGAAGTTTGTCTCGATTAGACTCCGAAACGGCTTAACAGATTTTAATGAAATTTGACATTATTATAACCCCACTAGCTGTACCTGCCACGCTTCGCTGTGGCACATTCGCACATTCGCTGATATGTCACTGATGAAAAAAATAGATAAAAACAATCCTTGATGCGGATTATATATCATGCTAAAATTTCAGCTCGATCGGTCCAAAACTTTTTGAGTTTTTGAAACGTACACAAACCAACATAACATTTATATATATATAGATATAGATAGGTATAGATTAGGTAATGAAAAAGACTTTTTTAAAGAAAAAAAAATGGAAATTGCAGGTTCCCGTGACATAACAATCAATGTGGGTGAAAACGCGTAACGCAGCTAGTACAAAATCAAACTTAAAAATCGGCACATATCTCCGCGTAGGCGTTAAGTTACCAAATCTAAGTTTCTACTTAACTTTAAGTGAGTTGTCGCAATTACTGACCGATGACCTACGCCTACGCATCCGGTGTCTGTCTGTCTGTCATAATTATTTTTATGCAATTATGTAGTGAATTTGGTAAACAGGTGGTTAGGTAAAAAAGAGCGTAGGTAGATTAAAATATATGCTTTTCTTTTATAAATTAGTTCTTGCGGTTATAGTGTTTTTTTAAAGAGATTTAGTAACAAAACGGTGCTTACAGCTTACGTTGTATTACTACCTATTTACTTACACGTACTTAGGTAATTTTGCCATATTCAAACCTTATTTTGAAAGGCCTATATTTTTTGATACCGGACGCTCACACCACTGGTATTAATTTTTAGCTATATTTGAAATATTACGCGAATGTTTAATGTTCTTGGCTAAAACTTAAAAAAAACTTATTTTCGGCTCTCAAGGGGCAAATTTAATTTAACTTATGAGGAACTATGTGTCTTGTCATCAGATCAGACAGAGCCTTTGCCCGTGCCGCCACCACTATCATAGCTGATACGCCAGCCACTACGCTTGCCGCTACGCTCGCCTCCTGCAACGCTAGGCGCTTCCATACTCGCTTCCCTTGCCGATTCCCTCGCCTCTTCTCACAAAACCACGGAAAGTATTATCGAAACAGAAAAAAGCAGCCCAAAACACCACTTCCAAGATGAAGCCATTAATTCATTCTTCTCCTAAACCTACGAACATAAAAATCAATACAGTAACTTACGATTATTTAAATCTGTTATTTATTGAAACGGCCAAAAACAAAATATTTATGTCGCTTCAAACTAAATACTTTCTCAGATTAGAACCGATATAAAGTAGAGTTTAGACGGATTTGGACAAGATGGAAAGTGTGACAAGTCTACGAGGTTCCGTACTGTATTATATTTGAATTTAGTACTTTTTCTTCTTAGACTGAGTGAAGAGATGAGCTAGTCGTCCACCCGATGGTAAGCGCTACGCCTGCCCATAACAGCCATAGCACCACCCAGAACCCTGCATTGCATGATCCTGCGCGGCTCTGCACTGCGCTCGTCACCCTGAGACATCGGCTCTAAAGTCTAAATCCGTTGAGCTGGGAATCCACCAATTGGGATCCACCAATCCGGACCGGGCCCTCTAGGTGGAATATAATTATATGAGCCAATGTCTCAGGGTGACGAGCGCAGTGCAGTGCCGCGCAGGATTATACAATACAAAGTTGTGGATGACACTGTAACATGCAGCATGCTTTTATGGGCAGGCATAGCGCTTATCATCAGGTGAAAGACATGCTTGTCTCGTCACTCAGTCAAATAAAAAAAAAACTATTATAATATGGCCTTAATTCTCCTCACGAAAGTGAGTGAGAGCCGTGCTCAGCAGCGGGACGATATGATACGTTGATGATACCGTTCCTTCGTCCAAAAACGGATCTCTAAAAATATTTCGACTATTAAAATTAGCCCGAAATGGCTATAACCCAAAATCATTAATATCAACGTCGCCCATCAATCTGCTTTAATGTTCAAAGTATCAAATAACTTTTTTTTTTATTGAGTGTATCAATTTTGTGGTCTATGGAAAGAGTTGAATTTTGAAGTACAAATTTTTTACGCACGCTTGACTTGGGGAGTAAGCTTGTGAATGCGTTACGAAAAATGTGATCGGGCGAGGTGAACAAAAGTTGAGAGGTAGATATAGGTTAGTGAAGATAGAAAGTGAGAGAGAGTTACGTTTTGTATATTTTATAAAATATCATATTTTTAACTTTTTTTTTGTTACTTTTTTTTAGTTTGCTGTTACTTTCAGGAGTTTGGGGCCCATTTGAATAATTTTTTTTTCCATTCAAAGGTTGCCTGGAAGAAATTGCATTAAGCGATAAGGCCGCCTATTGTACCATCTATTTATGAAATGTATATTGTACTGTGTCTAATTAAGCTTTATGGAGTTCAATAAGGAATTGTTGTATTGTTAATTGTATCGTACAAATAGTGGACTTTATTCTACGAGCATTTTCTACCAGTCAACCAACCGTAGTCGAAGAAAGAAGGGTGTGGTAAGATCGTTTAAGGTTTTGATTAACCTTTTCACCCACGGAGTCTACTATATTCGATTCTATGGTCACGGGTGTCCTACGGCACTTAATTTCTCGTTACGGTCGGCTGTCGTTATGGTGGTTTTATGGTCAGATAGTGGGTTTCAATGAACTGCAGTGTTAGTTTTATATATGATGTTGTACCAGCCTGGGGAAGTACCACACCTTTGCCAGATATTCATCCGCCAAGCAGTAGTGTGCAAACATTACTGTGTTCCGGTTTGAAGTTCACTGTTTCCAGCGAAATTACTGGGCGTGTAAGACTTTAGAGCCGATGTCTCAGGGTGATGAGCGCAGTACAGTGCCGCGCCAGATTATACAACACAATGTTCTGGGTGGCACTGTAACTGTTATGGGCAGGCGTGGCGCTTACCATCAGGTGAAAGACTTGCTCGTCACGTTTCTCACTCTAATAAAAAATAATAAAACAGTTTTTACTGTTATTTTTAACCCTTCAGACGCCATGTGCCTTCCACATTTTCACATTAATTTTTTTATTACTTTCGAGTGACGGACAGACGGACAGACGGCTTCATATAGCGAGCAATAAAATTATTATACTGTAAACCATTTGGGTGGTCGAATTTGTTTGGTTTTCTTTTGATTTCTTGGTATTATAGAATTTTTGGGATCTGAGTTTTTTTTTGGTTTAGTTTATACATCCTGTATTTTACTTTTTAACTTTTATAATATTCCTGTAATTGATAAATAATAGAAAATTTATCAGAGGAAATAAAAATACTATCATTTTTAAAAACCTACGTATGTCTATCTATTCCTAATTAAACTAAAGTCAAATACATAATTATTTAAACTTAAATAACCCACTTCAATTTGATACACTAATAACAACCAAACGACTCAACCAATTTTGATGAAATTTCTACGCGACTAAACTGGACGAGTAGCCCATGAATTAAAAAAATATATTTCTATATGTGTTTAGAAATGACGAAGTTCTAAGGTTAAAAAACATACCAAAAAGAAACAACCGAAATGAGAACCTCTTCCTTTTTTTTTAAATCGGTTAAAAAGACATGAATTTACGTGTTATTTAATAAAGAACCTTATTATTAATGTTATATAGATACGTAAATACTTTAAAAGATATTTTTGCAAAAAAAAGAACACGCAGAGGATTAATATAAATCTGTCGTTCGTTTTTTTTTTAACTTTGCATGCGTGTGAACCGTTGGCAGTTACACTTTTTAAAATAAATATGTGTTTCCTGTGTTCTAGAATTTGAATTTAATACTGAAGGTGTTAAAGCTTAATTTTGAGATACATTCGCGAGTTAAATTTATTTGCAGGTACCTTCATTCTTTTTGTATATCAAGTAGGTATCTAACTAATTTTTATACGAATTCCCTTTTTATCAAAATCTCTAAATAAATAGATAGATAGATAGATAGATAAACTCTTTATTGAAACACCACAGAACAAAGAAAACTTAAAAACTAGAACAAAACAGATTTTACAATTAGTGTCACAATGGGCGGTCTTATCGCTCAGAGCGATCTCTTCCAGACAACCATGCACGGAGAGGAGTAATTATGACATCGGACGGTGGCTTTTCGTATATAAAAAAATATAGATATAAATAAATATCGTAAATTCGTTATTTATCTTTTATTTTTTAATTAATATTTGTACATTTCTTGTTGTTACTTTTATCTATACTATAAATAAATTAATAATAACCATTATCAACCCATATCGTCCCACTGCTGGGCACGGGTCTCCCTCACTTTCGTGAGGAGGATTAGGCCAAGATCCACCACGGGGCCCGGCCCGGATTGGTACAGCACGTACCTCCGAAACAATTCTCGGGTATGTGGGTTACCTCACGAGGTTTTTTGTTTCACTGAAAAGTGAGTGATTATTTTGTATATTAAAGTGCTTTTTTTACAAAAAACACACTGGTACATGCCGCACTGGGTTTTGAACTCACGACCCTCGCCTTGAAGGGCGGACGTTCTCCCATTATGCTGTAACTGCTTTACTAATCCTACGTAACATTATAATTGTGAAAGTTTGTGAGAATGGATGGATGTTTGTTCTTCTTTCACGCAAAAACTACTGAACGGATTCGAATGAAATTTGGAGCACAGATAGTTTATAACTAGGATTGAGTAATAGGGTACTTTCTATCCCGATAGTATGTTCCCGTGGGACAAAACGGGAACTACGCGGGTGAAACCGAGGGGCGCAGCTAGTGATAACTAATTTCAAAACCGTTTTCATTACACAATCCTTCAAGATTTAGTTCAAAGGTAAAGCAATTAAGGTTCAAACTCCTAATTTATTGTTTCCGTTTGGATTCTTCGGATATCTTCGGTGCACTTCGGTACGCTTCGGGCACGCGACAGGATCGCCTTGCTGTGTCGGGATGTGTCGGGAATCTTCGGATAACAAGTTAGGGTGCATACATAATCATAAGGTTCAACTTTTAATTATTTTGTCAATGTTTATAAATAATATTTTTTTTATTTTTTACTTATAAAAATCATTTATTTAGCGACACTACAACACAGATGACCCTTAACAAATATTTTTTAAATTCAACATTACTAACACAACTTAAATAGAAAACTAACTAAAACTAAAAAATCTAACAAAAGAGGCAATAATAAAATTTTAGCCTTTTTTTTTACTGAGTGAAGAGACAGTAAAATCGCCGGAAACAGTGCCCTTCAAACCGGAACACAGTAATACTGTACTGTACTTTATTTATTCCAATAAATTATATTCTTAATGAACCTTGTGAATTTCTGAATCGGTGCCCAATAAAATATTTTCTATTTTATCTATATATTATATGAAATTCTTTGTCGTGGTGTTAGTTAATTTTACGTGTATTGGTAGGTCTGAGAATAGGCTTTAATATATATTTTTATACCCTTAAGCCATAAGGGTGGTCCACCCCAAACATTTAATCTTTATATTTTTCGCTTGAAATATGTGGCATTAAAACAACCCTAAATTTTCACCCTTCTATCACCCACCCCTATTAATTTATAGCCATATCAGTAATTCCCGCCAGGCGTCTACCAGGGTCACTTCTCAACCAGTAAACAGCACGGAGTAGGGATGAGACCGAATCTGAGTAGCATAGGCTATATTTCATCCCCGTAATACCATGGGAACGGGAAATACGCGGGTGAAACCGCGGGGCGCAGCTAGTTACATTCTATTTTGTATCTGGTTTATAATTAATTAGCATTAGTTGAGATCACACAACATTAAAATTCAAAATTTCATCAAAATAAATACAAGCTGATGTCATTTCTGTTCTAAATACCGATTAAACAGTAGCCCATAAATTATCTATTACAAGTTTATAATCGCTGTTGTTTAATAGGCAGTTTGTTTATTAATTATTTTTATTTTTTCTAGCAGAATACTCGATTCTCAATTCGCAAAAAAAAGATGGCGGGTGATAGCATCAAGGAGTTTCGGGGATCAAGGAGGTTTTTTATTTTAAACATATTTTTTTTTAATTTATTATTATGTACTTCTAGTTCCGGGGCAATTGGCACTGATTGTTAAGAAAGAAAAATATTTATTCTGACACAACAAACACGTACACATCGAATAAAAGCCAAGAAAATTAAATATAATTAAGATGATAGTGTTTATAATAAATAATAATAATGATCTGTTCCATTACCCCAGTAAAAGATCAACGCGGAGGCTACTTGCCAACACTCAAAAACTCTACGAGAATGTAATTTTGTGATTTTATAGTCATTCTGAGTTCCCGGGACAAATGATACTAATTGATACTTGACTGTGTCATTCGCCCCGTTAAACGTCAACCCTGTTGTAGCCCGCTGGGGCTGAAGAAACTTTTTTTCCGGTGGCAGCAAATATTATTTTCCCAATAGTTCTTGAAATTTCTCGAATTAAACTGATAATTATTAAGTTTTTTTTTTGTTTCATATTCAACCTTACTCAATGAGGCATCCAGTGTGTCCACAGCCTTACAACCTGTTCCCGCGTAGTCCTTGACCAGCCTGTGCTTTCAACCGCTCGCGTTAAATGCCGCGCTTTTTGTAAGCTGACAACCCTGAGCTACTTGAATTGGGAACACTCGTTCCTTTTTCGAATTTGGAACTCTTGTTCCTTTTTCGAATTTGGAATACTTGATCCGTTTATTTTTAAATCTGATTCTTTTGGAATTTCAAATATCTATGAAGGTTTTTGGTTTATTTTCCTACTTTTAGAAAAGTTGGTTTGGAATTCATCGTGGGAACTTGTTAAAGGGACTTTCAAAGGATGTCTGAAAGAAATTGCTTTAAGCGGTAAGATCATTGTACTTTGTTTTTTTTTTTGTGTGCAACAAATGAATTTTCTATTCTCTATGATTGGCAGCTTAGGGGTTAGATTTTTTTTTTAATTTTATTAAGAATTAATTTTTATTTTCGCCTTTCAATTGAGTTGAATTTTTGCAAGCCTGTCATTTTCCAATGAGAATATTATACTTGGGACAGCGAGCTGATCTGATGATAGAGACGGAAGGTAGACAACGGAACTCCTCTAACAGTAGATTGATGGTGTTTGGGCTTATTTTAATCAGCTTGCAGTGCCGAATACGTATTTATAACTAAATGTCTGGAAAATATATTATTATGCATATTATTGTTGTGGTAGCGGTTAGGTAGTGTTGTAAGCAGTGGTAGCCTAGTGGGAGAACGTCCGCCTTCCAATCAGAAGGTCGTGAGTTCAAATCCCAGCACGTACCAATTTGTTTCCGTTAAACATATGTACGTAATTATCACTCGCTTTTCGGTGAAGGAAAACAGCGTGAGGAAACCCACACCCGAGATTATTTCGGAGGTATGTTATCCACCAATACGGACCGGGCCCCCGTGGTGTATTATAGCCTAACCCTCCTCATGAAAGTGAGGGGAGACCCGTGCCCAGCAGTGGGACGTTATGGGTTGATGATGATGATGTTATTGTTGCTTATTTGTGAGGGACAGTAAACAATACGACATGACGGCCATTTTTGGTAGAGGGGGGAGGAGGGAGGGGTGATGGGGGGGGGGAGGGGGAGAAGCCGCCCCGAGCAACTTACTTTGACATTTACAATCTATGTAACATAAGGACTTAACTACACCACAGTTATTATGCGCGAAACTTCTAAATTACCGATATATCGAATCCCACGCACATTTTTTTATGTTTTATAGCGTTATTAATTACAATTTTAAATGGGAAATACTTAAACACAATGGATTCTTGGAATTAAGCGGTTTTTAATGACTTTTAAGGTGTGGTCACTTGAATGTGTTTTTCTTATGATTTTAAAATAGCTTAAAGTGGGTGTGGTTAGTTAACAAATATGTGAACATATAGATTTATAGATTGGATTGTTCATATATTATTGCTATCATAAAATCATAGAATCATAAAATCGTAGATCATAAAATTTGACTTATTTTTTTGTATTTCTATACTTATGTATGAGATTTTTTTTTTTTTTGACGTGTAAAAGTGCAATATTTTGCCTATTTACAATAAATGATTTGAGTTTGAGTTTGAGTTTGCTATTAGTTATCAGTTGGTCAGCCTAGTGAGGTGTAGATTGGTAGCCTAGTGGGAGAACGTCCGCATTCCAAGGATAGGGTCGTGAGTTCAAATCCCAGTGCAAGCACGTGGCAATGCACGCTTTCATAGGTATGCTATGTTGTGCACCAATCCAGACCGAGCCTCCGTGGTGGATTATGGCCTAAGGCCGGTTTGAGTGCTCGACCGGCCGTCGGTGCGTACTTGTCATTTGTATGAAAATTGACAAGTCGTGACAGTGCTCGACCGTATCTTGCTTAGTTTTCATATAAATGTTAGCGCGACCGACACATAGGCTCGATGACGGTCGGTCGAGCACTGAAACCGGCCTGATCCTCCTCAAGACAATGACAGGAGACACGTGCCAGCAGTAGGCCGCTATGGGTTGATGATGATGATGAGGATTATAAGTTGATGAGGATGAAGCCGCAGGGTACAAGATAGTTTTGAAATCCATTTAATCCGTGCTCGCAAATTCATTCGCGCTTACAAATAGTGGTGACTCCTCGTAGTGGTAAGTTTCTTCTACAAGAATCCACCCGGGGAACCACCATACCACCGTCAGACAGTCATCTGCCAAGCAGTAGTGTTCAAACATTACTGTGTTCCGGTTCGAAGGTCAGTTTCCAGCGAAATTACCGGGCATATGAGACTTTAGAACCGATGTCTCAGGGTTACGAGCCCAGTGCGGCGCCCCGCAAGACTTTGCAATGTGAAAGTTTGAACTGGCATGAGCAGGCGTGGCGCTTACCATCAGTTAAACGACCTGCTCGTCTCCTTACTCAAAAATTTGAAAAGTAAAAACTGGTTTTCAAGGTATGTATTTTTTTTGTAAATTTATAAATAAGTATATAACTTCCTAGTTTTAATGTAACAAATAGGAATAACTCAGAAGAGGGAAGTTTCCCGACACTGACGGGTTCAAAGGTGCAACTCCAAACTTGGCGGTACTTACGAATACCTACTGAAGCTCGAGTCGAAATTGCGAGGACTGAAAGTGAAGATTTTTAATTGAAGGAACTGGCAGAGTTAATTTTGGGACACAGTTTTTTTCAGTCCTCTAAAAGAAGTCGCTTTTGGATAGTAGAAAGACCCTGTGAGGCATATGTACGTAATTATCACTCGCTTTTCGGTGAAGGGAAACATCGCGAGGAAACCCACATACCTACCCGAGAATTATTTCGGAGGTAGGTAGGTGGTCCACCAATCCAGACCGGGCCTCCGTGGTGGATTATGGCCTAACCCTCCTCACGAAAGTGAGGGGAGAGCCGTGCTCAGCAGTGGGACGTTATGGGTTGATGATGATGATGATGAAGACCCTTTTCCGTTTGTCTATCCATGTTTTTTTTCGATGGGGATATGCCTTCGTTCTATCACGTCCAGGTGAGCAATCCTCCACCGAGGTGGGGCAAGATGAAGACGCTCCTATTTTTTATTTGACTGAGTGACGAGAGGAGCATGTCATTCACCTGATGGTAAGCGCTACGCCTGCCCAAGTCACAGCCTGAATTGCATAATCCTACGCTGCACTGCACTGCGCTCGTCACCCTGAGATATCGGCAATTGGCAATGTTTCTTTTTCCTAATTAGAGGTAGCATTCATTTGACCATGTGTTGCTTGAATATCTCAATTTTTTTTTTTAAATTTTACAGTTTGGCGACCTGTCAATTTCGCCCTTTCTTATTTTATTCTCAAAATTGGTTCAGTCGACTCGTCCGCACGAATAAGACGAGCAAATAACTGAACAGCCCTTCTGGTGTGTTCATCCGTTCACAGAGGCATTAGATACGCACTAATGCTCCTTTAGGTACTGCATAGATTATGTGTGTAGACGGGACAAGTGTATAGTTCTTTTTTTTTTTAAGTAAAGTTCTTGACGCACCCTAGGAATGGTGAGGTAGCTAATGAATGCGTTACGAAAAGTGTGATCGGGCGTAGCGAATGGACCTTGAGAGGGAGATATAAGTTAGTGAAGATAGAAAGAGAAAGAGTTGAAGTATTATTTGACTGAGTGACGAGACGTTGTTCACCTGATGGTAAGCGCCACGCAAGCCCATAACAGTCACAGTGGCACCCAGGTTTGGCATTGCATAATCCTGCGCGGCACTGCACTGCGCTTGTCTCCTTGAGACATCGGCTCTAAAGCCTCGTATGCCCAGTAATTTCGCTGGAAACAGGGCCCTTCAAACCGGAACACAGTAATGCTTGCACACTACTGCTTGGCGGCTGAAGATCTGGCTGGGGGAGTATCAAGTACCACACTGCATGCAGACTTGCATCGGTCCAGCCGGGGCACTGTTTCTATCGAAATTGTTCTCTCAGTGCAGTGCCGCGCAAGATTAACAAACGCAATGTACGGATATTTAAAAAAAATACATAAAAGATATCGGCCTAAAAAAATAAAAAAAAATACTGAAAATGATACTTCTGCCCCATCCCTATTTACGTAGTCTATGCCACAATATTACGCCACAGGTAGGCCAGTGGTTTCATAATGAAGGAGGGATACATGAATGAGTCCTGGTTAACGGCTCGGGTTATACTTAACCGGACGTTTACTGAAAGTAAGTTATTGGGTACGAAACTGCCTTCATAATTATTCAGTGCAGTTTATTGCAGTGTTCTGGGTGGTGCTGTGACTGGTATGGGCAGGCGTAGCGCTTACCATCAGGTGAACAACTTGCTCGTCTCGTCACACAGTCAAATAAAAAAAAATACTTTGACAATCAAACTAAAGGACCACGCACGCTTACGCGTAGCCCTCCGCCGATGTTATATGATCGACTGTTCGTATAAGAGTAATAAACTCACAATTTCCGAAATTCCAATCGGTTTTGTTCTTCGAAATGCCTTGTGTAATATGTATTTCTCATCCCCAGCGACCCCCGCCAACACTGACAGACATTGCAAGTTTCACAACCCCCAGTAATTTCACTGGAGACAGTACACTTCATACTGGAGCACAGCCATCTTGCGCACTACTGCTTGGTGGTTGAATACCAACATCTTTTTTTTTATTTGACTGAGTGACGAGACTAGCGCTGCGCCTGCCCATAGCAGTTACAGTGCCACCAAGAGCTTTGCATTGCATAATTTTGCGCGGCACTGCACTGCGCTCGTCACCCTGAGACATCGGCTCTAAAGACTCATAATTAGAAATCTCGCTGGAAACAGTGCCCTTCAAACCGGAACACAGTAATGTTTGCACACTACTGCTTGGCGGATGAATATCTGGAAAAAGTGTGGTACTTCCCCAGGCCTCTACTGACCGCTTGTAGTATAAATAGCCCGCTGTGGGAAATCGCCCGCATAGATAAGTCCGTAGGAATTTTATTTCAACCGCCACCGCCACCGCATCCGTGTATACACCCTCTTATTTAAAATATCCACTCAATTTCTTACTGAAATCCGATCAATAGCAGCTTCTTAGGACAAACCCCACCTAATCCGTCCCTGGCCATGAAAATACAATTTGGCTTATCGAAGACAGGGCTTTTTGCTAAACTCCCTTTCGGCTCACAAAAACGACGCCCTTATCAACTAAACCGATCTAGATTTCATACTTTCCAATATCTATTGCTGGGGTAGGGATGGGAGGCTTACAATTATGCCGGATAGTGTTGAATAGTCAAAAGGCCGCATTAACACACATGCAAATTACATATTGATAAATTTTTTCGTTTTTTTTTCTACTACAAATTAATTAGTCACCGTATGTATATCTCCTCATGCCTGTGCGCGTGCATTTGCCTTCTGTGTATATTAGTCTGAGGTTTTATAATATTTGTGGAAACTTTTAATTGACCTGACATACTTTAAATCATATCTTTATGATTGTACTTAGCCGTTAGTTATCCTTCAATAACAAAACAAAAAAAATTGGGTGTCTGTAAAGTTGGTTCACAGACGATATTTTAACGTGAAAACGTCATAACAAAACATTAACGAAATGATTGCATACTCTTATGAATAAAATTGAATCATTTTTTAATAATAAAAGAATAAATACTTGAAATTATACTAGTAATCAGATTTTTAAAATGCAAGAGTAATTGACCTATCAAGAAGAGAAGAGAGATAGATGCGGCGCAAGCGTATAATGAGCGTTACGGGACAATGTGTCAACTTTTTCGTGCATGCAGCCGGCGTTCATTGATTTATTAGACGTTGTCACGTCAAAAAATATAAACCTGTATACCAAGTTTCGTTCAGATCGGTTGCAAAATACGACCTGTAGATGAATACCAAAGGACTGATAGTCGAAAGCAAATTTTGCCAGACTTGAAGCGGAGTCGCTTTGCTCGCTCGGTCAATTAGGCCCGCGTTTAACTACGTTTCATCTCATTGGAAGCGACTATGCAACCGAGGGTAAAGTGCGCTTGCCGAGAAGTTACCTATTTTCTTGTGGTATATTGGGAATTCCGGTATAGGTGTTTGTTGTAACCGGATTTTTTAGTGGAACTGCGTAAATTTTTTTTTCATATCCTTATTTTGTAGCTTTATTACCTAGATAGATAGATAGATAGATAGATAAACTCTTTATTGAAACACCACAAAACAAAGAAAACTTAAAATTATACATTTAGTGTCACAATGGGCGGTCTTATCGCTCAGAGCGATCTCTTCCAGACAACCATGCACGGATACCTAATTCATTATTTAATTTCAACCGACCCATTAGTTATTTAGTCGGTCAAATAATTAAGGTCATCAAAATAACAAACAGCATTCGGCTAGAAATTGCAGTTGATAATAATGTGGTAGTGTGGTATGGTGGTAGATTTGGTGGTATAGTGTGGTTTTATGGTATTTATTTTGACTTGCAAATTACCGGAATTTATTGTCCTAAGAAAAAAGTGGCGGATATGTCCCATCCCTATTATCGACCATTATGATATATCTGGCGACCTGCATTACCTAACTTTTCTAATAAAAGGGTAATAGAGAAACAAACTTAACTTTGCACTCCAGAAATAGAGTTCGCGAACGATTTTAACTCTAAATTGTGAAAAGTTAGCCGTAAACTTAACTTTGTGGAGTGGCGTTTCTCAAAGGGGTAAGGGATTTCCTTCTTATTCCCGAAATGGCGTAAAATACTATTGATTGTCATTGAATATGAGATTCTATAGGCTTCGCAATAAAGGATATTACGTTTTGAAATAACTTTAATGCAATATAATTTGATAAAAAAGTTTTTTATAGTTTTTTTTATCAATGAGAAAGTTTTTGCTAGAGGTTTCCATTGAATTATGATATCATTTATGTGTTTGTGGGACCATGGTCCATTTATAGCCAAAGTTAATAGTTTATTGCAACCAAAACAGGTTTGATGATGAAAACAGATTTATTCAGTTATGTCTAAGAAGTCCAACTGTTGTGATATGTCATCATCATCATCATCAACCCATAACGTCCCGCTGCTGGGCACGGGTCTCCCCTCACTTTCGTGAGGAGGGTTAGGCCATAATCCACCACGGGGGCCCGGTCCGGATTGGTGGATAGCATACCTACCTCCGAAATAATTCTCGGGTAGGTATGTGGGTTTCCTCACGATGTTTTCCTTCACCGAAAAGCGAGTGATAATTATGTACATATGTTTTACAGAAACACATTGGTACGTGCTTGCACTGGGATTTGAACTCACGACCTTCTGATTGGAAGGTGGACGTTCTCCCACTAGGCTACCACCGCAATTATGAGCGCGCTTAATAGTATTTGTTGTTATGGCGGCAACAGAAATACATCAAATGTGAAAATTTCAACTATTTAACTATTAGGAGGCCTACCATGACGTCTTATAGCGATTCAGTTCAGGACCTAAACTGAGCCGCGTCGCATAATCGTACCGTGACGTCCTATTTTTTATGTTGCTGCCATTTTCAACCTAAAATGGATTCAGTTAAGGTTGAAAATTGCAGCAACCTATATTGAGTCGCTAATAAGCCAATCTCAACCTAAACTGGATCCAGTTTAAGTTGAAAATGGCAGCAACATAAAAAATAAGACGTCACGGTACGATTATGCGACGCGGCTCAGTTTAGGTCCTCAACTGAATCGCAATAAGACGTCATGGTAAGCCCCCAGGGCTCATTAGATAAAGCCTGGTGACAGACGAACCTACAGCGGAGTCTTAGTTATAGGGTCCCGTTTTACCCTTTGGTTACGGGACCCTAAAAACGCGTAATTTGGAAACGCAAACCATGAAGCTACCTCTCCATAGATCGACTCTCTCGAACCAACATTGACTCGACAAACTCAGTAAGAACAACTACAAATTGTATTACAAACTTAACCTTTTCGATAGTTTGAAACAATTCACAACTTTCGGGAATACTAGTTTGTCTCTTTGAAGTGTGGAGCCGCATTGCCGGATCCCACTCGAGAAGTTTCCGTTGATTTCCAGAGATCAAATAGCGCTTCATGTTTTGTTTATGTAAGGTTAAGCCGAGGACGTTTGTATTTCGCCGTCGGGGCCGCGGAAGAAGTTCTACCTAACTGTAGCCCCCAGAATAGGCGTCCCGGTGGAACACCCTGGGGTTTTAGTCGGTATCCCTATCAGGCTACCTGGCGGGGAGTCCCACATAACCATCCGGTCCTACTCTCGGGTCGGGTGGTATGCGGAATGCATTTCCCCAGGTAAAAAACAAGGACGTTTATAATTACTCCATGGACCCGGCACACATCTAACTCTTCATTTCACTCTCTTCACTTCGGTCTTGTCCTTAAATTTTTTTGTGATTATGATCCATACTAGCAGCGTCCCGCGGTTTCACCCGCGTAGTTTCCGTTCCTGTTAAAAATATAGCCTATGTTAGTCGCTGATAATTAGTCGCTACAGTAGCTTTCGATTAGTGAAAGGAGTTTTAAAATCGGGGCAGTGGTTTAGCCGAAGCCTTACATTATTTTCATATAAATTTTCATCCCCTATTTTTATTTCACGCCCTTAAGGGGGTAACATTATTAATGTCATATTTATTTATATCTAATCAAAACTGCCATACAAATTTTCATCCCCTATTTCAAACTTTTACAGCCCCTTTTTCGCTTTAAAAAGTAACCTATCACTTAATCTAGGTTATAAACTATCTGTGTTCTAAATTTCGTTCAAATCCGTTCAGTAGTTTTTGCGTGAAAGAGGAACAAAATTCATCCATACTCACAAACTATCACATTTATTAGTAGGATTACTATATTGTTTCTGCATAATTATATTTTTATGGACCGTTTTGTCTGATAATAAAGAATAATTGTATTAAAAATAATAATAAATAATAACCCACCGTCCTTGGTGGGAAATGGTCTTTCAATAATGATGAAAAAAAAACGCGGTTAACGAAATTGCGGGTAACAGTTAGTAAACCAAAAAGCAATCGTGCAAGTAATAAAGCCAAAATTCCATTACAACAAAGCCAAAAACAGTTCAGCTTTACCAAAATTAAGGGCAGTAACTTCCAATCCTACGAAATAGAAGGTCGAAGCGGTTGCGGTAAAAAGAGGCAAAAATTAACGATGCCACGAATGGCTGCTGATTTTGAAAACATGGCGAATCGTTTGATACTTTTTTAGGTTTGGTAAAAGCTAAAGGATTTTTAGGTTCGGCTAGGTACTTAGTTTTTATCTGTGGCAGTACTATGGGGTTACGAGGGTATGGGGTTTAGTCACAGTGTGGAAGGGAATGGAGAGCTGCTACGACAATATTTCCAGCACTGTTTCCAGCTAAATTACTGGGCCCATGAAACTTTTTTTTTAGTGACGAGACGAGCAAATCATTCACCTGATGGTAAGCGCTAGGTCTGTTCATATAAGTTACAGCTCCATCCAGAACTTTGCATTGCATAATCTTACGTGGCACTGCACTGTACTCGTCACCCTTAGACATCGGCTCTAAAGTCTCATATGCCCAGTAATTTCGCTGGAAACAGTGCCCTTCAAACGGGAACACAGTAATGTTTGCACACAACTGTGTGAGTGTGTGTGTGTGTGTGTTTATGCAATATAGTTAATTACTTCAACAGTTTATTGTTTTTGTTGTACCTAAAACTATGGTTTATAAACATTATTTATGTACCTGAATAGTACATAATTATATTGTCAGAAATATCTAACTAAGGGGCGGAGCCTAGCACGCTGACGTCACGATGGCGTGAGCAGCAGGTTCGGAGAATCATCGTCGGAGAGGCGCCGAAGAGAGCGCTTCACTTTGCTTCGGGCGGTTGAGCGTGTCGGACGTTTAGGATCGTAGGATTTATTAATTTGTGTGATTGTTTGGTACTTTGAAAATAAGATTGTGATTGATTGTCTTCATTTCTTTTTTTTTAAACCTATTCCACTCCTGGTTCATAAGAATATTATATTATAATGATGTTTGTAATATATTATAAATATATGTATATTTTTTTTTTTTTATTATTTATAAGTATAGTGTGTATCTGTATTATTAAAACATATCGTGTTTATTAATTCCTGCAAACGTACGCCGCCCACCCTACTATCGAAAAATGTTTTTTACTGTCCATTCAAAGGTTGTCTGGAAGAAATCGATAAGACCGCTCATTGTACTACCCTTGTTTACCTATTGTGATTCTTCTGCGCTGTGTTTATTTTTGTTTCTGGTGTACAATAAAGAGTTTTCTATTCTATTCTATTCTAAGTACATACAAGTCAACAAAACGATTCTATTTTTATCAACTTAAACAGAAACTAAAAAGTGTTTGAAAAATCGCTCATTCTCCCACCAAACCCCTCAAAGCCGAATTGTTGGTATTTTTTAACGACTTCCAAAACAATTTCGCGTTTTGGACAACGAAACACTTTGCTTTTTATTATTTTTTCTAGCAAATGTTTTCGCGTTATTCAAGCTAAAATGCTCGGGTTAACTGAATATTACAGTTTGTTATAATTTAACTTTTTTACGAATTCAGATATTTTTTTATTAGACTAAGCGACGGGACGAGCAAGTCGTTCACTTAATAGTAACCGCTACGCCTGCCCATAACACTCACATTACCACCCAGACCCCTTTATTGCATAATCTCGTCTCGTCATTCAATCAATTCTACACAAACAAATCTGCACAAACGATGCAGCATTTGCTGTCGTGCCCTCAGTGCCCTAGCACCTGCACCTTAACCGACCTCTATGAGGCTTCTGCCTCCGGTGTGGCAGTAGCCAATTACTGGTCCAAAACAATCTAGCCGTGGATCATCGACACGACAAAGAACAATCAGTCAATTTAAAAAAAAAAAAACTAAAAAATGCAAGCAAAATAAATGCTTGTAAAAAAAATCTTCAAAGCAACTCCTCGAGTTACACGCATGGTTGAAACAAAAGATTCCACTCAATTATTTCGAGACACGCGACAAGTTAAATCCGTACGCAACATTGTTCAATCTGAAGCTAACAAGTTATTCGCCGAAAAGCCGAATCCCGAAATTTTGTGTAGCTTCCCTGTATAGGGTGTTGCGTGGCCTCCACAAAGCATTCCTCGGCTTTGCGAGCCACTGAAATGTTAACACTCTGTAGGTACATAGAAATTACATAGTTGGCTAGAGGGCTTGTATAGTTTGGAGAGGATAAAGAGCGAGTTGGCGAAACCAAAGTAGTGGGGGCCTGTTCTGCAAGAGACCGCCCGGGGAAATACCACACCTTTGCCAGATATTCAACTGCCAAGCAGTAGTGTGCCAACATTACTGTGTTCCGGTTTGAAGGGCAGCGAAATTACTGGGCATATGAGACTTTAGAGCCGATGTCTCAGGGTGACGAGCGCAGTGCAGTGCCGCGCAGGATTATGTAATGCAGGGTGCTGGGTGGTTCTGTGAATGTTATGGACAGGCGTAGCGCTTACCATCAGGTGAACGACTTGATCGTCTCATCAAACAAAAAAAATATAAATAAAAAGGAAATTTTGTTAGTAAATTCATAACTTGAAAACTTCTGGACCGTATTGGATTGTTTCATTTTAAAATGTTCGCAATAGTTCGGTTTAGACTTTTGTGGAAAGAAAGGCGTATTTCCGAAGCACTGGTAGAGTTCATGGAGTTTTCTGTTCTTGGGCGAAATTCAGACATGAGTCACCACTTGAAAGGGAAATTTCTTTTTTCAAACTCAAACCTTAATCACGAATTGATTAAAGCGATTTGCACCCACCTTTATAATCCGAACAACGAAGGAATGGAACACCTTAACAGCGTCTTTGTTTCACTAAAACTATAATCTGGAAGTCTTCAAGTTGAGAGTGAATAGGTGTTTTCTAGGCAAGCATGCTCCCTACCGACCGCGTCGACACTTACCTTCCGACGGAATTGCGTTCAAATGCTAGCCTATCTATATATATAAAAATGTTATGTTGGTTTGTGTACGCTTCAAAAACTCAAAAAGTTCTGCACCGATCGAGCTGAAATTTTAGCATGATATATAATCCGCATCAAGGATTGTTTTTATCTATTTTTTTCATCAGTGACATATCAGCGAATGTGCGAATATGCCACAGCGAAGCGTGGCAGGGCACAGCTATACCCTGCCACGCTTCGCTGTACTAATTAGTAACTTTTTTTTATAACAAAACTAGCTAGTTTTGTTATAAAAAAAACAAAAGTTACTAATTAGTATAGTAGATCATATTTTTTTATTTTACTCATGTAATGTAAAGGTGTCTTTTTGCTTTCTTACAATAACTGATTTGAGTTTTGTTTTTGAATAAACAATTTTTCTATCCATTCTATTTCCATGATCTGGCCATAATATTCCTACGATAAATGTTGAATAAACTACAAATCTGTTTAATTTCTAATCTTTCCAAATTACAAGTCCCCGATCGGTTGTTTGTGTTATCAGATAGTTCGTTTGGTTCTGGACTAATTATACACCGCGGACACTCAATACAAAAGCTGAATTGACAACCCACAGATATAAAAAAAATGCGGGTAATAGTGTTCAAACGTAAGGAGTGACACTATCCCTTCTTATTTGTCTCTCATTCCGACCCGTCAATGTTCTATGTCGAGGCCTTGTCGAGCCATAATGAAAAAGAAAAAACTTTCATTAAATACTCATTTGATTATGGCTAAAGTGTGTGGTCAAACTAAGAACTGAGAAGATATATCAATACAAAACCTTTTTAAACCTTTTTATACACTATGATGACCTCTTACTCCCGAACTTTTTGTCTTATTTCAAACGCCTTTCAATAAAGCTTCATGTCAAAGTGTTAGTTCTTACGTGATGGTCGAGCGTAACAAAAAAGAGTGACAGTTTCTTTAAAATTTCTCCCACACGTCAATAAAAAAAGCTTCTTTTTAAAAATGTTTGTATACACGCACTGACACGCAATAAATGCGTGAGTAATTCAAAAATTACGCGACCAAAACAAAAGACAAGCCGCTAGTACGAAGGTTCATACTAACCCGTTTGTCTATTGTCATTTGGGCGTGTAATATTGACTGACCTCCCAATTGCCCTCCGGGCTGCGGGGAGCGGATTGCGAGGGTTGGAGAGTTCCATTCTGGATGTAGTCTATAATTATGTCTTCTGTGCTAATGAACTTAAAGACTAATGAACTAATCTACTTATTAGTATTAGTTTCTAAAGGCAAAGGGTTAAATGGATTAGTTTAATAGATAGCTAAGTTAGTTTTGGAAAATGGAGACGGACAATTAATTTCTTTAGATCAAAGGTTGGCTAGTAGATTACTAGAATTGCCTACCAGCCAGTGTCAGAATAAAAAAGCAAATAATTATTAAAAAAAAATTTGTTTTTGAGACCACAGATTCAATTTATGTTTATTTAGAGGAAACTTAACACACACACACACACACCTTGGGACATTTTAACTGCACCTCCAGGATGACTTGAGAATGACTTAGCATTCTAGTAAAATTAAATAAACTAAAAAAGCAATCTACATTAAAATTATAAGAAGGAAAGATTTGTATTTTTATATGTTTGTTTGTAATGAATTAAATCAAAAACTACTGGACCGATTTCGAAAATTCCTTCACTAATAGAATGCTATGTTATCACTGAGGAACATAGATATTATTTTATTATAAAAAAAAATAAGGTTCCCTATGAAAAGTCCAATAATGTGACAACGTGTAAAAAATTACCTAGAAAATTCCTTTCACATTTTATCTCTTTTCTGTCTTCTTCTATTAAAATATTTATCAGTTATACTAAACGTAGTAATTGTAGGTACCTCTATTTTTCCTCTGACCTGCTCCTAGTTGCACCAGGTAGATACTGTAGGTAATATATACTGGGACACCAAACAAGTCAAGTCAAAACAAACAAAAGTTTGGACTATAAACGGGCATATGGGCAGAATGGAGAGGAAAGACAATACAAGTTAGTCTTTTGTAGGGGCTCCATGGTTCCAAACTTTTTGGAGATTATCCAAAAACAAAACAAAAAAATAAACAACAACCTAGACAAAACGCGCGTATTAATTTTAATTTGCGAACGTAATGAGATCAATCTGTATTATTAACTAACGAGACGAGTAAGTCATTCATCTGATAGTAAGCGCCACGCCTGTCTGCCCATATCAGACTAGGAAAGTTGGTTTTTCAAAAGTTTAGTGATTTAGTTTCAGTTTTTGTCAAAACTCCAAGCATCGTTTGCTATCAATCGTAGTTTTGAAATTTGTTATCAAGCTTTGTATCTGTTAGCCAGTGAGGAGTTCCGTTTTCTACCTTCCGTGTATATCACCAAATCAGCTCGTCAGCGTCAGCGTATTCGTCTCGTTACTCAATCAAACAAATAAAAATAAGCTCACTGTGGATGAACCGAACTACAAAAAACCTTCCTTTTTTCCGGTATGAAGGGATCCTTTTTCTTCTTTATTCTAATTCCGCTTAATTCATAAACAACTCTCTATTTAACTTATGACAAATCGGATAGATGTCAAACTTTTTCTTCATTTATCCACATCTCTTACCGGAGCCATGGTCACCCTACCTCTAGGCAAACTAGGCAGGCAGATAGAAAAATAACATAGTTTAAACTGTGGACACAAGAAAGCGAAGTGGCTCTTTGAAGCAACCTTTATAAAGAAAGGCGTAGACAGCTGTAGGCACATTTGAGTTCCCGCAGGAAAATTGAAATCTCAAGTCATAGCTTTTTTTTATGTAACTGAGCGATGAGACGAGTAAGTCGTTCACCTGATGGTAAGCGCTACGCCTGCCCATAACAGTTACAGTGCCACCCAGAACTATGAATTGCATAATTTGCGCGGCGCACTGCGGTCGTCACCCTGAGACATCGGCTCTAAAGTCTCATATGCCAAGAAATTTGGCAAATTTTGGAATTTTTAATATTATAACGCGTCATACTTAGATTCTGATTCCTGACTAGGATTCCTTATATCAGGAACTACGAGGACCATGGTCCTACAAACACCCAAACTCAGAGCAAATAGTTATGGTTCACACATTTTTTTTACCTGTGCAGGAATTAAAGCCGCGTCCTCACGCTTCGCAATCGGCTTGACATCCATTTACGCCACGGATGTCGTAGCATTATCAGCTCAGCAGTGCGACCCGTGCTCAGAAGTGGGGGGATATGAGCTGTGGTTAAGATGAAAATAAAAAAAAGGGCAAACCCAAGCTAGTAAAGCATGCCAAGTAAGATAATTTAATTCAAAACGTGAAACTGGCATTAAAAGAAATTTAATTAAACTACAAAATGGTCCAAGAGTAGCGCAAAATAAATACAGAAGCGGCAGTAACGCCGGATTGTTATATGTCACAGTAAATTTCGCGAAAGAGACTTACATGGGATAGCTCTCTCCTTAGAAGTTAGCCGGGTGACACACGGGTTGAAATTGTGACGAGCTATTTTGTCGAACTCTTCGTGAGAACTTGCATGATATGACGGCAACTTTACCAAAAATAAAAAAAATAAAGAAGAAGGGAAAAAAATCTAATTATATTGGAGAAAACTTAATCTTGCGATTAAACGCCCTCTTGAGATTCAAAGTTTCTGGAAAACATTTGCCCAAAAACACCATTAATTACTGAGAAATTCCGTTGTCTACCTTCCGTATTTATCATCTCATCAGCTCGATGTTACAATAATTATTGTATTTTCATTGGAACTTGACGGGCATGCAAAATTTCAACTCATTGGATGACAGAAACTGGGTCAAAATGGATTTACAAGATTTGTCCCATACATTAAAAAGAAAACAGTGAAGAGTAATAATAAGAGTAGTAGAGTAATAGTAGAGTGAAGTTGTAAAAAATATTGATATGAGTAAAAATAAAACTAAACATTCCAGTCACACGATTCGAACTCATTTCATCAATTGATTTCACTTGATATCGTTCGATTAACACACTCAGCTCCATAAACTCAACGAGTCCTTACTATTATCAATTCGATTCGGCACTGTGCCATAATCAACAGTAGTCGATACGAAATCGAATCGAATCTATTGTCATGAACAGCTCAAAATTTTAAGCTTCGATACGTGACTATATCGAATCGAATCAATTCCGTTTCTTATCGAAGAGTTGAGCCGCTCGCCAGTTTACTGTCCCGTGTGTCCATCCCCGGGGACTCCAGATTAAATAATAGTAAAATCGTTGCCAAGTGCGGATTCGAAACGGTGCCGCCGCCAGACGTAATGAATTCCACATTTAAGGAATTTGTATTTAAAGGTAATTTAATCGAAATTGTCTCAATAGAATACCTAGAATACCTACTTAATACGAATAATATTAATTTTCGGCCTTGTATAGTCGCTTTTTAACCTACTTAAAAGAAGGATTTTTTATGTTCGTATTGGCATAAATAAGACGATAATTAAAAATATGACGTCTCCGTAGAATTTCTCGGTGCTATCTTCTCTGACGGGCGTGTTTCCTAAGCACTGGTAGAGTTAATGGAGTTTCCTTTTTCTGTGAGAGATTTATCACTTGAAAGGGAAATTTCCTTTTCAAGCTCATACCATTATCAGTTACTCATTTGTTTTTTTTTACACGATTGAGTGACGCGACGAGCTAGTTGGTCACCTGTTGGTAAGCGCTACGCCTGCCCATAATATTTATAGCCATGTTTCGTTGATTATATATTTTTTTTATTTCATGAACAACCCATAACGTCCCACTGCTGGGCACGGGTCTCCCCTCACTTTCGTGAGGAGGATTAGGCCAAAATCCACCACGGGGGCCCAGTCCGGATTGGTGCATAACATACCTACCTCCGAAATAATTCTCGGGTAAGTATGTGGGTTTCCTCGCGATGTTTCCCTTCACCGAAAAGCGAGTGATAATAACGTACATATGTTTTACAGAAACACATTGGTACGTGCCCGCACTGGGATTTGAACTCACGACCTTCTGATTGGAAGGCGGACGTTCTCCCACTAGGCTACCACCGCTTATCTCTATGTAAATGAGACTTGTGTTTGATTTTTAAAGGTGCTTCATTTTTGTAAATTACATAACTCATTAGCGCAGAGCAAAGGCTAGTTAAGTAAGTTAAGTTTAAACTAGTTAAGTAAGTTTTAGACAAACAGTCAACGTTTCTCCTTTAATTAATAGAGATTGGAATCCATTAGCTTTCCGATTCGCTAAGTTCAACGAAATCGTTGCGAAGCCATGCGCTGTCACAACTGTTAACTTGGATTCGGAATTGAACCTCCACTGAATAATTCCCGAGTCCCTACCTACCCACTAGGTAAGAGGTGATGATGGCATACAAACTGTTGAAACTTTTTCTCCATAGGTCAGAATTGAACGTCCGTCGAGATAAGTATTACTACCTACCTACCCACTAGGTTACAGGTAGCCGTATAAATAACTGTCAATTATTTTTCTCTCGGTATCAGAACCGAACTGCCACCAAGTAACGTACTACCTTCCTACTCACTAGGCTTAGAGAGGTGATTGTACAAAGAATTGCTGAAACTTTTTCTCCCGGGGCCAGAATTGAACCGCTACCGAATAAACCACGCCACAAAGGCGATCATGCAATAAAAAAATTACGAAACGTCTCTCCCTGGGTCAGAATTGAACCGCTATTGAATTCGCTTACCTACCCACAAGGATAGAGGAGAATAGAATAGAATAGAAAAACTCTTTATTGTACACCAGAAACAAAATTAAACACAGGACAGAAAAATTAAAATAGGTAAACAAGGGTAGTACAATGGGCGGTCTTATCGCTGAGGAGATGGTATAAAATAAAGTATAATAAAAAAAATGCATTTTTTATTGTTTTCTCATTTTAAGACCACAATATTGTTTTGTACCTACACAGTTTTTAACAATACACATATTCTATTCTATTCTAGTTCAAAATTTTACTACTACTTTTTTTTTTTATTTGTGTGCAAAATTTTAGTTAATCTGAAGCTATTATAATAAAGCCATCCCTCCCAAAATCCGCTCAACAATAATAATTCTCATAATTTTTAGCACCATCTAATCTGCCTTAGCGAAACTAATATGCCTGCAGAGAATTTACTCAGGGTCTTATGCAAGGCTGCAGAAATCAAACACACAATACAACTATACCTAAAGACACATCTACAAAGTGAAGACAGAGAAGAGATTATACCGTAGCGATGGGAAAATCGAAAAAGAATTGCAATCGATATAATATAAAAATCGATTTTATTGAACATCTCGCTCGCTGACTGAACCATCGATTGTTCCGAGTCGAATGACCCACGTGATCGAGAAACATAGACTCCGGCAGGGGTTACTGTAATAAAGGAGCTGCTGTAGAACAAAAAAATACAAGTGTAAGTTAAAGAATGGCGCTGAGGGTTCCCTTTAGTCCAAATGGCTTCAAATTGTAATAAACATTAAAAGACAACCTCTTGATTGATTAATGATCATATGCCACTGCTATCTATTGTGACAGCATTAACGCATAATTATTAATATGTCTGTCTGTATCGATGGGCGGGTCCGAGATATTCAGACCACCGCATCCGTGCAAAATAACAATCGAGTCGATAAAACATCGCGATCCCCAATTAAACCATCGAGATGTTTTTCGATTGTTCCGATTCGACTGACTCACTCGCTCTTTTAACTTGAATCGGTTTAAAAAGATTCACAGTTTGTGTCATCAATCGCGAATATTTCTTTTGGAATGTTTAAAAACCACTCGAATTTACGTAAATTCAACTGTGATATCTTAAAGAACAATCGAGATGTTAGTACAATCGAAACAATCGATTGAAACATCTCGGACTCACCCGTTACACCCCCGTTTGTCTGTATATGTTGGCAATACACGGTTTGCCCCCCGGTTTGTCTGTATGTTGGTAGCACTGAAGCACATCCTTAAACTAGCCTCAGTCTGCACCGGAATTTCCGTTTTGTTTGAGGGAGCAATGCCGGGCAAAGATTATTTGGTAAATAATACAGAAGGGATTTTTGTGAGTTTTTTTTTTGTGGTGTCTGTGGGGAAAAACAATTTATTTTTAGTAGCTTTTATTTAACTCAATGTATTGGTATATGATAATGTAAGTTTAGATCTGTTAAAGTTTTGTATACATGTCAAGTTCCGATGACAGTATATAAATTAAAAAATAACACGTCACAATTACATATAAAAATCCTGACCCTCTAATGAGGATTCAATGTATCTAGAAAATCACAAGCAAGGACCATGCTCCCACAAACAATACTGTGTTCCGGTTTGAAAGCCACTGTTTCCAGCAAAATTACTGGGCATATGAGACTTTAGAACCGATGTCTCAGGGTAACGAGCGCAGTGCAATGCCGCGCATGATCATGCAATGCAAAGTGCTCGGTGGCACTGTAATTGTAATGGGAAGGCGTAGCGCTTACCATCGGGTGAACGACTTGCTCGTCCCTTTACTCAGTAAAATTAAAAAAAACACTCAGAGCAAATACTTAAAAGACATTTGAAACGCAAAAACGTTTAAAAGGAAAACCTAAAAATCAAAAACTCTGATGGACGGGAAAGTGAGAACACTGGCTGCATTAACACGGTGAAGAGCAAAATTATTTTTTGTCTAAATAAAAGCCAACATGCCTCTTCTGTTCCAGCATCCATGGATAATCTTTGCCAACTATAAGACGTCATAGAGCTAGGTGCGTACTATAATTTGCACTATACAGCTTCGGGTAAGCTATAACATTTTGACGTGTACGGAGTTGGTGGTTGAATACCCCTGCATTTAGCCTTTTGAAGGGGTAAAGAGGAGGGGTGGGGGAGGGAAGTGGTTAAAACTTTACTGTTTCGTTGTGGGTTCGCTTCTGTTGATGCGGGAATTAAAGTTATTCTATAGCTGAGAAAAGTATAGCTTTTAACATCTATAATATATACAAAAAAAATCGAAGTGTCTGTTGGTAATATTAAAATAACCGCTTTTTACTATAAATAGGTACATCTATACCAAAATAACATTTTTTTTCAATTTTTGTCTGTCTGTTTGTTCCGGCTAATCTCTGGAGTGGCTGGGCCGATTTTGAAAAGTAAATTTTAATGTGTGCTGGGACACATAGTAGAAGTAAGAAACCAACTAAAAACTAATTAAAAAAAAAAAAAAAACATAGAAGATATTTAAAATCTATCTTCACTAATCTTTCAATAATCACGAATTCTATCTTCTCAACTTCCGTTCGCCTCGCCCGATCACATTTTTCGTAACGCATTCATCAGCTTACTCCCCAAGTCAAGCGTGCGTAAAGAAGTTTAACTTCAAATAAATGAAAAATGTATTCCATGCCCCAAAATAAGGAAAAAACAGCTCGACAACGAAATGAAAAAGAAGTTATGCAATAATGTTGCCAATATCCACAGTTGGACATTTACCAGCTTATCCATAAAAACTGGTTCACCTATGGAATATGCCAATAACTATTTGATACATTAAAAGGCAGGTGATGAATAAATTAATAAGTGAAGATGTGAATTCACCTGTCGATTGTTAAAATAACTTTACCTATAGTATATTATTGGTAAAGAACACAGAATCTGCGAATGTTTTCTTGTTACGGTGGTTCGTTTCTGTTATGGCGGGAAATTTAAATTTCAAACAGTTTTTTCGTTTTGAGAGCTACACCGGGTCACTAATATAAACGAAACTGTATTTCGCGCCAACCGTAAATCATTCTTTTCGTTTTTATGTTGAAATATTTAGCAATAATGCACTATATCGCTCAAACATGTTGCCAAATATTTCAACATAAAAACGAAAATAATGATTTACGGTTGGCGCGAAATACAGTCTCGTTTATATTAGTGACCCGGTGTAGCTCTAAAAACGAAAAAACTGTTTGAAATTTAAATTTCCCGCCATAACAGAAACAAACCACCTTAACTCCCGACGCAAAATGACGGGGTGTTAAAAGTTTGACGTGTGCGTTTGTTTGTCTGTGGCATCGTAGCTCCCGAACGGATGAACAGATTTTGATTTTGTTTTTGAAGTCAAAGTTCTTTACGCACGCTTGACTTGGGGAGTAAGCTGGTGAATGCGTTACGAAAATGTGATCGAGCGAGGCGAACGGAAGTTGTGAGGGAGATATAAGTTTGTTAAGATAGAAAAAGAGTGATTTACGTTTAGTGTGTAAACGTAACGTACGTACGTATTAAAAATGTCAAGTATGGTTGCGAAAATCAAATTCTTGTCTGTTTTTTATTTCGACTCTGTGCACAGTAAATATGAGTTTTTGGTACTTATCTAATCTTAGTGTAAAAAACACCTACCAACATTAAAATTTATAACAAACATCTGCAATTTCTAAAATTTACCTTACCTACCAACTCTAACTTCACTACCCTGTAACTTCCTAAATTACAAAATGGTTCGTAATTGAAGATTACAGAGGACGTCACATGTCACATCTCTTTTTAATTAAAAGTTCTTTGGATGCCTCCGACAGGCTCAGACCAATCGACTGGCACATCTGGAGCTCTTTGATCGAAGTAAATGTGATTGAGAGGAATTTGGAATAGGCATATTTTAATTCAATTTATTTTGTATGATCTGTAATTTTATTTTGTTAACTATGTCGCTTGAGAGAACATGATTTGACAAGTGACGGGTTTGAAATTAAACATAAAATTATGCATTTGAAAGTTTTTTTTTTTTAAGAAATAGGTGTGAAGTGACGCGATATTTCAACGTACTATTAATTATTTTGGCACTGGCCAAAAATAAATTAATAAATCAGAAACAATCATTCCAAATTCAAACCACAAAATTAATCTCCAAATAAAAAAATTCGAAACGCGAACGCCATCGTTCCAGAAACAATAAAATTCAAATCCGTAACGTATTCGCGCGGCAATTGCTCGCTTTCATTCGAAATGAGTTTTTAATTGTTTGGAATTCGAATGGTTTTGCTTCTTTTTTTTTTCCATCGTTTTGTATTCTTTGAATACTGAATGCCTGGACTGGAGGTGCGACTTCTCTACGCCGATTTTCTTTTAATGTTTTACCATTCGTTACGATTAAAATTATAGCCAACTGGCTTAAAATTAAAAAGAATCGGTTTATTAAAACGTCTTTCGGGAAAAGTCGAATCTTGACTCTATTAGTAACTGATGATGATGATGGTTATGAGTAAACCACTTTCAACACTCAAAATACCGCAGTACAAAATTATCCAACGGGAACTATCTGTAATATCCTACTAATATTATAAATGCGAAAGTGTGTTTGTTTGTTTGTCTGCTTGTTGGTCCTTCGTTCACGCACAGTAGAGCTACGGATAGACGTAATTTTTGGAAAGTTCTAGATAAAGGGCTGTAAAGTGACGTAGACTTTTATCGGATTTTTATTTTTACGCGGATGATTTGTGGTTCTCGTGGAATAATCATTGGTAAGCGCGGGTAAAATCACGAGGCACAGCTAGTTTTTATTAATGTAAAATATTACATAAATATATAATGTCTGTTAATTTAAAATCTGTCTTAAAATAATGATCTCAAAAACGTAAAATAACTCAACAGGGATATAAGATTATGTGTATATCTGTTTGTTTTCGCATCAAATTAAAACTACTCAGCCGATCGTAATGTAGTTTTCACTATTTTATACATTTTAATGCGAATTATGATATAATATAATGATATTACATCTAAATCTAACCGGTAGAAACTGAGCTATTCACATAAAAGTATAAAATTTATCAGTAAGATAGTATAAGCCACCGGCTTTTGCTGGGAAACTGTTTTCTAATAGCCAATGTCGCCGTGAACGAAGTCGCGGGTAACGTCTAGTCGATAATAATCGCCTTTAATTATGCGAAATAGCTTCAAATTATCTTGAGATGCAAAGCTTCCGTCTAACAGAAGATTATTGGATGTGGTGCAAGTTAAGAGTTTTTCAACTAACGTTTTTACAAAAATAAATTATTAATAATAATTAAAATGAAAAAAAAAACTAACAAACACGCTTTAATATAATAGCAAGCCCAATTAAAAAGTATTATGGAAAAATAATTATTTTACGGTTAAAAAGCATGGGGTGCTTTTTCATTATAATTATAATTACCCTTTGATATCAAGCACCCCCCGATTTTACGATAAAATTAATCATTCATCTACTTTTTAGTTGGGATTGCTAATAACGTGTATTTTTAACTATAAATTATATTTTTATTTTTTTATATTTTTGATGTGACAGCGTCTAATAAATCGATGAACGAAAAAGTTGACACATTGTCCTGTAACGCTCAATTGTACGCTTGCGCCGCATCTATCTCTCTTCTCTTCTTGACAAGTTAATTATTCTTGCATTTTAAAAATCTGATTACTAGTATAATTTCGTTTCTTTTACTATTAAAAATGATTAAATTTTATTCATAAAAGTATGCAATCTTTTCGTCAATGTTTTGTTATGACGTTGTCACGTTAAAATATCGTCCGTAAACCAACATTACAGACAACCAATTTTTTTTTTAATTTCCTTGTATATACTGTGTTGTTTCAATAAAAAAGTGTATCTATCTATCTCCCTCCTGTAACTAAAGCCATACAACCTACTCAACATATTTAGCATGCATATGTACCCATCGATCGAGTAATGACAGGCAATAAGCCGCTCATTAGGCATCTTGCTTTGTTATTAGCAATGCTAATTAAGAGGAGGTATTTGATAACTCGGGTTTATAAATAGGTCATGTTTATATTAAAACTAGCTGCGCTCTGCGGTTTCACCCGCATAATTTCAGTTTTCCCGCAACGACTCTGCATTCCCGGATCAAAAACCACTATGTTACAAAATAATAGCTGCAGATTGCAAAAACACAAATGACAAATCGTGAGTTCATACAACAATCTTACAGAATAAAACATTTACAGTTTTTTTTTTCAGAGATATATGTACGTGAAGATAGAAAGAGAGAGTTACTTTACGTTTTTTTTTTTAATATCATTAATGAAATTTTGTTTTAAATTTTTTTTTTAATTTTTGTTGATATTTTTACTATGTGCCTCAGCAGACATTTCCTTCCTTTTTTTCTATGTAGACTAAACAACTATGACTTAAGTGTTTGACTTATAAAAGTGCATTAAAATTATTGAGAGCAAAAATTAGCGCAGCAAGACAGCACGCCACGGCACACAAATGGAGGGAAACAGGATTAATTGGAGGCAGTGTGCGTCGGTAATTACTGATTGTCGACCACCTATTGTTGCACTGCAGGTCACTAGGTCATATCTACGTATATTGCAGTATCATTCCAGTAACAATGTACCTATTTACTTCACCTGCATTACCTTTAGGTACAGTTTCAACTATGTACATATAAAATATAAAATATAAGCATAGCGGTGATAGGCTACTGGGAGAATGTCCACTTTCCAAAGGAAAGGTCGTGGAGAAGGAGAATGTGTTTCTTGTAAAGTTAAATGTACGTAATTATCACTCGCTTTTCGGTGAAGGAAAACATCGTGAGGAAACCCAATTTTTTTTAATTTACTGTCTGTCTAGATGAGCACGTCGTTTAGCTGTTGGTAAGCGCTACGTCTGCCCATAACTACAGTGCCAGCCAGAACTTTGCATTGCATAATCTTGCGTGACCCGCACTGCGCTCGTCACCCTGAGACGTCGGCTCTAAAGTCTCATATGCCCAGTAATTTCGCTGGAAACAGTGCCCTTGAAACGGGAAAACAGTAATATTTGCACGCTACTGTTTGGCGGTCTTGCAATAATAATGCCTTAGCATATAAGGCCCGGCCCTATGGCATTCCATTATAATATTCAGTTGATTCTTGTATCTCTAATTCTTTGCACTTGCTCTTAAAACAACTATTAAGTTAAATAAATTCGATTAAATATCAAAATAAAACTAAAATTATTTTTTCTTATAAAACTTCGAGCTTCCGCAAACTTATCTATCTCGAGCTTTGAGTCGAGTTTTGTTTACTGATGACTTTATAAAACCAACTCCAAAGCGAAGCTAAATCAGCGAAAACCTAAAAAGACCCCCCTTTTATCTTCTAATCTCTGAAACGCGAATTAATTAGAAATTTACCGCCTTTTGTTTACGTCGAGTTTTCCCTTTTTTTCTCGCTCGGCCTTGGATGAGAGAAATAGCGGAGATAGCATCTCGTGCAAATTGGCACTTGCGGAAATGTCTCGGAGTGTTGGTATTGAGACATTGGGACCTTATTGTCACCTCCTTTGGTTAGAGAAAATTGAGAGAATATTTTGAGAATTTTAAACAAGGGATTGTGTTGGGAGTGTTTCTGGAACGTTTGTTTACTTTCATAGTAAATTAGGTCTTCTAGTGCTGTCTCTGTCTGGCATGAAGCCAATGGCAAATACGGCAATACACTTAATCGGTACTTTTATAAACAATCAATTAACTTGCCACTGTCACGAATATAGATCTTAACCTTCTAGAACAGCCTAACTAACGACTACTTGAAAAAAAATACCCTATGCGGGAATCGAACATGCAAATCCACGCTTTGCAATCAGCTCATCATCTACTTATACTATGGAGTCCATCCAAAATGAATAACGCGGTCACATACATAGATTTATGATTCACAAAAAATGTTTGCCCTGTCCGGAAATCGAATCCGCAACGTCACACTCAAAAAAGAAGTTAATATTAAATTTTTCCTGACATGTTTTTGTAAATACTTATTTGGCACTGCAAGCTGATCAAAATGAGTCCAAACAACATCAATCTACTGTTAGCCACTGAGGAGTTCCGTTGTCTACCTTCCGTCTCTATCGTCAGATCAGCTCGCTGTCACCACAATATTGTATTGTCATCGGAACTGGACAGGCATGCACAATTTCAACTCAATTCAATAACGGGAACTGGGTCTATATTGACTTGCAAAATACTAGGCCACACAAGCCTATAAAAAGTAGTTTAAAAGTAGCTAAATGTAAAACCATAGTAATGTCTTCCATTTGTATATATCTGAGCCTTTAATTAAGTTCCCAGGGCGTTCGACCATGACACTTTGTTATATTGCTACCTTTTTAAGGTCCTGTCTTGACGATCGCCGGTATTTGTCATCTGAACAGGACATACCTAGTGTGGACTGTCTGCACATCCCGACACTTCATACAAAAGTTGATATGACAACTCCAAATATACTTTTTTATTTGAATAAGTGACGAGACGAACAAGTCGTTCACCTGATGGTAAGCGCTACGCCTGACCCATAACAGTCACAGCACTATCCAGAACACTGCATTGCATAATCCACTACGCTCGTCACCCTGAGACATCGGCTCTAAAGTCTCATATGCCCAGTAATTTCGCTGGAAACAGTGCCTTTCAAACCGGAACACAGTAATGTTTTACACTACTGCTTGGCGGGTGAATATCTGGCAAAGATGTGGTACTTCACCAGGCGGTCTCTTGCAGAAGAGGCCGCCTGCTTCTAATCATGACATGTTATCTCTCATAACGCTAAGTTCTCAGAAGGTCATGGTCCAGGATGGTGGCAGGTGGTAGCGGGAACTAATTAAGTTTTTGCCGTATTACGGCGCATAGCTATTGTGTGGTGCAAGGTACAAGACGCCATGGCTACGCGCAATCTGTATTGGCTATTGGCTTATTGCTGACTGTCATAAATTATATCAACACATTTCATGTTTAATTTTTTTTAACAATTCTTTTTTATTTGAACCATTTTTTTATTTTATGATCGAACAGCAAAGGAATGGAACACCTTACCAGCGTCTATGTTTCCCGAAAACTATAATCTGAAAGTCTTCAAGTCGAGAGTGAATAGGTATCTTCTATGCAAGCATGCTCCGCCATCGACCGTGTCGACACTTACCACCAGGTGAGACCGCGGTCAAATGCTCGACTGTTATTCAATAAAAAAAAATTATTGTATTCTCATTGGTTCTCGATTATGTGCAATTTATCTTTTTAATTTAATTTATCTTTGCTTTTTGCAATTTTTTTTATTTTTAATTTTTTTTTTAATTTTTTTTAATTTTTTTTTTTTTTTACTTTTTTTTTAATAATGATATAATTATTATATTGCCATCGGTCCTCGATAAGTGTGCCAAATTTGAATTTAATCCGACATTTTGAAGAGGGTCAAAGTCATGTTCAATGTTTGAAGCCAATAAAAGCGTTTTAAAAAGCAATGTTTCTTAAGAATTGCGCCTACTTCTAGCGCATAGTTGAATTGCAGGCCCGGGCACGCGCCGGCTGACAGGTGACGCCGCGCGTGCTACCTACCTTATTAAGGGAAGGCCAAGACAGGAGCAAACCCTAATGAAGCTTTACTAAAAAAGCGGGGTGATGCTGTGTTGTGGACGTTTGTTTTACGTGACGTAGTAGCTTGTCTGAGTCAAAATTCGTACTTAAGGTGGACCGTTTCGCTTTTTGATAGATTTTTTTTTTCGTTTTTGGCTCTAGACCGGGTAACGAATATGAAATTTGGAATAATTTTTGGATCTTATTAAACACTATTGCAGCTGTTTAATCAAATAAGACAATAAACAATTCAGTCGTAATTTTTCTTTCTAACTTATACTCTCCCACTGCTGGGCAAAGGTCTCCCCCTGATTCCGCATGTCGCGACAACAAACGACAGAGAAACTTAAATAAAAAAAAAAGCGAAAAACAACTTACCCCACCTTCCCCTTAACACGAACTGTACCTAATCGTCACTACAATTATCCCGAAGGCGCACAGGTGGCGACAATACGAGCTAGCAATAAAGAAACGACTGTTTTTACCCCACCTTCCCCACCTGCTCAAGGTGGTTATACACCTGTCTATATGCTGTGTTCCTGAATATTTACATTTATATGCAGAGTTTAGTCAGTCAAGGTTAGGCTGAGGTGTGTGTGTGTGTATCTTCTACCTATAGGGAGATTAAGCCATGATCCACCAAGGAGGGCCCGGTCGGGATTGGTTATTTAGGGTTGCATACCCAAAGTGTAAATCGGGACCCTTTTAGTAAGACTTCGCTGTCTGTCTGTCTGTCAGACAGAATATTGAATTATTATTCACTTTAAAAATAAATTATAAGGCGTTTACCGTCATCCTATCGACCTGGCCAACTAATTACCAAATCACGCCTTCCTGTATTTAATTCCTTCTGTGAGTCGTAACGGCTTCTTAAACGATTTGTCACTTCATTTCCCTCAAACACTGGGTATTTCTTTGTCCTTCCTAAACAATACAGTTCACGGGCCGGGCATCGATCCGGCACCCATTGTGCTTTTGACACGCCTCAAAATGGTCTTTTGATAGACTTCGGGGTCAAAGTACGGATTGGTTTTGTTAAGTAATCAAGATTTTCAGTTTTACATTTTGCTTTGGATCTCGGACACTCTAAACAAAAGTTGGTTTGACAACCCACACTTTTAAAAAAAACTATAAAGCGGTGGTAGTGTAGTGGGAGAACGTCCGCCATCCAAGCAGAAGGTCGTGAGTTCAAATCCCAGTGCAGGCACGTAACAATGTTTTTCTTGTAAAAAAAAACATATGTACGTAATTATCACTCGCTTTTCGGTGAAGGAAAACATCGTGAAGAAACCCACATACCTACCCGAGAATTATTTCAGAGGTAGGTATGTGATCCATCAATCCGGATCTGGCCCCCGTGGTAGATTATGGCCTAATCCTCCTCACGAAAGTGAGGGGAGGCCCGTGCCCAGCAGTGGGACGTTATGGGTTGTTGATGATGATATTTTACATTTTTACCGGATAAAAAATATCCTATAACGTCAACCAGGTAAACTTTTTTTTTTAACTGACTGACGAGATGTGCAAGTCTTTAACCTGGTGGTGAGCGCTACACCTGCCCGTAACAGTTACAACAGTGTAACAACAGTGCCACCAAGAACTTCGCATTGCATAATCCTGTGCGGCACTGCAGTGTGCTCGTCACCCTGAGACATCGGCTCTAAGCTATGTGTAAAGTGTATGCCAAATTTTATGTAAATTCGTCCAGTCGTTTTGGCGCGAAAGAGTAACAAACATCCATTTATCCATTCATCCCCACAAACTTTCACATTTTTAATATTAGTACGATTAAAGATAGGACGTTTGCAAACTGAAACTATATTAAATGTGTGTGTGTGAGTGTGAGTACTCAAAGATTTTACGCGACCAAAACAAAAGACAACCCGCTAGTATGAAGGTTCATACAAACCGTTTGTCTATTGTCATTTGGGCGTGTAATATTGACTGACCTCCCAATCGCCCTCCGGATTGCGGATAGAGTTACAGGGAAGCGGATCGCGATGGTAGAGAATGTCAGTTCTGTAATAATTATAGTTTTATATTTCTTCCGTATTTTCATTTCGCAAAATTGTTGTGTTTAATTTTCAATACAAAGCGAATTTAATTTTAATTGTGTTGGTTCAGGGGGAATTTATTTAATGAAAAAAATTCAGTTTAATTTTCTTCAGCAATACGCCGTGGATCTATGGAAACACACCAGTAAAGTACAAGTAATGTTTTTAACTAGCTGTTACCCGTGGTTTCGTTTATGGTAGTTATATTTTTTATATTATGGATTTTAGACATTAGAAGATAGTTTTCCACTAGAACGTTACAAACCTACAACAGGTTTTTTTTTTATCAATAGCTGTAGTTTTCCTATCATGATTTACATTTTCAGATTTTAAGGTACAAAATCGCATTGCAATCCGCTCAGTAGTTTTTACATGACGTGAATACAAACTGAAAGACAGACACTATTTTCAAAGAAGTTATAATCTTCTTATATTGCACACTACTGCTTGGTGGATGAATATCTGGCAATGGTACTTCCCCAGGCAGATTCTTGCAGAAGAGACCTCTATGTGAGATGTTAGAAAATTTGGGATTAATTTGACGCTTACCACCATAAAAAAGACCTTTTCTCTAGTCCCCCAGTTGTAGATAAAATATATTCTAGTTTTCTACCGTAGTCTATTCTTTCCTTTTTTCCGAATATTTTACACGCCCTTTCGCGTCCGCGTCAAAGGGAATTTCAAAAATTTCAATTTCGTCCACGTACGTGGAATGCAACTGCGAAAACATGAAGCTGCGAAACTTTATATACGGTTCATTTTTAACCGTCATCAAGAAACTTGAAGATCCTCAATTTGACTGTGTGTTTTGTTTTTTATATGTATGTTACCTCAGAACTCCGTCATTAATGAACCGATTTAGAAAATTGGTATTAATTTGAAAGAAAATAAAATTAATTAAATAGTTAATAGAATCAGGCGTTATTTTGCGGAAATCCATAATCAATAAGATAATATAGAAATATATAGTTTTAATTCCGCCAATTTTTAATAACAGCACCTGAGGATGTCTCGTGCAGAGACGAAACACGTGTCGTAAATTAAAAATTGGCGGAATTAAAACTATATATTTCTATATTATCTTATTGATTAATTAAATAATTTTTTTTTTTTATTACTTTCAAATTGGTCACTTAGAAATTTCATCGAAATCGGTTTAGTAGTTTGATTTTTCATCATAATAACTCCATCCAACCTCACAAGCTTTCATATTTACAATATTATGTAGTAAGTATGATAGTATTGTAACTGTTTTTTTTTAAATTTGACTGAGTTACGAGACGAGCAAGTCGTTCACCTGATGGTAAGCGCTACGCCTGCCTATAACAGTTACAGTACCACCCGGAACTTTGCATTGTATTATTATGCGCGGCACTACACTGCGCTTGTCACCCTGAGACATCGGGTTTAAAGTCTCATATGCCCAGTAATTCTGGTTGGTGGATGAAAATTTGGCAAAGGTTGGTACTTCCCCAGGCAGTATCTTGCACTCCTTGAAGAGGCCTCCCAGTACAAAGCATTTATAATAGCAGTGTAGGATAAGATGAGACAAACGATGCCGCATCGCTGATACCGTAGCTTTTCGTACCTCCACACATTTAAAGCCACAGTACGAAATTTCGTGTCCGATAGTACCTCGTTTGGAATGTCTCTACATAACATATATGTTTAACCGACACCAGATAAATGGACGAAAAGGCAAAAACATTCTATATTCACACCCCTCTCTCAGGAAGTGGTGATAGCTTAGTGGAAGACCGTCCGCTTTCCAAGCTGAGGTTTGTTCGAATCCCAGTGCGCGCACGTACCGACAATTTCCGAAGGAAAACATTGTGAGGAAACCCGCATGTCTGAGAATTATTTTGGAGGGATCCACCAATCCAGATAGGCTCTAGTGGTGGATTATAGCTTGATGCACCTGACGAAAGCGAGTGGAGACTCGTACTCAGCAGTGGGCAGTTATGGGTTGATGATGATGACCTCTGTCTCTGTAAAAGAGAATGTTTTATATGCTAGCATTTGACCACTGTCTCTACAGTTGGTAAATGACGATGTGGTTGAAGGTGAAAAACATGCTCTGAGCATGGAACTGGCACTCAAGGATGGCTGCCAAAACATCCAGGTTCGTAGACAGGTTCCCTACTTGGAGGTGGTAACACTTAACTGCTTTTCCAAAGTCATTATTGATGTTTTCCTTCATCGGAAGCTCATTCTCATGTCATACGGTCAGTGTTTTTAAAATTCTAAATAACGAGAAAAGCAATTCGTTTCTCTAACTGCTTCAGCGAAACTCAGAACTTTCCATTACAGGCGGCACTGCGCTCGTCACCCTGAGACATCGGCTCTAAAGTCTCATAAGCGCAGTGATTTCGCTGGAAACAGTGCCCTTGAAACCGGAACACAGTAATGTTTACACACTACTGCTTAGCGGATGAATATCTAACTTCCCCAAGCGGCCTCTCGCAGGAGAGCCCTACCACAACAAAAAATATTCCTAATCTTAAAGTAATGAAATACGCGTACAATATAAAAATAAACACAAACACTGAGCGATTACAGGTAGCAAAATAATGATCCTTGTTTACATTAATATCTACCCCAAAGTAGATTAAACAAAACCCTATCAAAACTAAGTCAGTACGAACTAATTCTCGAGCGAACTAAGGCCGCCGCAGACCTCCGATCGGCCGCAACCTGGTAATATATTGCCGCCGCAGTTTTTGACAGCTGTCTGCGGTTCGCACTACGACCTTAATGCGACCAATATCGGGCAGAATGATTTACTGAGATTAGAAGCGATAAAGATTTTAATCCAGTAATATCTGAGAACGGTTTTGGCGAAGTCTGAGGACTATTAGTCCAATAAAAGAGCGCTTTTGCCCACACGATAAAAGTTGAAATGTTAATTCTCGATTGGTATCCGCGTTGAGCATTATCCCACGGTAATCGTTTATTTTTACGAGATAAAAGTATTATACGTGTAAATCCAGGCAATAAACTATCTGTGTGTCAAATTTCATCATAATCCGTTCAGTAGTTTTTGCGTGAAAGGGCATCAAACAAACATCCATTCATTTATCCTCATAGATAAAAAATATTACACGCTGCTCCCCGCGGTTTCGCCCGCGTATTTCCCGTTCCCGTAGGAATACGGAGATAAAATGGAGTCTACTTGCTAATAAAGAAACGTACCGGGCCCTTATAAGATTACTTAAGTTAAACCCGTCAAGTTTTGAGCCTTATAACTTCTCAAACGCGCTAGCTTCCCGCGCGTTGTTTTGACAGAACGAGTGCGTTACGAGACTAGGTGGTTATATAGCAGCCTGGGCCGTTATCATCGGGGCAGGTCATCTGGGTGATTTGTCCAGTAAATGGCATCATCATCAGCCCATATTCGTCCACTGCTGGACGTAGGCTTCTCCCAGTGAACGCCACTGAGCCCACTCTCTCCTCGTCCGGTCTCCGCCAGCCGTTCTACGCGAGTCGTCACTCCACCTGCCGGCGGGCGTCCTACACTACGTTCCTTGCTACTGACATTAAACGGTTTTATAATTATATTTAAACGTATGTTTACAGATTAAGGCGCAATCCCACACGTAATTTAAAACAACAATGCAGACGTTTGACAAAACCTGAGGCTACTTAGTGTAAAATATTACTGGAAATGAGACACGGATCCGGCTAAAATCTTAACCGCCACTACTCGTACCAAAAAAGTGGCCGAACAATCGATCTCGAATGAGGTATAGAGACTAGGGGTGTTATGTTATGGTGGCTTGGTCCTAACCGAAGTCAGAGTTGGAGTTTTTAAATTTGGTTTGGTGGAGTGGGAGTGGGAAGCGAAGGCGAAATCTGAGCCGGAGGCGGCGGCGGAATGGCGATATCTTAATGATAGGTGTAATAAAAGAAAATAGCACTTTCAAATATTATTCAATCAGACTGTTTAATTTCTATTAAACAATAGCACACTTCCATGACATAGAAAAAAAAAACATATTTTAGCAGTTAGCAAATTAAATCAAATTACCGCGGCCGTGGCGCATGCCGCTGCCTTTTACGATATGCTTCGACTGATTAAATCCTCCGATTTAAAAGTGTTGGAGCCGAATTCGGATTCAGAAGAGCAATACATTAATATTTTCTGACTTAGCGGAGTCAGAGTCAATGCTTTATAACATTCGTATTAGAGACGTCCTCTAGTATTAGAGTTAATCAAGCAGCCTGAGATTCTCTGACATAGCAATGGGCGAATTCGAGTTGTTTTAGTCGAATAACGCGATTATGCACATAACTTAAGAGTTCAGAATGATATTCTCTCACAGTCAAATAATGAAACCGGTGGTTTTAAAACGGTCGATTCATAAAATTTTGCTCCCCCTACGACAACATTCAGAGTCAGGTGGGCGGACCTTTTTAAAATTAATTAATTCTGCTGGAAGTTTATTTGATTAATTTTTATCATTAAAAAAATTGCCGGATTTAACCGGCAATCCGTCCACTTAAATCCCATCCATCTCTACAAACACAGACAAAGGGCCTCTAAGTTAGACCTGCTCAACTTATTTAGCTGTGCTTAGCTAAGTTATTTGCTAGAACAAAGGCGTTTACCTAGAACTCGTAGTTTGTGATTTCAATGGCTAAGCTGGCTTTAAGTTGTGCCAAGTTATGGGAGTAATTAAGTTGCGTCCAAGTAATATTTTTAAGCTCGTTTACATGGAAATTTAAGTAGAGACTGGTGCTGTGTATGCGCTAAGTAGACTTAAGTTCTGGAAAGTTTTCGTGAAGTGAAAACTTGCACAGTTTATGTGATATGAAAAAAGTTTAATTTTCACTAATTGAATACATATTCTTAATTACACAAATATGGATATTGAAATTAATTAATATAATATTTTTATTGTTTTTTATATTTCATTATATCGGTTGTCAATAATTATTTTTAACACTTTATTTCCTTTTTTTTTTGACGTGACGTCGTCTAATAAATCGATGAACGCCGGCTACATTGCACATTGTCCCGTAACGCTCATTGTACGCTTGCGCCGCATCTATCTCTCTTCTCTTCTTCGTTCTTTTTATCTCTTTTCTTAATTACTCTTCCATTTTATAAATCAGATTACCAGTATAATTTCAAGTATTTATTCTTTTATTATTAAAAAATGATTTAATTTTATTGATGAAATGGTTCAATGTTTTGTTATGACGTTGTCACGTTAAACTAACGTCCGTAAACCAACTTTATAGAACACCAATTTTTTTCTTTAATTACATTTTCTAGTTTCCTGCTTTAAGTATGTTCTAGTCCGCTACATTCCATACTATCAGTATGTAATCAGTAACCGATATCGTCGCTTTATCGAAGGGTCTGTAAATCAATCAATGCCTGAGATTGTTTCCTTTATGGCCAGTTTTATGGCCTTAACTCTCACGTTACGGTCAACTGTTAGACTAAGAGCTTAAGTCAGTTAGACTACATCATATTTTAAAAGTTGTGACTGTTATGCGTTGGTTAATATGAAAAGATTTTTAAACTGTATCAAATGTATGTGGGTTGAAATTTTACGAATGAAAACTCTTTGATATGCCCAATTTTGGTTAAAAACTATTTATTCGATTTCAATTGCATATTTTTTCCATTTATTTTGATTTTAAAACTAAACTACTTTATTGATTTTGATGAAATTTCTGTTGATTTTGAATCTTTTCCAATGAATGTCTAGCTCTCGGTCTATAACCATAATCGTTTACAATGTACGCAATTATTTTAACAAGCCATTGTTTCGATACTTAACAAATTGTGTTTAAGTCATATAAAGCGGGGACACAGTGCGGTAGCGACGGAAATCGACCAAATTTTTTTTTAATTGTATAATACCTTTTTTTATTATTTTATCACCCTATATTTTCACCTGGTGACGATGTGGCCAAAGGTAGTACACATTCCAAGTCTTAATTACACCAAGAAACAGATCTTTCCATATCAGTAAATAACAGATTCTACTATAAATATCCCAAAACGGAGGTCTTATGACCTAAAACTATTTCTATCCATCATCTCACCAAAAGACGCCCAGTTTTCAACATAATACGTAACCCACACCTACTCACAGCTGTAGTGACAGGCGGTCTTCTCGCCCAGAGCAATCTCTTCCAGACGTCTATAAATCACCGCAAAGGTGAAAAGGGGCCCCCAGTAAGTTTCCAGGATATGATAACCCTAATGCGGCACGTACTATTATACCCATAAGGTTGGCCGTACACGCACAGCGTGACGTAGACAAGACCGTTCCATGCAGTGACTGCATAGCAAACTAAATTTTTTCTTAGAAAATCTTAAATTTTTGAACTTGCATCCATATTTACTGGACAGACACGGGTCTAATCTTATATATATAAAAATGTTATGTTGGTTTGTGTAAGCTTCAAAACTTCAAAAAGTTCTGCACCATCGAGCTGAAATTTTAACATGATATATAATCCGCATCAAGGATTATTTTTATCTATTTTTTTCATCGGTGACATATCAGCGAATGTGCGAATGTGCCACAGCGAAGCGCGACAGGGTACAGCTAGTTCTAACATAAATTAATATCTAATTAACAGTTTAACCTCGAGTCTTCTCGTGACTATAGTTAATGTTACTTGAAATATCGAGGTTTAGCGAAAATTATGTTTGGTAAATATAGTTTTCCTTTACATACACAAGAAAAAGAAAAGAAAGAAGTAGACTTGTGAGACATAACAATACACTGACTGCTCCCGACTTCTCAAACTATCGTATGTTTAGATGTTTCAACAGTCTAATGCACTTTTCAACAGACTGCTCGGGCGGTAAGTGTACGGCCGGCTGAAATATAGTAATAAACAACTGTTCCCGCGACTTCGTTCGCCCGATGTTATTTATATTTCTAACGATAACAAAATTAAATATAGACAAAAAGTTACAATTTCTGTTTTAATCCATAAACATAACATTCAAATCCGTTCAGACGTTTCGAAGCCAATTCAAGATAAACTTTCAGCCAGACAGAATAATTGTAACGAAAATTAATTAGGCATCAAAAGTGATATAGCAAGCAGGCATAAATGATGCGCTTTCACAAGTCATGTACAAAGAGAAAAATAAAAAAATAAATCTAATATGATCTACTAAACTATAGATTGCTACTTTAGAACTATATAAACCGTGGTAGCCTAGTGGGAGAACGTCCGCCTTCCAATCAGAAGATCGTGAGTTCAAATCCCAATGCGGGCACGTACCAATGTGTTTCTTGTAAAACATATGTACGTTATTATCGCTCGCTTTTCGGTGAAGGAAAACATCGTGAGGAAACCCACATACCTACCCGAGAATTATTTCGGAGTTAGGTAGGAGATCCACCAGATCTGGCCCCCGTGGTGGATTATGGCCTAACCCTCTTCTCAAAAGTGAGGGGAGACCCGTGCCCAGCAGTGGGACGTTATGGGTTGATGATGATGATGATGAAACTATAGATTATGGTATGAGTTTGAGAAAGGAAATTTTTCTTTGAAGTGTGGATTTTTGTCTGGATGTCAGTTTTCACTTAAATCAGGCCATTTATTAAAATAAGCGTGATAAGGAAACGATGAGGAATGGTAGACGGTGTAGGGACAAAGATAGAGAAAGGGCTGCTTAGATGGTTTGGACATCTAGAGAGGATGGATGAAGGAAGATTGACAAAACAGATTTATGGGTCTAGTATGAATGGGCCAGCCGTTAGGGGTCGACGTAGGCGAACGGACCTCGATCAAATCGAGGACATACTAAAGAAAGGACAAGTCAAAAGTACCTATAACCGGCGCGCATGTAACGAAGGGACTTATTAAGTGGAATTGAAAGAGATGTGTCAGGATCGTAGCATGTTTTTTTTATTATTTGACTGAGTGACGAGACGAGCAAATCATTCCTAATAGTAAGCGCTACGCCTGCCCATAACAGTCACAGCACCACGCGTAACCCTGCATTGCATAATTCTGCGTGCACTGCGCTCGTCACCCTGAGACATTGGCTCTAAAGTCTCACATGCCCAGTAACTTCGCTGGAAACAGTGCCCTTCAAACCGGAACACAGTAATGTTTGCACACTACTGCTTGGCGGATGAATATCTGGCAAAGGTGTGGTACTTCCCCAGGCGGTCTCTTGCAGAAGAGGGCTCCCACTACTGAATTATATCTAGTCAGGGCTATGATTACTTTATGACATGTGGAAATATCTAGTTTCTGCCTACCCCAATGGGAAAAAAGACGTGACTGTATAAGTTTGCTTATAGAATGCTGTATAAGTATCATCATCAACCCATAACGTCCCACTGCTGGGCACGGGTCTCTCCTCACTTTCGTGAGGAGGATTAGGCTATAATCCACCACGGGGGCCCAGTCCGGATTGGTGGATAACATACCTACCTCCGAAATAATTCTCGGGTAGATAATGTAGGTATGTGGGTTTCCTCACGATGTTTTCCTTCACCGAAAAGCGAGTGATAATTACGTACATATGTTTTACAGAAACACATTGATACGTGCCAGCACTGGGATTTGAACTCACGACCTTCTGACTGGAAGGCGGACGTTCTCTCACTAGGCTACCACCGCTATCTCTGTATAAGTATGAATAGCTTATTTTTATATTGTATATTACGGCTTTAAAAAAAATTAATGACGAAAATTTATAAATGACATCCCCATAGAGTTTCTTGGGGCTATCTTCTGTAACGGGCGTATTTCCGAAGCACTGATAGAGTCAATGGAGTTTTCCTTTTCCTGTGCGAGACTCAGGCATGAGTCACCACTTGAAAGGGAAATTTCCTTTTTCAAACTCAAACCATAATTAGATAATAATCATTAGTTTCGTAGATCATTATATTTTGATTTATTTTTGTATTTCTATACCTATGTATAAGATATTTTTTTTGACGTGTAAATGTGCAATATTTTGCCTATTTACAATAAATGATTTGAGTTTTGTGTTTTATGCATTTTGTAATCACAGACGGACATTTCTATTTAATTATTGTTATAGATAATGGTATCATAAATCATCACTCAGGGACAAAAGGGCGCCTCCCAGTTATGTTTTAAACAGCTCAAGTGGCGTTAATAACGTTGGGGAACAAAGAACTTGCCCATCCAATGGTCGGCCTAAGTAAATTTAAGTTAAACTTAGAATAAGCTTTGCTTCCTCACAACAGGGCGTTTGCTTAGCTAACTTTGTGTGTTCATAGTTAATAACTTAGATTATAACTTGGATAATATGCTTACATTTTTCATTAAAGCTTGTTTTGTTTTGTCGTTCACCTGATGGTAAGCGCTACATCTGCCCATAACAGTTACAGCGCCACCCAGAACTTTGCATTGCATAATCCTGCGGGGCACGGCACTGCGCTCGACCACCAAAACGAATCCAAGTAACAAAAGACATAATGTTCCTTCTCGTAGGTAATGAGTGACTTATAGCTCATAATAATCTCTTTCAGACTAATTTAGACAACCTTTGAATGGAGGTACGCAAATAATCAAGATCTAGTTATAAAGTTAATAAAGATAAGTAGAAAAATACACAGGTAGGTATAAATAGTTGAAAAGGGGGTGGTGAGAACCTACCTTAGGAAACAGCGGGGGTTGAGTTCCGGTTCCTTGCTATAGGGTTGTTAAAAAGTGTTTCTAATCCTTTGTTATGAAAAAAAATCTTTAAATATTAAGGACTTTTCTAACCCACATGAACCTTTTTTGATCAGGGTTTTTGTTCGATTGAACGTACTTTTTACCCGATTTCAAAAAAAGGAGATTTTCGATTCCGTTGTATTTTTTTTAATGTTTGGTGTTTCAGAACATCGTCATTTAGAAACGAATTTAGATTTTTATTATTAAAAAATATAACTACTACTGTTAGATTGTTTCTTCTGAAATTTCATCAAATTTGGTTTAGTAGTTTGGTTTTTAAAACAAAATAACAGAAATAAATATTGTCATGTAAGTAACCGAAGTTGCTACGAAATCGATTTTTTTTGGGAAAAAAAAGAAATTCTTTGGAAGTTCCTAAACTTTCGATAGTTGAATTTATAATAACTATAGACAGATCTCAATAATTACTTCAAATTAAATTTCCACCAATATTAATTTGTGAGTGAATTAGACCAATTTATGCTTAGACTTTTTTTTTAATTTATTTAACGTTCCAACCCTAACACACTGCACTTACCCGCCTGCGGAGGCGTACAGAGAACTAGTAAATAAGAGCAGTGTAGCACCTACAGTGTACCCACCTTAATACATACCTGTCTGGAAATGTATTTCAGAAAGCATCTGACTTCTTCTTAACTGACAGTATTAAACGTGGCTAAAAACCGCATTGTCTTAAAAGCCAACTCATTTAAAGTCTTGATAGTATAAATGAGTATCGAGAAGAGCCGTCCACCTGATGGTAAGCGCTTGCCTGCCAATAACAGTTACAGTGCTGTCCATGAATTTGCATTGTGTAATCTTTCGCGGTATTGCAGTGAGATCGTCACGCTGAGAGATTGGTCCCAGAGTCATTATTAAACATGTCCTGAAATGTTGCTGGGAACAGCGACCTTACCGAAGCACTGGTAGAGTTAATGGAGTTTCCTTTTCCTGTGCGAGATTCAGCCATGAATCACCGCTTGAAAGGGAAATTTCGTTTGTCAAACTCAATCCCTAATCCGTTACTTATTTCCTTAGTTAACCTTTTCTACAAGAGACCGCTTGCGGAAGTACCTTTGCCAGATATTCATCTGCCAAGCAGTAGTGTGCAAACATTACTGTGTTACCATATGAAGGGCACTGTGTCCAGCTAAATTACTAGGCGTTTATGACTTTAGAACCGCTGCGGCAGGGTGACGAGCGCAGTGTAGCGCCGCGCAGGATTACGCAATGTAATTTTCTGGGTGGTACTTACTATCAGGTGAACGACTTGCGCGTCTCGTTACGTCGCGTCCTGTTTTGATTTTGGAGTTTTCCTTTTCCAAGATGGGTTCTACTACTGTTCTGCTGGTTCCGACACTGATGAAGGCCACTTTTCCGATCTCTAGTTAACACTTTGACTACGTAGCCGTTTTGCTCGTCTAGCCACGCGTGCGGCTCTGCACGCGCCATAGTGTTTTCCCATACAACAAACACAACAGTTGCGTTTTGCCGTACTCGTGGCAAGTTATGAAAAACACGACAGTTGTGGTTTCAGCAGTGAACGTGTTCAGACAGTTGGCTAAAAAAGAAAGTAATTTCGCCTCTTTATGTATAGAATCCAATAGTTGATTGAACCAAGACCCACGTTGCTTCTAATTTAAGACAATATAGGGTTTAATCAACTTAAATTATATTCTCAGAAATCTTCGAATTAACTAACGAATCCTATTCTATTGATGTGAAAAACCTCTTATTTATCTCAATTCATAAGAAATTCGTAGATAATCTACGGTAAGGGGACAGTGGGAAAGAAATTTAATCACGTCCTGCTGTTCCCGTGACGGGGACAACAGGAATATCAGAAATACAATAGCTATAATAAGCTATACTAGCTGCGCCCTGCGACTTCGCCTGCTTAGACATTGATTAAAGGATCTATTTTATACCTATTCTACGTGGTTTTACTATTTACTGTAACATGTTGCATACAACATTAAGCCCGCCAAAGTTACTCTTCTTTACTGTGCAATTAAGTATTAAATAAGTATAGTATCCATTTACTAATTTTCATCAAAATCTATTCAGCCGTTAGGAAAATTAGTTAACAAACATACATAACATATTCTAGATGTGTATCGTTACATAAATTTACTTGTAACATAGAAAATACTTCAGGATGTATAGAAACTATCTGTATTTTTTTTTTATCAAATCAATGAATTTACCTCATCAAAATCGGTCAAGCTGTTGCTACTCACGGGTAGATAGGTGTAATTTTGTAATTACAACCCATACAATGCTAATACAATACAATAATAATTGGTGAAACAATTTCTTATCCAATTTTATCCAATACCAGGAAACATTAGCAAACCAATTAAAAGATATAAGGATGTTACGAACCCGACAATTATTCTGGTCATTTTGTATAATTACACAAGTTCTCACTTTCCCAGTAGCGTCCGTGAACCGTGGAGAGGCTGGGAACTCGCGGGAATGACCGGTTCATTGTATTCACCGTAACACAGTTTCGCAGGGATAAAGCTGGTGTCCACTGGCGTATACTATGAAAGCTAAGCTATGAAGTATGCTGCGATGCTACGTTTTGTGACAAGTCACTGTTGACGGCCTCCACGACGGATGTGGGTGACGAGCTGACTGCGAAGCGTGAGCTTGCGGGTTCGAATCCCGTACTGAGAAAGCATTAATTTGAGTGGAATACTTTCGATTTTTGTAGTTATGAAACATAAACTAAATTTATTTTGTCGTCAGTTCTTATAAATCGGAAAAAAATCACAAAAGTCAAATGCCTGAAAGTGAGAATAACTTAGATTGGAGGATTCCATTACATTCATACATTAACCTTATTACATAAACTAGAACGGCCTAGCCTAACAAAAATATCACAAAAAAAACAATACACTATGGGTGGTTGACTGGTAGAAAATGCTCTTAGCGGTAAGTCCGCCATTTGTACTAGTAAGTTAATCTGTGCAATAAAGTATTAAATAAATAAATAATAAATAAAATATACTAACAAAAATCATAACATAAAAATATATATAAACGGAATGCTATAAAATTAATATAACAATAATTAAACACTTTAACTTACTACAACGAAAAACTAATTTAATCCAGCAGTTCTAGGTAGCAAGTACATTTTGACAGATGCTATTGCAATCAGTTGATTCAAATTGATTACAATTAGCACTTTGACTGCTGAGCCGATTTACTTGTCTAGCCACGGGTGCGGCTCCACACGCGCCATAGTGTTTTCCAATACAACAAACACAACAGTTGTGTTTTGCCGTACTCGCGGCAAGATATGAGAAACACGACAGTTGTGTTTTCAGCTGTGCACGTGTTAAAGCTACGCAATCACGCCACTGATTCCGTTTAGCGTACACTGGTGAACAATCCCCCTACTTCCTATTGTAACCGAACCTTTGTTTTGACATGGGAACCACGACGGTAGCCAGCCCAGTCTGCTCCTTTCATTTATTATACGAAACAATAATGTATATTGTAACAACACACCCATGTCGCAGTATAAACGCAGTATGGGTGCTACCAATCTTCTAAATCTACACAAATAATAAATTTAATATGCCTGTTTGTGATTTAAAAGTGAATCCCAAAATGTAAGTGCAAGTTGATAATATATTGAAATAATAAAGAAATAAAAATACATAATAATAAAAAGAAGTGGATGGATAAAATAAATATTTTTTTTATATTATTCTGTCTGTAAGTTTGTCTCAAGTAGGCTCTGAAACACCATAACAATTCAATGATCATTCTTCAATTAAATATTAAGGGTTAAAACAGGAATCATAACTTACATTTTCACCCAATTAAACCTAAAAAAGGGACCTAAATGAGCGGCATTTTAAATTCATCTCTATGATTGTTTCAATATTAAAACACTAGCTGCGCCCCGCGGTTTCACCCGCGTAGTTCCTGTTTCCGCGGGAATATGGGGATAAAATATAGCCTATGTTACTCGCTGTCAATGTAGCTTTCCATTAGTGAAATAATTTTTCAAATCGGCGCAGTGGTGAAGTTTCATCCCCTATTTCAAACCCTTACAATGCTTTTTTCGCATTAAAAAGTACCCTATGTCCTTTCCTAGGCTCTAGACTATCTCTGTACCAAATTTCATTTCAATCACTTCAGTAGTTTAGGCGTGAAAGAGCAAAAGACAGACAGAGTTACTTTCGCATTTATAATATAAGTAGGGATTAGCTTCCGTCCCTACTATCAGAGCTCGCTGCCAACAAATATTTGTCATCAGAACTTGACAGACATGTAAAATTACAACTCAATTAAAAAACTGGATTAAAATTAACCTAAATGATATAACCTAAACTTATACCAACCCATATCATAGTAGGAACATAACAGTAAATGATCTTCATATTATTTATAGAACGGTATAAAACTCGGATTACATGTGTGTGTCCGCTTGTATGCACGCACACATGGACATTTGCTTTCGCAGAATTCGGCGCCAGTATAATATTGTCCGTTGGCATACTCTAAAGTGGAATAGGGTAGTTGTGCGAAACGAAATTATGCTTTGTATGGAGTACCCATACTGTATAGTCATGCCCTATGAAACCAATCGACTAGTCAACCGTATATTTCCACATATTGTTGACCAATTTACGTACTGGATATTATTTGCGATTTTATTAGTATTGATGAAAAATATTTTTGACATGTGGATATCATATTTTCATTTATTCCATTAGGGTTATGCATGTTGAACTATTAGATTATCTGGCACTTAAAAGAGTTATGGGTAAAAGGGACTTTTAAGGAAAATAACATTTTCGACGGCGTTTCGGTAATTTAGTTTATTTAGTGCGAATAATTGAAGAAGAGATGATCTTGTGTGTTGACTTTAGAGCCGATGTCAAGGTGACGAGCGCAGTGCAGTGCCGTGCAGGATTATGCAATGCAAAGTTCTGCGTGGCGCTGTAACTGTTATGGGCAGGCGTAGCGCTTATCGTCAGATGAACGACTCGCTCGTCTTGTACTAAGTAACATAAAAACAAAACATCATTTAATTACGTTTCATTGTGAGGAAGCTCACCCACAATTTACTTTTACAAAATCCTGTGAACCACTGCACTGCGCTCGTCACCCTGAGATATCGGTTTAAGTCTTATATGCCCATCAATTTCACTGGAAACAGTGCCCTTCAAACCGGAACACAGTAATTTTAACACACTTCTGTTTGGCGGATGAATATCTGGCAAAGGTGAATGAAAAAAAAACTAAACTAAAATGAAACGAAACGAAATAAATGATATTTTTCTTAAAAAGATTTGATTACTTATAGAAGTACAAAGATCTATATATTTAAAAAATGTTATGTTGGTTTGTGTACGCTTCAAAAACTCAAAAAGTTCTGCGCCGATCGAGCTGAAATTTTAGCATGACATATAATCCGCATCAGGGATTGTTTTTATCTATTTTTTTCATCAGTGACATATCAGCGAATGTGCGAATGTGCCACAGCGAGGCGTGGCAGGGTACAGGCTATAAGTATATAAAAATGAATATATTGTCTTTATATGTCTAATCGTACACGTGACAATGTTTTTCCTTCACCGAAAAGTGAGTGACGATTGCGGACCTAAATTAGAGTGAGATAGAATGATAAGGTTTCAAAGTAACATGGTTCATAATATTATCAGTGAAAACCGAATATTTACGAAGTGTTCAATAGATAGATAGATAGAAGATAAATTCTTCATTGAAACACCACAGTACAAAGAAAAATTAGTGTCACAAAAGGCGGTCTTATCGCTGGTCTCATCTATTATGTTTGTTTTGAGATACAGTTGTTTATTTGACACAAAAAACGCTCGCTTTTCGCAACCGATAAGCTAAATACGTAATACCCCTCGGGAGGCATTGTACAGCCGACATGAATCTCGAATTCCAAATAGGCTTTCGATCAGATTTTTCTCATAACTGGAAGTAATAACGCATAAGTAAATAACGGCTTGTTAAGGACTCCGATGGGACTGAGCGGTTTTATAAACGAAGCGAGGATCATTTGGATGTGGTAAAAGCCTGTCCATAAACAGTGATAGCGGAGTGGGAGAACGTCCGATGTCATGTGTGAACTGCCATGGGCAGGCGTAGCGCTTACCATTAGGAGAACGACTTGCTCGTCTCGTCACTCAGTCAAATAAAAAAAACATCCACCTTCCCAGCAATTCTGTTTCAGTTAAAATGCCTAAAAAAAGCTGATAAATAACGCGTCACGTCCACATATATAGATCCTGACCCCTAACTGGTATTCCCCGTTTCTAGACTACTCCCTCTTCCTCTGTCTCCCTCTTTCTCTCTCTTTCTCTCTCTGTCTGTAATTACTGGGCATATGAGTCTTTACAGCCGATGTCTCAGGTCGCAGCAAGATTATGCAATGCAAAGTTCTGTAACTGTTATGGGCAGGCGTAGCGCTTACAATTAGATGAAAGACTTGCTCGTCTCACCACACAGTCAAATAAAAAAAAAACTGGAGAATCAGGAACTGCGAAGACAATGCTTCCATCACCCACAATATCAATTACCTGTGGTTCACACTAATCCCCCCTAAACCCCCCTGTGTGGGAATCGCACCCAAAACCTCACGTCGGCTCACCGCTTAGGGAGGCCGTCAATTCAAATCGACAAATCGAAAATGCCTCCTCCATCATCCCTTCATTCATCCCCTAGAGGAATCCGGGCTGAATTTCGGTAATTCCGAATCCGATCGGGATTGTTGACACGCGCTCACCCCGATCGTGATTGGTACAGGGTTCCGGGTGGATGACCTTGTATGGGTGAATGATGACCCCATACTCATGGTGAGGGACAATTCTAACTAGCATCTTCAGAGGTGACAGTTAGCTGGTAAAGCGGAGCGCTCATTGGCATAGTTTGACTAACAGATCGGCATTTATTTGGATGGGTGGCCGGTTGGGATGACAATTGAGCACTTTTGTGTTTAAGAGGGGACGGCCTTTATGGCCGACTAGGATGTGAGATCGCGAGTTCGATTCCCAAAAGATTTTTGTGTACCGCAAGTATTTGCTCTGAGTTTTGTTTGTATGACCATGGTCCTAGTAGTTCCTAGCTCTTTAGATACAAGAAACTCTACTTAGAGATCAGGATCTATGTGCATAATAATATAGGCGATGGTGGTGAATTATTTTTTATAACTACCCTCAAATCACATAAGAGTAGGGTAGGTAGGTAGGTACATCAATTTCTCAAACAATTTGACACCTCTTACAAATTCAGGCTTTCACGCGACCTCGTTCCGGAACCGGAAGTGAATCGTTTCCCGCCGAAAAACCGCGCGTAATTTTTTTCACCGACGCTTAAGCCGTTATGGCGGCGCTTCCGGTTGGATTTCCGCGTGACGTCACGTGTCGGCGTGACGTCACATCCGGTTGCCGCTGAATGTGGCGCTTTTTCAGAGTTATTGGGAGTTTTGGACGTTTTAATGTTAAAATTAAAGCTGGGAAAATCTGGGCTTAAGTTAGCTTTATGAATTGCTGTGGTTTTTCAAATTTATTTTGGGAAAAACTTTGTTTGTTAAAAAAAATCACGGTTTTCCTTTATTGGAAGCTTATTACAGTTGGCGTTCAACCACAAAACGCATCAAGCAATTGTTTACCAGTTTAATACCTATCACTTTAAAATGTTGATACAAATTCATGATTATGAGACAGTCAAAAATATAAAAAAATAAAAAAATTATAATAAGATTAAACCCAATCGATACCATAGGTATCTATTCAGCCACCCACTCACCACACCACCACCACGTATCCACCCACTGTTAAGTAGGCCTCCTATGTTTCACGACACTATACCAAATTTAACCCAGTAGCTCCGGGTTATCATTAAGAATAGCGCTATGGTATCCCTTGCCTGCATACTTACCATAATTCATCATCATCATCGTCAACCCATATCGTCCCACTGCTGGGCACGGGTCTCCCCTCACTTTCGTGGGGAGGGTTAGGCCATATGGGGCCCGGCGCGGATTGGTGACTAACCGAAAATTATTCTAAGGTATGTGGGTTTCCTCACGATGTTTTCCTGCACCGAAAAGCGAGTGACAATTACGTACATACGCTTTTACAAAACACATTGGTACGTGCCCGCACTGGGATTTGAACTCCCGGCCTTTTCCTTGGAAGGCGCACGTTTTCCCAAATCATGTTAAAAACGTACTTAATAAGGCTCTAAAGATGGGCAGCTGGAACTAAAGCCAACAAATACACGTAATGTTAAAGATTTGAGAATGGTTATTTTTTTGTTTTGTCGTATTTTGGGTAAGCAAAAACATAACTATTTATATGTAAATCATTCTTTTGTGTTTTCTGTAAAAATGTAAGAAGTGGATTTATCGGCTTTTGTTCTGGAACTCCTCAAATAATATAGATAGGTACATTCGAACATACCTACGTCTAATACAATTTCCATGACATAATTATACCGTCTGTAAGTTACACTGCCTTTGATAAAAACGTGTTTTTCGTTTTCGACATAAAATCTGTAATGTGGATATGCAGCCTTATTTATAGTCTTTACTCATAGCTCATTACTTTACACAAGCAATAAAAATAATCTTAAACAAAAAAACGCCCTTGTGCGAGTCGGACTAGCGCACGAAGGGTTCCGTACCATAATCTATAAAAATGACAAAAAAACATCTCTTCTGTATAGGAGCCCCCCTTAAATAGTAATTTAATTATTATTAAGAGAGAGAGTGTAACGTTTCGTTTTTTTTTTTTTATGAAATATTTAGTTTTTGAAGTGAAACTTCTAATGCGACTTCTAACAAGGTTGCGTCAAACGTTTAACGCTACCATGGAGGGGGTATTTATAGATTTGGATATTTCTCCACTCGAAAATGATAATTAAAAGATGCGATCAATTGTGAATTGTAAGCAATATTAATAAAGTTTGTCTTAAAGAAACAATCAATTTCTACCCCTTCCTATTTTCATTTCCACATTACGAAGTTTCACTTCTTCAGTAGGGACTCCACGTACTATTATTTTCTTCTACCTTTCGCTAAAGGTTTTACCTTTACTTATTTTCATTGAAAGGCCATCAACCTTCTAATTCGAATTATATGGTAAGCCAAAACCCCGGACTATGAATAAGCGTCAGCTTCCTTTACCCATGAAACCAGTTACCGTCGGTAGCTCAGTTTTTATAATAAACACACATACATACAAACGTACATGTTAAGCTGGGCTGATATCTACACCCGTGACTACAACTGTGACTCCGTGGCACCCTGCTACGCTGAAAGCTGTGACAACATTTTATAATGACACCCTCAGTGTGCCCATGAGTGGATCGCGCTGCATGGCATTAGGTCGTGACTCCATGACTGTGAAAAATACGCGTAACAAAACCTGTCCACATTTGTGTTTTTTTTTATTTGATTAAGTAACGAGACGAGCTAGTCATTCACCTGATGATAAGCGCCACGCCTGCCCATAATAGTAACAGTGCCACCCAGAACATCGCATTGTATAATCTTGCGCGGCACTACACTGCGCTCGTCACCCTGAGACATCGGCTCGGCAGATGCGAAGGTGTTTTGGCACGCGTATTTGTTACAGTCACAAAGTTACAGTCACGGTTCCAGATGTGGACCCAGCATAACGAGTACACATAAACGCAATATATATACTATTATAAATCTGGAGCGGAGAGATGTATGTAATTATAATGATTTTTGAGCGGAAACCAAAAAGTGACATTGTTAATGATGTTTTTTTTTTTAAACTCGTGTTTCTTCGAGTGTTTATGTGTCTTATTGATGGAAAATTAACCATTACGTGTTCGTTAATAAGATAAAATCTCCAAAATATAGTTAATTTCGTGTTTTCTCCGATTCTCCCTAAAAGTTCCAGTAAGGCTTATAATGTATAGTGGTAGGCCTCTTCTGCAAGAGACCTTTGCCAGATATTTATCTACCAAGCAGTACTGTGCAAACATTACTGTGTTCCGATTTGAAGGGCACGTGAAGTAACGAGCAAGATTTTGTAATGGAAAGTTCTGGGTGACACTGTTACTGTTATGAGCAGGTGTGGCGCTTACCATCAGGTGAATGACTTGTTCGTCTCATTACTTAGTTTTTAATTTAATAAATAGGTTCTATCTCACCTGATGGTAAGTGACAATGCGGTCTAAGATGGTGCATGCTTACCTAGAAGTAACCTATTCACTCGAGACTGTTTCTTTGAAAACATATGTACGTAATTATCACTCGCTTTTCAGTGAAGGAAAACATCGTGAGGAAACCCACATACCTACCCGAGAATTATTTCGGAGATAGGTATGTTATTCACCAATCCGGACCGGGCCCCCGTGGTGGATTATGGCCTAACCCTCCTCACGAAAGTGAGGAGAGACCCGTGCCCAGCAGTGGGACGTTATGGGTTGATGATGATGATAATAATAAATTAAAAATTTAAAAAACAAAAAACAATACTATTGAAAATTAAATTTGATTTTTTCGCTTTCGTAGCCTCTGCCTAGTCTAACGGAAAAAAGGTCTGACTGTCTAATGTATGATAGTTTAAATAAAAAAAAACTCCGTTGGAATAGTGTCTTCGTATGCTTTGAAATTATTGACATTTAATAAATATGACAGCTTACATTTGACAATTGTACCTTCAAACTAAAGTTGTCACTAACTGGCTATGAGAGAAAGAAAGATTAAAAAGGGGTGCTTGCACCTCTCTTGCCCCTACATAACGAAACGTAACTCTCTCTTTCTATCTTCACTAACTTATATCTCCCTCTCCACTTCCGTTCGTCTCGCCCAATCACACTTTTCGTAACGCATTCACCAGCTTACTCCCCAAGTCAAGCGTGCGTAAAGAAGTTTTACTTGAAAACACTTGATAATAATAATTGGTGACAAAAAGGCCCTTAACTGTCCCATATATGTCACGTAACAGTTGTCCCGTATTTGGGACAATCTAACTGGGGCTTTAATAAGTAAGAATGTCACTTCAATTTGTGGTGTAAAGTTTTAAAAGTGGTCAACTTACTTTTGAGACAAAAAAGGAATTATCAAATTTTTGAGTAAGTGTGAAGTAGTTTATTTTTGAAAACAGGAATATCTCGAAATCACTATAAAAAATCTTAAAGAAGATAATATTATTATGTACCTAGAAGTTACTTAAGGGCTCAAAAAAAACTTGAAAAACGAAACGTTGAGATGCTTTTCTACCCAACAAAATATATTTTTCTCCTATCCTACTAAGATTATAAATGCGAAAGTTTGTGAGAATCGTCGTTGAGACGTCGTAGAGTTACGATTCGTAATTTTTTTTTTTTTTTTAATTACGAAAAACTTAATAATATTTTTTTTTTAATATTTTTCTTTGAAGTTTTACTTTTACTATGTGTCCCAGCACACATTTGGTTTCTTTGTAAATAATGATAACACCGGTGGTAACTACTTCAAACGTTAGAAGTGAAACATCGGAAGCCAAATGTAATGTTATCAAAGCGTCGTCCATCGCTTCTTCCGGGGTTCAAGCTATCGATAAACCAGTTGTCGCGGGCTTAGTCCAAAACTAGAATTTTTCAGAAAAGCCTGCTTTCATTCGACATCTGGTCATGTAAAATATCATGGGTGAGCTTTTAATCAAACGTCAAGGTTCTCAAATAGGAAAATTGGAAATTTAAACTTTTTTTCATCATTGGATAGAAGGTCGCATTCTACGGTCAAAGTACGGCAATGGCGATTCCCAAAGTTGATTTTTGCGAGCAGAATTCAGAGCAGGAAAAACTTATACGCCCGTGATGAATAGATTTAGATATTTATGTTCTTAACAGATTTAAACAAAAGGAAGGGGACTAGTGGCCATACTTCAAGAATATCGTAATTTATTATGATGTCTTTACGGGGTTTACCGTACAATGTCTTCATCTTCATATATTATTATGAAATCATTATTTTGTACCGATGGGAAGATGAGATTAAAAAAATTACAGGCCCAAACTGGTGCCAAACAGCTCAAAGTAGAGAAATTTGGGCATCCTTGGAGGAGGCCTTTACCCACAAAAGGGTTCTTGACTTAAGTCTAAGTTAAATTAGATATAAGGTAACATTATGATTTAAAGAACAAATAAAGGATTTTTTATTTTTTATTTTATTTACTTATTATTTAGTACCTATTAAATCATCGTCAGACAAACAGATATTTTACTAGAGATCCCGTTACTCCAGAAAATCAGCAGTTAAAGGTCTAAGCAGTTCCTACAGTGCCAATATTATTCTGAAACAAATCTGGTCAAACAGTTCCTTATACTAAGAAATTCAGATCTACAGGTTTCGAGCCAAAACACACACAAAGTGACCACGACTGGATTATATTTCTGAAGTGTTTCAATAGAAGCTTTTGTTTCCACAACAATTGAGGCGTAGGTATTTTTCATAGGACGCAACGTACTGACACGCACGTCTCAGGGTAACGAACGCAGAAGTATCATATAAACCTTTTTGGTTTAAGTGTTCTGCGTGATATTGCTACAGTTACCTGTTATGGACGGGACAGAGACCAGACAGGGGTTTCAGCTTACCACTTGTTTTTCGGCATTTCGTCGTCCGTGACGAAACAAAAGTGCTAACCGTTTTTTAGTTTGTATACTAACGATATTATGTTTTCAATTACTTGAACAATAAAATATATCAAAGTAAAACAGGAAAAGAAAATAACGCAAATAAAAAATACCAAAATTAAGCGCAAGCAAAAATAAATAAAATTTGGGTCCTCATCACCGCTGTATATAGCCGTACTCACTCTACTAAGGTATGTATGTGAAAGATTAGGAACTGGTAACAATGTCTGATTCCTCACTGAACTGCAACATCACAGATGTACCGTGCACCTGCGGCTATCGGGCTGCATGTAGCTTTTTGTGCCGCGACCGGTCCTTGCATCGGGATGGCATGCTGCCAGATGAAGCCAGCCACCTATTTGATATTTATTTGACATTGAAAAGTCTCTGTGGTTGCATCGATGAATTACTAGATGTCAGATTCGTTCCGTTTTTAAAAAAACAAAACATTATTTTTTGCAGGTGAGAAAGGTCCGAAAATTATAATAGAAAATTAGAAATAAACTGAACGTGCTTTATTCTACGTTATTTCGGTATCACGATTTGAAATTGGTTCTTACTTATGTTTTTTTCGTGATCTTCAGTTGTTTGTCTTCATGCGCGACGTGGGCGGTTTTTTAACCTGAGAAATTCAAAGTTCTTGCGGGAGACGTTTTATTAAAATTATGTTTTGTTTTTTGCAACATAAGCAGGCATCTGACTGCAATCTTACCCGGTGGTAAATTTCAACGCGGTCGACGATGGAGCATGCTCGCCTTAAAGATACCTATTCTACCGACTTGAAAACTTCCAGATTATGGTTTTCGGGAAACAAAGTCTCTGCTAAGGTGTTCAATTCCTTCGCTGTTCGGATTATAAATGTGGATGCCAATCGCTTCGTGCGGATCGGAGGCATGTCAACCATATACGGACGCCGTGTTTTCGTACGTCTTGTTGTGGAAAGGTGATGGAAGAATCAACGATGCAGCTTCTTGGCTACATCTCGCATAGCGCCGTCCGGCATCTAGCCCGGCCGGACGCGATGCGGACTCGTTTTTATTGTGACATCGCGTTATCCATCGCATCTACTTGTTATCTTATGATGGACAGCTTGAGACGCCGAGTCCGTTAAATATTTCATCATCATCATCAACCCATAACGTCCCACTGCTGGGCACGGGCCTCTCCTCACAAAAGTGAGGAGGGTTAGGCCATAATCCACCACGGGGGCCTAGTCCGGATTGGTGGATAGCATACCTACCTCCGAAATAATTTTCGGGTAGGTATGTGGGTTTCCTCACGATGTTTTCCTTCACCGAGAAGCGAGTGATAATTACGTACATATGTTTTTACAGAAACACATTGGTACGTGCCCGCACCGGGATTTAAACTCACGACCTTCTGATTGGAAGACGGACGTTCTCCCACTAGGCTACCACCGCTACTAGTTCGCCGCTAGTAAAATATTTAGAACATAATCATTTGACGAAACAATTTCTTATCAATATTTCTCTTTGAAAATATTTCGACAAACCACTTTTCACGGAAAAATGGCATAATATGTGTTGCGCTCGCAAGATTAGCGTCTGTCGCATACCTGTAGTGAGATTCGTAATGAGGTAGCGAATCCTCATCGAACCTTTCAGGTCTATTTATTAGTTTGACTGTCGACAATACTGAAATATCTATATATATATAAATGTTATGTTGGTTTGTGTACGCTTCAAAAACTCAAGAAGTTCTGCACCGATCGAGCTGAAATTTTAGCATGATATATAATCCGCATCAAGGATTGTTTTTATCTATTTTTTTCATCAGTGACATATCAGCGAATGTGCGAATGTGCCACAGCGAAGCGTGGCAGATCACAGCTAGTACTGATATAATATTGAACGTGTAAATTCCGCCTAAGTCATTACACCTTACAATTACGATTTTGTCTTCTCACTGGAATACATTTTGGACCTTTTTACATTAGTTTAACTGACAGAAATACTGAATTTAACTAAAACAATATTTAACGAGTAGTCTGCCCAAACCATATAATATTACATTGACTGTCGACAGCACTGAAAAAGACTGACGAAATATTGACCGTGTAAACTCTGCCTAAGTATACAGTTAAAGATCTCTTAATAGGTAATGTCAACTAACTGACACGTAAGTTAGGCTGTTTGTAAATGTCAAGTTAACATGTCAACTATTTACATTAAGGTTTAGCGTTGGCTCATCATCAAAAGAGTTAATTTGACGCGTGCTGGGCTAATTTAGGCCGCAAACAAACTTGCGGCTGGGTGAGAAATGAAAAAGTTAATTTAAGTGGCTGGTTGTGAAACCGACTTAAACGTGGTCCCGTAAGTGTGACATCAGTATTAAATGTATATATATATATTTAACTAGCTGCGTCCCGCAGTGTCACCCGCGTTGGTTTGATTACTGTCTCTCAGGATCTGGTAGCGGAATGAAATGTGTTCCATATTGTTTCAAGATCTAACGTATTTCTTTTTGTCAAATTCCATCAAAATCCGTGCAGCCGTTGCGGCAGGAAGAGGGAGCAAATACACACACACACACACATATACAGATAAACTTTTGCATTCATATTAGTAAAAGTTTGTAAAGTCACGTCTTGTTTAAATAGTTTTAACTAGCTATTCCCCGTGGTTTCACCCACATTTTTCTTGAACTCTACATTTTTCTGAAATAAATAATATTATATCCTATGTCACTTGGCATTAATGTGGCCTACCATTATTAATATGAACGAATAATTCAATTAATGAAAAAACGAAATGTGTTTTGGGACACATAATAGAAGTGAAACTTCAACTAAAAAATTATTAAGAAAAAAGGTATTAAAAAAAATATTTGTCAAAAAAAAATAAAAAAATTACACGACACGTAACTCTCTCTTTTTCTATCTTCACTAACTTATATCTCCCTCTTAACTTCCGTTTGCCACGCCCGATCAAATTTTTCGTAACGCATTCACCAGCTTACTTCCCAAGTCAGACAAGAGTAAAAAAGTTTAACTTAAAAAAATTGTGTACCTTCACTCATACCGAATCAAAAAGTTAAATAAACAAGCTACATTGTAAATGTAATTAGCCAAAACAACAATCTTATTATAAGGCTTCATAGAACCGTAATTAGATATTAATTATTTAGCCAATTAGAAAAATAAAACAGGTAACTCAATCTTCAAACAAACAAGAATGATTTAAATTAATTCCTGGAAAACCAATCGATACGACGGAATTTGATTTCAACCCTACCTAAACATGATACCTTTAAATAAAAGCACAGAATAAATTTAATATAGTACTAAATACAGAATGGACACTACATCCCCGCGATCCGCTTCCCCGCATCCGGAATCTGGAGGAAAGTTCAGAGGTCAGCCAGTATTTCACGGCCAAATGACAATAGACAAACGGGTTAGTATGAACCTTCGTACTAGCGGGTTGTCCTTTGTTTTGGTCGCGTATTATCTTCGAATACACACGCATTTGGCGCGTGTGCAAACGTCATTAGTATGTGTGAAATGTCAGATCAATGATTTGTATGGAGTGTCCGGTGTGATGAAAGAGTAACAAATCCAAAACAGATTTCTTCGGACTCTGGATACCTTATTGGGACTCTTTTTTTTTTTCTAAAAATAAACATGCAGAAATCATTGACATATAAATGTACTTTTTTTATTAGATTAGATTTTTATCTTTTTTATTTATTTTATGGCCAATACATGATTACTTATTATAATTAATTAAGTTATAGTTGAAAGTTTTACTGATGAATTATATTGATGAAATATGGTACTGCATGTGTGTGTTTGTGTGTATGCGTGAATGCGTGCGTGCGTGCGTGCGTGTGTGTGCATGCATGCGAACGTGTGGAGTTTGAAAAATATTGTATTGTTATTGATTTTGAAAATATTGTACTTATGGTTTACACCTATAAAATTTCGGTGACCGGTGTCTTCATTTTGACGGCCTCTTTTGCGTAGTGGGTGGATGAGCTGATTGCAGACTGTAAGGATGCGGGTGCGATTCCCGCAATAATGTATCGCGTGAATGTAGGGTTGCCTTCCGTCCAGGTTTCCCCGGATTTGTCCTAGTTTAGAGTTCGTCCGGAGAGCGTCCGGGCTTCATTTGTAATCCGGGTTTAAAAATTTTAAGTCTTGGGCCGCCCGCGACACCCGCACTGTAACATATCCGGATTCTAGGCCCTAAAATCCGGGGTTTTCACGCGTCTGTCCTGGTTGCCTAATTTCAGAGGTGGCAACTCTAATGAATAGCATGTTTTTACTTAAATTTTGGCATTTATTTCTAAATCTATATATATGTAAGTGTTATGTTGGTTTGTGTACGCTTCAAAAACTCAAAAAGTTCTGCACCGATCGAGCTGAAATTTTAGCATGATATATAATCCGCATCAAGGATTGTTTTTATCTATTTTTTTCATCAGTGACATGTCAGCGAATGTGCGAATGTGCCACAGCGAAGCGTGGCAGGGCACAGCTAGTTACAGATAGATTCTTACGTTTTATTGATTGTACTGAATAAAACTATAGTGTCTGTCGGTGATAACATATATATACATAACACATGTATACAATAATTGTTCCTAAGTTTTTTGGTGTGTTTCATGTTATTGCTACTACTGTGACGCCAGGAGCGACGGTTGGTAGACAGCCGGCGTGCGGCAGGTGGAGACAATAGTCGCAGACAGGCACTTCTACACTCGGGGACAAAATTAGAGGCACATTTTTTTTTATGCGGGGCAGTCTTCGGATCTGCCGATAGAAGTGAAAACTAAGTGACTTGTGAATTGTATTGTCAAGCTATTACATTATTATTTTTGAATTATTTTAGTTTTTTTTTTGTTTTTAATTATTTCGTAGGTAGGTGTGTGATCCACCGATCTGTATCTGGCTGCCGTGGTGGATTATGGCCTAATCCACCTCAGGAAAGTGAGGAGAGACCCGTGCTCAGCAGTGGGACGATATGGGTTGATAATGATGATGATGATTTTTGGTTTTTATAGAAATAAATAATAATAATAGTCATTGACACTACTTTACAAACCAAAAATAATTAAAAATTATAATTATTAGCTATTGCATTATATTTACTTCTTAACGCAGTGAACATATCGATCAAAAAAATACAGCAAATTGAGAACCTCCTCCTTTTTTGAAGTCGGTTATGAAGTGCACTTAAAAAAAACAATATTTGCTGAGTCTGGGTTGGTGGGACCATGGTCCTCGTAGTTCCTGATTCCCTAGATACAGGGAGTCCTAGTTAGGGGTCTGGATCCTACTAATATTATAAATGTGAAAGTTTGTGAGAATGGATGGATGGATGTTTGTTACTCTATAACGCAAAAACTGCTAAACGGATTTGGATAAAATTTGGCGCACGAATAGTTTATAAACAGTATTGAGTGATAGGGCACTTTTTATCTCGGTGGTATGTTCCCGTAGGAAATCACGGGAACTACGCGGGTGAAACCGCGGGGCGCAGCTAGTTATAAATAAAACTATACAAACCTGTATTTTAGAGGGAATTAAAGCAATATATTTAAGACATTCTCGATATCGATTCTCTTAAAGTAGTTCTTCATTCTAGTAACTGTTGGTACGTATTATAAAAATTCTGGTCCCATCAAACATTTGTTAGTAAAAATAAATTCATATGGGGTCATTACATCGGCCCGCAGTGTACCACGCCACCTGTTTGGCCCAGTGCAATGGGTGTATTCCGACAGGTAGGAACTGTTTGTCTGCATTTTATTTAAACTACTTAACCGCTACTCGGAATCGAAACCACATCGAAATATCTTCACTTTTACTTTGAAACTTCTTTGGTTTTAAATTTTAGTGGTAGGCCTCTTCTGCAAGAGGCCGTCTGGCAAGCAGATAATAGGAAAATTCGTCAGAGATTCGCCCACCAAGCAGTAGAGTGAAAACTGAAAAAAAAATACTGTACTGTCCAGTTTGAAGGGCACTGTTTCCAGCGAAATTACTGGGCATTTGAAACCTTAGAAGCGATGTCTTAGGGTGACGAGCGCAGTGCAGTTTCACGCCAGATTTTGTAATGGAAAATTCTTGGTGGCATTCTAGATGTTATAGTTACCATCAGGTGAACAGCAAGCTCATTTCGTAACTCAGAAAAAAAAATACTACGCATTTTTGAAGTTATACTTCTTTTGGCGCGATGGAGAAAAATGATGAGAGTGAATTTTTAGTCGGGTTTTCCTTCCTGACGCTATAACTCTAGAACGCACGAACCGATTTCCACGGTTTTGCATTCGTTGGAAAGGTATCGGGCTCCGTGAGGTTTATAGCAAAGAAAATTCAGGAAAAATTTCAACAGAAATTTCTCTGCTCAGTTAATTTCATGAGACAAACCGGTATTGTGTTCACTGTGAAACTGTGAAAAAAAGTAAAAAAATTAAGTTATATAATGCTTGGTAAGCGTTTATTCCTCACCACAACATTATTATAATAAGATTTACAATATAAAACAAAAGAAATTGTGAGTCGGAAGTAAAAATGCGAAAGAAAGCTGTTGACGGGCGGATGATGCAATCCCGACTAATCTACTACTAAGTATAACTTCTAACGCGTGTACATAAGTACACACACTCTTTTTTTTTATTTATATCTTTTAAGGTAGAGCTTAAGGTTAGTAAGTCAAGTTTTAAGGTAAGCTTGTGGAAAACGGCTGGGAAAGACTGGATGAGGCGAGATCGGGCTCAGTGGCGTTCACTGGGAGAGGTCTTTGTCCAGTAGTGGACCAGTGTAGGCTGATGGTGAGAAGGCGTATCAAAACTTCCAACTACGGCGCAATTAAATCCCCTCACCTACAAGTACCATCTACCATTGCACCGGTGGTAATTAAGGCGCTCCCACGGCGTCGTGGCCGCGCGGTTGGATCAATGAATTCGTTCATGGCACGGCGGTTGTGGTGCATCTTGACTTGCGGTCGTTATACAGGGTGTTGGGGCATATTTTGTTAGCAGATAATCACTGATTGCGGTGGTAGGTTAGTGGGAGAAAGTCCGCCTTCCAAGGAAAAGGTTGAGCGTTCAAACCACCAATGTGTTTCTTGTAAAACATATGTAATTAACATTGGCTTTTGGGTCAAAGAGAACTTTGTGAGGGAACTCATGTGCAATTATGTATACGCGAGAATTATTTCGGATTTAGGTATGTTATCCACCAATCCAAACGAGGCCCCGTGGTGGATTATAGCCTAATCCATGCTCATTAGTGCCCCGATAAGGGTTGACAATGACGATGATGATGAATCACTTGAAATGATCCGCCAAGCAATGTGCAAACATTACTGTTTCGATTTGAAGGGCACTGTTTCCAGCAAAATTACTAGGCAAATCAGACTTAAGAACCGATACCTTAAGGTGTCAAGTGCCGCACAAGATTCTCTGTACACTGTAGCTGTTACAGTTACCATCAATCAGGTGACACATTAGTCTGGTACCTAAAAAAAATAGAGATGTTTTTTTTTATTGTCTTTTCCCAACACCCTGTATAAAGTCAAACCAGGGCGTTATATCTGTAACCCTAGCGTCACACACGGCGGCGCGCTGTGAGAGCCTCCCACGGACGTGTCTGCGACCACACTCTCAGTCTCCAGGGTTTCTGTTAATCAGTCACTATGTCGAGTTGAAGAATAATTAATCATTAATACCCTAGTGTCGCTCGAAATCTATCTGTCGTGTTTGTTCTCTCTTCACGCCGAAAAGGCTGAGCGGATTTTAATGGAATTTTGTATACGGATACTTTGGGTCTTGGAACAGAACATAGGGTACTTTTTATTGTGTAAAATCTGACGGTTCCTGTGGGATATTGGGGATCGCGGGTGAAACCGTAGCGCGCTGTTAGTTGTTAAGTGAAAGAAAAATTAATATTCCACATGCTTGGTTATTCATAGTTTGACATACGTTTATTTGAAGAGGGTACTGGGAGGCCTCTTCTGCAAGAGACCGCCTGGGGAAGTACCACACCTTTGCCAGATATTCCTCCAGCAGTAGTTTGCAAACATTACTGTGTTCCGGTTTGAAGGGCACTGTTTCCAGCGAAATTACCGAGCATATGAGACTTTATAGCCGATGTCTCAGGGTAACGAGCACAAGATTATGCAATCCAAATTTCTGGGTGGCACTGTAACTGTTTTGGGCTAGCGTAGTGCTTACCATCAGGTGAACGACTTGCTCCTCTCGTCAGTCAGTAAAAAAAAACGGACATACTTAACACGTTATTGTCGTAATGAGCGAATGATATTATATAGTCTATTTTGGTTAATAAAATAATAATTAAACCTTAGGGAATCGCGCGGACTGGTTCAACAAAAGAAAACTAAATGTTTCCACATTTGCGACATGCAAGGGGTTAAGAGACTAGCTGCGTTCTGCGGCTGCGCTCGTTTCTGTTTCAACGGCCTCCGTGGCATAAGTGGGTGATGAGTCAGCTCGGCCGCGAAGCGTGAGGTTGTGGTTTTGATTCCCGCACAGGGCAAAATTGATTTGAACCACAGGTATTTGTTCCGAGTGTGGGTGGTTGGATTGAATCCAGCTTTGAGTTACAAAGCGCTCTAGTAACCTCTCATCCACCATATCTCATCATCAATATCATCAACCCATATCGTCCCACTGCTGATCCATCTGTTAGGCCATAATCCACCATGGGGGCCAGGTTCGGATTGGTGGATAACATACCTTTGAAATAATTCTCGGGTAGGTATGTGGGTTTCACGATGTTAACCTTAACCGAAAAGCGAGTAATAATTTACGTACATCATCATATGCAGCTCATCCAACCCACTGCAGGGCATAAGCCTCCTCCCTCTTACGCCATTCATCCCGGCTTTGGGCCGATCTGGTCCATGCATACGCATGCATGCATTACGTACATATGTTTTGCAAAAAACACATTGGTACGTGCCTGCACTGGGATTTGAACTCACGACCTTCTGCTTGGAAGGCGGACGTTCTCCCACTAGGCTACCACTTCTATAAAATATGATTACTCCATTTTAAATAATTCCTTTGACGCAATAAATGAATTCGGTAACACCCAATGGTTCAGCCAATCACACCGAACACCTGTAACACCGCAGTTATGCTAAACGCAACACGGATCCAGCTGTAACCGGTTGTAACCGCCGATAATTTACAATATTATCCGGTTTAATGCAGTTATAACCGGATCGTCGATACTCCCCCGGGCTTGTTCGGTAACTATCCGGTGAAGTTGAGTGAATACAGTGGGTTAAGTCTAGCTAGATAAGTTTTCTGTAGTCTAAAAGGGGAAGGGCTGGATAACCCGGATAAACCGTTTAATTCTAGTTTTTTTATTTGACTGAGTGATGAGACGAGCAAGTCATTCACCTGATGGTAAACGCTTCGCCTGTCCATAACAGTTACAGAACTGGACTGCACTCGTCACCCTGACAATTGACTGTAAAGTCTCATACGCCTAGTAATTTCGCTGGAAACAGTGCCCTTCAAACCGGAACACAGTAATAATGTTTGCACACTACTGCTTGGCTGATGAATATCTGACAAAGGTGACAAATTCGTCGGTGTTAAATTCGGTAATGTAATCTTAATATATCCTACTAATATGAAACATTTTGAAGTTGTGTGAGTTTTGTGTTTGTTACCACTCAGCTCCGAAATGGCTGAACGAATCTTGATTTAATTTGGTATGTCGATAGCTTATATCCTGGTTTCTGTGGCATCATTGTCAGGCGATTGAAACTGTGGGGACGAACACAGCGCAATCACTGCTTCAATAAAGTTTACCTACTCCCCTCCTTTCTCCACTGTGACTGACTGTTGTTTGACCACCTAAACCTAGTTATTACAGCCATAATAGCCTTTAAAGAGCTTTGTTAGTCGACGGATTAATAACGAATTGATATTATCGGTTCGGTTGGTTTATTTTCGAAGAATAGATTCACTGATCACCAAAAGCAGCTTTTGTTGAAAAAGAAAGAAAGAAAGAAAGAAAAAACATTTATTCTGACACAACTGCACACAACAGCGAACAACGTACTTATTTAGAGACAAGACAAGAAAATGAAAACACACGATGAACATAATAGCGTACGCAGATAGCCGGCGCGCAGTGATGTCAGACAAGGCCTGAGCTCAGCATAATGCTGTGGTCAAACCACAACGCTGATTTTCAGCTCTTGCCTTTGGTGACACACGGACTTAAGAAAAACTTCAAAAAATATAAATAACGAATAAATTAAAAAGTTTAGCTCAATATAATAAAAGAATAAGAAAATAATAATAATAATAATAAATGACAAAAAAACTAATTGCAACTAACTATACTAAAAAGGAGAGGGGAGGGGGAGAGGGGGGAGGAGGTTGTAGTACATAAAGACATAAAAAAAATAATAATTAATAGATAGATTAAATTTACAAAGTTACATGTCAAATTATAAAAATTATTTGCTCTTCACGTTACTTCTATTAAATGAGGGTAGTTTCAGGTCTGTTTTGCAAATCAAGCAATAGTTTTTTGAAGTTATATCTAAAACTGAAATTACTTTTAAGTTTTCTTAATGGTGGTGGAAGAGAGTTCCAGCACTTAGTGGCACAGAACCGGAAACTACCACGAAACGCAGCCGAGCCGTGCCGTGGAGTACGCATTAAGAAACTTGATCCTCGAGTGGCATACGTACTGTAATCGCGAGCCCACACTAACTTAGAGTAAAGATAGTGGGGCCTCTCGGACTTAACCACGCCAAACAACAAACTAGCAAAATGAAGATCTCTTCTATGCTTCATATTTAAAATATTACTATTATTCAAAAAAGGTGTTATGTGACTACGTTGCGGAACATCAAAACAAAAACGAGCACAAGCATTTTGGACTCTCTGGACAAGACGAGATGTCTTAGAGAGTAAACGAGGGCCATAAACCGAATCGACATAATTAAACTTTGAGAGTACAAGCGAATCTACAAGAATTATCCTAAGGTCAGTACTAATATAATTTCTTATTTTATATAAAATTTTTAGTCTGTAAAAACAGTTGCTTGCGGTTTCAGCTATGTGCCGCTCAAACCTCAACTGCTCATCCAGAAGAAGGCCAAGATTCCTAGCCACGGAAACACGATCTACTTTCTCACTATTGACTATCAATAGTGGAGCAGATAGTGCTATCTTCAGAGTTTGTTGCTTAGTGCCTAATATCATGTATTTAGTCTTCTTTGCATTTAGCAGCAAAGAATTAGACACAGACCATGCCTGAATCCTTTCTAAATCTGCGTTTAAATTGAGTTCTGCGGAACGAATGTCTTCTGGCTTAAAGGATAGATACATCTGAATGTCGTCGGCATAAATATGGAACTTGCAATGACGAATTCTATTAATTATATCTGCACTATAGAGAATAAACAAAAGTGGGCCCAGAATTGATTGAAAAAGAATCGCTGATTTTGAATCTTTTTTAATAAATATGATTGACTTTGATTTGCCGGTGATGACGTCAGCGTTGGCATTATGTTGACTTTTACTCAAGCAGCAAACACCTTACCCACTCAAAAAAAAACTGATAAAACCGCTTTAATAGAGCAAGCCGAACTAAAGAGTAGAAAAATAATTAATTTTATCCACTTCCCCGCACCTCTACCTGCAATCTGAGGGGCAATTGGGAGGTCTATCAATATTAAACGCCCATATGACAAATAACAATAGAGAAAGCAGTTTAGTAGAAACCTTCATACTAGCGGGAAGGCTTTTATTTTGGTCGCGTAGTATCTTCGAGTTACACACGCAATTGACGGGTGTACAAACGTCATTTCTATGTGAGAGTTGTTAAATCAATTTTTGTGTGGAGTGTTCTGGTGTGTTTCAGGCACTTTGTATTTAACTACTGAAAATTTATATAACTACATAACAACGAGTCACACTGAAATTATTACACCTTATTTTAACGAACCGATGCGACGGTTGAGTGCTTTCGAAGTAAACTAAAATGGTTTGGACATACCTGTGCCAGTGAAGTGAATTATTAATTTCTCCAATACAAGGCAGATTTTAAGCAAGTCATTTTTAGAGATCCATACCCAAAGGGTAAAACGGGACCCTATTACTAAGACTCCGCTGTCTGTCTGTCACCAGGCTGGCACAACAAATACTAAAAAACAGAATAAAATAAATATTGAATATTTTTTGCTTGATATTGATAACGCCAATCATCATCAATCCATAACGTCCCACTGCTGGGCACGGGTATCTCCTCACTTTCATGAGGAGGGTAAGGCCATAATCCACCACGGGGGCCCAGTCCGGATTGGTGGATCACATACCTACCTCCGAAATAATTCTCGGGTAGGTATGTGGGTTTCCTCACGATGTTTTCCTTCACCGAAAAGCGAGTGATAATTACGTACATATGTTTTACAGAAACACATTGGTACGTGCCTGCACTGGGATTTGAATTCACGACCTTCTGATTGGAAGGCGGACGTTCTCCCACTAGGCTACCACCGCTTTTATTACAGCTATTACAATATTAATTTGCAATGTAAGTTAACACGTTGACTGCTGATCCGATTTTTAAATTTGTGCATTGTTACGGACCGTGTGTGTTTTCCAGCAAGGGCGTGCCGTCTGTGTGAGCCGCACTGTAGTAGCGTCGCGTCACACACACACGTCTGTGTTTCGCCGCACAGCCGACACGTAACACACAACAGGTGTGTTTCCCGCACCCGCGTAAAGTTATAAGAACACAACGTCTGTGAATGTGTTAATTAAGTCACAGGGGAACACTCGTTTCGCTTCGTATGCCCGCCGCACCGGTCGCGTAGGTATAATCCTCCAAAGGTTAATAATTGCTGGTTAATTAATTATATTAAAATTTCACTGAAATCGCCGATCCGTTGCATGGCGCTCCACGGTGTCATTGTTATACCAATAAATAATAATGTGCCTGCAACGAGAATATAATTTAAACAAGTTATTAATTATAAAAAACTATAAATCTCAACCAATTAGTCAGTATATAAATGTTAAATCTTATTATCTTTTGAATTAATTTTCTAGTTGCTGCATATTATACATTTGTACTAGCAGGTACGTATGTTTATTATATTATGGTATATACTAAGTTTATCTATTATTTTACTATGTATTTAAGTTTATTTTGTGTATAATATGTATCTATTTATTTATTAATTTGATTCTATGTATATAAGGAAAGCCACCGTCCGATGTCCTAATTACTCCTCTCCGTGCATGGTTGTCTGGAAGAGATCGCTCTGAGCGATAAGACCGCCCATTGTGACACTAATTGTAAAATTTGTTTTGTTCTAGTTTTAAGTTTTCTTTGTTCTGTGGTGTTTCAATAAAGAGTTTATATATCTATCTATCTATCTATATAGTGGTAGGCCTCTTCTGCAAGAGACCGCCTGGGGAAGTACCATCTTTGCCAGATATTCATCAGCCAAGCAGTAGTGTGAAAACAACACTGTGTTCCGGTTTGAAGGGCAGCGACATTACTGGGTATATTATGAGACTTTAGAGCGATGTCTCAGGATGACGATTGCAGTGCAGTGCCGCGCAGGATTATGCAATGTAAAGTTCAGGGTGGCTCTGTAACTGTTATAGGCAGACGTAACGCTTACCATCAGGTGAACTATTTGCTGTCCTCATTTAAAAAAAATGTTTTTAATGTAGAAGATAGAGAAAATACGGCTTATCCCGAAATCCCGTGGGTTTTTTGATTTTTTGTCCAGAAACACGTCTTCCTCTTGTGAAGTGGAATAAAAAATAAATACAGTATAATATTATTTACAATACTGAAATGAAGACTGCGCTGTATCGTAGGTACTTCATAAAAATAAGGGCAGTAACACATTGCACATTGTGTTCGCGGCGCGCTGTAATATATCACCCGCATGTTATTACACGCTGTAAGGTTTGAGGCATACTTGAAATTAGTTTTTTTTAAATTTTGGTAGGTTGTGAGATATTTTTTTAGTGATACTTCTAATGCGACTTCCAACAATGTTGCGTGAAACGTTTAACGCTCCTGGGGAGGTGGAATAGAAAGAGACAGAGCGAGATTGATTGCGTGGCACTCGAACGCATGCGCGTAGTATACAATACAATTACAATTTGCTTTTAAATTGTATTTTATTCTATTTGATGCAAGTTGCAAGTTTTTGCAAGAAATATTGAAAAAATAGAACTCAAACATTTGGTATCTTACTTTAGTTATCATGATCCCATTGTAAATGTTATAGATTTCGATATTTCTCGACTCGAAAATGATTATTAAGAGATGCGATCAATTGTGAATTGTAAGCAATGTTAATACTGTTTGTCTTAAAGAAACAATATGATTTCACTAAAAATCAATTTCTACACCTTCCTATTTTCATTTTTTATTTTTAAAATCTATTTAACGAATTAGTAGGATTGATAACGTGAAGGTTGAATAGAGAATTTATGAAGCTAAATCTCTAATGATTAATATTTTTCGTTTGATTATAAAATAGCAACGCTTTTTAAACGTATTTTTGATACAATACTTTTGCGATCATTAGAAGATCCTCGAGGACAATGTCGGTGACGGAAAGCTAGTTGCTAAATATAACACCTATGTGTGTGGAATCGTAGCTCCCGAACGGATGAACCGATTTTCATTTTGTTTAAAAGTTGAATTAATCTGGAGTGTTCTTAGTTATGTTTGATGAAAATCGGTCCAAGATGGCCGCCGCCACAAAATGGCGGATTGCATATTTTTTCACGACTCCCTCATTGTCCCTATATCATGAGTCCCCCACCATTTGTTTCGCTGTTATTTAGTCATAATATTAAACCTCAGTGTATCCTCAACCTATCGCCACTCGACGCAGCGCCGTACAAAACAACAAAATTGTGTTGTCCGCGCGTTTGTCATCCATAACTAATTAAATTCATGACATACACACTTACATACATAATTTAAACTTGTATGTTTCAAACTACATGCTTTTAATTAATTGTTAATTGCTTTCTAATAAAAATACTGTGACCATGGTATGTAGAATCAAAAGCATATTTACGTAATTATCACTCGCTTTTCGGTGAAGGAAAACATCTTGAGGAAACCCCGAGAATTTTATGGAGGTAAGTGTGTTATCCACCAAACCGGACCGGGCCCCCGTGGTGGATTCTAGCCTACTCCTCTTTACGAAAGTAAGGGGAGACCCGTGCTCAGCAGTGGGACGCTATGGGTTGTTGATGATGATGATTTGTCATGGTGGGCGTGTAATATTGACTGACCTCCCAAAATCCCTCCAAATTGTGGGCAGAGGTGCGGAGAAGCGGATCATGAGGAGTGTAGAGTGTCCATTCTGTATGAATTTCTGTGCTCATAATTATTATGATACATATAGATCTACTCACTAATTACTTATTACATAAATACTACTCAAATAAGCCTAAATTATGACTCATTACGACTTACAACGTAAATAATGACTTAAAGGCTCGAATCATAACGCACCTGAGAAAAAATCCTTTGCCATAATTAACTAATTTATGGCTGGACCATGGTCACAGAATACATACACTACTACGTACAGAAAGGGCACTCTCCACCCGCTATACGCTTCCCCGCACCTCTCCCCGCAATCTGAAGGGAACTTGGAGTGTCAGTCAACATTACACGCTGGAATGGCACTTGAAAAAATAGACAAACGGTTAGTATGTACCTTCATACTAGCGGGTTGTCTTTTGTTTTGGTCGCGTAGTCTTTGATTACTTACACACACATTTGGTGCGTGTCTTTTAGATGTGTGAAATGTCAAATCAATTATTTGTATAGAGTGTCCGAGGTGCGACATGGTTGTAGGAGTCCAGAAGGGCCATTAAATAAATAGGGTACTAATTAATGAGGCACATTTAGGGATTTCCTGTGGGGGTTGGGGCTGTTATAAGTTACTGGGGGTAAGAATGTGTCGGTAGTGGGTTGCGATTTTTTGTGGAAAAGTTGTTATTTTTGGCGGTGGGTGTTTGAGTGAGTGCATGTAGTGTGTACATGTAAGATATAATATATTTGCTGTGTTTTATAATGCAACATAGGACACTGTGTAAAATTAACCTACTGTCATATTTTATGACTTTCATATGGGACAGTTATTGACCGAGTGAGCGAAGCGTCTCTGTTGACCGAGCGGGCGAAGCGTCTCTGTTGACCGAGCGAGCGACGCGTCTCTGTAGACCGAGCGAGCGAAGCGTCTCTGTTGGCGGAGCGAGCGAAGCGAGCGTAGCGTCTCTGCTTCAAGTCTGGCAAAATTTGCTTTCCTCTGTCAGTTGTTGGTACTCCCCTATAGGTCATATTTGCCAACCTATCTGAATGAATGTTGGTTTGGTATACAGGTTTAACGAATTTATAGCTTTTTTTCTGTCGTCGAAGATTTTATTGGATGTGTACTTCCCTCAAAAAGGGGCTAAAAGGGGGCTGCTAGATTCGATTGAGACACCTTATGAGATCCGATTTCTGTTTTTATTTAAAGGGATGTTTTGCTTTTACTTTAAGTTGGTCTGAGGATTAAAAAACAAACATAATAAGAATAGTCTAAATATTGGAATTTATATTAACTTTGCAAAAAGTTTGTGCTCGCGAGGTCTACTGTTTTCAGAACTACAAGTATAGTTTATACTTTCTTTATACGTCTGAATTATTTTCTAAGAAGGCCCTTTTTCATACAATCTACCTTCTCTACCACATATTTCCTTACAAAACAGAGTTATAAAGACAAACACAGAAAACCTTTCTTCATTGCCCCTTCCTACAATGTGCCGGCGATTCTACCGTTTCCTGTACTCCTGGTAGGTAGGTACAGTTAGCACAAAAGTCCATAGACATTTCCAATTTTTCAATTGATTTTTCATTACATTCTTTTGCGTATTTTCACTTAAATGGTTCTGTTTTTGGCGGTACGAAGCCCTAACAATATAAAGATGAAATCAGTGACATCTCGGAGGAGAAGCGGGTGGAATAAGTGAAATTCTGGAAAGTAGGGGGGTCTAAGTACCTATGCCTTTAGACCCTCTAAGAAAGAAATAGGTCTATTTTTAACCGACTTCTATAAAGGTGGAGGGTTCTCAATTCGAGTGTATTTTTTTTAATTTAAGATTGTTAACTCATAACTTTCGACTGGGCGAAGCGATTTTGATGATTCTTTTATTGCGTGGCGATGAGCCGACTGTGTAGCGTTAGGTTGCGGGTTCTATTCCCTAACAGAGCAAAGATTTGTGTAAACCACAAATATAAAATCGCAGCAATTGAATACTATATCACCCATGGTAGGCCTCTTCTACAAGAGACCGCCTGGGGAAGTACCATACATTTTCCAGGTATTCACCCGCCAAGCAGTAGTGTGAAAACAATACTGTGTTCCGGTTTGAAGGGCACTGTTTCCAGCGAAATTACTCGGCATATGAGACTTTAGAACTAACGTCTTTGGTGACAAGCACAGTGCAGTGCCGCGCTAAATTATGTGATTGAGGTTTCTGGGTTATGGGCAGCGCTTACCATCAGATAAACAACATGCTCGTTGCGTTGCTCAGTCTAAACATACTTTCAAAGATTTTAACTAGAAAATCTCATCGTCATTTCAAAAAGGTTAAAAACGCGACCAAAGCTGTAGGACAGAACTAGCCTATTCCCTACTCCTGGTATGCGGAACTTGTAAGTAATTGAAGGATGCTAGTCTATAGTTATCTGAGAAGTAGTCGGACTAGGTTCAAGATATGCAGGTAGCTGCCAGATGTCATTAGGTATCTTCACACGGTCTTTTGTGAGGTAATATGATGAGGGGGTATTAGCTAAAACACGCTATTATGGCTCGTTAATAACTTAAGAATAGATACCATTTTCCTGATTCCCTAGATACAGGGGATCCTATTATAGAGGCTTGATTTTTCAAGCTTTTTTAAATAGTTAATAGAATCAGGCGTTATTTTGCGGAAATCCATATTCAATAAGATAATATAGAAATATATAGTTTTAATTCCGCCTAAGTTGTCTTATGAATGTATGATAGGTCTTTGTTGGATGACGTAACCCCTATGACAAATCTGTCCGTTTAGTAATCTAAATCCCTACGCAACCCGTCAACCCGTACTTAAATTGACCTAACGTAAAATAAATAGACACGGCCTCCGGCCTTTTCTACTTATTTTACTCCTACCTATATACCTACACAGAAAAAAAAAAAAACAGAAAAAAAAACTGACTGAAACTGAAACTGAAAACCCTGACTTACTCCTCCCCAAATTCCTATCAAACATCGACTGACAGCAATACGACACGTGTTAAAAAATATATATTCAGTCTGTACAGCATTATGCTGAGCTCAGGCCTTGTCTGACATCACTGCGCGCCGGCTATCTGCGTACACTATTATGTTCATCGTGTGTTTTCATTTTCTTGTCGTGTCTCTAAATAAGTACGTTGTTCGCTCTTGTGTGCAGTTGTCTCAGAATAAATGTTTTTTCTTTCTTTCTTCTTTTATTTCTGTAATTTGATCAAAATGAGCTCAAATACAATAAATATACTGTTAGTTAGTTCCGTGGTCTTCATATTTCCTTTTTTTTATATTTTGACTAAGTAACGTGCCGAGCAAATCTTTCACCCGATGGTATGTCTCTACGCCTGCCCATAACAGTTGCAGTGCCACCTAGAACTTTGCGTTGCATAATCTTGGCACTGCACTGCGCTCGTCACCCTGAGACATCGGCTCTAAAGTCTCATATGCCCAGTAATTTATAAAAATTTAATAAGTTATTCAAACTAGAAATCGAACCCACACCCTTCCTTCTTACTCACTTCTCCGCGCCATTTCCAGTTCAGTGACTGCAATACAATTTTCAAAGGCTGTCCTAATAGGGCCTTAAACTTGTTATCAACCACAAAGGTACTTGCTATCTGATCCTTTGGTAGTGATGGGCGAAACCGAGATGTTTCATTCGATAGTTCAATCCTCTCGTTTGTTACTAAAAGCATTGAAAGCGGGATATTTATCATAGAACCGGCGCATTGCGGTTGCATCGGTGTCGAAATATCAGGAACGCAATACAAACATAATATTATACAGGGTGTCCCGCGGATATGCCACATGGAGGGAAAGTACTTTGAATATTGTAGATGGAACATTTTACTGAAAGAAGACATTATTTGAATTTAAAAACTGCATTCATAGATATTTAAATAATTACGTGGTTGAACCGGGAATCGAACCCGTTACACGAGACAAAATATCACCCTGGAGCTTTATCATACCGATCGAAAGGCTTCATCATAAGGATTATTTTTTGCTACTTAATTAAAGTGTCAGAAATAAAAGGGAGACCATGAATTTTAACATTTTTAATACATAAATAATCGATTCCTCATCATCATTCATTAATCAATCCTTACGGCAATGTTAGCTTTTCATTTTTCTGAACATAATTTCGCATCAACTTAAATAATAAAAAATAAATCAAATTTAATCTACTAAACTAAAGATTCAGTTAATCTTTAGTTTTATGGTTTGAATTTGAAAAAGGAACAATCGTAAAATGTCTCGATAGTTCGGTCGGGAATCGAGACGTTTATAGACTCGATTGTAACTCCACACCGAACGCGATTCATTCGATTGTCTCAGCATCTCTGACTCGCCCAACACTATGCCTAGATCTGGTCGCTGAGTATCTTCGCTTTGATATCAGAAATTACAACGTCTTGAGTATAAATTTAGTTTTAGACGTTTTTAGGCTAGACTAGCTGTGGTTTGCGACTGCGCCCGTATTTTGCTAATAAATAAATGTTATATCGTTGACCAAATCGATTTTCACATAATTTTTTTAACTCACTAAACAAAAGAGTACTTTTTTTGCAATTCTGAAATTTAGTTATTTTAGGTAATTGAATATAGAACATCGGATACTTTTATCAAGTAAAAATTGACGGTTCTTGTGGAATAATTATAAAAGTTAACGCGGGTGGAACCGCCGGGCGCAACGAGTATATAAATATTAGTGAAAACATTTTCAATGTACAGACAAACTCAGTTACAGTTTAATGTTGACAGACAGAGATAGGTTAAGATTCGGTTAATTCTCCGGAGGGATTAATGTACTTACAGAAAAAACATTGCCTTTAGGCATTTAGAATCAAACGGCCCTTAAATATCTTAGCTTTCTCAAAATGGTTCCAAAGATTTCGGAGAAAATCACAGAATATTGGTTTGAGGCGGATACAGAAGCGAAATCTTTACTAAAATGTGTTTTACTATTTTCATTATTTTCAATTTTTTTTTCTTTTTCTTTGTTTTGGGGTACATACATACATACACACACAAACTTTTGCATTTATAATTTTAGTAACATTTGATTATAAATTATTATCTAAGAGTTAATTAGTAAATTAAAATTTATTTGCCATTTAATTAATGAAAAAACACGAAATACTCCTGCCACCCATAAAAATATAATAAAATAATACTAAAAACACAAATTAAATATGTATTTATAATTACGTCAGTATTGATTTTAATTAATTCGTTTACATCAATACATTTCCGTTTGTAATAAAATTATGGATATTTATCTATTGCTCATCCAGTTTATTAAAACTGGCTTAGTATTATTAATATATAAATATTATAAAAGCGATACCTAGTGGGAGAACGTCCGCCTTTCGAGGAGAGGGTCGGGAGTTCAAATCCAGTGCGGGCATGTACCAATGTGTTTCAAGTAAAACATAATGTAACATATATTATTATGTTGAAATTTTATTATTTGGCATACGAATACTTTAGGCCCTGGAATTAAAGGTAAGATACTTTTAATCACGTAAAAATTTACGATTCCTGTGGGATAATAATTATAAGAGTTAACGCGGGTGAAACCGCGGGGCGCCACTAGTTTTGAAAAAACCATCTAATTTGCATTATACATTACTTAGTATTTAATATTAAGTATGGTTATTATATTATTTACACCTTTTAAAAGTATTTTTAAATTAAATTAAACCTGTATAGAAATCTACTGTCCATTTAAATGACATTACATTTATGAGTATTTATTAACACATAAATTAAAACATTTTAAATTATTTAATTAGAATCAGAGCAAATACCTTTGGCTTATAATATTTGCGTTGCGCGGGAATTAAACCTGCAGCCTCACTTTTGGCAGTCGGCTTATCAACCACTATGCCACGGAAGCCGTCATTAACTCTATATAATTTTACTACCGAACTGTCCAAAGGAGGGTTGTGTTTTTCAGCCGTATGTATGTACGAACCTTTGACATGTCCTGCAGCCGAAATGGCTTAACTGATTTTAATAAATCCCTACTTCCCTACTTATATTATAAATGCGAAAGTAACTCTGTCTGTCTGTTGCTCTTTCACGCCCAAACTACTGAACCGATTGAAATGAAATTTGGTACAGAGATAGTCTAGAGCCTAGGAAAGGACATAGGGTACTTTTTATCATTGTAAGGGTTTGAAATAGGGGATGAAAGTTTGTATGGAAGTTTCATCATGTTTGAAGCCAGAAGCTTGAAATTTATTTTTTAGGGTTTTGATTAGATATAAATAAATTTGGCATTCAAAATTTGTAAAAATTTACCCATGAGGGGGTAAAATAAATATAGGGGATGAAAGTATGTATGGAAATATGTAAGACTTCGGGTAAACCACTGCACCGATTTAAAAAATTATTTCACTAATGGAAAGCTACATTGACAGCGAGTAACAAAGGCTATATTTTATCCCTATATCCCCGCGGGAACAGGAACTACGCAAGTGAAACCGCGGGGCGCAACTAGTAAAGTATAAATGGATTTGGCATAATCACAATAATGACAAAAGCTACATTGGCAGTTGTTGTTTTTCCACTTTTTTTATACTAGGCATATGGGACTTTAGAGCCGATGTCTCAGGGTGACGAGTGCAGTGCAGTGCCGCGCAGGATTATGCAACGCAAAGTTCTGGGTGGCACTGTAACTGTTATATAGGCAGGCGTAGCGCTTACCATCAGGTAAACGACATGCTCATCTCGTCGCTCAGTGAAATAAAAAAAGTTAAAGACGGTAAAAAATCAAAGGAAAACCCCATCAGTTAGACATTAAGTTACCCATAAGTTAGTAATACGCGTTCAAGTAGAATATTTTTTTCCATAATTCTCATATAAGAAATGATTGTAAGCAAATGAACATGCAAATGACATGTAAATGAGTTAAATGAAGCTTTAAATTAAAACATTCATTTATTGTGCGTCATGGGAACAGAGCTTTAGAACCGGTAGTGAAGATAAGGTTCTATGAATCTGATTAACTTTTTAGTTAAACTTAATTTTTTAAAGATTCTAAAATATTATGAAAGTTCCTTTCCCTTCAACCGACTTCAAAAGAGAAGGAGGTTCTCAATTTGGTTCTATTTTATGTTTTGTCACCTTACAAATCCGTCATAAACTGACTGACTAACGAAACGGGCTCGTTCACGTGATGGTAAGCGCTAACACCTGCCAATAACAGGTACAGCGCCACCCAGAATCTTGCGTGACACCGCACTGCGCTCGTCACCCTGAGACATCGGCTCTAAAGTCTCATATGCCCAGTAATTTCGCTGGAAACAGTGCCCTTCAAACCGGAACACAGTAATGTTTGCACACTGCTTGGCCGATGAATATCTGGCAAAGGGCGGTCTCTAGCAGAAGAGGCTTCTTAATACAAATGTGTAATTAATCCAGTTACACAACACACAGCGCAAGTTATTCCAACTGCCCAAAAACAGCAGTGAATCATTTTTGAGGTTCAAGAACCACCTGCCTTGCTTCACTTATGGTGATTCCTGAACCATGACCGTGAGTCAGAGACATGGGTCAGTGATCGTGGCTGCCGTGGGAGCGTCTTTTTATACTGCTTTGTGAAGATGGGGTACCTTGTAGGTGGGGAGACAATGGATACTTTGATTACTTTAGGAATTACATTTAAATATTTGTGGAGATTTTTTTATTCTGTTTTTGTGATGGAAGAGAAGAAAGGAGAAACAGAGACTGAATTAGAGTTTTTCTGAGAAAATTATCTAAAGTTTTAGACATTAAACTGTGTAGGTACGCGTGATCATCAATAATAATCTGTTAATATTATAATTTGCAGAAATCATAAATTTAACACTTCCTTTTTAAAGTCACCAATATAAAGTTTTATTAAAATCATAACATTTATTTTCATTTCCAATAAAAATTCAAAAATCGTTTTTCTGTAATTTATCAAAGTTTAAATAGTTAGGTCCTTATTCATAAAAAAATATGTGGCATATAATAAAATCGCGCACGACAATATTATATACCCTTGTCTGTTCTGTCATGTTACATAGGTTTATAATGTTTAAGTACGTGTAAGAATATCGACCAATAGCTCCCGGTCTACCAAGAAGGTGAACTTCACCGTCTTAATTGCCAGTGATTAACATTTTTATCCACTACAGATTGACATTATTGAGGATGTTTATGATAAATGATAACGCTGTGATCTTAACCGGCAATGTGAACCTAATTAATTTGGATTCAGCATTATCATTATAAGCTGGCTGCGATGGGTGAGACGTAATTTGTACGCTTTGTTACTACACGACACTGGGTTCGATACTCGTCAATGACTTATTTTTATAAGTTACGCGCGGTTTTCTATAGCTAGGTATAAGCTCCGTGCTTCGGAGGGCACGTTAAGCCGCTTATCTCGGTTGTTTTCGATTGATAGCAGTTGTTAAGCCAAGTCAGGGGCCCTTGGGCGTCCTGAAACACTGAGACAATAGAGGCCGTATTAAGTCATTGGACAAATAAATTTTATTGATAATCCACTTCCCATCAAAGTTATATTTTAACAAAAAAAAAATGAATTAATTATTAATTATATCCCCGTAAAGTTTTTTGGTGCTATCTTCTCTGACGGGCGTATTTCCGAAGCACTGGTAGAGTTAATGGAGTTTCCTTTTCCTGTGCGAGATTCAGGCTTGAGTCAGCGATTGAAAGGGAAATTTCCTTTTTCCAACTCGCCCATAATCATTAGTTTAGGAGTAAGTTAGTTAGTTCGATTTTCCCTCTGCACGCCGCAAAAGCTGAACGGATTTTGATAAAAATTGGTATATCTCGTCCTGTATTAAATACGCAGGACACCATCTCATATCCAACGTGTGTAAAACCACCGATGAAGCTTGTAAACGACAATTACTTAACTTAGCACAATAATTCCGACATTACTTGGACAATTCAAAGAAGTTAGGATTGCAATTTGAAAAAAAAAATTAACGACAGCAAAGTGTCATTTATCTTGCCGTACGCTATTATACCGTAACTAGTTTTGAATTTTTACCTTACTTAACTATTGCCCGTAAGTCTAGCATTATGTTTATCCTAATTACAGTTCCTAGGTAGCTTTCGCAGGTGTTAAAAATGGCAGGTGATGGCAAGGTGTCTTGTAAAAGTTGTGGTGGTTACGTGCCGCATTGTATTTTTCTTTTATTGTTTCTATTTTGGCGTATCTTACACGGTGCCAGTATGTTAAGCAGTTCGGTTATTCTATTCTTGGAATTGAATACAAAATTGTAGGTAGTTCATACTAGGTTCAAGGTTAGGAGAAGCGGTGGTAGCCTAGAAGGAGAACGGCCGCCTTCTAATCAGGTCTTGAGTTGAAATCCCAGTGCGGTCACGTACCAATGCGTTTCTTGTAAAACATACGTAATTATCACTCGCTTTTCGGTGAAGGAAAACGTCGTGAGGAAACCCACATACCTACCCGAGAATAGTGTAGGGGTAGTCTAGTCAGATATCACGCGTATTAATTTTTTCGTTACACGCGTGATTTCTATATCGAAAAGCGGCTATTCTAAAATAACATAAAAAAAAGATAATATGTAAAAAAAATTAAGATTCTTTGAAGCACTTCCAATACATGGGATTGGGGGGGTCATCTTAAACCTCACCATGTACCTGGGGGGGGGGTAAAAAGTGGTTGTCACCGGACATGTTACTGTGGATTTTCGCCAACCTGTCGAAAGCAAGAGTGGCGCCGCGGGCATAAGCTATTTTCGTGATGAATTGGCGGCGACATGTGGCATATCAATAGGTCACTGATCTTTAAGCCATCTGCTCTGTGGCAGTTTTTTGACACGAGTTTTTTTAGGGTTGTCTTTTGAATTTGCAATTTGTCTTTGTGTGTGTTTGTTATCGTGTTTAGTATTTGTTTTTTCGTTTATTGTTTGTCTTATTTGGGAGTTGCCGATAAGTCTTAGCTAACAATTATTTCGTTACTTCTCGTTTTTGAAGTAAAACTTCTTTACGCCCGCTTGACTTGGGGAGTAAGCTGGTGAAAGCGTTACGAAAAATGTGATTACAAGTTGAGAGAGAGATGTGAGTTAGTGAAGATAGAAAGAGAGAGTAACGTTTCGTATTCTTTTTTCACTGTAGCTTCATCGTGTGACGTCAGAAGTGATGGCTGCTGTGTAAGATGCGCCTTACAACTGAACATTATTATAATAATATTAATTCTAGTACCTAGTTAAGTTACCTATTCCATGTACTTGTCTAGTTAAGTTACTTGTCATCCAAACCTTATTAATAAAGTCCTCATTTATCTTGTAGTCAACAAGTAAGCAAGTAATTTAAATAATTATATAAATGAAAATGACGACCTCCGAGGCGCAGTGGGTGATTAGCCGACTGCGAAGCGTGAGATTGCGGGTTCGATTCGTGCACAAGGGAATGATTTGTGTGTACCACAGGTAAATGCTAGTGGGAACGCGGTTCTCGTAATTCCCGATTTCCTAGATACAAGGAATCCTAGTTAAGGGTCAAGATATTTATGATTTATTATTTATTTATTTAATTAATACGGCATAACCAATTATATTAACTAATAGTACACAATAATAATCGTGTTAAAACAATTATAACATTCAAAATTAACAAGAAACAAGAATATAGATATCAAAATAAAAAAAAAATTAAATTAACAGCTCTAAACACATTCATCGCTCGCTCTCACAAAACTTCAGACAAACAGACAATTTCTGACCATCCAACCACGAACAGGAGGCCTACCATGACCTCTTATAGCGATTCAGTTGAAGACCTAAACTGAGCCGCGTCGCATAATCGTACCGTGACGTCTTATTTTTTATGTTGCTGCCATTTTCAACTTAAACTGGATCCAGTTAAGGTTGAAAATGGTAGCAAACTAAATTGAGTCGCTAATAAGCCATTTTCAACCTAAACTATATCCAGTTAAGGTTGAAAATGGCAGCAACATAAAAAATAAGACGTCACGGTACGATTATGCGACGCGGCTCAGTTTAGGTCCTCAACTGAATCGCTATAAGACGTCATGGTAGGCCTTCAGATCTGTCTTAGGATTGGAACCCAAGAGAGCGTTGAGTGCAGAAAGGGTGCGCGGAAGAGGCGAGGCGATGATTGTGACGCGCTATCTATACTAATATATAAAGCTGAAGAGTTTGTTTGTTTGAACGCTAGGATCTCAGGAGCTACTGGTCCAAATTGAACAACTCTTTTTGTGTTCTTTAGTCAATTTATCGAGATAGGCTATAGGCTACATAACATCACGCTACGACCAATAAGAGCGGAGCAGCAATGAGGAATGTGGCAAAAACGGGGAAAATATATTGCTTTTAAGAAAGTTATTACGGGAAAACTTGAATTATGCGGGTGAAACCGCAGGGCGCAGCTAGTTTACTTATATAATAAAATTTTACGTAAAGCTTTATACGTGTAAAAATCTATAGCAAGTTCACAGTATAGTTATCCTCTGTCTCGAGTTAACTACAATCGGATGTATAAAGACAAGTGGCGACCTTTTTAGCTGGCTATAGGGAATTTAAGTGGTCTGACACAGTATAAGTAACTACAGAAAGACATCTTAATTCATAAAAAATATAAGTCTGACTGAGAGATGGTAGCTTAGTTTAGATGAGGGGTCACTTGTGCGCTTAGCAATCGCTAAAACGAATTTATTTACAGAATAAATAAATTTGTTTTAGCGACTTTTTGCTTAGGGCGAAAAATTTATACACATGCCCTAATTACTTAAATAATTCAATCAACATTTCAATTGTCAATTTACTTATTAATTGAATTATTTGGGAAATCCAGTGCCAGTGAATTATTTCGGAGGATGGTATGTTATCCACGAATCTGGACGGGGCCTCCGCTCCGTGGTGAATTATGGCCTGTGCCTCCTCTTGAAAGTGAGGGGAAACTCGTGATCAGCAGTGGGCTCATATAGGTCGATGATGATGCTGATGAAGTTATGTTTGGATTCCCATCGCCCCAAGCTGAGGGCACGTCACGTTATCGGTCACAGTTGTTACCGATGGATAGCAATCCATACGTCACATCAAAAGGCCTCATAAAAAGGTTAATACTAACTCAATCGATAAAAAAGAACAATATAAAATCTAGTACGATGCGATGGCAACTATAAATGACGCTACACCAATCAGGACAAAATCGTTTTGCAGCAAGTTGACCTACTGCTTAACTACCCACACTGTGTCATAAGTAAAACATCAGGTTGTATTGAGAAACTCACTTAATTCCCATACACGCGAGGTCTGTGCGAGAGACAGAGATAGCCGTATCACCTGCCTGCTTCCACACCGGATTCGAAAAAAATGGAGACCCAGTTTTGAGGTTTGAATGGGGAATATTGCGTGCTTGTCTTGTCGCTTACTTGAACCGACTTGAAAGTTAGTGCAAGCTAAAATTATAATGAAAAGAACGCGCCACGATCACTAGCGACACCAGACACTCCATACAAAAGCTGGTTTGACAAGTTACGTACATAATTGACGTTTGTTTAGGCGCCAAATGCGTGCGTTAGTACCAAAACAACAGTTCTGAGGTAACAACATAAAAAAATAATAATGCGCCGCGCGGAAGAAGTGAAACTTCGTAATGTGGAAATGAAAATAGGAAGGGGTAGAAATTGATTTTAGTGAAATCATATTGTTTCTTTAAAACAAACTTTATTAACATTGCTTACAATTCACAATTGATCGCATCTTTGAGTTATCATTTTCGAGTGGAGAAATATCCAAATCTATAACTTTTCTATTACCCCACCCAGGAGGGTTAAACGTTTAACGCAACCTTGTTGGATGTCGCATTAGAAGTATCACTTCAAAAAATACAAACGACAATTCGTTTGTATCATGAACATTCATACTAGCGGATTGTCTTTTTAAACGACTCCAAAAAAGGTGGAGGTTATCAATATAACCTCCACCTTTTTTGGAGTCGTTTAAAAAGACAATCCGCTAGTATGAATGTTCAAGATTTAACCTAAACAAACACCTATACACTATACCCATATAAAATTAAATCCTTAATTAATTAAGGTTGAGAAAGTATGCGAGGTGTTGAGTAAAAGACGGATTCGTGTTCTTTGTGTGAATGAGACAAGGGGGAAGGATGTGACGCCACCACGCATGGACCCTACACAGCCTATTGGTCTGCAGTTCCAGAAACCAGTAGAGGGTGTCAGGGAGTCGGTGTACTGCTTTCCACTGGGATCGTAGCATGTGAAAAGGTGTCTCTGCCTATCCTAACAATTATATTGATTGTATTATGCAAAATCGGTTCATCTGCAGCTTTAGTTGCCATTAAGGCCGGTTTTAGTGCTTGACCGGCCGTCGGTGCGTACCGCCGGTCGCGCTGTCATTTGTATGAAAATTAAGCAACCTACGCGTGCGTACGGTCGGTCGAGCACTGTCACGACTTGTCAATTTTCATACAAATGACAAGTGCGACCGACATACGCACCGACGCTCGGTCGGGTGCTGAAACCGACCTAAGGTTTGTTTGCATCGATGACTGTTACCGCTTCGATGTGTTCGCACCTTTACGCCTCCGTGTCACTGTTCCTCAAAGGTTAAGTCACCTGCGAGTAAACAGAATGTAAATAAGCCTAGAAGGACACTCTCGATGGTAAATACCAGCCATTCTAACGATGTACCACTCACCCTTCACCGCTTCACTGCACGATCGTGGGTTGTCGCGTATTACCACCGATGTGGCCAAAGCATGCTTGTTAGTAGAAATGGACGTGGTACACTTGGTTGGAACCGAGTTCCTTTCGTATTAAGTATACCGCATTATCGGTATGTAGAAGGAAAGCCACCGTCCGATGTCCTAATTACTCCTCTCCGTGCATGGTTGTCTGGAAGAGATCGCTTTGAGCGATAAGACCGCTCATTGTGACACTGATTGTAAACTTTATTTTTTTCTACTTTTTAAGTTTTCTTTGTTCTGTGGTGTTTTAATAAAGAGTTTATCTATCTATCTATCTATGTATAATGCTTTCCGGTGAAAGAAAACATCGTGAGCAAACCCACATACCTACCCGAGAATTATTTCGAAGGTAGGAATGTTATCCACCAATCCGGACCGGGCCAACGTGGTGGATTATGGCCTAACCCTCCTCATGAAAGTGAGGGGAGACCCGTGCCCAGCAGTGGGATGATATGGGTTGATGATGATAATAATATAAAACAGTTAACTATTTGCTATATCTGCTTTCTATCTTGTCCATCCAACGGTTGTCTGACAGAGATCGCTTTAAACGCTTTAAAAAAACCTAAACGGTCACCCATCATAACGTGTGACGCTGGGGTCATTACTTAACTTTGATGATCGTAAGAGCTCAAGTCAAAACCAACGAGCACTTCGCGTATTTAATCATATATCTATATATATAAAAATGTTATGTTGGTTTGTGTACGCATCAAAAACTCAAAAAGTTCTGCACCGATCGAGCTGAAATTTTAGCATGATATATAATCCGCATCAAGGATTGTTTTTATCTATTTTTTTCATCAGTGACATATCAGCGAATGTGTGAATGTGCCACAGCGAGGCGTGGCAGGGTACAGCTAGTTTTTCATATAATACTTATTATATTTATTTTTTTATTTCTATGTCGTTTTCTCCAGTTCTTTCGGTGGGTTTCAATTTGAGACAGAATATGCACTATTAGGTTTGCTGTGGTGACAGACAGACAAAATATCTATGTGCTTAAGAGATGACAGCCGATAATGTCAATTACAACTTTATCTAACTTCATATTAAAGCTGAATTTGATTGGCAAACTTACGAAATTGGCTAGACAGGATTAATTATTTGTTCATTCGTTCATACGTTCATTCGTAATTGGTTCGTTCACTTAATATATCTAACTTTAAAAAAATATCTACTTTGTAAAAAAAAATGTGTGCGTCGATAAAATTTGAACCGTTTGGTCGAGATGAGCAGGTCGTTTACTTAATGATAAGCGCCGCGTCTGAGACCTCAGACTTAGACATCCGGCGCGGATTGACACGTGCCGCCATATTAATTTGTATGGAGGTTTTTGGCGAAAAAATCAGTAAAATTGCGAATGTTTTACAAAAACAGGAAACTGACAGATTCGTCTACAGCTCTGTTGTTTTGTGTTTCGTATTATGTACTATATATTAGGTTTTCGTTCTTAAAAGCCATAGTTATGTTAGAGCGACAGGCCTTTTAGCTCGTTTTTAGTGATATTTGGTTTTTTTCCACAATAATCTATAGGGTTTATCCATAATCTGAGTCATTTGGCTGCTCATGATACTCCTTACCTAATCAGATGTTTTTTCGTTGCTAGTACTTTAAGCTTTCTGTCTAGACTTATGCTTTGCCCGCAGCACGATCGTATAGTGCCGACCCTTAACAAAATTACATTACGATGGAGATTAAAAACAAAAATTAATTTGGAAATAGGTAAATTACATAGAAACTTTTTCCTTGTTGTTCTAGAATTACTGATTTTTTTTCCTTATCTATGTTCACAAATGTAGCTATCAATTACACGAGTATATCGAAACCATTGGAACCTCCCACGCAATCTATCAATCATAAAATGAACCTTACATTCAAATGAGTAGCAAGCAGCCAAAGCTCTTTATAAAGTGGTAATTTTCGCATAAGGACCAATATATTTAGAACTCTCAGATACTGTTAATTGTGAAGAGATAGAGGTTTATACAATGTGGGCTTAAACAGTGATACCTATTTAGTTTTGTAGGTACGATGACCCGAATTGATTTAATATAATGTATTTATGAATGGTTTAAATGTCTTGGTCGAAACTCGTTTTATTTCATTCAGTTTTTGCTGATTTTATAACTAGATAATTAAATCAAATTAACTGAATAAATTGTTATTTTGGTTAGTAAATTTAACGCCCCCAATCATGGCCATAATGACTGCTAAAAGAATTTTACTGTTTTTATAATAATTATAAAGTGTCCCAGTTGTCGCTTCTGTCAGTTTTTCAGTTATGATTATTATTTATTTTTACGATTTCAGTTTTTTTTTTTTATTTAAATAAATGTCTTTTAATTATTTTTTTTTACCTAGTTTGTCATACAGAGAAGTAACGTCTGAAATTGTAAATAAGAATCGTATTTTTTACCATTGCAAAAATATTTTAAATTAAACTATAAGTAATTGATTTAAATTAATATAATACACGTTCAAAAAAACAAGAAAATTAAAATATTTCCTTAAAATCTTTAAATTTTTTTTTATTTTATTGCAGAATAGGCAAGCATTTGACCGCGGTCTCACCTGATGGTAAGTGTCGACACGGTCGAGGATGGAGCATGCTTGCCTAGAAGATACCTATTCATTCTGTTTTGATTAAGATTTTCCATGTAAATAATGTGTTTTGCATTTAAAAACAATATTAAAAGTACTCACAAATAAATAAATATTGATTTAACATAACTACTGATAAATTACGTTTTGGCCCCATCCGAAAAAATTAAGGTAGCACCGATTTTTTGTTCTCACGGAACCTGTTTTGGTTTTTTGTACCCTTTATCGGTTATTTCGGTACGAAGTTTCGAAACAAAAAGCAGAGAATTTGAACTTTATTTTCAAGCCATTATAATAGAAAGTAGTTTGAATTTTTAATGTAAAAGTGGTTAAGTCTTGTTTCGGTACGTTTATCTGTTTTTTTTTAAGTTTGATGCACAGGTGTTTTGTCTGGTTGATCCTTTATTGGACTTTTTTTGTGTAAGAGATTCTTTACTCTGATAGATATACTGGCTTAGTTTTTGAATTTGTTTTCTTTAAATTTTTGGTTAGAAATTAGATACTTATTAAAGGTCTTGATGCAACTAACATAATAAATAACGCGGGTAAAACCGCGTGATGCAGATAGTATATCGCAATAAAATAAAATATCGTACATTTAAATAATTACGTAAATTTCAAAATCATAAATTTTAACTTAAATACGTTTATTTCTTATCTCATCTTTATCTGTTTGTTAGGAAAGCGTTTCACTAGAAGTATTTTGAAATGTCAACCCTACGTCTTTCGAGGCCTAATTTGATAAAAAAGGGTCGTTTCTTCTAACTAAATCATTATAATATTTTTCTTAGAAAACACAGAAATAATTCAAAATACAGAACAATCTTTACTTGGTAAAAAACGATTTCCACTATGTGTGCTGCGACACATACTGGAAATAAAACATAAAAAAAAAAACATTCAAAAAATTTTTGTATAAAATAATTTCAAAAATATACAAATCGTAACTCTCTCTTTCTAACTTCACTAACCTATATCTCCCTCTCAACTTCCGTTCCCCTCGCCCGATCACATTTTTCGTAACGCATTCACCAGCTTACTCTCCAAGTCAAGCATGCGTAAAGAAGTTTTACTTCAAAAAGTAAAATTCTAATGATTACAGTGATTACCTTATTAATCTTACTAAGCTTAAAATGTCAATGTTTGTATGTTTGGATATTTGCTACTCAATCACACAACGCCTGAACGGAATTGGATGAAATTTAACACAAATTGGTTAATTTCGCGATTTAACAGAATACATAATAATTATGATGATACTTATTATCTCGTAAAAATTCACTGTTCATGTCGGAAAATAGCCAATGCGGGTAAAACCACGGGACTCAGCTAGTGCCTGCGAGATGTGGAATGATCTTCCACCGAGGTTCTCCCCCAAAAGTACAGAACTTTAAAGCAAAAGTTAAAAGGGTCCTCTCTATTAACGGGAGGGAACGCAACGACAATGCCCCTGGCATTGCAGGTGGCTTGCTTGCTTGCTTGCTTGCCACCTAAGTATATTATAAAAAAAGTCTTTTTTTTATTACTTACTAGGCGAGCGTTTGACCACAATCCCACTTGATGGAAGGAAACGATGTGGCCGAAGCTGAAGCTTACCCACCTAGGAGGTATCTACTCACTATCGACTTGAAACTCAAACTCAAATCATTTATTGTAAATAGGCAAAATATTGCACTTTTACACGTCAAAAAAAATAATATCTTAGACATAAGCATAGAAATACAAAAAAAAAATAAGTCAAAATTTTATGATCTACGAAACTAATGATTATTATCTAATTATGGTTTGAGTTAGAAAAGGGATATTTCCCTTTCAAGTGGTGACTCATGCCTGAGTCTCGCACAGGAAAAGGAAAACTCCATTGACTCTACCAGTGAACAACCCAGGGTTAAATTTAGACGGAAACACGAACGAAGGCAAAGCATTCCATTCCTCTGCAGTTCTAACGAGCATGACGTTTCGTTCTTAAAGGTGGTATTTCCACCATAAAAGGATGCCGCCTTATCGTTTCTCTAGTTGTGCTGAGTATAATTACACTTAACTAAGTAGATATCCTAGTTATTAGATAGACAGATAGATAAACTCTTTATTGTAACACCACAGAACAAAGATAACTTAAAAACTAAAACAAATCAAATTTCACAATTAGTGGTACAAATAGTATTATTAAATTAGTATTATATGTAGTAGTATTCGTATTAGTAAAACAAAAACCAGTTTCCTTACTCACGCGAACAAAAAACAATAATTAAATACCACTATTAGATGAGTCACTTCTGAAATCATAGACTTATCTATTCTCTGACCATAGACATTACAACTTAACCAAAACGTCGTGGTTACACATAATCATATGTCTCTTCTGTGCTTCATGGTTTCATCCACCAAATATCATCGCAAATCGGATCGCAAAAACATAAAAAAAAGACAAAGAAAGTAAGATCTTTAAAAAATATAAAGAGTATATATCAGCTGACTTAAAGACATAAAAATGAAAATATTAAGACAAACTGAACAGTTTTAAATCAGTATCAGATTTATATTTATTGCTAAAACTGTATATTATGTATGCAAAGATGTTAAGATATAATATACACAATATACAACTAATATACAGCTGTTTATTCATTTGATCGAGTTCAAAAAAGAATTCTTTCGAAAATCTCTAAACCCTATGCACACACTCATTCTACCGTTAAGTGCGCGTGCACTTAACAATTTAATAATTATAATTGTTGATTTCAAATAACATGCCCTTGCTGTCGATCGATAAATCAAAACAAACGGAAAAACAATGCAAACACAACATCTGAGTGAGAACGCACCCGCGCTCGCGTTCTACGCAGGCTCTGCCCGGGAAGTGCTGCCAGTTGCACTGGGAAAAATCCCGGGAGCGGGAAAAATCTAAACCTTTATATCGAGATAAGTAGATTTTATAGGTTTCGATACTATTTAATTACATAAACAAATTTTTTTTTTTTACAGAAACATACGAAGACAATATAGATAGATAGATAGATAAACTCTTTATTGAAACACCACAGAACAAAGAAAACTTAAATACTAGAACAAAACAAACTTTACAATTAGTGTCACAATATATTAGTCTTCATTGTCAAAGGGAAGTGTAATTTTGTTGCGTTTGCCTGCTTTCTCCATATTTAAAACAAGTGTAGTATTAGTATTTAATTTAACAATATTAACGTAAATAATTATTTTTTATTGCCTATTTATTTTTATATTCCCAATTTTTTTTTTAGATCTCCCTCCATCAAATATTTATATTTTTTTAAGAATATTTATTTCAAATCCTATATAGCATGGCTTTAATTTATCTTATCAAAGTTTTATCACTAATCGTATATATAATATTGATAAATGTTATTACCTATTTTGAAGCATCATCTTAATATAACAGATTTTAATGCCACATTCCAAAACCCACAACGAACAAAACCTTAAACAAAATCTCCCTAAAACCTACCAAATCCCCCGGCCTGGCAACTCAGCAGCCCGGGCAGTTACTGATCAGGGTAACCTCCCCGCGCATCCTCTGCCCCCCTCCCGACCCCCACTCTTGCCAAACTGCGTTCGCATTTCACGCGAGTCGGTCGCGCGTTCCCTCCGCTTCGCCCAACCTGTGGCACGAACAACCGACGAATCGGTGGAAAAATTAAAAGACGGTAGAATACAACCAAAATCGTGCATTGGTACATAATTTGTAGGTACCGGATTACAGTGCAGTGTTGTGAAGTGTCTCACTAGTGCTTGCCGGTGTTTCCAGTGTTTTTATTCTGTGGATTTTTTTTCTGTATTGGGTAAGCTTTTTTATTATGCCTACGTTTGTTTGTCTCTACGCACCTCCCTATAAATGAAAGTACCCTTAAGTAAGAAAAATGTTTTTATCCCGTTCCTTCGTAGAAGGATATAAATATTATACTGATGACGGTGGTTTATGTTATTTATTAAGACTAGTGTAGGGTAGTCTTTATCTTTTTGCCTTCTGCGCTATTTTTATTTTATACTATTTATATATTCTGTAAACAGTCAGAATTCTTATAAAAAATAGAAGTAAAGAAGTAAGAATACAAGTAAATAGAAGTTTTACCATTTTGTTCAGAAATTTAGACCAATGATGCTGGAGATAAATGGTGAAGTAGGAATATACAAAAAAAAAAACATTTCTTTTTAATTTTTAGGTACTTACTTACTCGTACCAACCTAATAATTATTATAGATTTTTTTTTTATTTTTTTTTTGTGTAAAAGGATACGGTTACTATAATTGTGAATATTAATAATAGAAAAAGAACAAAAATAATAAATTACATTGGGATTGAAAAAAATACAGAACGATATTTTTTTTTTAATTTTTTAATGTTTTTTTTTTCTTAATTAGATTATGGACATTATTTTTATACATGTTTAATTATAATTACATAAAACACACACTAGAAGTAAATGTCACAGTAGGTAGATTGCCTATAATGTACTGCCTATGCCTATGCCTTATCGCTAAAGAACGATTTCTTCCAAACAACCTTAGGATTGAAAGGATCAGACTTCAATTTCGCAGATGTTTGCGCGTTACTGAATATGTTCGAATAAACCTAATCGCCAGTGCTTTTTTTTTTATCGACACTTTATTTAAGTCTTTATCGACACCAAAATGTATAAAAAACAGAGAGAAAAAAACCTTACTTAATGATAGGTACAAAGGTAGGTGTAAAGCGATCTCTGCCAGACAACCTTTGGACGGACAAGATAGGGAGCAGGATAAGGTCCATTTCTTACAGTTTTTACCTATAACATGTTAAAGTCAGAGGGAATTAAATTAACTTAGTTTGTCTACTGTAAGCTTAAATATTATAAAAAAAAACTAGCTAAGTATTTATAATCCAATCTAACATAAAAAATAGTAAATGTGACAGTTTTCTGTTTGTGTTTATCCTCTTTGCACGCCGAAATGGCTGAACTGATTTTGATAAAATTCGGCATAGAGATACTTTGGGTCCTGGGCTAGAATGTAGGATACATTATATCCCGTAAAAATATACGGTTCCTGTGGGATGATAGTTAACACAGGTGAAAGCGCAAGGCGCTGCTAGTTAGTAAAAAAATAATTAAAAAAAAATTGTCTGCTAGTTAGTAAAAAAAAAAAAAATTGTTCTCTTGTGATAAGTGGGTAATGAGACGACTGCAAAGCGTGAGGTGACAGGTTGACTTCCAGTGTAGGCAATATTTGTTTGAAACACAGCTATTCCTAAGTCCTAGAATTTGATTCCTGAGACCTAGATATAGGCAGTTCTAGTTGCGTAATGTGTTTTTTGAAGTAAAACTTCTTTACGTACGCTTGATTTGGGTGTACGCTGGTGAATGCGTTACGAAATATGTGATCGGGCGAGGCGAACGGAAGTTGAGAGGGAGATTTAAGTTAGTGAGGATAGAAAGAGAAAGAGAGTTACGTTTCGAATATTTTTTTAAATATATTTTATGATTTTTATTTTTCCTTTGTGGTTTTACTTCTACTATATGTCCCAGCGTACATTTCGTTTATATCGATAGTAATGTAATAAAGGTATAAATCTATTAATGAACATATAATGAACATATAGTTCAGGCTTCGAAATAAAATTGAATCGAGATATTTTTTTCATACAAAATTCAATCTAAAAATTACATCAAAAAATATTCCCAGAAAAAGCTTATGTACACGTTGCAAGTGATATTTTGTTCGGAGAACTCAATTTTTATTCCCAAAACTAAAGTTTAAAAGAAAACACGAGAAATTCTATTTTATGTTTTAGTAAAAAACCGTAGATTTTTGGAAGAAAATTATGGATTTGGGAAGTAATAAGAAAACTTTCGAGATTTTGGAGTTTCGTTGTTTTATTAATGTTTTCTTGGAAGGTTTTGATTATACGGTGACTACGGAGCATAAGAATTTTAGGTTGCAGGTTTGATTCCCGCGCACGGAAAATATTTAATTGAACCACTGGTATTTGCTCTGAGTCTGGTTGTATAAAAATAATCTAATGACAAATCGACATTTTTAAATGAAATATTTTTCTTTCCGGTTTTTATGTGTCATTGAATATTTTGGCAATGACCAAATAACTGTGAGAATCTATATATATATATAAATGTTATGTTGGTTTGTGTACGCTTCAAAAACTCAAAAAGTTCGGCACCGATCGAGCTGAAATTTTAGCATGATATATAATCCGCATCAAGGATTGTTTTTATCTATTTTTTTCACCAGTGACATATCAGCGAATGTGCGAATGTGCCACAGCGAAGCGTGGCAGGGTACAGCTAGTAACAAATATTTTAGAACATTTGTGGCGTAGTGAGTGATGAGACGACTGTGAAGCGTATAGTTACGGGTTCGATTCCCACATAAGCAAATATTTGTGTGAACCGCAGGTTGCTCTTAGTCTAGTTATTTGTAGCACCATGGTTCTTGTAATCTCGAATGTTTTAGATTATAGAGGATCTTAGTGGAGGGTTTATTATTGGCTGTGGAACGTGAGCATGTATTTCACCTGATGGTAAGCGCTACGCGTGCCCATAACAGTTACAGTGCCACCCAGGACTTTGCATGGCATTATCCTGCGCTCGTCACCCTGCGACATCGGCTCTGAAGTCTCATAGGCCCAGTAATTTCGCTGGAAACAGTGCCCTTTAAACCGGAACACAGTAATGTTTGCACACTACTGCTTGATATATCTTATTCCAAAGCAGGTAGGTAAGTCTAAACTTGAAATAGATAACCCCAGTCGTAAGTCCGACGTTTCTTCAAGAACCTTTGATTAAGTTATACTAAAAACCAGCCTCTGCCGGCAACTTAACGTCATTTATCCGCGATTTCTCGGAGTAATCACATTTATCCCGGAGGGCACATTTATCCCGGACTGGAGGGGGGAGTTTCCTTTTGAATAGTATTATGTGGGTAAATAAGTAAATTGGGGGGTTAAGCGGGTTGAGGTAAATCGGGGCTTGTATCTGATGTTCTCACTTTTACCCGGTTTTGGATTTAACGGGCTTGTAGACATGAGTTGTCTGTCTCTGTCTGTCAATAAGGAAATGACAAAGATGGGATTAGTAAATAAAATTAAATCCATCCAGTTAAAGGTCTTAAACTGAACTGTCCCGCTAACTGTCACCGCCAATATCGCTCAGCGTTCATAAGTCGACCAGAGACATTCATCCAAAGAGATCGGAACAATTTGTTTGCATTTATGGGAATTTATATAGCTTCATCTCATTCTCTTTCTCTCTCATTCTCTTCAGTCTATTTTTGAGTGACGTCACGTCACGTTTGTCATTTATGAGTGTGTGGTGCCAATCTAGGCCGTTCAGTTTAAGGCCTTAAAATGAACTGCATGGAATAAGAATAAGTACGCGGTGACCCCCAGGCCCCTAACTAAGACTCCCGTATCAAGAGAATCTAGAACTACGAGGACCATGGTCCTTCAAACTTATTTATTTATTTCCTGCTTATAATAATTATAACAAATAAATAATTAACAAATAATAATTATAATAATAAAGAACCCTCTGACTTACTCCTTCCCATATTCCCATCAAAATCGACTGACAGCAATACAATGACATATAGTTTATTTAAAATAATAGTATAGGTGACACGGTGACGATGGTATAAAGCGGAAAGCGTGAAATGTCAGTTATGTCAGTTCAGACTGCCATCGGAGCATTTTAAAAATACCCTTTGATTCATTATACGTGTTCGGCACCGCAAGCTGATCAAAATGAGTCCAAACACCATCAATCTACTGTTAGCCACTGAGGAGTTCCGTTGTCTACCTTCCGTCTCTATCATCAGATCAGCTCGTTGTCGCTACAATATTGCATTGTCGTCAATATTTGACGGTCAAACAACATTTCTACTTGATTAAACAACGGGAATTGATTTTAAAATTCACTTCCATGCAAATAAATAAACAATCATCCAAGTAAAGCGAAATTACTGGACATATTATGAGACTTTAGAATCGGTGTCACATAGTGACGAGCGCAGTGCAAATCGTTCACCTGATGGTAAGCACTACGCCTGCCCAATACAGTGCCAATAATCTTCGATGATACTAGAAAATAATTTATTTATTTATTAATTATTTAATACTTTATTGCACAGATTAACTAACTAGTACAAATGGCGGACTTAACGCTAAGAGCATTTTCTACCATTCAACCACCCATAGTGAAGGAGAGAGGGGTGAGGGGTGCGGGCCAGGTAACCTCCACGAGTGCCCGGCTGTTGTTCGTCCCTCTTGATGCGTTGCATCCGGAGGGAAGGGCAGCAGCTGGGACGGTGCACCCTGGGGTTCGGTCAGCAATTCTCCTAGGGGAATTGGTGGCCGTAGCAAATAACCTGGCGGGAAGAGGTCCTTCGCGTGTCCCCCTGATCAGCAGGGGGCACAGTGAAGGACCACAACGGGGACTTTTGGGCCGCGGATCGGGGGGTCCAACGCCCAAGTCAGAAGTCCCGAGCTGAGGTGCGGCCCGTGTTTTCCGGGACGCACCCAGCGGAGAAAGAGGCCTAAGCCTCACGTGCCGAGCCCGAGAGGGCACCCGCAGAGGTGGTCGCGGAAGCGCCGTTTGTACCCGTGGCCACCTCCACAATGCGGAGAGGAGAACACCCCGGGGTTTTAGTGGGTAAACCCCGTCAGACCGCGTTCTGGCGGGGGAGTCCCACATAACCACCCCGCCCCGCTGGGGTGGTATGCCTAATGCATTTCCGCGTGAAAAAAAAAAAGGAAAGAGGGGCGTAGGCGTGCATCAAAATATCAGTTAAATAATATCAGTTTCCTTCCTTATCTTCATCCAATCAGCATCACCATGCCTACATCACGTCCAAACAACATCCAACCATCCTTACCCAAAAATGGAAACCACGATGAAGAAAAACCTCAACCTTTATCAATTGAATATTAATAAAATTCGATATACATTATAAATGCATTGAAACTCGACACCTAACAGACTTCTCGATGACATAGTGAGAGACAGACCACAAATTTGTCATGATAACGGTTACGCCCACATTTATATATATATATATATATATATACACGTGTATATGTTGGTAGCTGTGCCCTGCCACGCTTCGCTGTGGCACATTCGCACATTCGCTGGTATGTCACTGATGAAAAAATAGATAAAAACAATCCTTGATGCGGATTATAATATCATGCTGAAATTTCAGCTCGATCGGTGCAGAACTTTTTGAGTTTTTGAAGCGTACACAAACCAACATAACATTTTTATATATATAGATTGTGTGACTAATCGTTCTAATAAATCACTCTTTTGCACGCGGTTTTGTCCAAAAAAGGTTGCAATTCAAGGTACCGGTGTATTTTCTTTATTAATTTCTAAGTGGCAATTTGATTTATGATTTTTATAAATAAGGCTTGATTCGGGTTTGTGGGACCATGGTCCTCGTAGTTTCTGATTCTCTGAGTATAGAGCATCTTTGTTTGAGGTTTTAGAGGTTAATATCTATATATGTAATTGTGATAGTCATGTAACTTTCTTCTGTGACGGGCATATTTCTGAAGCACTGAAAACGAGATTCAGCCATGAACACCACATGAAAGGCAAAATTCTCTATCTAAATTAAACTATGTTGCTAATTAGTTTAATTAATCATATTTGAATTATTTTATATTTTTCTCTATGTATAAAATAAGAGACGTGTAAAAGTTTGACACTGAAATAATATTGAAAATCCTTCCTTTACCAAAATCAAAATTCAAAAAATTCAAAAGTTTATATTCAATTCTGACAGTTCTTTTCAAAAATTTCCAATTTTCCGGCCAGGTTTTCCAATTTTTCTCTTCATAAAAACTTTCTTCGAATATCAACAAATATTGGGATAAAAATCCGAATTTGTGTCTAGCCGTTCTGGAGTTTTGCGCTTGGCAACACACTTAGCTATTTATTTTTTTATGTATAGATGGACACCATAGCTGCTATTCTATAACAAAAACTATTTAGCAAACTTGCTCCTAACAGCATTATAGACATTCAACATAGTGGCAACCCTCTCCAGGGCTTAATAACAACTATTACGAATAGTGACCGTACCTGACTATAAAAATAAAAGGCCTATGATAACCTGCTCGGGGAGCGCAGGGCCGAATTCAGGTAGGGGGCGGGGGTGATAGCCCCGATAGGCGATCTCCGTGATGTTTGTTAAAATTTGATAAGAAGAAAGCAATTTGGTATTTAAATACATTTATTTTTCTACTTAACTTATACTAGATGCGAAATTTACCGTAATTTTTGACCCTCGTACAGTAAAATTTGTGTCATGTTTGATAGAATAGAATAGAATAGAATATATTTTATTGTAATACCTGTGTACAAAGGTCTTATAAGTAATTTCAATTAGGTATCAACAGTTTTCCCATTTCGGGCGTACAATATTGCTGCAATATTATTAAAGTTAACATTAGAGTGGCTTATTATCTAATAGGTATTACAATATTATAAAATCAGTTAAGTCTTTACTTACATTTAAATCTATCGGTGGCGCAAGTGATCGTGTTACTTATATTAGTCACAATTGGGAGAGACAGTAGGCGCAGCTTAAAAAAAAGGCAATGCTTATCACTCATGTCGTGTTGACTTCTTATCCTACAGATTATGCACAGTCCAAATTCAACTGACAAACTGTCACTGTCAGTCAAACACAACTGTTCACTTCTTTTTAATAGGATTTAAATAAAATTATTTAAGGGTAGAGGGGGCTTTATTTAATGTTTTTTTAATAACTTGACAGTATAACCTAAAACAATAACAATTTCACGCCAAAAGAATGTTAACTCATATTAAAAACACAAACCAAAAATCTTCCCACGCCCGAAAACTTGCCCCCAAAATCTAGTCCCTCAATACGCCCGCTACACCTTGAAGCCGGTTCCAAAGCCTTATAAGTTTGTCAGCATCCGGTGAGACACCGGTTTGCTGACACCGCCCCCCCCCCCCCCCCCTTCTCCCCTCCCTGTTGCATGGGAGATTGATTTTTTCACATCCTTTGGTTTTGCGAAGCGGTTATGATATTATGGGGAGAATTTTATTGGGAAGTGAGGTGGAAGTCCATAAACATTGTATGAGAAACCGGTTTTGTACAGTTACTGCTTTTTAAACCACTGCGCTTTGCAACCCAATGACGTCGGGTTCGATCCAAGGGCCTGCTTCGATAAGTTTAGTTGTGCGATTTCCATCGCTCCGTCGCTTCCATCGCTTGGCGGATGAATATCTGGCAAAGGTGTTTTCCCCAGGCGGTCCCTTGCAAAAGAGGCCTACCACTACAAAACAGTTAACAATATTTCGCCAAGGCTTAAATAATAACAAGCAAGAATACTAATCTTATATTAAATCTATAAAATTAAGAAGTTTAAGAATGAAAAATGTTCAAAACCTGCAAATTACAGTGGCGCCCTCTAGTGTCAGATTTTATCAGCTTGCCCAAGAATCCAAAACACTACAAAGACGTCCCGCCAAAAACAAAACAGCAAGCGATGAACAAATAATTACAAAATAATTATAATAACATACAGTATGGCGAGCCGGACCGTCACATCTGCAAGCTAAATATGGACAACACATTGGGGCAACGTGGGAGATGCCGGTCGATATACAGGCTGATGTCTGATCTTTGTGAGATCAACAACTTCTTTTTTACCCCCCTACGAAAAAGGATGATCAAAATACTGGTACTTTTTGGTTTGTCATATAACGATTTAAAGGGGCAATGGCGCCGCGCCACTGGTATTGGTTTAGAACAACAACATTTGAGTTTTTAGGTCGGGCATTTGTTATAATTATTTAGTAGTTAATTCGTTTTACGATATTTATTATTAAAAAAGCAGGATCGATTTGATAAGTTGTAAAAAAAATTATGATCATCTATCTTCGAGTTGTAGCGGATCATGTGATCCGATGGGAACTGATTCCAGCAAAATTACTGGGCATATGAGACTTTAGCGCCGATGTCTCAGGGTGACGAGCGCAGTGCAGTGCCGCGCAGTGATTATGCAATGCAAAGTTGGTGGCACTGTTACTCTTATGGGCAGGGTAGCGCTTATCATCAGGTGTACGACTAGCTCGTTTCATCACTCAGCAAAATAAAAAAAAATTAGCAGTTAGTTAGTTTTACGACGTAATAATATTAATTGATACAGGCCTTTAAAAATACTGGAACTATTTGATAAGGTGTTCAAATAATTTTGATCATATTTAATCTTAGAGTTGCAACGGATCATGTGATCAGATGGGAACGAAAAATGTGTCACCCTGTATCACTCCAAGACCAAAATATGATAGTTATAGAGACCAACGCAGATACAGGGAAATAGCACGCGCGAGCAGGCTTACAGAAATAATGTCATGTCAAAATTGGGTAATAGGTTTCTGCTCAGTCTGGTTTGCATGACAGACTGACAGTTTCACTTCTTATTAAAAGTCTGATGTTACTTCTAATTTAAATAAAAACAGGCCAAGTGCGAGTTGGACTCACGCGCCGAGGGTTCCGTACAAACTTATAGGTCCTAAAAAAGCATCTAACATTATAGTTTCTCATGTTGAAAATCTGTCCTTTAACCCTTTCCAAGTGAATAAATAGGACTTTTGCGTCATAGTATTATAAGTAAAACTTTCAACAAAAAATAATTATCAAAAAAAAAAAATATAAAATATATTTTAAAAAATATAACTAACGTAACTCTCTCTCTTTCTATCTTCACTAACCTTCCCACTCAACTTCCGTTCGCCTCGCCCGATCACATTTTTCGTAACGCATTCACTAGCTTACTTCCCAAACGAAGCGAGCGTAAAGAATTTTTACATCTAACAGATAAATATATATTGAAATACGTATTTATAGGAGACATACATAATAGAAGACCAGCGCGGGTGCTAAGAAAAGCAAAGCACGTGTGGTAGCCGTGGCCGGAATCGAAAAAAGTATGTAAATGTCAAAGGCGTTGGTAAAAAGGTCCATGTTGACACATTATAGTAGGGGCGGTGGGACTTTGCACTGTCTCAGTTAAATTGGAGGGTTTTTTGGACGTTTTCTGAGTTTTTATCAAGCTTACGGCAGCTGTGGCGACAGCCGATGGATTTGGGTATTTCAGATAGTCTTTGTTTAGTCTATTTTCACTTTTTTTAAAGGCACATACCTTTTTTATGTTACTAAGTAACAAGGCGAGCAATTCGTTCACCTGATGGTAGACGCCACGCATACCCATAACAGACACAGCACAACCCAGAACCCTGCGTTGCATAATCCTGCGCGGCGCTGCACTGCGCTCGTCACCCTGAGACATCGGCTCTAAAGTCTCATATCTATTTCAAAGTTACTAAGATAAAAATTTCATTTACGTTGTGCCAATATTATTCTTTATGCTTCATTTATTTAAAAAATAGTATTCCTCGTAAAAAACAATAATTTTAAAAATATTCCCCTTAAAAAAAAGGTCAGAAGCTGTAAAAAAATGGAGTGTTTTATGATTTCGCTGTATCCGTTTTAAATATTCCGGGAAAAAAAAATAATGTGCTACCAATGAATTTCTCATTTAACTATTGCATCAATTGACATTTCAATATTTATTGGAACGCAATATCGAATGCAAGTAAATACTAAAAGGAAAGGACAGCTTTCTCGTCATTAAAGTGTACGGAGTTTTTAATTAAATATGAATAAAAATCTGTTAATGATTCAAAAGTGAAAGATTTCACCTTACAACGGACGCCAAATTTTAATCACAATTATTAAATACTAGCTTCGCCCCGCGGTTTCACCCGCGTAGTTCCCCTTCCCGTAGGAAAGTGGGGATAAAATATAGATAATTTTACTTGCTGATAAATTTAATTAAAATAATAACAAAAACATCGTGAGGAAACCAATATACCTACCCGAGAATTACTTCGGGGGTAGGTATCCACCAATCCGGACCGGGCCCCTGTGGTGGATTATGGCCTAACCCTCCTCACGTAAGTCAGGGGAGACCCGTGCTCAGCAGTGGGGCGTTATGGGTTGATGATGATGATGATGAATAGTGATAAATAATAAAAAAAAAAAGTAATAACATTAGTACTAAATTTAATTCGCAAATAAAGAAAAAAAAGAATAGAATGACATTTAATTAGCAATTAAAGAGGCGCTTAATCTAATTTAGTCTATCAATAAGCTACCTTGCAACGTACAGAATTAACTGAATTAAACAATAAATAAGACTCATAAACAAAGCTTTCGTTTTACCAACCGGCCATTTATTGTCTTAACAAATTAACTTATAAAAAACATACAAACAATAATAATTGTTCGTATGTATAATCCGCTACAAACCGTGTGAACTGAACGCATGTGTGAAGCGAATGGGCTGTGAGGCTTTTTTTTATATATTTTTTCGTATGTTCAATGGCGTATACTGACCCGTTGGAACTGGGCGTATTAATGTAACTTGTATGCTTTAATATACACTCATTATTATTAAAAGCGGTGGTAGCCTAGTGGGAGAAAGTCCGCCTTCCAATCAGAAGGTCATGTGTTCAAATCCCAATGCGGGCATGTACGTGTGTTTCTGTAAAACATATGTACGTAATTATCACTCGCTTTTCGGTGAAGGAAAACATCGTGAGGAAACCCACATACCTACCCGAGAATTATTTCGGAGGTAGGTATGTTATCCACCAATCCGGACTGGGCCTCCGTGGTGGATTATGGCCTAACTCTCCTCACTTTCGTGAGGAGAGACCCGTGCCCAGCAGTGGGACGTTATGGGTTATGGGTATAAAAGACTTTAGAACCGATGTCTCAGGGTGACGAGCGCAGTGCAGCGCCGCTCATGATCGTGCTATGCAAAATTCTGGGTGGCACTGTAACTGTTATGGGCAGACGTAGCGCTTACCATCAGGTGATCGACTCGCTCGTCTTGTCACTCAGACAAATAAAAAAAAAATTAAACGATCTAGGTTGAAAAACGAAAATCAGTTTAAAATTTATTTTTTTCCACCAGAAGCGAACCGAACACAATATTATTGGAAATTCACGGCATCAAAACATGTGATCATAAAATTTTAGGTACAATATTAATTTATGACCACTATTAATTTTTTTTATAGTTTTCTACAATTTTTTCTTAACAGTAACTTAGTTTCATGGCGTCGATGTATGGATATATTAAAATTTAATTCACTGGTGTAATATTTCATTATACTATATTATGTATTGATATTGTATAACTAGTTATGATAGCTTTATTTACCCTAGTAACATTGTAAATTAGTTTTTTTAATCTATGCCTATACTAAGATATAAAGCTGAAGAGTTTGTTTGTTTGAACGCTAGGATCTCAGGAACTACTGGTTGGAATTGAAAAATTCTTTTCGTGTTGAATAGTCCATTTATCGAGGAAGGTTATAGGCTATATAACATCACGCCACGACCAATAGGCGCAGAGCTGCAATGAGGAATGTGGCAAAAACTGGAAAAAATATTGCTTTAAAGTAACCTTGTGGTTTTTGACATGGGAAATAGAGAGTTATAAACCACAGGGCGTAGCTAGTTATATATAAGCCTATGTGTGTTTGATTCCATTCTGATTTATTAACACTTTGACTGCTGAGCCGATTTTCTTGTCTAGCCCCGGTTACGGATCTGCACACAACAGTTGTGTTTTCAGCAATAAACGTGTTAAGGCTTAGATGAAATTTGGTACGGTCAGCCTCAAAAGAAGCTGAACGCATCCCGATTTCCAATTTTTTTTCATTTTCTTTTAATAGGAAATTTTCGTAACAGGGGTTTACGAAAATTAGCTATATAAAAGTAATCCGACACGCGCAAAATTTACATTCTCTTCGTAGATTATGATTTTTTAAATATGGAGATTCAGCAGTTTTTGATGCCGACTGTACGTTTATAGGTACTAACACATGGGATGCTTTTATTTTGCGGGAAAAACCACGGGGCTTAGAAAATGTCCAAACAAAAAAAAATCCGTGAACCGAGGTTTCGAACCCGCTGACTTTGAGTTGCAAATTACACAGCTTACTACCCAGCCATCGCCATTTTATTAGTGGGTAGTATGGTAGTGGTAAGTAAAAAAATTGGTAGTTGACTTATATTTATTAAGCTTTAATATAGAATTGTGTTTTCATAGAAGTCCCAACCAAAGAAGTCCCATATCGCTGTAAAAACAAAAAACTCCACCTTCAACTCTCGAAGGATTTCTCATTTTGTTACTGTGACAATGTACTAAAAGACAAAAGCTTGTACAATCGGATGGACGGAGACACAATAATTGCCTTGATACGACGTTTTGCCGCCTACATGCGGCTTTCGGTACCTTGGTCTAAGTTACAGAAGTCATATCGCTTATTAGCGACAAGAAAGTATCATCTTCTCAACTAAACAAAACTAAACCTAAACCTCCCTAAATTAAAAAAAAAAAATTGAACGTGAGATAACATGTTCTTGTATTACGTACGGAATGGACACTCTCTACCACGCGATCCGCTTCCCCGCACCCGTGCCCGCGATCCGGAGGGAAATTGGGAGGTCAGTTAACATTACACGCCCGAATTTAATAGACAAATGGGTTAGTATGAACCTTCATACTAGCGGGTAGTCTTTAGTTTCGGTCGCGTAGTATCTTTGAATACTTAAAAGATCCCTACTTATATTATAAATGCGAAAGTAACTCTGTCTGTCTGTTGCTCTTTCACGCCTCAACTACTGAACCGATTGAAATGAAATTTGGTACAGGGATAGTCTAGAGCCTAGGAAAGGACATAGGGTACTTTTTATCGCGAAAAAAATATTTTAAGGGTTTGAAATAGGGAGTGAAAGTTTGTATGGAAGTTTCGTCATTTTTAAAGATAGAAGCCTCAAATTTATTTTTTAGGCTTTTGATTAGATATAAATAAATTACATTCTACGCAGGAACTACGCGGGTAAAACCGCGGGGCGCAGCTAGTTACCTATATTTTATGTTTTTGGCGACGTCACCTATAAGTCTAGGCTTGTTATACAAGATAGAATAGAATAGAAAAACTCTTTATTGTACACCAGAAACAAAAATAAACACAGTACAGAAGAATTACAATAGTTAAACAAGGGTAGTACAGTGGGCAAACAATGGGCAACACATGGGCAACATGGGCAATGGGTAATGTACATGGTATTTGAAAAAAGGTGATATAATACAGAATTTAGGTATTTTATTATATTTTGTATCTATCTATTTTGACTCAGCATTCAATTAAAAAATAAAGAATTTGTCCCCAAATAACTCCCTAAAATTTTACTCAACGTATACTGCCCATTTGTCAATTGGACGCCTAAACGGCTCGACCGATTTTGATGAAATTTTTCCCAATTGCATTTTTTTTAATTCATCTAGTGATTAAAGTTAAATGTGAAATAGATATTAGAAAGTTCAAAACTGATTCACGAACTCGCGAAAGTTTAAATGTTTAGTCAAAATCATTAGTCAAAAGGTACCATCATAGCCCACTCTCCCCTAACTTGACCCACGCATCGACTAAGTAGGGTAAGCGTGGGTTAGAGTGTCGTAAGCTACAATCAAGTTTCGAAGAAACTTAATGTTATTTTTTTCTGGGAGTGGGCATCGGCTACCATATTTTGTAATGCGTGACCGTTTTGGATAAAACTTTTGGGTTCGTGTTTATTTAGTTGTAGGTTAATGATGGGTCTAGTTTTTTCTTAATGAATTTGGCAATGATTTTATGCGCGTCGTCTCTTTTTTGGTTTTCTTACTTTTAAAGTTCATCATCATCATCAACCCATAACGTCCCACTGCTGGGCACGGGTCTCTCCTCACTTTCGTGAGGAGGGTTAGGCCATATTCCACCACGGAGGCCCAGTCCGGATTGGTGGATAACATATTTCCGAAATAATTCTCGGGTAGGTATGTGGGTTTCCTCACGATGTTTTCCTTCACCGAAAAGCGAGTGATAATTACGTACATATGTTTTACAGAAACACATTGGTACGTGCCTGCACTGGGATTTGAACTCACGACCTTCTGATTTGAAGGCGGACGTTCTCCCACTAGGCTACCACCGCTTCTTTTTAAACTTTTAAAGTTATGGGGACGAAATTATAATGTAGTGAAGCTTAGTACACGCCATGTGATTTCATCATCTCATCATTTCATCGGTCTCATCAGCCCAGGCTCAGCAGTCTCATAGGACTGGTGAAATTATGAGGACCGATGATGAATGAGAGCCAAGGTCCCAGGATGACGAGCGCAGTACAGTGTTACGCGATATCATGCGATGCAAAGCTCTGGGTGACACTGCAACTGTTACGAGCAAGCGTGGCGCTTACCATCAGGTAGACGATCTGCTCGTCTAGTTACCCAATAACGTAAAAACATTTAAAAAATGTAGCATGTTAAACGAATTAAACCAAAAAAAAAACATGTTAAACGTATAATATACAAATAAAACAAAATCATCATAAATTAATCCAAAAAAAAAACCCATCAGTCATAAAAAAAACAAATTCATAAATCCTTCGTTATCCAAACAGAAAAAAAGCAAAAAGTTCATAAGCACATCTCGGCGGGCCGAAAGAAAAGCCTGCTAACTCCGAAACTCCATAAAAATATGATGAAAATAATATTCCAGTTATTTAGCGAACAAAATTTTATGACCCCGACCGGACCCGGAACGTATTATGTCAATTTTTACTACTATGACCCACCAGCAAGTAATATTCTTTTATCTTCATTATTAATGTGTCGCTCTTTTTTATGGACCTTTTAGAATACTTTGCGAAGGAACACAAAAATTTACCTATTTTTCAATGAAGTTGTTATTGAAGGTGGTTGGTTGGTGTTTTGTAAACATGAGGACCTCTAATTGGGTCCCCGGCATTATCGAAGTTGTTTACGCAATAAAGAAAAAAAAATACCAAAAAAAACCAAAGTATTTTCTATTCTATTCTATGTACCTACTTATATAATACGCTAATGGTCTTCCGAATAAAAAAAATATCTATATTGTGTAATTTATTTTTATTTTATTTGATAAATCTTGATAATAGCGCCCCCTGGTGTCACAGTTTGTCAGGCAGTCGCACTCTGACATGACATAATTATGAATTGTTAAAGATCGATGTTACCCTTAACATAATTATTTCAATTTGACACTTTATTCCCATTTAGTTACGGTACTGACCATACATTTTTTTCTCGGTCAAACCTCAGGTTGTCTGGAATAAATCGCCTGAAGTGATAGGACCTTTTGTTATTTTACTAGGTATATAATATCTTGTGTACTTTGGTATACAATAAAGAGTTTTCTGTTATTTTTATGGTGAAGGCCTCTTCTGCAAGAGACCATTCCCCAAGCAGTAGTGTGCAAACATTACTGAGTCCAACAGCGAAATTATGAGACTTTGGAACCGATGTCTCAGGTTGACGAGCGCAGTGCAGTACCGCGCAAAATTATGCAATACAAAGTTCTAGGTGGCCCTGTAACAGTTATGGGCAGGCGTAGCACTTACCATCAGGCTCGTCTCGTTACTAAGCAACATAAAAAAAGAAAGAAATTAACAACCATAAACACCCCCAAAACTTTGCTATAAACTCATGCAATTTGAAAAACAAACCGATTACTTACCATCAGTTTTTTACTTCCGCAACAATAATTCCATAAAATATAGTAATAAAATAACCAATGTTTTCGCTCGTTAAAATAATAAAAGAGTTGCTTAAGCGAAAAAATAACATAAGCATTTTTGTATCTAGCCCGCTGAGGGTTGTTTGGGTTAGGCAAAATATGCATTAGGCCGTGTTTATTTAGGACTATATTTGAGGTGACAAATTTTGCCCGTTTGGCGTCGACGCGATAACGCGGTTTTTTGTTTTATTACATTTTTCATGTGGCCAACAAGTACGCGTGTTGTTACAGTGACACCCCTGACAAGGTGTAGCGATTTTATGAAAAACCTCTAGTGAATTGTGACGAAAATGAGAATTGCCGTGGTTGAATATTCGAGTTTTGATTTTGAAACACCACAGAACAAAGAATACTGAAAAACTAGAACAAAACAAGTTTAACTATTAGTGTCAAAATGGGCGGTCTTATCGCTCAGAGTGATGATATTTAATATACATAGAAGACTTTTTATCACGTAAAAACTGCAGGGCGCTTTAAGAGCGATGCATTTCGTCGACTACGTCGTAAAGGGCGAACTTCATAAAAAGGTCAAAAATTTGTTGTTAACAAAAGTATCTAACACATGTGTTAACATCTGCATTGCAGATAATCATGCCTTATTTATGATCTGAATACAAAATACAAAAAAACTTCTGACGCCAAATGGGTCGTTACTACCAAAAATAGTGTTATTAAATATCGTAACATTGAAAAAAAAACGGCCATGTGCGAGTCGGACTCGCGCACGAAGGGTTCCGTACCATTATCAACAAAAACGGCAAAAAATCACGTTTGTTGTATGGGAGCCCCTTTAAATATTTATTTAATTTTGTTATTTTTTAGTATTTGTTGTTATAGCGGCAACAGAAATACATCACCTGTGAAAAATTCAACTGTCTAACTATCACGGTTCATAAGATATAGCCTGATGACAGACGGAGAGACAGATAGCGGAGTCTTAATAATAGGGTCCCGTTTAACCCTTTGGGTACGGAACCCTGAAAAAGGTTGCATTTGTGCGGAAAGAGGCTAGGTATTTGTGAATGCGCGGATTATGCATGTTAACGGATCATCCCGCTTTTGTGTGTGTTTCGGTTATTCTGGAATAGACTTTAAATAATTCATTCATACTATTGGCGGAGCTAGGAATTTTTACCAAATAACCGACCCTTTAGGCAATTTCGGTTATTTAGATGACATATTCTTCCAATCTTTTTTTTTTTAAACCGGCCAAGTGCGAGTCGTACTCGCGCACGAAGAGTTCCGTACTTTGTTGTATAGGAAACCCCCTATCATATCCTTAACTATGGTATATTATGAGATCATCATTGATCTTACCACAATAATTTATTACTTTTAACATAAAAAATATGTCAGAAAAAAATAAAAAAGGGAGTTTTAACAAATAATTATGTTTGTATGACTGTGTATAATTTTTGTAATATAAATATTTTTTTCTTTTCAGATTATCTCCTCATTTCAAACACGATGAAAAACAGTGACAAAACTAAATAAAGTCATGGATTTGAAACTACAGTGACAGTAAAAAAAGTGACAGTGACGTAAATCATGCATTTGTGACGAAGTGCCAAAAGAAACAATCGTAGTGCCAAAGCGACGGGAATAGTGAAGAAATCTCAGTGCCAAAGCAACGGATTTTAGTGCAAAATTGACAAACGAAGTGCCAAACTAGTGATGCGGTGTTAACCGTGACAATATGTGGAGGTGATTGTAAAACTAAGAACTGAGTAGGTATGTGTAGCGTTGTTATTGGAAATACAACAAAATGTTCGTTAACGTGAGGAACTTCGTAACTGCTTTATGTGGTAAGTTTGAATAACCAGTAAGCTTTATTAAAATACGTCTTCGGGACAGCAAGTTGTTCATTTACCAATCACATGTTTCATATGATTTTGCGGCTTTTAACCTTCTCACTATAAAACTATAGCATTGTTTCTGCTGACTCAGACACGGGCCTTAATTTTTCTTTTTTGATTATTTTTGTAGAAGTTTCACTTCTGTTATGTGTCCCAGCACACATTTCTTTTTTTTAGGAAGTAACTATTTATTGACACAACTTAAATAACAATACAAATAAATAAAAAAGAGAACTAACTAAAACTAAAACTTAAAAATCTAACAAAAGAGGGTGTCCATGAGGCGTGGTGCCAAGAACACTGGCTGCATTTCCACGTTTTTTAAATAAAAAAAGTTTTTTTTTTTTAATAAATATGAGGCTTACTAGAAACAAACAGCAGTTTAGTTAGAACAATTTAGCTTTATAATTTGTCTTCAAATACAAATCGAAACGCAGATTTCTATTTGCCAGCAGAACAAAAGTTCTGGGAACAAATGCGTATTTTTCAAACAATAGTCGTGTGTTACAAAACTTCTATTGTATGGCAATATTTATTGAACATGGGCGCAGTATACTATAGAATCAGTATGGACACTCACGCGGTGATTCATAATTTATAGTTCATACTGTAGCTGCAATGAAAAATGGTTTATAGTCAGCTAAAAATAAAATTCAAAGTTCAACGGAGGCTCTACACGTATTGCTATACTAGTAAAGTATTATTTTCATCTGTCATTTGAAAATCGAGTGTAGTTTGAGTTGAAGTTGCTACAAAGAGTTTTGGCGAGATTCGAAAATGTGGACTGTTGTTGAATATTTTTTTTTCCTTTTTATGCGTAACATTAAAGTTTTCATTACACGGCACGCGTGTGGGTAAATTATGTTAACTACAAAACGTGTCATTTCGTATTCTGTCCAAAACCACCCATGAAGTTTTATCAAAACATGCGTCACTATTGAATCGTGTCATTCACCGCCACTTGAAGGCACTACTGATTATCGGATTGACTGAGAGTCAACAGTTTGGCTTTATTTTAAACATAACATAGGTAAAACGTGATATATGGTAAACCTTGGCACTGGCTGAATGCACAAATAACCCGAAGCCGATCCATAAAAAAGTAACCAGCACGCCAAGCAATAACGACATTTTTTAATGCATTTTTTTTAATATTCATATAAAAAAGGTCTGGGTTATTGCGCGACTTTCCATACTGCTTTTATTGTACGGCTAGCCGTTAACAGAAGGGGTGCGTTCGCGCGAACGAATTTAGCTTAATTAAAATTTAAGGCAGGAAGTGTTCGCTCAGTGCTTTACAATTTGACTTACTAGCTCTTAAGTCAAGTGGCTATTGACTGGATGTTTTGTAGTTTTAAAACACTTAACAAAGGCAGTTTTTTTTTATATGATAGAGTGGCTAACAAGCTGACGGCCCGCCTGATGGTAAACGGTTACCGTCGCCTTTGGACATTCATTAATTCTATCGCACACTTGGACCCTTAGACCGGTTGAATAGTTTCATTGAACTTCTGGTCTTTTTTTTTTATTTGACTTATTGACGAGATGAGCTAGTCGTTCACCTGGTAGTAAGAAAAAAAACGGAGGAAAATTAATAAGCACTACGCCTGCCCATAACAGTTACAGTGCCGCCCAGAACTTTGCATTGCATAATCCTGCGCGGCACTGCACTGCGCTCGTCCTAAGACATCGGCTTTAAAGTCTCATAAGCCCAGTAGTATCGCTGGAAATAGTGCCCTTTAAACCGGAACACAGTAATGTTTGCACACTACTGCTTCGTGGATGAGTATCTGGCAAAGGTGTGGACTAACTAGTTGCCTAAACTTGATAGCCATGACATCTGTCAAATCAATTCACTAAAGCGAACGCAACAGTACTCTAATGTAGGCCAAACACCATGCTACCCATCGTCCAATCGGATTGACGCTTCCGATCGGATCAAGTAAAACTGACCGTGTGTGGGCGTGAATTGGCATGACAGTTATACTTGTGTGGTTAATTCATCCGGCAAGCAGTAGTGCGCAACCATTACTGTGTTTCAGTTTGAAGGGCACTGTTTCCAGCGGAATTACTGGGCATATGAGACTTTAGAGCCGATGTCTCAGGATGACGAGCGCAGTGCAGTGCCGCGCAGTAGTATGCAATGCAAAGTTCTAGGTGGCACTGTAACTGTTATAGGCAGGCGTAGCGCTTACCATCGGGTGAACGACTTGCTCGTCTCTTTACACAGTCAAAAAAAATAGTAGTAAGATTAGTCTAATAGTTACATGTCAAGCTACATGTAGTTACATGTCATGGTGACATGTTATGTTATGACTGCGGGTGGGCAAATTGGAAAACTCCAAACCCAAAGGGATGATGAATAAATAAATACTGGTATAAAAACAATTAAAAAGGGAAAATATCAAAGTAGGTTAAGTTAATTCCAAACGAAAAAATTTCCTCTTACTAAAATGAAACTTTGAATTCCCAAAAAGAAAACAAAAGTATTTATCCAGGACCATCTCCCAAATAAATAGACAACAAAGGGGTGTAGAAAAGAGGTGCTTTTATACAAAACGGGCCCCTGAGAGGGTCATTTCTCTTCTTTACGTAGGAGTTGATTAAACGTCAGGCTACGATTAATTAGAACAAGAAAAAATGTGTGATCAATTACGGACGATCAACGAAAATATAGAAATGAGCGATTGTTTTGGACGTTGCTTCGGCGGAGATAAAATATTGTGTTGTGGGAATGTGATTTTCGTATGAGTACCTAATTGGTGAATTTCAAGTGAGAAATTTGTGAGTTTCATGTGAGTTATTTGTGAGTTTCACGTGAGTAATTAGTGAGTTTCATAGAACAGAATAAAATAGAAAATGCATTTTTGTACACCAGTTCAGAAATACACAAGGTACATAAGGAATAGAACTTATTGAAATGAATATAGTACAATGGGCGGACTTATCGCCAAAAGCGAGCGAAGTGAGTAATTAATGAGATTATTTAATAATTTTGGTGGATAGCATAATTATGTAGCATATGTACGTAATTATGTCTCGCTTTTCGGTGATGGAAAACATGGTGAGGAAACCCACATACCTACCTGAGAATTACTTCAGAGGTATATGTATGTTATCCACTAATCCGGACCTGGCCCCCGTGGTGTATTATGGCCTAACCCTCCTCACAAAATAGTAGGAGACCCGTGCTCAGCAGTGGGACGATATGGGTTGATCATGATGATTTTAAAAGCAGGAGGATGGAAGTAAGTTTTGTATCAGTAATTATTACGTTTTTGTATAACTTACTTAGCACGTGTTTTCGGTAAACAATTACTATATCCAAGCCTTACATTTCACCGTTTTTGTAAGCTCAATAATCAAGATTATTCTTGTTTATTAAAGTAATTCAAAATTTTGCAGTCTTATACTTTTAAGGCATACTTAAATTAGTATAAAAAGAAAAGGCAAACATTTTTGTAACTCACTTTTTATAGTGGTACGCCAATCGAGTTTCATGCGAGTATCGTTCGACTATCACACCAATGGTAACTCTCAAACCGTTCATTGTCCTCGAACTAGGTTACATTAATACAAGGATTAGGGAAAGGATGATAAATAAGCTCTTATCGTTCGATGATCGAACGAGGATCGTGACCCGAGGGAAGTAGGGCGCGGTGATATGTCAAATTTTGACTGCGGAAGGTCGACTTGTCTACGAATCAGCTTTTCTATTTTACACAACGTTTGTGATACTTACCTTTTTAACCCCAGAGGGTCGCCACGTACTTATTCTTATTCCACGCAGTTCATTTTAAGGCCTTAAACTGAACGGCCAAGATTAGCACCACACACTCATAAATGACAAACGTGACGTGACATCACTCAAATATAGACTGCAGAGAATGAGAGAGAAAGAGAATGAGATGCAGCTATATAAACTCCCATAAATGCAAACAAATTGTTCCGATCTCTTTGGATAAATGTCTCTGGTCGACTTATGAACGCTGAGCGATATTGGTGGTCACAGTTAGCAGGGCAGTTCAGTTTAAGGCCTTTAACTGGATGGATTTAACCGTTCATGGTCAGGCCCCAGAACCAAAAAGTGGACGTTATTATGTTTCACGTGTGTGTCTGTGTATATTTGTGTATGTCTGTGAGATTGTAGCTCCAAATGAATGAACCGATTTTGTTTGAAATTGTTTTTTTTTTTAATGGTAACTTGATAAAGAGTGTTCTTAGAATGTTATTTTTTTGTTTAGGGGTTTTTTTTTATTTATACGTAGATACACGCAGTTACGCCTTTCTCCCATTGGGATAGGCAGAGACTACATGTTTCCACATGCTACGATCCCAGCGGGAAGCAGTACACCAACTCCCTGACACCCTCAATAGAGCGCGGTTGTACTGAGTTGTGAGCATGCTGGTTACCGCAGACAATCATTAGGCTTATTTATACAGCAGCGCATAGGGTCGCATTTGGCGGAGCAAAAATATGGCACATACGCCAAAATTAAAAGTCACAAAACTTCATCAAAATAATTAAAGCAATTCCAGACCTATCCAACAAAACCCTTCATAGCGAAACCCTGTGTAACATAAAACTGACCTATAGAACGTTACGACATGAAGGATTTCAATTGGTAAAAAGGATGCAAAATCCCCTCTCGTATCAAAAACCTTTAACTTCCAAAACCATAATTATTTTACCAACAAAGGGTTTATGAAACAGCCATACATATATAGTACCACGTTACCCGTTAATCTTTCCAGTTTCCACAGAGTAAAGGGCCCACAATTTTAATTACTAAACATAATTGGATACCCTTTTGCTAATCAAATGGCGCAGAAGACACAGTACTACAAACAGAATGGATACTCTACCCCCGCGATCCGCTTCCCCGCTCCTCTTCCCGCAATCTGGGGGGCAATCGGGAGGTCACTCAATATTACACGCCCAAGCGACAATAGACAAAGCGAGTTATTATGAGCCTTTATGTTCGCGGGTTGTCTTTTGCTTTGGTCGCGTAATATTTCTGAGTACTTACGCACGCATTTGGTGCGTTTACAAATGTCATTCATATTATGTGTTGTTAAATAAACTTTTTTATGGAGTGTCGGGGATGTGCAAATGGTTATTTTCGATGTTTCTCTAAGTTTATTTGTGATTGCGGTCAGGAATCAGCTCCAGACTTTTGGAGATGTTTTTAAAAGTTATTATCTACACACCTGAGAGTTTTTTCAGAGGTATATAATCCACCAATCCGGATGGTGCCCCCGTGGTGGACCATGGCCTAAATCTTGTGACGAAATTAAGGTGATACCGCCCTTCGTAGTGGGTTGAAAAAGAGCCAAGCAGTAGTGTGCAAACATAACTGTGTTCCGGTTTGAAGGGCACTATTTCCAACGAAATTACTGGGCATATGAAACTTTAGAGCCGATGTCTCAGGGCGACGAGCGCAGTGCAGTGCCGCTCAGTATTATGCAATGCAGGGTTCTAGGTGGTGCTGTGACTGTTATGGGCAGGCGTAGCGCTTACCATCAGGTGTACGACTTGCTCTTTTCGTCACACAGACAAATAAATAAATAATAATAAATAGTCTTTTGGATAATAATTAAGCAAAAGCGACAACACATTGATGTACAAAAATAGACTTTAAAATTTGATTAAATTAGGTGTTAATTATTTAGGCAACGGGCAACGCCTTCTTGGTCGTTAGGCAAATCGGGATTTTCAAATCAAGCCTCGACGAATTCCTATCCGCCTCAAATCTCCCGGATTCCAATTCTCCTCCAAAAGTACCCTCTAAATATTCAGTTAAAAAACAACGGATACGAAAGTCCGATAATAGGACTTTCAGTTTAACGGCACTAGAAATAAAAAGCTGAGAAGCGTTCAGTCGTTGAGGTGGATTTGGTCTTTATCCAACATAATTTCTATTTGGATGTCTCTGGGTGAAAAGCGCAGTTCAGTGCCGCGCAAAAGCATTATGCAATGCAAAATTCCGGGTGGCACTGTAACTGTTATGGGCAGGCGTAGCGCTTAGCATCAGGTGAAAGACCAGCTCGTTACGTAACACACAAAAAAAAACTAAATAACACACTTAAATAGATAGCCGAATTAAAAAGTAGAAAAATTATTAATTTTATACCTGAAACTGCTGGTCCGATTCTGAAAATTCTTTCATTAGTAGAAAACTACAATACTTCCGAGTAACCTTAACTAAGTTTCATCCCGGAAAAATGTAAATGTCCTGCGGGAAGACGAGAATTTCGTGGGAGAAAAGGTAATCTTTAGAATTACTGATCCGATACTAAAAACTCTTTCGCTACAAGTACACTATTTTCAAATGACATAGCCTATATGGTTTCCCGAGAAATCACCGAAATTCCGCGGGAAAATGAGTATAAAGTAGATACAGATAGTCAATACAATCGAAGTACTACCAGAAACGAGAAATCTACCAAAAATCCTCCATCCCAACTCCGATGGGATAAACTTCGTTTACCTTCCCCGTTCCCTAATTGGTTACCGAAGTATACCCATGTAACTGAGTTATACGTATTGCTTTTATTATTGACTACCTCTCAACACACTTTGACCGATAAATCTCGAAGTCTCGTTGTTTTGTTTTCTCGAAATGTTTTCTGTCATGTCAATATTTCGACTCTTTGACCTCTACTGTGGCACGAGACAGGCGGATTTTGTTTGATATTTTGACTTGACTCTGGCTGTATCGTGCAAATCGTCACTTTGGTATATATCAAGTTTGTTTTTTTTATTTTTTATAGTCAAAATGTCGAGTCTTCGTCAGTCAGATAGTCGAGGTCTGGTGAAGTCACAAGCAACGTCACGATTTGGCATAGTAATGGATTCTTTATGAAAGCTTCCTCAGTGTTTTCAAGAGAATACGAAATTACACGTTTTTGGGTTTATATCATTTGCTTACACACGTGTACGTTAAGGTGGTTCGTTTCTCTTATGGCGGGAATTTTAAATTTCAAACAGTTTTTTCGTTATTAGAGCTGGAGAAATACACTCTCGTTTATATTAGTGACCCGGTGTAGCTCTAAAAACGAAAAAACTTATAAAATTAAAAATTCCCGCCATAAAAGAATCGAACCACCTTAACAAACACCATACTAATATTGTGTCACCAATATTACAAATTATTACTAGGTGCTCTGACAAACACCGTCAGCCTTCCAATGAGAAGGGCGTGAGTTCAAATCCCAGTTTATGACTACGTTTGAGGAAAAACTGACACAGCTATCTAGCAACACTGATACTTAAACTAATTAACGTTTATTGCACTGCATTTCCCAGCGTTTGTGCGTTGTGATTTGTCTCAACACTCCACTAAAATAAAAATAAAGCGGTTTCCAAATCATTAAACCGTCAACTCAAAAATGACAAATAATTCCGAACTGTCAAACGCAGACATGATAAGAATACTTATTACACTTTAAAGTACTTTTAGGGATCCTTGGCGGTTTTAAAAAATCGTTTCGGCGACGAGGGATCGAGTTAACGGCTGGATTTTATACTTAAGAGGTTTTGAGATAAGCGTTTCGTTTTTTATATTTTTTTAGCAATTTAGTGACAAAAAGCACGTTAGGAGTATTAGGAGAATATTTTCAACACCTAATAAAATTTTAGGTGAATTTGTCACGCATTACGTCTATTGTGAGTTAGTGAGAAATAAAACTTTTCATTTTATTTATTTTTATTTTATATTTACCCGAGGTTTCCCACAGAAAATGAAAATTTTACGGGATATAAAGTATCCTATGTGTCACTCCAGACAATAAACTATATTATGACAATGTGTGCCAATTTCCATCCAAATTATTTCAGCTTTTTATTTTTTTATTTTTCTGAGGTACGAGACGAGCTATAAGGTGGTAAAGGTGGCTTTTACCTGGTGGTAAACGCTACCCCTGCCTATGACAGTTACAAGGCCACCTAGAACTTTGGCTTGCATAATCTTGCGTGGCACTGTACTACGCTCGTCACCCTGAAACTTCGATTCTAAAGTCTCATATGCCCAGTAATTTCGCTGGAAACTGTGCCCTTTAAACCGGAACACAGTATTGTTTTCACACAACTGCTTGGCGGATGAATATCTGGCAAAGATGTGGTACTTCCCCAGGCTCTGGCAGAAGAGGCCTCCCACTACAAAAAACTGATTTTCCGTGATTGTGTAACTAACATCCAAATATACATACTTTTATAATAATCATAATTATTAAAGTAGGATAAATAGTGTGATAGTGTGAAAATCCTGATGGTCTAAATAAAGCCTAAATACCCAAAAAAAAAATTATCCCAGTCTGAATATTCTCAGATTGTTATTTACCGGACTGCGCCAAAAGGAGAGATGTTTGAATTTATTAAGGCACAACGTGCCATCAAAGAATAATCAAATGAAACGTGGAGAAGCACCTTCCTTGCCGTTTTCATATAATATTTCCAGAGATGACATTTTACATTATAAAGTACATTTTTACGACACTGCAAAGCTTTAATTCTCGAGCTGGATATATTTTTAACATTTTCTTTATGGTTGTAATAAAATTGTAACCAAAGCCGTGAGTCACTTCTGAGGCGCCTCAGGTATTATAGGTATACTTAGCGGTTGCCTGTGGGTTTGCCTGTGGATATTCAACTATTTTTTTATCTGATTTTAAAGGCTAGCGTTTAACTGCTATAATTAAGGAAATCGTTTATTCATTGATGCCTTATTTTGATTATATACCTTTTTCAGACATTTTATTTTTACTGGAACATCTACAAGACATTCTTCTTACTTCCGTGAAAGTTTTATAAAAATGTGTTCAGTAATTTTTGCGTAATAGAGATGCCGACAGACAGACTGCTCGTTCGTTTATTTTAATTTACGTTTAAAAAAATGTTAATGAGATATTTGATATCACACAACAGGACCATTCTCTTATTTTATTATTATGTATGTGTTTAATTATAAAGTTAAAGTGATTAAGTAATTATTTTTTATGTTTCTGTTTAAGTCGTTGGTAATTATAATAAAATCTTATACTGATTTATGAGGTATTTCAAGTTTAATAAGCAGATAAGTTATTCAATAAAATTAAATCAAATTGTATTAATCTAATCTTCTTCTTAGAAAGAAAGAAAGAAAAAGGGGTTACATTTTTGTTATTTTTTTTTATTTGTGTTGATTTTTCATTCATTTTGTGCTTGCCTTGGGTTATTTTGGTCGAAAAATTGTGGTAACAGAGTTAACTAGTTAGGCTAGACTGCGAATAAGCAGTCGACACATTACCGAGTCGTGGCAGAGGAAATGACAATTTTTTTTCTTAAATTCATGTCATACCTAGATCATCATCATGAACAACCCATAACGTCCCACTGCTGGGCACGGGTCTCCTCTCATTTTCGTGAGGAGTATTAGGCCATAATCCACCACGGGGGCCGGATCCGGATTGGTGGATCACATACCTCTCCGAAATAATTCTCGGGTAGGTATGTGGGTTTCCTCACGATGTTTCCCTTCACCGAAAAGCGAGTGATAATTACGTACATATGTTTTACAAGAAACACATTGGTACGTGCCTGCACTGGGATTTGAACTCACGACCTTCTGCTTGGAAGGCGGACTTTCTCCCACTAGATATAGATACTTTCCTCAAACTGAGATTCTCGGTATCTCGGGAATCAAGAGCTTAGAGAACTTGAAAACATACAGGACCGATTTTTTTTTTTAATTAAAAATGTTATAAATTCTAAAATAGGACACTTTAATCTCTCATTATTATTATTATCGTGACTTTGTTTAAGTAAATATTAATTTTTGAACCTTTGCGATTATTAAATTTTATTTTTTTATAATTACTTACTATTTATTCAAGTTTTAAATGAATAAAATAATATGTTTATTTTTATTGTTTTTAGTTTGTTTTTTTGTTGTCTTTTAGTTTTCATTGATTATTTTCTTTTTTAAATTACCCGTCGCTTTTTCTTCAATGTCGCTTTTTTGTAAGAAGTATTTAAATGGTATATTGTCCATTAATGCCCAGGGCTTCGCCACCAAACTGTTGATCTTGGGTCCAATCAAGTTGGCCACCCCTGCTCTATAGTTATCAATATGTCAAAACACTTTATTTTTTCCTTAAAATGTTGTGCGCATCCACGTAAGCCCCTTTCAGCACACTTCGTCCTAAATCAATATCAGAGAAAAGTCGCCATAATTGACTTAGCAACTTCCCCTTTACTAAATACCCTCAACTTGACGCGTGGATTTTCCCAACTTTGTCGGGTATTTTTTGCGTTGGCATCCCAGAGGAAGTTTTTATTACCAGTGATACTCTTGTTTGTTGATTACTTTGTAATTCTGATTCGTATGGGTTTTAAACAAGCAAATCTACTTGTTTTGTGTTGTTGTTTTGTTTTGTGCGCTTTCCAACCAAATGACACCGGGTTCGATCCTCAGCTCAGCACCAGTAACTTTTCGTAAGTTACATGCGGATTTCCATCGTTTCGTACTTCGGAGGGCAAGTTCAGCCATCGTTTATCTATTGATAAGCAGTCGTTAAGCCACCTCAAAGGTCCTAAGGCGGCATGACAAACCTTAACACTGGAGGTTGGCAAACAAAAAGAGGCCTGGGTAACCACGTTCCTATTCCATGCAGTTCATTTTAAGGCCTTAACACTATACCGTCTAGCCACGGGTGCGGCTCTGCACACTCCATAGTGTTATCCCATACAACAAGCACTGCTGTGTTTTCCCGCACTCGCGGCAAGCTATGGAAAACACAACAGTTGCGTTTTCAGCACTGAAGGTGTTAAACTGAACGGCCTAGATTGGCACCACACACTTATAAATCACTTCATAGAACTGACGTTTGCACACGCGCCAAATGTATGAAAATATCTACTTAAAGACACTACGCGACCGAAACAAAAGACAACCCGCTAGTATGAAGGTTCATACTAACCGTTTGTCTATTGTCATTTGGGCGTGTAATATTGACCTCCTGATTGACCTCCGGATGCGGGTAGAGGTGCGGGGAAGCGGATCGCGGGGCGGAGAGTGTCCCTTCTGTGTGTTGTACTATAATTTCTTTTAAATAGCCACTCAAAGCTTCAAAAACGTCACCCCTTCGCCTACACTCGCCATTTTCCATACAAACATAAAGCAAGTTGGTTTTCATTTGCGTCGTCTCACGGACGATTACCTTTAATATGAAAAGGCACTCGAACGGCGGTTGGACCGCAACTAAGCGTTCTAAATTCAAATGTAATGAGCGGTTACCCGGGACCCGGTTCCTGATATCGATAGTTCCTACCCGATAGGCTAGGAGCTGGCGGTCGAGCCAATAAAGGTCTTTCAATGACAAGTTGAAAGTAGATGAAACTCAAAACTCGAATCATTTATTGTAAGTAGTTTAGAAATCAACGTTATGTCTCTGTATCTGTCAACTTGTGTCTTAAAAAATAAAATAATAGAGATGTCAATTGACAGTCGAAATTCATTAATTTATGATTATGAATTGAGTTTAAAAAAAGAAAATCTCCTCCCCTTGTGCTGGCTAATGGCTGAATCTTGCACAGGAACAGAAAACTCCATTAACTCTACCAGTGCTTTCGTAATACGCCCATCAGAGAAGATAGCACCGAGAAATATTATCATAATAAATGGGGCAGTTAATTAGTTGTGTCAATTTCAACATCAACAATCAATAATAAAAGTACGAATTCTATTTCACGAAGACCGTTTAGACCAGGATGTGGTAGTAATTTCGTACAGGAAGACAAACAAATGTTTCGTTTTAGGCGTTGTGACTAAAATATTTCAAACTTAACACGTAACAACAATTTATAATTGACTAAAGAAAATAACTATTTTATGTAAAAAAAAAAACAATAGCTCTCCTACTATAACCTATCTTTCCACTTCTCATAACTAACTTTTATATCCAGTGAAATAAGACTGAAATTTCTTTAGCACCGTCCCATTACATGTGTACGTAAGTTTCTAATATTTCTTACCCGTCAATAATTGTCAAGTTCCCAGTCGGTAATAAGGGAGTGTGTGTGTGTGTGCGTATTTACGATGGTATGCTCCGATTATATAAACAGTATGGGCACTTCAATGAAAATCTCGATAGTGGAGATAGTAAATGTAATGAAAAACACATTAAACCCGTTTATTACGCAACAGTAAAACCTAACCACGTACGAAAAAACATTTTTTTTTGATGATGCGCTTACTTTTTGTTTTTTTTTTTTGTATATGACTGAGTGACGACACGATCAAGTCGTACTCAAAATACATTAAAGTCATCACAAAATAATAAATTTTCACAGCTTCATTAGTTTCCAGCGAAATTACTGGGTAACGAAGCTATGTCAGATACCTTGGACACCACCAAAAAAAAAAACATCCTATGGCTTTTATTATCTCAAGCATAGTCCACAAGATCGACTAGCGAGGTTGTCTATTTGCTTCTAAATTATGTTTTGGCGAACAAAACAAATGAATAATGCCAACTTAGTATGGATTCATTTTGCTTCAGTTAAGCTTCCTTGCATTCAACAACCACCTGACCTCCCATACTGTCCAGTTATTGTAGTGTCGTCCTCCATTAACATGTGTGCGTGTTCCCTTATTAATTACAGGTTCTTGGTCCATGGCGGGTCGTTATCCGTTTTTTAAGACCTTATTAGTGAGGGGTTCCTCGAGATTCCCGCGAGATCGGGAATTAATGTTGTATTAAAATGCCATTGTATCTGGTAACGGGATTAGTTACTTGTTTACAAAATTAAATGTGGTTGACTAATTGGCTTTTGAGTAAATGGGTTAAACATGGACGAAAATTTAAGATAATTGTGTTTTTTTTAATTCCTGATACTTTAATTGATATTCTTTGAGCTGTTTCGTAGCCTATTTGAAATATACTTATAATATAATATTTTTTTTGTAGAAATTGTATAAAATTTTGAATATTTTAAATTATTAAAAGTTTTCTAAATCGGTTGAAAAATAACGGAGTCCAGAAATAACAAACTTGTTAAAAATCGGTTACTATAAATAAAAAAAAAAAAAACTTTTTTAGGTAAGCAAAAGTGAAGAAACAAGCCAAATTTACTACACACTACTAAAAAAAAAGAAAGAAACTACACAGTTAAAACATTAAAATTTCGCCATACAAAATTAAGATATCTGGCAAAATTTACCATTGCCTCCGTAATTTTATTTTATATCTTGGCAACATTCCATATAAGGAATGGCGAACGCTTCTCTAAACTCGGATATACTATGAAACAATTTACTTTTATATGTGCAATCTGAAAAATGTAATTGTCCAAGATATTACTCCTGGCTTCTGAGAAACTAATGAAATATCTCTGTCTTCTCTTCTCCATTTTTAATAAAGAACAAGAAGTTTGTACGTCCATCGCTTCTTACGAGTAAGACTAGTGTGCAGTGCGTTGCGGCTTGTGACCACTTTGCAGTCGATCATTCGGCTAATACTGTAAAGTCATGACATGACATAAGATCGTTATTTTTTTAATTTTGTAAAATTTATAAAAATATATAATAAAAAATAATTATGGTTCGTGTTACTTTTCTGCCAGTGTCAAGTATTAATAAATGTCACGTTTTAAATATTTTTTAAAGAGTAAAATTGTCGAGTCCTACTCAGTATATTTCAAAACCTATTTTGAAATCACAGACAGACACTTAAATTTTATTATTAGTTGGTATAGATACTGAATTCGATGTTATAACAGTTTATTGAACCTCGCATGATTCAAAGTATGGAAATGAGATTTTAAAAAAATCGATATTTTTTATAAGTAATCGATTTTATTTGATCCAGGCATCACCTGACCGATTTGTTGCAACGCTTTTTAATTAAAAATAATCGTTTGTTAGTTTATTAAGCTATGGGCATAGTGATATAAGAAACGCGTCTAGAGACAACCACATCAAACTTGCAATAAAAAACTAAAATAAAAAAAAAACAATACACTTTTTGTACCTTAAAAGCTTTCTATTAAAGCACACATTCCATCAATTACCCCAGAAAAGGACAAAAAACGGTTATTTACTTAGCATTCATTAACCAAAGCGTTTTACAGCTTTTCAGAGCCTAATAAGGGCTATGTAAAGTCGGCTTAACAATAAGACTGTCATGTGTGTTAATTTTCACGCACTCGACAAGTGTGCGGGGACTCTTAGTCAGGGAGCGTATATGGTGCTTATGGATTTTGGTTTAGGGCATAAGCGGCAGCGGGTGAAAGAGCGGAGCGAGTAGCGGGAAAAGGAGCTAATGGAAATGACTGTTCCTTAAAGTCTAATAAAGTGGTACCAACCGGTCTTTGATCTCAGAGTTTGTCCGGTAGCCGGAAGGCTTCTGACATGGCTTAACGGCTTAAAAGAGTTAGACAAGCAAGCGAGTCCGAAATAATTACACAATCGAAAGAATCGCATTTGGTGTAAAATTACAATCGAGTCTATAAACATTTCGCTTCACGACTGAACAATCGATACGTTTTCGATTGTTCCAAGTCGACATCATGGACGAGGAGTATAAGGCCGTAATCCACCACGGGGGCCCGGTCCAGATTGTTGGAAAACATATCAAAACAATTCTCTGGTAGGTATGGTTTGTCGCTCTGTTTTCTTTTACCGAAAAGACAGTGATAATTACGAAAAGTTATGTTGTAACAAATAACACTTTGCTACGTGCTAGCACTGGGATTCGAACTCACAATCCTCTCCTTGGTAGACGGACGTTCTCCCACCGGGCTACCACCAATAACAAACAAAACAAAAAGTAGTAAAGTAACAAAAAAATTTTTTTTCAACTGTTTTTCCTTTTTTACGCCTGCTCCGCTTATCGCTCCGCTCGTCGCTCTGCTCGTCACCACCGACATACATTAGGGTGCGTTCACCTCACGAGAGCGTGTCGCGTCTGTAGTGCCCACTCGACTCCCACTTGTTCAGTATTAGCAACCAATGTGCATCCTTTTGTTTCGGTTTTAGGGTTCCGTAGGTGATATTCGACTTTCAACGGTTCTGTAGATATTTAAAAAAAAATTATATTTGACTGTTTGATGAGACGAGCAAGTCGTTCACTTGATGGTTAGCTCTACGCCTACCCGTAACAGCTAAATTTAATTTTATTTGTCCAGAATCTGTTCCGCGTTATAACATTAATGGTAAGCCAATGGTAAATTAAATCGAGATATTAACATTACTTCATCATCGTCAACCCATAACGTCCCACTGCTGAGCACGGGTCTCTCCTCACTATCGTGAGGAGGGTTAGGCCATAATTCATTACGGGGGCCCAGCCCGGATTAGTGGATAACATGCCTACCTACGAAATAATTCTCGGGTAGGCATATGGGTTTCCTCACGATGTTTTCCTTCACCGAAAAGCGAGTGATAATTACGTACATATGTTTTACAGAAACACATTGGTACGTGCCCGCACTGGGATTTGAACTCACGACCTTCTGATTGGAAGGCGGACGTTCTCCCACTAGGCTACCACCGGTTAACATTACTTACAGAAGTGAAATGTCTAGATCGATCCGAAGGAACCTAGGAACAACTTTGAAGTCTAGATACCTATCCAGAGAACCGTAACGCAATAAACGTAATCACATTCCTTGTACGTAAGACTAACGATTGGATTCAACATTCCATGCTCTGTCGCTAATGACTACCGGCGCGACTGCCGCCATGTGTCGACAGACTTTTTTTTTATCTCGACGAGCAGGTCTTTCACCTGATGGTAAGCGCTACGCCTGCCCATAACCTTTACAGTGCAACCTAGATTGTTGTATTGGACAATACGCGGCATTGCACTGCGCTCGTGACCCTGAGACATCGGCTCTAAAGTCTCAAATGCCTTGTAATTTCGCTGGAAACAGTGCCCTTCAAACCGGAACACAGTAATGTTTGCACACTACTGCTTGGCTGATGAATATCCGGTAAAGGTGTGGTACTTCCCCAGGCGGTCTCTTGCAGAAGAGGCCTACCACTACAGAACGGACTACGAATAGCGATATACGAACACCGCATTAAATTTAATCAATAGAACGCGCTATGCAATGCTTCGTAAAAGATAACTAGGTTCTGTCCCAGACTTCATCAAAGTGAATAGACTATAACATAAATTCTTTCAAAGCCCTTTAGTAAATCGCACGTCCCCTTTAACGCTCTTAGTGGAGACGCTGGGAAAAATCGTTCCCTGCGTTCCCATTGGTGGGCCTTTACTGGGCCCGCTGGGAATATACCTTTTCTTAAAAAGAACATAAAATGTAGAATAGAATAGAATAGAAAAACTCTTTATTGTACACCAGAAACAAAATTAAACACAGTACAGAAGAATTACAATAGGTAAACAAGGGTAGTACAATGGGCGGTACATGTTTGTACATGTACATGTTTTAGAAAACAAACCCAAATCAAACTGTGCTGGAATCAAACCCAAAGCCTCACGCTTCGTTGAAATGTCACTATACACCAATAGCCACATGAAAATCGGTTCAGTACTTCATGTACATGTACATGTACATGTACATACTTAAGATAGGTACAAACAAGACCCCCAATAAATAATTGTTTTAAAAATGCTCTTCTCAAAATACTTTGCTCGTACTTTTAAACACACACGCGCACACACCCACGCACACACACACACACACACATTTAAAGTGAAGTGTGTTTTAAATGGATTTTTTTTTTTTTTTTTATATTTTATTATACACTCATGACGGTTCTAATCTGCGATAAGGTCCGAGTACTACATTCCTCTAGGTAGAGACACACAAACACACACACACACACACACGCGCAAACACGACACACACATTTAAAGTGAAGTGTGTTTTAAATGGATTTTTATTAAAAAAAAATATTTTTTTATTATACACTCATGACGCTTCTAATCTGCGACAATGTCCGAGTACTACATTCCTGTAGGTAGAGACGAGACGCAATTATTTTTTGCCACTCGACAAGTCGCGACAGACAATGTTGTTCCATAAATGACACTTCAAACATTGAATGCTTGAATTTATCACCACTGCAAAGCTGATGATGGTATTAAGTACAATTAATTATAACGACATTGCATCGAAAAAAAATGTCTATTTATATTAATGTGCAACAGAAGTTTAATAATTGTTATACCAGTTATATATCTGCAAATTGTATCATCAAATAACTTTTGTAAAGTTTCTTGGTGCTATCTTCTCTGACGGGCGTATTTCCGAAGCCCTGTTAGAGTTCATGGAGTTTCCTTTTCCTGTGCGAGATTCAGGCATGAGTCACCACTTGAAAGGGAAATGTCCTTTTTCAAACTCAAACCATAATAATAGCTCATAATCGATTATTTTTTTATTTTTCTCTATGTGTATGAGGCTTAAATATTCCTCTTGTTTCAGTACTGGTCTGCGCAGCTGGCTTCCAGCAGCAGTACTTCCGGATGGTGCCCAGGAGTCTGAGGGTTCAGGAAGGCCAGGAAGCAGTTCTGGAATGCGCAGTCGCTAACCTGGCCGGCCAAGTGCAGTGGGCAAAGGATGGGTTCGCGCTTGGTAAGTTATTAGTGGTTTTTACTCTATACATAAATTACTTTACTTTTAAACGCCTCTTAAAGTTAAGCAAGTCATGAAGGTTCTGCGCAGTTCAAAAATGAAATGCGTAATTCCAACTATATACATACCGTCACGCCTTTTTCCCGTTTGGATAGGCAGAGACTACATCTTGCCACATGCTACGATCCTGACAGACCTCTTTCGCTTCTTCCACTTTCATGAGTCCTTTCATACATGCTCGTCGGTTATAGGTATTTTAGACTTGGCCTTTCTTTAGTAAGTCCTGGATTTGATCGAAGTACGTTAATTTGAAGCGGTGGTAGCCTAGTGGAAGAACGTCCACCTTCCAATCAGAAGGTCGTGAGTTCAAATCCCAGTCCAGGCACGTACCAATGTGTTTCTGTAAAACATATGTACGTAATTATCACTCGCTTTTCGGTGAAGCAATCCCACGTGAGGAAACCCTAACCCGAGAATTATTTCGGAGATAGGTATGTTATCCACCAATCCGGACTAGGCCCCCGTGGTGGATTATGGCCTTTCCCTCCTCACGAAAGTGAGGAGAGACCCGTGCCCAGCAGTGGGACGTTATGGGTTAATGATGATGACGTTAATTTTACGTGATTTAATCTTAAAAGGCGTATATAAGTAGAGCTCCAATTAGCGTTTGACCACAATATTACCAGTAACCAATTTAGAAAATTCTTGTTTTATTTAAAAGGATATACCCGCAGATTGGTCTCATAGAAATTTCATTAAAATCGGTGTAGAAGTTTGGTTTTTATTAGTACATCCAATCGAAGTCAGTTTTTAATTTAACGAATGAGTGGTTTTACGTCTTTTTTATATATATGTAAAGGACCATACAATTAGATCTCGAAATCTATGTTCCTATTGTCGAAACATAGATAGGACGAAGAATTGTATTGGTCCCAATTCTCCATTCTCCATCGCTTCCAAATCCTCACTGCGCAGACGCCAGTGCGGCCACGAGTTCCGGTGAACAGAATACTCTAATTACTTTGTGGTGGAAGCCACGAGAGATCGCGATTTGAGATATAAGCGGTAACGTGTATCACATACCTGCCAGAGAATGATTTCGGAGGTTGGTACATTATCCGCCAATCCAGATCAGGAGGCATACCATGACATCTTATAGCAATTCAACTGAAAACCTAAACTGGATCCATTTTAGGTTGAAAATGGCAGCAACATAAAAAATAAGACGTCGCGGTACGATTATGCGACGCGGTTCAGTTTAGGTCGTCAATTGAATCGCTATTAGATTTCATGGTAGGCCTCCAGGCCTCCGTGGTGGGTTATATGCTACTCATCAAGAAAGTGGGGGGAGACCCGTGTTCAGCAGTGGGTGGATGATGATGAACTGGATGTATTTAACTGTTCATGCAGAGGCCCCAGGTGTGAAGCAGAGATGACACTCCGTTCACAACTGTCATTGTAATGACTTTATTTGTCATTGTCGACTGTTTTTTTTTTAATGTAAATTGCTTATTAACTTGACTTCTTGCGACCAGATTCATCGTTTCTTTTTCTTATTTATTATAATTAATCACAACACGCCAGTCGTTCATTACTTGCGCCATATTGCAAGCACAATCAGTAACACGGACACTAAACGGGGTCGCTTTAGGAATGGTAGACAGTCTGAACACCAGCCCCGAATAGAGCAAAGGTTGATAGATAGATCTACTGTTTTAGGAGACTTAAGTGTTTCACTTGTAAAAGTGCATTATTTTTGTCAACTGGCAATAAATTATTTGAGTTACTGTTAATCTACCTATTTAGAGAAATAAAATTGAATGGCGAATGGTGTTGCCAAGCATAAACTCGAGAACGGCTGGACCAATAAGGCTTTTGTTTCACAAATTATTCGTTGAAGTCCGAAGAAAGTTCTTATGAGATAAATTGGATAAGTAGCCGCGAAAATTAAAAAAAAAATGTGCTTTTTCTATATAATTTTTAGACAATCAGACAGCGGAATCTTAGTAATAGGGTCCCGTTATACCCTTTGGGTACGGAACCCTAAAAATATACCTGGTAACTCTAAAAAAAGATGTTTAAAAAAAACTAAAAAACACGCTTTAATAGCCAGCTGAACTAAAAAGTAGAAAAATATTTAATTTTGTGGTAAAAAACACCCTATGCGTGAAAGAGGTATCTACTCATCAAAATGGCGCCCAACATTTCGTAAATAGCTCATTCAATCCAGAAGCTTCTACTTAGCTTCTATACGCTTCTCAATATCCATTACATCGATTCCCTTTCCCGAGTCTGCAGTAGCAGCATATTCGATTCATCGTTTAGTTAAATTTTATACGCCGAGTGCGCGATGTCATTCTATTATTCGCAACGGAACGGAAGTTTTTTTTTAAGTGTATGGATAAATCATTATTAATGCGATTCTAGAAACGCGATAGTAATTTATGGATTATCGAGTGCTACACCCCGAACACTATAAAAAAGGTGAGACCCATAAAAAATATCTTTGTACCAAAAAAATACCGACTTTTTGTGGGCTATAGAACAAAAAAAATGTTTATTTATATTATTAATACTTTATTGCAAAGATTAAAAATCTAGTGCAAATGACTGAATTCACGCTGAGAGCATTTTCCACCAGTCAACCACCTATAGTGAAAGAAAGAGGGGCGTAGGCGTGCATCAATATACAATGCAAAAATTAGTGAGAAAAAAAAACAAATATGTGTTAATAACGTAAAACAAAAAGTTTCTATTTCTATAGTTTTTTTTTTTTTTTCTATAATTTTTTTTTTTATATCTTTTCAAACGTAAAAGAATTTTCAAAATCAGTCCGTAATTGACGAAGAAATCAGTGGACATACTAAAAAAACATCCAGTGGAACACATAACCTTCTCATTTTTTAAAGTCGGTTAGATATGAATACAAAGCATCGCGTGACAGACAAAGCTTTAATAAGTTATCGCTTTAATATTGTTAAGGCACTTCCACACGTCGACGTGTGACCAAGCAATTACTGATCGATAATACAGCATTATTTCACGGTTTTAATCGATTTCAACCGATTCTAGTGGTTAGGTTGATTGCTTAATAGGTTACCTAGTTGCTGGAATATCGTAGGTAAGAACTGTAATCGATGGCTTTGATTGAGTTAAAAATGAGGTTTGATAAAGCTGACAGCCAATACGTCTGGCGTAATGGTAAACGTGTTCAATTAACATTTTGTCCTTACGAAAACGTCTAATGAAGACATTTTGTAGTAGGAGGCCTCTTCTGCAAGAGACCGCCTGGGGAAGTACCACCTTTGCCGGATATTCACCCGCCAAGCAAGTAGTGTGCAAACATTACTGTGTTCCTGTTTGAAGGGCCTGCGAAATTACTGGGCATTCAACATTCTCGTCTTGTTACTAAGTAAATTTAAAAAAAAAGACGTGCGCAGTGCACTGCCGCGCAATTATATACAATGCAAAGTTCTGAGTGGCAGTGCTACTGTTTGGGCAGGCGTGACTATTGGGGAAACAGCTTGCTCGTCTCACTTTCACTGCTGAGCCGATTTTTGTCTAGCCTGCGGCTCTGCACACTTCATACTGTTTTTCCATACAACAAACACAACAGTTGTGTTTTCCCGCACTCGCGGCAAGTTATGAAAAACACGACAGTTGTGTTTTCAGCCGAGAATTTGTCCTAAAAGTATTGAAAAAGCATATCGTAAGCTGACCCCCCATTTTGTCTCTCCCCCAGGTTTCTCCTCAGTGATCCCTGGGTACCCCCGCTACACCATGTTCGGGGACCGTCGGAATGGAATATACAACCTGCGGATCACCAACGTGACCCTGGAAGACGATGCGGAGTACCAGTGCCAGGTGGGGCCGGCGCAGATGCACAAAGTCATCAGGGCGAACGCTTCTCTCACCGTCACATGTAAGTAACTTTTTTTTTTTAATTTAAGTTGTGTGACAAAACTTAAAAAAACTTTTTTGTTTCTCAGAGAAAATCATTTATTGTAGGCAACCATGAATGAAGTGAATTAACTTTGATTAAGGTATTTTACATAAGTCGATTTTAATGAAGTCTTTTATTTACTGCAACAATACTACTTTACTTCTGTAAAACAAATCTGGTATTATGAAAAAAAAAAAAAAAAATCTACGAAACTCCATCAGTTTCTCTTACCATTAAATTGAATATTCATTTATTTCGGGTGTCAAAACTCAGAATACAACATTTCCTAAACACTTAAGTAAAAACAAAATTAATATCCAACGTTGCCAAAAAATTACGTAAGTCCATTTTTTTGCAAACTCTTAACAAGTTCAGTGCTGAAACACAACTGTCGTGTTCTTCACAACTTGCCGCGAGTGCGGGAAAACACAATTGTGTTTGTTGCATGGGAAAACACTATGGAGCTTGCAGTCAGTGTTAAATTCAGCTTTTTCTGACAAGCCAATATCATAATATTTTCTCCGATTATGTAATTACCTGAACACAGAAACACAAGAGAAACTCAACAAGAAACTTCCACTCTTGTACCACAACCTGATTATTCTCTACTCACATAACTTCACCATTAAATCAGAAGCAGGATATTCATGCAACCAACTGTACTAAAACTTGAACGCTGTTAACCCTCCGACGCTCGGTGTTTTAAGTGAATCTCCTGTATATTAAAAATTAACGGTTACCTTACAAACGGGGTCACGTGTACCCCTAGTGAGTAGAGTGGGGTTGTGTGTGCTTTAGCCGGATTGAAAAATCGACGGAAAGGGCGTATTCAACCTTGTACTCACGGTGAACACTGACGTCGGTCATCCGTGGCTATCACAATGAAAACCGTGTGTGTATTTAGCAACGCAGTGATGCGTCCGCATGGTTTTCATAGCGATAGCTATAGATGATTGACGCATCTGTTCGCATCGACACTTTGCGATGTGGTCGTATTTCCATGGAAGTCGTTTTTTTTTTAAACATCTACTCACGAGACAAGGGACTTATGAAAGTGGAAGAAGCGAAAGAGGTCTGTTAGATTCGTAGCATGTGGAAAGATTTAGTATCTGCCTATGTATGAATGAAATGAGGTCCACGTTCGACTCTTGTGTACACCTTAACGTAAAAACAATACATAGTATAGTATATTCTGTTTTCAATGATGATACTATTGCATACATCTGTTAATCTTTCCACCAACCCTAGAATTAGGAGGTAGATATGCTATCCACCAATCGGAACCGGGCCTCCGTGGTGGATTATGTCCTAATTTTACTAACGAAAGTGAAGGATACCCGTGTTCAACAGTGGAACGATATGGTTTGATGTTAGTGATGATACATCTGTTTTAATAAGGTTATAATTTATGCCGGAGATTGGTTACCCTCCGGCCAAAAGATGCCGAATAGATTCGCATCACTACTAATAACTACCATTTAATCTGTTCCGTAACTCGTAGCGGGGATTTGATATCATTAAACAAACGTTAAAGGAGACTTTAAGTTCATATTGTGACTTTAATATGACTATTAAATGACTTTTACTTGACATTTGAGCGTGAAATGAAATTACATAATTATTGTGTTTGGATTACAAATTATATTTTGAAATGGCTTTAATATGAGGCATTTATTGCGGAAAATGCAGTGTTTGCGGGAAAAGGGGACTTTGGCGGGTAAAACTGGGCGCAGTTGGTAAGCACATTAAATAATCAAGTGGTTATTACAAAAGCTTGCGAGTCGCCACCTACAAGATAGGTAATATATTGAAATGTGAGAGGTCACCCATTCGTGCAACTTCGTGTGAGAGGCCCCCAACAAGTACGTACAAAAAAAAATACATTAGAAGACATTAGAAAAAAAAGCAACCGAATTATGTCATTGCAACAAACTATTCTTGACTTTAAATCTACGACAGTTAGGTTTAAAATTTCCTAACTTTCGGCAATAAATTATAGCAAAGACAATTGCCAATTTCATTCTACTGTTAGGTACTGGGGATCTGCATCCAAGAAGTTGTGAAAGAAATTTTGTCATTTCAAACGCACTTTGTCGCAAACTAAAACCTTCGTGGAATCAAACGGATGCATTTACAATAAAAAAAAAAAACAAAACTTTTTTTCTTCATTCGTTTTTTTAAGTAAAACTTCTTTACGCCCGCTTGACTTGGGGAGTAAACTGGTGAATGCGTTACGAAAAGTGTGATCGGGCGAGACGAATGGAAGTTGAGAGGGAGATATAAGTTAGTGAAGTTAGAAAGAGAGAGGGTTAAAGTTAGAGTTTTACTTCGATTGCGCGTAAAGATTACACGCACATAATTTTTTTTTTCTATTATAAATTTGAATGTAACATAGATGAAAAACACTTTCATCTAACTTTTTATCTTTACACTTTTATCTCAAAGTATGGATTAACTTGATCTCAAATCTGGTTCCAATTTGCGCCAAATCTTCAACAAAGATTCCAACTTTCCATATAAACATTTCAACGTGCTCAAGCTTATTTGGCATAACTTGGCATCGTTTGGCATAGCGGTTGGCAGGGGACAATATTTTTTATAGTGCGTTGGACGCTCCGAGTGGATTCGCACAGTTCTATGAGAAGTTAGACCAAATTGGTACCCGAAATAGCGCTTAGTGAGGCTTTTTAGGGTTCCGTACCCAAAGAGTAAAACGGGACCACATTACTAAGACTCCGCTGTCTGTCTGTTTGTCACCAGGCTGTATCTCATGAATCGTGATAGTTATTAGACAGTTGACATTTTCACTATAACAACAAATACTAATAAAAAGAATAAAATACATGATTATTTAAGTGGGCTCCCATACAAATATGTTTTTTTTTTTTTATTTTGTAGTTTTTGGTTGGTATTGTTAACGGCTACAGGTAGACCCTTAAATATTCAAAATATCTAGTTAACATAATATAATATACTTTAATATAAGTAGGGTAACTGGGTCAGCTACAGGAACGAACATAACTGTCCTTCTAATCACACATGGACGTGACCTACTGGCAACCATAAGATTAAAAAAAAAATAACGCTCTTGTCAGCCAGACACTGTACTTTTATACGACGAAGCCACTCATGATATTGGGCCAAAAACTTGCCACTTTCCCATTTAAAAGATTACACAACAAACCCATCCTTAACCACTCGCATTTATAACTCGAATAAATTCCGTCGAATCGAATTTGGGCTTACTATCGAATATGACCCCGCTATATGTAGGGTCTAAGAAATATCGGGCCCCAAGATTGCTTATTGGATTCGATACTGCGAATTTGAATAAAACGGCTCTCGTAAAATAGTCGCAGCCCTATTATTGTCGCTCGAATAGGGGTGGGCAGTTATCGATATTGTATCGATTATCAACTGGGGTTTTATAGTGGCGTTTATCGATATTGTCTAAGTTTATAGAGTTTTTTTGTTTTGTTGTTTATCGATAACTAGCTGCGCCCGCGGTTTTACCCGCAAGAGTATGATTCCACAGGGGCTGTTAATTTTTACGGAATAAAAAGAATCCTATGTGAAATTCCAGGTAATAACCTAAAATTCCTCTCTAATAGCCTTCAACGCGATTAATTTTACTTCAGTTATTTCAATTCAATGTTATTTGAAGTATTTCAAATGTAAAATAGAATAGAGCTTTTTAATAATAGATGTAAAATATGAACATCTGTATATTTTTCAGGATTCAAACAGAATTCCTAAGTCTAAATAATTGAAGCGTAATTTTATTTGTTATTAAATTAAACTACCTACGGCCACCCTCAAAAATAGCTTACAATTTCAAACTTAAATTCTCTATTTCACAAATAAAATGCGGTTGGGAAACTGAACATAGACACCCTCTTTTGTTAGATTTTTTTAGTTAGTTTTCTATGTAATTATTGTTGTTTAAGCTGTGTCAATAAATTGTATTAAAATTTGTTTATTAAACCACAGAAAACTGAATCATTGGAATTAGAAATGATTCAGATAATTCTGAGGTTGACTGTACTAAAATTAATACATAATAATTATAATAAATAACAAAAAAATGGCTGATATTAGTTGATCATATCAGATTTATTTTTATATAATCTCTATGTATAAAATACTTAAGTGTTCGACTTATAAAATAACATAATTTTTGCCTACTTGCAATAAATTAAGTTAGTTTTGAGTAAAAGTCAATTATGGACATAAAAAATTAAAACTTAAATAATGTATATTGTAAATATGTCAAAATGTCAACTTATCACATGCTCACTCGCATATCGTAAATTTTATCGACACCGCCCATCCCTATGACCTCGCCAGCTAACCCCTGGTTGCAATAAAGCGGGGTCCCTAGCGACCGACATATCTGACCCCTAACCCTATTCTAGGGTTAAAATGTAAAAATCTTTTACTTTTTCCACGGATTACAAGACTTTGTGCTTAGTTATATTGAAGGGATGGTGTTATGATTTTGTTTTTTGGGGTTTTCATGTGTGAAGAGGATTGGGATTATGATTAGGCTGCCGTGGTGCAGTGGGTGTGTGAGTCAGGTAATGGGTTCAATTACCAAACCGAGCAAAAATTTTGAAAAAGAAGGAAAAGTCACAAGTAAATTTATTGTGTTCAGTGTGACGTGACATTTCATGGTTATCGTGATTTAGGATACAAATAGACCAAATGTCTTCATAAATTGTAAAATGAATAAATTAAAGCGCCCTTTGTTCCATTTTTTTTAGAATAAAAACTCTTTTTGCTTCTCATGCTAGAAATGTGGGTCATTATAGCCCAGCGTAGCGGGACTAAAGAGTATTAATTACGCCTTAGGGATTGAAGAGTTTTTTTTTTTATTTTACTCATTATTATCGACAGAAAACAAATCCTTTTTAAAGATGTACCTGATACTAAATTTTCTTCTGTGGGTAAACACTCGGCTTTTCGATGTTCAATTTTTGAAATAATTTCTAACAAAAAAAAAACTTTTTGTATTTTTTAATTTTGAATAAAAATAATATGATCTTGTCATGGTTGCCGTCGGTCATGGTTTTTGGAACTTGTCTGATCATCGTTTACTTTCGATGCTGACTGTACTGCCTTGTGTACTATTTAAAAGTACAAAAGGCATTTAAACAATGGAACTTCTTAAATAACTTTTGTATGGGAGCCTCTTCTGCAAGGGACCGCCTGGGGATATACCACACCTTTGCCAGATATTCATCCGCCAAAGTAGTATGCAAACATTACTGTGTTCCGGTTTGAAAAGCACTGTTTCCAGCGACATTACTGGGCATATGAGACTTTAGAGCCGATGTCTCAGGGTGACGAGCGCAGTTCAGTGCCACACAAGATTATGCAATGCAAAGTTCTGGGTAGTACTGTAACTATTATGGGCTGGCGTGGCGCTTGCCATCAGATGGAACGACTTGCTCGTCTCGTCACTCAGTCAAATAATAAAAAAAACAATGGGCGAACTTATCGCACGGCTTACTATACTCAAAGCGATCTCTTCCAGTCGAAGGTTGGCGGTGTAACCAATCATACCTAAATCTGTACTAATATATAAAGCTGAAGAGTTTGTTTGTTTGTTTGAACGCTAGGATCTCAGGAACTACTGGAGGCCTACCATGACGTCTTATAGCGATTCAGTTCAGGACCTAAACTGGGCCGCGTCGCATAAGCGTACCGTGACATCTTATTTTTCATGTTGCTGCCATTTTCAACCTTAACCGGATCCATTTAAGATTGAAAATTTCAACAACCTAAATTGAGTCGCGAATAAGCCAATCTCAACCTAAACTGGATCCAGTTTAGGTTGAAAATGGCAGCAACATAAAAAATAAGACGTCACGGTACGATTATGCGACGCAGTTCAGTTTAGGTCTTCAATTGAATCGCTATAAGAGGTCATGGTATGCCTCCTGGTTGGAATTGTAAAATTATATTTGTGTTGAATATTCCATTTATTGAGGAAGGCTATATAACATCACGCTACGACCAATAAGAGCAGAGCATCAATGAACAATGTGGCAAAAACGGGGAAAATGTATTGCTTTTAAGAGAGTAATTGCGGGAAAACTTGAATTATGCGGGTGAAACCGCAGGGCGCAGCTAGTACAATATACTTAGCTTCGTTTCGAAGACAACGAAGATGGCAAGTCAACAATCACAGAGATCGAAAGTCAATATTGCAAAGTATACGGTCATGTTCTCAAGTTTTATTATGGCAGTCGTATTTTTTATGTCTTTCTCGTGAAGATAATGCTATAATAGCATACCCCGGACGCGCTCGCGTGTTTTTTAATCCACTTTTGAATTATTTTATGTTAATTACTAGCTGTACCCTGCCACGCTTCGCTGGGACTCATTCGCACATTTGCTGATATGTCACTGATGAAAAAAATAGATAAAAACAATCCTTGATGCGGATTATATATCATGCTAAAATTTCAGCTCGATCGGTGCAGAATTTTTTGACTTTTTGAAGCGTACACAAACCAACATAACATTTTATATATATATAGATAAATAGATTAACACGTATGTTTTGTATGCTTCATACGTATGTTAGTATGTAACGGAAACTTTGAACATGATTTTGAGCCCCTTCAAAATGTCGTATTAAATCGAAATTTTGCACACTTATCAAGGACTAATGACAATACAATAATAAACAAATAAATATATCATCATCATTATCAACCCATAACGTCCCACTGCTGGGCACGGGTCTCCCCTCACTTTCCTGAGGAGGGTTAGGCCATAGTCCACCACGGGGGCCCAGTCCGGATTGGTGGATAACATACCTACCTCCGAAATAATTCTCGGGTAGGTATGTGGATAAAGATAGATATAATATAGATAGATATAATTAATTCAAGTAGATTATAAGTTACGATACAAAAACAAAAAATTGTAAGAAGTAATCTCCGGAACTATTAATCCGGTTCAGAGAATTCTTTCACTAATAGCTACATTATCCTTATAGGCTCTGTTTTAACCCGGAAACGGAGAGTTCCTGTGGGAAAACGGGAAATCGCGGCGAAACCGCAGGCGCACTGGCAGCACTTTTTTCAAGGTTCAAAAAAAGAAAGAAGGAAAGAAAATTAATTTAAATTGCAATACTAAAAAATCAATACAAGATAACAAAAAAAACAATTGGAAAGTTCTCACAAAATGGGCCCCAACTCAGCATAATAACAATTAAAAAATAGACACACACACACAAAACACAAACACACTTCAATTTATTGAAATAATCTGTTTGGAAACAAGAATCTGTTTCGGTAATGTCATAAAAAGTGCACTCAAAAAATTGTTAAAGACAACCAATTTCAGGATTTATAAAAAGAAAAAGTCCGAGAGCATAATGCATGATTAAGACTGGAAATAGTAAAAAAAAAAACAGTACGGAACAGCTGCGGTACACATTTATGACCTTGAGTCAGACATAACCTCAGATCTTTCTATATGTAAAGACAGCGCATATTTTTATGTCTTTCTTACTCGGAAAATATATTATATTTTTGGTACAATGATGTCGGTTGCCAGTAAGATATAATACGGCTCCCTCTAAGGGTCGTAAATTATATAATAACAGGGTAGTTATATGCGACGTTCAATTTACTTGGGATTCACTGTTTTTTTAATGCCCCGCTTTTTGTCCGCCGTCTAGCTTATTTGGGTCAAATACTCAGTGTATGGAATGGAAACTGACAGCCAGATTGCTTTATCAAAACACTAGCTGTCACCCGTGACTTTGATCACTTTTTGCGTTATATAACAGTACTAGCTGTGCCCAGCGGTTTCACCCGCGTAGTTCCTGTTCGCGCAGGAATATGGGGATAAAATATAGCCTATGTTACTCGCTGTCAATGTAGCTTTCCATTAGAGAAATATTTTTTTAAATTGGTGCAGTGGTTAAGCCGAAACTTTACATATTCCTATACATACTTTCACCCCCTATATTTATTTTACCCCTCAAGGGTAAAGTTTTACAAACTTTGAATGCCAAATTTATTTATATCTAATCAAAAGCCTAAAAAATTAATTTCAAGCTTCTAGCTTCAAAAATGACGATACTTCCATACAAACTTTCATCCCCTATTTCAAACCCTTACAATGCATTTTTTGCGATAAAAAGCCTATGTCCTTCCCTAGGCTCTAGACTATTTCTGTACCAAATTTCATTTCAATCGGTTCAGTAGTTCAGGCGTGAAAGAGCAACAGACAGAGTTACTTTCGCATTTATAATATAAGTAAGGATTACATAGAGAACGGACACTCCACCTCGCGCAAACGGCATCCCTGGGGGGTTACGACGTACATATTCTTATTCCACGCAGTTCATTGTAAGGCCTTAAACTGAACGGCCTAGATTGGCACCACACACTCATAAATGACAAACGTGACGTGACGTCACTCAAAAATAGACTGAAGAGAATGAGAGAGAAAGAAAATGAGATGGTGCTATATAAACTCCCATAAATGCAAACAAATTGTTCCAATCTCTTTGGATAAATGTCTCTGGTCGACTTATGAACGCTGAGCGATATTGGCGGTGATAGTTAGCAGGGCAGTTCAGTTTAAGGCCTTAAACTGGATGGATTTAACTGTTTGTGGTGAGGCCCCCGCACCTCTACCCGCAATCGCCGGGACAATTGGCGGGTCAGTCGATACTACACGCCCAAATGTAATAGACAAACTGGTTAGTATGAACCTTCATACTAGCGGGTTGTCTTTGTTTTGGTCGCGTAGTACCTTTGTGTAGACATACAAACGTCATTTATATGTGTGAGTTGTCAAAACACTTTGATTGTGTATGTATGATGGTAAAATGATAAGATATAAAATCGAATTTGTATCACACCCCAAGACAGTAAAATACAAAAGCATAGCATAACTAAAGGCACAATGGGTAGCTTTATTGCAAAACAGCTATCTATTCCAGACAACCTTGGTATGGAGACAAACAAAAGAACACAGTATTTCATCGTTTTTGATAGTGCTGTATCAGAAACTTTCACACAAATGCCAAAAACAAATATTTCAACTAAAATAGCGTATTCTAGTGACAAGCCTTATATACAGAATTATGCGCTTACCATCAGGTAAACAACCTGCTCACGTTCTCATTCAGTAAGATACAAAAATATGGGTCACAACCCTAATAAATATCTAAGTAAACGTTATTCACAATTGTACCCCTTAAAGAGGTTCCTCCCTTGTACCATCCCTCAGGCATTACTATGCAAAACCCTATAAGGGTATTATAACAATAAATTATATTGAAAGCCAGGTTATCAATATCTTTTTACCTAGTTATCAATAACTAGCGATGGGCGGAAACGAGATGTTTTAGTCGATTGTTTCGATTCTTAAAACATCTCGATAGTACTCGATGTTTTTCTCTCCAAATCGAATTAAACATTTCGGCTTGGCCAACCAGGGAGGTAACCACGTACCTACTTATTCTTATTCCATGCAGTTCATTTTAAGGCTTTAAACTGGACCGACTAGATTGGCACCACACACTCATAAATGACAAACGTGACGTGACGTCACTCAAAAATAGACTGCAGAGAATGAGAGAGAAAGAGAATGAGATGGAGCTATATAAACGTCCATAAATGCAAACAAATTGTTACGATCTCTTTGGATAAATGTCTCTGGTTGACTTATGAACGCTGAGCGAAATTGGTGGTGACAGTTAGCAGGGCAGTTCAGTTTAAGGCCTTAAACTGAATGGATTTTACTGTTCGTGGTGAGGCCCCTGAGTGATTCTACAATCGTAGGAAGTCCTTGTGAGTCACTCAACTTGGAACAATCGATATACGTCTCGATAGCAGCACAGTCGGCGAGCGAGATGTTTGTCGACTCGATTGTAATTTTTGCCCGAATGCGACTCATTCGATTGTCGAAACCTCTCGACAAGAATTTTGCAACGAATCGCTTGTATATCTTTTTATCGAGGCCCTAGTCCTATCAATGTATTAGAATGGTTTTGACGCAGTATAATATGATAAAGCAGTAGCATTATTTCTTTTATACACACAGATTAATTTATCGCACAGTGGTGTGCCACCGTTTCATGGCGGACATCACTGGACATTCCACCTCTTCTCATAAACCGATTTGCTTTTCCATTTATTATGCGTACCGCAAAGGAGTGGGACCAGTGGAACACCTTGTCCAAGTTTTGTGTCTTTTTTTTATTTGACTGAGTGATAAGACGAGCAAGTCGTTCGCCTGATGGTGAGCGCCACGCTTGCGCATAACAGTCTCAGCACCACCCAGGACCCTGCATTGCATAATCCTGCGCGGCACCGCACTGCGCTCGTCACCCTGAGACATCGGCTCTAAAGTCTCATCATGCTCAGTAATTTTGCTGGAAGCAGTGCCCTTGAAACCGGAACACAGTAATGTTTGCACACTACTGCTTGGCGGAGGAATATCTGGCAAAGGTGTGGTACTTCCCCAAGCGGTCTCATGCAGAAGAGGCCTCCCACTACCACCCCCTTTCCTTGTCCAAGTCCCTGACAGTTATAATGTCGAAGTTTTCAAGCCACATCGTCGACCGCAGTCACTGAAAATGTGACGTAGATTTTGTATTTTTTCCGCAAACTTTTCTCTCTGAATTATGAACCATTACGTTTCGGCAAAAGTGCACGAGAATAGGCAAATACGAACATAAAATACGTTTCATTTCGCGTCTCCGCTAAACCGCGCAGGAATTTCCAGTAAAGCATCCACGACTTTACTGAATCGTGACGTCATCGGCGACTTGATTAAACTATTACCTATTCTACTAACTAGACTGAGACATGGTTGCTAAGCCAAAATTTAATAAAAAAAAAGTGATATCAGACCTATTGTTAGAGATTTACGAAATATTTCAAGATGAAAACCCGAGTATAAAACGATTAACAGAAATAAAAATGATGATAAAAACGAAGAATCCTTAAACAACCCACAAAGCCACAGAAACATCAGCAGTAACCACAGTATAACGAATCTTGCATAAAATGATAATAATACATCCTTTGAACATGACATACTGCTTATACATTTAACATGTGGTGCTCAGAAAACATAACTTTTCCCGGAATCTTGCAAATTTTATGTCCTAGTGAGATTGTGCTAGAGAGAGACGGCAATACGCTCATTGTTATGGATTATTTGCAGGTGCCTGTTTTATCGCGGTAGGATTTTTACGGGAAGTTTAGGGTACCCTCTTTTTAAGTTACGATTTATCTATAGCTGGCAAGTTCTTTGAATAATGTGGAGGTACAAGATACAATATATTGCTTTTTTTATTTGACTGAGTTACGAGACAAGCATGTCGCTCATGTGATGGTAAACGATACGCGTGCCCATAACAGTTGCAGTGTCACCCAGAACTTTGCATTGATCTTTGATCAGACTTTTAGAATGATAAAGGTAAAATCATATTTTAGGAAGATGTTTTTGTTTAATCCTCTTTAATTTTAATAGAATTGTGTTTAACAGTAACTAAATTATTGGAAAAAAATCGAAGAGGGTTTGAAAACAAAACTGGCTACTGAACCAAATTTCATGAAATTTAATAAAGACCATCAGCTTTTGTAATTAAAAAATGAATCACCAAAATCGTTTCACCCAGTCGAAAGTTCTGAGGTAACAAACATAAAAAAAATACTGTCGAATTGAGAATCTCCTCATTTTCTGAAGTTGATTAAAAATGAATAGTACGAATCGGTTCCAGAAAATTTAATATGAGACACAAGACACATAAAAATGGTAAAGTAATTCTTCGCAAAGTTGGTGCAATATGTTATTTTCCATTTAAAATAGGATTGATTGAATTCAAAGATATCAATATAAGAATATTATCACATCTAGAAACGAGTGAAATCGAAAATTGTTTTTCTCCGACACCATAACCCCAAATATTTCTCGGATTTTATTCCAACTTTTCTTTCAAAAACAAAGATTTCCTTTGTCTCCATTTGAAGTCGCATCTAAAATTCCGCATTTCCGCTATACGGGGTGATTTCCGCAATATCAACAATACAGGGTGCTCAAACTTTTTATATTCCCTCGTTGTTTCAGCGAACTGGCGAATGAGGTCTCAAGATTTTATATGACTTTTAAAGTAGTTTTGGTTTTTACATATTTTCAGTTTAAGTTTAGCATATAGTTTTTTTTGAGTGTGCCGATGTTTTCTCATGCATTGGAGTTTGCTTGTTTTCTTAGATTTGTTTTAAAGGGAATTGTTGTTGTTTGGTTCGATTTTTATAGCATTTTCATGATATTTGTGATTATTGGGCTGAGAAAAAGAAAAACAACAGTTTTGAAAACATTACAATTTTTTTTTCCTATATCAAAATTATCGCTTAGTTCTGGACGTGATAGTGCCATGTACAGATAGATAAACGTGTCTGTGTGCGAGTCGTGATGGAGATGGTGAGCTTACGTATGCAAGATCGATGCGTATGCACACGTAATACCAAGAATAGGCTAGCGGACGTGATGTAGAATATATTTTGCGTTATGGAATAATACTTCTCAGTTTAGTATCAGTATCTTCTTAATCATAGATTATAGAATAAAAAACTGTTTATATAATCTGAATTATCAGATAAGCCCATTTGTTAATATCTGTGATCAATCAAATAGTAAAAAAGGCAACTTTCGTAATAGTTTCCTCGTCTGTCCGCAATTCCGCCTCCGTCCCTTTTAGGAAGTTAATACTTCAATATGCACAAACACGTATCTGTCAAACGCAAACTCCAGATAAAACAAGCATAAAGAAAATCGTCCGTAACTCCCTAAATTCCGATTCCCCTTTCTAACAGGTTAATTTCCAAAGTTTTCTTCACGAATAAACTCGCAGGCAAACTTTTCATGTTCCTCCCATTGAGACATAAAAGCAGAGCTTTCTTTTTAACGTTAAAAACTTTAACAAAACGCACCCCATCCTTGTTGCGAAACTTTGAAAGAGTGGGCTCAAAGAGCTTCCCTGCGAGACACCGCTATACATTTTCTGCTTATACGGGAGTGGGATGCCTTAAGTCAGTTTAAATTGTCGTAGATTCAATGCTTTGTTGAAACGAAGTCGTGGGGAAGATTTAGTTTAGCCTTTTTATCTCTCTACTGTAGTTTTATAATGATCCACCCTGTTGAAAGCGCGATTTGTTTCTGTTGCCAAACAAATTGTTACCAATTTATCTCAATTTGAAGCTGTACTTCTCTTTATTTTTTTATAGGCTAGACCGCAGTCTCACCTGGTTTTAAGTGTCAATTAGGCAATCACACTTAGCCTAGAATAGGACTGACTCTTACAGACTACAACTTTGGGAACACCCTGAGACAGGCTTGGCGATAAAAAAGTAAAGTTAACGAACATATTTTTAATTTTATTAATATTTAAATTTTACTGTACTGTGTTTATTTTTGTTTCTGGTGTACAATAAAGAGTTTTCTATTCTATTCTATTTAGGCTCTATTCTATTTATTAATTTAAAAAAATGTATTGGCAAATTTTTCAACAAAGCCCCAGATGGCACTAGAAGCAGGTGACTGAATTTTCATAAAGAGATTTTTTAAAGAATGAGGACACTGGCTACGAATCTCCGAAGTGAATCTGATCGATTTTCTTGACTCAATAAAATTAAATATTCCTAACCTTTGCCTTATGGCAGAGCTCGGAGGTTTCCGGAGAGACTTCCTCCCGCAATAAAAATAGGGCTGCCTACGATCTACGCCAGCAGTATATAGCGAGGGGTGGTTTGGGGGCTGAAACCTACGGAAATGGACCTCCACCGAAAAAACAAAAAAAAATAAAAAATCTTGTTTTTTTTCTGGATTGACACCTTTTTCAAACTGGATTCCTTGGTAGATAATGGCCTAATCCTCCTCATAAAAGTGAGGTGAGACCCGTGCTCAGCAGGTTGTGATGATGATGAGTTATAAACTTTTTTTAAGTAGACTTACATCCAACATGTCTGAAGCGTTCCTCAAAGTTAAGAACTAGAATTACCGAACATAAGTCAAGAAGCACTAATTTATAAATTAACCTTATTAATTAGGAATTCCGAGCGAAAAGCATCGCACAAAGAACCGTCTACCCAATAATAATCCTTGGCCTATCGTTAAGGATCCAAGATTTTCTTTTCATTAGCACCTCTATGTTGCACGATACAGTATTAAAGCTCTGCTGAAATGGCCAAACTCGATACACACACTAGTGCGTTTTTGGTTAGATAGGTGGTTAGGTTAGCCGGACCTTACATTTTGGAAAAAGACCATGAGGCCTTGATTACGATTGCTCAAAAAAATTTGCTAAGAGCATAAGCGAATTTGTATCTTTCGCATAACCTGTTCAGAAAAAATAAACAGCATCAAATTATTGTGTTAAATGAAGTCTAAAGGTCGAGTCCTAGTCAGCTGGAAGTCAGTCAAGCCCTCAATAAGTCAAAAAAATGTTTCCAACGTGTCAGAGCTAAGAGCACTTATCGTAACAGCCACGCTACAGCACGTGCTAATGTGAAGGTTATTTCAAAGTCCTTTGGATCAATTTTTGCACGGACTCCTATCGAGCTGCTGGCGTGGTGTCTTATCCTACGGTTTCCTGGTACCTTAGATACTGCGCACAATATTATGCTCCGTCTATATTTCACCAAGATTAGTACTCTAGTTCTCGGCCTTGTATTACGGTATATTTCATGTTGTTTTCTTTATTGTGTATCTCGGTGATACCAGTGTTTGGGGATTCTACTGAAAGGGGATTATGGAGGGCTTTGTTATCTTTGAATGAAAATCTAGGGGGATAATAATAATTATACCTAATAAAGATAATAATATTGCAAACTTCATCCAAATTAACTTTCATCCATCGGTCATTGTGATTGTGTTCTTTATTTTGATTTTCGTCATTCTGTGCTTCAGAGAGTTCTCGTAAAGCCATTGATGCAGGTTGCTATCGATTGGCTGCAGTTGTTAAGCCATGTCTTAAGCCTATAGTGGCCTAACAAACTGCCACCAGGGCCAGCGCTACCTCATTCGACAAACAAAACATTAAAACCACCAGCCATATTGCTCAAGCGATTTCTTTCAGACAACCCATACATTCAGATCAGACGAAAACCGAAGTTAATAAACAAGAAGCAATCATTATTGTCAAAACAAAACTGAACAAAACAGAGTCTTAATTATTGCTCCATAGATATTATGTCGAAATGGGAAAGTATGTTACTTGGAAACCAATTACATATTATTGACTGGCTTACAAAAATCTGTGGTAAAAATGTAAACTGTGAACCTAGAATTCTATTTTTTGCAGCAATTTTTTTTCTTTTGTTTCTTATACTTATTGAAACTTTTGATGGATGAGTATATACTAATGAATTTCCAGGGTTTAAACCCATTTTTTAAATATTCAATATTTGCACCCATTTTTTAAATATTGCAGCGAAAGAACTAACCAGTTAGACTACGATGACATAGATAGCTCTAGCTTAAGTAAACTATTTAATGACACCTCTATAAATTTCGACAAAGTGGCGGCATTTTTGAGACATATAAAAAAGTCTCACAATCGATATAATGTCGACGATGCGAGAATTGGGAACCTGGACTGTACAAAACAAACATATCACACCAAACCCGCTCATAATGATAACAAGATAGTAAATTCCGAGAAACGCTGTGGATGTGTCGCGAATATACGATATATTAGTCGGGGTGTCGACCCTTATTTGGGGGTAGAACAAAGATGCTTGTAATAAGGAAGGGTTGAAAGGAATATGATTGTGACAAGGTTTATGCAAAATGTAATAAGATCTTGTTTACATATTTAGCTTCTTGTTCGCGCTGATGCATCGAGCACCACAGGAGCGTGAACCAATCACCGCGCCGACACATGACGTGATAAGCGATCGCGACATACGCCCGTTCGCCAATTGGTTAATTTTATATTCATTGCATTTCACTTAGAAAAATTTCACGCTCATTGAAGCTACGCTTTCTTCTTTTATTTCTATAATCTCCAATCTTTCAAGAAAGAACACAAACACTTCAACACTTCTTCATGGTGTTCGAACAATTTTATTTTTTACGATCATTTCCGTAGATCCTGACTTCGAACTCTGTATATCTGGAACTGCAAGGACCATTGAGAGGGTACTAACTTGATTATTATTATTATTATTTTGAATTTTTATTTTATTGTATTGTATTTCTGTTTTTATTTTTATTTTATTGTGATTTTTGTATGCAGAATTATGGGCTAAATTGCCTGAAATAAATGAATTTTAATTTTAATTGTCCTAAATACATTCGGATTCAGAACAAATACCTGTCATTCTTGACTGTGAGAAATTCTTTCAATTGGAGTCTATCTTTTTTTACTGAGTAACAAGATGAGCAAATCGATAACTTGATGGACCATGTACTTTGGCGCGGCACTGCACTGCATTTGTCGAGACATTGGTTCTCAAGTCTCATATGTCAAATAATTTGAAACTGAAAACTGGAGTCTCAGCTATTTCTCATAAAGTACGATTTTGTTCATACGTTCCCACAATTGCTTCCACAAATCAAGGAAGTTTTACTAAAATAAATGGAATCCATACTGAATTGACAACACGTCAATAGTTGTTCACTTGTTTTGTTAACCAAACCGCGATATAATTTAGCAAACAGACAACCCTAATGACAACCTGACCAATGTATCTTGTTGACCATACTTGATATAATAAAAGCCACGAGAAGTTTTTTGTTGCACTCACTCTCGTGTAGCTGTATGACTAAATGTGAATAAGAGAGCTGTGAGACAGCTGTTGCCTTAAATATTCCTTCTATGGCTTTAGTAATAGTTCTGTGCCAGAAAACGTCATAAGTAAACCATTGCTTCATCTTTACAGAATAAATAGCAGTTCACGGCATCGTTACCAAATATATGGACTTCCCATACCATTACTACCTACCTATACCAATATCATTTATGGGATATAAATGTTATGAATGTTGCCATATCTTGCTAAACATTAATCTTGTACGGTTGCTGACTTGTGGAAAACATTTTTGCAATATATAGCTTTTTAAGATAGAAATCGCTATTTCTGTTATGAGAATGATTCTTATGCTTGGACTCTTGTTAAGCTATTTTGTGGATAAACTTAGATTCAGTCGATAATTTGCGAAATTTTATATTAACCTAACTCATATTATAAATGTGAAAGTTCGTGAGGATGGACGGATGGATGTTTGTCACTCTTTCACGTAAAAACTACTGAACGGAATTTGGTGAAATTTGGCGCACAGATAGTTTATTAGCTGGATTAACAATTAGAATACTTTTTATCCAGGAAACATGTCTGATTTCTGTGGGATATTAATCATTGCAGGTGAAACCGTGGGACGCAGCTACTAAGAATATATTTATGCAGGTACTCGTAAACATGATATCTATGGAATTTAAAAAAATAATAATTACAGATTACTTTTTTTTTATAAAAGACGTAGTGCCATACTAAAAGCTGTACAAAATGAAACCTAACACCATCAAATTACCATTCACTGGGGAATTCAGCTCTGTATCTTCCGTCTCTACCATGAAATCAGCTCATTGTCACCATCACAATATTGTATTGGCATCGAATCTTGACAATCGTGCGAAATTTCAACTCAATTGACATTAGGAACCGACTCAAAATTAACTTGCAATATTTGAACTAAACACACTGAATGTGGAAATATACATGTAATATTAGTATGTACCCATTATACACAGTATGTTATAATTATGAATACCTACTGTATAATAATTAATGTCCAATTTAAGGGAAACCATTAAAAATGTAATTTTGCCATTAGATGGAACATTTTGTCGTCTTTATTACCATAATTAAGTATCTAATTAAACAACTAGGAAGTGTGACTGTTGTTATTATTAATGTATGATGTATTTGATGTTATTTTAAGCGTAAAATAATATCTCCATTACGCATCTGTCGCCTACTGAAAATAAATCTAAGGGTAAAGCTGGACGCGCGTCTGTGACGCTTGACGCTCGCCTTGTACTGCACTATCTAAAGGCTCGACGAAAGAGAGCTAGTTTACGAGCTGCTATTAGGCGAGTTTAAACGCTAGCGAGTGAACGAGTAAGCGAGCGTCACACAAAACGCTCCACTCGCTCAGAAGCGAACTGGCTAGAGAGTTGGAACCACGTGTTGCTTGCGTGGTTGCTACGAACCACATATATTGACAGGCAAGACAGCACAGGCGAATAATAAGGCAAAAGAGTTTCGCAAATATGCAATATTGGCATAAAACCTTAAAAAAAGAAGAAAAAAATTAACTGCCAAAACGCAAAGATGCTCGCAACTAATTCACTAGTAGCAACGATAACACCCAGATAGTTAATTAGCTTACAGGCCAGCACGCCAGCAAATAGCGAGTAAATTAGCCCGGCCTTCTATTTGACAAGCAGCTTTTTTACAATCGGAACTCAAAAGCAGATTGTAAAAAAGCTCGATGACACGGAGCGAGTTTAACAGCTGCTCGCGTACTCGCTGGCTTGTAAACTAGCTCGGTGTGATCGAGCCTTAATGGAAGAGCATTTGGATCCAGCGTCACTGATGCTGCGCCGACTGTTATTCTTGTCGCCCATTGTGGCTATAATTGTTAAATTTGTTTTGATCTAGTTATTTAAGTTTTCCTTCGTTCTGTGGTGTTTCAATAAAGAGTTTATCCATCTACCTATCACTTCAAATCTTCAGAATTTTTCAAAGACTGGCTAAACACGTTTACCTATCAAACCAATGCTGGACTCTTTATTTTGCTTAATGTTTATTGTGTTGATTATTACTAGCTGTGCCCTGCCACGCTTCGCTGAGGCACATTCGCACATTCGCTGATATGTCACTGATGAAAAAAATAGATAAAAACAATCCTTGATGCGGATTATATATCATGCTAAAATTTCAGCTCGATCGGTGCAGAACTTTTTGAGTTTTTGAAGCGTACACAAACCAACATAACATTTTTATTTATATAGATAGATAGATTATATATAACTATCGTTTTCAACTACACATACATATGTATACATCCATACATACATTAATTTTCCATCCATTATGTTTATAAATTGAATTGTAGGCTCACTATTCAGTTAGTTTAAATTATTTTACCCTAACTAAGCATTGAAATGTTTACTAATGGCTATCGATAATGTAAATGTGTATTGAAACTGTTACGTTTATTTGAAAGTTGAATTGTATTCATCATGATCATCAACCCATAACGTCCCACTGCTGGGCACGGGTCTCTCCTCACTTTCGTGAGGAGGGTTAGGCCATATTCCGCCACAGGGGCCCGGTCCGGATCGGTGCATAACATACCTACCTCCGAAATAATTCTCGGGTAGGTATGTGGGTTTCCTCACGATGTTTTCCTTCACCGAAAAGCGAGTTATAATTACGTACATATGTTTTACAAGAAACACATTGGTACGTGCCTGCACTGGGACTTGAACTCACGACCTTCTGATTGGAAGGCGGACGTTCTCCCACTAGGCTACCACCGATTCTTTTCATCTTTGAATTGTATTTAAATTTCCGAATAGAATTTTTGAACTAGCAATTTAATTTAGTTCTACGAAAAATTTTTGGATCTTTTGTTACCCATTTATAAATTGAAAACCTGAATCCCATTGGGAATACAATATTTGAACGCAATGAAACTCATGGGAAATTATAAAATTAATAAGAAAACCTTACCGTCAATCAAGTACCTTACCTTACCGTCAAGGTGTTACTATAAGCGTGGCTAACTTTCAAACCTTAAGCAGCAAACCTGTCACATTTACGACCTTTTTGGTAAGAATGGAGTCACACGCGTATGCTAGTCAACCAAAAAACGGCTCCTTTTTTTTCTTTTGCTGCTCTGAGCAATCCCATTTAGCCTTAACCTCTTCTGCAAGAGACCGCCTGGGGAAGTACCGCACCTTACCAGATATTCATCCGCCAAGCAGTAGTGTGCAAACATTACTGTAGGGCACTGTTTCCAGCGAAATTACTGAGCATATGAGACTTTAGAACCGATATCTCAGGATGACGAGCGCAGTGTAGTTCCGCGCAAGATAATGCAATGCAAAGTTCTAGGTGGCACGGTAACTGTAATGGGCAGCCGTAGCGCTTACCATCAATAATCGACCTGCTCGTCTCGTCACTCAATCAAATAAAAAAAAAACCCACTTCAAGCAAGACACTTTTTGGAAAAAGTGGGAAGCTGTTCCGAACAGCATAATACCTTTCGCCGCTCTTACCGCCTACAGCTCTATCTTCATACAGATCACGATCGAATTGAAATCCGTGAATCATTAAGTTCATTCTCACGTCACTGTGAATGGCTCATTGTGCTGTGGAAATATTCCCATGACAGTTCCAGGGGCCGTTGTAACTGTACCATAATTATAGCTCTTGAAACGTCAAATTATTTTATGATAAAACTTATCTGTAATGGATTTCGAGTAGTGAAGATGGTGTTTATCTTTATTGAGACTTGCAGTTGGTCTTTTATGAATCTTCCTCTTGGTAATGACATTTAAAATGGTAATTAGTAAAACAAACTTCAGTTCTTCGAATGGATGTATGCTGAATTCGTTATACAGTTAACTTTCGTGAATGTCTTGGGCCATGTGAATATTAAATTTGCTTGGTATGAGTCCCAGGTATCGTTGGTGTACCGATTTGCGAGGAATATCACGATTTTCAGCAGCATTGTGACACGTTCCGTTCCCTTTAATCGGGACGCCGAATGTCCCAATTTTTATTAACTGCGTTAGTCTGTAATTATTCGATAATTAATATAAAAAAAACACAATTTAAAAAAAACTGAGTTTTTAGCCATTGTAGCTATCCTAATTTGAAAAATAAGAACTGAAAATCGCGAAAAAAATAAAAGTAAAATCAAATGTCAAACCACGCATAGGACAAAACCACTTTCAGTTATTCCCAAATTTTCCAATTTTACGGGAAATTTCTGAAATTTTTCTCACTTAAAAACTTTATTGGAACTATTACGCTTCGCTTTTTTCTATTTCAGCGATAAAACCGCCCATTTTACTACCCTTGTAAATTTTCAATACTATGTAATTTTTTTTTTTTTAGTGTATTTTATAGAGTTTCTATTCTGTTCTATTCTATTACGAACATATTGAAGCAAAAATACATTTAGCCATTAATTTTTATTAATTATATTTTAAAGATAGATAAATGCGAAAGTTTGTTTGTTTGTTGATGATATTTAAGGTCCTGGAATAGAATAAAATATACTATCTGACCCCTAAAAGTAAACGTTTCTTGCGGGATAACAGTAAACGCGTCTGAAACGCAAAACGCAAGTTTTGGAATACATTCGCACAAACAAAATGATGTCCACGTCTCGACTTTTCAAAGCCACAGGCAGAACAAACAAAACCAGTCAACAAACGAGACCTAAAAAGCCTAACAACTTACCATCCGAGCAAAGAAAGAGCAGAAAAACGTCTCACATTTCACCCAACGCTCCTCAGGGAAATCTAGAGACGTATTAATGCAGTTTCCTACATAGGATGCCTAGAGTCCGCTGTTTTCAAAGAATGCATATTGTATACGACTATTCGTTTATGTGAAGATATACGGCGTCTCAAACGAGAACCAGCGTGGGTGATTAGCAAGCTGTACGCAGACGAAAGACGCAGACTATGGCTGCCTCTTAACTACATGCAACCAGCAGAGACCCTTCCACCTGATCATGACCTGCAGTGGCCAATATGGAAATCCCTCAACCGTCTGCGGACCCAATCCGGCCGCTGCGGGCACAACTTGGCCAAATGGGGCTTTATAGACCAATCTCTCGAGCATTGTAACTGTGGAGCTCGAAAACGAACCATGCTTCACCTGCTGGCATGCCCCACGTGCCCTACATCCTGCGCAGTGGAGGAACTTCCCGCAGCCTCAGACAACGCAACATTCTTAACCAAGTTCTTATGAGCTACAACCATTGACTCCAAAAAAAGAAGAAGCTATATTTTGCGTGGGCATTAGACGTGACCATTGGGTTGAAATTTGAATTAACTTAATGTATGCATGAACCCTATTTTGATAGTTTATTAATTACTGTGACGTATTTAAAATATTTTCAAAATTATTGTCAACTGCGGAGTTTTTGTAGCTAAATTCACCAAAAGAACGAATTTGCCAATTAACCAAAACCAATACTGATTTCGATTCAAATTCTTTTAGAGTTGGTTTGAATTTCGGTGAGTTAGTTTGAGTTGTTTGGTTGGTTTCGGCGTAAGATTATGCAATGCAAAGTTCTGGGTGGCACTGTTACTGCTATGGGCTAGCGTAGCGCTTACCGTCAGGTGACCGACATGCCCGTCTCCTTACTCACATAAATAAAATACAAGTACATAATTGATAAAATTCTAAACATTAAAATCATTTATTGTAATTAGGCAAGACAAGCAGTTTTACAAAGTCAAACACTTAAGGGGGAACGTTGCAGGAACATAAAATTTCAAACAGCTGTTTTGTATTGTATGCTAAAGGTTACACCAGTCTCCCAGAGAAAAAAAAATCAACTGAATTATTACTGGGATTGGGGTTGGGATCGGTTCAAGAATAGCTCTGCAGTCCGTGGATTAAGCTCACATGTAGATTTTACCAAGATGGACGACCGGTCTGCAAAGATTAGCGTAACACGACGGAAGTAACCGATGGGGTCACCCTTGAGAATTATATAACATACATATAATGTCGCTCGGACATAGTGACTGCTGACCGCTAAGTACGTGTGTTTACATTAGTTACGTGCGTGTGTTTATATAAGAGTGTGCGCACTGCATCGATACTTTCAACTGACTTCGCAGTCCACTGAAAAAAGAAAAATATTTTTGCCAGATATTCATCCGCCAAACAGTAGTGTGCAAACATTACTGTGTTCCGGTTTGAAGGGCACTGTTTTTAGCTAAATTACTTGGCATATTAGACTTTAGAGCCGATGTCGCGTAGGATAATGCAATGAAAAATTCTGGGTGGCACTGTAACTGTTATGGGCAGGCGTAGCGCTTACCATCAGGTGATCGCCTTGTTCGTGTCATCACTCATTCAAATAAAAAAAAAATACAAATACAATCTTATATATAAAATTACAAATACATATAGTTAAGCATTTGTTTTATAAAACAAAATGTAATACCAATAAAATTGAAATGTTTGTCTGTGATTTTAAAATAAATGCTTAAATTTAAGTGAAAAATCATACCATGCAATATCCAATATCTAATTATAAATGACCGTTTAAAGGATCTTTGTCTGACTGTCTGTCTGAAAGTTTGGTTCAATGTTTGACTTAAATAGCGCAACGGATTTCAATGAAAATGAAGTAACGTATCTTCGTGTATATTACATTTTGATATATTTCAGAGTTAAAAAGATATTAAAGGTATTTGACCAAGTACTACGCGAACGAAGTCGTGTCTAGTTATCAATATACGCAACAAACACGGTCAAATTTCAAACTTCCTCTCTCTCAAATCGGTTAAAAAGAAGGCGTAAACCTAGCTACGCCCCAAACCAGCCAGCTACATACTGTTATCGCCTTCATCATCAACCCATAACGTCCCACTGCTGGGCACGGGTCTCCCCTCACTTTCGTGAGGAGGATTAGGCCATAATCCACCACGGGGGCCAGATCCGGATTGGTGGATCACATACCTACCTCCGAAATAATTCTCGGGTAGGTATGTGGGTTTCCTCACGATGTTTTCCTTTACCGAAAAGCGAGTGTTAATTACGTACATAGGTTTTACAAGAAACACATTGGTACGTGCCTGCACTGGGATTTGAACTCACGAACTTCTGCTTGGAAGGCGGACGTTCTCCCACTAGGCTACCACCGCTTATCGCCTTACCAATTTCAAATTCAAATTGCACATTACGGTACCTATATCTTCACTATTTCACCATACAATTGAACATAAAAATGAAAATTCTATGTATCAGACTCAATGGCACATTGCAGAATACAATAAACATAATTTAATGCAAATATACACCGTTAGTATACGCGATAGAGTTCGAAATTGCGAAATGCAGTTTCATGTTTTTTTTATATGACCATAATTTTTATGGCAAGCTTTTGAGTCATACTTAATTTGAAAAAAGGCGTGACTATGGTATTATACTCTTGTGTATATATAAAAATATATGTTTATGTTACTATTAAACTATTTTCTACTACCCCAATTAGAATAGAATAGAATAGAAAACTCTTTATTGTACACCAGAAACAAAAATAAACACAGTACAGAAGAATTACAATAGGTCAACAAGGGTAGAACAATGGGCGGTATTTTTCTAATTATTTTGAATATAAAATATTAATAGCCTTTGTTACTCAGTGATAATACAATATAATATTAAAAAAAAAAAACGAAACGTGTGCTGGGACACAGTAGAAGTAAGACTACAACTAAAATAATATTCAAATTAAAATATTAAAAAATAAATCATTAAAGATATTCAAAAAAAATTATGAAACGTAACTCTCTCTCTTTTTCAATCTTCACTAACTTTATCTCCTTCCCAACTTCCGTTCGCGTCGCCCGATCACATTTTTCGTAACGCGTTCACCAGCTTTACTTAAGAAATTTAATTTCAGTTCAGAAGTTTTTACTTTATTAATTACAAACAAACGTAAGCGGCGATTGAGAGGTGAGACAACAGGATCATTGACAACAATACGTTGCGCTGAAATTACACAATTTAATTCCACCAAGCTATCTGTACGAAGCGGTTCGCCTCCACATTTATTATTGAACGTATCGCTAAAAAGTGGAACTCTGTGTTTCCCGATAGTTACAACCTGGAGGCCTACCATGACATCTTATAGCGATTCAATTGAAGACCTAAACTGAACCGCGTCGCATAATCGTACCGTGACGTCTTATTTTTATGTTGCTGCCTATTCCAACCTAAAATGGATCTAGTTTAAGTTGAAAATGGCTTATGAGTGACTCAATTAGGTTGCTTCCATTTTCGAACTAAACTGGATCCCGTTTAGGTTGAAAATCGCAGCAACATAAAAAATAAGACGTCACGGTACGGTTATGCGACGCGGTTCAGTTTAGTTCTTCAATTGAATCGCTATAAGATGTCATGGTAGGCCTCCTGGGAGTCTTCAAGTCACGAGTGAATGGGTTACTTCTAGGTAAGCATGCACCATCGTAGACCGCATTGTCACTTACCATCAGGTGAGATAGTGGTCAAACGCGTCCCTGTTTATTCTTTCCTCCTAAAATTTTAATGTAGATGTAAGTACATATTTTTCGTCCTTCACTGCTTTGAATTCGTTTAGGTGTAGATATAATTTGGAGTATATGGTGTGAATTCGCGTGTTCAAACGCTTCCTTAATCTTGGGCGGAATAAATGTTGCGTAATTTTAACGTTTCGTGCTTACCGGGCACGATTAAAAGCGATCTGTGAAATTTGGTTGTATTCGAAAAAATATTAGAGTTATTTACCTACATAAAATCATTAGAAAAAATACAAAAAAATCGTTTTTAACAGCCTTAAGTGTAATAACAGTAATTATGACCCAAAAAAAATGCCAACATCAGTATGTGTTTAGTTTATCCGCTCTTCACGCCGTTACGTTACGGATTTCGATGAAAGTTAGCATGCAGATATTGTAGCATTCGCACCAAGCCGAAATAGGAGTGGCTTTATACTACACTGGGACAATACGTATACGATGAAAAACGATGTTCAATAACTCGACATAGGCTACAGCGAATACAATGCACTCACGTACCTTGGACTGCTGCAAGCACTCGTTGAGCTTCCACCTTCGGTCGTCCACCAGCCGGCTAGTTATATTGTTTATAGGGATTCACTTAGGTCTGATTAGCACACGCGAAAGAACAAGAAGATTTGCTTTCCTACAGGAAGCAACCGATACGATGTGTTGCGCGCGGCGTTAGCTTTCACACTCGCTTGCGCTCCAGATTTTTTACCAGTGCGCGGTGCATCGGCAGTCGATATCCGACTACCCTCCGCTGCTGCTTTTCGAGAATTGAACATCGATACATTATAAATACAATTAGCTATATGATAACGAAACATCCCGCCCACCAAAATGCCTATGGTATTTTCCGGTCAATTGAAAAATAGAATACATTTGTGGACGCGAAGCGATACTTAGATAACGATTGATACACTAATACTCTTACACTTAACTATGAATACTAGAACTAATGGTTTTGTTTTGATTTGATACGATTACAATGATTTGGTGCGACTTGAATGATATTAGTTTAATACGAAAGAATGTAAATGATACGATTTAAGCTAGTCCTCTGTTGGAAGAGGGCATAACTTAACCAACGGTCGTTGAATTATATGATTGTTAGACGTCTTGACCACTGCAATCCTAGCTATTCCATCAGCACCAGGCAAGAGACTCACGACTCTGGCCAAAGGCCAGTGCAGTGGAGCGCGGTTATCGTCTTTAATGATCACCATCGAACCAGGTTGCAACGGTTTTGAATCCTTGGTCCATTTGGCGCGCTGCGTTAGGGAATTTAAATATTCGTGTTTCCACCTGGACCAAAAATTTTGATGAAAAGCTTGTATCAGCTGCCACCGATTAAGCCGGTTTATGTTAACGTTTGAGAGATCTTCATCGGGGACAGCTGTTAGAGGCTCTAAGGTAAGGAACATGCCTGGCGATAGAACCGAATAGTCGTTTGCATCCGAGCTGATTGCGTAAAGGGGTCTAGAGTTCAGAACGGCTTCGATTTGGACGAAAAGAGTTGTAAGTTCTTCAAACGTTAAAACTTGATCTCCTACAACGCGTAGTAAGTGAGATTTTGCTGCCTTAATCTGTATTTCCCAAACACCACCAAAGTGCGGAGCCGATGGAGGGTTGAATTTGAATTCAATCTTCTCCGCGCTAGAAGCTTGTTGCATGAGAGACGAAAGTTGATTCCTAGCACCTATGAAATTGGATCCACAGTCGGCGTGGATGACGTTGCAACGGCCGCGACGTGCTACGAAACGTCGAAGTGCAGCGATAAACCCGTCCGTTGAAAGGGTTGAAACCACCTCGAGGTGGACTGCTTTGGTCGCAAGACATACGAATAAACATAAATATCCTTTGTCGATCTTTGCGCCTCGGTGAGGGCCAAGTTTTATGCGGAACGGTCCGCCGAAGTCTACGCCTACGATCGAGAACGGCTTCACTTGGTTGACGCGGTACGATGGGAGGTCGCTCATGAACGGTTGCAATGGTTGGGGGTTAGTTCGGTAGCATTGAATACATTGAGTAAGGCGACGGCGAATTGTACGTTTTGCAGAAACGATCCAGAATTGTTGTAAGAGCAGAAAGTGTGTAGTGTTGATGCCCGGATGTAAGTAGCTACGATGAATAAAGTCGATTATTAGTGACGTGAGTGGATGATTAGACGGTAGAAGAGCGGGGTGTCGCTGTTCGAATTCCAAGCCTGCGCGAGATATTCTGCCGCCTACTCTGAGTACACCTGATCCGTCTACGAACGGATTGAGCTTACGAAACGGTTTTGGTAACGCCTTACTGGATGCCAGGTGGCTGATTTCGTCAGAGAAGGCGTTTCTTTGTACGTACTTGACGAGTTGCATTAAACTGTTATGTCGTTCGACGTTGTTCAGAAAGTTGTTACGATTCACTTGAGTTGGGGTGCGACAATTATTGATGAAACGGTAGATGTAAGCTAATATGTTCACGAGCCTTTGCAGCGAAGAAAAACGCGTCAGCAGACGCTCGAAAACGGTGGGTTCCACTATAGCATTTGATGTCAAAACTGTTAGTTTTCTCTTTTCAACGTCAACAGATACCTCATCCTCGTGCGATAGGTCAGCTGTACCTACAGGCCAGGAGGTGCGCTCTTGCGATAGCCAACATGGTCCCGCCCACCATAGCGGGTTGTGAAGTAGTTTTCGCTCGGTAGCGTGGAATCGTCTCAGTGCGATGTCGCGAGAGCCCTTGAAAGTAAGTTCCGACTCACCTTTGAACGGAATGCGAACTTCGTATCGTCCAGAGTGATCGCGAGAATGATAGTTTACAAAAGTTTGTTCGCAGAGCGATTCATCGGGAGTCAAAGGTGATGATGTTGGTAAGGAATCTAAATCCCAGAATCGTCGAACTAACGAATTCAAGTCACCGTCGCCATCCGGCAAAGTGTGCAAAAGAGTGCTGGCCGTGAGGCGGGTTGTGCCTAAGAGGAGCCAACCGAACACAGAGTTAAATGCGGTGGGTTGGTTTACACTTCCCTTGATGAGCTGACTGCACACAGAGTCGGCGAATACATCGGCACCGAATAAGAGATCGATGGGTCCTGGAATATCGAAACCAGGGTCCGCTAAACGTAACGATTGAATATGTGACCATCCTGCTGGATTCAGTTGCGCGACAGGTTGGTCGCCACATATTCTCGAAATAACGTGCGTATCCAATTTGAACAAAACTCGACCGTTCGTCCCGATGGAACAAGTGACGTCACCAATGATTGGTGCAGCTGCTTCTCCTAATCCACTGATGTTCGCGTTAGTCTTCGATACCGCTAGGTGCAGTCGCTTCACTGCAGATTCGGTAATAAAATTGCTTTGGCTTCCGGTATCGAATAAGGCACGGAACGATTGCATATTGCCTGAAGCATCTTTAACTTGCACTATAGCAGTCGCAAGCAACACGGTGACGTTCGATTGTGACCTTGAAACCAAAGACGATACGATGGGATTTGATTCGATATTAGATTTATTATCGCGATGGAGTAAGGTATGATGTTTCCGGTTGCATATACGGCACGAAAAAATTGAATTGCAATTTTTTAGTTGATGAGAAGGCTTCAGACAATTAAAGCACCAATTTTTGGTTTTAGTAATAGCCATGCGTTCGTCAAGTGACTTACTTAGAAAATCTTGACATGATGATATTAAGTGTTGTTTGTCACAGTAAGAACACTTGCTCGAATATGAACTAGTTTGATGTTCGTTCGTATTTTCTGGTTGATCATTTGCTGCTACGAGAGCATGCGACATGTTAACACGTTTAGGTTGGGGCTGCGCAGGCACGTACTTAGGTGTAGGCTTTATTGTATCATGAGATACAGTAAAATGTGTATCGCGAATTAAAGCTTCGCATTTGGATCGTAAGAAACTTTTCAGTTGATCGTATGATGGTAATTCAACAAATGAATATTTCTCCTCAAAACTGCGGCGTAAGTCTTTGTCAAGTTTTGATAAAATATGATAAACCAGAATAAAATCCCAGTGCGCAACTGGTAAGTCGATCGTTTTTAAAATGCACAAATTTTCTTCGAAAAGATCAAGCGATTTTTGAAACTCGTGCGCGTCACTAGTTTTAAATTCAACATTCAAAATATCTTGCCAACACGTAAAAGCTAAAGTGCGTTTACACTTGAAGCGAGCAACAAGCGCTTGATATGCATCGTGATAGTGTTCATGAGTAACCGGGAATGCCCTGACTACTGATAACGCATCACCGCTAAGAGAAGAAATTAAATAATGAAACTTCTCCGTATCGTTAATAGAAGTGGAGTTGTGTATCAAAGCGTTAAAAGTATCAAAATACTCAGGCCATTGTTTAATATTACCCGAAAAACTCGGTAGTGTAATTTTTGGCAAGCGAATATTTGAAGACGAACCATTGTGGAATGGAGACGAAACACTATGTGAATGAGCCGATTCAGTTTTCGTTAAGCCACGATGAATTGATAAAACCTGATAATACATGTCATCAAACTGTTCTTGAAAATCAGTATCGTCATTATCAGGATCATCCATAAGTTCTAAGATCGTTAAATGCGCATGCTCAAAGTTCGAGGCGACTTCGCGAACCTCCGCGTGATAAGATAAGAACAAGTCGTGTTGAGAGTGATCACTTGTAGCCAAAGTACCGATCTCTAAAGCCTTAGCTAAACGTTTAAATGCGATGGTACGCTTTCTACGCAATGATGCTAAGTCCTTAACTGAATACTCAGCATCAACCGATTTCTTTTTCTTTAAAGTAAATTTACGAGTAGAATGTTTACCTATGAGCGACATTGTTATTCGATACCTACGAATAAAATTTTAGTATAATAAATAAAAGTTAAACGATATTTCTTTGATGAGAACAAATTAATTTCAACCCTATGTAGGAAGAAATAAGAGCGCGTGCGGTTATTTGCCAATGTGCTACAAAGTAAGCACGATGAGGTACAGAATAAATTAGTTATTTCACTGATTCACAGCCTGTCACGCAAGTTAAGTTGAAGTTTTGTAATTAATGTATGACCAATTATCAATTTGTACGTAAAATTGCGCGGGGGACTGTACGTGGCACCGGAATGTTCCACCACCCGATCGATATATTCTACCCTACACTTTGAGAAATGAATTTGATGAAGAATATTTTATGATTTTATGTTTAAAACATCTAATTTACAATTCGTTTTTTGATTAACTAGAAACTCTAAATTACAAACTATATGTTTGACACTTTTGATGATGGAATTATTGTAAGCCGATAGAATTGAGCACCGATAAATGTTAGTGATTGCCCGATGAGATCTTACAATAATTCCCGTTATGCTGTGAATCTATAATAAAATAAATCCCTATTCGATGGTGATGACAAATGAACTTGTTTGCGTATGTACGTTAGGTATTAGGTGAGATTACGTTGCGATAAGATGATGGTGCAATAACTTAGAATGCAGTAGGTACTTAATAGTTGAATTAATCGATAGATTTACGTACACTATTAGCTAGGACACTAAGATTTGACCAGAAATACCATAAGCATACAACGGTAGGTAGATGGAAGGTCCCTGGATTTCGGCACCATAAAGATGTAGCATTCGCACCAAGCCGAAATAGGAGTGGCTTTATACTACACTGGGACAATACGTATACGATGAAAAACGATGTTCAATAACTCGACATAGGCTACAGCGAATACAATGCACTCACGTACCTTGGACTGCTGCAAGCACTCGTTGAGCTTCCACCTTCGGTCGTCCACCAGCCGGCTAGTTATATTGTTTATAGGGATTCACTTAGGTCTGATTAGCACACGCGAAAGAACAAGAAGATTTGCTTTCCTACAGGAAGCAACCGATACGATGTGTTGCGCGCGGCGTTAGCTTTCACACTCGCTTGCGCTCCAGATTTTTTACCAGTGCGCGGTGCATCGGCAGTCGATATCCGACTACCCTCCGCTGCTGCTTTTCGAGAATTGAACATCGATACATTATAAATACAATTAGCTATATGATAACGAAACAGATATATAATACGGCTTTAAGCTTATTTTCAACCTTAAGACTTCTCGAAAAGCGCTAGTTTCCCGCACGTCATTTTGACAGCTCAATTGACAGTTCCAAATAAGAGCGTTACGAGTGTAGGTGATCATAGCGTAAACGACCCTGTCAAATTTATCAAATGAGAAGCTGCGGATCAAAAGCCACTTCTTATATTTTTACAGAAAACACAAAAGAATTATTTACAATATTGATACTTCTGTGGTTTGATAAACAAAATGAGTCAAAAAAAAAATTACTCACAATTATCTTTAAATATACACGTATTTGTCGGCTTTAGTTCCACCTGCCCATCTTTAGAGCCTTATTTAGTACGTTTTTAACAAAATTTGCTGCAATCTGATCGATGTATGCCATTCAGAATTATAACTAGGAGAAAAAATAAAATGAATTCGGTTCCAAAATCGACTTATCGCCTTTGGATCCGGAACTCCTCAAATATGACAGAATCCGCTGTCACAATCGTAAACCATAAGATAATATTAGCTACCACACAAAACGCATTAGCAGCTTTTTAATATTCAACCACCGACACACCCCTAAGCTTATACGAAAACAAACAGAAAAGAGGGCAGGAACGGCCCACAAAAAAGAAAGGGGTTAAAAATTCAATTCGTCCGTAATTCCCGGGGCAGCAATAAGGTGGAATGTCTGCAATAATTCATCCGGTTATAAGTGGTGACATTTCCTTTTCCTGAATATCTTTTTTATAAGGGACTTTTCCGGACGGTTTTGGCCGGAGACGCGTTAAGGGTTAAAATTTAATTTGATGGTGGTGATTTAAAGTTTTTTATGGCAGTTAAATTTAGAAGTTAAGGTGAGTTAAGTAAGTTCAAATGAGTTAACTTAATGTGCTTTAAGTTAATAATGGAGTTTATTTCTTTGATTATTTGTTTGGATTTCGTAAGCGATTTAATTTTATTTGTTTTAATCTGAGCCATGTTTAATGTTTGAAGTATTTTCTTTACCGGAAGGTTAGTTTCAAATCTTTTGTTTTTTTTATTTGAATGAGTGACGAGACGAGCAAGTCGTTCAGCTGATGGTAAGCGCTACGGCTGCCCATAACTGTCACAGCACTACCCAGAACCCTGCATTGCATAATCCTGCGCGGCACTGCACTACGTTTGTCACCCTGAGACATCATTTATGAATTCATTTGATTTTAAATCTATTAAACAGACAGAAAAACAGGCAAGTAAAAAGCGGGTTAGTAAAGTTTATATAATCGAAAGAATCACATTCGATATAAAATTACAATCGATTCAATCATCATCTCGCTCCTAGGCTGAACATCGAGATGTTTTTCGATTGTCCCGAATCGTCTGCCTCGCCGCTGCGTATTTGGCTCGCTTTTTCCATTCATTCGCTATTCGAATAATAGTATATGCAAACCGCTTTGTGCGGATATATGGACTATCAACCATACGGACGGATTCCGTAAGTCTTCTTGTTATAATTTAATTTAATTCGAGATTGAGATCGAGAAGTTTGAACAATCGATACAATCGGCTGAAACATCTCGGACATGCCCATCGCTAAACATAGAAACAATCATATTTAACCAGAAAAGATATTTTACTTCCTGGACGGAAATCTCAACTTACATTCAATCATTTACATAATCTGCAATTTGTCTTGCGGCTGCATTTTAAATTTGAAAGTTTAAGTTGGAAAGTAAATCTTTGGAAAATATCTTTGGAAAAGAAAAAGATTGGAGACTTAATGTAAGTGGTGTTGCTTTGTAAGCCCCGAGAGGTTGAGTTGGGACGTGCAAAAGTACGCCGGATGATTGATTTTTGGACGGAAAGGTTTCCGGCGTATTTCGATTACATTAAATTTCGTTTGAGCATACTAAATATCATGTGAAGCTTGAGGAAGTTTGTTTGTGATAGCTTTTTTCTTATAATAGTCCAAAAATCAAGTCAAGTCAAAAGTAAAAAAAAATTGATTTCAAAATTTGTTCGGCATTTCTGGAGTAAAACACAAATACACCAATTTTCACTTTTATTATATTAGTGGAATTTATTTACACAAAAAGAAACAAAGTTTGAAAAAACAAATACAATTTCAACACTACTTAAAACCTCTTTTGAAACCCAAACAGTGACGTTTTAGGTGAATATCATGGAATTCATGTACGCCATGGAATCCGGTACAATTATCCGGCTGTTTTTCTTTTGTCACAACCCTAGCTGCGAAGTGGAGAGCTTAAATTGAACAATCCACTAGCTCAATAGTGCTGCCAAGCCTTTCTTCTTAGACTTTGTAGTGTACTGTAGTATTGAAAGTGAGAAATAAATTAGTTTTAGCAGTTATTGTTCGGAGAAAATCGATTCTTAAGTATCCTTAAGAATCGATTTTCATTTAGAAGCCCCAGGTATGGAAATTTTATAAAGAGTTAAACTAATACAGACGTAACATTCCAAAGCGTTATGTCTTCTGAATGACAGATATAAATTGAGCGATTTTTGGTTCTGTGAACGGATGTCAACGTCAGATTGACTGAGTCAAAATGACGTATACTTGTGAGATTCGAACATTTTGGCGCCAACTAAAAAAAAATCTTTTATAACAATAGTTAATAAACTTGTTTTCAAATTGCTTATAGTTCCAATATTTGAAGCCGATACACGCCCCTTTTTGTTACAACTAAAAAAATTACGCATCCTGCGGCAAAATAGTTACGTATTCTTCAAAACGCTTCTACGTATTTAAATTTACATTTTTCTACGTATTTGCAGCTTAGTCAAACAACGTTGAAAGCATCTAAAAAAGCGTAAGCTACAGTACTGCAGATTATTCTATGTGGCTTTTAGCTTTCATTCTTCGTTCGTGTTTTCGGGAAACTTAACTTCTAGTTCACACGTTGCGGTTTACTGAAACGGTTTTCAAAAGCTGAGACGACCTACATGATTAATAAAAAAAACGTAGACCTTCTCGGCACTTTCGGACCCATCTTTAGTTATGTAAATAAAAAGAGTTTCTTACACATTTTGAAATGTGGTACTTAGGAAACTAAAACGGTGATTCTCAATTATTTGAATGTTTTTGTTTATTTTTTCTATTATAATCGTGGATTTCTTGATGCGAAGTATATTTTTTTATTTAAAAAGTTACAATATTAGAGTCGATTCCTATTTTCAATTTAAAAAAAAAATATTTGACACCTTAACGAGTTTTATCTCGTTTCCCATTTACAAATCCAAAAAATCACTGTTTGAAAATTGGTTCCGCAGTTATTTTTCGTAAATCGGTTTCATTCTTTTTTTTTTTTGTTTTTGTTACTATATCAAAATACAGTAAGAAACGCATAGTCGAGGCAAAGTTTCTGCATGAAAACCGTCTCGGTAAACCGTAAGGTGTGAACTTGGCATTATTTCGGATTAGGCCAGAAACCGGAAGAATGGATAATTTCACCATTTCGACGTCTTTGGTGGCAGCTTGATTCGCAGTGTCAAGGGTATGGGGAAAATGTTTTCATTGTTAGTGTATAAGCAAGGTCGACGACTACAGTAGATATTCAGGATTTAGGGGAATTTACGAAGAGCTATTTCGGGGACATTTTTTTTCTGTTATGGCGTAGCACTTACCATCAGGTGAACGACTTGCTCGTCTCGTCACTCAGTCAGATAAAAGTTCTGTACCTCAAAAGAAAATCTTTTAGGATCACTGAGGCAATGCGATGAAAAGATATGAACGTTTATGTCGCATATTTTGCGATTTGATAAGGGAATCTAAACCTATAGGGTCTTATTATATAGGGTACTTTCGGTTGACCTAGAATCATGAAATTAACAATGAAGCAATGTCTTACAGTACATTGAAAGAAAAAAATCGGAATGCCCTAAATTTTATTTTTTTTTAATTAAAAAACGAAATAACTAGGTATAACAAACTTATCATTTGCAGTTGGTGCAATAACCGTGCTTCCACCACGTTACTGAATGTCGACTTTAACTAGACTTTCTGACTTGAATTTTTGACTATACTTTGGAAATATAAAAATAAATAAATTAATACAAAAAACTTGAAAATGATTAATACTTGACACTGGCTATACGCACGTGCGGAGCCAAAACGGAAAAAAAGTTGTCGTTCCTGGAAGCTAGTAAAAAAATTAAAGTAGGTAAATACTACCCCAATATGAGTGATATCGTGAAAAATTCCACTTCCGTAACAAAATCACATTACATCCGGAACAATATGGCCGTCCGACAGAATTACATCCCAAATTCAAATATGTCACAAAATTTCAATAGAGGTTATCTTTATGGCGGGAACTGGAGAAAATGGCGGCTACCTAACATACATTTTATCACTTTATTGTTACAGAACGCATTTGGGAAAATTACTTCTCTTATAAAAACGTAATTTCGTTTATTAAATGTGAGGTCAGGATTTTTGTGGAGTATTTTTGGCTTTTTGTTTTTATTCGCGGTAATGGATTTTTACTCTTCTTTTACAACGAAGCAGGTTTTGTAGTAAGTAGGTTTCTATGCTGTTTATTTTGAATTTAAAAAAAAACATTGTTGAATATAATTTTAATATAGGAAAATGGAAATAAATGAAAAAAAATGAATAAGTTAATTAGTAGCTTTAGCTATGGTGTTTTCTTAGAACTATGAAACATTATTAGCAGCTAAATAAATAAAAAAGATATATTCCAAAATAAAAAATAATGACACAAGTAGGAAATTTACGTGATGGTAAGCGCAAATCAGCTCGCTGTCACTATGCCAATGATTGTGTTAAAACTACTGGGATATATCGCTCATTTATATCAAATAATCATCAGTAACACTAACACACTGTTTTCTATACAGTTTTATTCAAACAATGCATTGTATGTTAAATTTATCTAGGAATGATAACATTGAATCTGTCCCTGTGTGTGGGAACTAACTTTGTAGGTAACATAACATTTCCAACCTGGAAATGTACGGAATTGCGTTTCACGAATTTATACTGGAACACATCTTAGGGGTGGGAATGAAGTGGGAAAAATCCCGGACCTACAATTCTCGGGTAGGTATGTGGGTTTGTGTTGTTCACGGTGTTTTCCTTCACCGAAAAGCGAGTAATAATTACGTACATATGCTTTACAGAAACACATTGGTACGTGCCCGCCCTGGGATTTGAACTCACGATCTTCTCCTTGGAAGGCAGACGTTCTCCCACTAGGCTACCACCGCTTGCACTTACCCGAACACCTATTGAATTCATATTTTTTTTATACAATCTAGTTCCATTTTAGAAGTGAAATTTAGTAACTTGTGTTTTTTGCCGATTGATTTTTTGACGAATTTACAATTGTACATCACAATTATTCTACACACGCAAATTTTATACCTGTGGGATTCTCAAAATCCCGGGATCTCGGGCCCGCCCTATCATCTGCGGTAGCCCGGGCGATTACAATTTCTCCCTATCCCCTCACTGACAAATGTTTTACATTACACCCAGTGGTTACCCCCCCCCCCCCCCCCTTACCTGTGTAAATAAAAATTAATTCGATATCCCGTACTTTTAGCTTGTTTTTGGACTTTTTGGGAAATAAAAAGGTTAGGTTAATGTTTGCTTGTTCTGAGTAGTAATTAACAATTTTATGGGTACTGCATAGAGAGCTGCTTTTTTTTGTCTGTGGCTTTTTTTGTTTGCTGTGGGAACTTGCCAATTTACCTGTTATTTTTACACGACTGCGCTAGAAAGTGGGGTTATATGTTTTGAGTGTATATAATATGTATGTATGTATGTATGTAATTATGTGTATATATATATACATGTATATTTCTTTGGTACACTCTGTCGCTCCAACGGCTTGATGGGTTTTAGCTTTAGAGCTCGTTAGATTCGTCTTAATTGTGACAGAAGAGTGACACTGGCGTAATGGCGGATATTTGGTGCCAAATTACATTTTTTCATCTTTTAAACTCTTTCTGACCACATGGACTCGTAACGCGCTCGTTTTGAACTGTCAATTGAGCTGTCACTGTCAAAAATAACTTGCAAGAATCTAGCGCGTTTCCGGAAGTCTTGAGATTCAAAATAAGTTTAAAGCACGTTATGACATCATGCGTTTTCGGCAAGGAATCTCATGTGGCATAGCGAATAAGGACCCAGGCTGTTGCTAATTGTACTTGTTGTCAAAACTACTGCACGAAATTTCATAAAGTTTGATCATGAGGCTAACTTTCCAATCAATAACAAAATAGATTTTCCTTTGAAGTCGTTATGACACTAATAGTAGGTGCCAACCGTAAGGTAAAAAATAAGGAAAATTGTATTATTTAAGGTTGTTGACGAGAAACAGTACCTTTTCTGTTTTTGTAGGCGGATGGGTGTTTTGTTCGTCGCGCATTGTTCTACGTCCGTCTATCAGTTCGTTGCGTCGATGAATTAAATACGCTCGTGTGACGTTAAGCCTATTTCGGTAATTTTCGGGAAAAATTCGGGATATTGGTTGGAGTCATGCGAATTTCCGGTGTTTATATTTTCTGCTCCGTTCCTTTCCTTATCACTAGCAGCGTCCCGTGGTTAATTCAAACGGGATAAATGTAGCCTTGGTTCTATTTCAGGACGTTCAGTATCATCATGAGCCTACACCCGTCCACTGCTGGACGTAGGCCTCTCCGCGTTGTGTCGTAACTAAACTCAATCAGCTGTGCGGGCGTACACAACTGGTGTGTTAAAATTGTCAATACAGCAGTGCGGGTTCGTACGCCAGGCGCGTTTTCGCTTGTCGTAAAATTTTAAAAACACAGACGTGTGTGTTTTCAGCAGTGTATGTGTTAAAGTTGTATGTGACAACTCATCAACAACCTATAACTTCCCACTGCTGGGCACGGGTCTCCCCTCACTTTCGTGAGAAGGATTAGGCCATAATCCACCACGGGGGCCAGATCCAGATTGGTGGATCACATACCTACCTCCAAATAATTCTCGGGTAGGTATGTGGGTTTCCTCACGATTTTTTCCTTCACCGAAAAGCGAGTGATAATTACGTACATATGTTTTACAAGAAACACATTGGTACGTGCCTGCATTGGGATTTGAACTGACGACCTTCTGCTTGGAAGGCGGACGTTCTCCCACTAGTCTACCACCGCTTCCTAATTATTATTAAGGCTAAACTAATTTTGCCTTTGTCTCTCTCACAATATCTGATACGTCTCTAATTTCTCATTATAATTACTAAGTACGAGCTTGATCTAACCTAATTTAAAAAATCGAAGTTTCATGTATTATGTTAATTATTTTTCGTTATTCCGAAATTTATATTCATATTCATGAATCGTGTTATTCATTAAGCTGGCGGGTGTCAGAATGGTATATTGTGAGTGGGGATGACATGGGCCCATGGGCCGTGCCGTCATGCCGTCGCGCTTCGTCGCCTACGTAAAACACTGGCTTATATCTCTGGCACTGTATTTCGATCCGTGTGAAGCTATTATATTTTGCATACGTGTGACTCCACCCGGGGAAGCACACCACCACCTTTGCCAGATATTCATCTGCCAGGCAAAACAAACAAACAATACTGTGTTCCAGTGTGAAGGGCACTGTTTCCAGTGTAATTACTGGGCATATGACTTTAGAGCCGATGTCACAGGATGACGAGCGTAGTGCAGAGCAGCGCAAGATTATGCAATGCAAAGTGCTGGGTGGCAATGTCACTGTTAAGGGCAGGCGCAGCGCTTACCATCAGGTGAAAATTAAAAAAACCATAAACACGCTTTATACAGAAAACCAAACTAAAAAAAAAAAAATGAATTTTAATAAATTTTAATATAGAAGTGTAAAAAAAAATATAAATTAAAAATAGTGTATATTAGAAAAAAAAAATTAAAAAGCGTGGGTTGCTTTTTAAATTTATCGAAATGATAATCTTTCTTCTCATATCTGTCAATGAAATATTTATAACTATTGACATCATGCACCCCATGCTTTGTTAAAAGTAAAACATTTTTTTTCTTGCTTCTGTTCAAATGCTATTGGATTGCGTAAATAAGTAAAAATAAAAACATACCTTAATATCATTCCTCTATCCTATTCAACCATTCGCGCAACATACTGCCCTTAATCCCTAAGGGGTTTCCATCCCCCTTTTATTTCACCCGGCGATAGCCCACTTTGTCGTTATGTCGTTACTAACGGCTCGTGTTTCTCTAATTTCACTGTTATTACCGAGCAGGTTGTGTGCTGATAGTATCCGCCATGCCACATAATTGAAATTGGGTGTAATTTCTAGCTTTGCTTGGTAGGATTTATATTTAGTCGTGAGTGGTGTTAAAATCCCAATGCCGGCACGTATCGATGTGATTATGCAAAAAGCATATTATGTAGGTAATTATCACTCGTTTTTCGCCAAAGGAAAACATCGTGAGGAAACCCACATATCTACTTAAGAATTATTACAGAGGTATGTTATCCACCAATCCGGACCGGTCCTTGGTTATGGCCTAACCCTCCTCACGAAAGTGAGGGGAGACCTGTGCTCTGCCGTGGGCCGATTTGGGTTGAGGACAACGCTGTCAACGATGTCCTATTTACTCCTCTCCGTGCACGGTTGTCTGGAAGAGATCGCTCTGAGCAGTAAGACCGCCGATTGTGACACTAATTGTAAAATTTGTTTTGTTCTACTTTTAAGTTTTCTTTGTTCTGTGGTGTTTCAATAAAGAGTTTATCTATCTATCTATCTATCTGTCACTTCATAAGTTCATACATTTTGCATGAAAAAGTGAATATACGCGACGCGCTGGATGACGTCATGCAGCGCGCCGCACCTCTTCTGTGTAGCTTGCTGCTCACGCTTAATACAGTGGGTCAATAACAATAATTATAAATTCATAGTCAATTAAGTCATAATTCATAAGGTGTTAAAAAATTTATCTTTTAAAATATTAAACCTTATTAAACAATCCTTCATGCATATTTTCTCAACAAAATAGTTTTCATGTACCACCGGCGCGGCTCGGGCGTCCCGTCCAATTTTTTCTCAACGCTTTCCGTATCACCCACAAATTAAATTGAACCAAGCAAAACGAAATCAGCTTAAAAGGTCCCTTGTATAATTCCTGTCTAAGATGTCCTAAGATGCCGTGTATCGATTGGACGCCTGATTCTTGAATCTAATTAAATTCCAGAGGCTTTCGAGTTAATTTAGTTTTCTCTCGGGAGGGGCTCGGTAAGTCGAAACATGTATAGTAGAAACAGTAGAGTAAGTTAGCTTCATATAACGTTACCAAACGTGACTTGTGTGCGTGTGTGTACGGACGCATACGATATGCACACACGGACAATTATTATGTCTGGAGTAGCCACAGGCGAATCTGTACAAGAGATATGAAAATCGATGTGCTTATGGATGTTCCATAAGGATTCTAAAACGGAATGAGCGATTTTGATGAAATTTTCAGGCAATCTTTAGATTAGCACAGCGAGTGATTCTGTGAAGTTTGGCCGCGATCCGGACTATTTTTCTTTTAATCAAGATCTTAATAAAGAGACGAGGAAGTCGTTCTCCTGATGGTAAGCGCTACGCCTGCCCATAACAGTCACAGCACCACCCAGAACACTACATAGCATAATCCTGCGCGGCACTGCACTGCGCTCGTCACCCTGAGACATCGGCTCTGAAGTCTCACATGTCCATTCAAATTTCCATCAGTCCGAGCTTCGGAAGGCACGTTAAGCCGTTTGATACCGGTTGTTATCAATGGACGCAGTTGTTAAGCCATGTCAGAAGCCCTGAGGCGGCCTGGTGAACTCTAACACTTCCTCGACCAATGTGCAATGTATTTTTTTTTTCAAACGCTTTTTTTATCAACCCGCTTTCGATTTAGAGGCAAAGAGGTTTTAGTGAAAACCCTTATAATCCTTCTATATCACTCAGCACACCCCTATCTTTAAACCCAGTCCCTCCATAACATTTTGTCTTCTTGACCCTTGGCCGATACCGATTTACAATCGATACTTTGGTCTTTATCGGCAGTTTCATCTTTATCGATACTCCACTTCCGATTATCTGAACAATTTGTGGAAAATTGCATGTGTGTCTTAGAATTCTATTAAGTTCCGAATGTTTTTTTCGTATGTAAGTTTGGTTTCGCTTTATTTATGCGTTATCCATTTGTTTTTTAAGCTTTCAGTAATCTGTAATCACCCTTAATAAACACATTACCCTCCTCTGCGTCGCGCGATTGGATAAAAAGAGACTATGAAGCATTTTAACGAATATACTGCCATGTTAATTCTAGGCTATTCCTAGCATAAAATATATCGCACGTTCTTGTCGCCAATAAGTAATATACCAAAATAATTGCTGGGTCCTCTTTTGTTTGTTTAGTTTATTAATAATATTGGAGCCTGCTTCAAATATTATCATTTTTTGCTTTTTGCGGACGACATTTAAATGTACAGGGCAGTCAGCGATGCGTCGGATACAGCACTTTTGCAGGATGATCTACAGAGGGTTGCCTCTTATTGTAAGTCTAACAACTTGAATCTCAATATATCCAAATGTTCGGTCATTAGCTTCAGTCTACTAATACAATAAAATAAATAAATAATAAATAATATTATTGCAGTCCAGTCAGTGATATAGTAAAGGATGAAAACCTATTACCTTATCCCGAACATTATCAGCTCGTTAGTAAACTATCTCACCAATTATTTCTAAAACGGCCAGTCAAGAAATCAGTACATTTTTACCGACAAAAATTCCAACGATACGGTTTCGGTAAAAAACAATCGTAGAAACGAAAAATTCCCGGTTGTTCAAAAACGACATTTTCAAGCCAGCGTTTCGGGGAATATTCGAAAGAAACCGGGCACCATTGGGATACAGGTGGGCACGCGGGCGGTGGAGTATGGACGCGTACAAAATAGTAAAACCTTTAACTTTTTCCTTGTTTTCCTATATATTTTATTTTTATTTTACTCAGTGACGAGTCGAGCAAGTCGTTCACCTGATGGTAAGCGCTACGCGTGCCCATAACAGTCACAGCACCACCCAGAACCCTGCATTGCATAATCCTGCACGGCACTGCACTGCGCTCGTCACCCTGAGACATCGGCTCTAAAGTTTCATATTCCCCGTAATTTCGCTGGAAACTACGGCCTTCAAACCGGAACATAGTGATGTTCGCACACTACTGCTTGGCGGATGAATATCTGGCAAAGGTGAGGTACTTCCCCAGGTTGTCTCTTGCAGAAAAGGCCTATTACTACTACATTTTATAGAATTTCCTGGCTGTTAATCGCTGTATTGAACTGTCAATTGAACTGTCAAAATAACGAGCAGGAAACTAGCGCGTTTTGAGAAGTTTGAGGTTCTGAATAAGTTTAAAGCGCGTTATGATATCACGCGTTTTCGGCAAGGAATCTCATGTGGCATGTCTCATTCAAGGGCCCTGTAGAAAAACTATAGCCACCGTATCCCTAAAAACAAAACAAAACGAATTACAAAAATAAATGGACCATTCAAACCTATGACAACAACCTAACGGGCCAAAACTAACTGCGCCCCATAACAATACAATTCACCTTAATACCTTAAAAAAGAAAAACAGCGGAGTGCAAACAATACTGTGTTCCGGTTTGAAGGGCACTGAAGCCAGTAAACTAAGCATGTATAATACTTTGCATTGGAAAATCGCCGCACTGCACTGCGCTTGTCACCTTGAGACTTAAGCCGCATAATAGGATTTGATAATCATACTAAAGAACTAGTCTTTTTTAATTAATAAAAAGGTTCGCGTTTGACCACTATCTCGCCTGATGATAAGTGACAATGCGGTCTACGATGGTACGATGGTACACGCTTACTTAGAAGTAACCTATTCACTCGTGAGTTGAAGACTCCCAGGTTGTTCTATCGGGGAACACAGACTCCGGCGAGGAGTTCCACTCTTTAGCGGCGCTTATAATAAATTTGGAGGCGAACCGCTTTGTACATATGGATGGTATGGTCCACCATATTACGGTGGCGCATCGCCTTACGTCTGGATGTTCGGTGATGGAATGGGCTTGGTGGAATTCATCATCATCACCATCAACCCATATCGTCCCACTGCTGGGCACGGGTCTCCCCTCACTTTCGTGAGGAGGGTTAGGCCATAATCCACCACGGGGGCCAGATCCGGATTTGTGGATCACCTACCTACCTCCGAAATAATTCTCGGGTAGGTATGTGGGTTACCTCACGATGTTTTCCTTCACAGAAAAGCGTGTGATAATAACGTACATATGTTTTACAAGAAACACATTGGTACGTGCCCGCACTGGGATTTTAACTCACGATGTTAGCGCGGCAGCTAAGCTGTATAGGCTGAGCGCGCCTCCAATGGCGGGGGAAGGATGGCTGGTAGAAGAGTAGTACAAAGGAACTTGGCGACTAACCTGGTCTCCATGCAACTGCAATCACCTCGGTTCGGGTCCGTCTCCAAGCTGCTTGTTCCTTCAGGATGTTATGACGTTCGATGTAGTGGACTGTATTTTTTGGCGGTTGGTGCGTGTCGGCAAGGAGCGTTTACGCGGCGGGTTTATAGCGGGTTTTGTTTATATTTTCGCGTCGAATTCACGTGGACCACCACAGAGGAGCAGCAGATCCAGAACTTTGGATTCGGCGAGAGCGGCAGCCGCGAAGGACGAGGGTCGATCGCAGACTACTTGCGGCGGCAAGCAGTTTTCTCGTGGATACCACGATATGAGCGACAGAGATAGTCGCCAAGAAATGATAGGAATAGGAAGGTAGGAAGGTATTATGAGTGCCAATGTAAGTGGCGCGAACATTTGCCCCCGGCCTAAAAACCATTGGTTTTTAAAAGAAAGCGGGAAATAAAAAAAAAAATAAAAATAAGAGTTAACTCTTAAGCAGTCAACGGGTTAAATATAACATAGCGGTTGACCGGGGAGCAAGGGGTTAAATTATTGGGTAGGTAAGATGCATAAACGGACGACGGGTCTCTGGTAGACGCCGGTCGCCGTTTTTACTGACGCTACTCGACAGATGCCATCGCCGCCGACATGAGTGGCCACGACGACGCCGAGAGGCCAGGATAGCGGGGGAATATTATCAGTGATAATAAGAACAATAGAACCTATTGTAATGGGATTCGAAGGTGTATTCCATTTTCCTCTAGATTGAAGTAAGTGAAGATATTCCAACTTCCACCGTTTGGAAAATGATTGTACCATTTGATCCAATAAAGCGTACCGTTTCAATAAGTGTCCAGGTTCATCGGGAACCGTGCAAGCGGGCAAATGCTTCAGCGGTGCGGTCATTAAGAAATGTGAAGCACTCAGCGCGGTCGGCTCAGACGGATCTTCGCTCAATAACGTTATAGGACGAGAATTGATAACGCATTCTATCTGTGTGAGTACGGTTAACATTTTTTCATAGGTGAGTAACTGTGAACCGATCGTTTTATGAAGATGACTTTTAAACGCTTTCACATATATTTCATAATTCCCCCCGAAGTGAGGACTTCGCGGTGGATTGAATTTCCAGTGTATGCGATTAGCTGATAACTCATCTGAGATAGACTTATTATATTCGTCGGAATTTAAAAGATCCGTTAACGCATTTTTCGCATTTTTAACGCATTCCGTTAACGCAGAGACGGGAAGGGAGTCAAGGAGCGCGGGTGAGTTACTAGCCCATTTGACGAGATCGAAGCCCCCGGCCTTGAGCAACTCGCGGAGATCGTCTCTGAGTTGTAAACAAGCAGACAGAGTAGGCATGGAGTAGCACACGTCGTCCATGTATGTGTTGTCGCTGATAAGAGATGCTGCGAGTGGGAAGCGGGCACCGTCGGCGGCGCACAGCTGTCGCAACACTCGCATCGCAAGGAACGGACTGCTACGTAGACCAAAACAAACGCGGTTGAATTGGTAGGTATCAAGCGGAAAAACGGGATCGAATCGATACAGGAATTTTTGATATTTGCGGTGGTCCTTATTTATCAAAATTTGTAGGTACATCTGTTTAATATCGGATGTAAAAGCGATTGGATAGTGGCGGAAATCCAAGAGGATTGTAAAAAGATCGTTTTGTAAATTATCCCCGGTATATAAAACTTGATTCAAGGAGAGGCCTGAGTCAGTTTCAGCACCGGCGTCCATCACCATACGCCATCGAGTTGTTGTTTTTTGTAGTCTCGCAATGGCGTGGTGTGGCACGTAATATCCAGTAAAAGGACTATCATTGTCAATCAGTGAAATGTAACCCTTCTGAATGTACTCTTTGATTATAGCATCGTACTCTAAGCGCAGAGCAGGTGTCGCGGCGAGCTTACGTTCGAGATACATGAAGCGTTTTTTAGCGATAGGGTAAGAATTACCCAGAGAGGTCGCGGGATCGCGGGAGAAAGGTAACGCTACAGAATAGCGTCCCGTAGGATCGCGGGAAACGTTATTTGTAAAAATGCGTTCACATTCTATAGCGTCTGGGCTCAAAGTCGGCGTGCATTGCACCTCTTCAAGCTGCCAGAAGCGTTGGACAAGATTATCTAAACGTGGTCCTTCCGTAAAGGTACAAAGGGAAATATGAGAGCGGCATCTATCTTCAACCAAGGGGTCAGTGATAGAAACAACGGTTTCAATATGAGCGGGCGTAACATGAGCGGGAGTAACATGAGCGGGAGTAACGGGAGCGGTCCCGATTACGATAAAACCAAAAATGGTTTCAAAAGCGGTTGGAGTACCAGGCGGACCAGCGGCGCGGCCTGATAGCAATATTTCAGAAAAGAGCGGCGCGCCTATAAGTATGTCGATCTCGGAAGGCGAAGCGAAACTGTCGTCTGCCAGAGGCAGGCAGTTCAGGTATGAAAGGCAGGATACGTCAATTTTCACTGCCGGTAAATTGTCTGTTATGCGGTCGATAACATAGGCGTCAATTGCAATAAAATTATCATTTAGGCGGGAAGACAAAGTAGCAGAAACTGCTCCCTTGATTGGGTTAGATGCGGAACCTATCCCTTTAACAACGGTGTTCGTCACCTTATTGCATTTTAAATTTAATTTAGCGCAACATTTTGAAGTTAAAAAGTTACTTTGGGAAGCCGAATCAATTAAGGCGCGTACTACATGGCGGCGACCATTTAAATCCGTAGCATAAACTTGTACGGTTCCCAGTAAACAAGTAGTGTCATTAGGCTGCGAAGCGGGGCGTATATTACACAGCGACACCTGTTGTTGTGATGACTGATAAGCAGTTGTAGGTAAGTTCGTCAGCTGAGCGCTAGCGGAGCCCGCGACGGGCGGCGGCGATGCCGAAGGCGGCATGTGATCCCCGGCGGCGGAGAAGTTGCCAGTTCGCGCGCGCGGAGGCGGCGCGTGCGCCTGTGACGGAGCGCTAGGGTACGGGCGATTGTCTTCACGGGAAAATGATACCTTGCGGCATAACATAGAATGATGTTTACATCCACAATAACGGCAATTAAATTTAGAATTGCAAGCGATATTTATATGCGTAGTGCTTAGACAATTAGTGCAACCTTTGCTTTGTTTTACAAAAGTGTACCTGTCGTCGATAGAAAGCTTATCAAATGCAGGGCATCTATATAAGTTAGCGTGATCGGCTTGTTTGCAAAGCGGACAGTGAGTGACGCATGATGCTGCAAAAGACTGCGTAGACCTTGCAGTACCCGGCCTGTTATCACTGCGGCTAAGAGAAACGGTCGTAGTGCGTTCCAATATTTTGCTTTGTTCGCGGATGAATTTTAAAAGTTCATTGTATGTAGGCATAGATTTACCTCGCATGTGCATTTCAAACGACCGTGCAGTACTTGAATCTATTTTCTTCAAAGCGAGCGATAGTAAAATAAAATCAGACACGTTATCGAGCTTGAGAGACTTCAAACTTGACACAGCCGTGCAGAATTTATCTAGGAATAATTCTAAGTTTTTATTCGTCGCGGTGTTAAAAGATTTAAAATCAAGCATTTGATCAAGATAAGCGGAGGCTAGGTTACGTTTGTCGTTATACTTATCGACGAGCGTCTGCCATATGATCGGATAATTATCACCGTTAGGTACGATACCAGAACAAACTGCAAGGGCCCGGCCTGACAATTTATTAATTAAATATTGGACGCGTTCGTGATCAGTGAGATCGGGATTTTCGTGAATCGTGCGTTTGAATGACTCATAAAATATCCTCCAGGTCATCGGATCTCCATTGAAGACCATCAAATCGAGTTCAGGAATTCTGATGGATTTACGTTGCGGGGCAACATTGAAATCAGCGGTTTTTAAAGGCGGGTTAAGTTTATTATAAACAAACTGACAACGGCAAAACATATCTTCGAAGACGTTTATAGATTGGTAGTTTACCGTGTACGAAGCGTTGAGAGTCAACTCGGTGACATTTAATTTGTTCACAATTTCATTGAAATCGGAGCGTAAGCGGTCTAACGAGATCATTCCACATAGAAATAAATCTTTCTCAGTATCATCAGTGAAAGCCTTTAAAGATCGGTTAAAAATATGTTGTAAGCGAGAAAATATAATGTCACGTTTACCTATCAAGGTCAAACGTTCGATCTGTAACGTATCGAGCGCTTTTGCGTCCTCGTATACTTCACTATCTTTGTCTTTTGAACGAGTAGCCATAGCCATCTTAACAAAGTATAAAAAACTAGATAAAGTATGAAATTCCTAATTTACTGCAACTGCCTACAGCATTTACCTGCCGCGCGCGCGGCGTATTGAATACCCACGTGGAGACGCACGGGTGGTCGTTAGGAATACCTTCACTTTTTAATAAAAATTAAGAATTACGGAAAAATCGTTATTTTTACTATTTAGGAATGCGGAATACACGAAATAAGTATATAAGAGCGTAGTAGGATAGTACAGGGTACTATCTGAACTGTAATTGCGGGCGGGAACACGATAATTATAGGAAATTATCGTTGGTAAAAATACCAATATAAAATTGCGGGCGGTTATAAAGAGGACTATATGAGGCCTAAGAGGGGCCAGAGAATAGCGGGAGGACCAAAGAAGATCCGGCGGCGGAGGACCAACAATATGTTAGCGCGGCAGCTAAGCTGTATAGGCTGAGCGCGCCTCCAATGGCGGGGGAAGGATGGCTGGTAGAAGAGTAGTACAAAGGAACTTGGCGACTAACCTGGTCTCCATGCAACTGCAATCACCTCGGTTCGGGTCCGTCTCCAAGCTGCTTGTTCCTTCAGGATGTTATGACGTTCGATGTAGTGGACTGTATTTTTTGGCGGTTGGTGCGTGTCGGCAAGGAGCGTTTACGCGGCGGGTTTATAGCGGGTTTTGTTTATATTTTCGCGTCGAATTCACGTGGACCACCACAGAGGAGCAGCAGATCCAGAACTTTGGATTCGGCGAGAGCGGCAGCCGCGAAGGACGAGGGTCGATCGCAGACTACTTGCGGCGGCAAGCAGTTTTCTCGTGGATACCACGATATGAGCGACAGAGATAGTCGCCAAGAAATGATAGGAATAGGAAGGTAGGAAGGTATTATGAGTGCCAATGTAAGTGGCGCGAACACACGACCTTCTGCTTGGAAGGCGGACGTTCTCCCACTAGGCTACCACCGCTTCCCAATTATTGTTAAGGCTAAACTAATTTTGCCTTTGTCTCTCTCACAATATCTGATACATCTCTAATTTCTCATAATAATTACTAAGTACGAGCTTGATCTAACCTAATTTAAAAAAATCTAAGTTTCATGCATTATGTTAATTATTGGAAGGCTGGGGAAGAAATTAAGTTGTGCAATATCTCAAGGTGACAAGCGATTAAGCAATACAAGGTCCTGGGTGGCACTGCAACTCTTATGGGCAGAGGTGGCCCTACACGCCACCGCTCACTATCAAGTGAACGACATGCTTGTCTCGTTACTTTTTAGCGTAAAAAAATTAAGTCTCCAGGGTGACGAGCGCAGTGCAATGCCGCGCAAAATTATGCTAATCAAAATATTGTTGCAGAGAAGTTTCTTTGTGCAATCGTGGCGCTCACCACTATTAAAACCAACTGCTTGTTTCTTCACTCAATTCTATAGAAATAGGGATGTGCCCGTCACTTTATCGCGACAAAACAATTTCAGATATTTCTCCCACTGCCGTTTTATCCACCAGTCTAGACAAATGTTTTACATTTCATTACTTCGCATCTGACGACACAGTGGTTAAACAAATAAAATAAAATTTGAAGCAGTTGTGCGCGCGACTGTCCTCAAATTTCCCTGCCAACCGAGGCGTTACTTTTAATCTCGGATATTGCAATGACGATTTGAAATCTACCCCGGTTTTCCGTCCTTTTTCCACTTTTGACTTTGTCGCTTTTTGTCTTTTTTTCGCGGCGTAGTTTTTCGAGCCAGGGTAGAATTAATGTCATCCATTGTAAAGGTGCGTACAGGCGCCGGCAGCGGTGATCCGAGTTAGTTAATAATAATGCGACTGTAATTTCCCCTATTCGCTATTCTGAGCCTCCTTTTGCATTCTTGGAGACATTAATTTTGATTTTCCTGCCAAACGTCCGGTCCTGCTTGGACCGGAAATCTAAGATCATTGTATTTTTTTACAACTATATCCAACCCGCGGTGTCACCCGCGTCGAGCGTTGTGCCTTAATAATAATTTATTTTTACGCTATAAAAATTATTACATATTTTAATCCAGCTAATAAACTATCTGTGTGCCAAATTTCATCCAAATCCGTTCAGCCATACAACATTTAGCTTGAACTATTTAAGCCCAACTTTTAAACTTACTTATGTCAAAAAGCCACGACAAACTAGCTTAACTTAGTATCTTAATTTCACAAAGGTTACCTGGAAGATAATCCTTGTTTTCCGTTTCAAAGATACAAGAATGCAATGTCAAAAAAACCTCAAAACAGCAAAATCTTCAAAGACAATAACCCCATTATCAAATCAATTAGAACCATTACAATAACGTTACGACCTTAACGAATTTAACGTCGCAGTAACATACAACGATCATAAAAAAAAAGCGCGCGTGCCCGCGAATATTTTAAATGCATTGGGAGTAAAAAATGGCCGAGTAGGTGGTTACCTACGACCGTTTCTATTTTGTGGTAACGCTCGGTTACCGTCACAGATGTACCAGAAATGGATTCCGCAAGTTTATCGTCGCTACGAACCAAACTTGTTGAAGTTGGAAGGTTGTTAAAATTTTTTAGAGCGATTTATCACTAAATAACACCGGCTAATTTCTTGGACTAGTTGGTGGATGAAATTCGACCATATTTCATTAAAATGTTAATATTGAACGTTGTTAAGGTTTTATTGTCGAAGTCTACCTCTATATTTTTAGACTAGCTGCGCCCCGCGGTTTCACCCGCGCAGTTACTGTTCCCGCGGGAATATGGGTATAAAATATAGCCTATGTTAGCTCGCTGTTAATGTAGCTTTCCATTAGTGAAATATTTTTTTAAATCGGTGCAGTAGTTTAGCCAAAACCTTACATATTTCCATACAAACTTTCATCCCCTATTTTTACTTTAACCCCCTCAAGGGTAAATTTTTACCCTTATTTAACTCTTATTGATATCTAATTAAAAGCCTAAAAAATAAGTTTAAAGCTTCTAGCTTCAAAAATTACGAAACTTCCATACAAACTTTCATCCCCTATTTCAAACCCTTACAATGCTTTTTTCGTATTAAAAAGTACCCTATGTCCTTTCTTAGGCTCTAGACTATCTCTGTACCAAATTTCATTTCAATCGGTTCAGTAGTTTAGGTCTGAAAGAGCAACAGACAGACAGAGTTACTTTCTCATTTATAATATAAGTAGGGATTATTTTATAATAATACGAGTATATTAGCTTTTTGCAATTTTTCTCGATGTAAACTTTTAACTGTGCCTAATTTTATACTACTCCATCCGTGCAATTTTTGTAAAAACGGATCACAAGTTTTTGCTTCACATTAATATTATTATATATGACAGGTATTTAACCTATTTAAAACCGAGGAGGTTCTCATTTCACTGTATTTTTATACTGTCTAATGGTTTCTTTATTTATGTTATACCATTTCTATGGTTATTTTTCAACAAAATTAGAGATCCTCTCGCGTCCCGTATATATGTCATAAAAATTGGCCAATTCATAGTTTTTTACAGCTAAATCCAATTATTGACGTCCGATTTTTATTCATGTAATTATAGTTTCCTAAAATCGATTTGCATTGAACACAGTCAGCAATAACTAAGCATTAAACCAAACCAACTCATCTCTGAAAAATGGTTAAAAGAAGAAAACAGGCAACTTGGTGCAAAGCGCCTATTGTTTGTAATATGTTGTAAATTCGAGCTCATTGCGTTATCTATTTCATGTAAACCTGTGGTTACCTTACACTAAATTTATTTGTTAGGTTTCTCTTCGCAAGAAAATGGTCAGAAGAGAATAAATATATTGTAAGGGAAATAAAACTGCCTTGTCTGAAAAGAATTGCCTTTAATGGGTCCTTTTGTTGGATAATATAAAATAAACACTTTCTTTATTACACTTTAGTTTTTTACCAGTGGTGGATTGTGGCCTAATTCCCTCCTCACGAAAGTGAGGGGAGACCCGTGCCCAGCAGTGGGCGGATATGAGTGCTATGTATAATGATGATTTCTAAAGATAAAATTATATTGTTAAATTCAAATCATTAATCAATTAATAGTAAAAAAAACAATTTACTAGTGTTGAAAAAAGTTGACTTTTTAAATCATATCCTACTAATGATACAAATGTAAAAGTTTGTGAGGATGGATGGGTGTTTGTTACTCTTTCCCGCAAAAACTACTAAACGGATTTAGATGAAATTTAACACACAGATAGTCTATTATCTGGATTAACACATAGAATGCTTTTTATCCAGAAAAAAGAAACGGTTCCTGTGGGACGTAGAATAGTACTAAACACGGGTAAACCGCATGGCGAAGCTATTGTAGTAGTAAAAATAAAATTCTACCACATCGGTTAACATTTCCAACTAAAACAACTACAACAAAAAGGGCTTAGGCAATAACCAACATAACAGTGTAACTTAAACAGAAAACGCAAATAAAACACGCATAAAAACCATAAAAAACTTGCGTCCAACCGTTTAAAGTTACAATTATAACATTTACAACCCGCCCTGGGGCCCTTTTTACCCTTTAACCCCTTAGCCCGTTTAGCCCTTGTAGGGTAGTAAAGGGCTTGTTTCTACTCGTTGCGACCCCTACATGGGTAGTTTCTGCGAACGTGCTTAATTTAGAGGATTTATGTTTGTTATGTCGGATTACTCGACTGGAAATTTAAATAGCAGGTTATTTTTGTAGTAACGAAATTTTAACCATAAAGTTGTTATTTTTTCTTTAGAGGAAAATGGCCCTTATTTGCTACAGCAGGGGGGTTTTTACGGGATAAAAATCCTAATTGATATCAAATAGACAATCCCTACTACATAATTTTACGTTTTCGTCACATACAATGCACACAAATCACTAAAGGCTAACCACACGTCACACTCGCACCTCGTTAGCGTTATAACGATATAATAAGCGTTATCAGTAACGAGTAACGGGCGTTATAATCAGTAATTTTCCGGCTGGTTTCCTGTCTAAAGAGCATATCGCACGGTAGTGCTTTGCATGTTAAATTTGACATAATATGATAAGGAAGGTTCAAATTGAGCAAATGAGCATGTTTAGCAAGGAGTTGTTTTGTTGAGTGTGATAATTGAGATGGATAGGTTATTTATTTCTTTATTCTTTAGCACACAAATAGAGTACAAGGAGTACTTAATGCTTAGGTTATGTTTAAACCACAAACAGAATTACCCGATTCAGCTATTATGATTTTTAAATGTTTGTAAAAGATCCGATCGGGCTTTTACGAAAATTTGGAAATGTTGTCCGGAAAATTGGAATAACTGGGAAAAACAAAGTACTTTTTTGTGTGATTTTATATTTTTTGCATGAAATCTCACGGCTTGACGTTTGTTTTGACTTTTGTTTTTTGAAGTTAAACTTCTATACGCACGCTTGACTTGGAGAGTAAGCTGGTGAATGCGTTACGAAAAATGTGATCGGGCGAGGCGAACGGAAGTTGAGAGGGAGATATAAGTTAGTGAAGATATAAAGAGAGAGAGAGTTACGTTCCGTATATTTTTTTGTAATATCGTATCGTATTTCGTATATTTTTTCTATTATGATTTTTTTTAAATAACATTTAATGCAGAGTACTTACGGGAAATTTGCAATTTTATTGGAAATAAATATGAAGAGAAAGCCGTGTGAGTCCAAGCCTATTGCAAAATGACCACAACCTAACACATAAAACATCCGTTTTAATAAAAAAAAACTACATCCATTTCAAAAGAAATAGCCCACTATTTCCTCATTACGTAAACGCGAAAAAGCCGTAACGAAATGCGTGACATTCGTATCTTTCGAGATAACGTGACAGGGTGGAGTACGTGACAAAAAATACGGTGTCACGTCACAAAATTACGTTGACATCGTGTTCTGAAGTTGGGGTTTTTAATTATGTTTTTTTGGGTTGTTTTTTGGTAAGTTTGCTGTCGAGGGTGAAACATCTGTAAGTTTTAGTTAAAGGCGCGTCTTCTGCGCGTGTTTTGGTGGATACATAACAAAAAATGCCTCAAAAAATATTTTGTTGATATAGATATTTTGTGTCGTGTTTTGCTGTTTAATATGAAAACAAATTTTCATTAACATAAATGTGTATAGAAAAATGTTTTGTGTAGAGGTTTTTGTTTAGTGTTTAGACCAAAAGAGGTGCACGTGACACGCTTTAAAATATACGCTTGAAAATAATGATTATACTATGGTAGGAGTCTAGTCTAGAGAGAAATAAATGAGCATAATATAATTTTAATATTTTTTTTTTTCAAACTCAAACTCAAACTCAAATCATTTATTGTAAATAGGCAAAATATTGCACTTTTACACGTCAAAAAAATAATATCTTATACATAAGTATAGAAATACAAAAAATAAGTCAAAATATTTAGTTTCTATGCTAGATAAAACTATAATTTTTTAACCTGGACATTATTTAACTTTTCCACCGATTCGAGATCCTCCTCCATTTTGAAGTCGGTTGAAAGCAAAATATAGAATACACCTAGTTATTTGCATTTAATTAGAGTCTCTAATATCCGTTAATAATTTTAATTACTAATAAGGCACTGTGTGGCGGAAACGAGAAACTATTTTGTAGGGACCTAATAAATTATCCTTAATTTGCAGCGCAAGCAATACGCTTTTGGAAATTTATCATTTCGGTGAAGCAGTACGTAAAAGATTTATTATGTCGGTAAAACAGAATATAAAGAAATATCATTGTTGGTGTTGCAGATCGCATTTTTTGCAAGCATGTATTCAACTTGCTGTGTAAGTTAATAAAGGCGTTTGTTTATCCTTAGAAAGATAATCTACGCCTCAGAGGCGCCTTCGCGGGGACCACGTTTCTGTTTTTTATTATCCGACACGTGTATTTGTCGCCTCTGAAGCGTACGGCTATCTTCAACGTATGCCGTAGTATGGTTATATTTCAAGGGAAGGATAAGTAAAATCTATAGCAATAAAGCAATTTCGACCAAGTTTCTGATCTTTTGTGAATGTCTACAATATAAAATGATCTATTACATACAACAGATGGAAAGCCAGCGAACCTGTAAGGTTCTGTAACCTAATAATTGTTGTTTCAGCGGCCACTGTTTATATGAGTTACATTTTGCATGCTTGTTAAGTAAGATTAAATAATTTTAGAGTTATTGTTCAATTAGTAATTATATTTTCTTGTTATTTTTCAGGTAAGTACCAGTTTTGCTTGTCACGTCATTTTATAAGTGGGTAAGCTTATTCTTTTTTTCTGCACGGTGATTAAACTCGTGGAGTTGGTGGTACCAGAATTCTGGTAAAACAAATTTTATTTTATGACCTTCGTAATTTTAAATACTCTGTTCACATGAACACATAAACCTCTGCTAATAGTTACCATTTCCAAAATTACTACGTTTTACATTCTGCTGACAAAAGTGAAGCTAATTCTCAAGAGTTAACTGAGACAAATCGGAGTTTTTGTTTTAGGTCAACTGTAACTTGAGTACTGGTAATTCGATCTTCATAAAATTTTATAGGCTAGTTGTTCTTCTTAATTCTCGATTTCTAATATTATGAGTAAAACCTCCTTTGGGTTTGTTAAGAATATAGGTTGTGAATTCCAAGACGATATACTAGCCATCCCAAATATAGCGTGCGACTATCCCGCTATGTTCCCGTGCCTTGGACCTCTATATTCATTTAATGGGTACAGAAACTGATGCCCCTCACTACAACTTAGGGCGGGGATAAATTACAACAATCTGCCAACATGGAGATAGCGTTACATCCTTACATAATAATGCAATAATAAACGGTTCCTTAATAATAAGTATGTGAGCTTATTCTTCCTATGTACCAGCTGTTTCAATCTAGACAAGTCGCAATCAACGTGATTCTGTGACGTGATTGGTAGTAAATGAATATTTCTGGGAAGTTTGGAGAAAACATGGAATGGCACGTTTTTTGATATATTTCCAACTGAACCACTAATTGGTTCAACAGTGGGGACGCTAGAGTTTGTATCCCTTTCGGATACTCCACTAAGAAAGACGAAAATCAAAAACGTCACATTTCAAGCTACAGCATCAGGCAATGCGCAACCGTAGTTGACATTCACTGTCAACGGCAAAACCTTTTTGGCTACAAAAGTGAGGTCAAAGATGACTAACTCAAATTTGGTGCTGTGACAACGCATATAAATAATCGATAATATGAATTGGATAACTTATCGATATTCATAAATTCATAAGAGCCAAGCGTGATCAAAATCGCTGTCACGCAAAATATGCTCGGGATTACGATAACACGATGCTGTGTCATGGTGACACAGAGTAAAGGAAACAGATGTTCAACTTCACTTTTTTGTGTACTTTGTGTTAAAACCGACTGCTCATGACCTAATAAGATCACGATCATTGTTTCTGAAAATATTTAAAGAGCATTTTTTTAATATATCTAAAGGATAAAATTTGCTGTGAACAAATTTGAACCATCAAACTAATTTTGGTTAACTGTTTGACCACCTCATTACCCCGTAAAGTATCTGAATGTAGTTCAGACATGCTGTTACATAATCCCTCCCACAATATGAAGATAATCTACTGACGATACAGTGTCACGCTGTCACGTGTCACCCCGTAACGTCTTGTTAATTAGGTGGCGTGCAGACGTGCCGTAATTAACTGTCTCGTTTTATCGCGATTGTGTAGGTGGCTTAGAATTCTGTTTACGTCAGTGTACAGGGGTGCTTATGAAAAATGACTCTTTAAATATCTTGAGTTGATTAAGAGCTTGAGATTAAAAATTTTGCATTTTTCGTAAATTTTCATTTTTATTTAATTCTTACGAAAAGATATAAATTAGTTATGTGTATCACGCAACTGTTGTCAGATAAATAGTCACGATGATAGTGATAGGTAAGTTTTTGGACGTTATTAAGATAAAAGAAAGAATAAACGTTATTGTGACTACAATTATTTAAACTGAACCATACATTAATAGGATATGCAGTAATCTCGTATATTTATCTCAGCCAAACTACATTTTGTTCTTTTAAGTTCGAACTCACAATTACAATATCATCCAAATAAACAAAAAACTTTCCTAACAACACGGCACTCGCACCAAACATTGGCATCGAATCCGTATAATCTTTCGATTTTGTGAAACCGAATTAAATCCCCAATCCAGAACCTTAAATCCAATAATATACAAAAATCGAATAACACAACTCGATTCTATTGACAAACATTTGTCGGGATTCCCTCTATACATCGAGGTAGGTAAATGAGTTGGATAAACAATACCGGGTTCGTGTAACCTTCTTTGTTGGTATATACGATTAACTTAATGTAGGTCATTCTGTAGAGGTTAAATTACCGCTGCGTAGTATACAAACAACTCGGGTTGATGAGAATTAAGTACAATAAATAACCGGATTTTCGAGTGTCCAACGTGGATGGAACGTGGATGGTAAATTCAGCATCAAAATTTACTAACCATGGCCTGTTTCAGTGCTTGTCAAAACTTTGGATTGCAAAATTTAGTGGCACTGCACTGCACTGATCACGCCGAGACGTTGGCTTATAAAGAAACACACTGGGCGATTTCGTAACTTATTAAGAGTAGATAGATATTAATTTTCAGGAACAATTAGTTCGAAAAACTTACAAAGAGTGATTTTTTGAAAGCTCTTTAAGAATATTCAGGCCATAATTAAAATGTTTCTGTCTATAGGTATTTCAATGCTTAGATATTAAGAGTTGGTAAAGATTTTGCTATCGCATCTTTTCACTGATTTTTGTTAACAATTCTACACCTATTATGTTAAATATTTGTTTCTAGTCACGCCTCTATATCCAAACCATAAACCCAAAGCCAGTTTCTATTTCAGTGTGTTGGTTTTATAAAAGCTCGGGCTTTGGCCCTAAGCCCTAATCCAGTAGACTACATTGCAGATTTAAATGCTAGAAATAGTTTTAAATCCTAGCTTAGGCAAACTATGTTTGGAATGTAATCATACTTAAGCTTAGTAATCATATCGTTGGATCAGATTTAAGTAGTATTAATCAGACTTAAGCTTAGTAATCATTATGATACTAAATCTTCACGTTACGTGTTCAGTTTAAATGAGACACCGTCAAAAATAATGCCTAATTTGACTTAAACTGTTTTATTCTTTACTGTACTAAGAATCAGGCCAAAGTCCGATGAAGTATTTTTCATTTCATTATAGAGTTTTTCTGTATATTTTCATAACCTGATTTACTCTCTTTTTTCTCCGAACATGCCTAAAGAAACTTTCTTATTAGGAACCCTATTTGAGAATCTCAATCTTTATCCTTTAATAAAATATATTGACGGCTCAAAGATTTTCTTAACCTAATTTTCTTCGGAAAATGCTGAACTATATTTTAAGCAGTAAGGACAGTATTGATTTTACTAGTAAGTTGACAAGGTGTGTGATACTTCAACAGTATTCCAATTGAAACTGTGTTCTGGTATAAATTAATATAATAATCCCTTTCTTCGTCGATTTGTCAAAACTTGTTAACTTATTTTAAACCTTGATGCTATTTACGTAACTTCGTTTGACTCGGTTCGAGTTCGACTCATTTTGATCGGCTTACAGTGCCAAATAGGTATTTTATAAAAGGTTGACTGGAAAATATACTCTTCTTATTATATTACTGTAGCGGTGGTAGCCTAGTGGGAGAACGTCCGCCTTCCAATTAGAAGGTCGTGAGTTCAAACCCCAGTGCAGGCGCGTACTAATGTGTATTTGTAAAACATATATAATTATGTAACTATCACTCGCTTTTCGGTGAAGGAAAACATCGTGAGGAAACCCACATACCTACCCGAGAATTATTTCGGAGGTAGGTTTGCTATCCACCAATCCGGACTGGGCCCCCGTGGTGGATTCTGGCCTAACCCTCCTCACAAAAGTAAAGGGAGACCCGTGCTCAGCAGTGGAACGTTATGGGTTGATGATGATGATGATGATGATGATGATGATTATATTATACTCGTAGTAGAATGTGGGATCGATCTCCCTTCTGACATAATTAAAGGCAACCGCCCATACTTTAACAGTTCAAAGCTAATACCTAAACATCTCAACCGTCTCGAAATCTGTAGAAAAAGTCCGATCCCAGTGGAATTTTCGAGAAGGCTTAATAAAAAACGTACCAGCCCATACCATCTGGGAAATAAATAAGGTGTAATTATATATGAGACGTTCTAGAAAGATTTAGTAATATGTAGGTTGAACATCGCTCCGGGGCCGGCGTGTGGGAATATTAATGTGACAAAGTCTTGGAGTCTTCTTTTGTGTCGATTTTACAACAATTGTGACTGACTTAAGTTTGTTTTGGTGGAAACATCGCGGCAACGGACAAATTAAAGAGAAAAACAGTTGGAATCTTTTGGAAAATGTATAAAAAGCTATGAGAAAAGCCGGTGCTGATGGAATTCAGCTTTTGTTAACATTACTGTCATGGCAAATATGAATGGGAATGGGAAATGAATGGGAGAAAACGATGAAAGTACTTGTTAAAATTTTTAAATTTACTGATACGTTCCAAGTGCCGTAAACGTAAAACGTAACGGCTGTTCCATTTCGGCCGAAGGGGCGGTGGGACGAAACATCCAATGAGCCAATCAAAAAGAGGAAAACTTCACACACATTAACAAAAACACACACACACCTTAAGGATTGTCCATTAATCACGTGAGGCTCGAAAGGGGGATTCGAAAAAATCACTTTATATCAGAGGAGGAAGAGAGAGCGAGGGGGTAGTCTAAAACCTCAGCACGTATCACCAGGAAGAAGGGGGGGCTAAAATGTTGCTAAAAAAACATAACGTGATTAATGAACGACCCCTTTATCTTGAATTTCAAACCAAAGCTACGAAAAGCGATGGCGTTTGCTTTAACTACAAACTAAAGTATGTATTTCCGCGAGGATTACAGGCTTTAATTCTCGTCGAAATCCGTCCAGTAGCTTTGGAGTTTATTGCCACCTTAGGTGGACGCCCGGTCTTACTGCCACTCCTATCTGCTATATCGAAAGTTGCACGAATAATAAAATGAAAGACGAGATTTTCTCAATATTTTATTTTGCTTTCCTTCCACAATGGAGTGAGAAAAGTTATTACACACTTAGGAAAAAGATTTATACAATTTTCATTGAATTTATTTTTGTGTTTTTATTTAACTTTTAATTTATCTCTTGGATTACGCACTAGGGCTGCATGCTTAAAAAAATGTAATTGGAAAGAAAAAATATCTCTCCGATTTCTCACAAATATTACAAACTAGCTGCGCCCTGAAGCTTCACCCGCGTATACTATTATCCCACAGGAAACTTTAATTCATTTGGGATAAAAAGCATCCTATGTTCTATTCCAGGACTTACAGCATCTGTTTACTAAATTTCATCGAAATTCGTTCAGGCGTTTCAGCATGAAAACATACAGAAATGCTACATGTACTTGTGAAAACAATTCATCAATCCTTGAATGCAGCCATTTTATCGCCCAAGATTTGTAAAAATGATGGATTTTGTCGTACATCCATTTATGGCGGTTTCTTGAAAATATTTGAGTTGAAACTTAACGTAATCGTTCATTCTTCACCGAAATCCTTGTTTTCTCTCCAAATAAAGGATTCGTTACAAATTTTGCCATCAGTAACCAGATTTGGTAAACGCTCCGCGGATTAGCGGTCCGGAGTCAAGTATTACAAACTTGTCTGTCGTCGCAAATGAGAAGCGGCGTGAAACATTATATCTATCATCATCATCAACCCATAACGTCCCACTGCTGGGCACGGGTCTCTCCTCACTTTCGTGAGGAGGGCTAGGCCATAATCCACCACGGGGGCTCAGTCCGGATTGGTGGATAACATACCTACCTCCGAAATAATTCTCGGCTAGGTATGTGGATTTCCTCACGATGTTTTCCTTCACCGAAAAGCGAGTGATAATTACGTACATATGTTTTTACAGAAACACATTGGTACCTGCCCGTGTTGAGATTTGAACTCACGACCTTCTGATTGGAAGGCGGACGTTCTCCCACTAGACTACCACCGCTTATCTATACTTATAATAAAACAGTAATGGACAAAATGTCTGCACAGTGCACATTCATTTAAATAAATTGGGATTTTGGGACATTGGCATAGGCAAAGACTACATCTTTCCACATGCTACGATCCCAGCAGAAAGCAGTACACCAACTCTCTGACACCCTCTACTGGTTTCTGGAAATTCAGGCTGTGTAGGGTCCATGCATGGTAGCGTCACATCCTTCCCCCTGGTCTCATTCACACAAAGAACACCAATCCGTCTTTTACTCATCATCTCGCCTACTTCCTCCATCTTATCTTTCATGTCTCCTCTAATATTTTCTTATGAGAGTAAAATTCCCAAAGAATTACAAAATATAGAAAAAATAATTTTTAAATTATACCTTTTTTTCTAAAATTTTAACCAAGTCCCAAGATTCGGTGTGATCAATTTGCTGTACATAATAATTACTTATTTTATAAAATGTAGCTGTAAAAATATATCGCTACTTTGCGAGAAGATCGTATTATCTCCACAACATAATATTGAAGACATACTTTTTTGATTGATAATTATATAATTTTTATTTTTTTTTAATTTTAAGTAATTCCCAAGGTTCTTTAGCGTCGTTTCTATTAGGCTGTGTAATCACAAACGTTAGTAGGTCACACCGAAGTCAAGTAGTACAAACTCCTCGGTATTATTTCTAAAGTTTCGACGAAACCTTTTCTGAGTGATCGATCGGGATTGGCAGAACAAACAAAGTATTGGTGAAACTTCGTGGTGTGGATTTTGTGAATTTTTTTCTTTAACACACAGACGTGGAGTTTCTCCAACAATCAATAAAAAAAAATCTTAATTTTTTTTCCAGCTTTTATCAAATTCGGTACTGCAAGCTAATCAAAATGAGTCCAAACACAATCACTGAGGAGTTCCGTGTCTACCTTCCTTCTCTACTCGTGTGCGGTTACTGTTTATTGGTGTTGTGTCGTAACTGAACTCAATCAGCAGTACGAGCGCACACAACTGGTGTGATAAAATTGTCAATACAGAAGGACGGATTCGCACGCCGAGCGTGTTTTCGCTTGCCGTAATATTATGAATACACAGACGTGTGTGTGAAAAAGAAAGCGCCGTGTGTATCCCTGTAAAGTTCCGTGCATGTCGAGGTTGAGACATCAATCTTCCGGCTTCGCTTGTTTGGACAACTTCGCTTTTTTCGCAAACTTCAGACTCATAGCCCCCGAGGATATCGAGCTGCCAACAAACGATTATTGTGTTTTGTTTTAAGATTTTCACTCACTGGCTCGGATTTTTTTAATACCAATATTTTTTTTGTGTTATAAATATTTTTCGCTATTATATTTCTTAGTGTATAGGTAGGTAGTGCGTTGGTGTAATGATCTAGTTTTTTTATATATAATAACATGATACCTATGTATATTTTTATTTTTTTACTATATTAAGGTATTCTCTATTGTTTCTACAGGACGATGTGGTCGCCTAGCGACAAAGTCCTTTAAATAATAATAAAAAAAAAGGTATTCTCTGGACAATAATGCACTTGTTTTGAAGGGTCAAAAGAACGTGCGAGAAGCGAGCGCGTTTCCAGAAGTTTTGAATTTAAAGCGCGTTATGACATTATGCGTTTTCGGCAAGGAATCTCATGTGGCATAGCGAATAAGGCCTTGATTTTGAAACGTTTTGTATGTTCAGCTAAAAACAAGAATTCTAGTGCAAAGTTGGCTTAAATACGTGGTTTTTCTTACCGTTTTCGCGTTTACGTTTACTAAGTCCAGCTGTCGGAATGTGCTGTAATTAGAATCATAACGATCGATTTATTAAAACGTCACGTAGAGAGGCTTCCGTCTCCCGCTTGGACGTAGTGAAATTCGTAATAGGCCTATCTTACCCCGGGACAAAATAAAATCTATATTATCAGCCCTCGACCCTGTACCCAGATATAAATCTAGGCCGTAAACATGCTAAATTTTTACTGTTCCTGTATTGTAATTGGAAATAATGAAATTCAAATCGGACGCTGTGAGTAGATTACCTCCAGCGAAAAAATTCGGAAGTTCCGAATTGCTTCAGCAGGTGCTTTGTGTACCTATAATGGAAGTTATGAGAAATTTGGACGTACTTTCGCACTTTTTAGGTAAATTTGGAAAGCCGGTAACTTACTTTAGTTGTTTATAAGACAAATAACAGATCGATATACAGCTGTGGCAGTTTAATAAATACTTTGTTTGTAATGGCTTTTTAGTTTATTTTAAGTTTATTTACAAAGAATAAGTTTAATTTTATAATAATAAATAACACATCAAGATCACATATATATATATAGGTAGGTTAGATAGATTCTGACCCCTAACTAGGATTTTCTATTTCTAGAGAATTAGGAACTACTAGGACCATGGTCACAAAAATCCTTGCCCTATGCAAAAATCGAACCTCATGCATCGCAATGGTTTCATCACTCACTAAGCCTTTCAGGGGGGTAACCACGTACTTATTCTTATTCCATGCAGTTCATTTTAAGGCCTTAAACTGAACGGCCTACATTGGCACCATACACTCATAAATGCCAAACGTGACGTGACGTCACTCAAAAATAAACTGAAGAGAATGAGATGGAGCTATATAAACTCCCATAAATGCAAACAAATTGTTACGATCTCTTTGGATAAATGTCTCTGGTCGACTTATGAGCGCTGAGCGATATTGGCGGTGACAGTTAGCAGGGTGACAGTGGTGATAGTGCATCTGCTCCATAGCATCTCAAGGCTCTAATTTAAATATCTATAAGGCTCATATTTCGTAATATTGATTTCAGTATTCGATAACAGATTCTGTGAGAAATGATTCGAATGTTAAATCCTTCCCTCGTCAAATACAAGGAAAAACTGAAACGGAAACTTCAACATAATAATATGTTCTGTAGCAAAACAGTTAAGAAAGCAGAGCGATGGAACTGTACTCCCGAATCGAAGATTTGAAATCTGATGCTCAAATTTTTCCTCGTCAAAAACTAAAATAATTTGTCTCACCAGTGAAGCACAGAGAGTGATAGCGCTCACTTCGCCTCACTTTGCTTCACTTCGCCTCACTTTCTGGACGTTATCAAAACTATCCCGGTCATTAAAGTTGGAGGGTGCGCAAATAGTTCACCAGCGGATGAATTTTAGCGCAAACTTACTCCCATGGTTCTAGTGAAAGTTTGGAAATGTAAAATGAATTTTATAATTGTTTTTTCATTAAAATGGCGCTGCAGCAAGTTTGTTTTCTCCATTTTTTGGCTTGAATACTGTCAATTATCTTAGTGTCTGCCTACCCCAATGGGGAAAAGGTGTGACTGTATGTATGGATGCTGTTGGCTTATCAAATGAGGTAGCTCGGGCCTTTGGTGTCAGAGGTCGTCCGAAGAACCTTTGACATGGCTTAATGGCTGCCGTCCATTGATATGTATAAGGACTTGTCAGGAAGACACGTTAAGCCATCAATAGGGTTGGTGATTTCATCATCATCATCAATCCGCCCACTGCTGAGCATGGCTGTCGTTTCACTTTCGTGAAGGGGCCGTAATCCTCCGGTCCCAGATAGATCGGATACCTTTGAAATAATTCTCGGGTAGGTCTTATGTGGGTTTCCTCTCGATGTTTTCCTTCACCGAAAAGCGAGATATATCAACGTACATTTGTTTCACAAGGAACACGTTGGTATGTCCCGCACAGAGGTTTGAATTCACGATTCTCTCCATGGAAAGCGGACGTTCTCCCACTAGGCTACCACCGTTTCCGTTACTTGATCTGTGATAAACATACACGTGTTACGACCTTTTTGTTGCACGTCTTTATGCGATACGCAATAACGTTCAAATTTGTACAAAAATCTGAAACTGAGGATCAATGTCAAGAGTTCGCAGGTCTCATTACTTGAGGATCAAAGGGGATCACTAGGTAGTCCTCGGAAACTTTTGATGATTGGCAGAGCGGGAACTTGGCATGTCGAGAGCTCCTGAAAATGCCTCGTGGAAAGGGTTTTTTTTTTATTTGACTAGTGACGAAACTGGCAAGTCGTTCACTTGATGGTAAGCGCTACGTCTGCCCATAACAGTTACAGTGCCACCCAGAACTTTGCATTGCAAAATCCTGCAATGCGCTTGTCCCATGCGACATTGGTTTAATCTCCGATGTCGATGCCGATGTCTCAGAGTGACGAGCACAGTGCAGTGCCGCGCAGGATTAAGCAATGTAGAGTTTTGGGTGGTGCTGTGACTGTTATGGGCAGGCGTAGCGCTTACCATCGGGTGAATGACTTGCTCGTCTCGTCACTAGGTCAAATTAAATAAAAATTGATAATCTCATATACCCCTGTTCTTTAAGCCGAAACACAGTAATGTCGGCACACTACTGCTTCTCGTTGGAACATCTTGTAAACTTACTTCAAAGGGATTAATTAATGTTACGTACTTTAGTAGACTTTAGAACCAATGTCTTTTGAAGACAAACGCAGTGCAGCGCAAAATTTTGCAAAGCAATGTTTTAAGTCGCTCTGTAACTTTTATGAGCAACCGTGGCGCTTACTATCAGATGGATGACCTGCTCGTTTCGTTGCTCAGTAACAGAACAAAATAATTTCATATGCCAGGTAAAAAAAGGTCCTTGAAACTGAACCACAGTAATGTTTTCAAAGTATTGCTTCTAATTTGAATAATTATCTAGCAAAGGTACTCCAAATAGATCCACACAGACACACACATACATACATACACACACACAAACACACACGCACGCACACACACCCGCGCATTATGTGATTGTGACGCGTTATTTATTTCCTTTTTAATTAAAATGAGTTGATCCCCTGCCTGATTAAAATGAGTTGAAGATGCCTGCCTACCTGATGATAAAAACGGGTCTCAATCCCCCCTTTATCACCAATCCGTCTACAAATACATCATCATAACACTTTTTTATCATCCCCGCAAAACCCTCGGGTTTTTCGTCGCATAAAAAACTTTTTTAAACACAGTGACATTGGATAAGCTTGGTCATTTCAACTTTAATCGCTTGTTGGATTAATGCGGAAAGTTCCAGTCTTTTTGGGTCAGCGATGGCTCGCGGAATCTCGCCGCGTTAGTTTGCTAGAAGTTATGGTTTTAAAAGCTTTTCTTTTAGAAAAAAGATTATCAAAGCTGTTTCATTTAAAGTTATTTTAGACTAACTGAACCCCGCGGTTTCTCCCGTCATCATCCGTCTACTGCTCGACGTACGCATCAACTAGTGAACGTTACCGAGCCTGATCTTCGGCTTTATTTTCTCCCACTATTATCCCACAGGAACCTTTCATACACTTTAACAAACACTTATTGAATAATATTGGGCTACATATCATCATCATCATCATCAACCCATAACGTCCCACTGCTGGGCACGGGTCTCTCCTCACTTTCGTGAGGAGGGTTAGGCCATAATCCACCACGGGGGCCAGATCCGGATTGGTGGATCACCTACCTACCTCAGAAATAATTCTCGGGTAGGTATGGCGACATATATATTAAACATTAATAGTTGAAGAAACGCAAGTTTGCGAAATAAATACAAAAGCTTTTAAATCAGTTAAGTCTTCAATACTTCCCAGCTTTCGCTTTTCCCTTAATGCTAAAGTAACTCTGTCTGTCTGTCTGTAACGCTTTCACGCCTAAACTACTAAACCGATTTAAATGAAATTTAGTACAGAGATAGTCTAGAGCCTGAAAAAGGACATTGGTTACTTTTTAATGCGAAAAACTGGTCGTAAAGGGTTGAAATAGGGGCTGAAAGTTAGTATGGTGCGGGCCAGGTAACCTCCACGAGTGCCCGGCTGTTGTTCGTCCCTCTTGATGCGTTGCATCCGGAGGGAAGGGCAGCAGCTGGGCCGGTGCACCCTGGGGTTCGGTCAGCAATTCTCCTAGGGGAATTGGTGGCCGTAGCAAATAACCTGGCGAGAAGAGGTCCTTCGCGTGTCCCTCTGATCAGCAGAGGGCACAGCGAGGGACCAATAACGGGGACTTTTGGGTCGCGGATCGGGGGTCCAACGCCCAAGTGAGAAGTCCCGAGCTGAGGTGCGGCCCGTGTGTTCCGGGACGCACCCAGCGGAGAATGAGGCCCAAGCCTCACGTGGCGAGCCCGGGAGGGCGCCCGCAGAGGTGGTCGCGGAAGCGCCGTGCGAACCCGTGACCACCTCCATAATGCGGAGAGGAGAACACCCCGGGGTTTTAGTGGGTAAACCCCGCCAGACCAGCTGGCGGGGGAGTCCCACATAACCACCCCCCCGCCCCCGAGGGCCGGGTGGTATGCCTAATGCATTTCCCCGGGAAAAAAAAAAAAAAAAAAAAAAAAAAAAAAGGGGCTGAAAGTTAGTATGGAAGTATCGGAATTTTTGAAGATAAAAGCTTGAAATATATTTTAAAAGCTTTTGATTAGATATAAATAAATTAGATATTCTAATTTTGTAAAAAAATTACCTTTAAGGGGGTAAAATAAAAATAGGCGATGAAAGTTTCCATGTAAACAGATAAGGTTTCGGGTAACCCAATGCATCGATTTTAAAAATTCTTTCACTAATGGAAAGCTACATTATCAGCGAGTAACATAGACTATATTTTATCTCCATATTCCCGCAGAATAGGAAACTACGCGGGAGAAGCCGCGGGTCACAGCTAGTTTTATATATATATGAAAATTCATGATAAGAACTCCAACAGTTCTGTTCCTATTGCAACTTTGTCTTACAAGTTCTACGGTTGAGAATTTATAGTCTACAATAAATCTGGGATATGAGGGTATTTCAAAAGTCGTATGATATAAGTTTTACCAGCATTGTATAGAGATTTAACTTTTGTGGTTGAAATGTCTAATTATGGAAGTTGTCCAAGAGTCGAAAGGGAAACTTTTTCTTTAATATTTATTGGTAGGGAATAACATTTATTGACACAACTTAAATAACAATATAAATAAATTAAAAGAAAACGTAACTAACTTAAAAATCTAATTAAAGAGGGCGTCCATGAGGCATGGTGCCAAGAACACTGGCTGCAAATCCACGTTGAAAAAAATATTGCCATTTATTTATTTTGACACAAATGCATAAATTGAACTGTTGATTTATCTTTATGATTTTGCAAGCTCATACTCGGGGCAGAATGTAGCCTGACAATTAATTCAATTAACACCATGTACAACCTATGTTCGCATAAATAAATGATTTGATTTAGTGGGAGAACGTCCGCCTTCCAAGCAGAAGGTTGCAAGTTCGAATCCCAGTGCGGGCGCGATTTTCTTGTAAAAATAATGTTACGTAATAATTATCACTCGCTTTTCGGCGGAGTAAAACATTGTGAAGAAACCCACATACTTAACCGAGAATCATTTCATTGTCATTTTCAACCTCCAAGCAGTAGTGTGCAAATATACTGAATTCCGGTTTGAAGGGCACTGTTTCAAACGAAATTACTGTGCATATGAAACCATAGGACCGATGTCTCAGGGTGACAAGCGCAGTGCAGTGCCGTGCAATATTTTGTAATGGAAAGTTTAGGGTGGTGCTGTAGCTGTTATGGTGAAGCATGGCGCTTACCATTAGAACGACTTGCTCGTCTCTTTGCTTAGTTAACATAAAAAACCTAATAATTGTCATTTAAGAAGTCAAAGATGAAAGTATTGCCGGCGCCGGTTCTTATTTGCACCACCGCTCATGAGATCACAAATAATTCTTACCAACAAATGTGGTCTCTAATGTCAGCATAACCATTCTCTCCAGAATCTACGGAGCATTTACAACCTTATGCCTCCAACATAGGGCTGAAAGCGCCGTGGCTGTGTCACGAATAAATTCAATTCATAATGTCTCGTTCACACGATATCTGTGTCAACGCGCACGGTTTATAGGTTGTGGTTTTTACTTTGATGCGGTACTCTAAAATGTGTGTGTTCTTCAGTTCTTTATCACATTGTTGTGTTTCTGAGAACTAATTTAAATTGATTTTAAAAAAACCATAATTTTCCAATTAAGTTATATTACAATATTTTCAAATATAATGAAAATCTAACACTTCTAGAATTCAAATACTGGCAGTGTTTCCAGCGACATTACTGGGCATTTGAGACTTTAGAGCCGATGTCTCAGGGTGACGAGCGCAGTGCAGTTTTGCAAAGTTATGTGTGGCACTGTTCCTGTTACAGGCAGGCGTAGCGCTTACCATCAGGTGAACGACTTGCTCGTCTCGTCATTCAGTCAAATAGAAATAAAACGCTTTGTTTATAACATATAGACGTGTAATGTTAGGCCTTGATATCGGTCCCGGAACCGATTGCCTCGACGATTGCACGTGGTAGAGAGTGACCATTCTATATGCACTGTTCTATTTTATTCTATGCTAACAGCCACAGGTGCGAAAGTAATGCTGTATGTGTGCATACAGGGCATGCACACATACAAGTCCATCGACGATCTATGAAAATCAACCTTCTGTGATGCTTCTGCTATGGCATAGCTACTAGCTAGGTACGGTCAACATCAAAAATAACTGATGAACACACAAATTTCCAAAACCATTACCGGTATTTAGTGCATTAAATACTTAGATAGATAAAAAGATATATAGGTAACTCTTTATTGACACCAAATTGTATAAAACACACACATAGAAAAAAAAAACATAACTTAATTATAGGCACAATGGGCGGTCTTAATGCTTAAAGCGATCTCTGCCAGACAACCTTTGGATGGACAGGATAGAGAGCAGGAATAGGGTTGACCTAGTTGACATCGCTGTCAAAATATCAATACATACATGCTAATAATAACCATAGTATCATCATCATCAACCCATAACGTCCCACTGCTGGGCACGGGTCTCTCCTCACTTTCGTGAGGGAACCATAGTATACTTACTGTAATTAATTTCAATTTAAGTAATTTATTTCCTTAAAAATGCCATTAACTCCCTCCTTTCCTCTCTATTCCTCTATTCAACAGTATTCAGTTAGGGACAGGGAGCTATGACATTTTTAAGGAATCAGATTATATTGAAAACTAACTGTGCCCGCGACTTTGTCCGCGTAGATTTTAATAAGTTTAGAATTTTTCTAAAATAGAAGTAGCTTGAGTTACTCCCAGTGAAAGTTCCGTCAAAATCAGTCCAGCCGTTCCAGCAATTAGCCGGAACAAACAGACAGACAGACAGACAAAAATTGTAAAAAATGTTTTCTTGGTGTATGTACCGTATACATAAGCATGTAGTAAAAAGTGGTTATTTTAATATTACAAACAGACACTCAATTTTTTTTATTTGTATAGATAACTAGCTGTACCCTGCCACGCTTCGCTGTGGCACATTCGCACACTCGCTGATATGTCACTGATGAAAAAAATAGATCAAAACAATCCTTGATGCGGATTATATATCATGCTAAAATTTCTGCTCGATTAGTGCAAAACTTTTTGAGTTTTTGAAGCGTACACAAACCAACATAACATTTATATATATATAGATTATGACAAGCGTTTCACGCAATAAATACCGGTCATGGTTTTTGAAGCTTGTTTGATGATCATTTACTTTTGATGCCGACTGTACTACCTTTGTAAAACGATATCAATTTATTGTATTCACTACTAAGGCGTCCCGTTTCTAAGGAAACATGAAATATGGAATTCATAACGGAAATTCTATGGATTCTCGCTTTTAATCGAGGTTTATGAATTTTTATTTATGGTTTTGTTGAAAATAACTGGTAACTGAGATAACAAGCAAGTTTTTTTTATCTGATGGTAAGCGCCAAGGAAAATCATCGTGAGGAAACCCATATACCTACTCGAGAATTATTTCAGAGGTATGTAATCCGCCAATCTGGACCGGGCCTCCATGGTGGATTATAACCTAGCCCTTCTCTTGAAAGTGAGGGGAGACCCGTGCTCAGCAGTGGGCGTATATGGGTTATGAACATGATGATGTTACCCTAAAAATAACTGAACATTTGCGGAAACAATGCTCCCATAATGCAATATAACATTTAATTTTGGTACCCTACAGTTACCAAGCTAAATAGTCTGGGTGGTCATTAGCTAAGTTCTAACTGAAAAGGCTGTTAAAACTTCAATATAAACAGTAATGAGCGGAGGCCACGACAAAGGTTCACATACCTTTGTGCCTGGCCAGCGAGCGCGCAGTCAGTAATATCCTGTTACTGTCGAGGACAAGGCATGGGAGGCAGCGGAAGCCAATTTGACTCTCTTAGAGCGGTTCCACACTACTCCAATCCCATGAAAAGACGAAAGTAAAAAACGAATACATTGATAATATCAATTAAAGGCCTTAATTTGAACGGCTTATATTGGCACCACACATTCATAAATCACAAACGTGACGTGACGTCACTCAAAATAGACTGCAGAGAATGAGAGAGAAAGAGAATGAGATGGAGCTATATAAACTTCTATAAATGCAAACAAATTGTTCCGATCGCTTTGGATATATGTCTCTGATCGACTTATGAACGCTGAGCGATATTGGTGGTGACAGTTAGCAGGGCACTTAAACTGGATGGATTTAACTGTTCGTGGTGAGGCCCCAGGTCTCTAGTTGTTCACTTATTTTGTTCACCAAACTGTCCACAAAGCTTTCAAGCAAATGCACAATTTAGTAGCAAATAGACTATCCCAAAGAAAATCCGACCAGTCTTGTGGATCATACTTAAAATGGTAAAAAACCAGGAGAATGTTTCTGTTTCACTCACTCTCGTGTACGCTGAATTACTAGATTTGAATAAAAGAGCTGTTGGACAGCTGTTGCCTTTAATCTTTCTTATATAGCTTGTCGTTCATACCCACAGTGCTTAAAATGCGTGCGTCCTACCAGTCATGAGCTAAGGAGCCAAAACGCTTACAGTCACCGTGAAACTGGTCCACAAGTTTGAAGTTGCTCAGCAAGCTATGGATCGAGCTATGCTCGGAGTTTTTCTAATGGACAGGATCCGTAATGTGGTGACCCAAGAAAGAACAAAGGTAACCGACATAGCTCAAAGGATTAGCAAGCTGAAGTAGCAGTGGGCTGGTTGCATCTGTAGAAGAACCGATGGGGTAGACGGGTTCTGAGTGGGGACCGCGTTTACGCAAACGCAGTGTAGGACGCCACCAGCGCCGGCTGGTGGAGGGACGACTTGCGCAAAGTGGCTGGTGAAGACTGCATGAGAAGAGCCGAAGATCTGTCTCAGTGGCGTTCACTAGGAGAGGCCTGCGTCGAGCAGTGGACGAATATGAGCTGATGATGATGTAGCTTGTCCATATTTTGAGGTTCAACCAGGTGCCCGCTCCCGCTTCCTCTGTCAAATTACACCGTACAGAGAAACTCATTTTGTCTCCAGGTTCTAGGCAAATTTGTTATACTGAATCTGTAGGTGCTCGGAGATTCCGGCAACGTAATTGTTTGCAGTGATAACACAGTATAATGGACCCGGTAGAACAATTCGCGTTCGTCTTTAGGGAGTGGGACACCCCTTTCTATTTGATTGCATTAGACATGTCCGTCTGTATTTCAATTTGCTGCCGAAGAACGAGACGAGCATGTCTTTCGTTTGATGGTAAGCGCCTCGCTTGCTCGTAATGGTTGCCTCACAATGCTTTAGGTTGGAAAATCTACCGCGTGACATTATTAAATATTCTAAGTGTTTACTTTTATTTTTTCACGGACATTTAAGAAGTTTAATTGAGAATTCATTTTGATATTAAACTATGCGCGAACTAATGTCTAGTAAATCATGTTTCCCTATTAACGTTGGCTCTTTCACTCCGGGAAAATCGTGTGAACAAAAATTTACGCGTGTAAACTGCAAGCCACTGCTAAAACAAAATAAACCTACGACCAAATGCTTAACTAAATTAACCATCAAGTAAATGCTCCATTTCCTGCCGATTCCGAAAACATTCTGAATGCGTCATTTGTGTAATTACTAAGCTATTCTCTAAATGACTCAGTTAGGGGGCTACTCGCTGAGTCCTTCGATAAAGTATCTAAAGATTAGGGGTCGAAGAATAAATTCTGGTTGGGAATAGCGTCCCTTGTTGTGGATGCTGATTTGGGTAGATTTACATCTATACATAATAATAAAGCAGTCGAGGACAAACACACTGAAAATACTTTAAATATTTATTAGTAAATACACTTCAGTCTAGACTTAAACTATCTAACCGAAGGACCATGCACGTTCACGATGACCTCGCTGCCTTGGTTATATGATCGACTGTTCGTATGGCGGTAGTAAACACGTGGCCTCCAAGAATTTTAATCGGTCTTTCACTACTGTTTATGTATAATTATCTTCCTTGTTGTTTCTTTAAATAGTAATACCGCTGTGAACAAAGTCGTAGAAAACAACTAGTTATTCTTATCGTAACATAATAGTACATTAGTTATGTTTTTCTTTCCTTTTTTTTAGTTGTTCTTCTCCATCCTGTTGAGGTTTCTAAAACTTCCGACGCATCTGAGACAACGACGTTTTATATTATTTATAGACCTGGTACGTATGCAACATGCAATGAAAATTTCGGACAATAAAGGCGTGGTTCGTGTTAAAGCAAAAATACACTGTTCAACTGAATTGAATCGCTTTGGTTGAATGGAGCAAGAATAATAGGAGTGCTATTTACATGGTAGATGAGGAAGACGCATTACACTCGTGATTGCTGAAAAGCAAGGCCAATGAAAATGGTCGGAGAGCTTACAACAGTTAAGCGAACATTTGGTCATATAATTTTGACAGAGGGGGAAGGAAGATAATGATCGCACATGGTCCTTTGGTTAGATCGTCTAAGATCTGGATCAGCTGTCGAATACTGTCACCGCAGTGTTTCAACCGAAACAGTCTCTTAGATATGTTTGGGTTGAAACATCGCTGACACCTTATAAAAGGTTCACTCCGAAGACCGAATGAATTAGTTATTCCGTTCAATAGCTCTGAAAGTTTGAGGTCGGAGGCATTGTTAAAACGCCAAACTGTTGTCTAGTTGGGCTAAGTTTTTTCGCAATTGGTCGAGCGTTTTTTGAATTTAGATTAGGGTGGGGTGAGAATGAGAGAGGAATATTAATTTGTACTTCTAGTTTTAGTCATTGACAGCGTGTAGGTTTGTGTTGAGTTGATTGTGAAGCGTTAGGTTGCGGATTCGATTGTCGCACTAGGTTAATAATAATATTATTGCAGTAGGCAGTTGAGCGGTGGTAGCCTAGTGGGAAAACGTCCGCATTCCAATCAGAAGGTCGTGAGTTCAAATCCCAGTGCGGGCACGTACCAATGTGTTTCTGTAAAACATATTTACGTAATTATCACTCGCTTTTCGGTGAAGGAAAACATCGTGAGGAAACCCACATACCTACCCGAGAATTATTTCGGAGGTAGGTATGTTATCCACCAATCCGGACTCTCACGAAACCCTCCTCACGAAAGTGAGGAGAGACCCGTGCCCAGAAGTGGGACGTTACGGGTTGATGATGAGGCAGTTAAGTACTCTTCGACACGGCGCGTATTGTCAGGAAGTTTCTCTCGGCAGCCTTAACCATTGGTAGCCTGGGCCTTGCCCCGCTGCCGATTTCAGCTTGTTTTATAATATTTTTGTTTTTTGTAGAAACATATTAAACTTAAAGATTAAAATAAGTAACGAGAATGATAATTATAATATTAATAATAATAATTTTCGCATCAAAACTGTCTTCAAAATCATACATACATACTGTCACGCCTTTCTCCCGTCGTGATAGGCAGAGACTACATCTCTCCACATGCTACGATCCCAGCGGGAAGCAGTACACCAACTCCCTGACTCCTGGTTTCTGGAACTCCAGACCAATAGGCTGTGTAGGGTCTATGCGTGGTTGGTCAATATCAATTTAAAAAAATACCATTCCATTCGAAGTCGCGAGTAACGGCTAATATTCATCTAACAAAATAGAAAAAATAACATCCTTGTGATGAAATAAAATACAATACAAAACATATTTCCTTACTATTTCCAATATACCATGTACGAGACATTTTTTTCGCCATCCGTCAGCCCCTTGAATTCCCTTGCGAAGAAAATACCCCTCAAAATAAGAAAATATCCCTCAAAATAAGAAAATTCCCGTAAAATAAGAAAAAGGGGTTTTCCCAAAACTCGATAGAAATGTGCCGGTTAGTAATGCAATTACTATGAGCGCTCCTATAAAGGGTGATGATTTATTCATAGGCGGCAGCGGGAGCGGGAACTAATTTTTCATGCAGATTTTATTCAGTTAAGTCGAGAGCTTAGTTAGGTTTTGAAGGATTCGTACTGAAATAATTCTTGTGATTTCAGTAAAATGGAGAGGGAAAAAATTTTCAAACGTAAATATTTTCACAAGTTTTGTTTAAATCATCAAATTGTTAAAATAAATCAATGGAACGAATCAACTTTAGAGCCGATGTCTCAGGGTGACGAGCGCAGTGCAGTGCCACGCAGGATTATGCAATGCAAAGTTCTGAGTGGGACTGTAACTGTTATGGACAGGCGTAGAGCTTACCATCGGGTGAACAATTTGCTCGTCTCATCAATCGGTCAAATAAAAAAAAAGTAGGTATGACGTAAAATCGCTTGCTATACCACACACACCGCACCCTCATCCGCGAAGTGGTAAAAGCCACTTCTAACCGTGAGAAAAGGTAATTATTGACTTTTTCAACTCCCCCCCCCCTACCCTTCCCCACTCTTTCTCCCCAGAGGCCTGTCGAAAGTAGATAAGACAACGTTCTAATTAAAAAGAGGTTCAGTACTTCTTTAGCGAATTCTTTCTTGAAGCCGTCTTTGGGGGTCAGAAGAAGGGATTAAACGTGATTGATTTTAGGAACTAGGGGTGTTTTAGGGGTAAGTTTTTCTTAGGTTAGTATTATGGCTGAAATGAGGTATTTGAAAAAGGATACACTGTTGTTTTTTGGTGACATCATAATGTTATTTTTGTCGTTAAATGGTTTGCGTACAAAATCTGTATTCAGTAAAGTGGTGGGTGTTTTATTGAAATTTCCTGAGATTTTCGCAGAAAACACAACACGTTAAAACACAGTTTTTGTGTTTGTATCATTTGCTGATGGTGAGTCTTTAACCAGAATAAAAGCTTCAATTTAAAATGATCTATTTGAAATAAGTCTATCAAAAATTCATGCACAGGAAAAGCAGTAAAATATTTACAGCCGCTAAATTCAACTTCGAAACAAAAAAGTACTAAAAATATAAATAAAAAGAAAAGTCCTGTCTTCACGAAGCGGAAGCGTTCGGACGGCCGCCGCCAAAGCCGAGTAAGTCAAAAAATACAAAAATCGATCTGGCTGAATCCAAGCCAAATCTGCAACAGCCCGAGAAAAAAAATTTAAAACCCAGCGCTGTAGTATCGGGTTCCGTCTTTTCAAGTTTTTGCGTCCAACTTTTCTTCAGTGTTGATACATTATGCGTGTAACTAAAATACACTCACAAATTTTAATAAGACAATCCGTCACTTTTACAAAGAAATAAAATCCCCGACGCCCTAAATACAAACTAGACCGAATGAAATTTCATGAAAACCAAGGCCACTAATACAATAACTCTTAAACTCCATTTAAAACGGAACCCAGAAAATTAAACAATAGTCTGCAGTACTTGCCAAGGCTGCACGATGTAGCTTGATCTATAATCTGGAGATTTTGGCACGACGGCCAGGCGGTATTGTGAATCAATGACTTGTGACCGGGCCGGGGTTTTAACTACCGTGGCATTTTTTTTTTAATAAAGACGTAGGCACTAGGCCATTATGCGGGTCGTCTGGTTTTTAATATTTTGGAGTTAGCACCTTTTGTAAATGGGGTGGCAATTTTTAAACGCCTCAAGTTGGTGCCTGATAAGTTTTCTTGAAAAATTTATCTGCCAATTTATTGTTTTTAGGAATTGAATAAGTTTTAATATTGCTAAGCTTTTTCTGATTGTAATTTGTTAAGTGGTATTTCTCGCGTTGATTGTATCAGTTTTAATTTTCTCAATTACCGTACAGTTTTAATTCTTCTTAGTATTTTGTATAGATACGTAGTTTTGTTTATTTTCTCAGTAAACTAAAATAAAAATCTGTAATTTCTTTTGTGCGTATGTGTGGATTGGATTGGTGGTATTTAGTTGGCTATGTATTTTTTTTTATTATTTATTTCATGTTGAAACTGGAACCTTTGTATATTTTTATCGACATCTGGTTCTCAATACCTAGTTCTAATGTCAGTAGTATAAATAAGGATTTAATGAACCATCTGATGAAAAATAACGGAAAAAAAACAAAAACATCTTTAAATAATACAGTTAACATAAAAGCCTTTATATTTGTATTGAAATATCAACCTAATCATTTAGCTTTACGTATGAAACTGCTTTACACGGAATTGCAAGTATGTGTGCAGCTATATATATATATAGGTAGGTACTTTAAACGAATTCTTTGAATGCAGATTTTAATCTCACTTCCTGTATTTCGCTTTGCTGTGGCAGGGTCGGATTTGTATGTTAGGATTTCTTATGGGAAAAAGTTCTCAATTGAACTTCTGTGGAATATTTTGATTTTGAAATTGAACTTTATTGAGGAATTTGTTTAGATTTTTTTTTAGCGAGCGAAAGCCTATTAATTAATAGCTAACCACATACATTATATAGAATCCAATATTTTTAGAAATGAAATGCTTAGAAATATTATTTCATAAAATTTAATTTCTAATATTCATTTGATTTCGTAATGAAAAGTTCTGGGTGGTACTGTAGCTGTTATGGACAGGCCTGGTGCTTACCATCAGGTGAACAACCTGCTCGACTCGTCACTTAAAAACGTAAAAATAAGACAGTGTTTGTGACCCTAATTTTGGATTATAAAAGTGACACGTGTTTTGTATATTTCTTTTTGCGTTCAAATAGCTGTAATTACTGGGCATATGAGACTTTAGAGCCGATGTCTCAGGGTGACGAGCGCAGTGCAGTGCCGCGCAGGATTGTGCAATGCGGGGTTCTGGGTGCTGCTGTGTCTGTAATGGGCAGGCGTGGCGCTTACCATCAGGTGAACAACCTGCTCGACTCGTCACTCAGTCTAATAAAAAAAACCTGTTCTAATCATATTTTGCTCAGGGATATTACTAAAAGCACCAACATAAGCTGCTTTTAGCCTAGAAAATTTCCCACTACCTAATAATGAAAAAGCAGGTAAAAAGCTATACAATTTTTTCCCTAACGTTACAATTTTCATTTTCATTTTAATGTTATTCGGTTATTTAGTATGGCAACATTGTTTCATCCAAAGGTGACTGAAAGAGATTGGTTATAGTGATAAGCTCGCCCATTGTACAATTTTTAGCATTTTTTATATCTTTAGTATAGTAAGTACAGGTAAAAAAAAAAGTAGTTTTGATATAAGTAACACAGTTTTTCCACATAGCTTAATCTGCAATGAAAAACAAAACAAATCACAGAACTTAGCTTCATTGCAACGTATACAAGCCAAAGCAAATATATTTTACATTCAAAATGAAATGCTTTCATAAACTCGTAAAACTTTAAACTGTAAAAGAGTGAAACACATGTTTTAATTTCGCAAAAAACGGTAGCGAAAAGTTTTCATTTCAAACGGCATTTGTGAAAAGAATGTTTCATGAAGTCCTTTTGTGAATGTAGGAATCGGCTTAGAAGCATTTATATAGCCATATACTAGCTGTGCCCTGCCACGCTTCGCTGTGGCACATTCGTACATTCGCTGATATGTCACTGATGAAAAAATAGATAAAAACAATCCTTGATGCGGATTATATATCATGCTAAAATTTCAGCTCGGTCGGTGCAGAACTTTTTGAGTTTTTGAAGCGTACACAAACCAACATAACATTTTTATATATATGGATTTATATAGAAGTGTCGCAAATGAAAGCCGACGCGGGGGAAATTTAGCTTTGGCAGTGTTAACGAAACACCCCCCCATACAAGCGCACGCACATAGTGCGTAGCAGTGCATTGGGCTGTCACTGTCAGTGTCAATGCCATCTGCAAAATCAATCAATCAATCAATCAATACTTCACCCATCACTCGACAACTTCACTCTGCTACAAGACATTGCTCGCCCGACACGACTCGACCTCAACATATACAAGCAACATCAAATTTAGCGAAAATAATAGAAAAACCAACAAACCCATCAACACACTTCGGCACGTAAGTGGTATCCTCAACAGGCAGCTTGACAAACTTTGGCGCCAGAGTGCGCCACTGCCTCGTTCGACAAACAAACAAATTGGTCCTCTTATAAACGAATTCAAAATAACTGTTAGTTTCCTTCTTAATTTTATCTAAATTCTTTTTTTAAGTTCTGTAAGTAAAAAATTCAAAAGTCTTCATTTTTTGGGTTGGTTTAAAGGGTTGTTAATATTAATTGTTTGAACAAATAAGTTGCTTCATAATGTCTTATCATATAAAATAACTAACAACTGGATTCTCCAATCAGCTATAGAACAGGAAAGTTGAACAAATAGATCTGGAACTAGACATGGGAACCAGAAAACGTCGCGGATTCCGAGATGTTTTATCGATTGTTCCGATTGTTAAAACATCTCGATATTTCTCGATAATTTTCTTTCGCAGTCGAATTCATGTGAATCCTAAATTTACGCAAGTAAATAATCGCGTTCGGAGTCACCAATTGTGATTCTTTCAAATTAAGATCGATTTGAATTAGGAGGAAGCGAGTGAAGAACAACGGCGAGTCCGACTCGGAACAATCGAATAACATCTCGATTGTTCAGTCGGGATCGAGATGTTTATAAACTCGATTGTAGTTACGTTCCACATGCGATTCCTTCTATATTTCTATTGTCTATACATCTGGGACACGTCCCTCGCCATCTAGAACCAATACCGAACAGCCGACACAAGTAAAATCAGACAACGTGAGATGAAACTGCAACTTGTTAACGTTTCACGACGCCAGGAGAAATTGTTAACTCTGCTGTTGGAGTGTACTACGGTACACTCCAACAGCAGAGTTAACAATTTCTGCTACAGGCTACGGCCTGATTACGTAAAACTTTGCAGTAGCGACAGCAATAAGTATGCAATCATGCAAAATGTCACTAGAAATTATATTAGGGAAACCAATCGCCCGCCTATTGTCCCGCCTAACGCAGAATGCACTTTGTCCTTGGATACTAGTGCCGCTAGCAACAGGACTGCAGTAGAGTGTTTTTGGGAGTTTTAAGTTACTTTTGTCAGCCATGATCGCTAGATTTACGACTATCAAGCCTATTGAGATACGTAATAGGGCAACGTGCTGTGTTTCTTTTTTTTATTTAACTGAGTTACGAGACGAGCAAGCCGTTCACCCGATGGTAAGCGCTACGCCTGCCCATAACAGTTACAGTGCCACCCGGAACTTGGCATTGCATAATCTTGCGCGGCGCACTGCGCTCGTCACGCTGAGACATCGGCTCTAAAGTCTCATATGCCCAGTAATTTCGCTGGAAATAATGCCCTTCAAACCGGAACACAGTAATATTTTCATTTCACACTACTGCTTGGCCAGAAATGTAGAAAAACTTAAATATGAACCTCAATAACCCTTTAGCAAAGTTTTGTTTTTTGCACTTTTTTTAATAATATTACGTACAGTGACTACACAGCATAGCTACTTACAAAAATTGTGTGTACGACTGTTTGTTGAACCAACAAAAAGGGCATCTGCAATCAGCTACAATAGGGGAGGTCGGCAAACACCGGGTGCAAACACATGTAGCGACATTTCAAATTATATGACATATGAACTGTGGAACTCAGTTATATATTTTTCAAAGCTATACGTTTTTCGGTAGCCTAGTGGGAGAACGTCCGCCTTCCAATCAGAAGGTCGTGAGTTCAAATCCCAATGCAGGCACGTACCAATGTGTTTCTGTAAAACATATGTACGTAATTATCACTCGCTTTTCAGTGAAGGAAAACATCGTGAGGAAACCCACATGCCTACCCGAGAATTATTTCGGAGGTAGGTATGTTATCCACCAATCCAGACTGGGCCCCCGTGATGGATCATGGCCTAACCTTCCTGACGAAAGTGAGGAGAGACCAGTGCCCAGCAGTGGGACGTTATGGGTTGATGATGATGATGATACGTTTTTCATATCTATTAGTATAAGCGGGTCTAATTTTAATATAAAAAATCATAAAATATTAAAAATCAAATTTCTCAAAAAAAATATTACTTAAATATGTAAATTTTTATGAACTGTCCGGAAGAAAGGTTTTGCTTTTCGGTCGTATGTATGTGTGTTTCTTTTTGCGTGCTATAGCTTAAACGGCTTGATGGATTTTGATAAATGAAGTAACTTTTCCCCGTCTCACTCTTGCAGAAGAAGCCTAAAACTACTTTTCTAATTTTAATAAAAATTAAATTAAATTGAAAATATTCTTACATAATAATGATAATTTTTTGACCAATAAATCTACTTCAAATGATTTTATTTAAAACAAAAGTACTGGACCAATCTTGATGAAATTTCTATTGGACCAATCTGAAATTATATCCTTTTTTTAATCTGTTTATAAATGACGGAGTTTGAAAAAAATGTCCCAGTATTTTTATGGGACTACCATGTATAGCTACAATTATAAAAGAGATTTATCAAAATTGGACCAGCAATGACGAGTGTAGATAAAAAAACAATTTATGCAAATAACCAAACAAACAGTATCCAATACCAAATAGTAGAAAGCAAAGAGTAAACTAGATATTTCAAGTGTGTTAAAAAAGAAATACACAGTTCCAACCACAATGAATATTTGAAAGCGCTATCTCCTGGATAAAAGTAATTTATTTTCCTATAAATATTCGTGTTTACAATCAAAATAACGTAAACCGATACAGTTCATGAACTTTATTTTGCTGTAAATAGTATATACGTTATTCAAAGTAGAGTTTTACGGATAAAATCATTGAAAAACTAACATAAAAGTAGAGTTGATATTGGTTTTCAGTTACGGATAGGAATATTGAAACATAACATATTTCGGATACGGACAATGTGAATACGTAGCGATAGAAGTTTCAATCTTTATAGAATTTAATTTTGTTGATTTTTATTATTTTTGTGTGCGATTTAGAGCCGTTTTTGTCCAGTAAATGTGTACTATTTTTATATGCAAATGTTAAAATAAGGTAACTGTGTGATTTTGGTGATATCTTTCTGAGTTTGTGTATTTCTTGGACCATGGTCCTTGTAGTTTTTGATTTATACATACAAGGTATCGTAGTTAGGGGTCAAGATTTTAAATGTAGTTTGTAGGCTGTCTAAGTGTTGTAAAGTATCATCGTTATTAGATATTAATAATTATTATTAATGGTAAATAAAGGCAAGTATCTGTCAAGTAAACTCTAAAAATCGACTACGGATATTTTTTTATCCGGATATCGGATAGTTCCGGATCGAAATAAAGATAACATCCCTAGTTATTTGCCGTAAAATACCAAACAGTCAAATCAAATAAATCTTTAAACAGAATGAACGTCATTCCCATTGCTAGAGCGTTAAATCACTGAGGTTGGTAAATAATTTATGAATTTATGAATTCCGACAATGATGTGAATTATTTGTCAGTAATTTTAAATTTATTATAATATCTAGCCTTACTTCATTCGCGTGGGACTTGGAGAATTTCATTTTTAAGCCTACCTTCTGAAACCTGAAAGAAATACTGGGCATATGAGACTTTAGAGCTGATGTCTCAGGGTGACGAGCGCAGCGCAGTGCCGCGCAAGATTATACAAGGCAAAGTTCTGGGTGGCACTGTAACTGTTATGGGCAGGCGTAGCGCTTACCATCAGGTGAACGACTGGCTCGTCTCGTCACTCAGTCGAATAAAATAAAATAAAATAGTAGAAATAATAACAGATAGAAATTATTTTATCAATTCTACAGAATGTTTTCATTAAATTACCACTAAGATGGAAGAAAAATACCAATGCCCGTTTCTGAGAAGGACAATAAAGCCATCAGGGCGCAGAAATAATAAGGTATAACGAAAATCGAGCGTCCATGCTACGTTTCCCTCGTGTTGTTTGATTTTTAGCTATTATTTCTGGAATAATACGTAGGACCGGGGTAATTATAACTTGGGTATTTAAGTATTAGTATTAATATTGGGAACGGGATATTTACCCGTTATATTAATGTATTGGGTACCCGAAACAATGGTACCTGTAAATATATTGTGTTTAAAGATAGTACCTAGATATTATTATAAGGACAAATTTTTAAAAATTTAAAAGGACTTTGTTGAAAAAAGAAGCAAAGTAGGGGAAGTCTATGCATGGGATTTTTCGGGGAAGCGACATTTTGGGAACGGATGTTATAGGAAAGCGATAGGTATTTTGGAAACCAGGGAAAACATTATCGTGGCTTAACGACAATTATTAATCGATATCATCAACAGTCCAGCCGTGGACCCTGAAAAAAAGGAGACGTTAGCGCAAAAACGCTGACAAGCGGCCATTTTGAAATAAATCGCTCAAAAAAAATTTTAAGTTATCACAGACATACGTTTAATAAAATCCCGTTTCTGTAACTTGATGTATTATGTAGTATTTCTGAAAAAGGAAACCCCATAAAGCCTACTCTTTTAGGCTTCTAGAGGGGCCCGAAGCCTTTAATAACAGAAATAGGGTCAAAATTCAATTACAAGATTCAACCTTAAAATTATCCATCATAACCTCAAACTTTGAATAAATAGCTTTTGTTTAAAATCTATTTTTCCAGGTAAGCTTTTTTATAGACAAACTGATCAAAACGAGGCCAAACACCATCAATCTACTGTCAGTCACTGAGGAGTTTCACTGTCTACCTTCCGTCTCTATCATTGGATCACCTTGTTGTCACTATAAAATTGTAATGTCATCCAAACTTGACAGGCATGCAAAATTTCAACTCGATTGAATGACAGGAACTGGGTCAAAATTAACTTCCAAGATTTAAACCAAACATTCCTCAAGCACAGTTAAATCAAAGTCATCATAAAGAAATATTCTTCTGGTCACAAACTATCAAAATGAGTACAGCATTCAACGAGCCGGAACGGAAGTAGATCATTAAAAATTCTGCATTTCCTACCCTTCAGAGTAGCAAATCATGCGATATTTGTAGTATCTTCTACGCGGAACATAATAACAGTATGGACAATTCAACGTCACCCCTACTTCTATAGGTAGACAATGACTCTGACACATATTGGAGAAAAACTTGACTTTAAAAAAAAAAACCCCTTCTACTAACATTATGGGCAGGTGTGTCGCTAACCATTTCACTCATCATCATCATCATAGACAGCTCATCCAACCCACTGCGCATAAGCCTCCTCCCTCTTACGCCATTCATCCTCGTTTTGGGCCGATCTGGTCCATGTATTACCAACATTTTGCCACCAACCAACCATCCAACCGTCTCACCGAGTAGAGACAAAAAAAATTAATAAGCTGAAGTAGCAATAAGCTATTCTTAATGCTAAAAAAATTTAGATCCCAATTCAAATGTCGACCTAAAAAAAGTTTGCATTGATTTTGTTTCTCTCGATTAGATGCATTCCGAATCCATTTATGACATTTTTTTTTAAATTTAACTGAGTGGCGACACGAGCACGTCGTTCACCTGATGGTAAGCGCTACGCCTGTCCATAACAGTTACAGTACTGCCCATAACAGCGCAGCACTGCTGCTCTAAAGTCTCATATGCCCAGTACATTCATAAGTTATGTGCGAGCGGGAGAGGGCACGTTAAGCTATGAGTCCCAGTTGTTATCAATCGACAGCAGTCGTTAAGCCACCTCAGAGGCACTTGGGCGGCCTGTCAACCTCTGACACTACAGGCCGGGAGTTAGAACAGTCTCATTCGAGAAACAAACCTAATTTTGTCCAACAGTCCATACTGCTAATAAGTTGCAACTCCGTCCCAGACTTCGCTCGTATTCTCGCTACGTTCCAGCGATATATCGCGCTGGCTTGCCTCCAAACTGGCCGTAACGAACGCATTGTGACTGCATTTGTGGGGGGCAAGATACTAGACGTCGAGTTTATTAGATAGGGGGGATGATTCGACGTTTGCAACTGGACTATGAGAAATTATTTATGTAATAAATAGATTAGTAGATAGATAATAGATAGATTAGTTGTAGATAGATGATTGTATCACAAGGGAACAAAATAATGTATTTCGGGCGAGAGCGATTTTTTGAATCCAGAGCGAAGCGAAGGATTCTATAGTAGAATCCTAAGCGTAGCGAGGGAGTCAAAGTACTCGAGGTTAAATAATTTTGTTACCGTGTACCGTTACACTATGCTTTTCATCCTGAGCTATGAGAAAAAATCATCATACGAGAAAAAAATATTTTTTTTAAAATTTGGGTATCCAATGCTGCGTCGTCACGCGCTGTTTTTTTATTGTGTTGCAAATTCAAAACTCACTTAGGCGTTGTTATTAAGTGCGTTAGAATGACCCACTTTGTTCCCACTTATAGAGGAAGCAAAAGCCTCTTTTCGAATAGATGATGAAAAAGTTATTTGGATCTTTATTAAAACACCACAGATAAAGAAAACTAGAGTAATAATAACTGTAATTAACCAAATGTTTCATTGATCCAATTCCCTGACTAGGGTTTCCCTGTAACTGTAACTGTAACTGTAATTATTAATCAGAAACACTCAAAACCCTTTGAACCTGTGGTTCACACACATCTTTGTTCTGTGCGTAAATCAAATTCGCAACCTCACGCGTCGCAGTCGGTACATCGCTCTAAGCCATGAAGGCCGGCGTCAAACAATTATTTTAGTGCCCGCCGTTTCCCATTCTGGCCGAATTTGTTGTGAGCCTAAATTCATGGATGCGAAGATGGAAAAGTGCCGAGTTGAGAATTGCGATGGGCATGTTCGAGTTTTTTTAGTCGATTGTCTCGATTGTTCTTACATCTCGAACCCGATAGTTTATGTTAATTTTTCTCGCATTTGCTTATTTTGTTTATGTGAATTTGTTTCGTTGGTGACACCAACTGCTATTATCTCGAGAGAGAGCGAGCGATGAACGCAGCGGTGAGTCAGTCGATTCGGATCAATCGAGCAACATCTCGATTGTTCCGAGTCGAGAAAAATCTCGATTGTTCAGTCGGGGAGCGAGATGTTTATAGACTCGATTGTAATGTTGAATCGAATGCAATCAACCACATTAATAGCTAAAAGCTATCTTAAACTTCTCAAAGTTTTTGCTGATACTGTAATTTTTTGTAGAGTGACTAAATAATTATTCTTTTTTTATGGTGACATTTGACGTTTCTTCTGCAGAAACTATCTTTTTTTAATTATTATTTTTTTTTTTATTAAATATAATATATATATTATTAATTTTTATTTGTAATTATTTGTATGTGGGTGCACTACAATCTTTCAAAATGACCTGGCTAAACACACGAAATGTGTCAAAAGAAAAGATTAAATGAATAAGGATATGGATTCTTCCGATTATCTAAGCATCTTGTGTTTCTCTTCACCATCATCATAATCATCAACCAACATCCGGCCACTGATGAGCACGGGTCTCCCGTCACTTTCGTGCTTTCCCTCGCTATTCGAGAATAGACTGTCTAAATTCTAAACGCTCCTAACTCCTCGCCTGGACCACATAAAGCCAAGTAATTTATATGATGCGGTCGTATGTCGCTTGCAGCCTCCCGCCTCATCATTGCTGAGCTAATAATGATGTGCTTACGCCTAACTGGGCAGGCACTGTATTACGAAGCGTTCGTTGGCGTAGATTGTATAGGATGTTAACCCACCGGTGTGTCTCAATTGGATCTCTTGTCTTCTTAACACGTTGACTGCTGAACCGGTTTTTTTGACAGTTTTGCGAGTCTGTACGCAGCGTGTGTGTTTACTAGTGCCGGCGTTGCGTCGTAACTAAACTCAATCAGTTGTGTGCAAACAACTGTTGTGATAAAATTGACAAAACAGCAGTGCTGAACGGATTTTGATGTAATTTAGTTGTTATTTTTTAATGGATGACTACAACGACGAGCAACAATTTATACTTGTGTGATATATTAGATCCTAGAATAGTACTTTATTACTTTTATCCCGTAAAAAAAAATCGTAGTGGATAGTAGTTAACGGGGGTGAAACAGCGGGGCGCAGAAAATCATTTATTAACAACCCCTAAACACTAACACATGGCGAAATAATTGAGTCTTCACAATTCCACCCCCAGTTCAACCAATTAAAAATAAAAGCAAAGCTTGCCATTCACGGCACAATTCGTGCGAAAACGCCAAATGTCGCGTGAATGGGCGTCTATAGACCCCTTTATTAATTAACGGAGGTGAAAAAAATTAATTTCACACTCAATGGAGGGAAATGCTAAAATTACAACTTTGAAGTGGTAGGTCTCCTCTGTGTGTGTGTGTGTGTGTATGTGAGTGGTAATACTGTGTATCGGTTTGAAGGGCACTGTTCCCAGCGAAATTACTGGGCATATGAGACTTTAGAACCGATGTTTCAGAGTGACGAACGCAGTGCAGTGCCGCACAAGATTTTTGAATGCAAAGTTCTAGGTGGCACTGTAACTGTTATCCGCAGTCGTAACGCTTACCATCAGGTGAAGCTTGCTCATGTCGTTACTCGGGTAAATAAATAATACAACTGTGTGTTTACAGGTTGGGGCCGCGATAGTATAAGCGCTGTACTGCGCCCACGTGTATACATAATTATCAGTAAATAATGCATTTCGATTGAATCGAAACCTACAAGGACCATGGTCCCACAAACACCTAGACTTCGAGCAAATTTTAATACCTCTGGTTTACACAAAGCTTTGCCCTGTGCGGGAATGGAACCCGCAACTTCACGCTTCGCATTCGGATACTTACCCACTTACGAAGAGAACGTTACCGATTTTTTAGTCTCGATTTACCTTGATAATGTCCGAGTCATTAGTTGATGAGGAGCCGACAGCGAAGCGTGGGCTGTGGGTTCGATTTACACTCATAATATTTGTTCTATAACATTATGTGTAACTGCTTTTGATTCTATATTGTGACTTGAAACCTTAATCCTTACACACGAATTGCTGCCTAATTGTGAAAATGTTCAAAGCTTAGAACCTCTAATTCCTTGTCACAATAAATATTCCAATATCCCGTCCGGGTACCAACCGAATACGCGAATTTCTCACTGCGATAAAGTACAGCTTCCATTTGAAAATACGACTTGTTTATCCTTTGTCGCAATAAATTATTTGAGGGGTTTGTTTGGTAGCGAATGAAATTTGCAAAGTATTCACTGTGGCAAGGTTCAATCTCTGTCGGATATTAAAGTAGCGTGAATTCATTTCTTGGAAGGTTACTACACAAGGGAATTTGAATAGCAGGGGAATTTAAAGCTTATTCCTATTCTCATAGTAACCAATTTTGTTAAAATATTAAAGAGTGTTTCATGAATATTGAATATTAACCATTATTAGTAGTATAGTGTTTACAAAACACAAACCCCAAAAACCTGTAATTTTGTATTCTCTCAAAACCCTCGGGAAGTTCCAGTGAAGTATCCACCATTACTAGGAAACGTACAGAATGGACACTCGCTATCTCCGCGATCCGCTTCCCCGCACCCCTACCCGCAATCCGGGGGGCAGTTGGGAGGTCACTCAGTATTACACGCCCAAATGACAAATGACAATAGACAACCCGGTTAGTATGAACCTTCATACTAGCGGGTTGTCTTTTGTTTTGGTCGCGGAGTATCTTTGAGCCATAATTAATTATACAAAACTAGCTGCGCCCCGCGGTTTCACCCGCGTAGTTCCTGTTCCCGCGGGAATATGGGGACAAAAATAGCCTATGTTACTCGCTGTCAATGTAGCTTTCCAATAGTGAAATATTTTTTTAAATCGGTGCAGTGGTTTAGCCGAAACCTTACATATTTCCATACAAACTTTCATCCCCTATTTTCAGTTTACCCCATCAAGGGTAAATTTTTACAAACTTTGAATGTCATAAATTTCAAGCTTCTAGCTTCAAAAATGACGAAACTTCCATACAAACTTCCATCCCCTATTTCAAACCCTTACAATGCTTTTATCGCATTAAAAAGTACCCTATGTCCTTCCTCAGGCTCTAGACTATCTCTGTACCAAATTTCATTTCAATCGGTTCCGTAGTTTAGGCGTGAAAGAGCAACAGACAGACAGAGTTACTTTCGCATTTATAATATTAGTAAGGAAGTAAGGATTATATTTTGAAACTGAGTTGTACTACTGACTAAGTGACAGATTGGGACTCAAAGTTTTAAATTAATCCACAAAAGAACTTTAATTTAAATTTATTACTAGCCTTGACACTGGCTGAATGTACAAATAGCGTTAAACCAAAACACGAAAAAAAAAGTGAAAATCAGCGCCAGTAGTACCAACCGTCGAGAAAAATGCTAGCTTCATGAAAAAGCTGAAAAAAATCTAATAATATGAGACCGCAATAACCAAGCTGGGATATGCAGATAAATATGACATGTTGCTCAAAAGGGTAGAGGGGCGGAGGTGTGTTCATAAGCGGAGCGAGAAGCGGGTCAATAGCGCGGAATCCGCGCACACCGCGTTTCCGCACCTCTACTCTGAATAGCCGCCACTGTCAATACTTTTCACCCAAATTTAATAGACAAACGCTTTGCGTGAATCTTCACAATAGATTTGACTTTTGTTTCACTCTCGCAGTGTTTGTGTACTTACACACATAATATCTGTAGTATCCGTTAGTACGTGTCCCTATCCATACACTATACTAATATATAAAGCTGAAGAGTTTGTTTGTTGAAACGCTAGGATCTCAGGAACTACTGGTCCGAATTGAACAATTATTTTTGTGTTGAATAGTCCATTTATTGAGGAAGGTTATAGGCTATATAACATCACGCTACGACCAATAGGAGCGGAGCATCAACGAATAATGTGGCAAAAACGGGGAAAATATATTGCTTTTAAGAAAGTTATTGTGGGAAAATTATGCGGGTGAAACCGCAGGGCGCAGCTAGTTTTATATAAAAAGTCGTCGATGTCTCAGGGTGACGAACGCAGTGCAGTTGCAAGATTATGCAAAGCAGTGATCTGGGTGGTGCTGTGACTGTTATGGGCAGGCGTAGCGCTTACCATCACGTGAACGACTTGCTGGCCTCGTCACTCAGTCAAATAAGTAAAAGAATTACTTCACGATCACATATGTAAATAAATCCTGACCCCTAACTGGGACACCTTGTATATAAAGACTCAGGAACTACGAGGACCATTGTCCTACAAACACCCAGACTCATAGGCAAACGATGTAGAAATATGATTAATGGTTTTTTTAATAAATAAATTGTGTTTTATTGAAAAATCGTGAAATCAAAAATACCAGGGTAGCATAGAACACGAGGATGTCTCACCTCAGTTTCGACTCCCAAATCGCTCCCTCATCACACCATGACCTCTCCCTAAGGAGGAATTTCGTATATTATTAGATACAACACACATTTGTGTTTATACATGTGTATATTTACTGTATACTTGGATATACGTAAGTGACATGTCCCTTTACTATGAAGGTATGTTTTCCTTAGGGGTCCTTTTTGAAAGGGATGATTGTTATATTCTGTGGTTACGGTATTATTTGTATAATAGATGTTTCCTGAATTTTTCACGTTTTTACGTGTTTCGTTATTGGATAAAGTACCTAGTTTATGTTAAACAAAAATCTATATATATAAAAATGTTATGTTGGTTTGTGTACGCTTCAAAAACTCAAAAAGTGCTGCACCGATCGAGCTGAAATTTTAGCATGATATATAATCCGCATCAAGGATTGTTTTTATCTATTTGTTTCATCAGTGACATATCAGCGAATGTGCGAATGTGCCACAGCGAAGCGTGGCAGGGTACAGCTAGTATTCAATAAAGTTAAAAATATCAAATGTTACAAGCAGTTAGTAATAATACAAATTATATTTATTGACATAAATTAATTACACAAATTCGCGTTGAATCCACAGGCTCCCGAACTAGCTCTGTTTCAAAAGTTTAAAACAGCTTTTTGTTACACCCTGTAAACTGACAAAGCACGAGAAAAACGCTGGCAAATCCGCAGGCTACAACTAGTCGCAAAAAAGAAAGCATAATAACATCACGAATCAAATAAAAAAAGATTTATTGCAAATGACTAAATAGAAAAAAAGTAAGGCTGGAGAAAAACAGGATAATATTGTCCGTGAGCTGAATATTGATGCTGATTGTAATGCCGTTCGAATGATAAGGAGCGGTGATGATAATCGCAGCCGCGGTATTAACCTAGTTAAGAAAAGGGTCGAGTCAGATCCGTTGTCGTATTGCGAATCTCGCGATAAGCATGCGACAGACGCTAATTATAGTTTAGCCTTCTAACGATTAGGGCTTTTAGACAGTGTCGAGGTTGATATTAATAATTTTTAAGTTTTAATAATCATATGTGGTGGTAGCTTAGTGGGAGAACGTTCGCCTTTCAAGGAGAAGGATGTGAGTTCAAATCCCAGTGTGGGGACGTACCAATGTGCTTCTGTAAAAAGCATATGTACGTAATTATCACTCGCTTTTCAGTGAACCCGAGAATTATTTCGAAGGTAGGTATGTTATCCACCAATCCGGACCACCAATCCACCAATCCACCAATCCGGAGACCCGTACTCAGCAGTAGGACGATATAGGTTGATGTACTCAGAATTACGAGTCTCAGGCAGTCAAGATGGTAGTCAAAGCCATGATTCAGTAAACTTGTGGGTGCTTTACTGAAACCTCTTGGGGATTTCGGAGAGAACACGAAAATGAGGTACCATTTTACCCGACTGTGCCAAAATGAGGGTAATGTTTTTCGATATGATCGCTTTGAAATGTACATCTTAAGGTGATTCGTTTCTGTTATTGCGGGAAATTAAAATTTCAAACAGTTTTTTCGTTTTTAGAGCTACACCGGGTCATTAAACCGTCAAACTGATGATTTCAGGGTTTATGAACATATTTGGGCGATACGGTGCATTAGTGCTCAATATTTCAACATAAAAACGAAAAGAATGATTTACGGTTGGCGCGAAATACAGTCTCGTTTATATTAGTGACCCGGTGTAGCTCTAAAAACGAAAAAACTGTTTGCAATTTAAATTTCCCGCCATAACAGAAACTAACCACCTTAAGTACAATAAATATTTTATTTTGGGAAAAAATGAAAATTATTTCATATTCCATTAAACGGTTTCCCCAAATAAGTGCTCATTAAGCGTACAATTACCAAAATTGCCAATTCAATAATTTAATACAAATTGGAATCGGGTATTCAATAATAAACATTCATTCAACCAATAAATTACTTAGATAAAGCCAAGTGGTTGAAAGGTTTATATGGACTTCGTTGGATATATTGGGGTTGGAAAGTAAATTTTTAGTATTTTAAGTTAAAAAGTTAACCAAGTTTTAATTAGTTTTAGATTTAATATATTCACTTTGTTTTTTTATTTTATCAAATTTGTTTCGGATGTTATCCACCAATCCGGACCGGGGCCCCGTGGTGGATTATGGCCTAACCCTCCTCACGAAAGTGAGGGGAGACCCGTGCCCAGCAGTGGGACGATATCGGTCGATGATGATGATGATAATGGTGTTGAAGACGATTTTAAAAACTACACTACTGCGTCACCATTTGTGTACCTTTTTCTTTATTTGACTGAGTGACGAGACGAGCAGGACACGCGCCTGATAGTAAGCGCTACGCCTTCCCATAACAGTTACAGTGCCACCCAAAACTTTACATTACATAATCTTACCTACCTTTACCATTTATCTTACCTTTACAGTAACCAAAAACAAAACCCTCGCTTAGGCAGTCGGGTAAAAATAATTTAAATGTCTTTCATAAAGTAAGTTTCATAATCTTTGGTAATAAAACATGGTAAACTTTTGAAGTAATAAATACCTAAGTACCTTGTTTTCCACCGTTAGCAAAAAATCCAACTACATTCTCAGACTGAGGACTGAGGACTGAGGTAATTAATAACCTGGAGGGGAAATATAAAAATTTTCTAGGTACCCTTAATAAAGACATTTTATTTTGCCTACCTTTTTATTTTTATGGAGGAGCGACTTAGTTTCACCGGGGAGAGTTCTCGCAATTCATTTTATAGAGTTCTCGAAAGGTCTAAATGGAACCCTATTGCTGTGGCAATGGCTGTCTGTTATGTGTCCCACTTTCGTTTTTACCCGACTACAGCAAAGTCATAAGTTAGAGTTATGGTTTTTCGTTATCGAAAATGTTGAGTCTAGTCTGTATTTTTTTGAGGGGTGGTGGGGGGTGGGGAGGTGGGGGGGGGGTGCCTTCAAGTTCTCCCCTCCACCCAGTCAGTAGTCTCGCAGAGTCCCAGTAAATGTCAGGATTCAGTAAAGTGGTGGATGTTTTACTTAAATTTGAGGGTAAAGAGTGTAATTGAAACAAAGACAATAATTATTATCAAATTATTACATTTTACGTTAGTTTATTATGAACTTGATTGAATCCTTATAATTTTAACGTGTGATAAGACTATGTTACTTCATCATCATCATCATTGTCCACCCACTGCTGGACACGGGTCTCCCTCACTTCCTTGAGGAGTGTTAGGCCATAGTCTACCACGGGAACCCGGTCCGGATTGGTGGATAACATACCTCTGAAATTACTGTCGGGTAGGTACGTGAGTTTCTTCACGATATTTCCCTTCACCGAAGTGCAAGTGTTACTAAAATATATAATTTAAATCTATATATATAAAAATGTTTTGTTGGTTTGTGTACGCTTCAAAAACTCAAAAAGTTCTGCACCTATCGAGCTGAAATTTAAGCATGATATATAATCCGCATCAAGGATTGTTTTTATCTATTTTTTTCATCAGTGACATATCAGCGAATGTGCGAATGTGCCACAGCAAAGCGTGACAGGGTACAGCTAATAATTAATAAAATTAATCAGAAGAAAATGTTCGTTATAGTTTTCTAACCGTTAATTCAATTACCAACGACATTTCAGAACAAAACCGAATTATATAAGTGTCCGAAACTTATCACTCAAAACCTCTGAGATCAGAAATTTGTAACTCCATTGTAGGCGCTGTCTTTGGAATAACTTTTATCGGTGGGCCGAAGAGCTTTTTGCCAAACTTTAGCTAATTCCATTTGCAAAATGATTACTCAATTAACTTAAGATTTATAGTAACTGAATTACAATAAAAACTAAACGTTAGTTAAGCCTCTTTTGCGGGAATTCGTTTGGGAATTTATTTATCTGTGGTTTCGTTGGGTATTATTATCTGTGGTCTCATTTATGGCGGTATTTATATATATATCGATTTTAGAACATAGTTTTGTAACTTTTTTTATGAAAAGCTTGGATTATTTGTTTATACGTTGGATTTTAATTAGTCTGGGTTAGTTTTTAGTGATGAAATTTTTGGCATATTTTTTATACATAATGCAATTTTTTAAACTTTCAAATGTTACTGTTATTCCTATACATTTTACAATGATATGTTTATTTTGATATGCCCAATTACCAATTTAATTTGATAATTAGATGGACTTTTGAAAAATTTACAAAAAAATATAAACTGGCAAAACCGCCACAAAAATATTTGTCATTAATATAATGCACTAAATATAAATAAATAAATAAAATGTATAATAACAAGTCGTGGTACCATACACAGATACCCTATGTAAAATTTTTATGATATTTATTTATCTATTACTATTTCATATTTCAAGTTTAATTAAATAAAGTACTTAAATACAAAGCCTTTTAAAAATGATCAAAAATCGATAAAATTTCGAAACGCCACCTTAAATCGGTAAAAGAAAAACAAGTAGGTGCCAACCCTATAACGGACGAGGTAGGTCGGCGATATATTACCTTCCTGAAAGAATGAAAACGAGGTCCAGGTTATTAATGCTCCTGGAATATAGTATACGGCCCATACGAGACTTTACGGGGTCCCACGGGAGCGGGATTGTGTCAGGATGTGTTTTAGACCATTATTGTTTACTTTACCCTATTGGGAACTTCACCAATCTGGAGGCCTACCTATGACATCTTATAGCGATTCAATTGAAGACCATGAAGTATACCATGACCTCTTATAGCGATTCAATTGAAGACCTAAACTGAACCGCGTCGCACAATCGTACCGTGACGTCTTATTTTTTATGTTACTGCCATTTTCAACCTAAACTGTACATAGTTTAGGTTGAAAATAGCAGCAACATAAAAAATAAGACATCACGTGGTTCAGCTTAGGTCTTCAATTAAATCGCTATAAGAGGTCATGGTATGCCTCCAGAACTGAACCGCGTCGCATGACGTCTAGAATAATACATATGATAAGTATTTTAATACATTTTCAACGCAAGTAAAACCGCTAAGCGCAGCTAGTCACCTAATAAACCTGTTCGGCCAGCCCCCCATCAAATCCGAATCTAAATCTTCCACTCCATAAAAAGTGGGAAATTTCCCAAACAAGCAATTTAAACACCCAATATCCATTGCCGTCAGTAGTATTAGTCAAATGTCAATAAAAGGATCGTGACCTTTTTACCACCCCCTAGCACTGGGGTAGCTTCCCCCCAGAAATGTATAGACAGTGTGGGCGCTTTATAAAAGGCAAGAAATGACGCAGACGCCAAAAATAATTTCATAACGCAGCCGCATATTAGATTCAAAACTTTGAATTGCGAACACGCAACTTTCCCGCACTAATACTCCTTTTTTTTTAACTTTTTTTTTTATAGTACTTTTTTACTGTTATTGAAAAGGAATCTGATCAAGAGGCCGATTTTTAATCTCACCGAGTGACAATTCTCATCGAACTCTTAAAGGATATCGGATATCGCCATGAGACATCGGCCTTAAAGTCTCATATGCCCAGTAAATTCGCTGGAAACAGTACCTCTCAAACCGGAACACAGTATTGTTTGCACACTACTGCTTGGCGGATGAATATCTGGCAATGGTTTGGTACTTCCCCAGGCGGTCTCATGCAGAAGAGGCCTCCCACTACAAAGTAAGTGATATTAGTTTTAACACTTTGACTGCTGAGCCGTTTTGCTTGCCTAGTCGCGGGTGCGGCTCTGTACGCGCCATAGTGTTTACCCATACAACAAACACAACAGTTTTCAGCAGTGAATGTGTTAACTGTGTAATGGAATCCTTGAATGTAAATTTCACTAACTTCGAGACGTCCGATTAGTTAAAAATTTTGCACACTTACTTCAAACAGACGACAATATGAGACTAAAAAATTACAACTTTTTTCTGATTTTTTGTTACAAGCTCCCATACTGTCGGTACGAATTGACGCGATGAAGCATTCCCCGCGCGTCGCAAGGTATTTCACCTTTATATTGATAGGCAGGGCCGAATTTTAAATTGTTATCATCGTATTAAACGGCGAATAGCTTTTTGAATTGACATTTTGAGTTATTGCCTCGTTTTTTATTCAGATGTGAGGCGAGAGTGATGGACTGAAGTTGAGGAAACAAGGGCTGGTGTTATGCCAAATAAAAGTCATTGCGTGTGATGTGTGTCACTGCCGTGTGTGTTATTGTGATTTGTAGCGCTTACCATCGAGCTGGGGAGCTAGCTGCACGTCTTTTCAGTCAGTTTAAAAAATACTAGTTCTCTGTCAATGTTTGAGCCACTGTTCTTGGGGATGAAATTCGAAATACCGTAGCGACAGTAAGTTAGACTATAAACTAAATCACTAATCAGATTGGAAGCTACAAAACGGTGAAAACCACATTGTAATCTGTTCAGTAGTTTTTACGTGATGTGAAAACAAACTGACAGACAACATTGAATAAAGTAAAAGTCTTGTTCTGTAGTTTTTTTAATCTCTTAATAATTTATTTAATACATTTTTGCACAGATTAAATAGCTAGTACAAATTACGGACTTAACGCAAAGAAAATTTTCTACCAGTCAAACACCCGTAGTGGAAGAGAGAGGGGTATAGGCGTGCGTCAATATACTATATTAAATATTGGTGAAAAAAAAAGAATTGTATTATAATGATGTAAAAACAAAAAATATCTATAACTAGCTGTACCCCGCCACGCCTCGCTGTGGCACATTCGCACATTCGCTGATATGTCACTGATGAAAAAAATAGATAAAAACAATCCTTGATGCGGATTATATATCATGCTAAAATTTCAGCTCGATCGGTGCAGAACTTTTTGAGTTTTTGAAGCGTACACAAACCAACATAACATTTTTATATAAATAGATAGATAGATAATTATATACATATAATACATTTATAATATTTTATTTATATTTTTTTTTATTTGTCATTATTTATTAATACGATTTAATATCATTTCTCGCGCAGAAGATAGCGATTGCTATTCAACGTGGAAATGCAGCCAGTGTTCTTGCCGCCATGCCTCATGGACATTGGACACCCTCTTTTGTTAGATTTTGAAGTTTTAGTAAGTTTTCTGTTTAATTATTGTTATTTAAGTCATGTCAATATATTAATATAAAAGGTTGATACAATAATTAACAATTTCCCTGACGCCTATTTTCTTGTTAATATTAAATCCTTTATGTTTAAGTACGATAATTTATCTCAAATATTACGGGCCATTGATTAGGCCGCCATTTTGTCCAAATGACTTCCTAATCGTCCCCAAAAATGGCCGCTAAAGACCGACCCCACTCAAACACTGAAGCAAACCTCAAACTTCAACAGAAGTTCCGAGTAGCTCACATCAAAGACAATTGATCGCCGGGTCTAATTTGAGACTGGTCAACTTCGTAATCTACACCCTCCCACTTGTGAACGGTTGGTGTTCAGGTCAGGAGGATGGGTCGTTCTTGCCGTGTAAAATGTCTTGTTGCAGCCGCTGCCTTATTACGAATCTTACGACAGGCTTGCGACTGATGTAAATCTGGTAACCAATGCTGTCAAACGAGTCGCTATTAAACAAAAAATACAAAATGCGTTAACATAGTCAAGTGACATTCACTTGTGACTGGAAGACTCCCAAGCCCCTTATTCGCTATCATGTATGAGATTCCTTGCCAAAAACGCGTGATGTTATAGAAAAAAAAAGAAGATACAATACTCTATTGAAACAACGCAACACAACTAAAAAAACTAGAAAAAAAAACAAAAAAACACGAGCGTGCTTTAGACCGTACGACTGAAGTAAAGCTTCGCTATGAGAGAAAGAGAGAAATAAAATGTGTGCTCGCACCTGTCTCTATTGCCCCTACAGTAATATACGAAACGTAACTCTCTCCCTTTCTATCTTCACTAACTTATATCTCCCTCTCAACTTCATCGATCACACTTTTCGTAACGCTCTCGTCACGCATTCACCAGCGTACTCACCTGTATGCTAGCGACTAAATTCAAAAGAAAAACATTTTAAATAAAATACGCTCGTAAATGCTTTGTATTTTTGCCGGGTTATAACCACCTAACTTCATACTGATACTGTTTGTTTCTTACTTTGTATTTATTTAAAATAATATATAGTACCAACATGACGGTCTTAAATTAAGTTGGTACCACCTGACAACCATCTCTACCACCGCGCGCGCTCATTGGTCAAATCAAATAGCGCACGCATCCCCAGCTTCCTGTTACACACTTCCGTCCCTATCGATGAAATCACTCCCATAGATTGCAGGAAAGCGAGCGGAAACATGTCACACATCAAAAAATATTAGGTATGTCCTTCGCACCCTGAAATCTACCCAGTCGGAACAATTTTCTTTGTTAAATGACAAAAGCTTATTACCGTCAAGTTTGTGTCCCCAACCACAGTCAGGCGAGAAATCTACTCAAACGACCCCGTCGCGGACAGAGAAATTCTCCGAATCGATCTTAAACTTCCAGATTGAGCCGATATATTCAAAAAGTTTCTGGAAATTTATCTCACAAGTTGAATTAGCTCTGTTGAATTAAACTCAGAGTTTGTACGAGTCGCTGTCGATATTTGGCGTGTTCGAGCGGGCGCGGGACTTGCGGTTTATTGTACTCGGAGAAAATGCTAAGCTGAGCTTGGCGGGTAAATTAACAACGTTTACGAAACTGACAGAAGGTAGATATTTAAAATCTAGACAATGACTGAAGTACTTTTTAACGCGCTTTTATAAGCTTATCCTTTGACACTTTCACTGCTGAGCCGATTTGCTTGTCAACAAACACAGCGGTTGTGTTTTCCCGCACTCGTGGCAAGTTATGAAAAACACGACAGTTGTGTTTTCAGCATTGAAAGTGTTAACTATATAATGGAATCTTTGAATGTAAATTTCACTAACTTCGAGACGTCCGATTAGTTTAAAATTTTGCACACATATTTCAAACCGATGACAATATGAGACTAAAAAAAAATTTCACGTTTTTTTTCAGATTTTTAAACTATAATATTTCTAAAGTTACAAACTTCAAATCGGATTTTTTTTTCACACATAAATCATAGTCAAAATTAAAGAAAAACATTCAATAGGTACTATAAAAGGACTGTGGAAGTACAAAACATTTTTCAACCCCTAAAAAATACGATACGGCAAACAATATTAACCCTTTTCCTATAAAAAATCGCAGTGGTAAGTAAAAACGTGATTTCGTTCTACCCGCAGAGTCCATTCTGTTACCACACTGTAACTTATTCGGAGGCAGTGGTCTTTAGCTGGGTTAGTCTCATCGAGCTTATTTTATATCGTACCCTTTATTTTATTGTCGAAGTAAAACTTCTTTACGCACGCTTTACTTGGGGAGTGAGCCGGCGAATGCGTTACGAAAAGTGTGATCGGGCGAGGCGAACGGAAGTTGAGACAGGGATGCGAGTTAGTAAAAATAGAGAGTTATGTTTCGTATATTTTTTTAAATATCTTTAAAGGAATTTTTTTTTTGTAATAATTTTTTAGGTGAAATTTTACTGTATTTTAAATTGTACATGCGCATAAAATTAAATAACGGCCTATTTTAGAAAACAATTTATCTCGGTAAGTAAACAATTTTCATTTCGAAGAACATTGTAAAAGGTAACCTACCTACATAGAACTAAAACAAATATATTATAATTTAGGATTTAAAATGAAAACGAAACTAAAAACTAGAAAAAAATAGTGGAACAGTTGTACAAAGAGTTTTCTATTCTATTCTGGACGGCTTAGAAAAAATACAAAATGGGGCAAATGGGACCAGCCCTTTTTACCCCCTCCCTTAATATATTCAACGGGGATAGGTATAAATCAGACAGTTCACGTAGTCCATGGATAATAGCCGTTACTGGGGAAGCCGTGATTTTATTAGTTTTATAGGTTTTTATTGGAATTGGCTTATGTTAGACTAATAAATCAGACGGAAAGGGGGATAAATAGGATAAATTTAGGTATTTAAATTTGTATTTTTTTTTCTATTTTGCGTTTTTTTTATGAGACAAGTGTTTGACTTTTAAGAGTGCATTATTTTTGCCATATTATTGCGAAAAAAAAAAAATATAGACCTTTTTTTTGTCCGACTGTACAGGAGAAGAAGGGGTGGGGATGTTTGTGACCTCATTTCTCCAGGATTTGAAGCCAATTCTGATATTTCTTTTTATATAAGAAAGCCTTTTTTTCTAAAAATTTCATTAACAAAAATCCTCTATCGGAATTTGTTTTTCTTCCAGATTAACTTTATTTTTGTTATATCACGTAAGCTTAATACAAAAGGGTCAAATTATAATCTCATTCATTCCAAAAGTAGCTTCACATTTGCTACAACCCATAAAACACATTATTATAACACCACGTGTAACTTAAACACTTTAAAAATTCCAATTTGAAAGTATAACGATACAAAGTTAGAAGGGCAAAGTTCGGCAAACTTGGGCCCAAGTTGGGCAAAGTATGGCGAGTCGGGCAAAGTGTGGCAACTTTGGCTATTATACGGCGATCTGTATCGGCCTTAAATTCTACTGATTAGACGTTATGAAGATAGAGTTTTAATAGATATTACCTAGTTACGCGAAACGTGTGTTGCCTGTAGTCTCTGCCTCTCCCAACCTAAAAACGGCGCGGCTGTGTGTTTGTACATACATAAACTACGCTCATTATAGCATAGCATAAACTAGGTTTTACATTTATGTAGAACCTGTATTTATGGCATTTTTTAATACTTTAGGAGCTAATGTTAATTTTGATTACTAGTGAAAATTGCCTACGTAGCGTTATGTTTTGTTACATCGGCTCTTTCACTTTTAAGTGGAGTAACTGTTAGTTATTCTGTGGTAGAGGTTAACAAGTGGTTAGCCTGATAGTAAGCGCTGCATATATTTAATTTTATTTTGATACTATTCAGTCTCGAGAATAGCTAGAAATATTATATTTGAAGTACCAAGCCCTGAACGTATGCGGAACAACTTACGCAACTCGCACTTTTCCGATTAAATTAAATATTAAACATAGAAAAAAAATTATTCAATAGTAATAACTCTTTATTTCGGATAACTTAAGAAAACATGACAACAACAGACAAATAAAATAAAAAAAAAACAATAGGGAACAAAAAAAATAGACCCCCTAAAAACTCAAAGCCCACTAAGCTGTCACCGCTATTACAAAGTAAATAGAAGACAAAGAAAAACAATATCACACGTGGATGCGGCCCCTTACAAAAAGGAAATACCACATCCATTTGAACGACAATCTTTGTAACAACACCGTTCCTTTATCTCAAAGATTTTCATCTCTGGCCTGCGGCTCTCCTTACAAATCATTTTGTTCTACCCCAGTAGATAAGGAGATGCGGCTCGACAAAATTACTAGTGAATTCCATAGAAAAAATATAGATCCATAAGAATCATCATAGAATACGTAAAACTAAGAAATATATGAACAGCTAAAAAAGTAAAGCGATAACAAATCAGGCACATTTAACATCTCATGAGCAAATAGTAATGCTCTTAATATAAAAATAACACAAAAACTATCTAAAATGTATAATTTTAAGCTTTATTAAATAGCAATACGAGCTAGCCACCTTCGCACATACCGTCATTCTAGATCACGTGATGTTATAGTCAAATGCTATACACACAAATAACATCGGATAAATCTCCTATGCATCACAAATTTTCATGGAATTTATAATATGGGGCTCTTAAAAATAAGGGTGAAAAAAAATTTTTGAGAGTGGGCGATGCATGGTCCACGTTCTGAGTGTTACAGGCTTCCATAGGCAGCAAACGTTTACCATCAGGCGTGCTGTCAGCATGTTTGCCGTCCTATCACACACATAGGGAACTTGACAACAGGAACACACACACACGCACTGTAGGGTACTGGGCATCAGAGAAATCAGGAATTATAGATAGAATATTTCAAGAACTCTTTAAATATTCTCCCCAAATAAAAAAAAACAGTCGATCAATCAATTCTCTCTTTAAATATTTTCTCTCTCTTCTTCTTTGTTCTCTTTTAATATTCTTTCTTTTCCTTCTCTTTTTTCTCTTATCTTTTAATTGTAATAAATATAGGTAAAAACCACTAGGTTTTTTATGTGATAATAATAATAACAAAATAATAATATCGAGTCACGATTACATACATAAATCCTGACCTATATTTATTACAATCACAAGTGTGATTTTATTACCCCGCAGCTCCCGAACTAACCACTGAAGGAAACTTCCCTGTTCCTTATGTTTTTATAGAGAACTTGTTTGGATATAATTACTTTTGTTGGGCTTCTCTACGTTTTGTTTGAATAGAGACCTTTGTGGAGATTGTACTCCAGCCAAAGAGGTTAATTTGCATCCTTTGTAAAGTTTCAGCAAAAAATACTTTCAGAAAAAAATGTTTGGTTTATTTCTATTTAAAAGTAAAGTGGTACAAACTTATCCATGGAAGCGAATACTGACAGCGAAGTTTTTAGGTCAACCGATTTTTTTTTTTGTTTGTCACCATAGAGACCTAGACCACAGAATAGATAGTAGACTTTTGGCGGGAAACTGAAAATGTGACGTTTATTGTTTTTTTTTTTTCAGCCATGGTCGTCCCACTGCAAGGCAAAGGTCTCCTTTCCCTCCATTTATCATCACACGACATGTGTGATGACCCACAATACACATTTTTTTCACAAATCCCACAACACATAATTTTTTTTAATAACTCTTTGTGTCCATAGTGTTCAAAGGTCTTCTCCATTTCTTTTCCCACCTCCTAATCTTCGGCTATTTGAAGCCAATCAGCATGAAAGGTGATCTCTATTCATTTTCACATTTTTAGATTGAAAAAAAAAAGCTAATTATTGTAAAATAAAACATAACACTGGCTGAATACCCTATAGTGCGAAGGCAAACTAAAAAATAAAGGACAGATTTTTTTATTTTTTTAAGATTTTTAAGTTCCCTGTAGTAAAATTAGTTCCCTCTAAAGCACAGATATCATAATACCTGACAAAATATTCCAGACTACCTAACTAACGGCGACATTTTCACATCGAAAAAAAAAACTTAGCTAAAGCACAAATAGTGCAAAGCCAAAACTTAAAAAAGAAAACAATAGCCCCAATCAGTAGGCACACAAAACGCACTCTATCGCCTACCTCTCATAATAAAATTTACGAGAGAACGAATAAATTACATTTTCAAAGTGATATAAAGCTAGAAGGCGCGCCAATCGGAAAGGCCGAAAAGAAAAAATCCAATGGAATATTTCAGAGATCTGTGACAGCGTTAATAATTTTAATAAGCCGACGTTTTTTTCGGTTTATATTTAATTTATGGCCTTCGGACGTTTAATGCTGATCAAGTAGCGAAAATTGGAGATAGCTGTTTCAGGGGATAAAGCTGAAATATGTATTTTGTTATTGAAATAAAACTTTTTACGCGCACAGGCACGCTACGCCACTGTGCTAAGTTCGCGTCATGCTAAGAAACGAACTTGTGAAGTTAAGACTACTGCTCCGACACTTCTATGTAATAAAATTGTCTTCTTCTTCTTCGTATCGATGGTTCAGCATCCACGAGACTATTAAATAAATTAGGCTGCTAAATAGCTTTAGCCCAATGTTCGGCTATTGCCACCCCAGGAGGGGAAGCCTCGTGCATGTCGTTCAGCGTGCAGGTGTAAGGGCAGCGCGGGCACGACAGCAGATGCCGCACGTCTTGCTCGGGAGCGCCACAATCGCACTGGGCAGAACTCGGAGCAGAATAATCCCATTTGGCCATAATCGATCTACAGCGGCCCACTTGGGCTCGGAGTCGGTTAAGCGATTTCCATGTGAGCCACGCTATATCATTGCCAAGGGGAAGATTTTTTAGCAAAATAATATCTGGGAATGAGGTGGTACCTACTTTGAGACTCTTGGAGAACTGCCAGTACCGTAAATTACTCTTCTTTGTTCATCATCACAACTCATATCCGTCCACTGTGACGGGTCTCACCTCACTTTCCTGAGGATGATTAGGCCACAATCCACCATTGCCGTCCAGTCTCCTTCGATGCCAAAATAAAACTCTCCCACACACTTACGTATTTTAATACACGCCCAAATTAAGATAATTAAAGCCACGGCGTTCCACGGTTAATACAATTATGTACTTTGAAATAACTTGGCTCTGGAGTAATTAAGCAAATGGTACTTTGCCACAGTCTGTGAGGAGTAGGTTGTGTAATCTAGGGATGTTTCGGATATCCGTAACTGTAGAATAAATATGGCAGACATTACACCTTCAATCATGTATCGCAACGGCGTCAATCATGGGCTGCCAGCATCGCCCGCGCGGATCTGTTTCGATTTACTCTTAATTTGATACGTATCATTGGACTACCGGTAACACTGTGTGATTGAAGTAATGAAAGGTTGGGCGTGTGATGTCTGCCTAAGTTCCGTAATTTCTGAACGACCTTCAACTTGAACTCCAAGAGCATACATTTCAGTAATATAAAATTGCTCCAAAATGAATTTCTAATACTTTTGACAGCTATACTTTTTTTTTAATAACATAGAAAGATCACCTTCTAAGTGATTGCTGACCCCTGTATCTCTGTATTTACGGAATCATGAACTAAAAGAATTATAGTTCAATAAACACCCAGACACCGGCAATCAAATTTCCTTGATATAAAAATCTTAACTTATTCGAAAGTGTTACTATCGTAGTTTCAAGCTCCGATTTAGGTGTATCCAATGAAAAATCCGTAATTTTTTTGGCAATATTTGAATCCGTAACCGAAACTTCATACTCTAAACAACCCTAGTGAAGAATAAGTGCTGTATACACAATGGTTCATTACATTTCGGATACAATTTTGCAGTTTGTTCAAGAAGATGGAGAATTGGGCAAGCCATTATAATATTAAAGCACTACGTCCTAGGGTTTAATTTAAATATTTGAGTCTTCTATACTTATATTGTTAATACTTGTAAGTAATATACCAGTAAAGGATAAAACAGTATAAGAACATACCAAGGAAGCTATTTATTTATTTATATAATTAAAACGATTTAAACCAATTACATTAATTATTTACATAATTATAATAGTAATTTCACACAATCATCATTCCTATAAAAAAAAAAGAAATTAATTTCTCTCCGATATATAAAAGTGAATGCCTTAAAACCAACGCAAGCAACGTTCTCAAAACAATATTGAAAACATTTTTAAAATACTGTTTTTTTTGTCCACAGCGCCCCCCAATGCTGTCGAGATTACCAACCACCCTGTGAACTCCAAGATCGAGCTGAAGCAGGGCGATGACGTATCCTTGGAATGCCAGGTGAAGAACGCGAAGCCAGCAGCCAGGATCGTGTGGTTCCGAGGCAATGTGGAGCTGAAGGGAGAGAAAGGTACGTTTTGATCATCGTTTTTACAAGTTTCTTTTTCTAGCTCTATTACATTAGAGGATGTTTGTTTCGAAGATTTTTGACGTGACAGCGTCTAATAAATCGATGAACGTCGGCACGATGCTGCATGAAAGATGATACATTGTCCCGTTACGCTCATTGTACGCTTGCGCCGCATCTATCTCTCTTCCACACGATTGGCCTATGCGTCCGAGGAGAAGAAAGACAGCGGCAGCACACAACTTACATCTACACGTGAACTATTTCGTCGACTGTTTATAAAGTGAAGTGAAAAGTTAATGTGGTATTTAAAATAATCTGTTCGTTAAAGTAATAAACATATTTGAATCTTATTCGTCGTGTCGATGATCCTCGGCTAGACTGTTTTGGACCAGTAATTGGCTACTGCCACGCCGGGGGCAGAAGCCTCATAGAGGTCGGTTAAGGTGCAGGTGTTAGGGCACTGAGGGCACGACAGCAAATGCTGCATCGTTTGCGCAGAAACGCCACAGTCACATTGTGACCTGTCCGGGGCGAGATAACCCCATTTAGTCAGGATGCTCTTGCAGCGGCCCACTTGGGTCCGGAGTCTGTTAAGAGACTTCCACGTAGGTCACGGCAAGTCACAGCCTGCAGGAAGTTCCTCAGCCGGTGGGATAAACTCAGGTGGTGGTGCATGCGTCTTCCGCCACTGTTTGCGTCGTGCTTCGCTCGGATAACTTTTCAGTGCGTACGTGCGCGTGCGTGCGTTTTAACATATTTGAATGAATGAGTGCAAATAAAAGTAAATCAATCATTTACTTTTTTTTTCGTTTCACTCCAGGTGAAATATTGCGAGTTAATTATAACCTAAGCCATTTTCGAAGCCTTTTAAAGGCCAGACCAAAGGCAGACGCCACGCCATTCTACAAACAAAGCCAACTACCCGCTTTTTAGCTGACAGTTCTCGGCCTGTCATCGGCGGGGCTTTGCAGTACGGTTCATTCGTATTGAAATGACGAGTCCCGTGGCAATCAAACGTCAAAATGAAACGAACTCGAGCTGATCCGCACCGTGCTGCATAGCCCCGCTGAACACCTCATAGGTTTAATGCCTTTAATCACTTTACATCGACTATTTGAACACTGTCATCCCAATTATCACCCCATAATGGCATTAGTTAATTACACCGATTAATTAGTTACTTGAAATTAACGCAACACCATTTTAATTGGTAGTTTAATTGGCTCCGAGTGTCCTATTGTATGGTAGAGAGTTGATGGATATCCGGCATAATCCGGATGCGGCCTACCGGCAAATTTTTATATTTCCGAATGTGCTAAAAAAAGGGTGTGTGCGGACCACAGATAATAATCATTTTTTTATCTATGGTCCAAACAAAAGACTAAGTCATACTAGCGTTTATTTTTTTAATTATTTGTTTATTGTACAATTTTGCAGTTAATTCTGACGGTCATTACAAGTCGGACTTGCACTTGACCATTTATTATCATTCTTTATGTACATTGATAAAAAATACATGCCATTAAAATCAAAATGTCACCAGACAAAAGGGCTGGCTCATATCTCGCACAGAGAATAGCGATTGCTATTCAACGTGGAAATGCAGCCAGTGCTCTTGGCACCATGCCTCATGGACACCCCCCTCTTTTGTATTTCTTTTATTGTTGGGCTGGTTTTGTTTCTTTTTAATTTTTTTTATCTATATATATATAAATGTTATGTTGGTTTGTGTACGCTTCAAAAACTCAAAAAGTTCTGCACAGATCGAGCTGAAATTTTAGCATGATATAATCCGCATCAAGGATTGTTTTTATCTATTTTTTTCATCAGTGACATATCAGCGAATTTGCGAATGTGCCACAGCGAAGCGTGCCAGGGTACAGCTAGTAATAAATAAATGAGTTAAAATCCCAGTGTGGATGTGTTTGTTGTAAAACATAATCGTTCAACAAAACTCACTCGTTTTTTGGCAAAGGAAAGTGAGGAAACTCACATGCCTGATAATTATTTATGAGACATTTGAGCCACCAATTCGGACCGGGTTCTTCTACTGGATTACGACCTTATCCTCCTCACGAAAGGGAGGTGAGACCTCTGCTCAAAAGTAGGTCGGTATGGGTTATAAACATGATGATGATGATGATGATAAAAATACTAATATAATAATGAGATTTGATAATAAATGATGATGAGACATGCAAATAAACGGGATTTGTTTGGGTATAGAATAGAATAGAATAGAATGGAAACCTCTCTATTGTACACCAGAAACAAAAATAAACACAGTACAGAAAAACTACAATAGGTAAACAAGGGTAGTATAATGAGCGGTCTTATCGCTGAAAGCGATTTCTTCCAGACAACCTTTGGATGGACGGTAAAAAACGTACTATATACTGTCCTGTTTATGCCGGTTGGTAGATGATCCTAAATACATCCGGCACATATGGCACATCTCTACAGCTCTAATTGGATACGTCACAGTACCGTCAGCATATTCATCAATTACCAAGTTTTCGATTTCAATTAGCAAACTAGTGAAGTGCAACACTAATAACCTGAGACATGACTCCGACATGAAAATCGATGTAATATCCCTTTTCCAAACTTTTTAAACGTTATCTCCTGAATTCGAGATCTGATTCTAGAAACTAATTCACTAATACGCAACTATATTATTGAAGAGAAACTTTTTAATCGACGTAAGGGAGAAATTTTATAACAATCGTCACACTTTTCTGTTACGCTCGACCGTCACGCGCGATGATGTTTACCGAAATTGAGCAGTGACTTTTGTTAAGTTTAACACACACACACACATATGACAGAAAGGCAAGTAAGAGTTGACACTTTGACATGAAGGTTCATTGAGAGAAGTTCGAGATAAGACAAGGAGTTCGGGAGTAAGAGGTCACCATAGAGTATGCAAAGGTTTTGTATTGACGTCTCTTCTCAGTTCTCAGTTTGACCACAGACTGTAAACATAATCAAAAAAGTATTTCGTAAAAGTTTTTTCTACTTTCAGGATGCCTCGACAAGGCCTCGACATGGAACATTGACGGGTCGGCATGATAGACAAATGAGAAGGAATAGTTTCACTTCTTACGTGCGTACACTATTAAACACACCCTTTTTCTTAAGCAATATAGGCTATGCTTTATCCCGGAAAAACGCAGAGCTCCTGCGGGAAAACGAGAATAATAAGAAGAATTAACATTTACATATATGTTGATAAACTAAAACCCCCTGTATCTAGAGAAATAGGAAATACAAAGCAAATACCAGTGGTTCACACAAATATTTAACCCTGCGCGGGAATCGATACCGCAACTGAGGCGATAATTGCTCAGCTTGTTCCATGCTCGGGTTGCGCGCCGCAGGGCGTAGGTTCGAATCCAGCTGACCGCATAAAATTAACTCGAGGTGAAGGAAAACATCGTTAAAACTTTGGTGGAAGGGAAGTAGCACCTATGGGCGGTATAATTACCACCCTCGCGTAGTAAAGCTTTCCCCCACCCCTATCAGATGCTGAGCCAATGATTTTTAAGTTGATTAACAGCGTAGAGTAAATTAATAATGAGATTACAAAACATAAGTTGCTGGATAGCACGCAAATATAATTATGTGTAATATAGCGAAATAAGCAAACAGTGGTAGCCTAGTGAGAGAACGTCCGCCTTCCAATCGGAAGGTCGTGAGTTCAAATCCCAGTGCACGTACCAATGTGTTTCTGTAAAACATATGTACTTAATTATCACTCGCTTTTCGGTGAAGGAAAACATCGTGAGGAAACCCACATACCTACCCGAGAATTATTTCGGAGGTAGATATGTTATCGACCAATCCGGACTGGGCCCCCGTGGTGGATTACGGCCTTACCCACCTTACGAAAGTGAGGAGAGACCCGTGCCCAGCCGTGGGACGTTATGGGTTGATTATGATGATGATAGCGAAATTACTGGGCATATGAGACTTTAGAGTCGATGTCTCAGGGTGACGAGCGCAGTGCAGCGCAATATTAAGCAAAGCTAAGTTCTGGGTGGCACTGTCACTGTTATGGGCAAAAAAAAGGAAAAATTTAGCAAAAGGCTTCACATATCGTGTATAAAATAAGTTAAATACTGTTATAGGCAGGTGTCATTGTCTTGCCACTCTCGCGTTGTTTTCACTTGAGACAGGCGTCGATATTTCCCCCATTTTTGTATGAAAAAACGAGAAAATATTAATAGAAAAACGCTACTACCCACATTTCTTGTCAGTGCGTCGAATTGTGGCGTATAAAATATGAGCTGTCAGTATTTGTTACTTGCATCGATAGGTTACCGCAGATCAAGGGGGAATGGATGTGGCTTCCTTTTTTTAACACACTTCTATTATATAATATTTATGTAACGGTATCTTTAAACGTCCAGAGTTTAGACGTCTGATTAACTTGAAAGTTTGCTCACGTATTACTATTTAAAAAAAAAAGTTCATACCTACACCATGAGTATAAGAAAATAAGTAATAATTAAAAAAAAAACAGTTTTTAATAGCAAGCCGGCCTTAAAAGTAGAGAAATAATTAATTTTATGGTAAAAAAGTGTGGGGTGCTTATTACTTTATATCTATAGTTAACCTTTGATATCAACTTTTTTTTTATTTATGTTAAACATAGAGGTTTGATCACAATCTCATCTTGACTTAACTTAATTAAACGGCTTAACTTCACGGCAAACCTCGTGTGACGTTAAGCCGTTAACTCAGAGGCTCTCTTGAGCGTTAAGGCAAACTCTGACACTAAAGGCCGGCAATATCATTTCGTTGTTTGTCATATTTTTGTTCAGATTTGTTAATGTAATGTGTTTTTTGTCAGAATAAACCTTTTCCTTTCTTTCTTATCGCATTTGAGAAACAAAAAGTTGAATGGGAAACGAGCTACAACAAAATTATGTAATGGATTCTAGATTGTGTAACCGCTTACCATCTGATGAACAACTTATGTCTGGTTACTTTGAAATTAAGAAAAAATCCGCGAGAAAAAATGGGTAAAATTTTCTCGTTCTTCGTTCTCGCAGCTAAAGTTATATACTTTGATATAGTACCACATCCAGCGGCTCTATAAGCCAGGCTCGCGACTTCGCCTCCAATAATACGGAGTGACACTGACGCGACCCTGCGAGTACCCGATACTGGCAAAAATTCACAATTTCACGCATTTTCCTACAGTGGAGGAGAATTGTCGAACTCTCTCGAAGCGTGAATCGACGCAAACGGGAACCCACGCCATTGGTTGTGGGAGGGGGGGGGGGGGGGGGGGGGGGAGTTTTTCTGTTGACTGTACTGTAATCTAAAACTGAACCAAATTCCAAAAACTAAATCAATTTATAATCACGACTTACTGAAACTTCGGTATCGCAAACTTGTCGGCATCGATGACACCCGAGCACCGAACATCGTGCAATCCTTATCGACTCTCCACTTTGCAAACCGATTAAGATTTTAAGAAGTTTTCGCCGAGTCAATCCCCCAACTGAAATTAACAAGCAAAACTCCGAGAGTACATCCGTCTTAGATATGATGTAGTGATGTCCCTGTCGCTACCCTTCTTCATAAGTCTTTACTTTGGCCGGACGACAATCGCTTAATTTATTACATTCGTCTAAATAAACACGCAACGTTGATAAAACCTAGCGTTGCTTTCCAGAAAATTATTTGCAAGTCATTTAAATTTTGAAAATTAAGAAAAAAAAAAATAAAACTAAAACGAAGTTACCTAAAAACAATCAAAAATTATGTTGACAAAATTATAGCTTTATTTGGAACAAAGATAAACACACGTATGAAATATAAGAAAAACATTAACTAGACACAATTGACTCTTATTCGCATATAGATTAGTATCAAAATGAAATTTTTACAAACGTCGACGTTTCGATAATTTTTTTTTTCTATCACAATCTTACCTGAGGGGAAGCGATGATGTGGCCGAAGGTAAAGCACGCCTACCTAGGAGATACCTATTCACTCTCAACTTGAACAACCCAGGGTTAAATTTAGACAAAAACACAGACGAAGGCAAAGCTTTCCTTTCCTTTGCAGTTTCTATGAAAACTGAAGAAGCATGACTCTTCGTTCTTAAAGGTGGTATCTGCACCATAAAAAGAATGCATTGTTACATAGATAGCTAGCTTTTATAAGAAAAATGATAAAAAACGTAGATAGATATATAGATAACTCTATAAGGACACTAAAATGTATAAAAAACAGAGGGAGAAAAAAAACTAACAAACACAGCAAAAATGTAACATATCATAATGTAATCTTGTAAGCTCCTAAATTGCTACCTAAATCGTATAATGTTCACAGTATTTAGTATTCGGCCAAAAAGATCCCAGTCGGCGAAAAATTGCCGGATCAGAAACTAGCCGGACCAACCCCTACCCTACAGATAGAATCTAGGTTATAACGAATATCTGCGCCCGACGCATGAATGCGAGGGGTAAGTTCAGGAAAATTTTCATTAAAACCTTCCCGAATAGCCCAGCCCTCCCCTGACAGAATTTTAAATGGTGAGATTTAATTGGGATCCGGAATTCCATTCTGGACTATTGGGATTCTTAATTGGATTTATTTTTTGGGCCGCATTCAGGATTGTTGACGGGTTGGATATCGGATGTCCAACTATTTGATTGAACTCTTGCTCCGAGTGGTTACAAGGAAGAACCTGTCTGAATTTTTAAAGTTCCGTATGGGCAAATCTTTCCATTACAAAATCCTGCGCGGCACTGCACTGCGCTCACCCTGAGACATCGGATCTAAAGTCTCATACGGTCAGTGATTTCGCTGGATACAGTGCTGTTCAAACCGAAACACAGTTATTATTTATTATTTATTTAATACTTTATTGCACAGATTAACTAACTAGTACAAATGGCGGACTTAACGCTAAGACAGTTGGAGCTAGTCTACCAAAATAAAGAAGGCAAGTTTAAAATTTACAGAAATTATATTTCACGCCGTCCTCTAGAATAGAATAGAATAGAAAACTCTTTATTGTAGATACCAAGAGATATGGAGATAAAAGGTAAAAATAAGATAGTACAACAAGCGATAATCTTAAAGAGATCTTAAGCTTTAGTTTATAAGGTATTACCTTAGTCTCATGATTTTGTTTCCAGCAGATCCACGGCTTTTAGCTAGTGCTTAATTTTTATACAAAGTACCTGGATGACCGAGCTTTGCTCGGTAGTATTATTATTCGCCAATAGATGTCAGGAAGAGTCAGAGAGATATTTTTCAGTTTAAATTTGGACTACTCAAACGCCTCCAACGCTTTGTTATTTTTCTTCCAAGTTTATGTTTAATTTGATATAACACGAATAAAATGTCATTTTCTAAAAATGATTCCTAGCTAGATCGATTTATCGACCCCAAAACCCCCTATATACTAAACTTCATGAAAATCGTTGGAGCCGATTCCGAGATTCCAATTATTATATATATACAAGAATTGCTCATTTAAAGATATAAGATAAGATTAATTCCTATGACATCCAAGAACAAGGTTTGTAAGATTCATGGAAAAAAAAAACACCAAAAATTTACGATTATTCCAAAAACATACGCAATCGTTTAACGAGCTCAGAATAATACCATTTGCCCCAAAATCGTGTGTATAAAACAACATTTGCCGACAACAAAGCGGTCCACATTACAAGAGAGTTCCCCAACAAAATATATCGCGTATACTGAACAATATAAAATATATCTGCTCTGATAATATACAGATAATAGCACGTAATAATACAGATAAAGAAACCATCAAAGGGCCTCTGTGAATTCTCGTTTCGGAGGTCCATGGTCCAAGACATGAGAGCAACGAGATTTATCAACATCTACTATGGATGAGATGGGATGTTGATTTATAACTCTTATGGCGTTCTATCAGATGAACGAATTGATCGTCTCTTTACTTCGTAATTTAAAAAAAATATGGTGGCTTAGCCGTGGGTTGTGCGTGCTATAGAGTAACTAGGTTCGATTCTTGAACTAGGACTTAATTTCATGTTTAAGTGAGCTTCCATCGGCCTGTGCTTTGGAAGAGAAGTTAAACCGACGGTCCCGCGTGTAATCGATTGTTAGCGGCTACTAAGTCACGTCAGGAGCCCTTGGGCAGCCAAACAAACTCTGGCGCCTGATGCCAGCACGGCTACATTCGACAAAGTAGCGTTTTGAAATGAAACGCTCTCGCGACCGCCTGTGGTTTGCGCCCCCAAAACACATTTTGTGGGCGGACCGCGGTTCCCAAATGTCTATTTATCGAAAAGGGGGTTTTTTTGCGAATTCTAATAACAGGGTTTTATAGCAGATGGCACTTTTTAATATAGGCCTATTCATTACCTTATAATCAATAATGAGTTTTGAATTTTGAGTCACGCATGCGCCTCACTGTCCAGGCTGTGTGTGGGTTTGTTCGTCGCCATTTTTGCAGGGCTTAAATTAATTTAAGTTACGTAATTTGTTATTTATTTGTTTTTGTTATTTTGTTTTGTTATTTGTTAAGGAAAACATCGTGAGTAAACCCACATACCTACCCGAGAATTATTTCGGAGGTAGGTATGTTATCCACCAATCCGGACTTGGCCCCCGTGGTGGAATATGGCCGAACCCTCCTCAAGAAAGTGAGGAGAGACCCGTGCCCAGCAGTGGGACGTTATGGGTTGATGATGATGATGATGATGAATAATTTGTTATTAAAAATATTGCTTTGATTAACTAATGAATAATAATGGACGTCTTTAAACTTTCGTTAATGGAATTATGTTTATTTTTTTCGTGACCACACTGTGAACTTTGAGATTTGTTGTAAAGATGTTTTTAATATTATTTTGTGTACGAATAACCTCGTTTCTGACTAATAAATCTTACTAATTATAGTGAATATGGAAGCTTGTGTGTTTGTCCTCTCATCGCGCCGAAACGGCAGAACGGATTTTGATAAAATTTTGTATACAGATACTTTCCATCCTGAAATAGAATATAGGTTAGTCCAGGCGGGTGAAACCGCGGGCCGCTCCTAGTACAACGAATAAAGAACAACATTATAAAATAAATAAAAAAACATAGTAAATTATATTAATTTCATATTTTTTTATGGATAAGCTTCAACTAGGGAATCTAAACAGTTAACCCTTAATCAGATAATCAAATCACTCTGCGGTTTGATAAAGTTACTAAGTAAAGTGGTATAATTAATCTACCAACAATTAAAAAGGAGTCTGATTTTTACATACATTCTGTTCACACTAGCTTGCTCTTACACGTTCAGTGCTGAGAACACAACTGTTGTGTTTGTTGTATGGGAAAACACTATGGAGTGTGCAGAGCCGCACGCGTGGCTAGACAAGCAAATCGGCTCAGCAGTGCAAGTGTTATTAATAGTGTTATTTACATAGATGCCATGCTAAACAGCATCCAGCAAGTTAAAGCTGCCAAAACTAACCAGAAACTCAAACGGAATTCACTCATTTTTCCATTTAATTCCGATTTTAATAAAGGGTACCCCTTAACCGAGAGGCGCGCCGCTCCACTGAGTTGACAGTGAGGGCTCTTTTAAGAGAATTTAATAGCTGAGAATATTTAAATTCTCTAATATTCGCGAGAATGGCCCTTTAGAGTAATGAGGCACAAAGAACCTACTATATTACGCGGTGAGGCAATCTCAGCTAGAAATGGCATTATTGTCCATCTATTTTTACAATTCAATCTCATTTATTTGGTTGGATGTTTTTTTGACGTGACAACGTCTAATAAATCGATGAACGCCGACTGCATGCACGAAAAGGATGACTCATTGTCCCGTTGCGCTCATTGTACGCTTGCGCCGCATCTATCTCTCTTCCGCTCGATTGACCTATGCGTCCGAGGAGAAGAAAGACAGCGGCAGCACACAACTTACATCTACACGTGAACTGTTTCGTCGACTGTTTATAAAGTGAAGTTTCATTGCTTATTACAACAACAATTTCAGAAATAAAGGTTAATTATTCTTGCATTTTAAAAATCTGATTACTAGTATAATTTCAAGTATTTATTCTTTTATTATTAAAAAAAGAAAGTATAAGTGTATGCAATCATATCAATATGTCATGTATCAAGTCTCATAATGCCCAGTAATATCGCTGGGATCAGTGCCCTTCAAACCGGAACACAGTAATGTTTGCATATTACTGCTTGGCGGATGAAAATCTGGCAAAGAAGTGGTACTTCCCCAGGCGGTCTCTTGCAGAATAGGCCTGATATACCAAATGCGTGCAGAGCACTCATAAAAAAAAAGAAAAAAAAAAACAAATAAACGCAACCAAAACAAAAGACTACCGCCAGTACAAAGGTTCATAATAACCCTTTTCTGCATTAAATTTGGGCGTGTAAAGTTGACAGCCCCTCAATTACCCTCCGGATTGCGAATAGAGGTGCAGGAAAGCAGATCGCGCGGTTAAAGAACGTCCATTCTGTATATAGTGCAATATTATATCTTCTATGGTCGTAATCAGAAAATGCATTTTAAAATTTTGCCTTTGCAAAGTTCAAATCTAAATTATATCATTTAAAAAGTATTTAACTCGCTACATTGTGGAGCGGCAGTGCCTAGATGGCTACAATTAACTGAAAGGGGTCCCTAAGGCCTCTTACACCTTAACAGCGAGAGTCAAACGTTTCGTGCAAGCTCTGAACAGTTTCATGCAAATGTGGAGATGTCTTTATATTTTGCCTTTACAATTTATCTATAAGCAGATTGACGGCCTCTGTGACGTAAATGGGTGAAGAGCCGACTGCGAAGCGTGAAGTTGGGGGTTTCGATTCCCGCACGAGGAAGAGATTTACGTAAACCACAGCTACGTAAATCTGGGGGTTCGAAGGATCATGGTCCTTGTTGTTTCTGATTGTCTAGATATAGTTTATCCTAGCTAGGGGTTAGGATCTATGTATTTTACATTTTCCTGACCATAATTAATGTTAATTGATCAAAACATCGAGGTTTGTCAAAATTTCATTTTGATATTAATCTGTGCATTGATCTAGCAAATATGAATTTTTGGACTTTTATAGCCATGTGCTGACTGAGAGAGCAACCTCGCGAGGCCTGCCGCGCGAAGTAAATGCTCGGTCAGTCAGGACGCACCTCGCTCGAGGCGACCGCACGCGCCGCCTCGCCCGAGCGTGCTGCGGCCCGAGCCTCGCGAGGCTGCTCGCGCAGTCAGTACGCCGCATTGACTTAAGTACACATAAATTATTATATTTTTCTTTTGTTCCAGTATCCAAAGAAGAAATCAAAGAAGTGGAAAGCCTGAATGGTAACCCGAAAGCAACGAGATACACCACAGTTTCCAGGTACGGAATATTATTTGTTTCTTTTTTTCAGAATCCATCTTTTTCAACAATTATGTCAGATGAAAACAAGGTTAAAAGCTGACCAGCCCTTGTCAGCCGATGCGTATCGTAATGGTAAACATAATTTAATTTGACATATTGCCCATATGTGTAAAGCTGGGTCCACATGTGTGACCGCAACCGTGACCGTAATAAACACGAGTGACAAAACACAAGTGTAAGCATGTTCTTATACATTTCTGTGGAAATTATTTTTCCATACATTGTCACGTCGTTTCTCACTTGCGCCAGCGTCAGCGGCAGTCAGTTCTAATTTAAGTTTTGTTTTGTCATTATAATTTCGGGTCAGCTCAAAATATTGGCCAAATTTCCAAGGAAATGTCTGGTTACCAAAACTAATTTTGGGCATGACAATCTGTGACATTTGACAAAGGTCAAAGGGGGTACAAGAGAATAAGATATTATCATAATATTGTCCCTAAATAACAAGCAAATTCAAGCTTTACATATAAATAATATACTTTATTTGAGTTTGAGATTATCCGTTGGCAAAATTATTTATATTTTTGCTAGCAATTTTGTTAGCAAAATAAACGACAGTATGACCGACAGTATGAAGTGTTCACCTAAAAAACCCTAAAGTAAACGCTGCGCCTGCCCATAACAGTTACAGTGCCACCCAGAACTTTGCAATGCATGATCATGCGCGGCGCACTGCGCTCGTTACTCTGAGACATCGGTTCTAAAGTCTCATATGCCCAGTAATTTCGCGGGAAACAATGCCCTTCAAACCGGAACACAGTAATGTTTGCACGCTACTCCTTGGCGGTTGAATATCTATCTATCTGGCAAAGGTGTGGTTCTTCCCCAGGCGGTCTCTTACAGAAGAGGAGTACCACTACAGTACGTCTTTAACAGACAACGAAACCAGGTAGAAAATCCAGAGATCTGGGGGTCACCACGTACTTATTCTTATTCCATACAGTTCATTTTAAGGCCTTAAACTGAACGGCCTAGATTGGCACCACGCACTCATAAATGACAAACGTGACGTGACGTCACTCAAAAATGAGATGAGAATGAGAGAGAAAGAGAATGAGATGGAGCTATATAAACTCCCATAAATGCAAACAAATTGTTCCGATCTCTTTGGGTTAATGTCTCTGGTCGACTTATGAGCGCTGAGCGATATTGGCGGTGACAGTTAGCAGGGCAGTTCAGTTTAAGGCCTTAAACTGGGTGGATTCAACTGTTTGTGGTGAAGCCCCAATCCTCAATATTACACACTCAAATTACAATAGATATAGGTTCATAGTTAGTTGAACCTTCATAATAGCGGGTTGTCTTTTGTTCTTCAGTATCTTCGAATACTTAACACGCATTTGGCGCGTGTACAAACGTCATTTATGTGTGTGAAATGTCAGATGAGTTACTTGTATAGTGACTGTCAGGTGTCAAATTAAATATGGAACTGTCAAAACATACAAAACAAAGTGAAAGAAAAAAATTAAAAAGCATTATAAATTGTGTCTTGTCAAGCAACATTAACAATAATTGGAAACGACTTTTCTCGCGGATTCATTAATTTTTCGACAAAAGCTTAAAGCGTTTTTAATTGCTCCCGGGAAACAATTAATCAAACAAACTTTTTAATTATAAATAAGAAGTTCATTTAGCAGTTAACTTCCTTTGTTGAAGTACACTTGAGTGCAAAAATATTGGCACACCGTGTTTTCAACTCTCTTCATCAACTTTTACTTTCAAAAGTACTAAAGCGTTATCAAAAATGGTTTAGGGACTGTAATCTACTGACCTGGTGTCATGGACTAATTATGTATTCAAATTCACAAGGCGCAGTGTCATTTGAAATTTAACTCAGGAGCAATTTACTCGTATTTATTTCAAACTTAAAGGATTGATTTTCGGCATCAGTTGGTAGCTACAAAACCAAGAAATATTAAATATAAAATAAAATTTAAAAAAAAATTTTTTTGCTCTGTTGGGTCGTCAAATTTAAAATATTTTAAAATTAAAAATGTATCTTAGGATTTTCATAATACTGTAATTAATGTCATTAAGATAGTTTTTACTGAATACTACACCTATGCATTAGTTGACAGTTTTTATTACAGTATTTTCGTAAATAAACAGTGATTTACCATCACACACATTTTCACTTACCACCAGATGAGATAGTGGTCAATCGCAAACGTATTTATTATTTAAAAAAAAGATTTACGTCATCAAAGTGGAAAAGGTGGTCAATTTTTGGCTCCAAAGTGTAAACATACACGAGTTCCGCATCGAAAAACACACAGAAATTCACGCGAGCGATGTATAAACTCGGAAAATTAGTTTTTGTCAAATTTCAAAGCTATGAATTTCGGAAGGTTTATTATCTAGACTGGAAAGTCTGGCAACACAGGTTTTGGGAGAATAAACATGTGCTTGGAAAGTTGGAGTGGCCGTTTGTTCCGACATGTTTTGGAATACAATAGTTACTTTGTATTTTATGCAACGTTTTGTGACTGGCTGTTAAATTTTATGATATCTGACAGTTTTAAAGCTGTAGCTGTCAACAATTATTTTATAAGTTTAAAGATTCAGGAGCAGTGGCGGAGTTGAAACAAATATTAGTAAATTGGTTTAATATGTGTCGATATTGTAATAGAATTCATTATTAGAAGCTTTATTATAGAAAACTCCAAAAAAACTTTATCCACCACATACCAACCATATAATTTTTTTTCCGTACAAGTTCCATTCTAATATTTTGATATTTCCCAATTTTTTTTTATTAATTCGATTGTGTAATAGATTTAAATTTCAGGAGTTAGAAAAGACTGATGGCTTTATAATAGAATATCCCAAACAAAAAACCTTGCGATACGATTTTTCCCTATAAGTTCCATTTTAATATTTCCCTTTTTTATACTTTTAATTTTCCTAGATACAGGTGCACAAAATCCTAGTAAGGCGTCTTGTATAATATGATTATGTCACGTATTTACTTTATAGAATATGTAATATAAACAAATGACATAAAATATAAAAGCTTTTTATGTAATCAGTTGTATCCTCAATTTCAATGGCATTAAATGGATTTCATTCAAAAATAAAAGCCATTACGATGGCAGAATGATACATTTTCAACTCAAAATCAACTCGCCCCACTTAAATTGTTTGAACTGCAACTTTTAAACAGACGTCAGTTGCGAACTGTCTGATTTATTTAATAACTTTTATGACAGTTGCTTTCAGCAGTGACCAGTTAGGAAGTTTGCGAGGTAGTTTAACGAATTTGGCAGTTTAAACTTTTATCAACTCGGTGATATAACTCCTTGGACCCCTCTTAATATTTAACTGTTTCTCTGTCTGCTTGCCCCTTTTACACGGCTGAACGGAATTTGATAAAATTTGGTGTGGGGATCGATTGAACCCTGGGAAAGAACATGGGTTATTTTTTATCGCGATTAAATGTTGTTTTTTAACACCGCGAGCACAAGCTATTTATTTACAACTTCAACTTGGAATCTCTTCACTAGAGATCTTTTCTTTTCTTTCTCTCATTTTTCTTTCTCCTTTCATTTCGGAGTTCATTGGAGAGTTTTATTTCAACTAGGCGTTATAATATGGAATAAAGCTGACGAAGCTTATCTTTCTAATAGAATCGTGTGTTCTACCATATATTTGCATATTTTGGATGTCTGGATGTTTGTTAAGGCCATTGCTTGCAAATCAAATTTGACCCATTTCCCGTCCCCGTTGTTGAATTGAGTTGAAATTTTGCACGCCTGTCCAGTTCCGATGACAATACAGTAATGTTGGTGACAATGAGCTGGAGGCCTACCATGACATCTTAAAATGGCTTATTAGCGACTCAATTTAGGTTGCTGCCATTTTAAACCTAAACTGGATCCAGTTTAGGTTGAAAGTGGCAGCAACATAAAAAACAAGACGTCACGGTACTATTATGCGACGCGGATCAGTTTAGGTCTTCCTTTGAATCGCTATAAGATGTCATGGTAGGCCTCCTGATCTGATTTTATTGACAAAAGGCAGACAAGAGAACCCCTCAATGTCAGAACACCTCAATAACTGACAGTACATTTAAATTGCCAAATAAATATTAATTAAAAATTGATGGACAACTTTAATCATTATAAATTAACGCGGCATGGCTCGTCTCATTTTAATATGGCAACATTTTCGAATGAAAACCTTAAACAATTGCCGGATTGAACTCATGAGCCCCTCCCACTGGACGCAGTATATTTAAATGCAGTAGCTCCATTTGCACTTTTTTGTCTATAGAATAGTAATACTTAATGTACTTATAATAATTCACTTTATTGCGAATATACAGTATACCTTTCTCCCGTTAGGATAGGCAGAGACTAAACCTTTCCACATGCTACGATCCCAGCGGAAAGCAGTACACCAACTCCCTGACTGGTTTCTGGAACTCCAGACCAATAGGCTGTGTAGGGTCCATACGTGGTCTTAATTATACTACAAATTTACTGAAAGTTAAACAAACGAACGCGAAGACATAAACCGTGTCTCAGCATAATAATTATTATGTGAATGACACTAACATACATATCATTTTTTAATTAAAATAAATTTTACTAATACGACTTTTTTTTACAATGACAATTTCATATACACGTATTACATTAATCATTATTTTTGTATGAAGATTAGCTACTGCTTTCTCTGTGTACTGTGATCACTCCCCTAGTAAAATTGTTGGCTTTAATATAAAATTTCAGAGAAGCCTCGCTGCATGATATACAGCATTTCCGGTACGTTGGCTTGATTAATACCACAGTTTTTACTAGGGATGTTATGAATATCCGTAATCCGAATCCGTAAAAATACTGTAAAATTACTATATATTGTCCGAATTCTAAAATACACGCAAATATTTTATATTTACATTCTATTATTATGTTAATAGCTATACATTTCTATAATATATTATTCAAAAGTATAATTACGAAAGTTTCAAAGACAAATTAAAAAAAAAAAATGGTTCTAGGTGGCACTGTAACTGTTATGGGCAGGCGTAGCGTTTACCATCAGGTGAACGACTTGCTCGTCTCAGTGAAACAAAAATAAAAATTGGTTAACAACTCTAGTTTTACACTTTTTAACTGTTTTATGGATTTTTTCTTGGATTTGTGCCAGACGCGGTACTTTTTACGGATTACGGTAACTCAATTTATGGACTAATTTAAAAACGGTATTGTACTTGAGGGATTAGTAGGCGGTGGTGTATTGACGCAAATCTGAACCGGCGTGAAGGAAGATAATCTAGTACGTAACAAATGTTATCTAAATCCATTTAGCTGTTATGAAATATATATATTTTATTATTTATAATTTTTTTTTTTAATTTTTTTTTTTTTTTTTTTTATAAATTTTATTTAAGCGGCGGTAACCTACTGAAAGAACGCCTTCCTTTCAGGAAGAGGGTCGTGAGTTCAAATACCAGCTCAAATATGAATACCGCTGTGTTTCTTTTAAAACATATGTACATAATTATCACTCGCTTTCCAGTGAAGGAAAACATCGTGAGGAAACCCACATATTATTTCTATGATTTCAGAAGTAGGTATGTTATCCACTAATCCGGACCGTGCTCCGGTGGTGGATTATGGCCTAATCCTTCTCACTGACGTGAGGAAAAACTTGTATTCAGCAGTGGGCTGATATGGGTTAATAATGAGGATGATGAATTATTTAAGTGACGAGAACATCCCATTTTAAAATAGCTGGTAAACCAGTCCCAAATCGGTATTGTTTTTGGGACAAGAGATCAACAAAAACATTAAACAATTTAGACAACTATCACTCGTTAGTGTTACCAGTACTAATTATAACGCCAGTGTGTTAAAACGTCACCTTTGTACATAATCAAATAACTCACAGTGTGGCCACGCGTCCCCTACTTAATTCGGGACGTGTCCCGTAATGCCGCTCGTCCGTAATGCCGCGCTGTCACTCCTACGACACCGTGTATATTAGCGAGATGCAGTAACCAAACTCTCAATTTTTTTTTTTAATAACCTTTACTGTCCCACTGCTGGGCAAAGGTCTCCCCCATCTCCTTCCACCTGTCGCGATTGTTTGCCACGTATGTATCAAGATCGTCACGCCAGCGTTTTCTTGGTTTGCCCCGGCGCCTTCGCCCCTTTTCAGACACCCATTGTGTGACGATCTTGGCCCATCTGTCTCAACTCTCAATAGTAAATCTCAACTCTCAATCTATATATATAAAAATGTTATGTTGGTTTGTGTACGCTTCAAAAATTCAAAAATTTCTGCACCGATCGAGCTGTAATTTTAGCATGATATATAATCCGCATCAAGGATTGTTTTTATCTATTTTTTTCATCAGTGACATATCAGCGAATGTGCGAATGTGCCACAGCGAAGCGTGGCAGGGTACAGCTAGTAATAAATAAAAATCTTTGGATAAGCATTAATAAATGAAAGCGGCGGTAGACTAGTGGGAGAACGTCCGCCTTTGAAGGAGAGGGTTGTGAGTTCAAATATCACGTACTAAAGTGTTTCTTGTAAAACATAATGTACATAATTAACACTCGCTTTTTGGTTGAGAAAAACAGCGTGAGGAAATCCATTTAAACCTGAGAATTATTTCAGAAGTAGGTATGTTATCCACCAATCCGGGCCGGGCCTCCGTAGTAGATTATGGCCTAATCCTCTTCACGAAAGTGAGGGGAAAACCGTGCTCAGCTGTGGGCCGATATGGGTCGATGATGACGAAAAGGATGTTGGATAAATAGTTCCAACTCGCTTAAAAGATGGCGCTGAACTATTATATTAAAAATGTTAACAAAAAACTATGCCAACATAGACATAGATATAGACTCGCTGCGCTCTACAGTTTACAGCACAGCTTTACAGTACTCTGTTTAATTTCCTTTTACCGCGATTTTAAATATTCATAGTTATTCTTTGTTACTTAGGAATATTGTATCTATCAGTGAAAAAAATTCAAAAAACAAATAAAGTAAAGAAAAAGTTAGTAAACGTTTTACTAAAAGAATTTTAAAAATGATTGTCCACCTACAGCACCTAGTGAGATTACAAAACTTACCAGCTACCTACCTACCTACAAAATGGCGCGACCTCGGATACTGTGTCTCTCCCTACTGCGCCGACATTTTGTATTCTGTTTAATCCGGTTATATCACGTTAAATCCGTAATAATTCTGTATTTATTCCCGCCGTAGACTTCGTGAGGCGGATGTGAGTGCTGTTTTGGCGGAATTAACGTCAAAATGTGACTGAAAAAATCTCGTTTTTCTAAATGGCGAAAAGCATAATTATGATGCTCGATTACAGTAAATTTTAGCAGCGTCCTAGACATCACATTTATTTACAAATTTATATTTCTACACTAATCTCAGTAAGTGTCTTACTAATATTATTAACGGGACAGTTCTCTTTTCACGCCAAACGGTTTCCAGCGAAATTACAAGGCATATGAGACTTTAGAACCGATATCTCTGGGTAACGAGCGCAGTGCAGTGCCACGCAAGATTATGCACTGCAACTGTTATGGGCAGGCGTAGACTTACCATTAGGTGAACGACTAGCTTATCTCGTTACTCCATCAAACAATAGCTAAAATCTTACAGGCATCCCACCAACCAATCTATCAACCAACCACATAACAGACAAACCAACTCCAACAACCGATCAACCACCTAGCGAGGCGTCAAGCCGAACCAACAATGCATTGAACGTTTCAAGCATCAAAATAAATATAGAGCGTTAGGGTGACCACGCCACAGTTAATTGTACCAATCTACGAGACACCCCCGCCCTCTCCCGCCCCGGCCGGAATATAGGCAAAGTAATTTACTGCAAAGCTTCGGGGTTGACGTTAAAATTGAACGTTCAAATTAAAACGGCGATTTATATAAATTAGCCCTGCTTCTTGGAAATGATGAGTGATACAAGCTGTCCGAGTAAAGAATTAGGTAATTTTTGTTGTTTAATGGTAAATATGTTTTTGGACACGCTTTTATTAGCTTGGTTTTAGAAGCTAATTTTGCACATTATTTTTTACTAATAGTTTGAAAGGCGAAAGGATGAAACATTTTTTTCGGACAAAACTGCATACATCGAAAAACAAATGAAAATAATACACAACGAAGATATGGAATAGTAGATCGTTTTGAACTTCTTAACTTGTTTTCTTGTCGATATAATGGGATATTGAGTTGAACCTCGATGATACGATCTGTATCCAAGCAACCAACTCATATGTATTTCGCAACGTATCTATGCAGTTAAAGAATATAACAATTATGTTGATATTAGATAGAATCAACTTAATTTTTTTTTGGGAAAAACAACGTCTTGTTAAATCTTTTGTACTAATTAATTTTTTAGCTTCAACTAAGAAGTATAAGCTCATTGATCAATGACTTCTATCAAGTCAAAAAAGTGTAAAAATTTGTTTTATATAGTTTTAACAACCCTTATTATTTTGTAACCTTTCTACCCCTTAAAAAAATCAAATCCATCGTGTTCAAATAACTATTTTTAATTTTCAATGGTTTCATTTGAATTTCGAAATATAACTATCTCTTTCTCCCACAGGGTCCACTTCAAAGCTGCCGCCGACGACGACTACGCAGACTTCACCTGCGAAGCACGGCACGAGGCGTTGCAACGGGACAGCCCTATGCGAAGCACTGTGCAACTCAGCGTCTTGTGTAAGTAACTAAATAATCTACTTCTTTATAGTTTTTTATTTTACTGAGCAAGTCGTTCAACTGGTGGTAAGCGCAACGCCTGATCAATAACAGTTGCAGTGCCACCCAAACCTTTGCATTGCGTAATCTTACGCAGCACTGCGCACGTCACCCTGAGACATTAGTTGTAAAGTCTATATTACACGTTCAAATGAAATAGACAAAGAGTTTAAGTGTTATGTGATTACTTATACAAGACTAGCTTTTGCCCTCGACTTCATGCGCGCGGCCTATAGTTTATTGCAATAATTAGTATTGTGTCTCCTTCTTCAGAGTTCAAACTATCTCCTTACCAAATATTATCAAAATCCGTTCGGCCGTTTAGCCGTACAAATGGTGCAAACAGACAGACTTCCCTTCGCTTTTATAATAGTACTATATAATAAAATAAGACAAGATACGCCCTGTTGCTTTACTCGCGTATAAAAAGTACAAACATTAAAACCTTACGAAATTACGTAATGCTATATAGAAATCAATTCAATAATTTCTGAATATTTTTTTCTTATTTAACTTACACAATTGGTCAATTCATTTTATTTATAACATAGTTATCAATTTCACATACATTTTATTGCAACTGGACAACCGTGGCGCTTACCATCAGATAAACCACTAACTCATATCGTTACTTTATTTTATAAACTAGCTGTACCCTGCCACGCTTCGCTGTGGCACATTCGCACATTCGCTGATATGTCACTGATGAAAAAAATAGATAAAAACAATCCTTGATGCGGATTATATATCATGCTAAAATTTCAGCTCGATCGGTGCAGAACTTTTTAAGTTTTTGAAGCGTACACAAACCAACATAACATTTTTATATATATAGAATATGTCATCGAGCCATAAACTGAACTCGCGACAATCTCCCCCGCATCGAGTGTATATTTGTTATGATTGCATCAAATTAGGTCGAGCCCCACGCTGTGTACCAAATAATCTAATTTGGCGCCAAGAGGTGATGTTATTGCATCTATAAATAATATTATTTTCTTTTTTTCCTTGAGTAATTATTCTATACAATGAATCTTTATCTAGCTTTTGTGTGATGATCACATTTTTTTTATTAGTCTGAGTTACGAGACGAGCAAGTCGTTCACCTGATGGTAAGCGCTACGCCTGCCTATAAGAGTTACAGTGCCACCCAGAACTTTGCTTTGCATAATCTTGCGCGGCACTGCACTGCGCTCGTCACCCCGAGACATAGAAAGGGACCATACAATTCCCTTTTCCATTTAAGGTACGAAAACCTAAAAATAATACGCGTACATTTTTCCGGAGGTCGAGCAATTACATTGATAGAAAACGTCCAATAAAAGACATTACTAGAAAGTTTACACAGCGGCATAAATGATTCATGCCGCAAAGAGCCGTGCCGTGTCGGTGCCGCTCCGTGTCCGTCCCGGACCGGACGACTCCCGGATAGGACGTGAACTGTTTATTTCACTATCTACCAAAGTTTCTACTCGTATATGATGTGTTACACCTTTGCGCTCGCTTTTCTGCAATAAATGGGAGTGATTTCGTCTAAGGGGACGGAAGTGTGTAACAGGAAGCCGGGGAAGCGCGCGCTTTTTGATTTGACCAATGAGCGCGCGCGTTGATAGACGGCCGTCAGATGGTACCAACTCAGTTTCAGACCGTCATGTTGGTACTTCATGTCATTTTATATAATGAAAAAGGCAAAGATGTTTAAAAATTATAAAAAAAGGGTGTGTTTAATAGTGTACACACATAAGAAGTGAAACTATTCCTTCTCATTTGTCTATCATGCCGACCCGTCAATGTTCCATGTCGAGGCCTTGTCGAGGCATCCTGAAAGTAGAAAAAACTTTCATGAAATACTCTTTTGATTATGTTTACAGTCTGTGGTCAACTGAGAAGAGATGTCTATACCTTTGCATACCCTATGATGACCTCTTACTCCCGAACTCCTTGTCTTATCTCAAACTTCTTTCAATGAACCTTCATGTCAAAGTGACAACTCTTACTTGCCTTTCTGTCATATGTGTGCGTGTGTGTTAAACTTAACAAAAGTCACTACTCGATTTCGGTAAACATCATCGCGCGTGACGGTCGAGCGTAACAGAAAAGTGTGACGATTGTTATAAAATTTCTCCCTTACGTCGATTAAAAAGTTTCTCTTCAATAATATAGTTGCGTATTAGTGATTTAGTTTCTAGAACCAGATCTCTAGTTCAGGACATAACGTTTAAAAAGTTAGGAAAAGGGATATTACATCTGATTCTGATAACTGTGAAGAGATGTCAATACAAAACCTTTCTACACCTAAGTATACTAAAAAAAAAAAAAAAAAGAGTTAATGTATAAAGAGTTTTCTAATCTACTCTATTCTATTCTATTCTATACTCTACTAGCTGCGCCCCGCGGTTTCACCCGCGTAGTTCCTGTTCCCGCGGGAATATGGGGATAAAAATAGCCTATGTTACTCGCTGTCAATGTAGCTTTCATACAAACTTTCATCCCCTATTTCAAACCGTTACAATTCTTTTATCGCATTAAAAAGTACCCTATGTCCTTTCTCAGGCTCTAGACTATCTCTGTACCAAATTTCAATTCAATCGGTTCAGTAGTTTAGGCGTGAAAGAGCAACAGACAGACAGAGTTACTTTCGCATTTATAATATAAGTAAGGATGATGACCGAACTCTTTGTCTTACTTCAAACTTCTTTCAATAAACCTTTATGTCAAAGTCTTACGTGACGATCGAGCGTTACAGAAAAATGTGGCGATTGCTATAAAATTTCTCCCATACGTCGATAAAAAAAGTTTCACTTCACAAACTATATGGACTGTATACACTCTCTCTCTCCTACTGAACTAGAAGCGACCGGTCAAAGGTAGCATGAATTATTAATTTTCCATTTTAGTCCCGGGCAATGTTGTCACTGGCCGGCCCGTGTTGACATTGCCAGGCCATATTGACTTTATCGTTGAATGCGTTTTAATTGCTAGTATTGGACAGGTGGCTTCAGGGTCGGTTTTAGTTTGATTGTGTTCTGTTAGTTTTTCTTTATTCGACTGAGTGAAGAAACGAGCGTAAAGAAGTTTAACAAACTCAAACTCAAATCATTTATTGTAAATAGGCAAAATATTGCACTTTTACACGTCAAAAAAATAATATCTTATAGATAAGTACAGAAATACAAAAAAAATAAGTCAAATTTTATGATCTACGAAACTAATGATTATTATCTAATTATGGTTTGAGTTAGAAAAAGGATATTTCCCTTTCAAGTGGTGACTCATGCCTGAGTCTCGCACAGGAAAAGGAAAACTCCATTGACTCTACCAGTGCTTCGGAAATACGCCCGTTAGAGAAGATAGCACCAAGAAACTCTACGGCGATGTCATTTTTTAAATTTCCGTCAACCTTTTTTTTTTTTTTAATGCCATAAAATACAATATAAAAATAAATTATTCTATTGACAATATTATGATATACCATCATTACCAAACTATTAAATTACATTATTGAAATTGTATAAATTACGTTACTTATCATTATCGTGGAGATTGGGACAACTTTAAAAATACGTAACTTCGACATCATTATTATTCATCGGTCACCTAAAAAGTAACGAAATTCTTCCCTAAATATTTAACGAACAATTAACTAAAAGGCTCAATAAAAACCTAAGCAGCTATCATAAAATCTTGGCTGTAGCGATCTCGATAAATTATGCACGGTGTTTCATTACTGTGGGGTTAAATTCCATCAGGCTGTTTAATTACGTGGTACACTGTTTTCTCTGCCCGTATGCTCGGTTTACTTTTAGGGAGGGGACAGTGTTTATCGATAGTAAAAAAATACGATAAAAGAAGAAGAAGAAGGAATAGAAGAAGGTAGAAGAATAGAAGGTATCGTTACATCACAAAAAAGACGAGTATGGTTTAGACCACACGTCTAAAGTAAAACTTCGCAATGAGAGAAAGAGAGAAAGAAAATGTGTGCTCGCAATTCCCTCTCTCTTTCTATCTTCACTAACATATATCTCCCTCTCAGCTTCATCGATCACACTTTTCGTAACGCTCTCATCACGCATTCACCAGCATACTCTCCAAATCAAGCATGCGTGAAGAAGTTATACATATAAAAAAAAACAAAGGCATAGTTTAATCGTTCATTAAGTTAAATCGATTTGCCATCGCCGAAAAACATTTTCTCTAAAAGAAAGTTTGAGTTTAAGAGCTTGAACATTTTATCGATAGTTTACAAAACATATCGATATCCAATAAAGACACGGCCGTCCCTAAACAGTAACATAAACACAAAGCCCGCAAAGTAAAGCCAAACAAAGCAGAATAAAAGACAAACCTCCTCAAAGACAAAAGTATATAATAGAGGTCAAAAACCACTTAGAAATTTTGCGGTAGAAGATCTACGATAACATGGCCTGCTCTTCAAAAAAAATTACTTTTGACGTGACAACGTCTAATAAATCGATGAACGCCGGCTGCATGCACAAATTAGTTGACACGTTCTCCCGTTAGTCCCGTTACGTACATTATTTAAAAAAAATAACGAAATTTTATTACAGAAGTATGTACCGATTTCGGGGTGAATTTACACACCGGTCCAGTTTTCCCTTCGAATACTGATTTAGCACCGACCTTTGCGAAATTACCTTTTAACTTAATGAAATAGGCACTAATGAAGGAGAAACGTAATTTTAAGAGATTAACATCTTTTTGTCTCAATTTACAAGAAAATTCCACTTTCTTTGTGGGGTAATAAAAAATTCTTTTTGCACGGACTGTGCGCAAATGTAGCTCAGAATAAAAATAAGCTATAGAAGGAAGATAGAAAGCAACAGCTGTCTCGCTGCTCTCTTATTCACATCTAATAATACAGCGTAAACGAGACTGAGTGTAGAATGAGTTTTTGTAGTGGTAAGGCTCAGCAAGAGTCCTAGGGCCTCACCACAAACAGTTAAATCCATCCAGCAACAGTAACTACTCAAAGATACTACGCGACCAAAACAAAAGACAACGAAGGTTCATACTAACTATGAACTATTGTAATTGGAATGTTTAATATTGAGGACTGGGGCCTCACCACGAACAGTTAAATCCATCCAGTTAAAGGCCTTAAACTGAACTGCCCTGCTAACTGTCACCACCAATATCGCTCAGCGTTCATAAGTCGACCAGAGACATTTATCCAAAGAGATCGGAACAATTTGTTTGCGTTTATGGGGGTTTATATAGCTCCATCTCATTCTCTTTCTCTCTCATTCTCTGCAGTCTATTTTTGAGTGACGTCACGTCACGTTCAGTTTAAGGCCTTAAAATGAACTGGATGGAATAAGAATAAGTACGTGGTGACCCCCCAGATGCATACTAAATAAATGAGACTCATATTATATCGTATCGGCATCGTATCGTAACATGTAATAGAGTTATCGTATCGTCTAATACAAAAGCGTTTACTAGAAATGGAGCTAAAGTTATCTGGAGTATGTTCACAATTTACTTGTCGGTTAAGGCGTCTCCACACTACTTCACACTAAACACAATAACCGAATCTCTCTCAACTAAGGCGCGCTCCACACTGCGTAATTACGCTGCATTGTTGTCGTCGCTCGCATATTTGTAACTCGAATGTCTGTTACACCGAAACGCCATATATTGCTTTTTATGAGCGACATGTTAAACAGATTCCCACTGTCCCTCGACGAGGAAAATATTTTCAATTTCGATTATATCTTCATATTTAAAGGAACTTCTGAGTGCCTTATTTTTTAGCCTTAAGTTTTCTATGGCATAGTTTAAGTGATAGATATTAACCGATCACCAAAGTTAACCAATTTCCTCAGCGGCACATACGTAAATGGATGACCGTTTAATGCCACTTATGAGAACTGCAGTGCTTCGAATAGCTAGTCAAACTGTCAGTTTCGATAGCAGTTTGTTAAGCTAGAGGTTCTCGGGTGGTTTGACAAAATCTGACACCAGATTTCACCGCTAACTTACTCGAGATCGATGGTCTAAGCATAAAAGTATCAAGATTTTACGAAGAAAAGCGCAGTGCAAACCGGCAATTTTTTTTTTATCTGGGGAATGCATTACGCATACCACCAGACCCGGGTGAGGGCCGGGTGGTTATGTGGGACTCCCCCGCCAGCTAATCTGACGGGTATACCCACTAAACCCCAGGGTGTTCCACCGGGACGCCTTTGTTGTCGGGGCTACGGGTGCGAGAGTGGACTTCCGCGGCCCCGACGGCGTTGGTCCTCATGGGAGGACCCCATCCCGTTGAGGAGTGCTCCACTCCGTCTATCTTTGTGAGTGTGGCGCGCGGGAACACCGACGGTGCAAACCAGCAATGCCCCAACTTGATATTTAAACTGTTACCACAACTGATGGAAGCAATCATAGCACGTACCATCCAATAAGCTCGTTACTCGTACAAGTTAAAGTTTGAAGGAACTCGGGAAACTTATATATTCTTCACTCTTAAAGTTTTTATGATCTTCGCAATTATTGGCGCTCAGAAGCGGAGTGCGAAGTTAGAGCTGCACTTATTTATCAGAAATTAGCAAATTTGGATCATAAAATGCACTGCTTACCGCTCTGGCAGCGAGCCAAGTCTTTACTTTTGTATTATTTTCTTTTTGCCAATGTTCGTTTATCGTTTAACTGCACTACTAAAATGTTTCTTACTGTCCATCCAAAGGGTGTCTGGAGGAAATCGCTTTCAGCGATAAGACCGCCCATTGTTCTACCCTTGTTTTCTATTGTAATTTTTTCTGTACTGTGTTTATTTTTGTTTCTGGAGTACAATAAAGAGTTTTCTATTCTATTCTACTATCACAAATACATCTAGATGCAACTATTGCAAAAAAGCGCGGAAGGCGCACGTTCACCCACTAAGCAATTTTTAAAGATGTAGATGCATCTTAGTCTTAGGAGTTGTTAGTCTCTCATACGTGTATTAGTAATTATTTGCAACTGTTTAGTCACTTAAGTGCATGTCTATAAAGATCCGTCTGTAATCTTTAAGGCATAAAAAGCATTTTAACAACATTTAGTTGCTTTACGCGTATTGCGTTTGCAAGATTTTATTCACCCACGCGTCTCTATAGGTTATGATGCAACTGTTTAATATCGCTGACGCATCGATATGTTTTTTTGTACTGTGTGATGAGACGAGCAAGTCATTCACCTGATAGTAAGCGCTACGCCTGCCCATAACAGTCATAGTGCCACTCAGCACTTTGCATTGCATAATCCTGCACGCCACTGCACTGCACTCGTCACCCTGAGACATCGGCTCTAAAGTCTCATAAGCCCAGTAATTTCGCTGGAAACAGCGCCCTTCAAACCGGAACACAGTAATGTTGTTCGGTAACCACATTTTTTTAGAATCTTTATACACTGCTACCGCTCAGTCGATCGAGTGACAGGACAGCTGCAACTAAAAGCACACACAATATAAACTCATGTGTGGCCAGCTTTATGAGTAAAGATTAATATTGGACCAATATTACAAACTCCGAAAGCTTTGGTATGTAATATGTTTGACGTAGAATGCTGAAAAGCGGACACATATTCCGTTTACACTGATACTCGTGTATCCGTGAATACGCCTTGATTGGGAAGCGAGAGCGAACTGACTGATGCGGTGGCAAAGCCCTTTGTGCCGTCTCCTCTTGCCTCAGGTATCTCATGTAGCCTTGAGCGATCTAGCCAAAGGGCTGTATTGCGTGTCTGGGTGTTTGTAGGACCATGGTACTCATAGTTCCTGATTCCCTAGACACAGAGGATCCTAGTTAGGGGTCAGGTCCTATGTATGTAAGCGGGACGCGATTCACACATTATTTTTGCATTATTCATCATCTACCCATATCGTCCCACTGCTGGGCACGGGTCTCTCCTCACTTTCATGAGTAGGGTTAGGTCATAATCCACCACCCGGCCCGGTCCGGATTGGTGGATAACATACCTACCTCCGAAATAATTCTCGGGCAGGTATGTGGGTTTCCTTCACCCGAAAGCGAGTGATAATAACGTACATGTGTTTTTACAGAAACACGCTGGTACGTGCTTATACTGGGATTTGAAATCGCGTCCTTCTGCTTGAAAGGCGGACGTTCTCCCGTTAAGCTACGACCGCCATCTTGTATTATTAGTATAATTATGTTCAAGTCAAATATTAAGGAATATACTCGCCACAGAACTCTAGGCAACTAATCTTAGAAACTTGCAGTGTAAACCAGTTTGTCCAATATCGGATCATAACTTCATATAGTTTTCGTATTCATCTGACTTCAGAGTTTCTACTTGAATTCCGGCTTCGAATTCGTACGTTCTCATGTAACGGACTTAGGCGTTATTGCTTCGGTACGGTGTGACAGGCGGCCGAGTTAGGGTTGGCACGAGATGAATTGGTTACAATAATTTACTGGTTATTGGACACTATTATACAAGTAATTTTATTAAGATACTGGATACTTCGTTTGTGTTGATAACTATCTGCGGTCCGCGGTTTCATCCGCATTAAGCACTATCTCGCAAAAAATATTCATTTTTACAGGATTCAAAGTATTCTATAATAATCCATGTCATAGGGGTCCCACTGTCCTTCAACAAGTGAACTTTATAACAGATTGGTTAACAATAACAATGACAAAACGTGGGGCAGTTCCGAGACGTCTTTACTTCACGGCGGTCGAGCAGAAAGTGTGTCCCGTCCCGTCGAGCAACTACATCAAAGCTCTAGCGCACCGAAGTGAAGTTGCAGTTGATCGCCGCCAAAATGGCCCGCTTCTGCTTCGTTTACAATCCGTATCCATGACTGCGTGTTATATTAGAATAAATAACAATTGTATGTTAGAAAATCTTAATTTCTAAATACATTTAAGATATTTGTAATTAATTGAAAAAAAAAAAAAGCAACATCCGAACGCGACAACCCTATTCGCTACTGCGAGTTATATAGGGTGTTGTAAAAACTTCGGCCCAACTTAATGGATTGTTTCGCGCTTATTGTAATTTTAACGCCGTTTTGGTTTACGTTTAATTTCTACGGCGGCGTGTCCCGTTAATTATGGGTCTGTATGTGGCATATTATTTAAAACATTTTCCTAACAAATTAGAGTAATTTTTAAAACAAAAAAATCTTGAATAATGTTTTAAAACCTTTTTTCTTATTTTAAATCAGCGCCTTAAATCCTTGGGATAGCTCGGTATTAATTTTTATTTAAAAAAACCGTTTATTTAAAAAAAAAATTGTTACAAGAAATGAAGAAAAAAAAACTTGGTGTGCCCCGCGGTTTCACCCGCGCTAACTACTATCCCACAGAAACGTTTTGTCCAGGACCTAGTAAAATTTAAAAAAAAGTAAAATTAGTATGTATACCACATTTCATCAAAATCTGTTAAGCCGCTTTGGCATGAAGCAGCACACTTACAAACACACACACAAACATTTCGCATTAATAATATTAGTGAGATACAAAGCCATTGAGTTACGTAAAACTGGTCGTATGTCTAATAGTGAGCGCCTGCCATAACAGAGATTTCAGAATATTCGTTTTTTACAGAAAGCTTTTATCTTGATATCTATTTCAAGAAAACTCATTTTTAAGAATCTCTGAAGAAATATTTCCTTATTTTAATTTATGGCTATATTAGCAGCGCCCCGCGGTTTCACCCGTGTAGAGTAATATTCCACAGGAACCGTAGATTTTTACACGATTAAATATATTCTATGTTATTTTCCAGGACTTAAAGTATAAAAGTTTTATCAAAATCTGTCGAGCCCTTGCGGCGTGAAGAGAGAACAAACACACACACAAACATTCACATTTATACTATAAGTAAGATTATTGGAAAAATATCAAAAGGTCACCACCCTCTGTAGGGCGCCATTTTCGACGAACAGTCGCTCGGAAAAACGTTTTATGATCTTTTTGTGTAAAACGCCTTTACGTTCCTTTGACGATCAAACGTCTTAAGGAAATTAGCGAGAAAAAATTAAAAATGTACTTTTTCCTGCGACTGTCCTTTGAGGTTGTTTTGTTAAAGGATTCCGTTACACTTTTGTTCTTGAGTATCTTTAGTGGGTATTATGGACCTTTGTATTTCATCAAAGAATACATTTTGTTAGAAAAAAGCGTCGTTTTCAGTTGATTTTGGTTGGTTTAAAATGTGTTTAAATGGAACTGGCTTGGTTTAATAAACATTGCAAAAATACTGACGACAATAATTATTACTCATTAAACATCTACTGAATTTAAAAAAATATGTCTACTACGTAATCAAAGATTTTCTATAAAAAAATTACAAAAAAAAAAAAAACGATGAAAAAATACGCTATTCAGTTACTTGGATGTCAAACTTATTCCAGTTATCTTGGTTAATAAATCAATCTACGAAACCAATTTTGATGAAATTTCTATGGGACAAATCAGAAATATTGCCTTTCAAATTAAAAAATGCGGCTGACTAAAGATTCATTTCTAAGATTTCAGAGGTTTTAAAAATAAAAGAATCCTACCTAATTTAGGATTCCTCCTTTTTTGAACTCTATTATAATAATAAAATTATATATCTGTAATAAAAATTGTCTTTGCCCCATGCATTCCCTCGCGTAGACTAACACGATGAGTGACGTCATTTTCTGCTTTTTAGGACGTTGTTTGTTAGAACTATTCTTTGTTAAAAAGTCTCGCCTAAGGGTTCTTTCATAAATATAATTTCATCTTAAAATCTCTTAGCTACTAGGATTCCCTGTATTCACGAATTCTGAAACTACGAGGACCATTCTCCCACAAAACAAACAGGTCCCCAAACACTTGCCCTGTGCGGGAATTAAATTCGCAACTTCACCTTTAACAGTCATCACGACGAAAACCCTCCAATGACTCTTCTTCGGCCGTTTGAAGTGCTGCAGCCCCTCTTTAATGTCTCGTTCTTTTCCATAGATCCTCCTGGAGCCCCTTATATCGAGGGTTACGCGGAAGGTGAGACAGTCCGCCGGGGACAGAGCCTCGAGCTGGTCTGCCGCAGCCGGGGTGGGAACCCTCCCGCCCAGCTCATCTGGTACAAGAACAGCGAGCAGATCCGGATGGCTTATAGGTGAGTGATAGTTTAATAGAAATGTTATAGTTAAAAAAAAACTAATCGTAATGACACTGACTGAAGTAACAAAAATAATCCTATATTTACCTGAGCCATGAAAAATTGGCCTTAACATTAAAAAAATACAATACTAAAACCAACCAAACCTCAACGTTAAAAATATAACAAAGCTGGGAGTCAATGAGGCATGATGCCAAGAACATCGGCTGCATTTCCACATTGAACACCACCGCCTAAAGCTAGGTATCTACAAGTAGGTAAAAACCCGGCAAAATCCCCTTTTTAAACCAAGACGTAACCGCGCATTTTTAAGCCTGCCATTCCTTGGTTTTTTCCACATTTTCACGGAACGGTGGAAGCTGATAAATAATGTATTGGTCTCCTGAAACATTCAGTGGGGAACCGCTGAGATACCATTTACTCTTGATCGCCACGACGGGGTGTTTTTTCAAGGTTTTTCAGGGTTTTTCGGGGATTTTTAAGGATTTTCGAGCTTAATGCTGCTTAGGATTATAATGATTTCGGTTTGTTTATAGGGAAAATTCTGTTAACTTGAGGACGAGATGAAGTCGTTTGCCTGATGTTAAGCGCTACGCCTGTCCATAAGAGTTACAGGAATACCCAGAACTTTGCATTGCATAATCTTTCGCGGTACTGTACTGCGCTCATCACCCTGAGACATCGATTATAAAGTCACATATACCCAGTCATTTATCTGGAAACAGTGCCCTTCAAGCCGGAACACAGTAATGTTTGCACACTGCTGCTTGGCGGATGAATATCTGGCAAAGGTGTGGTACTACTTCCCCAGGCGGTCTCTTGCAGAATAGGCCTCCCACTATAGGCCTATTTCTTCGTGTTATACTAACCATGTTGTGTTAAGTGTTTGTTAAATGCACGAGTAGGCAAATGACACAAATCCAATAAAGGTGTAATTAAGTGGTCTGTCCAAAAATCCAAGGAGGTTTCAGTATAGCAATCCGAACCGGGCCCCTGTGGTGGATTATGGCTTAATTAATAAAATTCGATATTGTATAAAAATAGTACCTAAAGCTTGTTTTACGAAAATTCGGTGTTTTTATGTTAAACTAGCTATACCCTGCCACGCTTCGCTGTGGCACATTCGCACATTCGCTGATATGTTACTGATGAAAAAAATAGATAAAAACAATCCTTGATGCGGATTATATATCATGCTAAAATTTCAGCTCAATCGGTGCAGAACTTTTTGAGTTTTTGAAGCGTACACAAACCAACATAACTTTTTTATATATATATAGATTATTTTCACAATAAATTCAAAGAAAAAATCATTAGGGTACTAAGATCTTAAAAGCTTCAGATAATTGCATTCTTCTATCTAGAAAGGTTCAAAGTTATCACAACGAAATTATTCTGACATTTAAATCAATCTTCAGAACAAAAGAATCCAAGAAAGACTTTTTTGAAGTTAATTTCAGTCTTAGTCTAGCAATTCGGTAAGTTTTTTATTCTTTTGCAAAGAAAACTTGAAGATTTGATATCGGGTGGACAATAAATTGGAAGGTTTTGTCGCAAATCAGAACCCGCGTACTTATTTTTTTTGGCCGACTTCTAAAAGCGTTCTCAATTCTTCTGTCGCTTTTGATTTTGATAAATCTTCTTTTATTTAGAAGAATAGATTTCCAGAATATTCCCACATAACTTTCATGGAAATTAGTTTGATAATTGTTCTAGCAAATCTGTTTGTTTCGAAATATACCTTTTATACCTTTAGTTATAAGATGTTTTTACTTTTGTTTGTATGTCTTGGAGTGTAATAAAGAGTTGTTTTTATCTTATCTTTTACTAGTTGACTGATGATCAGATCTTTTAAACCTTGAAAGATATAAAAATGAAACTTACGCTAAATATTAAGAAAATATCTCTGTTTTAATCCCTGTACTTTTCATTGAAATCCGTTCATCCGTTTCGAAGCCTTTGCGAGACGAACTGTCAGACAGACAGACAAGAATTCTAAACACGGTAATTTCAATCAATACATAATTATCGTCTTTAGATCTTTGTTTTTTTATTATAGAGACCGCCTGAGAAGGTACACCTTTGCCAGATATTCATCCGCCAAGCAGTAGTGTTTCCAGCGAAATTACTCAGCATGAGACTTTAGAGCCGACGTCTCAGGGTGACGAGCGCAGTTCCGCGCATGATTATGCAATGCAAATATCTTGGTGGCACTGTAACTGTTATGGGCAGGCGTGGCGCTTACCATCAGGTGAATGACCTGCTCGTCTTGTTACTCAGTCAAATAAAATAAAAAAATACTAATAAAGTCTGTGAGCCGCGATACGTAGCTTGTGTAGTAAATATTAAAACTAACTCAAGCAATCCTGTCATTGCTCATGTATTCACCATCTTCAAATTCCATTCCATTCTTCAATAATTAATATTTACTTAGGTGCCTACTTATCTGGGAGCCCAGGATTAGTTGTTTAAACTCAATTATAGTTAGCAAACAGATATTGGTACATTGTCTATGTGTAAGGACAAATATTGAACGTTTTTGGAAATGTCAACTTTCTAAATTAATCGCTTTTGGAGGAAAAGCAAACATGTAAGCACCATTAGCGCCTGTGGTGTGGGCAGGCGTAGCTCTTACCATCGGGTGTATGCCTTGCTCGTCTCGTCACTCAGTCAAATAAAATTAAAAAATTAAATTCTTGTATTTTATTTTCACAAAAAAAAAACACTAATTGAAGCAACAAAAAAAATTAAAACTGACTGGAACTCGATATTTTGACGGCTTAAGTTCCGGACGTTTTTAGAATTACTCGAATACGAAAAACGTGTATGTTTTTAGCGGATTGTGTGTGTGTGTGTGTATGTTAGTATTTAATTCTCTAGAACACTAAAGAATAAGTTTTTTTATCATACAATAAAAGTAAAAAAAAGGTATAAAAAATAGGACAAATTTTATCGATAAACAAGTCCCATCACTAGAATGCAGCGGCAATAAATCAGCGACGTCGCCTGTAGGCACGTCTTAATACAATTTTACAAGTGACGCCGTACGAGACGTTACCGATAACGCGGCCCATGTTTTGTACAATCTATTCGAGTGATATGACCATCGGTTTGGGACGTCAAGTGATGGAAATGTCATATGTACAAATCATAATTTGTACCATTCCAGCGAAATTACTGGGCATATGAGACTTTAGGATCGATGTCTCTCAGGGTGACGAGCGCAGGCAGTGCCGCGCAATGTTTTGTCATGGAAAGTTCTGGGTGAACTTTAGCTGTTATGGGCAGGCGTGGCGCTCACCATCAAGTGAATGCCTTGATCCTCTCGTTACCAAGTAGCATAAAACAAAAAATTGCAAAAAACAACCGACTCCAAATGCGCAATTTCGGTTACTTGGATGACATATTTTTTCTAGTTATTTTGATTTCAAAATTGAACTACTGAACCAATTTTGACCAATCTGAAAGTGTATCCTTCCAAATAAAAATAAAAATTCTTATTCAGTTGATAAATTACGGAATTCTGAGTTAACAAATATCAAAAAAAAATGAGTTCCACCTCCTTTTTTAATTCGGTTAAAAATCACACACCTCCAAGTGTATTTTGGTGGATATAATCATTTTCAGAAATGTATTGAAAACTGCATTCTTTTTATCCAAGAGAGGGACATTTTATCATTAACGCTCACTCCATGCATAATTTTACATTAAATTTTACAATAAAGCTCCAGTTTATCGTGAAATTCGTCTTTTACGAGCTCATCGATTATTATGTATCGATAATTTCATCGAGCGTGTCCCATCACTATTCCATATCGTACATAAATCATTGAGACACACGCCCTATCTGTTGCCAGCTTAATACGATCCCCAGAACCGTCTGGGGGCTGAGGGACTTGTCATAGTGACAGCGGATAGCGGACAACGAGGGAGCGATTAGCTTGTTAGTCAGGAACATTACTTTTTTTTTTCAAAATAATTGCATAGTAAATAGTTTACGTTTGTCGTGAATATCGCTTGCAATAATGCCGGAATATCGAAATCTCTAAAAAATAACATACATGTACTAAAAATAATAATAACCACGTTATATAAGTTTTTTGTTTTTTGTGTTCACTGTTAATTTTTAATTTAAACACTGAAACGGAAAGCCACCGTCCACAATATCTTATTATTCCACTCCATGCGTAGTTGTCTGGAAGAGATTTCGATACGCTAATTCCAAAGAGCGATTTGTGAACCAAATAAAAATATCAAATCGCTTATCGCTCCCCGCTGGTAGTGGGACAAGCGCCCACGGGGGTAGGGGGTTGAAGGAGAGGGGTGAGACTTTTTTCCACAATCTCCGCATAGGCAAAGCGTATTGTTGTGATTTATAAAATGTTAGTCAGCATATTTCTTGCACGGATTTTGAGTGGCTGGAATAGCTTTGGCATTCTTCCTTTTAATCTGCGAATAAGTTTTTTTTATCTGCGCACCTTTTTTTAATAGATATTTGTCTGCCTAGCAGTACTACTACTAGTTTAGAGTACACACACACTTACACGCACACACACACAAAACATAATTACATCATAATAAAATAGTATACTATTATATTATGATGTAATTATGTTTTGTGTGTGTGCGTGTGTGTGTGTACGTGAAGCGTTAAAAGAAAAATTTAGTCTTTGTTCCATTGAATAGATTTAAAATACTTTATTTTAGAACACTTTACGAAATGCATTTTGTAGTTTGTTGTTTTTTTTTTAATTTTCTTTTTCTTTGTGAAATTTATATTGCGGGACTACACTGAAGGTCAATCTTTTTGAATAAAAAGAAAAAATCCGAATCGGTGCAAAATCACTTCAAACACGTTATATGTTAGGTACCATGTAACAATAAAAAATAGAGAGTTATTAAAAAGCTAATCTTTACCTATTCAGCCAAATATTCAGTCGAATTAAAACCTCCCCTTGTTGGAATCGCAAAAACCAAATATATTCAACCAAACAGTCCGCCATAGTTGAACCATTCACATATAAAGGAAAATGCTTAAACGCTACCAAAGACGTTTTATATTTATATACTCTATGGACTCGACACGCAGCTAACCCAGCTAAAAAAAATCTTTCAGCTTTGGCGGGAGTCGCAGCGGACGGGGAAGACACACTAGTGATCAAATATGAACATAATATTAACAAATAAAAGATAAATAAAAAAAAGTGATTGCTAAGAACAAAGACCGGTTAAATAGATCGTAGATCGCACATTTACTACCGTTATAGAAAGAAAAGGAAGAAGGAAATATACAGGGTGTTACAGAATGGCCCTATAAGTACTAAGTTGGCTTGTTTCGATAAGCATCTGAATTGTTTCACGTGTGAAAAGGTTAAATACATAATATTTAAAATTCCCATACAAAAGTATAATTATGTTTGTCTTAGAAAATTGCGACGACCCTTAATGTTTGTTTACCTACAATCACACCACACCTAAAAGTGGGTAGGTATGAATATCTAACCACGTCTGCCCCGGTTCTTTATAGGGTATTATGTAACGCCCTGTATACATATTTATTTGTTACAATATACACGCACATGCAAAATAACAAAAAATAAATTACAATATTGTAAATTGTTACTCAGCATGATGCTAATACGAACAATAGGTCATATAACTTTAGTAGAGGGGTAAGTAAGAACGCGCACGGTCCTATGGTTAGATGGTTCAAGAACGCTAGTGACGCACCGGTATCGGTTTAGCCGGTAATGCCATTTTCCGGTCCATTAGCCGGATTCCAAGGCGAGTGAAATTGAATCGTTATACGAAACTGATTTGTTCTTGAAGCATACAATGTGATATCGGTAGTGAGTCGGCGAATCGCTATATCGATATCGGAAAATAATGGAAGTAAGCGCGCTGGGTTTGAACCCAGTTGTACCTACGATTGCACGCCACTAGTGAAGTTAAATGAAGTAAAAAAGTAAAAAAATATGTTTTTTTTGTTGGTCCAAATTAGACCTTAATTCATTGTAAAGGTCATTATTGTCAAAGTTTATACTTCTATAATCACAGATTCCAATCAGAAGGTCGTGAGTTCAAATCCCAGTGCGGGCACGTACCAATGTGTTTCTGTAAAACATAGGTACGTAATTATCACTCGCTTTTCGGTGAAGGAAAACATCGTGAGGAAACCCACATAGCTACCCGAGAATTGTTTCGGAGGTAGGTATGTTATCCACCAATCCGGACTTGGGCCTAACCCTCCTCACGAAAGTGAGGAGAGACCCGTGCCCAGCAGTGGGCGTTATGGGTTGATGATGATGAATCACAGATTAACTGAGAAGTGCCTACTCTATGATGACCTCTTACTCCCGAACTCTTTGTCTTATTTAAAACTTACGGCAATAGACCTTCATATCAAACTGTCAGCTCTTACGTATGCTTCACGTATAAATATATAGATTAAGGTGACAGTAAACCTAGTAATAGTAATGCCTAAGAACACAATATACTACTACTGCTAAGCACCAAATACAAAAAATAGTAGACATAAAAAGACAAAAAAAAAACATAATGTGTGAGACAAAAGAAAATATTTAAACATAAAAGATATTTAAAAAATATAGGAAACGAAACTCTTTCTCTTTCTATCTTCACCAACTTATCTCCCTCTCAACTTCCAGTCGCCTCGCCCGATCACATTTTTCGTAACGCATTCCCCAGCTTACTCCCCAAGTGAAGCGTCAGTAAAGAAGTTTTACTTCAAAAAAAATTAAGTTAAAAATTTCCGCCCTAAATTGTCAAATCCGAGTGAAAAGTGTTCCGAATGAAGTAGAACACACACACACACACACACACACACACACACACACACACAACTGGTTCTGTTCTGATACCGGTTACAGTAAAACAATAAAATTACACGTTAGTAAGATAATAAAATTGGAATTCCTTTATTTCAGGCATACGACGCACAATACAATTATATTAAAAGGCTTTGTTCGAAGTAATTTTATGAAAATAACTTGGGGGTTCCTGGCTTAGGTAGGGTTTACACGGAGACAGTAAGTTGTCAAGTGTTAGATGAGAGTGGATGGTCGAGTTGTATAAAACGTAGCATTTTATGACGTCTAAAAGATTTGTGTGTAATATTAATTTGTACTTAATTGGCGTTTGGTCTGGGACTGATTGGTTAATAATTAATTTTTACTACGATCTCATAAAATAAATTAGTAATGACTGTATTATTATTTAAGTAAAAATCAGTACAATTCAGCTGAATTTCTATAATTGACATCCAAGTACAAACTTTAACGGCTGAACCGATTTTCTTGTCTGGCCATAGTTACGGATCTGCACCATTGTATTTTTTCCCATACAACAGTTGTGTTTCACGGCAAGTTATAATAAACAGAACAGCTGTGTTTTCAGCAGTGAATGTGTTAATAAAAAAATACATAGCCCAGTCACCGTTGCCAGTTCACTCGACCAAACCACTGTCCCCGTGCAAACTCCGCCTAAATCCACCATCTTAATTACTCGCAGACTGTATCACCACCGTGGAAGCTTCGAGAAAATTACTTTTTCGAAGAAGTAGGTACCTCCAGGCGAAACGGGATCGTTCATGAACACTTTCAACTTTTGTAACTGACAAACTTCTAAATAAGTGTACGTAGCTACTATATTGTGAGATGGATTATGAATTAACTGGTAGGTACAGTTAGGTGTGATAGTCACTGGATAGTTCTAAACTTTCGAAATACAAATAAGTTTTTTTTTTTTATTTGACTGAGTGACGAGATGAGAAATTCGTTCAATTGGAAGCTTAACGCTACGCCTGCCAATAACAGTCACAGAAATGTGTGCTGGGACACATAGTAAAAGTAAAACTAAAAAATATTAAAAAAAATAATTCATAAAAGATATTTTAATTTTACAGTATCATTACATTTGATTCAATAATATATCCAAGTAAAAGTAAAAGAGGGACTTATTCTAGAAACCTTCCAACACAAAATTATAAGTGGTTACGCCCATTTTGTAGCTAATACTCTCCCAACAATAACTGATTTTCTCTAAAAGAGTTCTCAAAATAGAATTTAATAAGCCACAAGATATTTTATTTATCAACGAGAAAGGCTCACCCGTTTTTCTGTATAGAATTTCCTACCTTCTGAGCATTATAATAAAAACTCATTTTGCGTGACAACTGAATTGTAAAGAACCAAAGAGAATAAAACTAAGGAGTTTCTATTAAAAGAAATAAGTAAAATAATAAGCTTGTAATGGAGTTATGGCGGGAAACAAAAGATGTGACGTTCCTGTATTAAAATATGTTTTTTTTTTTTTAAGTAAAACTTCTTTACGCACGCTTGACTTGGGGAGTAAGCTGGTGAATGCTTTAGACCCAAAAAGGAAACAATACAAAAATCAATAGCTGTTTGTAGATTTTGATTACAATTTTGAAATGAAATGGACGAAATGATTTGAATGAACGAAATGAACGAAGTGATCGAAATGAATGAAAGGAACGAAATGATATTAGTGAAGTTTTTGTTTGAGGAGGTATAAAATTAAATGAACGTATTAAATAGTGAAAATAAACCACCACTTCATATTTCATCATCATTATACACAGATAAAAAAACTAAATCAAAATCCGCCCAGCCCTTTGGGAACTCCGATAGCACACACACACATTCACACGTTAAACGTATATCATACCTCTTTTTGCGACAGCAGTTATACAAATAGCACTAGCTGCGCCCTGCGGTTTCACCCGCATAATTCAAGATTTCCCGCAATAACTCTCTTAAAAGCAATATATTTTCCCCGTTTTTACCACATTATTCATTGATGCTCCGCTCCTATTGGTCGTAGCGTGATGTTATATAGCCTATAACCTTCCTCGATTAATGGACTATTCAACACAAAAAGGATTGTTCAATTCGAACCAGTAGTTCCTGAGATCCTAGCGTTCAAACAAACTCTTCAGCTTTATATATCAGTAGAGATTATGACATTACACACGTCGTTATAACTCAGATATAAAATATCACCCAAAAAGGACACCTGGTAAATTTCGGACATCAATTTACGGGAATAAACATAGTACAACGAAGCGTGAAAATTTACAGCTCATAACTTGCGTATATTAAAGAAAACTTTCCGCTATATTTTCGTTAACACATTACTATGTGCGACCCCTAATGTGGTGCAGTATAAAATATTACAGTAAGGAAAAATGAGAGTTTTTTTTTGTTTGGTTTTTTTTTTATGCGTCTCTGAGACAATCTGCTCGTTTACCTGATGGCAAGCGCTAAGCCTGCCCATAACAGTTACAGTGCCATCCAGAACTTTGCATTGCATAACCTTGCGCGGCACTGCACTGCGCTCGACACCCTGAGATATCGGCTCTAAAGTGTCATATGACCAGTAATTTCGCAGTGTATGTAGTGCGGCGTTCAGCATGGCGCTGTCACTTTGAAACATCTATAATTAATATATGATATCATCTTAATTAAGATAATTATAGTTTTCATAAATCCCTATTTATTTCCCTTGGTCACTCCATAGCTTGAGTACGACTTAGATAATATTTTCGCAATGTTCAGCTATTGCTAAGTAGCATGGTGGTTTTTATCCTGAGAAATGCAGGGATCGTGACGCAATTTTTCTTCTCCTGTGTGCCTTTTAGATCATCGGTGACAAAGTCCATCTATCCGATAGCATCAAATTTCTATGAAGTTATGTTACTGCCTATCCTTATACTGTGGCCCATATTTCACCGATGCCTGTAAAACATAACCTTTTGTTGCGAGAATGAATCGATATTGGACACTGTGGGTCCCATCTTTGTCCGAAACTAGAACCGACGTGGTCGACTTCGGTACTTTTACGTCTTATTTCGTGTTATGTTGGGTTTTTTTTTATTATTTGACTGCGTGACGAAACAGGCACGTCGTTCACCTGATGGTAAGCGCTAAGCTTGCCCATAACAGTTACCGTGCCACCCAGAACTTTGCATTGCATAAACCTGCGCGGCACTGCACTGCGCTCGTTACCCTGAGACATCGGTTCTAAAGTCTCGTGCCCAGCAATTTCTTGATACTTAGTTTAATCTCCTTCCAAGAGTCAGTTTCTAACTACGGAAACGTTAGACTGCTGTAACGCGCTCACTATCAGCCAAACTCTGCCCATCTCACCCCGACAACCTGCTCAACTAACCCCAAAAGGTAAATTCCAACTTACCCCAGACGGTATTTACCCTAAATCCGTTATCATACGTCGCTGACAAAAAGCGGGAGACGACTGATAAATGATATCTAGGATTACTGGGGTCAGAGTTCGACGGGGTAAGCTCAGAGGATCGGGGTAGGGTCTAGACTGTCCGGGACGAGGACCGACTTGGGACAGACGCGGCAATTTATACACAGAAGGGTTTTGAAGGACCAAAAAGATCTACTGGACCTGATAAATATCGCTTCGCCAATATTATGGGTATAGTTTATTATATAATAGTTGTCTAGATGAAATTGCTTTAAGCGATAAGACCTCCGATTGCATTATTTTCTTGTATTTCGTTTCTTTTTATGTGCAGTGAGGAGTTATTCTATTCTATATTTTGGTATCGTCCTATTACATTCAGCTAGGGTTTAGGTTTATTATATAAACATCTAAATTTTTGAAGTGTAACTTTTTTTTATCAACGTAGTTGAGTAATTTTATAGCAATCATCACACTTTTTTTATACGCTTGACAGTCACGTAAGAGTTGACACTTAGACATGAAGGTTTATTGGAAGACGTTTAGAATAAGACAAAGAGTTCGGGAGAAAGAGGTCACCATAGAGTATGCAAAGGTTTAAAAAGGTTTTGTATAGACTCTAGATCTCAGTTCTCAGTTTGACCACAGACTGCAAACATAATCAAAAGAGTATTTAATTTTCTTGAAAGTTTTTTTACTTACATTATGCCTCGACAAGGCTTCGAGAATCAGAATCAGAAATGTATATTATATTATTTTATTTATTTATTTTTAAGATGGTAAATTATGTCACGCAGAAACAACAGTTTATCCATTTTGGATATGGAATATAAGAACAAATATTATCATAAAAACAATACCTCCTTAAAATATTGTCTCGTATAAATGAAAAAGAATACCGCAAATTTCTTATCTAGGTTATTCTAAACAATTATTTGTTCAACTACGTACCAATAAAATAATACATTGTCAATAGTTTTAGAAGAAAACATTCGATTGGTATAAACATAAGTTTATCGTGGCATAAGAGAACCAACTTCGGTAGATGTTTATTAGCGCTGTGTATTTGAGAAGTCGTATTGTTGTATGGTGTGGTTTGGTCTGTCGCATGTGTGTGTACGGTGCTCTGTGATGTGTATGGTAAGGTCTTTTGGTGTGTGTATGATCTTGGTATACGGTGTGGTCTTAATTGGGGGTAATGTGGTTTATAGATGTGTATAGTGTGGTCTATAATATGTGTGATATGGTTAACCTACCTTTAAATTATAAATTGAAAAGTTACTATCGTCGCGCCGGTTTATAATTGCGACAGAATACAAATACCTAAGAAAAATACGTACCAACAATATGTGCGTCTATTTTAACTCAGTTTCTAATAGGTATTCACTTACAAAGAAAAATAGCAAACACGCAACTTGGTGTCTTTTTACCGTTTGGTCTAATTAAAAAGCGACAAGCGATATAAATAATTTGGATTCGAGACAATCAAATGTTCAAACATGATAGTGTCTATTCAGAGTGTAGGAGGCCTACCATGACGTCTTATGGCGAATCAGTTGAGGACCTAAACTGAGCCGAGTCGCATAATCGTACAGTGACGTCTTATATTTTTATGTTGCTGCCATTTTCAACCTAAACTGGATGTACTTTAGGTTAAAAATAGGTTCTTAGCGACTCAATTTAGTTTTCTACCATTTTGTTGTTGAAACCCTGAGACATCGGCTCTTAAGTTTCATATGCCCAGTAATTTCGCTGGAAACTGACCTTCAAACCGGAGCACAGTAATATTTGTACTCTACTTGGCTTGACGGATGAATATCTAGCAAAGGTCTGGTACGTCCCCAGGCGGTCTCTTGCAGAAGAGGGCTCCCACTACAAAAAGTTAGGTTATATTTCAGTAGATTGCTATCCCCGCTGTCAGCTTATGCTTGGAACCGACGGCATCCCAGTTTGCCATCACATGGATTCCATTGTATCACATATTTTGCTTTAATACCTTCTGATATGACATCTTTTGTCTACAGTATATGACGTATATGATTACACGTCTATAGCAGACATAACAAGATTTAATGTTAGACATTCTGATAACAAGGCATTGTTAAAGAAACCTATTTGAAATTAATGAAGTTGTGTTTATTATGTTAGAGTTATTGCTCTTGGTTCTTTTTGTTTTGGGATGAATTGTCTATGATTTTCTTGGGTTTGGATTGCGATTTATTTATTTATTTATTTATTTATTTATTTAGGCACACATAACAGAACACTATCAGTATAATATTGCTAGCATTAAATAGGTACAATTAGTTTAGTGCTGGACAGTGTCCCAAAAGATGCGTACACAGCATGACAGAAATTAACAGTAACAGTTAACATCGAGGAAAATTAAAGAAAGCAAAAAAAAACGAAATTAAACAAAATACTTTCAAGATAAAATTATACAAGATTACAATTATGACTGAAGATTATTAATATTAAACTTATAACAAGACAATACAGACGCTGTTTTCACTGCCTCACAGTGAAGACAGCGATTGAAACATTAATGGTATGTTGAGTGCGGTGGTAGCCGTGTGATGATTTGTGTTTTGATACTAGGTTCAAACCCTCAGCCGCCATTGATTCAATTTTATAAGTTAGGAGCTGTTATCAATTGATAGAAGTCGTTAGGCCACGTCAGCGGCCTTTGGGCGACCTGACAGACTCTGACAGCAGAGGCCGCCACTACCTCATCCAAAAAAAAAGCAAGATGTTATTCACCAACGTCCTGTCTGCAAGCAGTAGTAGTATTTGATACCCCTATAAAAGTTCTACAAAGAAATCGTAACGAAGCATTTTCAGTATCGAGAGCAAATGATTGTAGAAAATATCTCGGATGAAGTAAATAAAGTGTTGGAAGCACAAAAACCTATAAAATCAGACAAGGCCACGGTTTCAAAGCATCGTTATAGAAATATCGACAAACAGTAACTCAGCTTTGGACAAAAGAAGTCGAGGGTGAATAGGTATTTTCTAGGCAAGCATGCTCCACCGTCGGCCGTGTCATAAGGTGCCATACTCATATTCTACCGATATGACGATTAATATTGAAAATTAAATACATAAATCATATATATAAATAATAAAATGGTAATTATTTTCAAAAAGACAATTATTTAATTTTGATTTAATTTAATTATTATTTTCCAAACAAGCTTTTACAAAATGCAGAATGCGAGTTTATCAAAATAAATTGAATTACCATCAGTCAACTGTTAGTCACTGAGGACTTCCGTTATCTACCTTCCGTCTCTATCATGAGATCAGCTAGCTGTCCCTACGACATGGGTAATACCACAATATTGTATTGTTATCGTAACTTGACAGGCGTGTAAAATTCTAACGTATAGGTACTATGGAAGTTGGATCTTAATTTACTTCGCGTGTGTGACATAACCCACTGGTACTGCTAATATTGGTCCAATGTACCAAGGTACAGTGGTACAAAGGTTTCGACAAAAGTTGTCATACTGTTTCACTTCTTATACTGCACTTCACCATCATTTATCTGTCACTGAAGCCTTCAAGGTTTTTTCGTTGCAAAGGCTAAGGATAAAAACATAGGGGATGTGAGCCCAAAGTTTGCCTAAACTTGAAAAAGACAGCGCGGATTAAGTTGTTCCGGGGGATTCGCAACTTTTCGGGGGAAGTTTTAAAGGGTGTTATGTAAATACATTAAAGCTGACCTCGCTATTTTCACACTATTTTTTTAAGAACAATTGGGTCAGATGTCAATTCGCTTGGGAGTAAACGCCACTTTTGTAAGTAACTTTTGCAATCCCATATGTAAAGCCTACTTAACTTTTTAAATGTCTAGACTTTTAATGGCATAGAATATGGCCTTATTTCTTTAATAAATAAACTTATCCGGTCCAAAATAAAGCCTAAAGACCTACTTAAGAGCACAGAGAAAAATAAAATGACACTTTAGAACATCCTCCGGCGACTTATATCTTCTCAAACCCCAGGGTTGCCACGCGCTTTTTCAAATTTGTTAAGGTGGCCTAGATAAAGTCTCTTTAAACCTTTAACTTAAGGGGAACTCTAAATTTTCACAGTAGTATTTTAGGAAATATTAATGATTTTCACTTATAAACGATATTTTAATAAAATTGTTTTAATATAATTATCTGATAGTCAGCTGACTGTAATATTCTAGAACCTACACGATTTTTTAAATGAATTATATGAAAGTTAGTCAAAATACAATTTTTTTTCTCAAACCTCCAACCAGCTGCCTAGATCCCACAATGTGATCATAACAGGGTGAAGCTGACACATCAAAAGTTTTTCACAACTTGCCAACCCTATTTTAGTCTTAAAACATTTACCGAGCTTCGAGATTAAGTTATAAATAACGCCTGGGAAATTTAGAGAGCAAAATAAGGCGAACCTTAAATCATGGGCGGCCGCGGTGGCGCATAAATTAGCGGGAAATATTGGCCGGGGAATATTTTCTGGGGAATTCAGTGGGAATAGATAAGATAGAGTAAGACTGTTTCATATCGGTACTGCTTCTGGAAGGGAAAAGCGGGAAATTTTAATATACCAGTACTTTTTGTGTATGCCAGTTATTTTCTAATGTCCGGTATTTCTGGATTAATTGAGATGACTTCTTTTTTTATTTGAATGAAAATTGTATGAAAACTTAACTAATAAGTAATTAGGAACTGTGAAAAGATTTTAAAGGACTAGAAATGCGGACCGGAGGAGTGAATCTCGTCACCTGAGCCTGTTTCCCGATAGGTACAGCTAGGGAGTCTTCAAGACATGAGTGAATAGGTTACTTCTAGGTAAGCGTGCACCATCGACATCGTGAACCGCATCATAAACCTAAAGGAATAAGAAAACAAAATTCTACAGAAACTGTGAAAAAGAACAAAACGAACGATTAATTTGAACATGTTTCGGTTTGAGGGTCAATGCTTCTAGCGAAATTACTGGGCATATGAGACTTTAGAGCCGATGTGTCAGGGTGACGAGTGCAGTGCGGTGCTGCGCAGGATTATACAGTGCAAAGTTCAGGGTGGCACTGTTACTATTATGGGCAGGTATGGCGCTTACTATCTGGTCAACGACGTGCTCGTCTAGTCACTTTGTCAAATAAAAAATGGCATTAAAAAGTTACCGAAACGTCGCCGCTTTGTCTTATAACTTAGACCGCAGCCTATAGCAGTTGCATCTTACGCGTCCTTTGATAAATTCACTGTAGTTTTATGTAGTTGCAGCTCTTTTAAGCCGTTGTGGTCGTAATATGGTTGTAACGACCTTTAGGTCGTTTTAGTTTCGTTCTTTAAAATAAAGGAGGCAGATGGTTTTCGTGAAATATGTCTAGGGGAAGTTGTACTAAGTTGCGTGCAATTATTTTTGTTACTGGCTTTTGTTGAAGTAAAACTTCTTTGACTTGAGGAATACGCCGGTGAATGCGTTACGAAAAATGTGATCGGGTGAGGCGAACAGAAGTTGAGAGGGAGATATAAGTTAGTGAAGGTAGAAAGAGAGAGAGTTACGTTACGTATATTTATGAAATATTTTTTTTTATTTTGATAGTTTGTTTTTATTCTACTATGTTTCCGAACACACATTACGTATTTAAAAATAATGTTTATGAATAATTTAAATTAATAAAAATTTGTTATTAATAAATATCCTTCTTACATTAAACAGTTTTTACGTACGTGTTTTAATTGAAACTGTATTCTCTATGGTTTATTCTTATGAATGTACCTATTTATTTTATGTTTATACGAAAGGCCACCGTCCGATCTCCTAGATACTCTTCTCCGTGCATGGTTGTCTGAAAGAGATCGCTCTCAGCGATAAGACTGCCCCATTTTAACACTAAAATTGTTAAATTTGTTTTGTTATAGCTTTTATGTTTCCGTGGTGTTTCAATAAAGAGTTTATCTATCTGTCTACTGAACATTTAAAAAAAAGTTTACCAAGTTAGCGTGTTTTTTTTTTATTTTCTTTTTATTTCTCAACAAACTCCACTTAAAAAAAGGTAACAAAGATACAATCTACAAGTCCATTCTGGAATTGTAAAACATCCCGAACATTTAAACATTTTACTACAATTTTAGGCAGAAACGAACATTTTATGAACAATAACTCAAGTGAAACGTTGTAAAAGGTGCCGAATGAGTTGTAAAAAATTTAAATACCCTAAAAATATAACCTTCTTGTAGATAAAAATGTTTTAAGGCCACCATAGCAAGAACTGAAGCGTGTTTTGAAGGATTCCTTATATTGACAACATAATTCCAACAAAAAAACATCAGCTTAAGTAAAATTGAGGAGTTTGTTTCTTAAAAAAGACGCCATCTTGTTATTTACAAAACAAATGAGAGGAGATAAAAATATTGTACATAATTTTATTCAATTGTACACAACAATCTTATATATTCATCATCAACCCATAACGTCCCACTGCTGGGCACGGGTCTCTCCTCACTTTCGTGAGGAGGTTAAGGCCATAATCCACCACGGGGGCCCAGTCCGGATTGGTGGATAACATACCTACCTCCGAAATAATTTTCGGGTAGGTATGTGGGCAAACACATTGGTACGTGCCTGCACTGAGATTTGAACTCATGACCTTCTGATTGGAAGGCGGATGTTCTCCCACTAGGCGACCACCCACTACTATATTACCAAAAAAAAAAAAGATTAAAGCGTCACGAGCATAATATACAGAAATCCGGACACCTAACAAGGATTCCCTGTACCTAGAGAATCAGAAACTACGAGGACCATGGTCCCACAAACACGCAGACAGAGCAAATATTATCAGCTTTCACAAATATTTGCTTTTGGCGAGAATCCGCCACGAAGGCCGTCTGATTACTTCGTATTATTGTTTTACGCACAAAAATATAAACATCTTCAAATACACAACTCTAATATTTATCTAACACATGAAGGATAAATAAAATGCGTATTTCTGAATGTTTTCACTCAATACCTTACCCGTGTCTTCGGGATCGGTCCCTTGACAGTCGTACGTCTGGACCAGCTCCTGTATTCGTTTTCTTAAAATATGTATATTTTATATTAATATAATATTAATTATCACTCACTTTTCGGTAAATTGAAACACTGTAAGGAAACCCACGTACCATAGAATCACTTTTATTTTTAAATTTGAATGAGTTACGAGAGGCGCAAGTCGAAATAAAAAATAAAAAAAAAACTAATAACAAAGGTTGTGAGAGATGGCCAGATGTTTTATTTTCATAAATATAATACAGTTTCAATTAAAATACGTGCGTCAAAAACTCATTTAAGTAAAAAAAAAAGCTTCTTAGAAAATAAATAAAATTTACCCCAACATCCCCACTCCGTCACTATAGTCACTATAGTCATTCGTTCAGAATTGGTCCCATGACAGTTCCGAGTCGATACCAATATTATGTATCTGTATTTCGGCACTCCATAGGAAAGTAGGTCAAAACGGCCCACAGTCTTCGGGTGTCCAAACAAGTTATATTTTTTTTTCTGTGACGCTGCGTGGCTGGGGTGAGAAGAAAAGGCGATTGATCCGACTTTAAAAACGTGGCGATTTTAAATACAATGGCTTTTTATCTTTTACTATTGTAGCTGCGCCTCGCGGTTTATCCGCGATAAGTGTTTACTTCCCAGGTTAAAAACCACCATGATACTTAGGAATAGTTCTATAAGTCATCTAAATATATTTATAGACAAAAACATTTCAGTTTTCCAATTTTCCGTGCAACTTTATAATTTTTTTCTTTCATGAGAATCTTCTGGTGACAATAACAAACAAAATAATTGCGAAATTGGTCCAGATAGTGTGAATATAATAGATTTATTAATTAGAAGATTACCAATAAAACCTGCAAGGAAACTCTTTGGATTTATATTTTTTTTTATTAAATTATGATAATTTTCTATATTCATGAAGTTGATTTTTGGGACTATTTATGACGTAACCGTGGTCTTGCGCTGCTATGTGTGACCGACTTTACCTTGTTTTCTTAACGAACCCGAAATGAAGAGTTATTACTGTTATTGTTAATATGAAATCGCCACCGCCCCTCCCTCGACCCCCACACTCACCCCCAAAAGATTGGGTCTCTCGACGCGGGAATGTTTTGAGCCCGGAAATGGATAACCTAACAAGGGTTGTGAGAGATGGCCAGATATTTTATTTAGATTGGGGATGATATAAAAGTTTTTTTTAGAAGGGGAAGTTTGGATGTATTTGAAAACACAAACAAAAACCCCAACTTTTGACAAGATAAATAGAAAAGAGTGGTTCGGGGGTGAACTAGCAGTGATTCTGTGAAGGGGTGAAACCATTCTGTGAAGGGGTGAAACGGGGTGGAAGGGGTGCGGAAGTGGACGAGGTGCCAAAAACGGAAATAGCGGTCACTATTTCTATGATTGGATGTTTAGGATGGACGTTATATACCTACATAGATAGATAGATAAACTCTTTGTTGCAACCCAACAGAACAAAGAAAAATAAAAAACTACATAAATCAAACACAACTTAATAATTAGTATCACAATAGGCGGTCTTATAGCTCAGAGTGATCTCTTCCAGACAAATATGCGCGGGAGGAATAAAGAGATATATAGTGGACGGTGGATCTGGCCCCCGTGGTGGATTATGGCCTAATCCTCGTCATGAAAGTGAGGGGAGACCCGTGCTCAGCAGTGGGACGGCGGATAAGCGGTGGACGTTCTCCCACTAGGCAGTGGGATAACGTTCGCCTTCCAATCAGAAGGTCGTGAGTTCAAATCCCAGTGCGGGCACGTACCAATGTGTTTCTGTAAAACATATGTACGTTATTATCACACGCTTTTCGGTGAAGGAAAACATCGTGAGGAAACCCACATACCTACCCGAGAATTATTTCGGAGGTAGGTAGGTGATCCACCAATCCGGATCTGGCCCCCGTGGTGGATTATGGTCTAACCCTCCTCACGAAAGTGAGGGGAGACCCGTGCCCAGCAGTAGGACGTTATGGGTTGATGATGATGATGATGAGTAGGCGTGGCGCTTACCATCAAGCGAATGACCTGCTCCGCTCACTAACGTCCAACTAACTAAGTCTTACTAACTAACTAACGTTAAACTAACTCCGTCTCTTCACTCAGTAAAAAAAAAAAAAATTTAACGCTAACCACGGTGGCTTGCACCCAGATTTATCCAAGCGAAACTTGTGCCGACGCACCATGGACCGCGTTCCCATCCATGGGTACCCAACCCCCGTGGGACAACCACTGACCGCAATCTCGCAAGCCAATCCAGACGTGAGATCGTGATTTGGATCATTTTTTACGAGGTTTTTATTTATTTTCACACCTGTGTTTAAGGTATTTTTTGTGCCGTTTTTTTTCTGTTTTCAAAGGAAAGACCAAGTCAAAAGTACCTATATCCGGCGAGCATGTATGAAGGGACTCATGAAAGTGGAAGAAGCGAAAGAGGTGTGTCAGGATCGTAGCACTAAAGAAATCTATCTATCAATCTCTCATTTTTTTATTATTTGACTGCGAACAAGTCGTTCGCCTGATGGTAAGCGCTACGCCTACCCATAACAATCACAGCACCACCCAGAAGTCTGCATTGCATAATCCTGCACGGCACTGCACTGCGCCCGTCACCCTGACACATCGGCCATAAAGTCTCATATGCCTAGTAATCTCGCTGGAAACAGTGCCTTTCAAACCGGAACACAGTAATGTTTGCACTCTACTGCTTGGCGGATGAATATCTATCTATCTATATGTGTACTAGCTGTACCCTGCCACGCTTCGCTGTGGCACATTCGCACATTCGCTGATATGTCACTGATGAAAAAAATAGATAAAAACAATCCTTGATGCGGATTATATATCATGCTAAAATTTCAGCTCGATCGGTGCAGAACTTTTTGAGTTTTTGAAGCGTACACAAACCAACATAACATTTTTATATATATAGATGACGTGTCCGGTGTGTAGCCATGGCTTAAATCTTGTCTACGCTTAACTCGTTGTTACGACTTGGCAGACATATAAACACTTCAGCCGACTCGACCCAAATCAAGTATTTATCTCGTTATAAACTTCAGAAATTGTTATCAAATTAAACGCTCACCACGTTTTTACGTAACATTGAAACCTTTTGTAAAGGGAACAATCCTGAACTTTTTCACGGAATATTTTCAAACTTTTTCCGGAAATATTCCGGAGGTGAGGCAACCGAGAACCCTTTAGGAATTCTTCAACGGTATCAGTTGTAAATTCGGTTTTTGTTATTTGAAGTCGGCGGTTTTAGAACGAAAATTAATGAGGTACGCCCTGATAAGTTTTATTTGGAAGTTTCAGTTATTGTTTGGGCTTTGGGGAAAGTAAAAGGCTTTGCTTTTTGTGAAACTCGTTTTTTATTGATTATACATTAACGGGGAGTCTAGTGAGTAAAGGTTATTGTCAAGTCACCTACACCTTCAGTGCAGGAAAATACAACTGTTGTGTTTGTTGTATGGGAAAACGCTATGGGGTGTGCAGAGCCGCAACCGTGGCTAGACAAGCAAATCAGCTCAGCAGTCAAAATGTTAAAGAGTTCTATCAGCAGCCTTTTAGAACCAGCCTTGTTCTAGACTCAGTATTGCTGCATAGTTCACTGCTGAAAACACAGCTGTTGTGTTAGCGCAGCTTACGTGCCGGCTGTGTGACGAAATACAGACGCGTGTGTGTAACGCGGCGCTACTACAGTGCGACTCACACAGACGGCACGCCCTTGCTGGAAAACACACACGGTCTATAACAGTGCCCAAATGTAAAAACCGGTACAGCAGTCAACGTGTTAAATTATTAGTTATGCTGTGGTTGAGACGAACTACAGAATAAGTAGAAAAATAATAAAGAACACGGATACTTTTGAACATTATCCGCGTGAGCGAAGTCGAGAACCACGGCTAGTTTGCCATAAATATTGCAAGTCCTCAAAGTTAGCAGAGCCAAGTGGTAGTTTGGAACTTTCTCGATGTTCCGAGATGAATAATTTTGCGATGAAACTCCTCTTTGAATGTTGAAATTTAAAAGTAAAACGCTGCTTAAATGTTGAGATATCTCGGTTACGCTTTCTAAAAGGGTGATGATTTACTATAAACGATCTGTCTCACCCTGGACATTCCATACAAAAGCTCATTTGACAACTCACACATATAAGATGACGTGTGTACACGCACCAAATGCGTGCACTCAGACATACTACGTGACCAAAACAAAAGACAACCCGCTAGTATAAAGGTTCATACCAACCCGTTTGTCTATTAAATTTGAGCGAGTAATATTAACTGACCTCCTTATTGACCTCCGGATTGCTGTTAGGGGTGCGGGGAAGCGGATCACGGGGGGTGGAGTGTCCATTCTATATATAGTAAGTACTACTATAAGTCTTGGTGGAAGGCCTCTTCTGCAAGAGCCTGGGAAAGTACACTATTTCCTGATAATTTATCCGCCAAACAGTAATGTGCAAACAGTACTGTTTCTGTATTGAATGGCACTGCTTCCAGCATTCTCATGAAACTACAATTGAAGTTTAAAAATATATAACTTGATTTTAACTAAATTCACAAAGTATCACACACCAGGGGCCTCCTCACCACAAACAGTTATATCCATCCAGTTAAAGGCCTTAAACTGAACTGCCCTGCTAACTGTCACCACCAATATCGCTCAGCGTTCATAAATCGACCAGAGACATTTATCCAAAGAGATTGGAACAATTTGTTTGCATTTATGGCAGTTTATATAGCTCCATCTCATTCTCTTTCTCTCTCATTCTCTTCAGTCTATTTTGGAGTGACGTCACGTCACGTTTGTCATTTATGAGTGTGCGATGCCAATGTAGGCCGTTCAGTTTAAGGCCTTAAAATGAACTGCATAGAATAAGATAAGTAAGTGGTTACACCCGTGCCCGAGAATTATTTCTGAGGTAGGTGTATTATCCACCAACCCGGACCGGGTCCGTGGTGGATTAAGACCTTACCCTCCTCACGAAAGTGAGAGGTGACCCGTGCTCAACAGTGGGACAATATGGGTTGATAATGATGTAAAGCTCAATTTTTGGATTAAGGGACTTTCAAATGCAGTTAGTATTTATAGTATCAATAGCATATAAATCACAAATAACATGCTGTTGTATATCAGATTAGCATAACATTGAATAATCGTCCTTAATTTAATATTAAAACGCCTGCACTATTATATTAATTGTTATTTTAATTATTATTCAAAAGATAGCATCGAACAGCGAGTGTGGGTCGAATTATCTCGAAATTAATTATTATTTTATTAATAGGTTTAAGAGCAATGGACATTTTGTGTAAGCCGGGAATTAACAAGCCGGGTATCAACTTTATATGGTTGATGAACGTTTATTCTTAACACTTTGACTGCTGATCCGGCTTTCTTGTCTAGCTACGGGTACGGATCTGCACACACCGTTGTGTTTTCCCATACCGCTGACACAACAGTTGTGTTTTCAGCAGTGAACGTGTTAAGAAGAGGCCAAAGTGACTAGCGTTGGGTTAGATGCGTTAATACAAATGTCTTAAATATAATATTTCGACACTGGCTAAACCTCAATATAAGAACAAGGAAGAAAGACAAACGCTGTATCTCAGCTCTCTTATTCACATCTAGTAATACAACCTAAACGAGAGCGAGTGAAACAAAAAACTCTCCACGGTTTTTATTATTCTAAGTTTTTTTTTATTATCAGACTGAGTGACGAGTAGAGGAAATCGTTCACCTGATGGTAAGCGCTACGCCTGCCCATAACAGTCACAGTGCCACCCATAACTTTGCATTGCATAATCCTGCGCTTGTCACCCTGAGACATCGGCTCTAAAGTCTCATGTGCCCAGTAATTTCGCTGGAAACAATGCCCTTCAAACCGGAACACGGTAATGTTTGCACACTACTGGCGGATGAATATCTGGCAAAGGTGTGGTACTTCCCCAGGCGGTCTCTTGCAGAAGAGGCCTCCCACTGCTTTACTAAGTTCTAATACATCTTTGTAGGTATCTTTTTCTCTGCCTTTAAAGTTAGTTTAAATATTTATATATGTAGTTAACTAGCTATTTTGTTTTATAGATCAATCCTGCCATCCGTAACATAAGAAACGGGCTAGCATCTCCGGAGCCCATCTCACCGTGAGAAAGCCAACCGACCGGCACCACGAATGTATTATTTGCTTTAGGGTGCCCATGGCGTTAGGAAAAACTGGTTAAAAAAATAAAAAAAAATCCGGAAAATGTGTAAGATCCAAATTGTACCATGGTACAATAGTACGAAATTGTACTATGGTACAATAGTACAAAAATGTACTATGATACAATTCGGATCTTACGCATTTTACGACCAGATGCGTGAAGCGACTCGACACAATGCTGAAATGTCACAACAGATCATCAATAAAAATAAAAAAATCAAGGCCGTGATTCTGTGGTATCATTTTATTCCTTAAATTACTTTATCACATAATTCAAGTCTCTGACAGCTACAATACCACCAATTTATTCATGGACATGATAAAAAATAACTAATGAGAAAAATATAATTTCACTGTCAGTGGTTGAAAATTACTTTGGCGACACTACAGGCACCGCACTCTCAATACGTTTTTATCTTCATTTGTTTTTGTCCAGCAAATATTCATGGGAAATCGTTGTCCAGGGAATGACCCTAATATATGGCAACCCTACTTGACTACTCTACCGTGAAAAGGATCAAATAATGAGGGTATTTTCAATTTAAAAGCCTTTAATACTATTATGCGAATTTCGAAGTGGGACCTTTTGTTGACGGCCACGATATATATTAAGATTGAGTGTTTTTGTATATATATTTTGAAAGAAACACGTTGAAAAGGCCATTTTAATAAGGCGGATGGACGACTTCCCTTACAAATAGGGAAACCTTGAAAGTTGAAGGGCTGACAACTAAAGCACTTTAAATTCAAGGTGTTTCTATTTTTAGATACTTTCATGAATTTCATAATTACCACTGAGTACTTCAAAAAATCTTTTCTGTTAACTACTGGAAGGTACCAGAACATCACCAGAAACCCTTTACCATTAAAAACCTCGGAGTGATGAGTGCACGGCAGTGTCATTATCATCATCGAAACTCAAATCATTTATTGCAAGTAAGCTTAAAATAATTGAACTTACAAGTCAAAGTTTTAAATTACATTGGAAAAAACATATTAATAAATCAAATATGATCAAATATAAAGTAATGGGTTTGAAAAAGGATATTTCCCTTTCAAGTGTTAACTCATGGCTGAATCTCGCACAGGAAAAGGAAACTTTATTAACTTCACCAGAGCTTCGAAAATACGCCCGTTAGAGAAGCTTACTCGGCCCACTGCTGGGTATAGGCTTCCCTCTTGTGCCAGATTCTACAACCCTGAGATCATCGCATCAATGTCCGGCCCGCGACTTCATTGACTTCATTGGTATCATCGAAGCATATCTGCCGGACGACTAGGAACGATCAAGCAAACGACTTATTTTTCTCGTTTCGGCCACGGTTTTTTTTTAAATTTAAAGTCTAAAAGGGGCCCGATATCAAACCCTTGAATTATAATCCACATGCATAATAATATGCCAGTAGTTCTCAAAAAAAATCCGTTTTCACCTGCCTGAAATTTTAAGTTGTGGTAACTTTGATTTCTGATTTAGGGCAAAGTAACTCTTAGGATAGTTGAAAGGACACTAGCTGCATCGAGACCAATACAAAAAAAAAAAAAAAAAACAAAAAAAAAAAATTCTAAAGAAAGGTGGAAAACTCGAATTTAAGTTTTGATTGAATTTTCTAATTAACCTGTGTATGGGGAAAAAGGGCAATTATTTGAGAACTACCCATAAATGTATATTTCTGTTGTTGCAGGACAATTGGACGTATGTCAGAAAACGTGCTCTCCTTTAAAGCGGATGCTTCGGACAACAAAGCGCGATACTCCTGCGAAGCCAAAAACGTCATGATCAGCAACATCCTGAAAGCTGAGATCGATCTCACTGTGCTCTGTAAGTATTTATTTAATAAAAAAAGGACAGTTCCCAAACAACCAGACGTACGGTGATGCGCCACCGTTACATGGACTTTCCATCTTTAAGCACGAAGCAGTTTACGTCTTCATTCATTATGCGTACCGCAAAGAAGCGGAACTCCTTGCCTGAGTCTAAAATGAAATGTAATATGATATGTAGATATGGGATATATAATAGAAATATGGCAACTATAATTGAATACACCAATCCTAATGTAAAGTAACTAAGTAAATTTGAATACTTATGCAATTCAAACTATTTATTAATTAATTAAAATAACGTTGCAAATAATAATATCAAAAAAATAACAATCATCATCATCATCATCAACCCATAACGTCCCACTGCTGGGCACGGGTCTCTCCTCACTTTCGTGAGGAGGGTTAGGCGATATTCCACCACGGGGGCCAAGTCCGGATTGGTGGATAACATACCTACCTCCGAAATAATTCTCGGGTAGGTATGTGGGTTTCCTCACGATGTTTTTCTTCACCGAAAAGCGAGTGATAATTACGTACATATGTTTTACAGAAACACATTGGTACGTGCCCGCACTGGGATTTGAACTCACGACCTTCTGATTGGAAGGCGGACGTTCTCCCACTAGGCTACCACCGCTTCCAAAAAAAAATAACAATACGAAAATAAAATTAAATGAAAATATCCATTCTAATTAAACAATTCCTTGATATCAAAAAACCTTTTTCCAATACGAGCCACTTAAACGGCTGTGTTTCCCAATAGTCGCAATTTCCATATAAAAACAAAATATCACTTTTGAACACACTATCTTTAAAAATATGATGACGTAGCATTAAGGCATGTGTGCACTGTTTTGTGCATACAAAATGAAGGTACTTAATAAGGCACACAAGTCACCAACATTCCTCAAATTTATTAATTCCCTTTGAGCTGATATTATCTATTCCTGAGGGATAGCGTAATTCCTCAAACGCAGCGCCCCTCGCGTCATGATCCTTTGATGGGCCAACCCTAGCCGAGGAAGGAAGGACGCTGATTGGTTGCTGGTTTAAGTTATAAGAGCCGCGAGTTTTAGTTAAACGCTATATTTACTCAACTGCCCAAATGAAGGTTATTTGTTTCGGTCGGTGCTCATCCAATCTGTAGATACATTCACTGTAACGTTAAATAGTATGTTTTTTATGTTCATTTCACTCATAAATAGATAATATCGTCAAAGCCGTAACTGCTGTTTTGGCTTTTTTTCTCGGTACAGTCTTAATAGAATAGAAATCTTTTTAATGTACACAAAAAAAAAAACAAAGTGCAGAAAAATTACAATAGGTAAACAAGGGTAGTACAATGGGCGGTCTTATAGCTGAAAGCGATTTCTTTAGTGCGTCTTAAAGCCTAAACAGCTTTACCTGAAAATTATTTCAGAGGTAGGTATGTTTCCACCAATCCGGACCGGGCCCCATGATGGATCATGGCCTAACCCTCCTCACGAAAATGAGGGGAGATCCGTGCTCAGCAGTGGGACGTTATGAGTTGATATTGAGGTTGACGACAACAGCGTCTAGACTGTCAATACACAGTCTACAACAAAACTTATTCAATCTGACACTTAGCCCAGACTGAAAACGTCAAATGAAGATGTATGCCATTACAATTTGTATCCGCCCGTAAGAAAGAGAAAGGCTTAAAAAGATAGGTATTCAAACCGCTATCGCCCAATTCTCTGAAATCGCTCCGCTCTTAACCTTGGACCCCCAAAAGCAAGTGTCTCAAACCTCTCACTCGTTGTTTATTTACAAAGCCCAGGTAACACAGGGGGCGCCACTGGAGCGTAACTCAAAAATACTTGTGTACTTTTTGGAAAACATCGCATCGCGGGTCGGCGGTCAAAGGAATTTGGGAAACTTCGGATTTGTTTCCTGTTTGATATTTTTTATGAGGAAATCTTTACCGGTTTGTTTTCGTGCCGTTTATCTTATAGATTTCTCCGCCATTGTTCCCACTCATAAATACAATAAAATTACCTTATTGTTTGCCAGCTTTATAAAATACACATGGTAGTGGCAGGTTGAGATTAAAAAAAAATAATTACCTAACTGTACCTTTTGCTCATATTCTTTAGCATCATCATAATGATGGTCCCTGGCATCCGCATTGGTCTTCACTCGCACTCCCCCGCCAGCTAGTCTGACGGGTATACCCACTAAACCCCAAGGTGTTCACCGGGACGCCTTTGTAGTCGGGGCTACGGGTTCGAGAGTGGACTTCCGCGGCATCCGCATTGGTCTGGTTTAACCCTTAACCTTTCAAGTGTCGCATAAACGGCTTAATGTAAGAAAAGAAAAGAAAAAACATCCCACGCTATGTGCGACGCGTGACGGGTTAACACATTGCCTGCTGAGCCGATTTGCTTGTCTAGCCACGGGTACTGGCCTACCATGACAGAACCGCGTCGCATAATCGTACCATGACGTCTTATTTTTTATGTTGCTGCCATTTTCAACCTAAACTGGATACAATTTAGGTTGAAAATGGCTTATTAGGGACTCAACTTAGGTTGCTGCCATTTGCAACTTAAACTGGATCCAGTTTTTGTTGCCATTTTCAACCTAAACTGGATCCAATTTAGATTGAAAATGGCTTACCTATGAGGGGCTCAATTTAGGTTGCTGCCATTTGCAACCTAAACTGGATCCAGTTTCTGCTACCATTTTCAACCTAAACTGGATCCAGTTTAGGTTGAAAATGGCAGCAACATAAAAAATAAGACGTCACGGTTCGATAATGCGACGCGGTTCAGTTTAGGTCTTGAATTGAATCACTACAAGATGTCATGGTATGCCTCCTGATCTTCACACACCGTTGTTTTCCCTTACAGCTAAGACCACAGTTGTGTTTTCAGCAGTGAACGTGTTAAAAGCGTTGCAAAGAACGCGATACAATCGAAAACAAACTAGAAAAAACAACGTAAAAACAAGACAGATTCCATTACAAACACTAATAAACTATAAAATAAAACTCCAATTTCTTACCTATAAATAATTCCCGAACGGAACTCCAAAGGAAATCGCGTGTAAAACTACTACGTAAAGTTAGTTCAATCCATTAAGTTGGTACCATTGAAAAATCTGGAAAGTTCCAAAGCTAAATCCGCATTCGCTATTTGAATAGTGGTTAGGCGGGTTGCACACGATAGGATCTTTTATACGGAATTCTTAAGGTGGTTCGTTTCTGTTATGGTGGGAAAATTTAAATTTCAAACAGTTTTTTCGTTTTTACAGCTACACCGGGTCATTTCTCGTGTAATGAGTTTGATTCCCGGTTCAACCATGTAATTATTTAAATATCTATGAATGCAGTTTAATTATTTTTTTTTAATTCAAATAATGTCTTCTTCTTAATGTCTTAATGTTAAATGTTTTTTACTGTCCATCCAAAGGTTGTATCGAAGAAATCGCTTTCAGATAAGATAAGACCGCTCATTGTACTACCCTTGGTTACCTATTGTAATTCTTCTGTACTGTGTTTATTTTTTTTGTTTCTGGTGTACAATAAAGAGTTTTCTATTACATTCTATTCTATTCTATTCTTCCAGTAACATGTTCCATCTATAATATTTAAGGTACTTTCCCTCCATGTGGCATATCCGTGGGACACCCTGTATATTTATAATATTCTACACACATAGCGTCCTTTTAATCAACGAATTATAGTTATTTGAACCAATTTGGATTACTAAATACCCACAAGAGAGCCTTAGCACTTAAACGGCAATCCACACATGTCAAAACGCCGTATAAACACACAAAGCAAAGTCAGTATACAAAGCATGGATGCTTAAAAGCAACCAAGCAGAAATGCTGTCACAAAAACGAAGTGCTAGACCAAGCTTTTGCCACAGTAAAATGTTTAGCGAAGCTGGTATACTGCATTTAATAATATTTTTTCTCTTATGGTGTTTTTTAGGGTTCCGTACCCAAAGAGTAAAACGGGACCCTATTACTATGGCCCCGTTGTCTGTCCGTCTGTCACCAGGCTGTATCTCATGAACCGTAATAGTTAGATAATTAAAAACAACAAATACTAAAAAGGGAGCTCCCACACAATAAACGTGAATTTTTTGCTCATTTTAGACGCTTAAAATATTCACAGAATATTTAGTTATATATTCACTTTAAAAATAAATAATTAAATTAAAATAAAATTAATATTTATGGGGGCTCCCATACAACAAGGTACGGAACCCTTCGTGCGCGGGTCCGACTCGCACTTGGAAGGTTTTTTAGCAAGTTTTAATATCACTTGCTGTGTTTATTGATGTAGATAGATTGATGGATGGATAATTTTATTTTATTTTGGCTTACTACATTTCACCAATTCTATTGTTTTTTTTATGCCTGTCATATGTTATGATGATAAAGAGCTAATTTGACGATACAGACGTAAGGTAGACTACGGAACTCCTCAGTAATTAGCAGATTGATGGCGTTTGCCTTATTTTGATCGGCTTACAGTACCGTATATTATTAAACCTATGTAACCTATATAAAACTTATTGTAAATCCTCTTTTCGTATATTCTACGTACCCGAGAATTATTTCGGAGGTAGTTATGTGATCCACCAATCCGGATCCGGCCCCCGTGGTGGATTATGGCCTAATCCTCCTTACTAAAGTGAGGAGAGACCCGTGCCCAGCAGTGGGACGTTATGGGTTGATGATGATGATGACATTATAAGTGTAATACGCAGAAAAATGGAGCAGTAGAACTTGTTTAACGGCAATACAGTGCAAAGTCTGTTGTCTGAACACACACACACACTGTGTACGATATAGCCCAGTCAAAGTGAACCACTGAACTGGAAAAAGCACTGCACAAATTCAATGTTCACTGACTGTTTGTAGAATAGAATAGAACAGAGATACACTGAAGACTTAGCCATAGATGCAGCAGTTACAGCTGTTATGCTGCGATCCCGTGACCACCTCCATAATGCGGAGAGGAGAACACCCCGGGGTTTTAGTGGGTAAACCCCGCCAGAACGGCGTTAATGCAGTTTTCCGCCAAGCAGTAGTGTGCAAACATTACTGTTTTCCGGTTTGAAGGGCATTGTTTCCAGCGAAATTACTGGGCTTATGAGACTTTAGAGCCGATGTCTCAGGGTGACAAGCGCAGGATTATGCAATGCAAAGTTATGGGTGGCACTGTAACTGTTATGGGCAGGCGTAGCGCTTACCATCAGGCGAAAGACAGGCTACTCTCGTCGCTCAGTCAAATAAATTTAAAGTTGTTAGTTCTTTTTTAGTGCCTACTAGCAGCTGTACCCTGCCACGCTTCGCTGTGACACATTCGCACATTCGCTGATATGTCACTGATGAAAAAAATAGATAAAAACAATCCTTGATGAGGATTATATATCATGCTAAAATTTCAGCTCGATCGGTGCAGAACTTTTTGAGTTTTTGAAGCGTACACAAACCAACATAACACTTATATATATATATATATATATATATATATATATATATATATAAGTGTTATGTTGGTTTGTGTACGCTTATATATATATATATATATATATATATATAGATAGATTTGTGAACACTTATATATATATATATATATATATATATATATAGATAGAGAAGCATTTGACCGCAGTCTCACCTGATGGTAAGTGAACACGGCAATTGTTTATAATAATATAATAATATGCAATAATTATTATAACAAAAATTGTAATCCTAGTTTTGCGTCAGGATCTATTATTATTATTATTTAATACTTTATTGCACAGATTAACTAACTAGTACAAATGACGGACTTAACGCTAAGAGCATTTTCTACCAGTGAACTACCCATAGTGAAGGAGAGAGGGGTGTAGGCGTGCATCAAAATTCATCATTATGAATTTGTTTTTATATATATTTGTTTTACCTATTGTAATTCTTCTGTACTGTGTTTGTTTTTCTATTCTATTCTATTTTATAATCCTGTCTAATCCAAATAAACATTAATGACCTTATTAAGTTAAGGCTTAAGTTTTGGCTTCACTTTTTAATACGTTTTATTTGTAAAACTCCGTATAATCGGTATTTTAAAATTATTTCAAATCGTGTGTATATAGCATTATACCATTTTTCATACAACTTGTCTAAAGTTTCCCTTGTTCAGCTCAAAGCGAAGATTTACGATATAAATTTTATTTAAACAACTTTGGATTCTTATCTAAATTTTTATACAGGGTGTTGCAGCTACTTCGATATTAATTGATAGCACATGTTCAGTTTGTGTTCAACAACTGTTGATCTACTTATGAGTCTGCGCAATAGTTTTGGCTGTTGGCTAAAATCAATTCAATTTGGGTACAAAACTGTCAATACAGTTTTATGTCAAATTCAAACTCAAAGTTTCTTTTTTAAACTCAAAATTTTGGTTGATCATAATTTAAACCAATCAAGTAACAAAAAGACTGGGTGCTACTCTGAAATTTCTTGTGAGAATAGAACGGAATAGAATAGAATAGAATAGAAAACTCTTTATTGTACACCAAAAAAAATAAACATGAGAGTTTTGCAAAAAAAAAAAAAAACACAAAATGGCACGTTTTTTGGGTACGTAACATTAGCCTACACTTGTAGACATTGACGAACGCTTAATGGTTAATATTCAACCAATATTACTTATTAACACACGAAAAAACACAATTTTGGGCAAAACATGCAAAAACAACAACGTCACAATTTCGGTTTTCCCCAAAACTGATAAACATTTGTTTTCAACAAAGAAATCGCTCTCAAAATATACTTAGAAGTAGGTAAAAGCCAAAAGCGATACCTTCCAACTTCAGAGCAAAATACATTCAAAAGTTCGCGTCAATGAAGTTACAACGAAATTAAAAAGTTTCCACCCCCTGTATAAATGTCAAATAAATTGTAAAGTTAGGGAGAAAAGCGAAACGTGATGCTGCAAATCGGAGATTTTAACTAAATCTATAAATCGCTGCTTAGCGATAAGACCGTCGGTTGTGAGCCGAGCCTTTTTAAATGGCGTTTGGATAAATCGATTTCTATAGTTCTTAAAACGTCTGATGAAATTAAAGCGGTTAGAGGTAGATTGCATGCAGTCGCAGTGGCTTATCCTGTCATCTCAATATCTCAATCAAAACAACCCAATTAACATGTTCACTGCTGAAAACACGGACGTTGTGTTTTTTATAACTTTACGCGGGTTCGGGAAAACACACCTGTTGTGTTAGCGCAGCTTACGTGCCCGCCGGTTTAACACAGACGTGTGTGTTTAACGCGGCGCTACTACAGTGCGGCTCACACAGACGGCACGCCGTTGCTGGAAAACAGACATGGTCCGTAACGGTGGCCAAATGTAAAAACCGGTTTAGTAGTCAACGTGTTAAAGGTTGAAATACAATGGTTGAAACATTGACATGAAATGCGAAAAACAGATCAATGCAGCGCAAAGCGCGGCGTCATTCGTATTATTATGACGAGCCCCGTGACAATCAAACGCCAAAATGATTAGAATTCAAACCCAACCGCACCGTGCTGCATAGCCCCGCAGAAATGTGTCATTAATTAACCAAATTACAAAAAAAAATGTGTGCTGGAACAAAAATAATATAAGTAAAACTTCAACGAAAAATTATCTGAAAAATAATTTAAAAACAAAACCATAAAAATATTTAAAAAATTATACGAAACGTAACTCTCTGTCTCTTTCTATCTTCACTAACTTATATCTCCCTCTCAACTTCCGTTCGCCTCGCCCGGTCACATTTTTTGTAACGCATTCACCAGCTTACTCCCCAGGTCGAGCGTGCGTAAAGAAGTTTTACTTCAAAAATGTGTGAGAGAAAATATTTTCAGATTGATTCCATAGGCATTCAGTTTCATTTTCATTAGAATGACATGAATAAGGCCACTGTTAACAGCGTTAAAGGCGCTTTGTGACAGATTTCTACTTAAGGGTGGGCGCTGGCTGGCTAGACAGCTAAAAACAGCTTCACCATAATATTTTATTAGGCCCTCTTACTTATTTACCTATTAATTTTCGCTCAGGATTGCCTGAAGCCCTTCAGACAACCTTGAAGGTAACCCGGTCGTTAGCTGTGTAGGTATAGCCGATTTTTGTAGACTCTCCTAAAATATGGTTTACTAGCTGCGCCCTGCGGTTTCACCTGCGTAATTCCAGTTTTCCCTGCGATTACTCCGCATTTCCCAGGTAACAAACCACTATGTTACTAAAAAATAGCCAAAAATCGCAAAAATCAAATATCAAATCGTGAGTTCACGCAAAAATCTCACGGAAAATCATTTTCATTGTTTCCCAAATTTTCCAATTTTCCGGGCAACATACCCAATTTTTTTTTTGAAATATTTTTTTCTATTAATTTTTAATTGAAGTTTTACTTGTATTATGTGTCCCAGCACACATTTAATTTTTTTTTAACACGCTTTTACGACGCACTCTCCAATACTAGTTTTATTTTAATTTAAAATAACAATTGTTTTAATTTAACATTGTCTGAAATAAATGAAGTCTATTTTTTTATACTTGTAAGGTGATTTGAACTAAAGTATTCTTAACTATGATTCAAAATTATGCATATGTCGTGAGATTTTTTAATATCATATAATTGTTTTATAGCGATATTAGAAGTCACAGTTATAAAGTTTTCAACTAAAGCCTATAAGGTATTTATCAATAGTTAAGCTTCTATTCGTAATTAGATATAATATCAGCTTCTAACCTATTAAACAGTGCCATGAACACAGCTATGGAGCGGCACTTGAAAGGGAAATTACCTTTATCAAAGGAAACTACTTTTGCACAATATTTTTTTTTCCTCAAACTGTTAATTAGTGTAGTCCATCATATTTAACTTATATTTTATTTTTCTCTATATACATGAGACTTAAGTCATTGAGTGAAAACCGCATTGCAATTTGTTCAGCATTTTTTTCACGATGCGAAAATAATAATATACAGACAGACAGATAGACAGACAACATTTTCTAATATGTTATGTACGTGTTCGGTAACTTATTTGAAGTTTTCTAAACCTTTTATTTTTAATGGATCTTCAATGTACAGATATTTTATTCTTGTCTGCTTTATTATAGGTATAGATTTTTATAGAAACTAAATGGACTGACTTTTTTTTTATTCTTCTCTATGAATTTAAGACTTAAGTGTTTGACTTATAGAAGAGCATTGTTTTTAGTTATTTGCAACAAATTATTTGATTTTGAGTTTTGACTGGTTGATACAGTCAGTATTTGAAGTATATACCTACGCTACGCCTGCCCATAACAGTTACAGTGCCACCCAAAACTTTGCATTGCATAATGCTGCGCGGCACTGCACTGCGCTTTTCAGCCTGAGGCATCGGCTCTAAAGTCTCATATGCCCAGTAATTTCGCTGGAAACAATGCCCTTCACAGTACTGCCCTACACAGTAATGTTTGCACACTACTGCTTGGCTGATGAATATCTGGCAAAGGTGTTGTCCCCAGGCGGTCTCTTACAGAAGAGGCCTCCCACTTTTATAAGGCTTAGGTTCTTGTTTTTTAATGCGTCAGAATCAAAAACTTAATCAAAATCGGTTTAGGAGCCACGATGCCACAGACAGACACACATATACACACCAAACTCATAACATCCCTTTATCGGGGTTCATCATCATCATCATCATCAACCCATAACGTCCCACTGCTGAGCACGGGTCTCCCCTCACTTTCGTGAGGATTGTTAGGCCATAATCCACCACGGGGGCCACACCCGGATTGGTGGAAATAATTCTCGGGTAGGTATGTGGGTTTCCTCACGATGTTTTCCTTCACCGAAAAGCGAGTGATAATTACGTACATATGTTTTACAGAAACATATATCACATATATACACGTATCATATTTATCGGGGTTGGTATACATAACTATAATGAGTATCATTCACCTTGTTCCAGTCGCTCCAGCCCACGTGACCATCTCTGGACCTTCAGAGGCCAGGGTCGGGGACCCAGTTCCTCTCTCCTGCAGCACAGCTCCCTCTAACCCTGCGGCGGAAATCAAATGGATGGTCCATGGGAAGCATCATAAGGAAGTCAGCAACAGAACAGCTATATCCCCCGAAGGTGCGTTAGATGCTTATGAATATTTTCAACACAAATACATACAGCTTTTGTCCCGTTGGGATAGGCAGAGACTACATCCACATGCTACGATCCCAGCGGAAAGCAGTACACCAACTCCCTGAAACCGTCTACTGTTTTCTGAAACTCCAGACCAATAGGCTGTGTAGGGTCCGCGTGGTGGTGTCCCATCCTTTCCGCCTGGTCTCATTCACACAAAGAACATCAGTCCGTCTTTTCTCATTTCTGTTTTCATCTCGCACACTTCCTCGAGTTTATCTTTCATGCCTCCTCCAACGTTCATCATAGCATCTTCGCCCCTCGGGAACCGCGACGTGACGGGTAGCGGATTACGTCGCTGCCATAGCGTTCCCACAAGTGGCTAGGGAAGATGTTGTCCACCCAAGTAGAGATGTAGAAAGAAAAGAATTTGTAACACAAAGAAATAAAAAAAAAATCTAACTTTTTCTCGACTGAAAAACTAAAATCGTAGGGGTGTCTTTTTATGTGCCTCGCTTTTGCCACTTTTATAACTGTATTCGGTTTTTTTATTTATTAAAATTTTGATAAACCCACGCACTCACTGTGTGTGTGTGTGTGGGTTTATCAACATTTCTTTTAATTAGATTTGTTTTTTTATTTGTTTGTGTTAAAAATTCTTTTTTTTTTTCAAGAAACTAACAACCAAAAAAATAAAAAAACCAACAAATAGACACACACACTCACACACAGTGAGTGTTTTTTATTTTTTTTTGGTAACTAGTCCTTGTTATTATTTTTTCAGTTTTTTTTTTTAGGTTTTTTTTTAACGTAGACCATTTTTTAATTTAATATTATTGTTCTAGGAGGCTGGATCACCACCTCTAACATCACCGTGGTGGTGGAGCCAGATAAGATGTCCTTTGCTGTCCTTTGCTACGGCATCAACCAGCAGCTGACAGAAAACGTTGTCGCCACGCACACCATCAACGTTCTATGTAAGTTAATCATTATCATCATCATGATCATCAGCACCATCAAGTGTAGTACCGCAAAAGATTGGAACTCCTTGCCTAAGTCTGTGTTTCCCAATAGTCACAACCTGGGAGTCTTCAAGTCACGAGTGAATAAGTTATTTCTAGGTAAGCTTCCACCATGGTAGAACGCATCGTAACAGAAGAGCAAACCTATTTGTTAAATAAAAAAAACGGCCAAGAGCGAGTCGGACTCGCGCACGAAGAGTTCCCGACTTTGTTGTATGGGAGCCCCCTTCAATATTTATATTATTCTTATTTTTAGTATTTGTTGTTATAGCGGCTATAGAAATACATCATCTGTGAAAATTTCAACTGTCCAACTATTACGGTTCATGAGATACAACCTGGTGACAGACGGACAGACAGACAGGCAGTGGAGGCATAGTAATAGGGTCCCGTTTTACCCTTTGGGTGCGGAACCCTAGAAAATGATGATGAAATAAATATGACGATGAACCTATTTTGTGGATTAGCTTTTGTATATAGTGCTCGGGGTGTCCGTTAGGTACCCAAATAAAACTAAGTAAAGCAACTTTAACAAAACTATTAAGGCGACGCACGCGCTATAACTTTTTATCGCTTAGCTCCCGATAAGCTGCGAAAAACTTCATGTATGGACTGCGCTAAGAAAATCTAACTCGCAAGTCTAACTTAATCGAAGGTTCGTCCAACGACTTTCGTGTAGTTGGAGAGACAGTGGCTTTTATGGTTAAGGTCTATTTTCTTTAACCCTTGACGCAAGAACGGCCGCGTAAGTAAGCTTAAAGTTTCTGTGTTTGTGTGTGTCTGTCTGTGGCATCGTAGCTCCCGAACGGATGAACTGATTTCGATTGTTTATTTTAATTCTATCTTATCAAAGATTGACATTTAAAAAAGGAATAAAAAATTTAAAAAAAAACATTAGTAAATAAAATCGAACAACGAAAATGAAAAATAAGAAAAAGATTTATCGAAAAGTTAGAGTTAAGCTAGTGTTAATTTGCTAAAGTTTGGGAACTTTTATAGGTAGGTACACATTGGATTTTTCAGATCGCCTTAATTATTAAATTATATCTGATTTGGCATGAGGAACTTTATACAGTCTAATTAAGATGGTTGAAGTCGAGGGCTTAAACCCAATTTACAATTTAAGTAACACGCTAATTATTACGTAACTTCTTAACCAGTAGATACGAAAATAAAAACAAAATGTTTGCCATGATATCTTACTAAATTTGAATTTGTAGTTGAAATTAAAAAAATTGTGCTTAAATTAATAAAGAAAACAAGAAATTAACGATTAATCGCACCATTATACTTATTATAAACTAGCTGTACCCTGCCACGCTTCGCTGTGGCACATTCACACATTCGCTGATATGTCACTGATGAAAAAAATAAATAAAAACTATCCTTGATGCGGATTATATATCATGCTAAAATTTCAGCTCGATCGGTGCAGAACTTTTTGAGTTTTTGAAGCGTAAACAAACCAACATAACATTTTTATATATATAGATAGATAGATTTAATGTTGACACAGTTAAATAATTGATTACAACCAATGTTTGACGTCTACAAGTGTGTCAGACAAGAACTCCACCTAAACGGCTGGACTGATTTCGTTGAAATGTGTGTGGGTCACTGGATGGTTCAGATTTACAGTTGGACCCGGCAGATGGCGCTGCAATTAGATTCTAAGTTTTGTTTAAATTTTCAAGGTATTTAATAACTTTTAAGCTTTTTTTATTTTTTGTTTGCCTATACAGGGAACCCTGGTTGGGCGGTTAGGATCTATTTAACATAAAATATATGATCGTGACACGTTATATATTTTTTTATTATATTATCGTCCGCCAGCTCCTCGCCTACAGCTCTAATGCGTTCGCTAACTCTTGGGTCTAGTACGTGATCCGAAATCATACAGCTAGTTACGTAGAGCCTGTGTGTAATGTAAATGTAATAATGTAATATTGCGGGGTTAGCTGAGGTACACTCGTAACTTAGTAGGTATAGCTTCTACTACTTGTGAGAGGTGGTGTTTCGCTGCTGACTTAACCTGCGGTAAAAAAAATGCAGTAAAAAATGAACTTTTTTCACGTGACAACGTCTAATAAATCGATGAACGCCGGCTGCATGCACGAAAAACATGAGACATTGTCCCGTTACGCTCATTGTACGCTTGCGCCGCATCTATCTCTTTCCCACACGATTGGCCTAGCGTCCGAGGAGAAGAAAGACAGCGGCAGCACACAACTTACATCTACACGTGAACTGTTTCGTCGACTGTTTATAAAGTGAAGTGAAAAGTTAATGTGGTTTTCATTGCTCATTACAACAACTATTTCGGAAATAAAGGTTAATTATTCTTGCATTTAAAAAAAAAACGTGATTTTTTTGCTCGTTTTTGCTGGATATTGAAAACGGCAACAGTTAGACCCTTGACATATTCAAAGAATAATGAGTTAGTACCTGGATGACCGAGCTTCGCTCGGTATTATTATATTTTTTTTTATGACATTTTCTAAAAATGATTCCTAGCTAGATCGATTTATCGCCCCCGAAACCCCCTATATACTAAATTTCATGAAAATCGTTGGAGCCGATTCCGAAATTCCAATTATATATATACAAGAATTGCTCATTTAAAGATATAAGATATTATTCACTTTAATAATAAATAATTAAATTAAAATAATTATGCCGTTCCTATAGATAATGGCACGGAACCCTTAGTGCGCGAGTCCGACTCATGCTTGGCCGGTTTTTTTCTTATTATTTAAACTTTTTTATTACGATCACATACACAGATCCTGACCCTTAACTTGCATTCTCTGTATATTGAAATTTACGAACTAGAATTTAGAATTTATAATAATAATAATAATAAAATTTGACCGCTGTCACGATGACACGTGAATTTTCCAGATTTATTTTAAATTATTCATTATAATTTGTGAAATGAAAATGATGGGATGTTTACGAGAAGTAAAGCGGCGACAAATGCGCATTTATCATCACAATCCGCTCCATCGTCTCCAAAATCCACGTCGTCAGAGAGTGAGTACGGGACTCCTCCGGACACGAGCGATGTGAGCGGACCGCCGTCGCCTCCGTCGCCGCCAAGACCTGTGCGGCGTGGGCGACCACCGCTGCCGGCACGCTTGGGGCCTGTGGGGCAATTAGCTCCGCGCCCAGCCCCCGCTACCAGCAGCAAGGCGCAACGCATGAAATGGACCACAACAATTAACACGAGTTGCATGCGCGCGTATTACGGAGCTACAGAGGGGGGAACTAACCTGACAGCGTACCGTAATCGAATGCTGTCTCTGTTCCAGACTCTCGAGCCAACCGTTGCCGTATCCGCCCAACGACTGTCGGATCAAGTGCGGGCTATCCATCGGTGCAAATTGATGGAACAGTCTACACTTGATCGGACAAGTCCGGCGGAAAAAGGGAGCTCTTTCTACTGCCTGGGTTGACTATAAGAAGGCCTACGATTCGGTGCCTCATTCATGGCTGGTGAGGATCTTAGAGTTGTATAAAATTGACACAACTCTGAGATCATTCTTAAGGACATGTATGGGGCAGTGGAGCACGGTACTTCGTCAGCCAGGTGGTGGAGACAGCGTCTTTGGCCCGCAAGACTTTATAAGGATAGAGCGAGGCATTTTTCAGGGTGACAGTTTGAGTCCTTTGTGGTTTTGTTTGGCCCTGAATCCTCTCAGTACTCTGTTGCAGAATTCAGGATTAGGCTACCGACTGCGGAGAGAGGGTGAGATAATTTCTCATCTGCTGTACATGGATGATCTCAAGTTGTTTGCACCGAAGCGTTTTGACTTGATGAAGTTACTGAACATTACAGAAGAATTCAGTAAGTCCATCAATATGGAATTCGGTGTAGATAAGTGTGCGGTCATGCATGTGCAGCGGGGAAAAGTAGTAAATTCCTCGAATTTGCAACTTTCTGAGACATTGTCTCTCAGGTCTCTCTCTGAAGCCGAAACATACAAATACCTTGGTATGTCAGAGTCATTGGGTATTGTGGACAGGGATATAAAGCAGTCGGTGAAGGAGCGTTTCTTTTGTCGCCTGACAAAAGTACTTAATAGTCATTTGTCTGGTGGCAACAGGGCGCGCGCCTTCAACGGTTGGGTGATGCCTCTGCTCACATACTCCTTTGGCATACTAAGGTGGACTCAAACTGAGCTAGACGCCCTGGATAGAAGAGTCCGCCAACAACTCACATTGCATCGCATGCTCCACCCACGTTCGTCTGTTATGAGACTGTACATTCCGCGGAAGTGGGGGGGTCGTGGCTTTTTAAATGCCAAGAACCTCCATAACCGCGAAGTGTGCAGTCTGAGGGAATATTTTCTGAACACCGAGTGTGGGATGCATCGTGATGTGGTGGTTGTTGATAAAACCCTCACACCGCTCTCCTTGGCAAACGGGAACTGGCGAAAACCATCAGTGTTGAGCACCGATGACCGCAAGGACGTATGGAAGGGAAAGGAGCTGCACGGGCGGTTCTATCGGGCCTTAACAGGACCTGATGTGGACCTGCTCGCGTCGGTGAACTGGCTACGTTTCGGTGACCTCTTTGGGGAAACTGAGGGTTTTGTCTGTGCAATTGCAGACGAAGTTATCAAGACGAATAACTATCGGAAATATATTATGAAGGACGGTACGGTCGACATTTGTCGAGCATGCCGCCGTCCCGGGGAGTCCCTCAGGCATATAATTTCCGGTTGTTCTCATCTTGCTAACGGAGAGTACTTGCACAGGCACAACCAGGTAGCCAGGATTGTCCACCAGCAACTTGCCCTTCAATATGGCCTTGTCGAGTTAGAAGTGCCGTACTATAAGTACGCACCAGCACCAGTTCTCGAAAATGGTCGTGCGTTGCTCTATTGGGACCGCTCTGTCATCACGGACAGGACTATTGTAGCCAATAAACCTGATATCGTGCTGGTAGACCGGTCCCAACGCCGGGCAGTGCTCGTTGATATAACCGTCCCCCATGATGAGAACCTCGTGAAGGCCGAGAAAGACAAGCTCAGCAAGTACCTTGACTTGGCTCACGAGGTGACCGCCATGTGGGACGTTGACTCAACGATCATTGTCCCGATAGTTGTTTCGGCGAATGGCCTTGTAGCGAAGAGCCTCGACCAACACCTTAAGAGGCTTTCGCTAGACGGCTGGATTAAGGGTCGGATGCAGAAGGCAGTACTCCTCGACACGGCGCCTATTGTCAGGAGGTTCCTCTCTCTGCAGCCCTAACCATCGGTAGCCTGGGCCTTGCTCCGCTACCGGTGGTATCCTAGGTTTAAGTTTCTTTTATAATATTTTTACTAGTTAGACTGTATTTTTATTAGTTTTGTAAAGCATTGTAAAAGAAATTTAAATTTAAGAAGTTAAATGAATATAGTGAATAATAATAAATTGTTTATTGCCATTAAATGCTTTTACAATAAAAATCACAAAAAAAAAAAAATAACTAGAGGCTTCACGATAACACGATTCATTATTTATTTATTTATTTTTTTTTTTTTTTTTCGATTTTATTTATTTTTCGTAATTCATTCACCAGCTCCCTCCCCAAGTCAAGCGTAAAAAAATTTTACTTCAAAAACCGAAACTAAAATAAACCCACTAGTGCAATTAAGAAACTAAGTAGACTAAAATTAAATATCCTATTCTTGTTTCTAAATTGCGGAGTCGCCGTCGACTCTATGGCGAAAAAATAAAACAGAAAGTGGCCAGCCGTCAGAACATTAATTTAAAAATAATAAAAAGATCAAACGACCCGCTGTATAGTTAACTTAATATTGTAATAACCGAGGAGAGTAATTAAAACTGTAAAAGGTTGGTAGATGTGAAAATTAAAAGAAAATTCTTTTTTCTAAGATTTCTTTCGTACTGTCAGGTAGAGTAGGGAAATTGTAGACTCTTATTTAAAAAAAAAAGTTATTCTTACTATATAATACACCAGCTGCGCCCCGCGGTTTCATCCGCGTTAATTATTATACCGCAAGAACTATTAATTTTTACGGGATAATACGTTTTCTAAATGACAATCCAGGTAATTAACTATGTGTTCCTAATTTCGTCTAAATCCGTTCAGCAGTTTTTGCGTGAAAGAGTAACATACATACATACTCACAAACTTTCGCATTTATAATAATAGAATAGAATAGAATAGAAAACCTCTTTATTGTACACCAGAAACAAAAATAAACACAGTACAGAAGAATTACAAAAGGTACACAAGGGTAGTACAATGGGCGGTCTTATCGCTGAAAGCGATTTCTTCTAGACAACCTTTGGATGGACAGTAAAAAAAACATTTTAACAATGATTTATTTCACTGTGAACTCTAGTTGGTTTCTCCATTGAATGGAATTAAATAAAAAACTTTACGTTCCATTTTCCACGCTCATTCACATACGTTTTTAGAATCGCTAAAATCAATTTACCGGCCAATTTTAAAAACACACACACACTAAAATTTTTCTTTCATGGCAACTTTTCTATTAACTTACTAAACCCTTTAAAACCAACTACTGGAAAAGCTATTTAGCCTCGAGACGTGCAATTTTCCTGATTTTTCCCGGCTTGCCCCAACTTAGGTGTTACATGCTTTCAATTACTTCTTTTGACAGCCCGTCAAAAACAGGCATACCTCTATGCTGCCTGGAAAAATAAATAGCACATTAAGCTGGGTACACATATGTGACCGTGGCCACGACTCTACAAATACGAGTGTCAAAACATATGTGGACGAGTTTTGTCACGCGTATTCGATACGGTCGTGGAATCATGATCTAATGTCACACAGCGATCTATTTAGGGGCCTCTCAAGATTTTGACGGCTGGGCCGATTATCTTGTCTAGCCACGGCTATGGATCTGTACGAGGGTGAATCAAAAAATTCTTGGAATCAATATTAAAAAATGCAAAGATTTAAATAATAATATTTTATTTTTCTACATAATCTCCCTCCAATTCAATGCATTTAGAATAACGCGTTTCTAACTTCCTTATTCGTTGTGAAAAAAAATTATTTTCTTGACTCTCGAAAAAGTCCTCTACGGCAGCTATAACCGCGTCATTATCGTGAAATTTTGTTCCACGAATTTCCTCTTTTAATTTTGGAAATAAGTGAAAATCACTTGGGGCTAAGTCCGGAGAATATGGTGGGTGGTCAAGGAGATTGAAGCCAGCACAGCGGATTGCGTTGAGCGCAACTTCCGATGATGAGCAGGAGCGTTATCTTGAAGGAACAACACGCCCAACGACAGTTTTCCACGACGTTTTTCTTTAATCGCTTCACGCACTTTCGGGATTAAATTTGCATAATAGGGTCCAGTAATCGTCTGGCCTTTTGGCATGTAATCAATAAAAAGGATTCCTTCACTATCCCAGAACACAGAGGCCATAACTTTGCCAGCGGTAGGAGCAACTCGAAATTTCTTAATGGATGGAGAGGATGGTCGTTTCCAAGACATGCTTTGTCTTTTAGTTTCAGGATCAAAATGGTGGACCCACGTTTCATCCATGGTGACAAGACAAGACGATGGCAAAAATTATCCGAATCACGCTGGAACATTTCGAGATTACGCTTGGAAATTTCCAAACGTCGCTTTTTGTTTTCGTCGGTTAACATTCGTGGCACCCATCTTGCAGACACTTTTTTGAACCCCAGTGAATCAATTAAAATGGAATGAACGCTACCAAAAGATATCTTTAGGATCTCAGCTATATGTTTTATAGTCATTCTTCTGTCTTCCAAAACCAGATTCTCAACATTTTTGACATTTTCTTCTGTAACGGAGGTTGAAGGCCGCCCAGAACGCGGGTCATCTTTACAGCTTGATCTACCTCTTTTAAATTCAGCCACCCAGTACGCAACCGTAGAATAGGGTACAGCATCACCCCCTAATGTCTGCTGAATGTCCAAAAAAATTTCCTTCGTAGACATTTTTTTCAAACTGAGATATTTTATCACCGCACGTAACTCACTTTTATCCATAATTTTGACTTTTTAGCAACTCGTTGCACAAAAAAATTTATTACATGCGAACGAACTGACAAAAACAAGTGACAGTCTGCATAAATATAGTGTGATAGACACTCTTTAATTTGAATATCGAACTTGATCCAAAAAGGTTTCATATATATGCACTTCTAAGAACTTTTTGATTCACCCTCGTACATACCGGTAGTGTTTTCCCGTACCGCTAACACAATAGTTGTATTTTCCCTAACTCGCGGCAAGTTATAAAAAAACACAACAGTTGTGTTTTTAGCAGTGAACGTACTAAGATCGTGCTAAGGTAATAGTTAAATTTCACAGCCCCCGTCTACCGTGGCAAGTACCGTGACAAGGTCACGGAGTCACGGTCCCTGATATGGGCCTACCTTTAGTTATTTTTTTATAGATAGAGCATAGAAACTAGCGTAATAGTTTCTGTTTCGTCGTTTACCCGACAACGGCGAAGCAAAAAAGAGGGTTATGTTTTTTTTATCATACCTTTGGTGCTACGTTACAATCTGGTCGAAGATGGTAAACATGCTAAATCAAAATTAATCAATTAGTAATTTTGAAGAAGTAAGATTTAAAAAACCTACGAGAGTAAAGTACTGCGTAGTTAAGGATCGAACCCATTGTCCTTGGGTTATAAAAAGCGCAAGCTACCGCCCGGATAACACAAAACATACCGATGAACCTAGCACCAAATCCTCATAGTACATTTTATAAAGAGTAAATTTAAAAAAAAAAACTGTAAATCTACCCCATTTTGAATTCGTTCAAAAGGACCAAGAGTTAAACGACGTCACAATTCAATAAACAAAATGCCAACCCCACGCCTAGATCTATTAATGAATTATTCAAAACTAATTCCGTAATTAGATCGCTCTAATGAGCCAGAGGGATGTTCAGGGTAGTAAGGGGTGTAGAGGGATGTAGGACAAGGGTCGCGACCCTTACAAAGATTAATGAACGTACATATGACAAGCGTACGTATTATATGACAAGCTTGGATGTTTCAAAGAATTGTGCTGAGAAATGTCTAGCTTCGGGGGAGGTGGTAATTGTCATTAGTATTTTAATGTTAAAGATTTTACATTAAAATTAAGAATTAAAATTAATATGAAACAGTGAAAACTGCATCGTAATCGGTTTACAAATTGTTACTTGATCCGAAAATAATCAGAAAATAGGACAAAAACCGATAAGGAAAAATCAAAAATGGTTATGGGTAAGTGTGGCGCTTACCATCAGGTGAACGAATAGCTCGTCTCGACATTTAATAACAAAAAAGCAAACGTTATATTTAGAAGTTTTATTTTTTGTCCATTAGGTTGTTTTAAATTTCCTAAAACATTGTTCGTCAATATATTTATTTGCTGCGCCCCAATGTCGCCCGCCTTAATTATTATCCTACATGAACAGTTATTTTTTAAGAGATAATAAGGATAATTTAACTAAATAATCAAATATACCAAATATCATGGAAATCCGTTGAGCCATTTCGGATTTTATCCAAGACAAACTCTCAGACAGACAGACCAAAATTCTATAAACGGTAATAACAAATCACGACGAAAATTAAAAAAAATGACAACTCCGCAGAGGTTAATAAACGCGGGCAAAACCACGAGGCTCGGCTAGTTTTTTTTTTTATATGCCTAAGTGACGAGACTAGCAAGTCGTTCGCCTGCTGGTAAGCGCTACGCCTGCCCATAACAGTCACAGGCACCATCCAGAACTTTGCATTCCATAATCCTGTGCGGCAATGCACTGCGCTCGTCACCCTGAGACATCGGCTCTAAAGTCTCATATGCCCAGTTTTATTATTGGGATGTACAGGCTTTTTGGTCTCTCTATTTTATCTATAGATATGCTGCTATTCATCAGGCATATGCCTTACCCAGCGTTTAAGCGCACTGAGGAAACGTGGTCTCGCTATCTGAAGTTTCATTAATCATGTCTAGAGTTTGGTCTAGGGGATAAGCGGTAGCGGGCGATTAGTCGTGAAGTCATTAGCGCTAGACAGAAGCCTTCCTGTGTCACGTTTTAATTAATCAAGATTTGAACTGAGCGACGCCGTCGTGGAATAAGGGCTTTGGATCCTTTTGAACTGCTAGCCACGGCCCCTAGTTGGGCGCCAGTTTCGTCTAGACGTAAAATTCAAACAAGATTTTCATCTCAAAATTATAGCAATATCATGCTTAGCTGGGAATAAAAACAGAGTCTATGTTGCGACAGCTATGTCACGTGAAATTTTTAGCACAGTAATGGCATAGCGTGATGTTGAAGCCTTAGAATATCACGTGACCTTTGCCGTCATGAAGATGAAAATACACTCTTATTTTTAGTCAATGCCTGACTGTAGCCCTGGCAAAGTACATAATAAAATATGCCAGGGGCCTTATTTAAGTACCGATCAAATTAAAAAGAATACTCACATGAACCTCAAAGAAGTGAAAATTAACTGTTTCTGGATTCGGAATACATCCATTCCAGAAGATCCGATATGAAACTAAACAGTTTTTTTTTTTTTTTAATCTTATTACTATATTGATAGTTTTCAGGAAGCGCTTAAGCAGTTGGCCTACACACATCGTTGTTAATAACACATTTCTTTTAGTGTTTATTTATACGCTATTTCAACTCGCTTCTCGCTTATGTCTCGTACCAAATACTTAAAGGTCCACGCCAAGATGATATGGCGAAAAAAACCTATTCAGATCTATTTGAATAAGGTTTCCTTTCGCCGCCATAATTCATTTTTTTCCTGTTGTTGCAACAACAGTTTCGACAACGATGACAACACAGCATTTACCATTGTTTATAAGAAGAAAATTGATGGAAATTTGAAGCTGAGTTTCTAAAGATATGGATGGCTTTGTCCTTATAACTTTTTTATCTGTTCTGAAATGTAACCTATTTTTAGATAAACAGCAGGACAGGGCAAAAGGCATGCATTGAAGATTTACTCGATTTATTATTATTTTGTTTTAGTATATGAACATCATATTTCAAATACCACTTTAGTATACAAAATTGGGTCTCTCTAAAGTTGGTTTACGGACGATTTATGTTTTGTTTGATTTATTTTTGTTTATTTATGTTGGTTTACTTGGTAATATAAAAAAAAAGTTAAAAGACCTTACCTTCTTAAAAGTGTAGATTTCTTTAAATTCTTATCTTCATCATTATCATCAACCCATATCCTCCCACTGCTGGGCACGGGTCACTAGAGCTTTTTTGTGCAAAATTTCTATAGTTAAGGAGAAATCTACACTTCTACACTACAGACAGATATTATTATGGCATAACCAGAATATGACATTAATAGGAAAACAACTGTATGTCAGTCCGTTAGATGAAGCAAGAAAGTCCAATCTCGCGTGCTATGATAACTGTACGTCAACCGATTATGTTTTGCGATAGCAACATTATGATTATTAGCTTTTTGCAATGTACTTGTCATTACTATCTATAGAAGTTTTTAACACATTCGCTGCTGAAAACACACACGTCTGTGTTTTTAAAATTTTACGGCAAACGAAAAAACGTCTTTAAACTGAACTGCCCTGCTAACTGTCACCACCAATATCGCTCAGCGTTCACAAGTCGACCAGAGACATTTATCCAAAGAGATCGGAACAAGTTGTTTGCATTTATGGGAGTTTATATAGCTCCATCTCATTCTCTTTCCCTCTCATTCTCTGCAGTCTATTTTTGAGTGGCGTCACGTCACGTTTGTCATTTATAAGGGTGCCAATCTAGGCCGTTCAGGCCTTAAAATGAACTGCATGGAATAAGAATAAGTACGTGGTTACCCTTTAGTTGTGTGCGCCCCACTGCTTGTTGAGTTCAGTTACGACACAACGCCAGTAAACAGTAAACACACACGTTGTGTGAAGATTCCCAAAAAAGCCAAAAAAAGTGGAACGGTTCGGTTTGTTCACAGACAGCGGTACAATACTAGCATATTCGGTCGCATAGTATATATTTCCACCAATTAATGGTCCACTCGAGCTAGGGTTGCCACGTGCAATTAATTCAGGCAGCGCTCGGATTCATTAGTTTAATGAGGGAGCGACAACCCTGCATTGAACTCCACGGGTGGTTTAAGTGGTTAAAATATACTGTATTTTTTACTAATACAAGTTTTTGAAAAATGCGACTTACAGGTCTTTGGGGGGTAAGCTGGTGAATGCGTTACGAAAAATGTGATCGGGTGTGGCGGACGGAAGTAGAGAGGGTGATTTAAGTTAGTGAAGATAGAAAGAGAGAGAGAGTTACGTTTCGTTTATTTTTTTAAATAAATTTTATGTTTTTTTTTTTATAATTTTTTGTTGATGTTTTACTTCTAAGCACACATTTAGTTTTTGACGTAACAACGTCTAATAAATCGATGAACGCCGGCTGCGTGCACGAAAAAGTTGACACACTGTCCCGTAACGCTCATTGTACGCTTGCGCCGCATCTATCTCTCTTCTCTTGTTGACAGGTTAATTATTCTTGTATTTTAAAAATCTGATTACGAGTATAATTTTAAGTATTTATTCTTATATTATTAAAAAATGATTTAAATTTTATTCATAAAAGTATGCAATCATTCCATCAATGTTTTGTTATGACGTTGTCACGTTAAACTATCGTCCGTAAACCAACTTTGCAGACAACCATTTTTTTTTAATTATTGTCTATTCATACGTCACGATTCATAAACCCTTTCAATACACCAAAATACAGGATATACAAAACATATACTTTTAAAAAGATTACAATACGCGGTCTTATCGCTCAACTCGACGTCTCCCAGACTCTTCCCATTTGAATATGGTAAAGTAGAAATGTATTTAAATAGTTATGACATTTATTCAAATTCCCCATATCTAACGTGTTATCGGCGTCGTTAATCAAAATGGCAACCCTGATCACGCCCAGGGGTGTCACCGCTCAGGGTGACGGATAGTGACATTAATCTTAATGTAACACCATTAGCTTTTACTACGATGTGTGACATTATGTAAAACATGACTTATATTACAAGCTCTATCCAAAGGTTGTCTGGAAGAAATCGCTTTCAGCGATAAGTCCGCCCATTGTATTACCCTTGTTGAGCTGTTGTAATTATTCGTACAATAAGCGTAGTGCAGTGCCGCGCAGGATTATGCAATGCAAAGTTCTGAGTGGCGCTGTAACGGCTACGGGCAGACGTAGCGCTTACCATCAGGTGAACGACATGCTCGTCCCATCACTGAGTCAAACATATCATCATCATCATCAACCCATAACGTCCCACTGCTGAGCACGGATCTCCCCTTACTTAAATAGTCAGTCAAGTCCCCTTTCTCAGTCGTACATATAAAGCCATCATTTATTTCTATCTGGATCGTTTAGTTAAGGCACTTGTAAAACTTTTTCAACACGTAGATATGTAATTATAATTATTATAGTATCTAGTACATAGTACTTACGACTTTCACAGAGGTCGGGGGTTCATTTGACTTCCAGGCGTAAAGAACTGAGCTTACAAATAGGGATGAGGTAAAATCTCTAATAAAACATTTAATCTTGATCTTGGATTTTTTAGGCAAAGTTTTTTTTATTTTATTTAACGAAACGATCAAATCGTTCACCTGATGGTAAGCGCTACGCCTGCCCATAACAGTCCCAGCACCACCTAGGACCCTGCATTGCATAATCCTGCGCGGCAATGCACTGCGCTCGTCACCCTGAGACATCGGCTCTAAAGTCTCATATGCCCAGTTATAGTGGTATTATGGTTTTGAGTTTTTAAAAACGTTTAATTAACTTACAAAGTATGGGTTTGGGTTAAATCTTGCGAGTCTATTTCGACCCAGTTCCCTTTGTTGAATTGAGTTGAAATTTTGCACGCCTGTCAAGTTTCGATGATAATACAATATTATGGTGACAGCGAGCTGATCTGGTGATAGAGACGGAAGGTAGACTTGTCAGCACCACCCATATCATTGCACTTTCATTTGACACTACATGGTCACTTGCATTTTCGACCTCAAGAATAAGTCTATAAGTACTCATGGACAGGGACGATCTTGTATGCGTGTCCCATCCCTACGCTAGTCCAAGAGGCGACATCAAATGACGGCCCAGTGTAAGCTAGGGTTGTAGCATGCTAATGCCGACGCGTGACTAGAATCGCAACATCGGCTTCATATATAGTTGCAGCAGTAAGGGAGCTTGACAATTTTTTTTTTTAATTTTGTTGGTTTACAAAGTAAGTCTTTAGTTCCAAAGTAGAATAGAACAGAAAACTCTGTATTGTACACCAGAAACAAAAATAAACACGGTACAGAAAAATTACAATAGACCAGGGTAAACCAGGGTAGTACAATGGTCAAAGTAACCAAGTGAATTAAGTAAACATGGAGCATTTTTGTTGAATTTCTTTGTCAAGTTATAATTGTAGCTTTTAATCCCACAGTAAATTATAATGACTCCGTTAGCATGGTCCATTGTCGACTGTATCATCGGTTCTCATCAGGTGAGATACAGGCTATTCGAGAAGGTCTTACACTTCCTAACGACTACATTTGATTTAAGATCTTAAAAGCAAGGGTTTATGAACGAAAATGTTTTTGGGTAATTTTTTTTTGTTTTCGTTATATTAAGTGAAACAGTTTCAGTTTATAAGATTATTATGTGACAGTAACCAGTAGCCAGGAAGGGCTATAAGCAGAGCCTAATAAATCCTCCTCTGTACACTGTGGGTGTGAGATGCAAAAAAAAAACACTTTGGTGTATGTTGCATCCATACTGCAAGTTTTGTGTACTGTGGTAACGTGATCCAAAACAGACTATTATTTATTCCATGGCGATACTAAACTAGTCCGTGTTCGATTACCAGTAGCTTATACTATGCTATGCTATACTATGCTATGCTATACCAGATTATAGTTAAGAACTAGAAGGATGCAGCAAGCAGGACAGTCGAAGAGGCCGAATATAGGCTGACGAAGATGAAGGTGATGATGAAGCAAGCACCTTATTTATCTCCGGTTTTCAAAGAGCTTATCTTAATACCATAGTTATTTTACCTTTTCTAGTTAAAAAAAATAGTTTTATTTAGAGATAAAACCATGATTATATTCGCCAAGTTTTGAAGAGCGGGAGTGTACTGATTTCTAAATTAATTATCATCATCTCCAACCTATATCGTCCCAATGCTGAGCACGAGTCTCCTCTCACTTTTGTGAGGAGGGTTAGGCCTTAATCCACCACGGGACCCGGTCCGGATTGATGGATAACATACCTAATTTGGGATCAAAAAAATCCTTTGAACCGTCTTTCCTCCCGCCTCAAGCATCTATTGAAACGTAATTAACAAAGCACATAATATGAGACTATTAACCAATCTATCAATTGAAAGTACAGTGGTATATTGCGATGTCGCCTTGTTGACAGTTCGCCTCGTATATCCAAGTCGTGGGCCTCAATTCTGTTAGCCATTGAAACACGTAATCACTGCAAACAGCTGTCAAAGTTATTGATTTTGACAGTCCTGGATAGGACCTTCGGATAACGCTTATTCATGTGAAAAACGGCAAAATATCATTAAAGCCGAGCGTAATGCTTCCGAAAAAACATTGAGAAAAGGGATCGATTTTGTCACAGGACACACACACATAATCTCCCCTGTTTTTGTTTGTACTCAGTACATCTGCGGTTAGTGCAACAGGATTTTATAAAAGCGCCGCGTTGGTTCTCTATTGCGACAGCCAAGACCCTATCTATTCAGGAAGCGCCACAAAACAGGGTCCATATTATGGGTGCCCATACAAACACGCTCTTCAATTAGTGACATAGCGGAACAAACTTACAACAGACACTCTCATCATGCGAACTGTCTTCATAGGGTGTTGTTGTCCCACTAATATTCTAAATTCGAAAGTTCGTGTGTGTGTGTGTGTGTGTGTGTGTGTGTGTGTGTGTGTGTATCTTTGTCTTCTCTTCACGCCGCAACGGCTGAACAGATTATGATTTTTGATACCTAGATGTTTAGGTCCTGGAATATAATATAGGATATTTTTTATACCATAAAAAGTAACATTTGGGATAAACAGTTTCCGTGGAATAAATCGTGTAGTGTCCCTGGTAATATTAAAAAAATACTTCAATTTCATTATCTTTAGTATGAACAAAAAAACCATTGATAAAATTACGCGTACTTTGTTCGTCATTTGGTCATAAACTATGAATTAATATCAAGATTGAATAAAATCACAAATCGCATGACTTTACATACTGTCAACTTTATTCTATGGGCATCCCTTAACTAGGGCTGTCACCCATTATTTTAATTACGTCTCCGTGACTAGACCCTCGGCCATAATTCATAATTTTATAGCATGTAACTATAAGCATACGTTATTTTAGGCTATAATTAATGGGAGGAAAGATGGATGACAGTGTTTTGGCGTATAATTGTAGGTTTTCGGGTGGCATAACTAAATTTTAGCTATTACTAGATTTATAAGGGTTATCGGGTTGATATTTTAGGTTGAATATTTCAAAGCTCGAGAGTTAACCTAAGCATAAGACTAAAAAAATGTTGTACATATTTTGAAAACCACTCATGAAAGTTTAAATGCAGACTATGATGATAATGATGACATTACGTTAATCAAAACTTATACATGAAAATGTTTCTTATTTTAGTGATTAGAAAGTAGTTCATTTATCTTTTGGTAAACGCCACAAATGCCCATAACAATTTCCGTGCAATCCGGAACATTGAATTCCCAATTCTTGCGTAGCGTTGCACCGCGTTCGTCACCCTGAGACAATAATAGACCATGAATTGAGAATTGTAGGAATAATTGTACTAATCAAGTATTTGTCCACAGATCCTCCGAATGCTCCGATCATCACTGGCTACGTCCCTGGCACTACTCTTGTTGCGGGCACAGTTCAGAAGCTTCTCTGTATGTCCACCGGTGGGAACCCACTTGCTACCCTGACGTGGTTCAAGAATGACAAAAAGGTAAGAAAAACACAGAAACATAGGAAAAAAGTATAAATACAAATTGTGTGAAATTTGTTGTCCCACGTTGGGCGCCACTTTTGAATTTTCATTGATCCCAAATACTTGAGAATGAGACTGGCTTTTACTAATATTATTCTTACGCGTTTAAAGAATGACAAGATGTTCAATGTAAAATAATAACCATAAAATCGTTAAGATTACATTTTTTTATTGGAATTGGGCCGTCCCACGTTGGGCGCCAATTTTAAATTTGGATTAAGTATTGTTTTAATTTCAAGTTACCATACATTGGGTGACAGTTTAAATGCGAGCTATGTCACCAAAGCTTAAGCTCCAATGCTGCGTTTTCTTCAGTCTTTAAGATTTGTCCTTGTTACAGGTGCATTCAGTGACGAAAACGTCAGAGAAGTCAGTATCAGCGGAGATATCGATCCTTACTAATGTCACGGATAACCAGGCTCAGTACCGATGTGAAGCAACAAACAGCGCGACTGAGATACCGCTGTTTGAGACTGTCACTTTAAATGTTCACTGTGAGTATTATTTTTATTTATCTGTTGAGAAAGAAAAAAAAAAATTTCTCTCGAAATCAATTGAGAATCAGCAAATTAAAATGGCAATGGTCAGACCACGAAGAGAACATTTGTTTCTCTCGAAATCAATTAAAAATTTGAAATTCTCACCAATAAATAAAATGACATTACATCAGATTCCTGATTATTTGTTCAACTCTCTCAACAGTTGCACCGGAGACAGTGAAAGTTAGAGCTGACCCCGCCGAGCTGAAGCCGGGAATCGAAGCCACACTCAAGTGTGACGCTGCCTCTAGCAACCCACCCGCTGTGCTGTCGTGGTGGCGCGACGGAATACCAGTCCAAGGTAAGTGTTTATGATGATTGACATAAAGATTTTTATGAAATTCATTTTCATAAGCTACCATCTTGTTCACTAGCTAATGTTTGGTTAGTGACTGAAGATTGAAGATGAGACACACGCTAAGCCTTAATAAGACTAGTTCACAAGGGCTGCAGTTGCCAGAACAAACAACACTTCGCCACAAAGGAGTTTCTGCTTAACTTTTAAGAAATATTGGTGAATAAAGCATAAAATCCTATGGAAGTAAAGAAACGTGTATGACTCAGAATTTTCTTCATCAGGTCTCCCGATGCAGCAGAAAAAGGGCCTCCACGGCGGAACCGTATCCACGGTAGAACTAAAGCTAAACATCACGAAGGACCTGAACGGCGCTGTGTACACCTGCCAGGCGACCAACGAAGCTCTGGAGAGAAGCGTCAATGACGCGTTGGCACTCAAAGTTTTATGTGAGTAATTCTCTATACTAATAACATATTTCAAAGAGGCAACATTTTCGAAGTTGTGACTTTGTTGGTTCTTCACTAATAGGAACTAAAGTATCCTTAACACTTTGACTGCTGAGCCGATTTGCTTGTCCAGCCACGGGTGCGGCTTTGCACGTGCCATAGTGTTATCCCATACAACAAACACAACAGTTGCGTTTTCCCGTACTCGTAGCAAGTTACGAAAAACACGACAGCTGTCTTTTCAGCAGTAACCGTGTTAAGTTCTATAAGACATGTTTTATGTTTTGTTTTTTTAATTTGTTTTGTTCTAGTTTTAAGTTTTCTTTGTTCTGTGGTGTTTCAATTAAGAGTTTATCTATCTATCTATCTATCTATCCCGTGAAATGTAAAAGTCTTAGAAAAAACGTGCTATCCGAAAGTGAAAAGGTAATCCATGAAACTACTTGTCCGATTCTAAAAAACCTATACTGACAGAAAAGTTACACTAATCCCAAGTGTCGTGGACTTTTTTTATCCTGGGATAATGCAGAATTCTTGCGAGAAAATGGGAATTACGTAAACGCAGCTAGTTATTAACTTGAATGCTACTTAGTCATCTATTCAGCCAGACAACAATTAAAAATCTATTGACGTATTAGAGAAAGAGATAAGATATTGTCATCTCAGTGGATCAGTTTTGAAGGCCGGAGCCGCGGTGGAAGCCGCAGAAGAAGCCAAGCGGCGCAAATACGTGACGCTATATAGTGATTACGTGTTTGTGCCGCTTGGCTTTGAAACTTTTGGTCTATGGGGTCCAAACACGAGGAAATTTTTAAGCTTTTATTTCCTCATTTAGTCGATGCCGCTGGTGACAAGAGGGCTGGCTCATTTCTCACACAGAGAATAGCTATTGCTATTCAACATGGAAATGCAGACTTCTTGGCACCATGTCTCATGGACACACTCTTTTTTTAGAATTTTAAGTTTTAGTTCTAGTTAGTTTTAGTAAGTATTGTTATTTAAATTGTGTAATAAATAATTCGATAAAAGAGATTTAAGTTTAATGCTTTGTAACAGACGCGCCAATATTCGACGAGACCACACCCTACACAACTGTAGGGGTTGAAAACGAGCCCCTCATCATTGTCCTGCGAGCTGATGGTAACCCTGGCAGTATTAGCTACACCTGGACCAAGGACGGTCTTCCGATCACGCAGTCTTCTTACAGCAGTTCTAGTAAGTATCTCTGGTTCATCATCACCATGGCAACTCATATCCGTCCACTGCTGAGCAAGGGTCTCTCCTCAATTCCATGAAAAAGATTAAGTCTTAAATAGTATACCACGGGCCCGGTCTGGAACCTTCAGAATAATTTCCGGGTTGTAGATTTCCTCACAATGTTTTCCTTCATCGAAAAGCACGCACCCGCGCAATCATGACTCTAGGCCTATCACCTTACTAGTGGGCAGTTGGGAAAAATAATTTTCAGCTTTCCCACTGGTGGGTCAATTGGTTTGCCCATTGGAAATTTACCCTTCTAAATTTTTGCTTAGCCCATTTGTGATAAATTCATGTTATTTGTGAAAATAACCATATTTTTTTTTACAGATGATAGAATCATATCCGAAGGCAGCATGCTGAACATGACGAAGTTGACGAGACACGACGCTGGCGTCTACACTTGTGAGGCGACCAACTCTCAGGGGGCTGCTGTCGCCAATATTACCATCAATGTGCACTGTAAGTGCCCTTACAGGTTGTCTTGAATAAACCCCCTTTAGCGATAAAATCACCTTTCGACCATTAGATTTGAATAATACTTTCATTGGGTATTTTATTTTATTATTATTCATTTGATTTATAATTTTCTTAGCAAAATTTTTCGTATAGTGTTTCTTTTGCTATTCTAATCACATTCATAGATCCTGGCCCCTAACTTGGGCTCCCTGTATCTAAAGAATCAAGAACTACGAGGACCATGGTCCCACAAACACACAGACTCAGAATAAACACTTGCGGTTCACACAAATTTTTGACCTGTGCCGGAATCGAACCCGCCACTTCATTCTATGCAATCGGGTCATCACCCACGGAAGCCGTCAACTTGATATTATTATCCGGTCATCTCAAGTCTGTGTAGCAGTGGCTTAAAATTTGTTTTTTTTTCTAGTTCCGGCTTCAATTAAGTCGGTATCACAAAACGGACTGATGAGTCCTAAAGAAGATGTGGTACTGTCTTGCACAGCTACCGGTAAGTTTGCTTTTAACCAACTCCATCATCATCAGCATCATCTTCTTCATCAACCCCTTTTGTGACGAGGGTTAGACCATAATCCATCACAGGGGCCCGATCCGGATTAGTGGATCACATCCTAATAATTCTCGAGCGCGTGGATTAACCTCACGATGCTTTTCTTCGCCGAAAAGCGAGTGATAATTACGTACGTGTTTTTACAAGAAATACATTTGTACCTGCCTGTACTGGGATTTGAACTCATGACGCTGACCTTAGAAGGCGGACGTTCTCCTACTAGGCTTGCCCAATATTCATCCGCCAAGCAGTAGTGTGAAATAAAACTGTATTCCGGTTTGAAGGGCACTGTTTCTAGCGAAATTACTGGGCATATGAGACTTTAGAACCGATGTCTCAAGGTGACAAGCGCAGTGCAGTGCCACGCAGGATTATGCAATGCAGGGTTCTGGGTGGTGCTATGACTGTTATGACTCAGTCAAATAAAAAAGCTAACACTACTTCTGCATTACTAATGCCAGTATTTTCTTCCAGGCAACCCTTTGACAGCGGATAACATCAGGTGGGAACGTAAAGGCTACACCATACAGCGGGAGCAGGTGGCCTTCGACGCGCGGAACTTCACCAGCTACCTGACCATCCAAGAACCCACCAGGGCTGATGTGGGGAACTTCCAGTGTGTGGTGGATAATGGTGAGATAGGGGGAATATTTTGAATTTTTTTTTTATTAATATTTATTTACAAAAAAAAAACAGTCAAAAATAGCTAAATATTAATGATTTTTAAAGCTATTGTTGATTTTTTAACTATTTTGTTGTCTGGTTGTGTGTGTGTGTGTGTGTGTGTGTCTGTCTGTGGCATCGTAGCTCCCGAACGGACGAATCGATTTTGATTTTGTTTTTTTTGTTTGAAAGGTGAATTAGTCGAGAGTATTCTTAGTTATGTTTGATAATAATCGGTCCAAGATGGCCGCCGCCACAAAATGGCGGATTATTTTTATTCAAAAAGTGATCAGCACGGTACAATGCAATTATGATAATAATTTGTTAAATTCACTTGAATTTGTGCTTTGGTTCAGTGGAAATTATTTATTAAAATTAATTTAATAAAATTAATAATTCTTCAGGTATCGGAAAAGAAAGCAAAGAAAGCGTGATGCTGGTGGTGAAGTTCAAACCAGAGATGGACTCGGCCCCCAAATTAGCCAAGTCGGCCTCCAATGTGGGTCAAGTCGGCCGATTGATTTGCAAGTAAGTTATTACGCTATACACGCGCATCAGCCTATATCGGGCCACTACGGAGCATGGGTCTCGGATTAGGCCTTAATCCACCACGGTGGTTATCACACCTACCTCCAAAATAATTCTCGGGTAGGTACGTGGGTTTCCTCACGATGTTTTCCTTCACCGAGTGATAATCACGTACATATGTTTTTACAAGAAACACATTGGTACGTGCCTGCACTGGGATTTGAATTCACGACCTTCTGATTGGAAGGCGGACGTTCTCCCACTAGGCTACCACCGCTATATACGTGTAATACTGAGCTGTAATATTGTGCTACCCTTGTTTACCTATTGTAATTTTTCTGTACTGTGTTTATTTTTGTTTCTGGTGTACAATAAAGAGTTTTTCTATTCTATTCTATTCTAAATCTAAATTTAAATACATTTGTTTCTTTGCATCCTCCGGCTGCGGCCCGCCTAATGAAATACTGAAATTATCAGTTTGACGGTTTACTGACATATTTGAGCGATACGGTGCATTAGTGCTCAATATTTCAACATAAAAACGAAAAGAATGATTTACGGTTGGCGCGAAATACAGTCTCGTTTATATAAGTGACCCGGCGTAGCTCTAAAAACGAAAAAACTGTTTGAAATTTAAATATCCCGCCATAACAGAAAACAAAAACATTTTACTGTTTTGTTTTAATGTGTTTTTTTTTACTGTTGTTGTGGTGCTTATGTGTTTTTTGTTGTTTTAACAACAACTAAATTACATTGTACTACCCTTGTTTACCTATTGTAAATCTTCTGTACTGTGTTTATTTTTGTATCTGGTGTACAATAGAGAGTTTTTCTATTCTATTCTATTCTATTCTAAAGACAATATTAATTCTAGATGCAAATCAGCACCTGCACCGAACTTCACCTGGTCGAAGAACGGTGCCAAACTTCCTGTCAACACTTCTACGAAGTACTTCGCTGAGTACCACAAGCTGGACTCTGTCACCTACACCTCAGTCCTGCTGATAAACGACATCACTTCCTCGGACTATGGCACCTATGAGTGTGGGGCCAGGAACGACCTGGGGTTTTCCACCACGTCTGTCAAACTCGATATTACTAGTGCCCCTGGTAAGCTTTACCTTATTTACTTTAGATCTATGTCTTTTTCTGTTTTTTCTTCTTTTTTTTAGGGTTCCGTACCCAAAGGGTAAAATGGGACCCTATTACTAAGACTCCGCTGTATGTCTGTCTGTCTGTCACCAGGCAGTATGTTATGAACCGTATTAGACAGTTGAAATTGTCACAAATGATGTATTTTTGTTGCCGCACAACAACAAATACTAAAAAACAGATAAAATAAATATATAAGGGCAAAAACGAGCAAAAAAATCACTTTTTTGTATGAACAAAAGTGTTTTTTTGCTCGGTATTGATAAGGGTAACAGGTTAGACGCTTGAAATATTCACAGAATATTTAGTTTATAATTATGCTCACTTTAAATTTAAATGATTTAAAAAAATATTTAAGGGGGCTCTTATACAACAAAGTACGGAACCCTTGCGATCCGACTTGCACTTGGTCGGTTTTTTCTTATTTACTGAAGCAATATTTTTTTCTATTGGTCATAGCGTGAGCGTAATGCTATATAGCCTATAACCTTCCTCGATAAATGGACTATTCAACGCAAAAAGAGTTGTTCAACTCAAACAGGTAGTTCCTGAGATTAGCGCGTTCAACCAAACAAACAAACTCTTCAGCTTTATACAGGGCGTTACATAATACCCTAGGAAGAACCGGGGAGGGGTATTCGGGTATTTCCGGCGCACGTCTGTCCGACAGACATGGTTAGATATTCATACCTACCCACTTTGAGGTGTGGTGCGACAGTAGGTAAATAAACATTTAGGGTCGTCGCAATATTCTAAGACAAACATAATTATACTTTTGTATGGGAATTTTAAATACGATGTATTCAACCTAAGCACACGTAAAACAATTCACATGCTCGATCGAAACAAGCGTGCTGAGTACTTATAGGGTCATTCTGTAACACCCTGTATATTAGTATATAGATTAGGTTTGACGTCTGGGGCAAAATCAACGCAAAGAAACAGCTTAACTTAAAAATCATGGTAAATTTAGCAATATTTATAGTGGATTGTTAATTCCAGATCAAGTGATATCACTAGTTGTGACGAACGTTACACACAACACTGTGACCCTGGAGTGGATCCCAGGGTTCGATGGAGGCATGTTCTCCTGGTTCCGGATCCGATACAGGTCAGTACCAACACGAGCATACATTTACGGTTAAAAAAATTATGCATCCAAAAAAATTACATAAACAAAGACAAGTAAAAGTAATCCGGGCTTATAAGCTGTGGTAATTTGCTCTGAATCTTGGTATTTGCGGGACCATGGTCCTTACAGTTTTACAGAGAATCCTAGTTAAGGGTCATGATGTATTATAAATCTAAGTGTCCTCAAAATCCTGGCGAATTGCCATAATACTGAGCCAAATACGTCACATAATTAATCTTACAACTACTCTGGCCTTAAACGATCTAACTAAAGGACCGCGCACGCTTATCACCCTCCTTCTGCCAAAGTTACATGACCGACTGTTCATCTAACGGTGCACGTTGACCTTACCTTTTGGTCTGGTTGTTTCAATAATTATGTAAATTAAGTTTAGTGTATATTTTTGTTTAAGAGGCAATAAATCACATTTTCATTTAATATCATTTTCAATGAAGTCGTGATCTCCGACCATTTTAATCTGATTCTTCCCAATCATTAGTGTTTTGTTTTTTCATCGTCCCCCGCCTAAACTGACAAAATTTTTCGCTAGCAGAGCTCGACGTATGCCGGGTCCATAAAGTATAATATAAAACGTTCTTGACTCTTACCTACTTCGCCCTACTTACCCTTACTTATAATAATAATAATAATAAAAGCCTCTTTATTTCTTATTGAGATATAAAATATAAAATCATTATTGAGATATAAAAAAAAAGTTTAGATAGGAACCCCTGTTCGGGTAAAGGCCTCCTCCAGTGCGTACTTACCCTTACTTACTTATTATTCCAGAATCTGTTTCAATAATTAATCTACCCAATTATGAAGACCTTCAATATAAAATAACTAACAAAAAGTAAAAGCATGTGTGTGTGAGTAAAATAGAAATTACAAAATAACAACTAGCATAAAAACTGAATTAGCAAACAAAGTCTCTAAACTAAAGAGATATACGAATAATTAAAAAAAAAAAAAAAAAACTAACATGTAGCATTTTTTATTACAGAAAAACTTACGATGAGTCGTATAAATACGAAGATGTGATGCCTAAAAATGCGACCACCTTCACTATAGGAGGTCTAGAACGGAGTACTGACTACGTCTTCTCAATAATGGCTATCAACAAAATTGGACAGAGCAAGTACAGACCTGACGACACTAAAACAACAACTCTAAGTGAGTACATTTACCATACTTTAATATTAATTGGCAATATCGAAAATTAACACGACGATGTGTGTCGGTGAAAAATCGACCGAATGCACTTTGAATTACCGTTTATTTTAGCTCGTGTTGTAACGTGGCTGTTACGACAAGCGCTCCAAACATAGACACGTCGAAAAGGATATATTTTTTCCTAGTAACTTCTATATAATGAACAGCCCGTGAAGATGTATCATAGAACATTAATGGTGTTCTACATTATTATGACAGTTTGCATGTTCATATCAATCAAATAAATTATCTTACTGGATCATATTCGAATATTACTGAAGCGAATTAAATATTACCGAATTGAATCGAATATTACCGAATTTAATCAAATATTACCGAATTTAATAAAATATTACCGAATTTAAAAAAATATTACCGAGTTTAATCAAATATCATCAACATCATCTATCAAATAAAGGCATTCATAATTAATAATTATATTCAAAAAGTAATTGAACTGCCCAATTTCACGCTGCTCAGACTTACTCCCATCATCAGTACAGTCGAGTTCAGAAGAGTACAACTCCTACAATGTCCCCGGAGTGTTCATTATAACGGGGACTATAGTGGGCACTGCCCTTATCTTGCTCAATGTACTGCTGATCGGATTCTGTCTGCATCGAAGGACGAATAAAAGGATCCGAGGTTTGATGTAGTTTGTTTCTTAATGTCACCAATGTTGTGTATTTTCGTTTCTGTTGCGCATTTTTGAATTTTATGTTCAATTTTATTGTTTGTCTGTTCTGTATTTTTAGGCATAGTTTACACTAAAAGTGTTACAAGATATCGATTGTGAGCTACCTGATTAACACTTTGACTGCTGAGCCGTTTTGCTTGTCTAGCCACGGGTGCGGCTCTGCACGCGCCATAGTGTTTTCCCATACAACAAACACAACAGTTGTGTTTGCCGTACTCGAGGCCAGTTGTGAAAAACACGACAGTTGTTTTCAGCAGTGAACGTGTTAAGACGAAAGTTGAAGTATTTTTGATTCGTGGTGAAAGTTGTCTGGTAGAGATCGCTTTAAGCGATAAGACCGCCCATTGCTTCATTATTAAGATATCGCTCATTTCCGAAAATAGAGTGTTTTCTCCTCCATATAACGTTCGTAACGTGTAACGTTCTGGGTGGCGCTGTGACTGTTATGGGCAGGCTTAGCGCTTACCATCAAGTGAACGACTTGCTCGTCGAACAGTCAATTAAAAAAGGAGATAACACGCTTTTGTCGCAAATGATGAATGAGGGTGTTTTTCCCGGTTTTATACATCTTTGTGTCAATAGAGTTTATTTGTTTATCTGGCTTTCTATCATGTTGTATGGAAATTGGTAAAACGTATGCTCACTTATATTCGATAGCTGACAATACGTTTAGTATGAACGAGACTTGGTTTTGCTTTTGTAATTTTTCTAGAAAGACAGAAAATTATAATTCTATTTTTTTTTTTTCTGTACTGTACTCTGTTTTATTTAGACATGACAACGTCTAATAAATCGATGAACGCCGGCTGCATGCACGAAAAAGTTGACACATTGTCCTGTAACGCTCGTTGTACGCTTGCGCCGCATCTATCTCTCTTCTCTTCTTGACAAATTAATTATTCTTGCATTTTAAAAATCTGATTACTAGTATAATTTCAATTATATATTCTTTTATGATTAAAAAATGATTCAATTTTATTCATAAAAGTATGCAATCATTTCATCGATGTTTTGTTATGACGTCGTCACGTTAAACTATCGGTTTTAATTTTGTACAGTAAAGAGTTTTCTATTCTATCCTATTACCTTAGCCCCGTGTTACATTCTCTGCTTTTAAGTGTTTTTCGTTACTTGATTATAAATTTAGTGGGTTTGATAGATATTTTATTTATATTATTTATCGATATAAATAATATAAATAAAATATCTATCTATACTAAAAAATTCGTTTTCATCTGTCATTGTTAGACGATTCTAACAATGACAGATGAAAACGAATTTTTTAGTATGGCATTAAAGTGAAACGTTTGGAAAACACCTATACTGTACAGAGATTGTAAAACTAGGGTTTGCTAAAATAGAATTCAATGTGACTTTGAGAATAGAAGCGGAACTTTTTCAAATAAAATACAAAAATGTAAAAAACAGAATAATAAAAGTGGAATGTTATAGCAAACAGATCGTGAAAGCTTTTACAATAAAAATAAAAAATAATATTCCTACTAACTTATTTGCCTTTTTGTACTAGAACTTGAAGAAAACCATTAGAACATCTGAAGAACTCTGTAAATGAACAAAAGTAAATTTCTGGCACTTGCATTAAAAGCAACTAGAGCAGCCATGCTCAACCTACTTCAATCTTGGGGCGTATTCGTAGGAATATTCTTATGTAACGCGGGCACGGGCCACACATTGATTTTGGAATGTAGTGTAGTTCGGCTTATTCTCAATCTAGAGACATAAACTAAATTGAGTAATGATAAAATCTGCACTCAAGTACATCAATTTTCAAATAAACTTCAAAAGATTTTATAACATCAAGCTTAGATAACAACCACAAGTACCTACTTTATAAGCGCACTACTTGTCAATATATTAAGTAGATGCGTGTCTACTTACTCTAAAACGTATATTATCTTTTTTTATGTTACCAAGTAACGAGACGAGCAAGTCGTTCCACTAATGGTAAGCGCCTTCTCACGACAGCTGTGATACCCAATACTTTCCATTACAAAATCTTGTGCAGAACAGAATCTTGTGCACGGCACTCGTCACCCTGAAACATCTGTTCTAACCTTTCATATGCCCAGTAATTTCGCTAGAAACAGTGCCCATCAAACCGGAACACGGTAATGTTTGCGGATGAATATCTGGCAAAGGTGTGGTACTTCCACAAGTGACCAACTCCACATAAAAAACTTTTAAGGCCCGCACGAAAACTTTTGCGGGCCGCACATTGAGCATTCCTGGCCTAAATGAGCCAGTCCTAATGGCCATTCTACTAAGTGTATTGCATTACAGTCGGAGTCAAATTCGTTTTAAGGCTGTTCTTGCTTCAAATTCAATTGCTGGCTTTTAAAATGCAATTATACTTTAGAGTTGAGTCTGGGCGGTTTGTTGTGGATTTTTGAATTAATAAATTACGTACAAACGTCACAAAACAATATAAATAACAGTAAGCGACGACTAAAAATTTTAAAATAAGGTTCAAGTTAAATTAATGGGGATCAGACTAGCTCCGTGCTGTGACAGCTCTCGCGTTTTCTTATTTTATATAAGACATTTTCTTTATCTCAAATAAAATTTTAAAAAAGTTTCCCAAACTTTCCCAAAATTTACCAAAAGTGGCTCAGCCATTTATTTTTTTACATATTTTTTGTTATTAACTAAGCCTATGAAACCTATTCTCAAATTCATAGACAATATTTTCGCTACAGAGTGCCAGTATATTTTTATTTGCTAACCAGTTTTTTATTTGTTTCCCTCCCAAAGCTTCATCAGAAGTAGGCGAGCTGAACGTAGTGACCACAGAATACGTAGAATCCGCAGACGTATCAAAGTCCGTCATTGTGTATGTGTCAGTCACCGGTGCTGTACTGGTTTTGATAAATGCCGCTTTAGTAGCATGTTTTATTTTGAAACGCCGAGCTAGGAGGCTAAAAGGTGAGTTTTTTTTTGCATAGACTTTTTTATTTTTAAATATAAATACTATAGAAAATAATATTTAATTTGTTTAAAAATAGATTTTATGTGTACTTATGATCAGCTCAATTTTTCCATATATCATTCTCATATGAATCAGTCAGTCCTATTTCATCACATTCACTGATTCATAATTTCACTCTATCCACTCAATTCACTATGTACTTACCTACCACATCTATCTATCCAGTGAATATTCCTTCATCATCTCCGGGTGAATATTAATTCACTGCTTCACTCTACACCTTTCCACTCAATAATATTAATTCATAGCTTCCATGAAAATTCACCGCTTCACTCTTCACCTCTTCACTCACGCACTTTCTTACATTCATCTTTTCACGCAACAGAACAAGCGGGCCAGTCGTCTAAATCAGCCGCAATAGAGATGTACGCACCATCGTCGTATAACGACACGATGACAGGGGAAACTCTGAGTTCTGTATCGGAGAAGTCCGAAACATACTCGCAAGATGGAGACGGACAACCCCCGCCAATACCTGAGGTCCCCAGCATGCCAAACCGGCATATGATGAGTCAGGTATGCTATAATCATTCTCAGTTACGAAATTTCTTATACTTCACACACTAGTTACAATTTGGGAGTCTTGAGAATTTTCTAATCACGGTGTATAGGTTACTACTAGGTTTATTATTATTGAGCGCATAAATGAATACCATGAATTTCTTTAATAATTGTTTTTTTTAATTATATAACGAAATAAATAAAATGAAAACTAACTAAAACTAAAAACTTAAAAATCTAACAAAAGAGGGTGTCCATGAGGCATGGCGCCAAGAACACTGGCTGCATTTCCACGTTGAAAAGCAATAGCTATTCTCTGTGCGAGAAATTGCCCTCTTGTCCATGAATTGAAAATGAGTTTGATTTTCATTAAATGAATGAATATAATGAATACACTTCTCTCTGCTCTCTCGTTTTGCCACACCACCACCATTTCAGTTACACCTCCAGGATGACTGGTAGAAAATGCTACTTAGCATTAAGTACTCCTTGTACTGCATTAACGTGCTAAAGAATAAATAAATAAATAAATAAATACCTATTCAATCCTAATATCCACCACGCATGGACCCTACACAGCCTATTGCTCTGGAGTTCCAGGAACCAGTAGAGGCTGTCGGGGAGTTGGTGTACTGCTTCCCGCTGGGATCGTAGCATGTGGAAAGAGGTCTCTGCCTATCCCAACGGGAGAAACGCGTAACTGTATGTATGAATTAAGAACTCATCACCTATTTTTTCACAGACGGCAGACTATCTCATCGACGAGCAGGGAGTGATCCTCCCCCCTCCACTTGACTACCCTCCCCCCAACTACGCTGTCTACGAGGGGGACCACGCGCGCACGCTGCCCCACCCACACAGGCATAAAGATATCAACACGCATGGCACACTGGGAAGGAATTCTGGTGAGTGAAGAGTGTTCACAGTGTTAGGGGGTTTTTGGTTTTGGGAATTATGAAGATGCATCCCAATATAACAATCTAACTTTTACAAAAAGCTCGCTATATGATTTAATTTTGTATTTAACTATAATTTTCCTCTAGTATAGAAAATGATTTCCAAGATTTACTCGAATGATTAATTATTATTTTTTATTTGGAAAGCATTAACAGTATACCATAGCTAGGTTAGTAAATTGTGTACCAAACACAATTTAAAAACCTTCGCATATCGAAGCTATTTGCGTGTTTGCTGTTAAAAAAAAACAAAATCAAAATCGGTTCATCCGTTCGGGAGCTACGATGCCACAAAAAGACATACACACAGACACAGACACACACACAGACACGTCAAACTTATAACATCCCGTCGTTTTTGCGTCGGAGGTTCAAAATATAAACAGAAAAATAGTAATATAAAAAAAAACTTATACCATATGGGCTCAAAAGTCCTGGGCCTAACACATAGATGGCGCTAGTTGTATTGCAGTCACCTTTTTTTCAGTTAAAATACTAACATTCAAAAGACAGCTGTTAAAATTTTATGATATTCTATTCAGAGCGGCGCTGGAATACAATAGAATAGAATACGTTTATTGTTAAAAACTGTGTAGGTACAAAACAATATTGTGGTCTTAAAATTTAAAAAAGGTCCAACAGCCTGTCCATTTCGAACATACAATAATTATTTTAAACATGTGGTAACATTATACAATATTAATTTACAGTTAGGCCAAAGTAGCAATAAATTCTTTAAATTCTTAATAAATACAAACTATTATAACATATTAATTAATGATTGCGTTGCTCTTGAAGGAGATTACGTTGATGAATAAAGCTAATTTTGAACCAAAAAACTGTTTTTTCTTTGTTAGGGACTTTTCAGCCCATGTGTTATCATAATAAAACACACCATAGCTGGCCCTAACAACCATACAGTTTAAGAAGTCACATCGGTACCAATGCGTCGTTATCGCTTCTCTGAATACATTTAGGGATGAATTAAACATTATCCGGATCGGGAAATTCACTTAAATTGTTAACACGTTGACTGCTGAACCGGCTTTTACATTTAGGCACCGTTACGGACCGTGTGTTTTCCAGCAATCGCGTGCCGTCTGTGTGAGCCGCACGTAGTAGCGCCGCGTTACACACACGTCTGTGTTTCGCCGCACAGCCGGCACGTAAAACACAACAGGCGCGTTTTCCCGCACCCACGTAAAGTTATAAAAAACACAGACGTGTGTGTTTTCAGCAATTAACGTAGCTGATAAGTAAAGTGACATCTGTCATTCTACGTCTCTTGTGAAGTGGTAGTATGTGGCTCAATCTTAATTATGTCAACAGGCAAAAATAACTACGTGCCCGCGCCCAGCCCCATGCCGCCGCTTGACGGCTCGTATTACAACATGTCATCTGACAGATACCTCTCCTACCCACCGCTCATCGGAGAATATTTACAACAAGTAAGTTTATCTATACCCTACTTTCGAAAATTTTTATTTACTGTCCATCCAAAGGTTGTCTTGAAGAAATCGCTTTCAGCGATAAGACCGCCCATTGCACTACCCTTGTTTACCTATTGTAATAATTCTTCTGTACTGCGTTTATTTTTGTTTCTGGTGTACAATAAAGAGTTTTCTATTCTATTCTATTTTTTTTAGTTTTTGAGGTAGGTAGGTAATCCACCAATATATAATCCATCACGGCCAAAATCCATCACGGGTTCCCGGTCTGGATTGGTGGATCACATACCTTAGAAATAAAAAGAGATAAAAATTAAAAAAACAGGTTAACTTTAATTATATTTTTCTTTCGCCTCTTAGCAAGCTGGTCGCACCCCCACCCCTCCACAGCAGTACGGCGCGCAGCCCCTCCCGAAGCCGCACCTCATGAACGGGGGGGTGCCCGGGGGATCCCCCTCGCACATGGCCAGCCCCCCACACAACTATGGACTTGATAGTAAGTGACAAGTTATTAAAGTTTTTTTTTTTTTTTTTATTTATACTTTGAATCTCCAACAGAGATTACACTATACATGGTATTAGTATGTTCTAGGTATGGCTATTATACATTTATTTATTATATTATTATATATTCTTTTATTATTTTTGATGTGAAAGGGCCATATATTTTTTTTTCAGTTAGATTTAATAATCTTACTAAAACATCAGGTTCAGTTCGTGTTTTTATGAAATTACTAAAATTATCCTCTAAGACGTAGAATTAATACGTTCTGTTGCACATTTTGAAATAATTGTTCTTTATAGAATGTTTATAATATACTTCCTATACTACGGGCGTTTACAGATAAAAAAATACCTCTCTCTCTCTATCTCTCGCTCTCTCTAGCTCTCTATCCCTCTCTCTCTCTCGCAGACTATTATCCCAGTAGTGGACGTCATTAGCGGTGACGATAATTAAACTGTGGCTTCTCACACGATGCAGCGGGCGTCTTAGGGCGGCCTATTGTGATGAGACGTGTGTGACTTGCCTTTTGTAATAAGAACGTATTATCCACCAACACCTCCAATAGTTTCCCTAGACCGGCAGTCGGCGGGCGGTACCCTAAGACGACAGCGCCTCGAAAAAATGGCCGTCCCTCCCCCCGACGTCACCGTACTGCACCCCGGAAGCTGCACACAGGTAAAAATGCATCATCGCCATCATGGGGAGCCATCTATGTATTGAACTTTAGAGGTCAGTGGGAAGAAAATAAAAAACATATTTGAAAATAAAATTTAAATTCATCTTTTTTGTCACCTTCATTTCTTTTTTATTTGACTGAGTGACGAGACTAGCAAGTTCGCCTGGTGGTAAGCACTCGCCTGCGCATAACAGTTACAGCGCCACCCAGAACTTTGCGTTGCACTGCGCTCGTCACCCTGAGACATCGGCTCTAAAGTCTCATATGCCCAGTAATTTCGCTGGAAACAGTGCCCTTCAAACCGGAACACAGTTATATTTGCACACTATTGCTAGGCGGATGAATATCTGGCAAAGGTGTGGTTCCACAAACGGTTTCTTGCAGAATGGAAGAGACAGCACCAACATTAGAGCGGTCATCTTTAATCATGATATGTGATCGTGACGTCCTATAGTCTGTCCCAACAGAATTGGCACCAGTGACACTTTTCTAATATATATTTTTTGTTACAGCACTCACAAACGCCAAAGCAACCACAGTCAATCTTAAAGGACCCATCGAGGCACAAATACGGGAATCAGTACGGAAGTCCCGTCTCCTCCAGCACTCCTCAGAACAGTAACTCCAGTCAAATTCTCACAGTACAAAACCTGACCTCAGACGTCCCTCAGTACGGGACGATTAGAAAGGAAAATAAAAAACAAAACGTCACTATAGACGAATCCTTCAATAAGCGAAGCGAAACACACGTCGTCTAAGCGCACTGAACTGATAAATGACGCAGCAATGGCGTAAGTGTCGAATCAGTGACGTAAGTGTCAAATTAAACCGAGAACAAAGTGTCGTGTCGAATTGTGTAGTGACAGAGTGAAGTGTCAAAGTGACATTTGATAGCTAGCATTGTAAATATACGTGGACTAGTGAATTATAGATAGATTATTAAAATAATTGAATGTGATACAAGCGAGGACTTTACGAGTGAGTGTAGTGCGATTAGATAGAATTGACAATTATTAGCCCAGTTAAGTCATTGTTATATTGTTTTGGGCTATAGGCACAGTTGCTGTGCAGTAGAGAAACTTTGTTGTGATTAGATTCGGACTACTCGCGAACTGTATTTAAGTTATTCGGTACAGCGAGTAACTTACTGTTTGCAAAACTAAGTTTCACATAATGCAAATGTGTGAATTGGAAATTGCAGTGTAATTTTTACGCTTATTTACAATTATGGTTTGCATCCCACCTATTACAAACTACCTCAATGCTCCATAACGCTAATAGACATATTTGAGTTGAATTTAATTGTTATATTTAAAATAATTATATTTAAGTTCACATCTTTCTATTTTAGACTCGAATGTCTGTTACAACAAATCTTTGTTGTATAACTATTACGAATCAAAATGGCGTAACTGTCAAATCACAGCAAAATTTTGGCGTAAGTGTCAAACTGAAAGTTCGTGTCGAATTCGTAGTTTCCTACAAAGTTTCCCTACTGTTCCGATAGCGTGCCGTAAGTGTGGTTGTACTTGGATTACTGTTCGACTGACTTATCAAAATATTTAGGTGGTACGTCCAAACGACAGGACGATAGTCAGAACTGACTTTCGAATGTCCAATTTAATTAAGAGTTTTAGGTACTAATTAAATTTTATTATAAATTCTAATTATTATTTCAATTAAATTGTAAGATTATTGTTGAATTGTATCAATAAAATTTCAATATACATGGTGTTACGTAAATAGTGGATTCGTAAAATTAATAAAATTATTTTTTGGTAGTTTAAAATTTGTTTTTAATTTACGCCTGTCCACTATTTACTGAATATTCTGATATTCGATTTATATCGTTTGAAACGATTTTATTATGTGTAAATTAATATGATTCCCGCGAAGGATCTCTTTAATTAATTTTTAAATTGTATTACGAGTATAATTAAGTACACATTTTAATCAGTGTCTGGATGAAACTTGTGATCATGGAGGAAAAGGGAATAATTGAAATTATATTTAATTATTACAATAATAATTCTACTGAAAAACAATTGCTTTAAGAGCACAAGTGTTGCTTTTTTTTATTTACAATAATAATTTATTAACATTGTCATTATATGTCATTATTGTCACTGTCATTAACCATAATAATATAACTTTTTTACTATAATTATGTAATTTATTATCTCTATACAAATTATTTTGAAAATAAATAACTTGTAATTCTGATTTTATATATCGAATATATTATGGACTTTTTTATTTCTATCAATGTATTTCACGTTACAAAAAATAAATTTTGACTTATAGTCACAAATGTTAAAATTTCCATTGTAACCTTTTTCACCAGACACTCGAGGCTTCTTTTTAATAAAAATTAATTGGGAAAATTTTAAATTTACCCCGACGACTAATCGTCATAATTGTTTTTGGATTATTCAATTGTTATAAGGTATTTATAACGATATGCAACGTATTTGTTGTAATAAAACTATACAAGTTTATATATTATTTATAATTATTAACTATTATTAATTTATAAAGTTTTTCATAAATAAATTAGGCAATTAAACACTTGGCGTCGAGGCGTGTTTTGTTTCTTCAAAATAAATTCTTGTATATCGTAATAGTATTTTTAAGTGGATGACAGACGTACAAGTAAGTAAGCGTACTTATAAGAAATTATGTTGTCGAGCTTTTTCGCTCGTGTGTAGTGGGTGAAAGATCGTGTGCTGGACCAACACACGTGTGAAAATGCCACCGAGACTTATGCACGCGTGCTTACTCGTACGTATATCACCAGCTTTTATGTTAATGATAATAATATAATGATATATTTTTAAAGATTTATTACTTAAACTTGTAAGTTTTATTACAACGATATCCACGCTCAATCTACAAGATATCTCAAAAGTGTCAAATTGTATTTAGCAAACTTGTTAGTAAATACGTGTAATATTTGTAATTCATTTACGAAAACTTTTTTTACATAACTATATTTTTTTTTTTTGTTTTTTTTTTTGGTTTAAACGGACGTGTCGATGTCAAATCTACGTTATGGAAATCACAATCGAACGTCGTGGTAATAAAAAATAAGATAAAATAGGTCGTCAATTGGTCGTTTTGTACCGTTTATTATAAAGTTTTTTTTTTTTATATAATTGTATATTGATATTACACAGGGTCGTCCGAGGATAGTCCGAGATTTTTGAAGTCTAAAGATGAATTAATTAATAATTTTAGATTAAATGTAAAGGATTATTTTTTTTTTAGTTTTACTAAAGATGAATTAAGTAATTTCACCCTTATAAAAAAGAGAGCTCATATCTGAAAAACAATTTTTTTTTTTTAATAAATATTTGAATCACCCTTTATTATTTTGATGGCAAATTTATCGGACGACTATATTTAATAAGATTATTTCTCAACATTTTCATAAAACAATGTAAATAAAATAATAATACTCAAAATCGCGAACTGACAATAATTCTAAGTTAATTTTAATTTGTATTTCCCGCTTGTATTCGATGTAAATAAATTACTGTAATTTTTCTATAACTTTAGCTTTTCTACTCCAAAATTTAATCGGAATAAAACACAGATACCAAAGTTTTAATAATTTAATTTTTTTTTTTAAGTTATTAAGCTACTTATAATTTTTATTTTTCATATTGTGTTTTTTCGATATTGTAACAATTTTTCTCGTTAATATTGAAATATAAATAAATATTGACTGATTTTCAAATGTGTTGATTGTAAAAAAACGTTTGTTTTCTAAATTTAAAAATCCATCCATTGACAAAATACGATTTTATATATACAAAGAAATATATTGTTACATTTCGAATTAAATAAAAAACCTAATAATACATTTTTTTGTTTTATTTTATTCCTTTTTTTACCTTTTTTATATTATAATATCTAATTAATATAACATATCACTTCACGGAACAATTTTTTTTAACAACTGCCACAGTGCCAATGTCTTGGCTCGCATTATTCCATTTTGCTAAGTTAATACGTAATTTAAAAAATCATTGTAGCCGTGTTATACGTCCTTCTACATTGAATAAGTAAGTTAAGTAATTATTAAAAACCGTGCCTTATATACTTTAACGCCATTTTGAGAATATCACATTAAATATTTGCCAAAATAGGATAAAAAAAAAACATGAGGTTGAAATTGTCAAAAAATACCTCAAATTTTAATAAAAATAAATATGACGACGACCTCTACGAATGAACATTACAGAAAATTATGTCCTTCTAGGTAGATAATGGTACTTACTAATTTTGTTGGCATAAATTGAACGAACACTTTTGACAGCTAGAAATTTATTGCCATCCCTTTCGTTTTGTAAGGCGTAAGAGAGACAACAAACCTATTGACAGAACAATACTGAAATTTAGTCTCTTTGTGCTAACAGAATTGGCCCATGTACCAGTTTTCAGTATACTGGAAGCATTCTAAAATGACGAGCGCAGTGCAGCGCAAGCCTTTGCGATATAAAGTGACATAGCACTTACCATTAGCCCAATAATCTGCTCGTCTGAATCAGTAGCTCCAGTCGCCTTGCTGGTCTCGATACTCAGACATATTATTCTTCTTCTTCATAAAAAGAAGAAGAAGACATATTATTAAAAAAAATTGTTATAAAAATAACCGGTAAAAATGTCATCATGTCAAATTAAACTTTATAAGACGTAATTATTATTAAGTCATTTCTTCATACTTTTTTTAATTAAAATCCTTTTTTTTGCCATTTTTTGTGTTGAGAACTATTAGCCAACATTGACAAGACTGAATTATTTCTTTAAAAATAATAAACAATTTTGTGTATTTTTTTTTCGGGTAGTTGATAATTGCAAATTCATGCCGAGGAATTAATTAAAAAAATATCTACCTTAATTTTAATATTTAAAAAAACTTTACCATAAAAAAAAACAAATCTATTTCAATACATAACGATGATCAATCCCAATTGAGTCAACTACTCTATTTTACTAATAAATAGTGTTTTTCATGTATTATTCTTGGGCTTATTATGTAATAAATTGAAAGTTTGATCATTTATTTGTGTTTTTTGTAAAAACGTGAGCTTGTCATACGGGGAATTAACGACATTTCGATATTAGATAAAACTACGTGTTCATTATTAACTGAACAACATTTGCTCAAACACATTTAGAAAAAAAAATCTTTTTTTTATATTTTTTTTTTTTTGTATTTTTTAAGACAAAAGTTGTTCAGTTATCAATATTGAATACGTATTTTAATGCCGTGAGTTACCCTTAGAAGTAAGTGCTATTCGATGTTCAAAACATATAGTAAATACGATCATAAATAAATAATTAAAAAAATAAACGTTTAAATCCTTGATTTAAGTGTGGTCCTAATTATAATAATAACTTTTAATTAATTAAAATACAATTCATACTTTGTTTGTCATATTTTTATTAATTTAATAAGCTTTTTTTTTAATTTTTCTTTTATAAATTTTTTTGGTTTTCTGTAAAAATATAATTATAAAGAAATGGTCGAGCAATGGTTTTTTTTATAGAAATGCCATTTTTTTTTTCTGTTGTGTTGATCGCAGTTTTACTAACTTACATAATTTTATTTATTTTATCTCATCCACAAAACAGTCATTGTAAATTACATATTTAATAAATAAACATTAAGATTGTAAATGTTCTATAAATTCGAATGTGACTCCGATATTACGTAATGCTCAGGATGTAATCAGCATAAATACAAATAAAACGTATATGTTAAAAAATTATATGTTATTTTATTTAACTACTAGCTGCGCCCCGCGGTTTCACCCGAGTAGTTCCTGTTCCCGCGGGAACATGGGGATAAAATATAGCCTATGTTACTCGCTGTCAATGTGGCTTTCCATTAGTGAAATATTTTTTTAAATCGGTGCAGTGGTTTAGCCGAATCCTTACATATTTCGATACATACTTTCATCCCCTATATTTATTTTACGCCCTCAAGGGTAATTTTTTACAAACTTTGAATGCCAAATTTATTTATATCTAATCAAAAGCCTAAAAAATATATTTCAAGCTTGTAGCTTCAAAAATGACGAAACTTCCATACAAACTTTCACCCCCTATTTCAAACTCTTACAATGCTTTTTTCGCGACAAAAAGTACCCTATGTCCTTTTCTAGGCTCTAGACTATCTCTGTACCAAATTTAATTTCATTCGGTTCAGTAGTTTAGGCGTGAAAGAGCAACAGACAGACAGAGTTACTTTCGCATTTATAATATGAAGTAGGGATTATTAATTCTTTTAAAGCTGGCCACGCCGCCCTAACAACGAATACGGTTCCCTTGAACCAAAGTCAAATAAACTAAAGTAGAATAGAATAGAATAGAATATAATAGAAAACTCTTTATTGTATGTACTCAGAAAAATAAACGCAGCAGGTAAAGAAAAAACACTATAATAAGTAGTAACTGTAGCAAATAATTTATTGCAAGTAGGCAAAAATATCACAGTAAAAATAAGTCAACTTCAAGATGTGTTGCTATATAATCCAACTGCCGCTATGTACAGCTCAACTGTGAAATTCAGAATTCGTGTTTACCGCTTAATATTCAAACTCCTGAAATCTAAATCTGTAATATGCTAAATGGAGATCTACCGTCATACGCAGATGTGTGCAAATTGTGTGATTCAAGCGACGGGTGACAGCGGGTACCTTCATAATATTTCTTAGAACAAAAACAGGTACTAAACGAGGATTTATGCAAAAAAAAAGGAAATATTTTCTAAATTAATCGACGCCGCTCTGGTGACAAAAGGTCTGGCTCATTTCTCACCCATAGAATAGCGATTGCTATTCAACGTGGAAATGCAACCAGTGTTCTTAGCACCATGCTTCATTGAGTGACACCCTCTTTTGTTAGATTTAATTACTAAAAACTACTGAAACAATTTTCATTTAATTTATTAAGACCTTTTTTCTGTCCGTCACGGGGGTGACGAAGGGGGGTGTGTGGGACTCAAACTCACTAAACCCCCTCGGGAGCAGCCCTCCGCCGAGGTGGGGCAAGATGGGGCCGCGCTAACAGTCGTCCTCTTGCTCAAATTTATATAAAACCTAATCCAACTTTTACCAGTTTATTACCTAGGTTAACAGTTACAGTGCCACCCAGAACTATGCTTTGCATAATCCTGCGCAGCACTGCAGCACTGCACTCGTCACTCTGAGACATCGGCTCTAAAGTCTCATATGCCCAGTGATTTCGCTGGAAGCAGTGCCCTTCAAACCGGAACACAGCTCAAATTGTTATCGACCAGGATCCGTGACTAAGCATACGACGTATCAGAATAAACCACAATACTGAAAGTGGGATTCTAAAACCCGCTCTGCGCTCCTGCCTCGCCCCACACCCGCCGAGGCGGAGGTATTGATATGGTAATACCAAACATGAAGTCATATTTAATGGAGAGATTTAACTCACCTTAAACCTCGTTCTAGCGAAGAATAAACGAGTTTAGCCGAGATTAAGTAAAGCAGATCTCCGAGAAAATGATTGGGCAAATGGACAGCGTTTTTTCCACCCTACACTCTCGGTGTCGGTGTCGGTGTCGGTGTCGGTGTCGGTGTCGGTGTCGGTGTCGGTGTCGGTGTCGGTGTCGGTGTCGGTGTCGGTGTCGGTGTCGGTGTCGGTGTCGGTGTCGGTGTCGGTGTCGGTGTCGGTGTCGGTGTCGGTGTCGGTGTCGGTGTCGGTGTCGGTGTCGGTGTCGGTGTCGGCGTCGGCGTTGGCGTCGGCGTTGGCGTCGGCGTCAGAGTCGGCGTCAGAGTCGGTGTCAATGACGACGTCATCGACGGCGTCAGCGTCGGTATCAGTATCGATAAGTTGCGCAATGTCAAGGTCAGGCTCGGTGTCACTCATCAAGATTAGACATCAGGATCAGATTAAGACATCAGGTCAGTATCAGGATCAGGATCACTATCGGTACCAGGACCAGGGTCAGGATCAGTATCATGGTCTAGATCAGGATCACGGTCAGAGTCAGGATCAGGCCCAGGGTCAGTATATTTTATTTATTAATAATACAGTGTACCATAGCTAATGGTGTAACCATACAGTGTACCATAGTTACTAAATTATGTATGATTCTAAACACAATTTTAAAACCTTCGCAAATCGAGCCTTAGCCGAGCATTACAAAAAAATGAGCACTGTCAATTTAAAATTTCCCCTACATTTTATTTTTCCCGAAATATCTCAGCCAGTCAATGTTGCCATCGCTAACGCCTTAAAAGCCGAACGGTGTACTTGATAGGCGCTACGGATATCGGTGAACCGTAAAATGAATCAGCAACACCTGGCAATTTCAGTTTCTGTTGTCAGTATGGGTATTTTTTGGCCATTATTTAGTTTTGTTTTTTTTTTTCATTATAATTTTTTTATGAAAAATGTTCAAATATCTCAGAATATTAAAAAAAGAAATGAGTGTGCTTTAGACCACACAACTGAAATAAAACTTTTTTATGAGAGAAAGAGAAAGAATGTGTGCCTGCACCTCTCACTCTTGCCCCTACAGTAATATACGAAACGTAACTCGTGCTCCTTCTATCTACACTTCTAACTTATATCTCCCTCTCAACTTCATCGATCACGCTTTTCGTAACGCTCTCGTCACGCATTCACCAGCTTACACCCCAAATCAAGCGTCCGTAAAGAAGTTTTACTTCAAAATATAAGAGAGACGATGGGAACGACCCTTGAATCCACAGACCTTCGACAGATATCCATCCATCCATAATCCATCCAACCATCCATAATAATGATATGAATTTGAATCCTATAAAGTCCACTTAATATTATATTCTTTATTTTTTAAATTATGAAGTAAAATTTAAATCAGCAGTTATTTTTTTGTATAAGGCAGAGTAACTCTTACTGTTTATACACTGTACTGCTTCAGGTGTATTTTTTTAATAATTCTGTAAAAGATCAGTCAACACTGGACATAGTGGATATTACTGGTTATCCAGTATAGATTGAGCTGTGCGTTTTTTGACAAATTTCTTTCGTGTCTCATAATATATTGGAAAACCTGGTTGTATAATATTTAAATTTATTAAGAGTTTAGCGTTAAAGTGATCCGTCTTTTTACCCAATTGCGCCAGAAGGAGTGTTATGTTTTTTACATGATTGATTGACGGCATGAGTTAATCGTTTGAGAATTTCCAAAATGTACATACCATTTATTCTTAGCTTGGTACATTTATTGAAAAAATAACGATAATTGTACTGGGACACATATGAGAAGAAACACTTCAACTAAAAATTTTTAATTTATTTCAATAATATTTCCTATTGTTTTCGACTTTTTGTTTCATTTATCACCTGTCACTCGTCACCTGTCACCTGTCATCCGTCACCTGTCGCCTGTCACCCGTCACCCGTCACCTGTCATCCGTCATCTATCACCTGTCATCCGTCATCCGTCACCCGTCACGTTTGAACATAAAAAGGAAATCAATTTCCTTTTTTAAATTAAAATTAATTATCAATTTGCTTTTTAAACTCACTCGATGTACTATTGCATTTTTTTGTATTAAAATTTCAATAAATCTTCTTACAGCCGCCATTTTGTCTTTGACATTTCATAATAATTATGTGATTCGTCTCAAACCTTATTCCGAAAACACCTTACTTATGAAAATCCATCAAGCCATCTCAGCCATACATACATCCCAAAAACATAACCTTTATGGCTGTACGGTAAAAACAAAAATCAATCGCCAACGAAAAAAGCTGTCTCAAACCACAAAAAAATTCGGGTCCATTTTGTCGTTACGGAAGTCAAATACTAACAAAATAAATAGACAAACTAATAATAGAAACAACGGATTTTCGTAAACCATTATTGTTTAGAGCCAATGATATGAAATATAAGTCCGCGGTCCACGGGGTCCAATATACGTCGGCGACTCGTGACGTCACAGGAAGGGATCTTGATAAAATGTAGGTACGGTCAGCAGAAAGAACGATCAATTGTTCCTTACCGACTTCCAAAATGAGTGAATGTGACTCCTCGTATTGGAAGCGACTGTTTGTATATTTTTTTTGAGTGACGAGACTAGCACATAGCCTGATGGTAAGCGACACGCCTGCCCATAACAGATACATTGCCCTCAGAACTGCGCTCGTCACCCTGAGTCATCGGCTCTAAAGTCTCATATTATGCCCAGTAATTTAACTGGAAACACATAATCGCTCATTTTGTGTTGTTTGTTTCCTACTCTTTTTGGTTATAATTATTTATCTTACTTTACCTTACCTTACCTTACCTTATCTTATCTTACCTTACCCTATCTTACCTTGCCTTACCTTATGTATCAAGTATTAAAGAGACGCGTTTGCTGGTTTGACAAAAACATTTGGTCCAAGTATGACAACACAGGTATTTTCTCTGCGTTATTGAGAGCATGGTCCTCGTCCTGATTCCCTAAAAGGAGGAAAACACCAATCCGGACCGGGCCCCCGTGGTGAATCCTGGCCTAATCTTCCTCACCAAAGTGAGGGGAGACCCGTGCTCAGCAGTGGAGTGAATATTGGTAGATGATGATGACGACACGACACGTTCATGTCGGAAATTGCTCTCATGCCAACCGTACCAAAAGTACCACCCCATTTTCGCTGACGCTACTGAAAGCGTACAGATTCGGGGCGCGAGTACTAAGCGAAACAATATAGGGGCTCAGGGGTCAGCCCTTTTACAATGCCAATATTTGGTATAAACGAAAATATTTCGGGACCTTTATTACGGGCCTTATTAGATTTTGGAGGGCAGGTAACGAAATATGCTTATTTCACTTGATTTTTGATATCGCTGTTAAGGTACTGTTTGCTAAACGTTTCTGGTTACTTCTTGGTATTGGGCGGGATAGAAAGCATCTCAATTGTCGTCAACCATCATTTTAGACCGTGTTATGTACTGCTGGAGTTTCAAATTGCATTGACAAATGTCGTGACCCTTTTAAAAAGACGGCGTGTGCTTAAGACCTGGACTAGGAAAGGGAAATATCCTTTTTCTAACTCAAACCATAATTAGATAATAATCATTAGTTTCGTAGATCATAATATTTTGACTTATTTTTTTGTATTTCTATACTTATGTATAAGATATTATTTTTTTGACGTGTAAAAGTGCAATATTCTTTCTTATTATTAAAAAAAAAAAAGTGTTAACTACTTCGAGGAAAAAAATTTTTAGGAATTTTGGTGTGACACCGAAATTGAGAAGTTTTTGTATTTGTTTCTCAAACTTTTCTTCGTATGTCGATGTGTAAAGATAGGTAGACAGATATATAGACTCTTTATTGAAACGCCACAGAACAAAGAAAACTTAAAAAACTAGAACAAAACAAGTTTAACAATAATTGTTCACATGTAAGGTAAGTCTCACAATGGCGGTCTCGTCGCTCAGAGCGATCTCTTCCAGACAACCATGAAGATAGGTGGAAGATTACCCATTAAGTGTTAGTTAACGTATAAGAGTGTGGGCAGAATATACGAACCCTAAAAACGTGCCGTTCCGTGTTGTCTCCAAAACTCCTATGACGTTTCAGGAAAGGAAAAAAACCTGCGCCAGATATTTATTAGCCAAACAGCAGTAAGTTATTGTGACTACTACCAAAAAACAGTAAATTTACTGTTACTGTACTGCTCTATTGCTGTTGTGTGTGGTTTGAAGGGCACCAGTGAAATTACAGGGCACATAAAACTTAGGACCGAATCAGGGTAACGTGCAGTGCAGTGCCGCGCATGATTATGCAATGCAAAGTTCTGGGTGGCACTGTAACTGCTATGAGCAGGCGTAGCGCTTACCATCAGGCGAACGACTTGCTCGTCTCGTCACTCAATCTAATAAAATAAAAATTTACTCCATTCGTGTTTTTATTTTCGACAGCAAAAACTAAATGTCCAAAAACATGGCTTCAATTGAAAAATACCCCTTTACTACGCATCCATTCATATGGCGGCGCTTTCGCCCGGTTAAATTCATATAAAATTTAATTGTCTCATATAAAAACTCAATAAAAACCGAGGACCGATTACGGTCAAATTTTGTCGTGTCAAACCGGTATGAAAAGCGGTAACTTTACCTGGGGGGGTCACCGCGTACTTATTCTTATTCCATGCAGTTTATTTTAAGGCCTTAAACTGAACGGCCTAGATTGGCACCACACACTCATAAATGACTAAAGTGACGTGACGTCACTCAAAAATAGACTGCAGAGAATAAGAGAGAAAGACAATGAGAAGGATCGTACTACTATTTGGCGATTCATAACCGGTATAACATCTCCATGTAAAAGTATCCTTCAAATCTATCACTAATTTTAATCATAAGTGGCCGAGCGGTATCTTGTGCTCTTTGCGACCCAACAGCACCGAGTTCGATCCCCACACTAATTACTTATTCCAGTCATGTGCGGATTTCCACCAATCCGCGGTAATGCGGATCAAATCTTCGATCCTAGTTGTAATCAATTGATAACAGTTAACACACGTCACAGGACCTTGGACAGCCTGACGAACTCTAACATCAGACGTCAGCGCTACCTCATTTGACAAACAAACCACTTATGATACTAAAATAAATATCAGCATTCTCGTCACACATCGACAATTAGGTTATTCGGTCCTCGTTTAAAAACCCGATAAAACTGAGCGCTTCGCTTCGTACATTACGACTCCCTCGCCACAGAACATGATCCGGCAGTACGACTAAATTAACTCCTGAACCGTCCTGCATTGTAATGTTTCATTAGAACTAACAGGCAGGCAACGCCGCGGGCAACAATAAATCCCTTAGCATTATGTCTGGAAACGGAATATTTATGAATCACCAAAGAAGACAATATAGTATGTGGTACAGCATACAGAATGGACACTCTACCCCGCGCGATCCGCTTCCGCACACCTCTACCCACAATCCGGGGGGCAATCGGGGGGTCAGTCAATATTACACGCCCAAATTTAGTAGACAAACGAGTTAATAATTAGTCGCTGGCTATATATTCCTTTATTTATGACTAGCTGCGCCCCATGCTTTCACTCGCATAATTCCAGTTTTACCGCAATGATCTGCATTTCCCGGATTAAAAACCACTATGTTACTAAAGAATTAAAAGATAGACATATGCTGTCGCGCACTTTGTTTTAGAACTTTTGAAGGTGAACAATTTCGTCATACATAATTTTTGCGTAACTTTAACCGTTTACGCAGCGCACGCAACAAAAGCACTTAAAAGCAATATATTTTGCCCGTTTTTGCCACATTCTTCATTGATACTCCGCTCCTAGTGGTCGTAGCGTGATGTTATATAGCCTATAACCTTCCTCGATAAAAAAAAAACAATTCAATTCCAACCAGTAGTTCCTGAGATCCTAGCGTTCAAACAAACAAACAAACTCTTCAGCTTTATATATTAGTATAGGTTCCCCAACAGTGTAGGTATATTATGCATTTCCAATTTTGACACCATAGTCGCAAAAACAGATTCTTTATAAGCACACCTTTGACAGGCATAATTCAAAAAAAACAGTGGTAGAAAACAAAACAAAAAAAATTGAGAAAAAATACAAAATCCTTCTTTTTTTTTATTTGAATGTTGACGAGACGAGCAATTCGTAACCGCTATGCCTGTCCATAACAGTTATAGCGCCACCCAGAACTTTGCATTGCATTATCCTGCGCGGCACGGCGCTGCGCTCGACACCCTGAGACATCGGCTCTAAAGTCTCAATTTATTATGCTTAGTAATTTCGCTGGCAACAGTGCCCTTAAAACCGGAAAACAGAAATATTTGGACACAAAAAAATCGTGAAATTTAACACGGGGATGAGGCCATTTCACCTCAGTTCAAAACTTGGATAAAAACTCTAATAGAACCAGCTGAATAACAGAAAACTCAAGCAGTATCAGCCTTCAACTCTTAAGTTCAATGAATAAGGTATGACTTAAGACTTTGCATTGTAAATTGTTTAAGTATGCACTGTTTAGACTTTGCGTTAGCGTTGAATTATAGAAAGGACAAAGTTGAAGAAACGGATAATCCTTTGAAGAAAAAACCGACTTAAAATAGGACTAATGAATACCTTGGACCAATTGGCATGAAATAAAATACTTATGTTTTAATAATATTACATACACACTATACTTAATAAATAATAAAAAAATAATAATATACATATAATTATAGTATTCTATATTTTACCCAAACAGACAAAATAAATAAATATGATCTACTAAACTAATGATTAATTATGGTTTAAGTTTGAAAATGGACATTTCCCTTTCAAGTGGCGACTCGTGCCTGAATCTCGCACAGGAAAAAGAAAATTCAATGAACTATATCAGTGCTTTGGCTAAAAATACTTGAATTTAGTATTTTTTTTTAAATAAACACCAAACCCGGTTGCAAGCAAGACTGAAACTGGATATGGAATAGTAGGCAATGCAGTATCCCTTAAAAAACGGTTACAGATGGAAAAACAAAAAAAATACCTGAAAACGAAAAACAAACAAAAATCCTGGTGAAACCGCGGTACACTGCTAGTCTGCAATAACATTGCAAAGCAGATTCCGAGTTGAATTTAATACGGACACAACCAATACGAGGAATATTCAGATTTTATCTTATCGCTCCTTAAAGGGATGTCGTTTTGGCAATAGGAGATAAGTATCGATATGTCGATAGATGTCATAAGAACTTTGCCAAATGTTGTTTTTTTGTGAAGAAAAATTTTGACTGGCACTGCACCTGCTATGGGCAGGCGTGCCGCTTACCATCAGGCGAACGACTTGCTCGTCTCGTTACTTAGTAACAGAAAAAAAAATGTCGATAGATTTTACTTCAGATTATTTAAGATTTTTTATGAGGGTTCAAAATTACTACGGATAAAAAAATAATAATAATTTAATTACTGATGACGACGATGATGATGAGTTGATCAACCCGTATCGTAAATACAATGGGCGGTCTTATCGCCTAAACCAATCAGTGCCAGACAACCTTTTTTGACGTCTGACGTAATTTTGATTAAACATCTATTACAAAAATCAACGAAACATCGATAACCTGAAAGGAAAAAAGGCGTCGTAAACCTACATCCCTTGCTCTTTACAGAGGCCGGTTCAAACCGGTTCTGGAAACCGGATCAAGGTGGATCGAACCGGATAAGCAGTACAAAGGTCCCCAGTGAATAAGATAAGTTGTATGCGATATATGAAATAAAGATATTTCCATGCTTTTGTTGAAGATGAATGTCTCTTGCAGTGCATGTTTTATACTAGCGGCGCCTCGAGGTTTCATCCGCTTTAGCTGTTATCCCACAAGAACCGGTAATTTTTACGGGATAAAAAAATTCATTTTTTTCATTCCAGAGGGATAACTCGTCACCCTGAGATGTTGGCTCTAAAGTCTCATAATAATATGCCCAGTAATTTCGCTGGAAACTGTGCCTTTCAAACTGGAACACAGTAATGTTTGCACACTAGGTACTGCTTGGCGGATGAATATATGGCAGAAGTATGGCGGCCCCAGGCGGTCTCTTGCAAAAGCGGCCTCCCATTACAAAAAGTACTGACTGCGCAAGCAGTCTCGCGAGGCCGTGTCGAGCGAAGCGGTGCGTGAGTTAGCCTCGAGCGAGGCACGTCCTGAGTTACCGAGCATTTGGTCTGCACGGTAGGCCTCGCGAGGCTGCTCGCCCAGTCAGTAAGCGGCTAGTTGCGTAAGCCGCGATCCACGGATCTCTACCTTGACTCCGTCGTGCGACTCTCGGCCGATCGCTTCAGAAGCTCGTTTTTATATCATTTTCATTGTTTGGAAACTCATTAGGGTTTCACAATGGCCGCCATTAGGGTTGGCACCCGGCCAGGGGTGCTACCACGGTCGAAAATCTATTTCAAAATACTACGATTAATTTTTAAACATAATTTTATTAATTTCTATGATTTTTTTTATTTGACGGCGTGACGAAACGAGCAAGTCGTTCACCTGATGGTAAGCACTACGCCTGCCCATAACAGTTACAGTGCCACCCAGAATTTTGCCTTGCATAATCCAGCGCGGCACTGCAGTGCGCTCGTCACCCTGAGACATCGGCTCTAAAGTCTCATATGCCCAGACCCTTAATTAGAATTATCTATATCTAGGGAATTAAAGACTACAATGATGGAGGTTCCAAATACAACACCTGTGGTTTACATTTGCTCTGCACAGGAATCGAATCAGCAACCTCACGCTTGATAGTCAGTTCATTACTAACCTACATCATATAGAGGCCGTAGAATAGTCGGAGAGTCATCGTCATGGAAAGTCATTACTGTGTTCCGGTTTGAAGGGCACCTGTTTCCAGCGACATTACTGGGCATATGAGATTTTAGAGCAGATGTCTCAGGGTGACGAGCGCAGCGCAGTGCAGCGCAGGATTATGCTATGCAAAGTTGTGGGTGCCACTGTAGCTGTTATAGGCAGAGGTAGCGCTTACCATCAGGTGAACGACTTGCTCGTCTCGTCACTCAGTCAAATAAAAAACAGTAAGGAGTTTCATGGTCCTAGTACTATAGAAATCGACTACAGTAACCCCTTTGGGCGTTCAGTGGTTCCAATATAACCCCTGAATTGTGCACCGGAATTATAGCGATTGGAGATATTTGACTGCCGAGAGAGGCTTGGAGAGGACACCTTCAATAACATTCAATAAATTTTAACATACGTAATATTTTTGCTTAAATTGGAAAATATACCCCCCTTGTTTACCCCCCTGTTATGTAGCCGTCCGATGACCAGAATGATGACACCGCATTCCACACCACACCGTGCGACCGGCGGCGATACAGCGAAACGCAGACGCAGCAGAACTGTCCCATGTCTCTATATAATCCTCGTAATTTAAGGTGGACTTCGGACCGAACGTACACACTTTTAGCTTAGGATTTAGATTGTAGTTTTTTTATTATAATAAACCTAGTATAAGAACATTTGGGGTTTCTTTGAACCCTCCGGCTGCGGCCTCCATAACTTATTGTATTTTTTCTGTACTGTGCTTATTTTTGTTTCTGTTGTACAATAAAGAGTTCTCTATTCTATTCTATTCTATTCTACGCATAATATTTGTAATTCCTTGACCTAAAAGCATTAAAAAACTACAGACGAATTGATAACCTCAACTTTTTTGAAGTCGTTTAAAAATACCAACTTTAATAGGATTTAGTAACAAACTGCTTAACCAATTTATGTGAATTTTATATGGGAACAGAGACCTACATTTTTTAAACAAAAAATGTTGAACAGAAACGTGATTGAAGCTGATATGTCACTGATGAAAAAAATAGATAAAAAAATCCTTGATGCGGATTATATATCATGCTAAAATTTCAGCTCGATCGGTGCAGAACTTTTTGAGTTTTTGAAGCGTACACAAACCAACATAACATTTTTATATATATAGATTATATAATAGACATTACAAACATAGGTTTTAAGAAAAAATATCACTAACATGTTATAATTATGATATGTTTTCAATATGTATTACGTACTTTTAATATGAGATTGATGAGAAGCAGTGTGTGTGATTAAAATTATATACGAATTATATACCCCAAGTGGTATAAAAGACCGGAATTCCTCCAAAAAATGTTGGATAACTCTACCCCATAGACTTCGCTGTTCTATTGTTTGAAGTGGTCGTAATTAAAATTGGTGCGATATTAGTTCCCACCTGAAAGGAGAAGGGTGGGAGGGGGGGTGGGGGGTAATGACGTAGGGAAATAGCGGCTTCTTCGTTTGATCTTGTTACTATATACTCTGACATAATCTGGATATCCAATGATGCCTATCATAATCGTCCTCATCATCATCAACCCATATCAGCTGAGCATGGATCTCCCCTCACTATTGTGAGGAGGATTAGGCCTTAATCCACCACGGGGGCTTGTCCTATCCTAGTGTTATACAGTAAGTGTGGGTCTCCAAATCGTTAGGCAAAAAAAAAATTGCTACGGTGTTGCTGTTACACGCCTACGGCGTAGGCTGTGCCACTGTAGCATAGCATGTAGCATAGCTACACCGTAGCTAGTACTACGATGTAGCTCAAAGACTACTACGGCGTAGCTAATTCGTTAGCTATCAACGAAATTATAACTAAGTCAAAATATTTTACCGAATTTCATTGTTAAGTTTTTTTTTAATACATACTTTTTCATTTAGCTGCGCCTTGCGGTTTCTCCCGCGTTAAGTACTATCCCGCAAGAACTATTCATTTTTAGGATTAAAAAGTATTAAATATTATGTTAATTTAGGTAATAAACTATCTGAGTGCCAAATTTCATCCATCCGAACAAACTTTCACGTTTATAATATTATTAGAAAAGCAGGATACCAAACCTCAGTTGAATTGAGACAATTTCAAAAAATTATCATAATGATAAATTTCGGTTTCCAATCCAAAATTAATTGAAACAAAATTAGGACAATTTCGAATAATAATCATAATGATAAATATCGGTTTCCAATCCAAACTTAATTGAAAAAAAAAATAGGACAATTTCGAAAATTAATCATCATGATAAATTTCGGTTTCCAATCCAAAATTAATTGGAAAATTTATACAATGTGAAATTATAAAACAAAGTATAAACTAACCGCCTCTACAAGCTCCCCTCAACATTAGTATTCACCCCGTATCCGCGGTCCCAACTCAAATAAAATACACCTTGATACAATTTTAAACAACTCTTACTTGGCACTAGAGAGTAGGGATGGGACCGTCGACGCTGAGTATCGAATCGATACTAGTCTGGAATCAAGACTAATCTCGATAATCTGTAATCTGTCCATCTGTGATGTTTTTTAGCACTTTTAATACCCCCCCTCCCCCTTGGTGATACGTGGTGAGGTTTAAGACACCCCCCCCTCCCCCCCAATCACGAATCTTAAAATTTTAGAATATTATAATTTTTTAAGATATAGAATAGCCACATTTTAGAATAGAAATCGCGCGTTTGATAAAAAATAAATCTTACCCCCCCCCCCCCTGTGATATTTCGCGATTTTTGCAAACCCCCCCCCCCCCTCCCAAAACTTACGTGATTAATGGACGGTCTCATATCGCACGCTTTTCGGTGAGGAAACCCGCACATTACCCTAGAATTATTTCGGAGGTAGGCATGTAATCCACCAATTGGGATGGGTTAATATGCATGGTCTTCTTTTTATTTCTGACACCGTGTTAATTAGAAATAAATAATCCTTATGATGAAGCTGTTAGCGCGGCAGCTAAGCTGTATAGGCTGAGCGCGCCTCCAATGGCGGGGGAAGGATGGCTGGTAGAAGAGTAGTACAAAGGAACTTGGCGACTAACCTGGTCTCCATGCAACTGCAATCACCTCGGTTCGGGTCCGTCTCCAAGCTGCTTGTTCCTTCAGGATGTTATGACGATCGATGTAGTGGACTGTATTTTAGGCGGTTGGTGCGTGTCGGCAAGGAGCGTTTACGCGGCGGGTTTATAGCGGGTTTTGTTTATATTTGCGCGTCGAATTCACGTGGACCACCACAGAGGAGCAGCAGATCCAGTACTTTGGATTCGGCGAGAGCGGCAGCCGCGAAGGACGAGGGTCGATCGCAGACTACTTGCGGCGGCAAGCAGTTTTCTCGTGGATACCACGATATGAGCGACAGAGATAGTCGCCAAAAAATGATAGGAATAGGAAGGTAGGAAGGTATTATGAGTGCCAATGTAAGTGGCGCGAACATTTGCCCCCGGCCTAAAAACCATTGGTTTTTAAAAGAAAGCGGGAAATAAAAAAAAATAAAAATAAGAGTTAAACTCTTAAGCAGTCAACGGGTTAAATATAACATAGCGGTTGACCGGGGAGCAAGGGGTTAAATTATTGGGTAGGTAAGATACATAAACGGACGACGGGTCTCTGGTAGACGCCGGTCGCCGTTTTTACTGACGCTACTCGACAGATGCCATCGCCGCCGACATGAGTGGCCACGACGACGCCGAGAGGCCAGGATAGCGGGGGAATATTATCAGTGATAATAAGAACAATAGAACCTATTGTAATGGGATTCGAAGGTGTATTCCATTTTCCTCTAGATTGAAGTAAGTGAAGATATTCCAACTCCCACCGTTTGGAAAATGATTGTACCATTTGATCCAATAAAGCGTACCGTTTCAATAAGTGTCCAGGTTCATCGGGAACCGTGCAAGCGGGTAAATGCTTCAGCGGAGCGGTCATTAAGAAATGTGAAGCACTCAGCGCGGTCGGCTCAGACGGATCTTCGCTCAATAACGTTATAGGACGAGAATTGATAACGCATTCTATCTGTGTGAGTACGGTTAACATTTCCTCATAGGTGAGTAACTGTGAACCGATCGTCTTATGAAGATGACTTTTAAACGCTTTCACATATATTTCATAATTCCCCCCGAAGTGAGGACTTCGCGGTGGATTGAATTTCCAGTGTATGCGATTAGCTGATAACTCATCTGAGATAGACTTATTATATTCGTCGGAATTTAAAAGATCCGTTAACGCATTTTTCGCATTTTTAACGCATTCCGTTAACGCAGAGACGGGAAGGGAGTCAAGGAGCGCGGGTGAGTTAATAGCCCATTTGACGAGATCGAAGCCCCCGGCCTTGAGCAACTCGCGGAGATCGTCTCTGAGTTGTAAACAAGCAGACAGAGTAGGCATGGAGTAGCACACGTCGTCCATGTATGTGTTGTCGCTGATAAGAGATGCTGCGAGTGGGAAGCGGGCACCGTCGGCGGCGCACAGCTGTCGCAACACTCGCATCGCAAGGAACGGACTGCTACGTAGACCAAAACAAACGCGGTTGAATTGGTAGGTATCAAGCGGAAAAACGGGATCGAATCGATACAGGAGTTTTTGATATTTGCGGTGGTCCTTATTTATCAAAATTTGTAGGTACATCTGTTTAATATCGGATGTAAAAGCGATTGGGTAGTGGCGGAAATCCAAGAGGATTGTAAAAAGATCGTTTTGAAAATTATCCCCGGTATATAAAACTTGATTCAAGGAGAGGCCTGAGTCAGTTTCAGCACCGGCGTCCATCACCATACGCCATCGAGTTGTTGTTTTTTGTAGTCTCGCAATGGCGTGGTGTGGCACGTAATATCCAGTAAAAGGACTATCATTGTCGATCAGTGAAATGTAACCCTTCTGAATGTACTCTTTGATTATAGCATCGTACTCTAAGCGCAGAGCAGGTGTCGCGGCAAGCTTACGTTCGAGATACATGAAGCGTTTTTTAGCGATAGGGTAAGAATTACCCAGAGAGGTCGCGGGATCGCGGGAGAAAGGCAACGCTACAGAATAGCGTCCCGTAGGATCGCGGGAAACGTTATTTGTAAAAATGCGTTCACATTCTATAGCGTCTGGGCTCAAAGTCGGCGTGCATTGCACCTCTTCAAGCTGCCAGAAGCGTTGGACAAGATTATCTAAACGTGGTCCTTCCGTAAAGGTACAGAGGGAAATATGAGAGCGGCATCTATCTTCAACCAAGGGGTCAGTGATAGAAACAACGGTTCCAATATGAGCGGGCGTAACATGAGCGGGAGTAACATGAGCGGGAGTAACGGGAGCGGTCCCGATTACGATAAAACCAAAAATGGTTTCAAAAGCGGTTGGAGTACCAGGCGGACCAGCGGCGCGGCCTGATAGCAATATTTCAGAAAAGAGCGGCGCGCCTATAAGTATGTCGATCTCGGAAGGCGAAGCGAAACTGTCGTCTGCCAGAGGCAGGCAGTTCAGGTATGAAAGGCAGGATACGTCAATTTTCACTGCCGGTAAATTGTCTGTTATGCGGTCGATAACATAGGCGTCAATTGCAATAAAATTATCATTTAGGCGGGAAGATAAAGTAGCAGAAACTGCTCCCTTGATTGGGTTAGATGCGGAACCTATCCCTTTAACAACGGTGTTCGTCACCTTATTGCATTTTAAATTTAATTTAGCGCAACATTTTGAAGTTAAAAAGTTACTTTGGGAAGCCGAATCAATTAAGGCGCGTACTACATGGCGGCGACCATTTAAATCCGTAGCATAAACTTGTACGGTTCCCAGTAAACAAGTAGTGTCATTAGGCTGCGAAGCGGGGCGTATATTACACAGCGACACCTGTTGTTGTGATGACTGATAAGCAGTTGTAGGTAAGTTCGTCAGCTGAGCGCTAGCGGAGCCCGCGACGGGCGGCGGCGATGCCGAAGGCGGCATGTGATCCCCGGCGGCGGAGAAGTTGCCAGTTCGCGCGCGCGGAGGCGGCGCGTGCGCCTGTGACGGAGCGCTAGGGTACGGGCGATTGTCTTCACGGGAAGATGATACTTTGCGGCATAACATAGAATGATGTTTACATCCACAATAACGGCAATTAAATTTAGAATTGCAAGCAGTATTTATATGCGTAGTGCTTAGACAATTAGTGCAACCTTTGCTTTGTTTTACAAAAGTGTACCTGTCGTCGATAGAAAGCTTATCAAATGCAGGGCATCTATATAAGTTAGCGTGATCGGCTTGTTTGCAAAGCGGACAGTGAGTGACGCATGATGCTGCAAAAGACTGCGTAGACCTTGCAGTACCCGGCCTGTTATCACTGCGGCTAAGAGAATCGGTCGTAGTGCGTTCCAATATTTTGCTTTGTTCGCGGATGAATTTTAAAAGTTCATTGTATGTAGGCATAGATTTACCTCGCATGTGCATTTCAAACGACCGTGCAGTACTTGAATCTATTTTCTTCAAAGCGAGCGATAGTAAAATAAAATCAGACACGTTATCGAGCTTGAGAGACTTCAAACTTGACACAGCCGTGCAGAATTTATCTAGGAATAATTCTAAGTTTTTATTCGTCGCGGTGTTAAAAGATTTAAAATCAAGCATTTGATCAAGATAAGCGGAGGCTAGGTTACGTTTGTCGTTATACTTATCGACGAGCGTCTGCCATATGATCGGATAATTATCACCGTTAGGTACGATACCAGAACAAACTGCAAGGGCCCGGCCTGACAATTTATTAATTAAATATTGGACGCGTTCGTGATCAGTGAGATCGGGATTTTCGTGAATCGTGCGTTTGAATGACTCATAAAATATCCTCCAGGTCATCGGATCTCCATTGAAGACCATCAAATCGAGTTCAGGAATTCTGATGGATTTACGTTGCGGGGCAACATTGAAATCAGCGGTTTTTAAAGGCGGGTTAAGTTTATTATAAACAAACTGACAACGGCAAAACATATCTTCGAAGACGTTTATAGATTGGTAGTTTACCGTGTACGAAGCGTTGAGAGTCAACTCGGTGACATTTAATTTGTTCACAATTTCATTGAAATCGGAGCGTAAGCGGTCTAACGAGATCATTCCACATAGAAATAAATCTTTCTCAGTATCATCAGTGAAAGCCTTTAAAGATCGGTTAAAAATATCTTGTAAGCGAGAAAATATAATGTCACGTTTACCTATCAAGGTCAAACGTTCGACCTGTAACGTATCGAGCGCTTTTGCGTCCTCGTATACTTCACTATCTTTGTCTTTTGAACGAGTAGCCATAGCCATCTTAACAAAGTATAAAAAACTAGATAAAGTATGAAATTCCTAATTTACTGCAACTGCCTACAGCATTTACCTGCCGCGCGCGCGGCGTATTGAATACCCACGTGGAGACGCACGGGTGGTCGTTAGGAATACCTTCACTTTTTAATAAAAATTAAGAATTACGGAAAAATCGTTATTTTTACTATTTAGGAATGCGGAATACACGAAATAAGTATATAAGAGCGTAGTAGGATAGTACAGGGTACTATCTGAACTGTAATTGCGGGCGGGAACACGATAATTATAGGAAATTATCGTTGGTAAAAATACCAATATAAAATTGCGGGCGGTTATAAAGAGGACTATATGAGGCCTAAGAGGGGCCAGAGAATAGCGGGAGGACCAGAGAAGATCCGGCGGCGGAGGACCAACAATATGTTAGCGCGGCAGCTAAGCTGTATAGGCTGAGCGCGCCTCCAATGGCGGGGGAAGGATGGCTGGTAGAAGAGTAGTACAAAGGAACTTGGCGACTAACCTGGTCTCCATGCAACTGCAATCACCTCGGTTCGGGTCCGTCTCCAAGCTGCTTGTTCCTTCAGGATGTTATGACGATCGATGTAGTGGACTGTATTTTAGGCGGTTGGTGCGTGTCGGCAAGGAGCGTTTACGCGGCGGGTTTATAGCGGGTTTTGTTTATATTTGCGCGTCGAATTCACGTGGACCACCACAGAGGAGCAGCAGATCCAGTACTTTGGATTCGGCGAGAGCGGCAGCCGCGAAGGACGAGGGTCGATCGCAGACTACTTGCGGCGGCAAGCAGTTTTCTCGTGGATACCACGATATGAGCGACAGAGATAGTCGCCAAAAAATGATAGGAATAGGAAGGTAGGAAGGTATTATGAGTGCCAATGTAAGTGGCGCGAACAGAAGCCTTGCGATCGGTATGATAAAGCTACAGGGTGATTATTTTTCTCGTGTAACGGGTTCGATTCCCGGTTCAACCATGTAATTATTTAAACATCTATGAATGCAGTTTAAATTGTTTTTCAAATTCAAATAATGTCTTCTTTCAGTACAAAGTTCCATCTACAATATTCGAGGTACTTTCCCTACATGTGGCATATCCGTGGGACACCCTGTATATATCAAAGTTATCGATACTATCGATATATGATCTATAGTCCTTTCCCAACACTAGGTAGGGTTCGTCCCTCCACATTACCATATTGTGAGGCAAAAAGTATGCCGCATTTGGGACAGAATTTTGAGTGAGAAATTGGACAAACATACGTGTAAAAGACTCTATTATATGGGCCTGGAATGGCCCACAGCTGGGAATAGGAAACAACTTTTCGTTTTCACTCAAGTTCAAGTAAAGAATCTTCTGTATTTTCTTTTTTAATATTATTTGAGACTTTAGAACCGACGTCTCAGGCTGAAAACAGTGCTATTACAGATTAAAAAAAAAAAATATTGCCATCTTTTAAAATAAGCATACATAAATAAGTCTTAATTTATAATGCAATTAACAACAAACAATCAACCCAACAACACCAACAACAAACAAAAATAAATTACAACGAACAACGATGATGTTGGCATTGAAGAGGCCTTCAGAAGTCACTGAAGATGAAAAGGCCATCTCAAAGAGAGAGCAAAAGAGAATATATTACTCAGAAAACTTAAATTGAGAGAGACTCAATAACAGCCATTTTGGAGCAAAGAAGAGACAAAATGGATAAAACGACTCCTAACTGGCTCTGGTACGATTTCAAACGATAGTGCGCGAGCTGTGGGACCTTTTTATTACCTATACATCTGTTTTTATTAAAAAAAACCTCACTGTGTTCGTATAGATGGAGGTTCGTATAAGTAAAATCATGCATTTCTGTCAAATTTCAATGACAAATACACTAATATAGCGACCATTATTATTGTAACTTTATCATTGGAACTCCACAGTGTCACCCAAAACTTTCCATTACGAAATGTTGCACGGCACTGCACTGCGTTCGTCACCCTGAGACATAGGTTCTAAAGTCGCATATCCCCAGAAATTTCGCTGGAAACAGTGCCCTTCTTCATCACAGTGATGTTTGCACGCTACTGCTTGGCGGACTGGCGGACTCTTGCAGAAAAGGCCTGCTAATACCAAAAATATCTGTCATAAAAATACCTTTAATAATTTATATATTTATTATTTAGCACACAAATGGAGTACAAGTACTTAATGCTAGGTAGCATTTTCTACCAGTCATCCTGGAGGTGTAACTGAAATGGTGGTGGTCTGGCAAAACGTGAGAGCAGAGAAAAGTATATTTAAAAGATATTTAGTGAGAGTATTTTATTATAATACAACTAAATATATAACGTTATAATAGACTAATAAATACAATATAAAATAGATAAACATAGATAAGGATATATTATATCGAGTAGGTGAGGAAAAAAAATAATTTTATAAAGAAATTTATGTAGTGATTGTAATCGTAATAAAATTATACCCCAATCCATTGTCTCCCAGACTATGCAACCGCCTCTATAAATCGCGCCTCTTTCTGCCTCCCCTAATATATTCACAATCGGCCTCCAATAAATTTCGACCAAATTAACACCCTAAGCAATCTCCAATGAGATTTAATACCTTTATGATGTGTTCTGAACTTTTTCTTATATATAGTAATATTGTTAGCGCGGCAGCTAAGCTGTATAGGCTGAGCGCGCCTCCAATGGCGGGGGAAGGATGGCTGGTAGAAGAGTAGTACAAAGGAACTTGGCGACTAACCTGGTCTCCATGCAACTGCAATCACCTCGGTTCGGGTCCGTCTCCAAGCTGCTTGTTCCTTCAGGATGTTATGACGTTCGATGTAGTGGACTGTATTTTAGGCGGTTGGTGCGTGTCGGCAAGGAGCGTTTACGCGGCGGGTTTATAGCGGGTTTTGTTTATATTTGCGCGTCGAATTCACGTGGACCACCACAGAGGAGCAGCAGATCCAGAACTTTGGATTCGGCGAGAGCGGCAGCCGCGAAGGACGAGGGTCGATCGCAGACTACTTGCGGCGGCAAGCAGTTTTCTCGTGGATACCACGATATGAGCGACAGAGATAGTCGCCAAGAAATGATAGGAATAGGAAGGTAGGAAGGTATTATGAGTGCCAATGTAAGTGGCGCGAACATTTGCCCCCGGCCTAAAAACCATTGGTTTTTAAAAGAAAGCGGGAAATAAAAAAAATAAAAATAAGAGTTAAACTCTAAAGCGGTCAACGGGTTAAATATAACATAGCGGTTGACCGGGGAGCAAGGGGTTAAATTATTGGGTAGGTAAGATACATAAACGGACGACGGGTCTCTGGTAGACGCCGGTCGCCGTTTTACTGACGCTACTCGACAGATGCCATCGCCGCCGACATGAGTGGCCACGACGACGCCGAGAGGCCAGGATAGCGGGGGAATATTATCAGTGATAATAAGAACAATAGAACCTATTGTAATGGGATTCGAAGGTGTATTCCATTTTCCTCTAGATTGAAGTAAGTGAAGATATTCCAACTTCCACCGTTTGGAAAATGATTGTACCATTTGATCCAATAAAGCGTACCGTTTCAATAAGTGTCCAGGTTCATCGGGAACCGTGCAAGCGGGTAAATGCTTCAGCGGTGCGGTCATTAAGAAATGTGAAGCACTCAGCGCGGTCGGCTCAGACGGATCTTCGCTCAATAACGTTATAGGACGAGAATTGATAACGCATTCTATCTGTGTGAGTACGGTTAACATTTCCTCATAGGTGAGTAACTGTGAACCGATCGTCTTATGAAGATGACTTTTAAACGCTTTCACATATATTTCATAATTCCCCCCGAAGTGAGGACTTCGCGGTGGATTGAATTTCCAGTGTATGCGATTAGCTGATAACTCATCTGAGATAGACTTATTATATTCGTCGGAATTTAAAAGATCCGTTAACGCATTTTTCGCGCCTACGAAGTTCCGACCGTTGTCAGAATACATAAACAGAACAGTACCCCGACGCGCGAGAAACCTCTTGAAAGCGGACAGAAATGAGTTGGTACTCAGATCTGTGGTGAGTTCGACGTGCACTGCGCGAACCACCATACATACAAATATGCATAGGTAGGCCTTTATCGAGCGGACTCCGCGTTTTCTAAACGGAATTATAGATATAGGGCCGGCGTAGTCTACGGCGGTATGAATGAAAGGCTTGGCTTCATTCACACGGCAAGCGGGTAAATCTCCCATTAACGGGAACGTAGGTTTAGGTTTAGATTTAAAACAATAGTTACATTTGTGTATAACAGAACGAACTATATTGCGGCAGGAAAGGATCCAATATTTCTGTCTGAGTATAGACATAAGCGTAAGCGGGCCAGCGTGGCAGTGTCGACGGTGGTAATGTGTAATAATTAGTTCAACAATGCGGTCTTTGCGCGGCAACAGAATAGGATGCTGTTGGTCATAGGACAAGTCAGCATTTCGGAGCCGGCCTCCGACTCGTATGAGTCCGTTAGCGTCCAAAAATGGCACAAGCCGTTGAATTGCTCTTGAGCAGCTGTCATTTGACTTTAGGCATTTAAGTACGTCGTGAAAATAAAAATATTGTAATGATTTCAATATTTGCAATTCTGCGTAGTTAATATCGTCAGCGTTAAAGCAATTAGCACGATGTAATTTTTTAATGAAGCGGTAAATTAAAACGACTATGCGCAGGAGCATTAGCCAGGAAGATACGCGGGCGGGGAGATCTAGCAATGGGTTACAAATCTCATCGATTTTAGGAGTCAAGGGACTCACGGGCAAAGAAATGATTTTCTTTGTCTCAGATAACTCCGAGTCTACTTTAGACGGAGCTACTGAGGTAACTGGCCAATTACTTGGGTCTTGGCGCAGCCATGCGGGACCCGTGAACCACAGCGGGTGGTCCAGCAGTTGAGCGGGCGACAGTCCACGAGACAAGCAGTCACTAGGATTCTGAGAGCCAGAGACGTGCCGGAAACTGTCAGCGGGAATTGAGGCAACAATTTTTGTTATGCGCGTAGCGACGAAAGTTTTGAACCTATGCGGTGAAGCGATGATCCATTGTAGTGCTACCATGGAATCAGTAAAACAGTATATTTTATCAATGGAATGACGTTTTCCATACGTATCGATAACGCGGCGGGCTAGTTTTGACATAAGCAGGCAAGCACAGAGTTCTAGTCTGGCAATTGAAATAGTTTTTAGCGGAGCTACCTTTGATTTGGCGCAAACTAAGCGGGTGACTGGTGAAGAGTTCTCATCAGCCTGAGTTCTAATATAAATAACCGAACCGTAACCGTTCTGACTGGCATCTGCAAAGGCCACAATGGAAACCTTTGAGTTTTCTTTCACGTCTAGATGGCGTTGAAAGCGTAACTTTTGAATACAGGGTAGTTCTCGGGTATAGTTTTGCCAAACATTAGTTATATCTGACGGCGGTTGTTCATCCCAGTCGAGTTTCAATATGTGAAGTTTTTGCAAAATCAGTTTAGCGTATAAAATAACTGGGGCGATAAGACCGAGAACATCATACTGACGCGCAATTAACGATAACATATTGCGTTTCGTAGCTGGACGGTCTTCAATGTTCACTGTGAACATGAATGAGTCACAGCTGGGCGACCACTGCAAGCCTAAAACCTTTAAACTCGTGTCTGGCTCTTCAAAGTTTATGTTAGAGGTGTGACGATCAGAGACGGGAAGGGAGTCAAGGAGCGCGGGTGAGTTACTAGCCCATTTGACGAGATCGAAGCCCCCGGCCTTGAGCAACTCGCGGAGATCGTCTCTGAGTTGTAAACAAGCAGACAGAGTAGGCATGGAGTAGCACACGTCGTCCATGTATGTGTTGTCGCTGATAAGAGATGCTGCGAGTGGGAAGCGGGCACCGTCGGCGGCGCACAGCTGTCGCAACACTCGCATTGCAAGGAACGGACTGCTACGTAGACCAAAACAAACGCGGTTGAATTGGTAGGTATCAAGCGGAAAAACGGGATCGAATCGATACAGGAATTTTTGATATTTGCGGTGGTCCTTATTTATCAAAATTTGTAGGTACATCTGTTTAATATCGGATGTAAAAGCAATTGGGTAGAGGCGGAAATCCAAGAGGATTGTAAAAAGATCGTTTTGTAAATTATCCCCGGTATATAAAACTTGATTCAAGGAGAGGCCTGAGTCAGTTTCAGCACTGGCGTCCATCACCATACGCCATCGAGTTGTTGTTTTTTGTAGTCTCGCAATGGCGTGGTGTGGCACGTAATATCCAGTAAAAGGACTATCACTGTCGATCAGTGAAATGTAACCCTTCTGAATGTACTCTTTGATTATAGCATCGTACTCTAAGCGCAGAGCAGGTATCGCGGCGAGCTTACGTTCGAGATACATGAAGCGTTTTTTAGCGATAGGGTAAGAATTACCCAGAGCGGTCGCGGGATCGCGGGAGAAAGGTAACGCTACAGAATAGCGTCCCGTAGGATCGCGGGAAACGTTATTTGTAAAAATGCGTTCACATTCTATAGCGTCTGGGCTCAAAGTCGGCGTGCATTGCACCTCTTCAAGCTGCCAGAAGCGTTGGACAAGATTATCTAAACGTGGTCCTTCCGTAAAGGTACAGAGGGAAATATGAGAGCGGCATCTATCTTCAACCAAGGGGTCAGTGATAGAAACAACGGTTTCAATATGAGCGGGCGTAACATGAGCGGGAGTAACATGAGCGGGAGTAACATGAGCGGGAGTAACGGGAGCGGTCCCGATTACGATAAAACCAAAAATGGTTTCAAAAGCGGTTGGAGTACCAGGCGGACCAGCGGCGCGGCCTGATAGCAATATTTCAGAAAAGAGCGGCGCGCCTATAAGTATGTCGATCTCGGAAGGCGAAGCGAAACTGTCGTCTGCCAGAGGCAGGCAGTTCAGGTATGAAAGGCAGGATACGTCAATTTTCACTGCCGGTAAATTGTCTGTTATGCGGTCGATAACATAGGCGTCAATTGCAATAAAATTATCATTTAGGCGGGAAGATAAAGTAGCAGAAACTGCTCCCTTGATTGGGTTAGATGCGGAACCTATCCCTTTAACAACGGTGTTCGTCACCTTATTGCATTTTAAATTTAATTTAGCGCAACATTTTGAAGTTAAAAAGTTACTTTGGGAAGCCGAATCAATTAAGGCGCGTACTACATGGCGGCGACCATTTAAATCCGTAGCATAAACTTGTACGGTTCCCAGTAAACAAGTAGTGTCATTAGGCTGCGAAGCGGGGCGTATATTACACAGCGACACCTGTTGTTGTGATGACTGATAAGCAGTTGTAGGTAAGTTCGTCAGCTGAGCGCTAGCGGAGCCCGCGACGGGCGGCGGCGATGCCGAAGGCGGCATGTGATCCCCGGCGGCGGAGAAGATGCCAGTTCGCGCGCGCGGAGGCGGCGCGTGCGCCTGTGACGGAGCGCTAGGGTACGGGCGATTGTCTTCACGGGAAGATGATACTTTGCGGCATAACATAGAATGATGTTTACATCCACAATAACGGCAATTAAATTTAGAATTGCAAGCAGTATTTATATGCGTAGTGCTTAGACAATTAGTGCAACCTTTGCTTTGTTTTACAAAAGTGTACCTGTCGTCGATAGAAAGCTTATCAAATGCAGGGCATCTATATAAGTTAGCGTGATCGGCTTGTTTGCAAAGCGGACAGTGAGTGACGCATGATGCTGCAAAAGACTGCGTAGACCTTGCAGTACCCGGCCTGTTATCACTGCGGCTAAGAGAATCGGTCGTAGTGCGTTCCAATATTTTGCTTTGTTCGCGAATGAATTTTAAAAGTTCATTGTATGTAGGCATAGATTTACCTCGCATGTGCATTTCAAACGACCGTGCAGTACTTGAATCTATTTTCTTCAAAGCGAGCGATAGTAAAATAAAATCAGACATGTTATCGAGCTTGAGAGACTTCAAACTTGACACAGCCGTGCAGAATTTATCTAGGAATAATTCTAAGTTTTTATTCGTCGCGGTGTTAAAAGATTTAAAATCAAGCATTTGATCAAGATAAGCGGAGGCTAGGTTACGTTTGTCGTTATACTTATCGACGAGCGTCTGCCATATGATCGGATAATTATCAGCGTTAGGTACGATACCAGAACAAACTGCAAGGGCCCGGCCTGACAATTTATTAATTAAATATTGGACGCGTTCGTGATCAGTGAGATCGGGATTTTCGTGAATCGTGCGTTTGAATGACTCATAAAATATTCTCCAGGTCATCGGATCTCCATTGAAGACCATCAAATCGAGTTCAGGAATTCTGATGGATTTACGTTGCGGGGCAACATTGAAATCAGCGGTTTTTAAAGGCGGGTTAAGTTTATTATAAACAAACTGACAACGGCAAAACATATCTTCGAAGACGTTTATAGATTGGTAGTTTACCGTGTACGAAGCGTTGAGAGTCAACTCGGTGACATTTAATTTGTTCACAATTTCATTGAAATCGGAGCGTAAACGGTCTAACGAGATCATTCCACATAGAAATAAATCCTTCTCAGTATCATCAGTGAAAGCCTTTAAAGATCGGTTAAAAATATCTTGTAAGCGGGAAAATATAATGTCACGTTTACCTATCAAGGTCAAACGTTCGACCTGTAACGTATCGAGCGCTTTTGCGTCTTCGTATACTTCACTATCTTTGTCTTTTGAACGAGTAGCCATAGACATCTTAACAAAGTATAAAAAACTAGATAAAGTATGAAATTCCTAATTTACTGCAACTGCCTACAGCATTTACCTGCCGCGCGCGCGGCGTATTGAATACCCACGTGGAGACGCACGGGCGGTCGTTAGGAATACCTTCACTTTTTAATAAAAATTAAGAATTACGAAAAAATCGTTATTTTTACTATTTAGGAATGCGGAATACACGAAATAAGTATATAAGAGCGTAATAGGATAGTACAGGGTACTATCTGAACTGTAATTGCGGGCGGGAACACGATAATTATAGGAAATTATCGTTGGTAAAAATACCAATATAAAATTGCGGGCGGTTATAAAGAGGACTATATGAGGCCTAAGAGGGGCCAGAGAATAGCGGGAGGACCAGAGAAGATCCGGCGGCGGAGGACCAACAATATGTTAGCGCGGCAGCTAAGCTGTATAGGCTGAGCGCGCCTCCAATGGCGGGGGAAGGATGGCTGGTAGAAGAGTAGTACAAAGGAACTTGGCGACTAACCTGGTCTCCATGCAACTGCAATCACCTCGGTTCGGGTCCGTCTCCAAGCTGCTTGTTCCTTCAGGATGTTATGACGTTCGATGTAGTGGACTGTATTTTAGGCGGTTGGTGCGTGTCGGCAAGGAGCGTTTACGCGGCGGGTTTATAGCGGGTGTTGTTTATATTTGCGCGTCGAATTCACGTGGACCACCGCAGAGGAGCAGCAGATCCAGTACTTTGGATTCGGCGAGAGCGGCAGCCGCGAAGGACGAGGGTCGATCGCAGACTACTTGCGGCGGCAAGCAGTTTTCTCGTGGATACCACGATATGAGCGACAGAGATAGTCGCCAAGAAATGATAGGAATAGGAAGGTAGGAAGGTATTATGAGTGCCAATGTAAGTGGCGCGAACATTTGCCCCCGGCCTAAAAACCATTGGTTTTTAAAAGAAAGCGGGAAATAAAAAAAATAAAAATAAGAGTTAAACTCTTAAGCAGTCAACGGGTTAAATATAACATAGCGGTTGACCGGGGAGCAAGGGGTTAAATTATTGGGTAGGTAAGATACATAAACGGACGACGGGTCTCTGGTAGACGCCGGTCGCCGTTTTTACTGACGCTACTCGACAGATGCCATCGCCGCCGACATGAGTGGCCACGACGACGCCGAGAGGCCAGGATAGCGGGGGAATATTATCAGTGATAATAAGAACAATAGAACCTATTGTAATGGGATTCGAAGGTGTATTCCATTTTCCTCTAGATTGAAGTAAGTGAAGATATTCCAACTTCCACCGTTTGGAAAATGATTGTACCATTTGATCCAATAAAGCGTACCGTTTCAATAAGTGTCCAGGTTCATCGGGAATCGTGCAAGCGGGTAAATGCTCAATCAACAAACAAATCAACAAAATGCTCAACGGATCTTCGCTCAATAACGTTATAGGACGAGAATTGATAACGCATTCTATCTGTGTGAGTACGGTTAACATTTTTTCATAGGTGAGTAACTGTGAACCGATCGTTTTATGAAGATGACTTTTAAACGCTTTCACATATATTTCATAATTCCCCCCGAAGTGAGGACTTCGCGGTGGATTGAATTTCCAGTGTATGCGATTAGCTGATAACTCATCTGAGATAGACTTATTATATTCGTCGGAATTTAAAAGATCCGTTAACGCATTTTTCGCATTTTTAACGCATTCCGTTAACGCAGAGATGGGAAGGGAGTCAAGGAGCGCGGGTGAGTTACTAGCCCATTTGACGAGATCGAAGCCCCCGGCCTTGAGCAACTCGCGGAGATCGTCTCTGAGTTGTAAACAAGCAGACAGAGTAGGCATGGAGTAGCACACGTCGTCCATGTATGTGTTGTCGCTGATAAGAGATGCTGCGAGTGGGAAGCGGGCACCGTCGGCGGCGCACAGCTGTCGCAACACTCGCATCGCAAGGAACGGACTGCTACGTAGACCAAAACAAACGCGGTTGAATTGGTAGGTATCAAGCGGAAAAACGGGATCGAATCGATACAGGATTTTTTGATATTTGCGGTGGTCCTTATTTATCAAAATTTGTAGGTACATCTGTTTAATATCGGATGTAAAAGCGATTGGATAGTGGCGGAAATCCAAGAGGATTGTAAAAAGATCGTTTTGTAAATTATCCCCGGTATATAAAACTTGATTCAAGGAGAGGCCTGAGTCAGTTTCAGCACCGGCGTCCATCACCATACGCCATCGAGTTGTTGTTTTTTGTAGTCTCGCAATGGCGTGGTGTGGCACGTAATATCCAGTAAAAGGACTATCATTGTCGATCAGTGAAATGTAACCCTTCTGAATGTACTCTTTGATTATAGCAACGTACTCTAAGCGCAGAGCAGGTATCGCGGCGAGCTTACGTTCGAGATACATGAAGCGTTTTTTAGCGATAGGGTAAGAATTACCCAGAGAGGTCGCGGGATCGCGGGAGAAAGGTAACGCTACAGAATAGCGTCCCGTAGGATCGCGGGAAACGTTATTTGTAAAAATGCGTTCACATTCTATAGCGTCTGGGCTCAAGGTCGGCGTGCATTGCACCTCTTCAAGCTGCCAGAAGCGTTGGACAAGATTATCTAAACGTGGTCCTTCCGTAAAGGTACAGAGGGAAATATGAGAGCGGCATCTATCTTCAACCAAGGGGTCAGTGATAGAAACAACGGTTTCAATATGAGCGGGCGTAACATGAGCGGGAGTAACGGGAGCGGTCCCGATTACGATAAAACCAAAAATGGTTTCAAAAGCGGTTGGAGTACCAGGCGGACCAGCGGCGCGGCCTGATAGCAATATTTCAGAAAAGAGCGGCGCGCCTATAAGTATGTCGATCTCGGAAGGCGAAGCGAAACTGTCGTCTGCCAGAGGCAGGCAGTTCAGGTATGAAAGGCAGGATACGTCAATTTTCACTGCCGGTAAATTGTCTGTTATGCGGTCGATAACATAGGCGTCAATTGCAATAAAATTATCATTTAGGCGGGAAGACAAAGTAGCAGAAACTGCTCCCTTGATTGGGTTAGATGCGGAACCTATCCCTTTAACAACGGTGTTCGTCACCTTATTGCATTTTAAATTTAATTTAGCGCAACATTTTGAAGTTAAAAAGTTACTTTGGGAAGCCGAATCAATTAAGGCGCGTACTACATGGCGGCGACCATTTAAATCCGTAGCATAAACTTGTACGGTTCCCAGTAAACAAGTAGTGTCATTAGGCTGCGAAGCGGGGCGTATATTACACAGCGACACCTGTTGTTGTGATGACTGATAAGCAGTTGTAGGTAAGTTCGTCAGCTGAGCGCTAGCGGAGCCCGCGACGGGCGGCGGCGATGCCGAAGGCGGCATGTGATCCCCGGCGGCGGAGAAGTTGCCAGTTCGCGCGCGCGGAGGCGGCGCGTGCGCCTGTGACGGAGCGCTAGGGTACGGGCGATTGTCTTCACGGGAAGATGATACTTTGCGGCATAACATAGAATGATGTTTACATCCACAATAACGGCAATTAAATTTAGAATTGCAAGCAGTATTTATATGCGTAGTGCTTAGACAATTAGTGCAACCTTTGCTTTGTTTTACAAAATTGTACCTGTCGTCGATAGAAAGCTTATCAAATGCAGGGCATCTATATAAGTTAGCGTGATCGGCTTGTTTGCAAAGCGGACAGTGAGTGACGCATGATGCTGCAAAAGACTGCGTAGACCTTGCAGTACCCGGCCTGTTATCACTGCGGCTAAGAGAATCGGTCGTAGTGCGTTCCAATATTTTGCTTTGTTCGCGGATGAATTTTAAAAGTTCATTGTATGTAGGCATAGATTTACCTCGCATGTGCATTTCAAACGACCGTGCAGTACTTGAATCTATTTTCTTCAAAGCGAGCGATAGTAAAATAAAATCAGACATGTTATCGAGCTTGAGAGACTTCAAACTTGACACAGCCGTGCAGAATTTATCTAGGAATAATTCTAAGTTTTTATTCGTCGCGGTGTTAAAAGATTTAAAATCAAGCATTTGATCAAGATAAGCGGAGGCTAGGTTACGTTTGTCGTTATACTTATCGACGAGCGTCTGCCATATGATCGGATAATTATCACCGTTAGGTACGATACCAAAACAAACTGCAAGGGCCCGGCCTGACAATTTATTAATTAAATATTGGACGCGTTCGTGATCAGTGAGATCGGGATTTTCGTGAATCGTGCGTTTGAATGACTCATAAAATATCCTCCAGGTCATCGGATCTCCATTGAAGACCATCAAATCGAGTTCAGGAATTCTGATGGATTTACGTTGCGGGGCAACATTGAAATCAGCGGTTTTTAAAGGCGGGTTAAGTTTATTATAAACAAACTGACAACGGCAAAACATATCTTCGAAGACGTTTATAGATTGGTAGTTAACCGTGTACGAAGCGTTGAGACTCAACTCGGTGACATTTAATTTGTTCACAATTTCATTGAAATCGGAGCGTAAACGGTCTAACGAGATCATTCCACATAGAAATAAATCCTTCTCAGTATCATCAGTGAAAGCCTTTAAAGATCGGTTAAAAATATCTTGTAAGCGAGAAAATATAATGTCACGTTTACCTATCAAGGTCAAACGTTCGATCTGTAACGTATCGAGCGCTTTTGCGTCCTCGTATACTTCACTATCTTTGTCTTTTGAACGAGTAGCCATAGACATCTTAACAAAGTATAAAAAACTAGATAAAGTATGAAATTCCTAATTTACTGCAACTGCCTACAGCATTTACCTGCCGCGCGCGCGGCGTATTGAATACCCACGTGGAGACGCACGGGCGGTCGTTAGGAATACCTTCACTTTTTAATAAAATTAAGAATTACGGAAAAATCGTTATTTTTACTATTTAGGAATGCGGAATACACGAAATAAGTATATAAGAGCGTAGTAGGATAGTACAGGGTACTATCTGAACTGTAATTGCGGGCGGGAACACGATAATTATAGGAAATTATCGTTGGTAAAAATACCAATATAAAATTGCGGGCGGTTATAAAGAGGACTATATGAGGCCTAAGAGGGGCCAGAGAATAGCGGGAGGACCAGAGAAGATCCGGCGGCGGAGGACCAACAATATGTTAGCGCGGCAGCTAAGCTGTATAGGCTGAGCGCGCCTCCAATGGCGGGGGAAGGATGGCTGGTAGAAGAGTAGTACAAAGGAACTTGGCGACTAACCTGGTCTCCATGCAACTGCAATCACCTCGGTTCGGGTCCGTCTCCAAGCTGCTTGTTCCTTCAGGATGTTATGACGTTCGATGTAGTGGACTGTATTTTAGGCGGTTGGTGCGTGTCGGCAAGGAGCGTTTACGCGGCGGGTTTATAGCGGGTTTTGTTTATATTTGCGCGTCGAATTCACGTGGACCACCACAGAGGAGCAGCAGATCCAGAACTTTGGATTCGGCGAGAGCGGCAGCCGCGAAGGACGAGGGTCGATCGCAGACTACTTGCGGCGGCAAGCAGTTTTCTCGTGGATACCACGATATGAGCGACAGAGATAGTCGCCAAGAAATGATAGGAATAGGAAGGTAGGAAGGTATTATGAGTGCCAATGTAAGTGGCGCGAACAAATATTATAAAAATTATACACATGAGCATTATTCCACAGGAACCATTAGTTTAGCGTAATAAAGTACCCTATGTGTTAATCTAAGTAATAAGCTATCTGTATTCTAAATTTCATCTAATTCCGTTCAGCCGTTTTTGCGAGATTAGGTAAAAAATATTCAAACATACAAACAATTATAATCTTGACGTGTGATGAAACAAACAATATTACCTTCGGGTGTAAGACAGAAACTATTCCGAAAACCTGGAACCTCACCACGAGCAGTTAAATCTATCTAGTTTAAGGCCTTAAACTGAGCTGCCCTGCTAACTGTCACCACCAATATCGCTCAGCGTTCATAAGTCGACCAGAGACATTTATCCAAAGAGATCGTAACAATTTGTTTGCATTTATGGGAGTTTATATAGCTCCATCTCATTCTCTTTCTCTCTCATTCTCTTCAATCCATTTTGGAGTGACGCCACGTCACGTTTGTCATTTATGAATGTGTGGTGCCAATCTGGGCCATTCGATTTGAGGCCTTAAAATGAACTGCATGTAATAAGAATGAGTACGTGGTTACCCCCCAGGTTCGAATAAAACAAGGCAACTGAATTTTTCCACAAAGAATATAAATACAGAGCAATTTTCACGAGAATTGGTTAAACCATGATCAATAAACAATTCTCACGCGCAACAATCCATCAACGAGAGAACCAATTTTCAATGACAAATCGAGATATTATAAAATACAAAAAAAAAAGAAAGTCATGTTATTCAATGTTCAATAAAGAATTATTTGTATTGTTGTATTGGTTGGTTGTAAGCGGTGGTAGCCTAGTGGGAGAACGTCCGAATTCCAATCAGAAGGTCGTGAGTACAAATCCCAGTGCGGGCACGTACCAATGTGTTTCTGTAAAACATATGTACGTAATTATCACTCGCTTTTCGGTGAAGGAAAACATCGTGAGGAAACCCACATACCTACCCGAGAATTATTTCGGAGGTAGGTATATTATCCACGAATCCGGACCGGGCCCCCGTGGTGGCTTCCGAAATTGAGGGGGACCTGAGCTCAGCAGTGGGACATTATGGGTTGATTATGATGATGATGTTTGTTGCACATTTTAATGGCAAATACAGGTAGACGGTTATGGGGTCGTTTCTCTGATGGTAAGCGTCATGCATGACCATTATCTAGAGCAGTGGCTCTTAAGTCTGCAACGAATACAATGAACTAGCCAACAAATTACCTGATCTCGATGTTTTCCATGACTCTCTACCTAGCTTCAAGCGCAAAGTTCTAACCCACTTCAGTCCATACTTACAAAGACCTCCAGAAGACAAAATATGTTTAATTTAAGTTTTTCTTTTATTATATTTTATTTGTAATTAACAAAATTTTAAATTATCTTTTGTTCATTCATTTTCTTATTCTTTTTATTATTGTTTAAACTACGTGCTACTAATATTGAAATTTGTTTTTTGCTCATCGAGCACCCACGGCGAGTGTTATGTACGCCGTACTTATCGTACACATAAGAATTGTACCTTGTCCATACTCATCTAATTAAGTATTAACGTGTACTATGTGGCTGTACTATATTAATAAATAAATAAATAAATAAAAAGGTAGATGTGTAGTGGTAGGCCTCTTCTGCAAGAGACCGCCTGGGGAAGAACCTTTGCCAGATATTCATCCGCCAAGCAGTAGTGTGCAAACATTACTGTGTTCCGGTTTGAAGGGCACTGTTTCCAGCGAAATTACTGCGCATATGAAACTTTAGAGCCGATGTCGCTGAGTGATGAGCGCAATGCAGTGCCGCGCAAGATAATGCAATGCAAAGTTCTGGGTGGCACTGTAACTTTTATGGACAGGCGTAGCGCTTACCATCAGTCTCGTCACTCAGTCAATTAAAAAAACACGAAATATGTGTTGGGACACATAGTAGAAATAAAAATTAAAAATTAAAAAAAAAATATCATAAAAGATATTTTATAAAATATACGAAACGTAACTCTCTCTCTCTCTTTCTTCACTAACTTATATCTCCCTCTCAACTTCCGTTCGCCTCGGCCGATCACATTTTTCGTAACGCATTCACCAGCTTACTCCCCAAGTCAAGGGTGCGTAAAGAAGTTTTACTTCAAAAAACCCACTGTCCTCGCAGTTCCTGATTCCATAGACACAGGGAGTCCAGGGTCAGGAACTTTCTATGTGGTCGCGACGCGTTGATCTTTTGGGCCTTACTTCTTTCAGGATCACGAGAAAAAGCCCAAAAAACCGGCAGCGTCTTCAAGACCGACAAAAAACGCGTCAAGGAATGGAATAATATCCCTCAAAAGCAGTCAAGACAAGGCCGAGACGAAAGAAACACGATCCGTCATGTCGCCCCCAGACGCGGAGACAAAAGCTTTGAAGACTACAACGGCTTCTATTAACTAGGTACATAAATAACTCGAGGCTTATGCTCTCCGTGATGCGAGTAAGGGTACTTTCATTTTTCCATACATAATTTAAGAAAATATAAAGAAGGTAATGAAAAAAAAATTTAAAAAAAAATTGGTAATACAAACAAAAAATCATAATTGCACCTAGATATTTAAAAAAATATACGAAAATATATAAAATATACTCACTTTCCAACTTCACCAACTTATATCTCGCTCGAACTTCCGTTCGACTCGCCCGATCACATTTTTCGTAACGCATTCACCAGTTTACTCCCCAAGTCAAGCGTGCCTAAAGAAGTTTTAATTCAAAAACTATTAAAAATCAATTCCAATAAATTCCATCTTATTCCGTAAAAGAGATCCTCTTCAACCTCCAAGCTGACGCGGAACAAAGCTGACTACGGTGATCATAATTTTTATATTGATTGCTTCTTCAATAAAGTCAATAATCGCGTCAAAAAATAATTTAATATAAATTACGCAAAAATCACCCATAACGCAAAAAAACATGGTTCATCATGGTACCTCCAAACCATGAGACACTGGCACACCCGAGACACTGCATAAAAATAATCAAATTGGACAATTCATAAATGACGTTTTTGTACACGCAACCAAAAAAAAAAGACAACCAGCTATTATACTGTCCCGCCAATTGTCCCGATGATTGCGGGTAGAGGTGTTGGGACGCGGATTGCGCGGGCTGGAAAGTATCCACTCTGTATTTAGTAAAATATGTTTATTCTGTGACAACTGGTAAAGGCTAAAGTTTCCTTACTGTTTATACAGTAACCTTAAGCCTGATAATGGAGGAAGCTCGAAACAAAAGGAGAAGATTTGGTGCAATTTTGAGCCTTATTGTAAAGGGGCAGGGGTGTGAAAGTGAACAGGCAATGCCATAGGTAAATGGAGCATCGCTGGCCTCTTTTGGTCTGGAACATGCATGCCGAAACGATTTTGATGTGGTAATTTGGTCACGTCGAGAAAATGGCAGAGGATGGGTTTGGGAAATGTGCGTACTTGGAACTATACAGGGTGTCCCACGGATATGCCACATGGAGGGAAAGTACCTTGAATATTGTAGAATAGAATAGAATAGAAAAACTCTTTATTGTACACCAGAAACAAAATTAAACACAGTACAGAAGAATTACAATAGATAGCACATTAGATTAGATTAGATTCAACATTTCACTGAAAGAAGACATTATTTGAATTTGATGCCGTGGGACACCCTGTAATATGAATCTTACTAATTGTATTAATGTGAAAGTTTGTGCATTTGTATGATTGTCCGCTCTTCACGCCGAAACGGCTGAACGGTATTTGATGAAATTTTGTATATAAATATACTTTAGCTTCTGCATAGCACATAGGATAATTTTTATGCCGTAAAAACGTTATCGCGGGTAAAACGGCACAGCTATTTGAATAAAATTATGAATCTAATCTGAAAAACCATCGATATGAGTAAAGAAATATTGGAGTATCTAATGAAGTAAAAAAGAATGTGTGAAAAACCTTCAATATTTTTTCTTGATAGAAAGTTCTGAATGTGCAAAGTTCTGGGTGGCACTGTAGCTGTTACGGGCAGGCGTAGCGCTTACCATCAGATGAATGACCGGCTCGTCTCGTCACTCAGTCAAATAATAAAAAAATTGGTTGTCTGTAAAGCTGGTTTACGGACGGTATTTTAACGTGACAACGTCATAAAAAAACATTATTGAAATGATTGCATACTTTTATAAATAAAATTGTTTATTTTTTTTAATAATAAAAGAACAAAATCTTGAAATTATACTGGTAATCAGATTTTTAAAAAGCAAGAATAATTATTAACCTGTCAAGAAGAGAAAAGAGATAGATGCGGCGCAAGCGTACAATGAGCGTAACAGGACAATGAGCGTTACGGGACAATGTGTAAACTTTTTCGTGCATGCAGCCGGCGTTAATCGATTTATCAGACGTTGTCACGTCAAAAAAATACTTGAGGTACCGTATCCATGTAACAGTTTTGTGAATTTTCAAAGGGGTGTAATAATCCATCTGGACAGAAATTGCTTATTGTTCAGCTTCTTGGCACGGGGGGTTACACACCCCATGCTTGAAAGAAATATGATATTATGTCTAGAAAAAATTTAAACCTATTTGAAAAATACTTTTTTTACGCTTTTATTAGATTCTGGGCGGTCACCACGTACTTATTCTTATTCTACGCAGTTCATTTTAAGGCCTTAAACTGAACGGCCTAGATTGGCACCACACACTCATAAATGACAAACGTGACGTGACGTCACTCCAAAATAGACTGAAGAGAACGAGAGAGAAAGAGAATGAGATGGAGCTATATAAACTCCCTTAAATGCAAACAAATTGTTCCGATCTCTTTGGATAAATGTCTCTGGTCGACTTATGAACGCTGAGCGATATTGGCGGTGACAGTTAGCAGGGCAGTTCAGTTTAAGGCGTTAAACTGGATGGATTTAACTGTTCGTGGTGAGGCCCCTGATAATCTATGTTGGGTTTGGGATGGAAACAGTAGATTTATCTTTTTTAATTTTGTATATTTATTCCCCAACTTGTGTGTTAATATCTTTATACATAATATTTCTTCTGTCTGTGTGTGCGTAACTGCCCTTATAAACAGCTAGACTGATATTTTAGAAATTTTATCTGTGTGTGTTTGAGTGGGTCCCTGGATGGTTCAGATTCACAATTGGACCCGGTAAGTGGCACTGCGATCGGGTTCGCCCCACTGCTTAGCACGGGTCTCCCCTCACTTTCGTGAGGAGGGTTATGCCTTAATCCACTACGAGGACCCGTTCTGGGGTGGTGGATAACATACCTACTTCCGAAATAATTCTCGGGTAGGTATGTGGGTTTCTTCACTCTGTCTTCCTTCACGGAAAAGCGAGTGATAATTACGTACATATGATTTTACAGAAACACATTGGTACGTGCGCGCATTGGGATTTGAACTCATCTCCTTCTCCTTGAAAGGCGGACGAGGCTACCACCGCTTCATAATTATAAATAATATAAAATAACTAGCTATGCGAATGTGTCACAGCGAAGCGTGGCAGGGTTGCCACGCTTCGCTGTGACACATTCGCACATTCGCTGATATGTCACTGATGAAAAAAATAGATAAAAACAATCCTTGGTGCGGATTATATATCATGCTAAAATTTCAGCTCGATCGGTGCAGAACTTTTTGAGTTTTTGAAGCGTACACAAACCAACATAACATTTTTATATATATAGATAGATATGAAATAATTAATATTCATTAAAAAAAAACGTGTTTAAAACTTGTCACGATAAAACAATGTTTTTCATAAAATTCATATCATGAACAAAATTCGCCGCGAGTTTTCGAACCATTCTGAAATACTGCTAAAAACTTTTTGATATTAAAAAGTTTTTGTTTTAGCAAATGCAGATACTATTGGAACTCGATTTGTTTTAGCTTATCTTGAATGCGATTCAATTCGATTTATTAAAATGTGTTTCCTTACCACCATCTCTAAAATGCAGATTTTTTATATATTTTAATTTTTTTAATGCAATATTTTCATTAATCTCAGATTATCAAAAATGCACCAACTTGACACATACCATCTTCTCGTTAATGGCGTATGGTGGATGCTAAATAATATAATAAATAACATTCTCACTACAACTTATATTATATTAAATCCCCTATGTCTGTCTGTGTGTAAATTCATGCTAATCTTAAAAACTATTGCGGGAATTTTCATTCAGTTTTCAAGAATAGACAAATTAATTCCAGAGGAAGGTTCGGGTATATTAATTACTACCTGAGTGAAGCGGGGAGGATTCGCTAGTTAAAAACAATAATCAAGAATAAATAATAATTATATTTATAAAATAATCCTAACATATTATAAGTAAAGAATGCAGACTGAAACTGTATGAAGACTGTTTTTTTTTTTAAATGAATGAGTCGCAATTGACTTCGACTAAACTCGAATTCATTTTATAAATCTTTGAAATGATATTCGTAGTAGGGCTCTTTTAACTGACCTCTGCCATTTAGGGGAGCGTAAATACGAGAGTTTTATTAATTGTCCATCTGTGTGTGTGTATGTAGGTATGTTTGTGTTGTGTTTTTTTGGTAATATACCTCAGAGCTACTTCAAATAAGCTCATTATTAAATGTTTTGACGTTACTTCGTAATTTTCTGATGGATGGGCATTGTGCTTGCCATTTACCATCAGTTGATTGCTTCAACCACGTGTCTACATGTGAAGTGAACATCCAGTTTAGACGTTCTTTGAATCTATATATATATATATAAATGTTATGTTGGTTTGTGTACGCTTCAAAAACTCAAAAAATTCTTCACCGATCGAGCTGAAATTTTAGCATGATATATAATCCGCATCAAGGATTGTTTTTATCTATTTTTTTCATCAGTGACATATCAGCGAATGTGCGAATGTGTCACAGCGAAGCGTGGCAGGGTACAGCTAGTATTATATAATTATTTATTTTTAGCATTTGTTTTTGAAGCAATAAATCATATATAATTTTATTTCTAAGATCTCTCATAGTTTTTGCGGGAAACCGAAAATATTATGTGATTTTTTGTATTTATTATCTCAAACTTGTGTTATATTGTGTGTTAATGTAATATCTGTGGAATTTTAACCCTTAAGCGTTCGTTAACGTGTGCGAATGTGGGAAAATGATACAAACACAAAAAAAAACATGCCATTTCGTGTTCTCTCCATAAACTCCCGAGACGTTTTAGTAAAGCACCAACCACTTTACTGCATCATAACTTTGTCTACTGACTGACTGGGCCTGGTAATTATGAATGCTTTCATCATGAACCCATATCGTCCCACTGCTGAGCACCGGTCTCTTCTCACTTTCATGAGGAGTACTTTGAATGTATTTTCCTTACCTATACTGTCCCACTGCTGGGCAAAATCTCACCCATCACCTTCTACATGTCGCGATTGTTCGTCACATCGGTCCAACTCTCTTCATAGATAGATAGATAGATAGATAAACTCTTTAATGAAACACCACGGAACAAAGAAAACTTAAAACTAAAACAAAACAAATTTTACAATTAGTGTCACAATGGGCGGTCTTATCGCTCAGAGCGATCTCTTCTAGACAACCATGCACGGAGAGGAGTAATTAGTACATCGGACGCATAATTGTCGAGATCGTCACGCCTGCGTTTCCTTGGCCTGCCCCGGCGCCTTTGCCCCTTTTTAGGCACACCCATTGCGTGACGTTCTTGGCCCATCTGATTCTGTTAAGATGCATTCGAATCACCACAACCCCATTTAAGTTTAGCAGCTTTAAGTCGTAGGCTTAGTCATCAATCGGCGATGCCGGTGATTGAACGCAGCGTGGTGTTTCGGATAATTTATTGTACAACTTGAAAATGATAATACTTAACACTAACCGATAAGACCGCCCATCGTACCTATTATTAATTTATGTTTTTCCTATCTGTGAGTTTTATACAATTTGGTGTCAATAAAGGGTAATCTAACTATCTATCTAACACTGGCTAAATGCACGAATCGTGCGAAGTCAAAAAAAAACACAAGTCACTTTGACACAACAACAACACACGACACTTTGTTAGAAAAAAAACTTTTCCAAAAAACTATATATAATTAACTAGCTGTGCCCTGCCACGCTTTGCTGTGGCACATTCGCACATTCGCTGATATGTCACTGTTTTTTTTTTTTATTTATAATGCTTCTTATCAATAAGTACATCATTAAAATTACGATCTAGCCTGAAAGATTAATGAGTAATTTGCGTTTAACATAAATTGCTAAGTAGAGTTACTGCTAAGATTGTGTCCATTAACACATTTGTTACTGTCTCTATTAAGGCGAAGGCACTTTGTTAATGTGTTCTTTACTAGTAGATTTAACCAAACTACACTTCACTGTCACATCACTACACTAACTCGAAAGGTTTCTTCCTTTTTAGTCTTCTCACTATATCCGTACTACACTATATGTCACTGATGAAAAAAATAAATAAAAACAATCCTTGATGCGGATTATATATCATGCTAAAATTTCAGCTCGATCGGTGCAGCACTTTTTGAGTTTTTGAAGCGTACACAAACCAACATAACATTTTTATATATATAGATAACTCATTACCTATTTCTATGTAGACCGCCCATTATGTAATAAAATGGGTACAATAGGTGTTTACCTACTGTTATTTTTCTGTGCTTATTGTATTTATTTTTGGTACACAATACGGAGTTTTCTATTCTATTCTATTCTATTCTATTCTAATAACAACACGTCAAGATCCCATTACTTACATAGATCCAAGGCTCTATCCAGCAATCCCTGTACCTAGAGAATTAAGAAATAGGAGGCCCTTAAGAGACTTAAGAATCGGTGTCTCAGGGTTACGAGCGCAGTGCAGTGCCGCTACAGATTCTGGGTGGCTCTGTAACTGTTATGGGCAGGCGTGGCGCTTACCGTCAGTTGAACGACTTGCTCGAGTCGTTGCTCAGCAAAATAAAAAAAAATTAAAAACATAAAATAACAGTAATGTATATTTTGACATTTTAATGATAGGAAAAGGCGTGATAGAATGTCAGTTACATTTAATTAACCCAATCAGCGATAAAATGACAATCACCCGCCCCGCACGTTACCGTTAACACCTAACTGACTTTATTTCCGAAGCACTGGTAGAGTCAATGGAGTTTTCCTTTTCCTGTGCGAGACTCAGGCATGAGTCGCCACTTGAAAGGGAAATTTCCTTTTTCTAACTCAAACCATAATTAGATAATAATCATTAGTTTCGTAGATCATAATATTTTGACTTCTTTTTTTTTGTATTTCTATACTTATGTATAAGATATTTTTTTTTTTTTGACGTGTAAAAGTGCAATTTTTTGCCTATTTACAATAAATGATTTGAGTTTGAGTTTGTAATCCTTTTTTTTACATAATAATTATGTTGTGATTGTCATTTTATCGCTGATCGGGTTAATTAAATGTAACTGACTTTCTATCACGCCTTTTCCTATCATTAAAACATTTTTTTTTTTTTTTTTTTTTTTCGATAAATATATCGATAAACGTCTACGTAGGTAGCACTATCAGTGACATGTCAACCTAACCGGTTATTACTGGCCTAGTGTTGTGTGATGTACGGGTTCGATTATTTAGTAACGATGCATCGACCGGTCTGTATCGATATTTATGGCGTCACCTGAGTGGGCCGTCACAGGCTACAAATGTACGCAATCTGTCACCCGAGTGTACCATGGTCCAAGGTACAGTCAGCAACAAAAATAGCTTCATTATCATCGTCAACCCATATCGTCCCACTGCGCACGGGTCTCCCCTCACTTTCATGAGGAGGGTACGGCCATAATCCACCACGGGGGCCCAGTTCGGATTGGTGGATATACTTAAAAGTAGCTTAACATGTCCTAATTTCCAATTTAATTTTACATAAGTACGATAAAATTTAAGTTACTAGCCATTTCGAAGTTAATTTATACTAGGAAAATGGAGATTTCTTTTCGTATAATAGAATTTTTAATTTTTAGTAACCTCCGTAATATTCAGAAAGGTGGAAAAGCGAATGATATTTTTTTACGTACATCAAGGCACGTGCCTGCTGTGAGATTTGAACTCACGACCCTCTCCTTGAAAGTGGGACGTTCTCCCACTAAGCTACCACCGCACCAATCTGGATACGGCTTTATCCGTCTCCTCTTTAATTACAATTGATCCTTACGAGTTGAGTTTATATGAGACGTAATAGATACCCTCAGTTACGCAATAACGTACAACATCCCTACGTAATGAAGTTAACATTAAAAAGAGATGGCGTAACTTGGCGTTTCACGAGTGGGAGGGAGACGAAACACGGTGTAGTTTCATATTGTCCTCATCTCAATATTGAGATTAAAAGTGATGCTTCGCTTGGCGCAAATTATTAGAGGGAGCGTTGGCAAAAAAAGTTTCGTGAATTTTTTTTTCTGTTTTTTTTTTGTTTTCTGTATTGTTAAGAAATATGTTATACTAGCTGCGCCCCGCGGTTTCGCCCGCGTTATCCCAGTTTTGTCCCACGGGAACAAACTATCAGGATAAAAAGTACCCTATTACTCAATCCTGGTTATAAACTATCTGCGTTCCAAATTTCATTCGAATCCGTTGAGTAGTTTTTGCGTGAAAGAGGAACAAACATGCATCCAAGCTTACAAACTTTCGCATTTTTAATATTATAGTAGGATGGTTATAGACTGTGATACGAAGGTAGCTTAGCAAAAAACTTCCAAAACAAATGAAAGTAATTATTACTCGTTTTTCAGTGATGGAAAATATCGTGAACCCACATGCCCCATAATTGCTTCAGAGATGTTTAATCCACCAATCCGGACCAGCCCTCATGGTGGATTATGACCAAACAACTGTACCATAATAACAATAAGTATTAGACAAATACATAACTGTAATAGGCAGGCGTGGCGGTTACCATCAGTCCCTCGTGTCGTTCAGTTCCTCAGTCGCTAAAAATAACTGTCGACTATTTATGGGCAAGCAGATGGTGAGCCCTTACCATCAGCTGAATGGCATGCTCGTCTCGATACACAGTAGTAAAAAAAAAATATATTTTAAACAAGCATTTTTTTTCTGTCGGTACGAAGTCAGGGTTCACTTCAGACGTAGCACTGCCGGCGACGTTTTTGCGCACCGTACCTCTGACAGACACCTTTTTATGTAAAGAGAGTATAGTTACAGGTGTTGTAACACTGCAAAGGAAAAAAATATTTTAGACGAACTGCGTCCCGCGGTTTCACTTGCGTTGACTTTATCTCAATAGTACGTTGTCTTAAAAGTGTTCTGTGAAAAAGTCCCACGGGAACCGTTAACTTTTCATCATCAGCATTATCATCATCGGCACGCTGCGCCCGTCGGCTCATCATCCACTACGCCACGGCGGCCGTGAAACAGACCCGTGACAGTTGTCATGCATGTTGACAGTGAAGTCAGATGACGTATGTGACAGATGACAGATGACAGGTGACGTATGTGTACTACGTGTGTAAAGTGTCTGTGGATGTGTTGAATGTATGAGAAGTTGACAATGAGTTTAGGTAGACTGATCACGGTGGATCTTGAAGCTGATGCAGCGTGAACAATATCGAATACGTGCAAAACCGCGCGCAATAACTATAAGTCGATGGTTCACTGGACATAGCGCGGTAAAGCTGAGTCGTAGTCAAACTGTACAGGTTCAGCAATCGACGCGTTTCTAGTTATTGAACCCATGTCGCAGTGCAAGCCTGAAATCTGTCACTAAGCCATTAACAATATAAAATAATAATTACGCGTCACGATCACACACATAAGTAAACAAGCAGCCAGCCAGTAACCAGTAAGCGGTAGCCAGTAAGTAAGCAAGCAGTAGTAGCCTAGTGGGAGAACGTCCTCCTTCCAAGGAGGAATTTTATTATTAATTTCTCACTATATGTGGTGGCTTGTAAATGTCTTTTGAAGTGTATCCCCCCCCCCCCCCCCCCCTCCTAATACAATAAAATAAAATAAAATAATGATGATGCTGAGGGTTTCCAACTACCTAGACGTTTTCCTAAAATCCCTGTGGTTCTCTATATCCCAGTAGCACTAATATATCACGGTTAAGTCCAAGCGGATGGTTTCGCAGTTTGAACTCATTAGCTAGTGTTCAGCTTTGTCGGGAACTGCCTATATCAACTCAGTACTGAAGATCCTAGGAATTTCTCCAATCAGCGGTCTGATCTTGCACTGGTATGCTTCTTCTGCAAGAGTCAGCCTGGGGAAGTACCATCTTTGCTATATATTCATCCGTCAAGCATTAGACTGCAAGCATTACTGAGTTCCGGTTTGAAAGGCACTGTTTCGAGCGGAATTACTGGGCATGTGAGACCTTACAGCCGATGTCTCAAGGTGACAAGCGCAGCGCAGTGCCGCGCTAGGTTATGCAATGCATAGTAAACTGAATATGCGAATGTAAAACTAATATTAAATAGATAAAGCAGCATTGGGTTACAGCCCAACGTAACCTCTTTTCAAAGATGGCGACCCTGAAAATGTAGTAGCCATTTCTATGACAAAAAACCCCGTGGTTTTTTTGTCATAGAAATGGCGGGAATCCTTTACATATAAATCTATTTCTGTAAAACATATGTACGTAATTATAACTCGCTTTTCGGTGAAGGAAAACATCGTGAGGAAACCCACATACCTACCCGAGAATTATTTCGGAGGTAGGTATGTTATGGCCTAACCCTCCTCACGAAAGTGAGGAGAGACCCATGCCCAGCAGTGGGACGTTATGGGTTGACGATGATGATGATGATAAATCTGTTGGATAGAAGATAATAATTATAGAAGTACATAAAGTAATTAAAGGTAAATTGTTTCATTGGTCTGCAAAGGCTAACAAACTTGTAGTCATGGATTAATTGCTGACAATGCGCGTGGAACTTCCCCTAGGCATGGCTAACCAATCCACGTCCAAGGTAAATGTTTATATTTGTATGTGTTAAGTAAACAGTTCTCTTCTACACTACCGAATCTACACCCCCTTTTAGTCAATAGCGAAGTACATTAGTCATTACGTCCTGGCTATTGAGCTAACTGGGATGAAATAGCTGTGATGGTGAGGCATAGATTACACAATAGTACCCACATACTTAATTATAGTACAATATAAAGAACTAAAGTCACCGACATCTTTGTTTGGACTTTCGGACGTACATGGCTATGCGACATGAGGTTCCTTGTTAAAAACGCATTGTGTCATAATGCGATTGTAACTTAATTTTGAACCTTATAACTTCTGGAAACACGCTAGTTTTCTGCACGTTATTTTGACAGTTCAAAACGAGCGCGTTACGAGTCTAGATGGTAATAGCGATAAAAGGCCTCGTACTTGTTTTTTTTTTTTTTTTTCTATTGTTTCCGGTCGTATATATTTATTTTACGTTAGGTCAATTTAGGTACGGGGTGATACGTTAGGGTTGTTTTAGTTTTCTAATAAATAAAGGGTTGCTTAGGGATTTAGATATTCAAACGGATAGATTTACCATAGGGGTTAAGTCATCCAACAATTTCCTATCATACATTAATCTGACAATTTAGGCGGTATTAAAACTATAAGATAAGTTAAGATAACAACTCGTTATTGCACTCCAAGACATACAAACAAAAGTAAAAACATATTATAACTAAAAGTATAATGGGCGGCCTTATTGCTAAACAGCAATCTCTTCCAGACAATCTTTGGATGGAACGGATTAAAAATATTATAAATATGTATAATTCTAAAGATCTTTGTCTATCTATCTATATATTTCTAAATTTTCTTATATCTCACCCATTGGTGGGGTGAGCGCCACTTTCCCAATTTCCTCAGCCAAGCTCACAACTATATTAAAAAGTACTGCATTTTCATCAAACATAATGATATAAAAAAATACTCTAATCAATCCAAACTCTGAAATTTGAAATGTAATTTTGATAAAGTCTTATTTTGCGCACTACTGCTTAGAGAAATATCTAACAAGGGTGTAGCTTCCCCAGATGGACAGTTGCAGAACTGTTCTACCAGTACACAGAACAAATGCATATCTATCTATTACCAAGTTGCACGAGAACTGAAATGTTGACTTCGACTTTTCTTAAAACGCCGAGATCCCAGCGGGATCCGTTGAAAAGTTCAAAACGCTAGCGAAAAATATAATATTGGTCGAAGATATCAAACGATTACGTCAATATAAATCGATTCTATCGTTCTGCCGGTTAAAAGTGCAAAAATTTTTACAATTGAGCCGCTACTATTGGTTTTCAAGTCACTTAGATCTCGAAACAATATCACTTTTATTCTGGATGACACTGCGAGAGATGAGCAGGTTTTGTGACGACCTTCTCGTGGTGAGTCAATTATAATTTACCAATTCCTCGCTCATTCTGACTTCATAGCAAAGATAGTGTGTTACTGCAAAAGTCAACATCTATTTACAGAATACTCTAGAACTCTAGAATATTAGCAAAAATAGTTTTAAGAAAAAAAATAGGTACAGCAGTCTTGTGCGCAATCTTTACCATGACCGCATGTCAGTGAGATTGCGTACGACAAACGATCTAACCGTACGATCAATGTGTGTCTTATAAACAAAGACATTTCAATTTGCGGCTATCAGCTCACGATCGTCTAGGGAGTATCACAAAGTTGAGTCGAAGAAAGGAAGAGTCTTCGAGTCTTTAAAAACGACGCGTCATGCTTTTTCTTTCATTATAAGAACCACAAAAGACTTGAATTCTTTGACTTCGTCCGTGTTTCTTACTAAATATAACCCAGGTATGTTCCAGTCGAGAGTGAATAGGTATCTTCTAGGCAGGCGTGCTTCACCTTCGGACACATCGTCGCTCCCCATCAGGTGAGATTGGGGCTAAAGCTCGCATAAAAAAAGACTTCGATTTTTTTTCAGTTTTCGAATTTCAACTTTTTCAGGTGACTTTCTGTCGAGTTTGAGAATAATTAGTAGGTACCCACTGCCGACAATATTAATGGCGTAGTGCGAGCTGTTGCCAGCGGTCATAACTCAAATGTTCAAAAACGGGATACCCGACGGTTTGATAAAACTTCGCTGCGATTCCGGAGATAGAACCCAACTATTTGTTGAATCGAGTTATGTTTGTTAATTTTTTCGTAGCTACTGCCGTTTTTTTTATTGCAGAACAGACAAGCATTTGACCGCGGTCTCACCTGGTGGTAAGTGTCGCCACGGTCGATGGCGGAGCATGCTTGCCTAGAAGATACCTATTCACTCTCGACTTGAAGACTTTCAGATTACATTTTTCGGGAAACATAGACGCTGGTAAGGTGTTCCATTCCTCCGCTGTTCGGATAATAAATTTAGATGCAAAACGCTTCGTACGGATTGGAGGAATGTCAACCATCAACGAATGCCGTGTATCTGTGCGTCTTATTGTGCGATGGTGGAAAGGTGATGGAGGAATCGAGCTGTGCAACTCCATATTAATATAACAACAGCTTTTTATTGCGGCGATGCTACAGAAAATCCTGGACAGCTATTTTTAATTTGTAAAAAGGTTTTTTGACCACTATCTCGCCTGACGTAAAGCGACAAAGCGGTCTACGATGGTGCGCGCTTACCTAGAACTAACCTGTTTACTAAAGGCATGAAGAAGAGAAGTCGTTTTAACTATCTGGAAACATTACACGACTTTAGAGTGAGCGTCGTTTATCTTAATGAGTTTTTCTTCAGTGAAAGTGGAAGCTCTCATTTCATTTAAATCACTTAGTAAGTTAAGTGCAGTGCTAGGTATTTTCTGCAAGAGTCCGCTTGGGGAAGTACCACCCCTTTGCCAGATATTAATCTGCCAAGCAGTAGTGTGCCAACGTTACTGTGTCCCGGTTTGAAAGGCACTGTTTCCAGCAAAATTGCTGCGCATGTGAGACTTAAGAACCGATGTCTCAAGGTGGCGAGCGCAGTGCCGCACAAGAGTTCCGGGTAACACTGTAGCTGTTATGGGCGGCGTGGCGCTTACCATTACTATCACCACCCTGCTATCGAAAAATGTTTTTTACTGTCCATCCAAAGGTTGTCTGGAAGAAATCGCTTTCAGCGATAAGACCGCCCATTATACTACCCTTGTTTACCTATTGTAATTTTTCTGTACTGTGTTTATTTTTGTTTGTGGTGTACAATAAAGAGTTTTCTATTCTATTCTATACTATCACCTACCGAACTGTATAAAAAACCGTTTCCAACTGCGTCGTCGTGTTCAATAATATCTTACGTCTATGGGTAAAAGATTTGTCCCAGTACGGGAACGGAACCCACACTTGCCCCCATTCACGGCACAGTCATAAATGATAGGCAGACCTTCCAGATTCAATATGTAGAACAAAAACAGGGTAAAAGGGTGTTTCATCACTTTTACTAAGCAAAAAAAGCTACGGCAGCCTCTTGCACCGAAATGTAATCGAATATTTTTTTTATTTAGTTTTAAGTGTTCTTTGTTCTGTGGTGTTTCAATAAAGAGTTTATCTATCTATTTCAATACCAACCCACTTTCGTGAGGAGCATTAGGTCGTAATCCACCACGGTGGTTCGGTCCAGATCGGTGGACAACAAACTTACCTCTGCAATAATTGTCGGGTAAGTGGGTTTCCTTCACCGCAAAGCAAAACACCCATAAACGGTTGACTGGGTTTGGATGAAATTTGGTACACAGATAGTTTATTATTTGGATTAACACATTGGATACTATTTATCCCGTAAAAATTAAGGGTTCCCGTGGGAGAATACTCAACGGGGGTGAACCCGCGGGTTGCAACTAGTATACTTTATACTTTTAATACCGCCATAAATAACAAACGAATCGATAGGAAACATTATAGACGACATAACTTAATAATAGGTACAGTGGGCGGTCATATCACTTATAGTGATCTCTACCAGACAACCTTGAGATGGACAAGATAGACAGAAAAAATTACGAAGATATAAAAAAAAATTGTTACACGACAGTGTAATAGAAGGCCCCATATAAAAGCCCATTTAGAGCAATGCAAATATAATGTCGATCATATGTCACCAACTCACACCGAACTGCTATCACAAACATGGCACTTTCGTAGGTACTTATATTCCCAACGATCCCACTGAATGCCCAACTAGTGGGGAGGGTTCAAATTATTTATTTCAGCATCCCCACCGATCGCCCCACTAGTGGGGACAATTGAAATGATTTATTTGTACATCCCCACCGTCCACCCCACCAATGGGGATGGTGAATATTTTTATCCCATTGTCCCCACTTAGAATTTTAGCAGAGACGAGTTCTGATAATCTATTTCACGAAGACCGCTTAACTAATTACTATTACTTATTCTTCTGTACTGTGTTTATTTTTGTTTCTGGTGTACAATAAAGAGTTTTTCTATTCTATTCTATTCTATTCTAACTAAGGGTGTAGTTAGTAATATGCGCAGACCATGAACGTAAGTGTGTCTGTGTGCGCGTCGTGACAGATCCAGAACTTACCCACACTAGAAGAATGCCCACGCACACGTTCACGTGATAACTCGTCGGTGATCGAAACCGTAGTCGTAGGGTTGCAAAGCGCACAAGAAACCCCTCAGTCACCATAGATTGTATATTGTTAAATGGAAAAGAGACAAAGCTATATCTGTACTGAGATAGAACTATTAGGTTATCTGTGGTACAGTGACATACAGAATGGACAGTCTCCACCCCACGCGATCCGCTTCCCCGTACCGCAATTAGGAGGGAAATCGGGAGGTCAGTCAACAAATGACAATGACTTAGTATGAACCTTCGTACTAGCGGGTTGTCCTTTGTTTTGGTCGCGTACTATCTTCGAATACTTACACACGCATTTGGCGCGTGTGCAAACGTCATTAGTATGTGTGAAATGTCAAATGAGTTATTTGTATGAACTGTCCAGGTGTGGTAGATAGATAGATATATAGATAAACTCTTTATTGAAACAGCACAGAACAAAGAAAACTTAAAACTAGAACAAAACAATTTTTACAATTAGTGTCACAATGGGCGGCCTTATCGCTCAGAGCGATCTCTTCCAGACAACCATGCACGGAGAGGTGGTACAGGTGCGATCATTGCGAAAAGATGGCACTTGCGAGTAAATCAGGTAAATCGCGTTACTACGAATTTATGCCGAATTTTCAGCGCACTGCGCCTGCTTTACACCTGATTTCGCACAGTGGTGCGAGTAAGAAGAAATCCTAGTTAAAATCTGTGAAACATTTTATAATGGGCTGTGTTCAAATTATCTGATAAAAATATAAACCGTTTTATGAAACTAATTTGAATTTGGTTTTTGGTGGGATAGTTATATTTTGAATATTTTTTAAGGATTTTAACCCGATGACGTCACTATCAGCATAATACCATTTATTGCCGTTGCCAAAATTAAAAATAAAACTGTAAATTGCATCCTGTTGTTTAATGACATGGCAAATAACTTTTTTTAGAGGGTAAGACATGGCTGCAGGTCAATCATATTTATTCTTAAATATTCTAAAGTTACAATTATTATTTTTTAATAAAAGTTGCTGTTTTATTTTTATTAGTGAGTCTTTTCCCCGAAATGGATTTGTAATATCAATCTTTATTATACCTAATAAAAAAAAAACGGTGACAATTCAATGGTGAATATTCAAAACGAGAAATTGCCCTTAGTTTCAATAGACAGCTAACTAGGATATGATAAACTGAATTCCTCGTAATTTCAGGTGACTTTGGTACCTTAGCAGCAAGCCACATTGACGAGGTGCAGCGCCCTGTATGACGTCATGCGGCGCGTCGTACTACATTAATCTGTTTCTCGCCTTAGTAACAGACCGAACATACACGATTTTAGATTGGAATAAAATTAAATATATTTTATTTAAATCAATCAAAGTCTAAGTAATTCTGAGTTGTTTGCGTTTATCTAATAGTGCTTACAGCACATAGAACTAATCAAAATTTAAAAAATGTTACCTTTAAAATAAACACCGTTTTTGTCCAATATTTTAGACCCATCCAACCACAGTGCAGAGATAATTCTTCACATTTGTCAGGCGAAAAATTCGCTCCGAAAAATCGCGCATCCAATAAAAGAGGCATGAAATGTGTGCCTATTACAAAAAAGTGGATAAATGCCCTTATATATCAGATTTATAGACTAATTTTATAAAGTACGTGTCGTGTACAAGCAGATTGAATTATAGAAATTGGACTATCCATCAAATTGGTTTTGTTTCAGCCTCCAGAGGCGTTGAGTTTGGAAACTTTCAATTGATGAATTGGATTGGTGTAATCGATATCTATGGCTTACCTAGAAAAGAACATAAAGTGCCTTATTGAAGGTTCATCAGTGCATAAAATATACAATAATAGCTGCGCCCTGCGGTTTCACCCGCGTAGTTGCCATTTTATCCCACGGGAACATACTATAGGGATAAAAAGTACCCTATTACTCAATTCTGGTTATAAACTATCTGTGTTCCAAATTTCATTCGAACCCGTTCATTAGTTTTTGCGTGAAAGAGGAACAAACATCCAACCGTTCCCAAAAACTTTCGCATTTATAATTTCAGTAGATAAGGAACGGTTTGAGTTCCTTCACCTCTCAAACCACAACTTCCTAAGGTCATCCTCCTGTACATAGCTCAGTATTCTACGTCAAATCACACACAGACAGACAGACAGGCAGGCAGAGACAGACGGACAACAAAGTGATCCTATAACGGTTCCTATTTCCTTTGATTTTCGGTAATTTATTCAAGTTGGATTTCGACTATCACAGTAATATTTTTAAAACTAAACCTAAGCCCGTAGTTACATAAATCCGAGTGTAAACTAGACACGTCCGATCGAGCGTGCAGTCGGCGCACTAAATTATAAGTCGCAACCGGTGATTACACAAAATGGAAGATACGTTGCTCTTCCGAATTTTTCACTAGAATTCACCTAAATAACAATGTTTTTGTGTAATGTGTACATTAAAACACGCATAGGAGACACGGGTTTACACATTCACACTAGATTACCTTGTATCCCTTTCGTCGTCTTGCATTCATGCATTAGACCTGCTACTACACTGGCGAACAGGTTGCAGTGCGTCTCCGCGGCGCTTGAGCAGGATCCTGTCTTGCATTTGAGCAAAACCCTTTCTTATTTTGTTTCATTTATTTGTTTTTATAATTATTTATTTAATGCTTAAAACAAATTACAATCGTTGTAACTTACGAGTTAATTAAAGTAGTTTAAAATCTGGATTGTAACTCAAAATATGTACATACAACAAAATATTAACATATCGAGCGTACAGCACAAAGTATTAAACTAAAGCTAATATAATAAAAACGATATGAGGAAAAAAAAACAAAACTATTTGGCTCATTGTCCAAAAGAAATAAATAGTTAAAGAAAAAAATAACATAATAACAACAAAACTTACAGATGCCACAAGATGTTTGGATCATTCGGACGCCCCCGCAGCATTAACTACTGCAGAGGCACCCGAACAGTTCGGATTGAGATAGAGGATATCTTTTACAATTTTAGAATAATAACCAAATTTATCGATGAAAATATCTAACTAGGAGTGTTTCTTTGCCATTTCATTGTACTGTCTAGCCATTCTTACAAGGGGCTTAAAGTATGATTAATTCGATTAGCTATTGAAGCCTTGATTGTAACGTGCTATTGCTGCAAATCAGTATAGGTTGCTAATTTGGACAGTTTTCTGACATCGGCGACTTTGCAGCGATAACCCGATTTATTAGTTATCAGAATTAAGGCCGTAGCCTTGACGTTTACCAGTCCAACACCCGATACGGTGGGCACAGGCTGTAACGTGTCTTCCTCTACGAAGAGGTACAACTCATTCGGCCGGGACGGTTAAATTTATGGCGTGAACTAGAGTATTCGTCATTCGATGTCGGAAACACACGGAGGGAGAGTTGCGGCGGGAAGTTTGGTCTGACACGGAGCAGGTCGCTCGTCTGTTGGTACGCGCCAGTCTAATGGTTGCAGGACTTGCTGTTTTCTTGTTTTCTGTATAAGCTTTGACACATTTCATCTTATAATTATCTTATACGGATTGTAATTTTTTTGTACTGTTTTTTTTTTTTTGGTGTACAATAAAGAGTTTTCTATTCTATTTTATTTCTATATTAATTTATTATAATTATAAAAGGTAGCCCGTGTTACAGTCCTATTTACAGTAAAAGTTTGTATTCATTGAGTAACAAACAAACATCCCAACCTTTCGCATTTGAGGAGCGTCTGAATCAAAAGTGGCTATTTACTTTAGAACCGATACTAGAAATTATTAAATTGTATCCTTTTCTGATCTCAGAATGCACCAATACTGGGTATTTATGTATGAAAAAGACCCTTAAATATTGAGCTTTAGTCAAAATTCCTTCACGACCTATAAGTTTTTGACCATATCTGAAAATTACGATGTAAATACCGACTTTCGTTCATAAAGTCCTTATTTATTATATCAGTAGGATAGCTTGGTAAACCGCAAATTCCCAACAGGCTACATGTAAGAGACGACCCAAAAATCCCAATATATATTCGTATAATTCATACCAAACCAATTTAGTACCGCATAAGCTTGTTGCTACGAAGCTAAAAACTTATTAGGTATTGATCTGGTTGACAGTCTTAACACAAATATGCGCCCGTCACCGTAACTTAGTCTGCTGTGGTATTTTTTACTATCCAAAAAAATGTATGTGCTTGTAGACCATACGACTGAAGTAAAACTTCGCTATGAGAGACAGAAAATGTGTGCTTGCACTTCTCTCTCTCTTGTCCCTACAGTAATATTATACAAAACGTAACTCTTTCCCTCTCAGCTTCCATTCGGCTCGCCCGAAATAATTCTCGGATAGGTATGTGGGTTTCCTCACGATGTTTTCCTTCACCGAAAAGGGAGTGATAATTACAGTAATTGTTTTTTTTAAATTATATAATTATAAAAGAAAAATATAAACATATTGAAAACTCCTCCTTTTCTAAAGTCGGTTAAAAAAGTCACGGTGCAGCGATAAGGCGATCCGCAAACAACGACAACCAGAGATTTGCCTTAGCAAGATCTGCCTAGATAGTAAAAAACTTGAGTAGACATTGGGGTAGATATCCAACTCAGCAAATATGTCGTCCTGATGCCCCTGTCATTCCAGAGGGATGACCTTCACCCTTATTTTTTTAATACAAAGATATTATTACAGTAGAGGGTCATCATCAAATTTTCATGTCCCTGCGAACTTGTGCCACAGTTCAATTAGCACAGAAGGTAATGTTTAGTCAATCTCAAAAGTACACGATGAGCACACTAGTTTCAAAAACCATGACCGAAATTTAGTACATTAAACGCTTGTCATAATTAATGTCAATATAATCTGAATTGTGTCTGTTAAATACTGTAAGTACGCCACCCACCCTACTATCGAAAAATGTTTTTTACTGTCCATCCAAAGGTTGTCTGGAAGAAATCGCTTTCAGCGATAAGACCGCCCATTGTACTACCCTTGTTTACCTTGTAATTCTTCTGTACTGTGTTTATTTTTGTTTCTGGTGTACAATAAAGAGTTTTTCTATTCTATTCTATACTGATTCCTTAAAAAATTAAAAGTTTTCCTTAAGTAAGATTTTTAAAAGTTTGAGTTTCAACTCCCTGTCCCACACTGAATCGTGTTGATTGTGTTTGTTGTTAAATCTATTAGATTTTGGATTCACTTTTGAATAGAGAGGAAGAGAGGAGTTTATATCTATTAAGATAAGATTATATTAAAAATAATTATGATCGATTCCCGCACAGGGCAAAGATTTGTGCTAACCGCAGGTATTTGCTCTGAGTCTGTGTGTTTGAAGGATTCCTGATTCTTTAGATACAGTGAACCTTAATTAGGGGTCCGGATCTATGTAGAACAGGATAGAATAGAATAGAAATCTCTTTATTTTACACCTAAAAAATAAACGCAGTACAGAAAAATTACAATAGGTAAGCAAGGGTAGTACAAGGGGCAATGGATGTGATCGTAACAAAAACAAACAAATACTGAAGTTACGCTTCTGAGATGTTCACACTGTGGCCAGATCGCGTCCAGTAGCTCCATTTAGACGCACCTCTCGTTTTACGAGGGGATGAATGTGAACCTATCACGAGACCTGACTCCGAGCCCATTTCATAGAATATAGGGTGTTTCCGTGTCAAATTTAAGACGGAATCACCCTATAGATAGATATTAACGAAGACCGCTCAAATTAACACTTTTACTGCCGAGCCGATTTTCTTGTGTAGCTACGGGTGCGGCTCTGCACGCGCCATAGTGCTTTCCCATACAACAAACACAGCTATTGTGTTTTCCCGAACACGCGGCAAGTTATGAAAAACACGACAGTTATGTTTTCAGCATTGAAGGTGTTAATTATCGCCATAACCAATGGTTAGTCCTAAGCCTTTTCTGTTCCATTTCGAAGACCCTGGCTATGTCTGAAAGAGGCTATTCGTACCTTTACTTCTTTACTTATACGTAGGTCTGTACGGGATACATCAATATTTATATACCAGTTTTTATTTAAAAGCTTGTAAGAACAGGTAATTTATCCCTTATCAAAAGAAAAAGCTTGATTAATACACGTATTCGTCGGATTTAATCCCGTTCGTTCATATTTCCGTACAGGAACGGAGCTAGAGTTTCATTGAGGGGCGATAACATACATAATGAACATTGTTGTTTAAGCAGTTTATGGGACTGGAATCGACAAAATCTGGAGCTCCTAATTGTTTTTTTTCATCTGTCCTCTGTCATCTGTCATCTGTCATCTGTCATCTGTCACCAGTCACCAGTCCCCAGTCACCAGTCACCAGTCACCAGTCACCAGTCACCAGTCACCAGTCACCAGTCACCTGTCACCTACCAGCTACCAGCTACCAGCTACCACCTACCCTCTACCTCCTACCCCCTACCCTTTACCTATTAACTTTTTTACCTAATTTACCTCTCAACTTCCGTTCGCCTCGCCCGCTCACATTTTTCGTAACGCAATCACCAGCTTACTAAAGTCAAGCGTGCGTAAAGAACTTGAAAAACTCAATTCAGTGTTCGTAGCGTCGCGTCGCGATGCATCCTTTGTCGTTCTCCTTAGACAATTTGTAAGTAGAGGAGATTAACTTTGTAGAGTTATGCTACAAGATTTAATTTGGTATCTCCCCCTCCCCCCTTAACCTTGATTACGTCCACGTTGTCGTATTTTGTACACAGCGCATATAAAGGCAGGTCAAAAGTTAATCAATGTTTTATACGTGGATGAAGAGTTTGTGCGTTGTGCGTCGGAATTGAGTGTGGAGTAGGTCATGAGAGGAAGCGTTCTTTGTTTTTGTATTCTATAATATTTTAGTTAAGACGCTCGCTGCGGGGCCATTTTTCATGGACCTTCAGCCAGAACAGTTACAGAAAAAAGAAAAAAAAGTGAATAAATCAACATCATTGAGTGTCCATCCGTGAATTCTTTCATTTCTCCACCTTTCAAATCAATTTGGTAGTGAGAGGCCTCTTCTGCAAGAGACCGCCTGGGGAAGTACCACAACCTCGCCAGATATTCACCCGCCAAGCAGTAGTGTGCAAACATTACTGTGTTACGGTTTGAAGGGCACTGTTTCCAGCGAAATTACTAGGCATATATAACTTTAGAACCGATGTCTCATGGTGACGAGCGCAGTGCAGCGCCCCACAGAATTTTGTAATGGAAAGTTCTGGGTGACACTATAGCTGTTATAGGCAGGCGTGGCGCTTACCATCAGGAGAACGACTTGTTCGTCTCGTAACTTCCTACTATCCTCCCTACTAATATTATAAATGTGAAAGTTTATGAGAATAGATGGATGGATGTTAGTTACTCTATAACGCAAAATGCGCAGAACGGATTTGGATGAAATTTGGCACACAAATAGTTTATAACCAGGATTGAGTGATAGGGTACTTTTTATCCCCATAGTATGTTCCCGTGGGAAAAAAAAAACAGGAACTACGCGGGGCGCAGCTAGTAACAAAACCTAAAAAAACCGTGATAAATCCCTTTCAATAGCGTCTGTTCGCGCGTGACCTAAGCCAAGCGTATGCTAAGCCATGCGTCGCGGCGCTCAATCTCAATATTGTGACAATGAGCCGTACACCTACTGATAAACTTCAAATAAAAACACAAAAACGTTGCATTTCATGTTCTCTCCGACACTCCCAGAACGGAGCCTAGTGGGAAAACATCCGCCTTCCAAGAAGAGGGTGGTGAGCTCAAATCCCAGTGCAGGCACGTACCAATGTGTTTCTTGTAAAACATTATGTACTTGTAAAAAAATATCTAATTACTGTAAAAAATTATCACTCGCTTTTCGATGACGGAAAACGTCGTGAGGAAACCCACGTACCTACCCGTGAATTATTTTGGAGGTAGGTGTGATAACCACCGTGGTGGATTAAGGCCTAATCCGAGACCCAAGCTCCGTAGTGGGCCGATATAGGTTGATGAAGAAAATTATCTAAATACAACGGCAGAAAATGAGCTATTGATAAAAAAACGTTTTGGCGGCGGGCGGTGCGCTGGTATAGGACATCGGGCTTTGGACACAGAACAAATAGGCACTACGGTGTAAAAAAGTCTTCTAAAAATATACCACTGTGAAAGAAGACGAGATCGTCTCTACACCTACAGCCACTGTTGAAATCCCATTAATTTCTCTCCTCCGCGAAGATTAGTGAGAATCTCAGTTCGAGATCATCATCATCTCAACCCGTATCAACCCACTGTTGGATATACGCCTCCTCTCCTTCACGCCACTTATTCCGGTCCTGTGCGAGACGTATCCACTGCCTTCCGACTAACTTGACAAGGTCGTTCGACCAGCGGGCTGGTGGTCTGCCTACCGGTCTGCACCCTTCTCTCGGCCACCATTCCGTCACTGCTTTTGTCCATCGGCCGTCCTCCCTTCTCGCCTTCTGTTCGAGATAAGTTTTTTAAATGTAATTCTTGAGCAAAGCTATTTATCAAAACAAAGGAATGATAAACTGCGTCCAAAATACTCCGAATGGAGTTTAATCGGTTTTGCTTAAAAGCAAAATACTTATTATTAACTTCAACACAGTTTGAGTACTTTATACTTAAATACGAGCTAACTTGGCGGAACAGGTTTTTTATTAGGTTAAGGTAGGTTTTTTAGGTTTTTTAAATATTATATTGATTCCACTTTATAATTTTATTTAGAAAGAACTAGGTTTTGGTCAAACCTTTCGAGTAGTGTTTCGCTTCTCAGTAGGTATCGTTCTGTTCTGTTTATTTTGATATACTGCACATATTAGTGGCAGCTTAATTGGTATCTGTTTATTAATTATTTTAATTTTATTGTAAATTGAATAAAATAAATAATATTTGACCCAGTTCTTATTGTGAAATTGAGTTGAAATTTTGCACGCTTGTTCTTAACACGTTCAATGCTGAGAACACAACTGTCGTGTTTTTCAGAACTTGCCGCGAGTGCGGGAAAACATGACTTGTGTTTGTTGTATGGAAAAACACTATGGAGTGTGCAGAGCCGCACCCGTGGCTAGACAAGCAAAGCGGCTCAGCAGTCAAAGTTTTAATGGTGACAGCGACCTCATCTGACGATAGAGACGGAAGGTAGACGACAGAACTCTTCAGTAGCTAACTAACAACAGATTGACGGAGTGTGAAGTTATTTCGATCGGCTTGTAGCTCCGAATACAACGTATTTTTGTTGAAGCTTGTCTGGAACAATTTATTTTACGTCAGAAAACTTATTTCGCCCACTACGCGAAGGGTTGAGCCGCAACCTTCAAAATTGTCTATCGTAAAATCGCGCGAAATGCCTTCGCACATGTCAAATGTTGTCGACACAGTGTGCGGCTCCATTATAACTTCTCTACGAAAATCGGATGGTAGAGATTGACCTTCTTTCTGTACATTTGACATTCCCTGTTCACCATTTTAGCCGTATTTTAGTAGACGGAGGCCTCTTCTGCATGAGACCGCCTGGGGAAGCATCTTTGCCACATATTTATCCACCAAGCAGTAGTCTGCAAACATTACTGTGTTCCAGTTTAAAGGGCACTGTTTCCAGCGAAATTACGAGCATATGAGACTTTAGAGCTGATGTCTCAGGGTTACGAGCGCAGTGCAGTGCCGCGCAGGATTATGCAACGCAAAGTTCTGGGTGGCACCGGCACTGTTTTAACTGTTATGGGCAAGCGTAGCGGTTACCATCAGGTGAAAAACTTGCTCGTCTCGTTACTCAGTCTAATGAAAAAAGTTGTGCTGCCGCTGTCTTTCTTCTCCTCGGACGCATAGGCCAATCGAGAGGAAGAGAGATAGATGCGGCGCAAGCGTACAATGAGCGTAACGGGACAATGTGTCATCTTTTTCGTGCATGCAGCCGGCGTTCATCGATTTATTAGACGTTGTCACGTCAAAAAAGATATGATTTAATATGGTTTCATGTCAATAAGTGGATTTTTCATCTTATCTTATAATTTATTCGATGTTATTTATTCTTGAGCGTCCCAACTTGTGCAAAAAGTCGGAGCGCAATGGAACCGAATACGGTGGCGTAACCTTCCAACGGCCGCAATGAAAGTAAGTCGTGGCAGAAAGCAGTTTTATGCCAGTTTTACTTCGCAGGCATTATAGTGGGCTCGACCCTGGCACGTACCTAAGGCGAGTAGGGTTTACCACGGACCTTAGAAACTTGCCTAGAAAGCTTAAAGTTTCTTCATTTTCGGGCAATTGCCTTTATTTATTAACTATGTAGGACTGTAGGTACTACAAAGCATACCTAACTATTAGGTACACAACATACAACAGTTGGAGAACCTACAAACCAATAGATAAGTAGGTATCTCAAAAAAACTGATTGTCAGGCTTATTTGTAACGTTTTTTATAGTAGGAAAGAATATTTTAATGTAAATAATTAAATATTGTAGTGTAGGCGGTATTGTAGGGGGGGCGAAGGAGACTACTGATTGGAGATGGAATACATGGTAATATCGTAATGTATTGGTATGTAGGCCGTAGATGATCAGTGGCCTCAATTCCGAGCACACACCTCCCCGCGGTGCCCCCCGGTAACTTCGAGGTACAAAAGCAAAACACAGTCTTGTTTTTGTACATCGAAGGCAAACGTGTCAGGAAGACTCGCCAAGACGCACTAGCCAGCGTGGCGTTTTACGGCTAACAACCCTCCCTTTATGAATTACGCCAATAAGATACGGCCCTCAGTCCCCAGCAGCCCCACTAGTCCTGGACAAGGTGGCGGCCAGGGAAACGGTGGGGCAGAGGGTGCTAAGAATCCCTGGAAGCGATCTGGTCACCACACAACGACCCTGACCCTGGCGTGTTTCAACGCCAGGACGTTACGCACGGACGAGAGACTCCACGAATTAGAACTAGAAACTAATAACATCAAGTGGGATTTAATCGGATTATCAGAAGTAAGAAGAAAGGGAGAAGATCTGATTAAATTACCTTCTGGAAATTTACTGTTTTTTCGAGGCCACGATGATTCATCCTATGGGGGAGTTGGTTTCTTAGTTAACAAAAAACTAGCCCCCGCAATACAAGAATTTAATAGTATTTCAACACGTGTATGTTTTACAGTAATCACTCTCAATAAACGCTATGCATTAAAAGTAATCCAAGTATATGCTCCGACTTCAGCTCATGATGATGAGGAAGTCGAACATTTTTACGAAGACGTGGAGAAAGCTCTCAGAGTAAAACCTTGTCACTTTTTTACCATCTTGGGTGACTTCAATGCTAAGATTGGTCAACGGCTCAGTACCGAGAAGTCAGTTGGGAGTTTTGGTCTTGGCAACCGCAATAGAAGGGGACAGACCTTGGTCAACTTCCTTGAAAAGAATAGACTATACGCTATGAACACCTTCTTTCACAAAAGGCCTTCAAGAAAGTGGACCTGGGCCAGTCCTAACGGTTATACCAAAAATGAGGTGGATTACGTCATGTCCTCGCAGAGGCACATGGTCACTGATGTATCCGTACTCAAATGGTTCAGGACCGGCAGTGACCACAGACTGGTCAGAGCTGAGTTTAGATTCAACTTGTCTATGGAAAGAAAGAAATTGATAAAAACACCTAAAAGATATGATGAAAGAGAAATTTCGTTATTACAGGATAAGTTCCGAATAGAACTGAAGAATAAATTCGAGGGGTTAGACGAGTTGAATCTAGACATAGACAGTCTAAATAAAAAGCTATGCGAGACCATCATTAGCACGGCAAAGGAAAATATTGGCGCTATACCGAAAAAACAATCAGCACTAACACCAGACACTTTGGCATTAATAGACAAACGACGAACACTCCCACAAAACACTATCAATGATCAAAGGAAACTTGAAGAAACTAATAAACTGATACATAAAGCAGTAAGAAAAGACTTAAGAACACACAATAAACTAACTATAATGAAAACAATTGAAGAACGTAGAGGACCAAAAGTTTTTAGAAAGAAATTAAATACAGGAACATCACAGATAACAGCACTAACGAATAAGAATGGAATAAAAACAAATAATAGAGACGAAATGCTAGAAATAACCCAACAGTTTTATGAAGACCTTTACGCTTCTACAACGGCAGCACCGGAAAATTCAGATGACGACCCAAGAGCTGAGCCTATCGGATGTCACAATGATAAAGATGTTCCGCACATCTTGCCAAAGGAGGTATCATGGGCACTCAGTAAAATGAACGCTGACAAGTCACCTGGCGAAGATGGCATAACTATTGAGCTCCTAAGAGCCGGTGGTGAATCAGTTGTTATAATGCTGGCAAAACTGTTTAACAAAGTCATCGCAGGTGGTCATACGCCGAATGCATGGAAAAATGCAGTAGTTAAAATATTACATAAGAAGGGAGACAGTTCAAAATTGAGTAATTACAGACCAATAAGCCTTCTCCCTCAAATATATAAAATTTTTGCCAAGGTTCTGTGTAACAGAATTAATCGTCAGCTTGATGAATGTCAGCCTATCGAGCAGGCAGGTTTCCGGAGCGGGTACTCTACTATCGATCACATCCACACCGTGAAGCAGTTGATGGAGAAATGCGACGAGTTCAACCGACCCTTGTGCTTTGCTTTCGTAGACTACGAAAAAGCTTTTGACAGCGTCGAGCACTGGGCCGTGTTCCATTCTCTTCATCGCTGCCAAATAGATGCACGGTACGTGGGTGTCCTCCGGAACCTGTATGCATCAGCGACAATGCAAGTACGGATGCATGCACTCACAGACAACATTCCGATAAAGCGAGGCGTGCGACAAGGAGACACCATATCACCCAAATTATTTACCGCAGTCTTGGAGGACGTCTTTAAATTACTCTACTGGGAGGATAAAGGCGTCTTGATTAATGGTGTTCACTTGTCCCACCTCCGTTTCGCAGACGACCTGATTATTATCAGTGAAACGGCGTCAGATCTTCAAGTCATGTTGCATGACCTGTACCATGCTTCTCTCGGAGTTGGCCTTAAGATGAACATGTCCAAGACGAAGGTGATGACAAATATCTTCAGTGCACCACCCCCAACTATTAAAGTTGGGGGTGAGACATTGGAGGTAGTCACTCACTATATTTATCTTGGGCATTGTTTATCTTTTGGCAGAGAGCATAGACACAAGGAGATCACCAGACGCATTCAGCTGGGATGGGCAGCGTTCGGGAAGTTAGACGACGTGCTCAGGGACCGAAAAATGCCGCAATGTCTAAAAACCCGTCTCTACAACCAATGTGTCTTGCCCACGATGACCTATGGTGCCGAAACGTGGACGTTCACCAAGGAGACTGTGCACAAAATGCGAGTCGCACAACGGGCCATGGAGCGTGCCATGTTAGGCAGCAGGGTAAGCGACAGAGTTCGAAATACGGAGATCCGAAGAAGAACTAAAGTGGAAGACATCGGATCCCGTATAATTAAACTCAAGTGGCGATGGGCAGGACACTTGGCAAGATGTGGCGATGGCAGGTGGAGTAAGTCCCTGACAGAATGGTGGCCACGTGTGGGTAAGCGCAGCCGCGGAAGACCGATACAACGGTGGGTCGACGACATAAAAATGTTGTTGGGTAATGCATGGACCAGATCGGCCCAAAGCCGGGATGAATGGCGTAAGAGGGAGGAGGCTTATGCCCTGCAGTGGGTTGGATGAGCTGCATATGATGAATTAAATATAGTGTGTAAGATTAGGCTACAAGCTATATTCCACCACGGGGGCCCGGCAAGACCTACTAACTTAAAGAAACTTATTTTTTTCAGCTGTTTATCTTGGTAATGACAGAGACATAATGCAATCTTAGTACTTTCTAGAAGCCTTCACGAGCATAAGTCTTGTTTTGTTAGTGAGCTTAACCCTTATTTAAATTGCCTTCAAGTTACCCCCCAATGGGCCACAAAGGACTTAATCTCTAAGCTATAATTTACATTTATATTGGGCTATAGAGAATGCACTTCATTATAGTCCCTATAAAGGCTTTTACTGTGCTTCCGCCGACACTGACTCATTTCCTGGCTTTTGCAAAACACGCTGGGGATCCAAGAACGTAGTTTCTAATATTTTACCTTTGACGTAGTCTCAAGAGGAAAGCCGACAAACGCAACTCGGCACGGAATACTAGGGTTCCTAGAATTCTGTACTGCGTACATGAACTAAATGATGCTTATGTCAAAGCGCTACGCCTTAGGAAATCAATATCAAACATGACGTCAAAGCTAAATGCTGTTGTGTTTTGTGCAGGCGTTATGTTTACTTTGACTCAATCTGTACTGTTGCTGCGGCAAGCACTCACTTAGAACCTCCGATTTTATGTCCATCCTCCAAAGATTAACGAATTAAATATATTTAATAACGAGCTTGCAGAGACGCTCGAAGAGTCGGATTACGTAGGTAGACGATAAGTTCTTACCAGGTAAGGGCGTTGCATCCGGAGGGAAGGGCAGCAGCTGGGACGGTGCACCCTGGGGGTCGGTCAGCAATTCTCCTAGGGGAATTGGTGGCCGTAGCAAATAACCTGGCGGGAATAGGTCCTTCGCGTGTCCCCCTGATCAGCAGAGGGCACAGTGAAGGACTACAACGGGGACTTTTGGGCCGCGGATCGGGGGGTCCAACGCCCAAGTGTAGAAGTCCCGAGCTGAGGTGCGGCCCGTGTGTTCCGGGACGCACCCAGCGGAGAACGAGGCCAAAGCCTCAGGAGGCGAGCCCGAGAGGGCGCCCGCAGAGGTGGTCGCGGAAGCGCCGTTCGTATCCGTGACCACCTCCATAATGCGGAGAGGAGAACACCCCGGGGTTTTAGTGGGTAAGCCCCGTCAGACCGCATTCTGGCGGGGGAGTCCCACATAACCACCCCGCCCCCCCGTGGCCGGGTGGTATGCCTAATACATTTCCCCGGGTTAAAAAAAAAAAGGGCGTCGCCGATAAATAGTTAGGCAATAATTATAAGCCCCTTTTAATTTTGACAAGTGCATGCGAGGGTGATTTTTGTACCTAAGTAGATAGGTACTTCATAATCACCCAAGATTATCTAAAAAACATCGTTTTCTACGACACCGTTCTTCCTCAGAATTCACACCAGTTGTGACAAAGTTTCGTGTCCACACAGTTGTAGCATTTACAAAGCCACAATTCTACCGTGGTTCCGTTACGTTTATGTGGTAGACATGGAACCCTAACAAAACAACAACAGGAAACCGTTTGAGAGACAACAACCGGCGAAGCTCAGTTGATTGGCCGGACTGTAACGAACTTAAAAAAAGAGAGGCGTAGCAACTTCCCTTGATTGTTGGACTAGTGAGGAAATACGTAAAAATGTAACAGAAAACTTCTAAATGAGACGATATTATACATACGGAACGTCAGCTGAATGAAACAGGACTGTTACCTGATTACTAACCAGGACTCCTCAACTCTGTCGACTGTCTCACGTTCACTGCCGGTTCACTTTTATTTTGACACTTTTGTGAATCTTTGAACAATTAATTAGTTTAAATTGCATCATTTTATTGTATTTAAATTGCATTATTTTAAACTACGTACCTTTTTACTTACACCAACCTCAATCGTAGGGAAAACTCTTCACACTACACTGGAAACAGGATTAGACATTTAAAAAAAAAGATTCCGTTTGTAGAACTCTGTTGGGAATTTATGTAATGATTTAAGAAAATTTAAGAGTGTATTGCTTCTTCATAATTATACTATACAATTATGTAGATAGGGGTTTGATATCCACTGTAAAATATCATTTATACTGAAAAATAGGACATTAATGTTCCTGCGTAGTTCCAGATTCCCTAGATATAGTGACTCCTAGTGAGGGGTCAGGAACTATGTAGGTGACCGTGATGCGTTATTTAAAAGGATGTACCTAGTACAATACGTGCAACGAATCTTGGCGGCACTGACCGCAGCCTCTTCGAACTTCCGTGGAAATCCAATCCGAACACAAACGGCCCCTCGCACTAACGTCAGCGCGGCCAACATCCATCGCGCGTAATGTAACAATAAATAAAAGGCTTCATACGTTAAAATACTTTACTCAAGCAGTTTGCTTAATTTATTATTTAACTATATTTAGATTAAGCAGTAACATTGTGTTCTTTGTCAATAAATATTATAAGGGAGGTCGCTCACGACTATTTTTGTTGCAATTCAGTAGCGCGCGTTTGCATCGCTACCTTTAGTCGTATGTCGCGTTAGCAACGCGCGACTGTATCGATGCTCCATCGTGTTTGTTACCATGCAAAATGCAAAATGTAGTTACGTGGGTGATTTTAAACAACCAGTGACTGCATCGCCACTGTATCGCCACTGATCGCTGCAAAACTGTGGGCGACCTCCCTAAGATCAAAATTTGATCTAACCAAACCCATTAAATATTTAAAATAAGTACTTCTTACTAGAAGGGGACAAACATTTTCAACAATGAGAGCAGGTCGTGCGCCTGATAGGAACCGCCAGGGCTACTTGCAGCCGCAGCAATTAGATCTCGACACGTTTACTCGTAACGAAACATTGTTGTAGTAACAGGTTGCAACCCACGATAACACAAATTGTATTCTTGGGTTATATTAGGACAGTGCCCTTATACGCTATGCCACATGAGTTTTCCTTGCCGAAAACGCGTGTTATCGTAACGCGCTTCAAAATGATTATAAACCTTAAAACTTATCGAAACGCGCTAACTTGCCGGTCGTTTTTTGACAGTTCAATTGACAGTTCAAAATGAACGCATGAGTCTAGGTGGTCATAACGAACGGCCCTGGCGGTCATTACTGAGGTCGGTTGTCCGTAGCTTTCGCTATGAAAACCGTGATGGCCGAAGCTTAAGCGGGATGTTAAACGCCACGCTTGCTCAAACCAATTGCAATACTTCCCAGAGTGGATTGCAAAATGTTGCTCGGCACTGCACTGCGCTCGTCGGCCTGAGACATCGGCTCTAAAGTCTCATATGCCCAGTAATTTCGCTGGAAACAGTGCCCTTCAAACCGGCACAGCAATGTTTGCGTACTACTGCTTGGCGGAAAGGCACATAGGTGTTTAAAAAAAGTGCCTATTCTTGCGGCCAATACCAAAAGAGGCCTAACAGAAAAAAAAAGCTATTGAATAGAGTAACATAACCGATTTTTATTTGCTTTCTAATTTTATCATATATCAATAAAGATAAGGTTTTCGCTGGGTTTTAAATGGCTTGCTCCCCAAATAGAGAAACAAATGCCTTGAGTTTTGGCATTAATTACAATTTAAATAAATCATTGCTACTCCCAATAATCGATTAACATCGCACGCGATTTTTATATTGCTACAATTTTTTTTATGAAGTTCTACCTAAATCTTCACATAAATATAATTAAAATACATAAAGTATTAATCTAAAAAACGCGTATTTAAATATTTCATTAAAAAAAACCGCTAAATCCACCGCATCAAAAATCAACCAATCAATGAACATAACGTAGACTTCAAAATGACATAACTCGATAGAGTTACGAAAATTACGTCAGATGGAACGTAATTTGGTACACCAATCACACTGGTTGGTGTTTCAAAATGGCGTTCCGTTTCACTTAATTAAAACTAAGAATTTTATAGAAGGTAATATATTTCGAATTAATTGAGTATTGCTCTTTATTGAATAAAGCCGAGTACCGAATTTAAAGCTTTAAAGAAATACATAACGAGTGCGAATTTCGATTACAGATATAAATGTGTAGTTTTGCCATTACAGCAAACGGTGAAGGAAAATGTCGGCGTTTTCCTTTAAATTTAAAGATAATTGTGACATCCACCGACCCGCATTGGACCAGTGTGGTGGATCATTGCCTGTACTCTCTAGCTTTGGGTCATCGCAGACGGAATGGAGTCACGCATGCGACTCGGCCGTACTGACCTTGTTTTCGCTATATCAATTATTATTAAAGTCATATTTTGAAGCAAACTAGGTCAAATTTAAATTGTTACCAAATAAGTAACTATTACAGTCGCCACGTCTATCTGCGTTGACACTAAGAGATGAAAATACACAAACTAATTAAAAAGTGCGTATAAAAGTCGTGCACCGCTTCCGGTGTCCTTTATTTTTCAATAATTATTATACTAATTAATTACAACTAAAGATATTAGCGCTAGACTATGTACAAATTCAAAATAACATACATTAGTAGATAAACACCGTTATTGCTTACAATTTTTTTTTTCACATTTCTATAACAGTAACAAGCACCAAAATAATATGTCAATAAATATTGCTAGTGTTGTCCGTTAATTCTACCTTAATCATATGTATTTCTAATCAGCTCCGCCCCGCGACTACTCCCACGTGGACAATGATGGAGAGCGTCATATTTCCTCCAGAACTGACCCCCGTATCGTTAGTTGTTCCTCCAGATTTTTGCCTCCACTCCGACCCCACTAGTACATTTTGGTTCTTTTACTCGTTGAAATTTCCTCCACTCGGGTTTTCCCTCGACTCTTACGAGGTAAACAACCTATTTCTCATGTCAAAGTACCTCGCGATCTACCTTGAGGATTCCTCGAACCGGTGTCTTATTCGTACTAAAATGGCTTTAGAAAACGTTTTCTTTTAATTTATAAACATCGTCTACGATGACATTGTGTACTGTTACCCATCACAGAGGTATATTAGGGATGCAGAGAACCCTACAGAAGTGTATTATGATGCCGAATACCTCCATTTCACCCCGATATTCCCTAATACAAGGATTATCGAGGAACCTTGAAAGTTCAACTGATCATACCGAACATGAGTAACTTTTGGAGGGACGCTCGAGGAGCCCTCAATTGGGGTCGAGTGGAGGCAATATGAACGCAACGACTAAAGATACCGGTGTTAAAGTATCTACATACTTTAACAAAATCCTCATCTGTCACGGAGCTAGGTAGTGACAAACACACATACCTTCTCATAATATAATACACAGTACAGAAGTAACTCTGTATTATTCTAAGATCTTAATTTAAGATATAATACATTTTAGTGCTTTTCCAAGATTCAAATCGTTAAATCATCGAATTCGTTTAATTATACAGGGTGTCCCAAGGATATGCCACATGGAGGGAAAGTACCTTCAATATTGTAGATGGAACATTTTATTGAAAGAAGACATTATTTGAATTCAAAAAACAATTTAAACTGCATTCATAGATATTTAAATAATTACATGGTTGAACCGGGAATCGAACCCGTTACACGAGAAAAATAATCACCATGTAGCTTTATCATATCGATCGAAAGGCTTCATCATAAGGATTATTTTAGGCTAAATAAAATAGTGTCAGTTCAAGGTACTTTCCCTCCATGTGGCATATCCGTGGGACACCCTGTATAAGGTGTAGATACAAATCGCAATAGATGCGAGGTGTATACCTTTACTGTTTAGGTATCTAAACAGTAACTAATACAAGTAGAATCAATCTTAACTTTTTGTTTATTTTTTATAGTTTGACCGCTATTTCACATGGAGTCAAATGACGATGTAGTCGAAGATGGTGAACTTGCTGAGTCTAGCAAGGGACTGGCTCTCAAGGACCAGTGAGATGCATCGAATTTTCTGCTTTGGTACTTACTGAAACAGCTAATTAGGGTTTTATGTAACGATTTAAATCTACCTGTTTTTTTTTTTCAGTTTTATTCTTCATTATCTCAATTTAATTTTAGATTATAGAAAAAATAATATAAACAGTTAAATACCAGTCTAAGCTATCGTGCTGAATGTGGCGCGGCGATGATCGGTAGCGGTAACTGGGTTGTCAATATGGCGTCGCCAGCCGCCATAAAGACCTCAGTCCGGATATCCACCAATAACTCCGAAATAATTCTCGGGTATGTCAGTTTCCTCACGATGTTTTCCTTCACCGAAAACCGAGTAGTAATTACGTACATATGTACAAGAAACACATTGGTACATGCCCGCAATGGGATTTGAACTCAGGACGCTCTCTTTGCAAGGCGGACGTTCTCCCACTAAGCTAGCACCGTTTCTCTTTCAAATTTAAGTTATGGAGATGTTATAATCGTAATGAACACCGATTTTGATTCTCACCTTTTCATGTGAATAAGTAATAAGATAGAGACAAAAGGTGCGAAAATATATATTATTTAAATATAATACTGCGTCAGTAGTTGCTTTATACAAATTCAAATTAATAGTGTAATTTTTTTTTTTAATAAGAGTCAAAGGTCCATTTATATTTAAAAATGTCAAAGCTGCGTCAATAGAGGGCGCTGTATTAAATTATTAAGCAAATCAAATCATAATTACGCCAACAAAGGTAATAATTGCTGTACAGTTTTTGATGCAATCGTCACCGTTACCGATCACCCGCCTATTCTATTTACATATCAACGTACAGAGGTAATACAGAGACGGATTGAGTAACACTCAAATGAGTCCGTGTCGCTTTTTATATTCGTCTAGGTTAAGAGATCTTTTCGGTCCCGTCTCTTTCACCTTCGTGGTCACTTGTTTCGGTTGCGTGCTGGATACTTCTGAAAATAAGGTCAATAATATATTAGTATAAGCAATAGTTTAACGAATTTTTTTTTTGCTTCAAACTCTGACTGCTGACTCTGAGCCGATTTTCTTGTCTAGCCACAGGTACGGATCTGCACACACCGTTGTGTTTTCCCGTACACGCGGCAAGTTATAAAACACAGCAGTTGTTTTTTTCTTTTTTTTTATCGCGTCAAGATCTCTCTTACACAGATCCTGTCCCTTAACTAGGATTCCGTGTATCTAGGGAATCAGGAACTATGAGGACCATACTCCTACAAACATCCAGACTTTAAACAAATACATGTAAGTCACACAAATCTTTGACCTGCGCGGGAATCGAACCCACAACCTGACGCTACGCAATCGGCTTATCGCTCACCACGGAAGGCGTCTAACGCCACATTTTTAGTATCCCGCCACTCTCTTTAATTTACCGCTTCATCATAAGCTTGAGACAGATGATTTTTGAAGGCGACAGTACACAATAGGACGTTACTTACTGGCCATGGGTAGATCCAGGTCTATATTGATGTCGAAGTCGTGGAGAGAGTACATGCTAGCGTTGTCTGTGGACCCCGGTTCGCGTCTCGTCTGCATGTCATCAGGGTGTAGCTGTAAATGAAAAAAATATATAGTAAAAAAAAACTAAAAAACACTGACTGCTGAGCCGATTTTCTTGTCTAGCCACGGTTAAGGATCTGCACACACCGTTTTGTTTTCCCGTACAACAAACTCAACAGTTGTTTTCCAGTACTCGCGGCAAGTTATAAAGAACACAACAGTTGTGTTTTCAGCAGTGAACCTGTTAGTGAACTAAGGTTTTACAGTGATCCAGCGGTGAGATTTCTTGTACTTAAAAGCTTTTAACTAACCAGTCTTTCTTTCTCTTGTAACTGTTTAGCGATGAGCGCCTCTTCCTCTTTTAGTTTCAGTTCTTCGGCCGCGGCTGCTTCGTTCCTCAATAATTCCTGGAAACAAATAAAATTAGCATGCATCTTCTGTGGCATACTGGCTGACTGTGAACGTGAAGTTGCGGGTTCGATTGCCGCTCAGGGCTAAGATTTGTGTGAACCACAGATATTTGCTATGAGTCTGGGAGGTTGTAGGACCATGGTCCCCGTAGCTCCTGATTCCTTAGATACGGGGAATCCTAGTTAGGCTTCTGGATCTATGCATGTGATCGTAGCGCGTTAGTGATAAATAATTTCGAACATTCCATTACATTAATATGACCGTTATTTCAAACTGTATTCGATCGATTTTTGTACCAAAACACATCATCATCAACAACCCATAACGTCCCACTGCTGGGCACGGGTCTCCCCTCACTTTCGTGAGGAGGATTAGGCTATAATCCACCACGGGGGCCAGATCCGGATTGGCCAGATCCTCACAATGTTTTCCTTCACCGAAAAGCGAGTGATAATTACGTACATATGTTTTACAAGAAACACATTGGTACGTGCCCGCACTGGGATTTGAACTCACGACCTTCTGCTTGGAAGGCGGACGTTCTCCCACTAGGCTACCACCGCTTCATTACAACACATTACAGCTGATATTTTATACTTCTGTCGTGTATTTCAAAAACGTGTTAACAAAAACATAACCCTTGCTTAAGGCTTTGCCATAGTCGCCGTTTTTTTTTTGTTACTAAATAACGAGACGAGCAAGTCGTTCCCCTGAACTTTCCATTACATAATCCTGCGCGGCACTGCACTGCGCTCGTCACTTTGAAACATCGGCTCTAAAGTCTTATATGCCCAGTAATTTCACTGGAAACAGTGCCCTTCAAACCGGAACACAGTAATGTTTGCACACTGCTGCTTAGCGGATCAATATCTGGCAAAGCTGTGGTACTTCCCCAGGTGGACTCTTGCAGAAGAGACCAACCACTACAAGAAAAAAGGCAGTGCATACCTGAGTCCGATTCGATTGTGATTTGAAGTTCATGACAGGCTTCGTGTGCCGCCTAGTGAACGGGTCGTCGGTTTTCTTCCCTTTCATTGCTTTTACCTGAAAAAATAATTACTTTCATTATTAATTTATTAGTAAAGATAATACAAGTGAAATACTGAGCCAGTTGCAATGCGGTTTTCACTGTTCGGTAGCATAGAATCAGACTTGTGCAATGTAATACATTATTTTAAACATCTAATTTTAAAAATTCTGTGTGTGGTGTTAAAATAGATGGCAATACTAAACTGGAAACTGTTACAATTCTTTTTGGTAAATACTGTTAGCGCGGCAGCTAAGCTGTATAGGCTGAGCGCGCCTCCAATGGCGGGGGAAGGATGGCTGGTAGAAGAGTAGTACAAAGGAACTTGGCGACTAACCTGGTCTCCATGCAACTGCAATCACCTCGGTTCGGGTCCGTCTCCAAGCTGCTTGTTCCTTCAGGATGTTATGACGTTCGATGTAGTGGACTGTATTTTTGGCGGTTGGTGCGTGTCGGCAAGGAGCGTTTACGCGGCGGGTTTATAGCGGGTTTTGTTTATATTTTCGCGTCGAATTCACGTGGACCACCACAGAGGAGCAGCAGATCCAGTACTTTGGATTCGGCGAGAGCGGCAGCCGCGAAGGACGAGGGTCGATCGCAGACTACTTGCGGCGGCAAGCAGTTTTCTCGTGGATACCACGATATGAGCGACAGAGATAGTCGCCAAGAAATGATAGGAATAGGAAGGTAGGAAGGTATTATGAGTGCCAATGTAAGTGGCGCGAACATTTGCCCCCGGCCTAAAAACCATTGGTTTTTAAAAGAAAGCGGGAAATAAAAAAAATAAAAATAAGAGTTAAACTCTAAAGCGGTCAACGGGTTAAATATAACATAGCGGTTGACCGGGGAGCAAGGGGTTAAATTATTGGGTAGGTAAGATACATAAACGGACGACGGGTCTCTGGTAGACGCCGGTCGCCGTTTTTACTGACGCTACTCGACAGATGCCATCGCCGCCGACATGAGTGGCCACGACGACGCCGAGAGGCCAGGATAGCGGGGGAATATTATCAGTGATAATAAGAACAATAGAACCTATTGTAATGGGATTCGAAGGTGTATTCCATTTTCCTCTAGATTGAAGTAAGTGAAGATATTCCAACTTCCACCGTTTGGAAAATGATCGTACCATTTGATCCAATAAAGCGTACCGTTTCAATAAGTGTCCAGGTTCATCGGGAACCGTGCAAGCGGGTAAATGCTTCAGCGGTGCGGTCATTAAGAAATGTGAAGCACTCAGCGCGGTCGGCTCAGACGGATCTTCGCTCAATAACGTTATAGGACGAGAATTGATAACGCATTCTATTTGTGTGAGTACGGTTAACATTTCCTCATAGGTGAGTAACTGTGAACCGATCGTTTTATGAAGACGACTTTTAAACGCTTTCACATATATTTCATAATTCCCCCCGAAGTGAGGACTTCGCGGTGAATTGAATTTCCAGTGTATGTGATTAGCTGATAACTCACCTGAGATAGACTTATTATATTCGTCGGAATTTAAAAGATCCGTTAACGCATTTTTCGCATTTTTAACGCATTTCGTTAACGCAGAGATGGGAAGGGAGTCAAGGAGCGCGGGTGAGTTACTAGCCCATTTGACGAGATCGAAGCCCCCGGCCTTGAGCAACTCGCGGAGATCGTCTCTGAGTTGTAAACAAGCAGACAGAGTAGGCATGGAGTAGCACACGTCGTCCATGTATGTGTTGTCGCTGATAAGAGATGCTGCGAGTGGGAAGCGGGCACCGTCGGCGGCGCACAGCTTTCGCAACACTCGCATTGCAAGGAACGGACTGCTACGTAGACCAAAACAAACGCGGTTGAATTGGTAGGTATCAAGCGGAAAAACGGGATCGAATCGATACAGGAATTTTTGATATTTGCGGTGGTCCTTATTTATCAAAATTTGTAGGTACATCTGTTTAATATCGGATGTAAAAGCGATTGGGTAGAGGCGGAAATCCAAGAGGATTGTAAAAAGATCGTTTTGTAAATTATCCCCGGTATATAAAACTTGATTCAAGGAGAGGCCTGAGTCAGTTTCAGCACCGGCGTCCATCACCATACGCCATCGAGTTGTTGTTTTTTGTAGTCTCGCAATGGCGTGGTGTGGCACGTAATATCCAGTAAAAGGACTATCATTGTCGATCAGTGAAATGTAACCCTTCTGAATGTACTCTTTGATTATAGCATCGTACTCTAAGCGCAGAGCAGGTGTCGCGGCGAGCTTACGTTCGAGATACATGAAGCGTTTTTTAGCGATAGGGTAAGAATTACCCAGAGCGGTCGCGGGATCGCGGGAGAAAGGTAACGCTACAGAATAGCGTCCCGTAGGATCGCGGGAAACGTTATTTGTAAAAATGCGTTCACATTCTATTGCGTCTGGGCTCAAAGTCGGCGTGCATTGCACCTCTTCAAGCTGCCAGAAGCGTTGGACAAGATTATCTAAACGTGGTCCTTCCGTAAAGGTACAGAGGGAAATATGAGAGCGGCATCTATCTTCAACCAAGGGGTCAGTGATAGAAACAACGGTTCCAATATGAGCGGGCGTAACATGAGCGGGAGTAACATGAGCGGGAGTAACGGGAGCGGTCCCGATTACGATAAAACCAAAAATGGTTTCAAAAGCGGTTGGAGTACCAGGCGGACCAGCGGCGCGGCCTGATAGCAATATTTCAGAAAAGAGCGGCGCGCCTATAAGTATGTCGATCTCGGAAGGCGAAGCGAAACTGTCGTCTGCCAGAGGCAGGCAGTTCAGGTATGAAAGGCAGGATACGTCAATTTTCACTGCCGGTAAATTGTCTGTTATGCGGTCGATAACATAGGCGTCAATTGCAATAAAATTATCATTTAGGCGGGAAGATAAAGTAGCAGAAACTGCTCCCTTGATTGGGTTAGATGCGGAACCTATCCCTTTAACAACGGTGTTCGTCACCTTATTGCATTTTAAATTTAATTTAGCGCAACATTTTGAAGTTAAAAAGTTACTTTGGGAAGCCGAATCAATTAAGGCGCGTACTACATGGCGGCGACCATTTAAATCCGTAGCATAAACTTGTACGGTTCCCAGTAAACAAGTAGTGTCATTAGGCTGCGAAGCGGGGCGTATATTACACAGCGACACCTGTTGTTGTGATGACTGATAAGCAGTTGTAGGTAAGTTCGTCAGCTGAGCGCTAGCGGAGCCCGCGACGGGCGGCGGCGATGCCGAAGGCGGCATGTGATCCCCGGCGGCGGAGAAGTTGCCAGTTCGCGCGCGCGGAGGCGGCGCGTGCGCCTGTGACGGAGCGCTAGGGTACGGGCGATTGTCTTCACGGGAAGATGATACTTTGCGGCATAACATAGAATGATGTTTACATCCACAATAACGGCAATTAAATTTAGAATTGCAAGCAGTATTTATATGCGTAGTGCTTAGACAATTAGTGCAACCTTTGCTTTGTTTTACAAAAGTGTACCTGTCGTCGATAGAAAGCTTATCAAATGCAGGGCATCTATATAAGTTAGCGTGATCGGCTTGTTTGCAAAGCGGACAGTGAGTGACGCATGATGCTGCAAAAGACTGCGTAGACCTTGCAGTACCCGGCCTGTTATCACTGCGGCTAAGAGAAACGGTCGTAGTGCGTTCCAATATTTTGCTTTGTTCGCGGATGAATTTTAAAAGTTCATTGTATGTAGGCATAGATTTACCTCGCATGTGCATTTCAAACGACCGTGCAGTACTTGAATCTATTTTCTTCAAAGCGAGCGATAGTAAAATAAAATCAGACACGTTATCGAGCTTGAGAGACTTCAAACTTGACACAGCCGTGCAGAATTTATCTAGGAATAATTCTAAGTTTTTATTCGTCGCGGTGTTAAAAGATTTAAAATCAAGCATTTGATCAAGATAAGCGGAGGCTAGGTTACGTTTGTCGTTATACTTATCGACGAGCGTCTGCCATATGATCGGATAATTATCACCGTTAGGTACGATACCAGAACAAACTGCAAGGGCCCGGCCTGACAATTTATTAATTAAATATTGGACGCGTTCGTGATCAGTGAGATCGGGATTTTCGTGAATCGTGCGTTTGAATGACTCATAAAATATCCTCCAGGTCATCGGATCTCCATTGAAGACCATCAAATCGAGTTCAGGAATTCTGATAGATTTACGTTGCGGGGCAACATTGAAATCAGCGGTTTTTAAAGGCGGGTTAAGTTTATTATAAACAAACTGACAACGGCAAAACATATCTTCGAAGACGTTTATAGATTGGTAGTTTACCGTGTACGAAGCGTTGAGAGTCAACTCGGTGACATTTAATTTGTTCACAATTTCATTGAAATCGGAGCGTAAGCGGTCTAACGAGATCATTCCACATAGAAATAAATCCTTCTCAGTATCATCAGTGAAAGCCTGTAAAGATCGGTTAAAAATATCTTGTAAGCGGGAAAATATAATGTCACGTTTACCTATCAAGGTCAAACGTTCGACCTGTAACGTATCGAGCGCTTTTGCGTCCTCGTATACTTCACTATCTTTGTCTTTTGAACGAGTAGCCATAGCCATCTTAACAAAGTATAAAAAACTAGATAAAGTATGAAATTCCTAATTTACTGCAACTGCCTACAGCATTTACCTGTCGCGCGCGCGGCGTATTGAATACCCACGTGGAGACGCACGGGCGGTCGTTAGGAATACCTTCACTTTTTAATAAAAATTAAGAATTACGGAAAAATCGTTATTTTTACTATTTAGGAATGCGGAATACACGAAATAAGTATATAAGAGCGTAGTAGGATAGTACAGGGTACTATCTGAACTGTAATTGCGGGCGGGAACACGATAATTATAGGAAATTATCGTTGGTAAAAATACCAATATAAAATTGCGGGCGGTTATAAAGAGGACTATATTAGGCCTAAGAGGGGCCAGAGAATAGCGGGAGGACCAAAGAAGATCCGGCGGCGGAGGACCAACAATATGTTAGCGCGGCAGCTAAGCTGTATAGGCTGAGCGCGCCTCCAATGGCGGGGGAAGGATGGCTGGTAGAAGAGTAGTACAAAGGAACTTGGCGACTAACCTGGTCTCCATGCAACTGCAATCACCTCGGTTCGGGTCCGTCTCCAAGCTGCTTGTTCCTTCAGGATGTTATGACGTTCGATGTAGTGGACTGTATTTTTGGCGGTTGGTGCGTGTCGGCAAGGAGCGTTTACGCGGCGGGTTTATAGCGGGTTTTGTTTATATTTTCGCGTCGAATTCACGTGGACCACCACAGAGGAGCAGCAGATCCAGTACTTTGGATTCGGCGAGAGCGGCAGCCGCGAAGGACGAGGGTCGATCGCAGACTACTTGCGGCGGCAAGCAGTTTTCTCGTGGATACCACGATATGAGCGACAGAGATAGTCGCCAAGAAATGATAGGAATAGGAAGGTAGGAAGGTATTATGAGTGCCAATGTAAGTGGCGCGAACAAATACATTTTATATGTTTTTTTTTTTCGGTATTCCGAAAAAAAAAAAAAAAAAAAATTAGAAATTATTATTTCTAAAGTTTCTTTAAAAGTCGTTTGTTTAAGACTTACCTCTTCCATGATAGCTTTCTCTGCTGTCTCCACGTTTAGTTTCCTATTCCTGTTGTTGATGTAAGAAATACTTTGTATAGAGGAGGTACGCGTCTTGTCCAGTTGATTCGCCCTGTCTTCCAACTCTTGGATCTTGGAGTTCAGCTCCATCACCAGTTCTTCATCACCTCTGTACGAATAAAAAAATTAATAACATTTAATTATTAACCCCCGACGTTAGAAGAGGGGTGTTATAAGTTCGATGTGTGTTTCGTTTGTCTGTCTGTGGCATTGTAGGTCTCAATCGGATGAACCGATTTTGATGTAGTTTTTTTTTTTGTTTGAAAGGTGACTTGATCGAGTGGTATCAATGAAATCTGTTTAGCCGTTTGAAGATCATCAGCTCTTTTCTAGGTGTTTTTTTTTTTTATTTTCTTTCGTGGTTTTAATTTTTTTTTTTTATATTTGTCGTTCTATTTCCACTTGTCGGAGTACATTGTTTATCATATCATTGTTCTTTATCATCATCATTATGAACCCATATCCGCCCACTGCTGAGCACAGGAGGCATACCATGACCTCTAATAGCGATTCAATTGAAGACCTAAACTGAACCGCGTCGCATAATCGTACCGTGACGTCTTATTTTTTATGTTGTTGCCATTTTCAACCTAAACTGGATCCAGTTTAGGTTGAGATTGGCTTATTAGCGACTCAATTTAGGTTGCTGCAATTTTTAACATTAACTGGATCCAGTTTAAGTTGAAAATGGCAGCAACATGAAAAATAAGACGTCACGGTACGCTTATGCGACGCGGCTCAGTTTAGGTCCTCAACTGAATCGCTATAAGACGTCATGGTAGACCTCCAGGTCGCACGTCACTAAGTTAGGAGGGTTTATATATTTATTTATTTCAATATACAGTGCCTTAACAGGTGTTTCCAAAGCGACACCGTACTTACATGTAACTAAGAACCAACACATTTAAGGGCAACATCCGTTAATGTCACTAAAGAACATGTAAAAATGTCCAGCTCGCTGTGCTCAGCGCAGATTCTATTCAACAATCGAAGAGCCCTAGTAATAGGTAGGTATTCATTCACCCCTTGGGTTATCATTACCTCAATTGTGCCACGTCTCGTTCCTTCATGAGCTGTGTTTTCTTCATAGCATAGTTGGTAGGGTGTGATCGGAAGCGATCCTTCTCTTGGACTATTTTTTCTACGTCTTCTTCCTGCAAATGTATTACTGTTTGAACAACGTATAGAAGGTACAGGCAGAGAAGAAATATAGTACTATAAATAGAATGGACACTCTCTGTCCCCCGCGATCCGCTTCCCCGCAACCGAGTGGACAATCGGGAGGTCAGTCAATATTACACGCCCAAATGTAATAGACGAACGGATTAGTATGAACCTTTATACTAGCGGGTTGTCTTTTATTTTGGCCGTGAACTATGCTTGAGTACTTAGGTACACAAGTATTTGGCGCGTGTAGGACGTATAATTAATGTGACTTTAGAGCTAATGTCTCAGGGTGACGAGCGCAGTGCAGTGCCGCGCATGATCATGCAATGCAAAGTTCTGGGTGGCACTGTAACTGTTATGAGCAGGCGTAGCGATTCCTATCCGGTAAACAACTAACTCGTCTCAATACTCAGTAAAATAAAAATAAAAAATGCTGTGGCTAAAATCTCTCCAATGTATTTTAATACAATTCTTTCTTAAGGCAAACCCGTTTCATAAGCATTCATTCAAGTCGTCACGCCACTGAGTGAGTATCTGTACCCGCCTTACCAGACAACATATCGACGCTAGAAAGCGTAAACGCTGTAACCCTTTGACCGACCCGAAAATACTTTTTTTACATATTTGGAAACAAACCCACATTTCAACATCCCCTAGGAACTTTAGGATATAAACAAGGTAGCAGTATTGTAGCTTTGTATGTAACACATCAAATATCCAAAATTTACGTTTTTGAGGTCGAGTAGATATTGAGTTATGATTTTTTTTCAACAAAAAAAAAGTTTGGTGAAAAATTTTGCGTTTCAAGGTTACAGCGTTTACGCTTTCTAGCGTCGATATAAACACGATCACATAAATTCAAACAATGAGATGCTTTAAATGCAAATTTAATCCGCACATAAATATGATACATTTTCACAAAAACAAATCCTCTTAACACGTTCACTGCTGAAAACACAGACGTGTTTTTTTTATAACTTAACGCGGGTGCGGGAAAACACACCTTACGTGCCGGCTCTGTGGCAAAACACAGAGGTGTGCGTTTATTGCGGCGCTACTACAGTGCGACTCACACAGACAAACACACACGGTCCGTAACGGTGCCCAAATGTAAAAACCGGTTCAGCAGTCAACGTGTTAAACGTTCTGGGTGGCTCTTAGCAAATCATCTAATGACTGCGATGAATCAAAACTACAATCTGAATTCTCCTTAGTTTCATCGCCACCTTCTATATCTTCTTCTTTAGTATTTATCACTCCACTGCAGGGTTATAGGCGAGCTCTCCTTTGGACTTCTTTGATCACTTTTATTGGTCTCGTGCCAATCATCATCACTGTCTTCCAACACTATCACAGATATATCGGACAGGTGATCTACCGAAATCATTTCTGTATGTGTATTGTCTTCTTCAATATCTATCACTCCACTGCAGGGTATAGGCGAGCTCTCCTTTGAACTTCTTTGATCACCTTCCATGGTCTCTTGGCAATCATCACTGCTGTTTGGAATGTCTAGCCACGATCGATCTAACTGCTGGCTTGCACCCAGATCTGTACCCTTCCTTGGTGATTGTTTTGGTCCACCTTCCGTAGCTACTTGCCATGTGTCCTGCATATATCTTATCCCTGTCAATTGGCGTCCCAACAACATTATACTTTCTCCATTAGGACATAGAGTTTGTTTTTCGTTAACAGTGCCTGTTTGTTTTTCGTTTACAGACCCCGTCTGTTTGTTATTTGTAGAGTCACGCTGTATCTCGTTTGTGATGCCAAACTTTACTTCGTGTGTCTGAAGTTCACCCTGGAAATCGTCTGTATTATTGACTTCCATATCACTCAACTCACTTGAAGTCACCGACTCATCAGTGTTATCATTTTCTTCTGTAGAAGACTCATCATCACTCATTTCACTTTCATTTTCTATGGGCTTGTCTGAAGTGTTCTCTGGTTTTTCTACTGCTCCGGCAGCCGGTAAATTAAAAGTTACAGTTTTAGGTTCCTTTTTATTAACATCTGTTTGTTTTTTATACACAGCTTCCATCTGTTTTTCATTTTTAGTGCCTGTATATTTTTTATATGTAGAGTCACGCTGTATCTCGTTTGTGGTGCTACTCTGCTCTTCGTGTGTCTGAGGACCGCCCTGGAAATCGTCTGTATTATTGACTTCCATATCACTCAAGTCACTTGAAGTCACAGACTCATCAGTGTTATCATTTTCTTCTGTAGAAAGCTCATCATCAATCTTTTTATTTTCTACTTTAGATTTATCATAATGTTCACCTTTCAATGCATTCGACAAAATGGTGTTGATATGAGACTTCGCAGTTTCTCTGGCATGGGTAGAACTGATTTTTCTAAGTTTTCTTGCAACATTTTCAGCAAAAGTGTCACAATGATCTCTCTCCTCTCGAAGGGATATATTGTTTAGAGTATCTATAGGTTTGCCTGAGGTTTTTTCTGTTTCCTGTACCGGTCCAGCTATCGGCAAATCGTAAGATACAGTTTTTGGTTTAGTTTTAGTAGTGCCCGTCTGTTTTTTTAGTATAGGGGCAGTTGCAGCCTTTTTCATGTTGTTTAGTTTACCATCAAATTGATTCTGCAAGAAAAAGAAAATATTACTTCAACGAAAAATTGTGTATATCGTTTCAAATGGATTAATTAAAAACACACACAAATCCAGTCCAAAAATGGCGACAAAAGCCACAAATAGAACATAACAGACAACATAAATAAATGAATGAAAAAGCAATCACACAAAAGCCAGACAAATAATATATACTTATATTAAAGCGGAGAAAGAAAGTCTGCACATTGAACACATTATTATTTATAATAAATTGTCTAGAAGAGATAAAATAAGCTAGGTTCTGAACATTAATAATAGTTAGGGCTAGCTGGGTGTGTGTGCCAACTACAGTTGAGTCAACCTCTTTGTTTTTATTAACAGACGTAAAATTACTTTTACCTTAGGTTCAGCATGGCGGGACTTGTAGTCATACAAAATCACATATTTCTTCCGGTCAAACTTCATAATTATTTGCTTGTTCTCGCTACTATTTAATTATTTTTTTTACTTAATCAAGTCATAAAAGAAATGTAAATTAGAGCTAAAACAAATATAAAATGGCGATAAAGTGCCGATGTTTTGAATAATATCATATTATATTGTAAATAGTTGGAATCAAACTTTGTACTACCTAATAGAGAAATCTCCGATGGCCCTGTCTATATCTTCTATATATATAAAAATGTTATGTTGGTTTGTGTACGCTTCAAAAACTCATAAAGTTCTGCACCGATCGAGCTGAAACTTTAGCATGATATATAATCCGCATCAAGGATTGTTTTTATCTATTTTTTTCATCAGTGACATATCAGCGAATGTGCGAATGTGCCACAGCGAAGCGTGCCAGGGCACAGCTAGTATAATATATAAGCTCGCATTGGCTCCCGCCTCTTTTTCCACGCATTCGCATTACGTTCGTACACGCTCCAAATGTGAGAAAGGGCAGAAATTATAACACGCGACCAAAACAAAAGACAACCCGCTGCTGTGAAGGTTCATACAAACCGTTCGTCTATTACATTTGGGCGTGTAATATTGACTGACCTCCCGATTGTCCACCCGATTGCGGGTAGAGGTGAGGGGAAGCGGATAGTGCGGGGTGGAGGTGACTGTTCTGTATATAGTAGACCATGTAGACCATCCATGTCACATATACCAATAGACAGACGGACAATGAATATATACACGGGTTTCACTTTCAATTACAGAATTCCAACATAATACGCGTTATGGAACTTGGCCGCCGTGAAGTCTCCCAGCGACGCGGAAACTGACACCTAAAAAACGATTTCTGGAACGTTTGCTAACTTTGATACCAGATATCCAATTCTTTTAACAAAATATTGGCAAAATATAGTTCAGATTAGCACTAAAAAAAAATCTCAAAATGGCGTCCTCCTAAACGTCAAATGCTTACGCTTCTGTGCACATCGTAATGTGGCATTGGCAGTAAGTTTTAGTCAATTCTCAACGGTCTTTTAATTCGTGCAATTTTCTTACAATACATAGTACATTATGATAAAGAGGATTGCACAAAAGTATAAAAAAAAAAAAAAAAATACTCTTATCCTTGTCATTGGACAAAGGCAGCACTAGACCAAATCTGCTGTCAAAGTTAGCAAACGTTTCAGAGAGCCGTCGTCGGCCGCCGCCGCCCCCGCCCCCCCCCCCCGCCGCCCGCGCCGCGCCGCCCCCCCCCCGCCGCCCGCGCCCCGCGGAGGCGCTCCCGGGCGGGCGGGGCGGGCGGGGCGGGCGTCGCGTCCTACAGTTCCACTTACCTTAAACTCGTACATAAGCGCGTCTTTAACTTCGCAGATCTTACTTCTGACGAAGTCCATGGTGGGGGGTTTCTTGCCGGCGTCCTTGATCGCTTTGTACCATTTTTGGAACTCGCCATCCGTGAATTCCTGTACAATAAGTTATTTTTTAATAATGAACTAAGCCTAAACACTTTGACTGCTGAGCCGATTTTCTTCTCAAGCCAAAAAACTTAAAAATAATAAAAGGTTGTCTGAAAGAAATCGCTTTTAGCGATAAGACCGCCCATTGTACTACCCTTGTTTGCCTATTGTAATTTTTCTGTACTGTGTTTATTTTTGTTTCTGGTGTACAATAAAGAGTTTTCTATTCTAATAATAAATAGATTTACCTGATTACTGACAAATTCCAGTCGGAACACTCGGTCCTGGGTCCCGTGGCGCAGCTTCAACCCTTTGTTCGTCCTTGTGTTCCCCAGGTTGTACACTTTCGCCGTTTCGTACACATCTATGATCTCTGCGACCTGCAAGCGAGTGAGACGACATTAGCAATATCGTTGGTAGCATATAGATAAACTGATGAACATTGCATTACTAATTTATTTATTTATTTATTTATTTATTTATACTTTGGATCTCCAACAGAGATTACACTATACATGGTATTAGTATGTTCTAGGTATGGCTATTATACATTGTGTTTCTCTAATTATAGGAGACCACATCATGCAATACAGTTTCGACTAAACTATTAATTATGTACTATTTAACTGTGCTTTTCTTATATTCAACAAATATTTAATATTACAATACTAGGAAGTTAGGAACTAATAATTTAATGTCACACGTCAGCAGTTTCGGCGGTAAATCTAATAATATGTGGAGTTTTTGTTTTTAACACGCTTTAATTAGCTCAGTATGTAATATGTATGTTAGTATGTGCATATGTAACGGAAACTTTGAACATCATTTTGACCTCCTTTAAAACATAGGATTAAATCGAAATTTCGCAAACTTACCAAGGACCGATGACAATACATTAATAAAATAAAAAATTTAAATAGAAATTCATACCTACTAAAAAAATGAGAAAATATTTAAAAAAAAAACACGCTTTAATACCAAGCCTATATATCAACATACTTGTCTCGTCACTCAGTCAAATAAAAAAATATATATATATGTGTGTGTCGTCAAAACAGCTTTATAGTGTCCGTCACTCAAGAGAATGGTAATAAGAACTCACCCTGTATACAGGATTTCCATTATTGTTGCCGATGCCAATGCGAACAAAGCACCCTGTGACCACTCGAGCGAAGAACGGCAAATGTACCAGGCGTTCTAATTTGAACCTGCAACATAATATTACTTGTAGTTCGCCCCAAACTGGACCTTGCAAGCTTTATATTAACAGCTGTACCACCAATAGTTATATCCATTTTCCCGCAGCTTTCATAACAGTAGTAGGATATTGTGGATGTGTGAAACTCACCTGCTCAACCTAAGTTTGTTGATCTGATCTTTGGAGTCGGCATATCTGACTTCCACTTCTTCTCGCTTCTTCACTTCTTCTTCCCCGCCAGATGAAGAGGAACTGGATGAACTGCGACGACCTGGAACAAAGGTAATGTCTTTTTTTTTTAATTTGTCTAATTGCAGAGCCCGGCAACTCGTCTACCGTCGTGATTGTAAGCGCTACGCCTGGCCATATATACGCGTTTCTATGCAAATAAATGTATCTATATCATAACAGTTACAGTCCTACCCAGAACTATGCATTGCATAATCCTGCGCGGCACTGCACTGCGCTCGTCAGCCTGAGACATCGGCTCTAAAGTCTCATATGCCAAGTAATTTCGCAGGAAACAGTGCCCTTCAAACCGGAAGACAGTGATGTTTGCACACGTCTGCTTGTCGGATGAATATCTGGCAAAGGCGTGTACTTTCCCAGGCGGTCTCTTACAGAAGTGGCCTCCCACTACAAAAACTGACATTGATGCAACCATTTACTAGAATCAGGCACATAATAAATGATTAGTCTCGAGTTTTGAATGTCGTGTGCTTTTGCATGTGTGGTCAGTCACACCTCAGACCCCTCCATACAAATAATTGATTTGCCATTTCACACATATAAATGACGTTTGCACACACGCCAAATGCGTGTGTAACTTTACTCAAAGATACTACGCGACTAAACTAAAGACAAACCGCTAGTAAGACCGCCCATTGTACTACCCTTGTTTACCTATTGTAATTCTTCTGTACTGTGTTTAATTTTGTTTCTGGTGTACAATAAAGAGTTTTTCTATTCTATTCTATTCTATTCTAGTAAGAAGGTTCTTACTAACCCATTTGTCTCTTACATTTGAGCGTGTAATATTGACAGCCTCCCGATTACCCTCCGGATTGCGGGTAGAGGTGCGGAGGGAGGAGTGTCCATTCTGTATGCAATACTATATGCTTTGCGGTTCAGTATACATACCTTGCGATTTATTGTCGTCCGAATCTGACCCCGAATCGTCAGAGTAGATGTCGGAAGCTTTCAGTTTGACGCTCTGTTTGCTCGTGCCGCCTATAATGTCTGCATCGCCATCCTGAAACAAGCGAATTTTTGTATCATCATCATCATATTCTGGTATCAGTTTGTCAAGCTATCCAAGGTTTCAGACCAGCCTTAATGGCTGCTATCAATCGAGAACAATTGGAACAGACATGTCCCTTCCGAATGCACACATTTGGTAGAAGTCATTGGTACAGTACAGTCAGTAAGCGGTGGTAGCCTAGTGGGAGAACGTCCGCCTTCCATGAAGGTCGTGAACATCATCAACGCATATTGTTCCACTGCTGAGCACGTGTCTCCCCTCACTTTCGAGGAAGGTCAGGCCTTAATCCGCCACGGGGGCGTGGTCCGGATTGGTGTATAACATTTTTTTTTTTTTTTTTTACCTGGGGAATGCAATTACGCATACCACCAGACCCGGGTGAGGGCCGGGTGGTTATGTGGGACTCCCCCGCCAGTCTGACGGGTATACCCACTAAACCCCAGGGTGTTCCACCGGGACGCCTTTGTTGTCGGGGCTACGGGTGCGAGAGTGGACTTCCGCAGCCCCGACGGCGTTGGTTCTCAAGGGAGAACCCCATCCCGTTGGTAGGAGTGGAGAGGAGTGCTCCACTCCGTCTAACTTTGTGAGTGTGGCGCGCGGGAACACCGCGCGCGCCGCCTCGAGGCATACGAGTGGGCGGCGGACGTACACCCGGTCCGCCGCCCAAGCCTCTGTTATGGGGGCCGGAGCAGGGCGTTGAAGAATACTCTTCTTCGACGCCCCGCTCGCCGGCTGCGGAGGGGAAGTTCGGAGGTGATCTCCCGTTCCCGCTCTGCAGCCTCCTTCTGCGACATCACCTCTTCGCAGAAGGTTTCTCCGGCTTGCCAGGACCTCTCGTCCCCGACCATTGACTTAATCAAGGTCGGGAGCGAGAGGTCGGCCCCCACTGCTGCGACGAGTTCACGGCGCTCGCTTGCCCAGCCCGGGCACTCCTCAAGCGTATGCTGCGCCGTGTCTTCGTCGCAGCCACAATGGTGACACTTGGGTGTCGGCTCTCTTCCGGCTATGCGGTGCAGGTACTTCCCGAAGCACCCATGCCCCGTAAGCACCTGCACCAGTCGGAAGGTGAGAGACCCGTGAGCCCTGTCCAGCCAGTCCTGGAGGACCGGCCGGACAGCCTCGACAGTCCTTAGTCCCGCTCCAGGTGCGGCCAGCCTTTCTGACCAATTCCGGAGTAAGGACTGCCGAGCATGGAACTTCCACACTTCAATCGCCCTTGGCGGGGGGCTTTCGCCTTGGAGGCGGAGGTTCATGCGCCACTCGAACATGTCGGCATGCATTTCCGCCTCCAGGTCCCACGGAGGGGACCCCGCCAGCAATTGGTGTATAACATACTGTAACTAACGTAACATACCAATGTGTTTTATTGTAATCTATACTAATGTATAAAGCTGAAGAGTTTGTTTGTTTGAACTCTAGGATCTCAGGAACTACTGGTCCGAATTGAACAATTCTTTTTGTGTTGAATGGTATATTTATCGAGGAAGGTTATAGGCTATTATATAACATCACGCTACGACCAATAGGAGCAGAGCAGCAATGAGGAGTGTGGCAAAAACGGGGAAAATATATTGCTTTTAAGAGAGTTATTGCGGGAAAACTCGAATTATGCGGGTGAAACCGCAGGGCGCAGCTAGTAAGTTATGTACGTAATTATAACTCGTTTTTCAGTCGCTCCTTTGCCTGTCAAAAAACTGTTCCGTACTCACATCATCATCGTCCTTGTCCTTCCTGCGCTGCTCCTCCTGGCGGCGGCGCTGCTGGTGCTCGGTGCGCGTGGCGCGCGCGTCCCGCTGCGCGCGGAGCGCCGCCATGGCGTTCTGGCGCCGGTCGTCCACGTTCCGCTTGCGCTCCGTCTTGGAACCGAACGGGGGGGACGCGGCGCGCTCCGCTTCTGTGCGACAGGGAGGAAATCAAAATTAATTCTTTACCACATATGTTAGCAGTTAATTGACCAGAAGCCAATGAAGTAACTGAGAAATGCGATGTTAGTTGGATATTTACATGTTTCTTCAAGTGTTGATTTATACTATAGCGATAATAACATTTAAGCATATGTCTGTGATTTCAAAATAAAAATAAATGACAATATTTAAGAGAAAATTGCCATTTATATAATGCATGACCGTTTAAAGAATTTTTGTTTGTATCAAAATTTGTCTCGATAAGCAGTGAAACGGCTCAAAAGGTTTCTATTAACATAAGGATTAAAACATGAATTCTAATTAAAACTTTTGTGTTGATTCCATTTTGGTATCTGGGATGGTTCAGAAAATATTGATATAAATGACCAAGTGGGACGTTATGGGTTGTTGATGATGATAATGATGACCAAGTACCGTGCTAATCAAGTCATGGGAACAGCTAGTATCTACTAAAAGTTACTAAACGTTGATGAAATATTAGCGGTGGTGGCCTAGTGTGAGAACATCCGCCTTCCAAGGAAAAGGACGTGGGTCAAATCCCAGTGCGGGCATGTACCATGTGTTAGGAAACCCACATACCTACCCGTTAATGGTTTCGGAGGCAGCTTTGTTATCAACCAATCCAGACCGGGCCCCCATAGTGGATTATGGCCTAACCGTCCTCACAAGAGTGAGGGGAGACCTGTGCTCAGCAGTGCAACGATATTGGTAGATAATGAGATGAAAAATTATGATATATCCAACCTGTGTCTTTGGAGTCATCGAAGATCTCTCCGGGACTCGGTGGGGTGCCTTCTTTCTCCGTCCCAGCCTCATTGGGCTGATCTGCTTCAGTATCTGTAGGGAAAACTGAATACACAATCTCTTTAATAAATTATACAAATAAAATTAATAAAGTAACTCTGTATCTGTCCGCTTACTCTTTTTTCACAGATAAACTGCTGAACGGATTTTGATAAAATTTTGTATGGATATAGCTTGAACCCTGGGGAAGAACATGGGATACATTTAATCGCGATAAACTGTTGTCCGGGTGAAGGTGCGGGCAAATACTAGTATCTTTATAAAAATCTGTCCCTGTAATTCATTGTTCTTCGCTTTTTGACAGCTCATAGAAAGTTGGGACATAGCTTTGTAAAGCTTCTAGCAAATTATAACCCATACAAACAAATACGGTTGATCAAGCATTACCCCAATACAAGGTTACGTCAACTTGAAAACAATTTTAGAGATGTAGTAAAATATTTATAAATGTAAAATCGATTTATAATGACTCGAGCTTAATTGATCCATTAGTTTTAATAGGTACAACTATCCCATTTTAAGTATTTTATTCACTACTGCATATGACAATGAAGTGGATCCTTTATTTCTTAATTAAATCAATATCATTATATGCCTCCGCTAGTCATTGAAGCTCGGTACGTACCTTGTTGGTCTCGCTCTCGCTCCCTCTCTCTCTCCCGCTCGCGCTCCCTCTCCTGCTCCCTCTCGGCGCCGCGCTGTCGGCGGCGGCGCCGTTGGTCGCGGCGGCGCGCGATGGAAGCGGGCGAGGCGCTACGTTCCGCCGCGGATCGCTTCGCCAGACGAAGTTTACGCTCGATCTCCCATCTAAGGAATTTAGTTAGTTAGTATTTGGCGACCTTAACCACCTTCACATGTAAATATAGACACGTGATAGGCACTCTACCCGCGATCGCCAGGACAGTCAATGCTACACGCCCAAATGTAATAGGCAAACGGTTCGTATGAACCTTCATACTAGCCGGTTGTCTTTTGTTTTGGTCGGACAGCATGTTTGTGTACTTACAGGAGATAGCACATTCTTGTTGCAAATGAGCGATATTGGATTCAATGCCATTTAGCAAATCGACATCGCGAAAACGATATATTAAAAATAACTAAATAAATGACAACATTTACCACTGCCTGAAAGCACAACTATCAAAGAAAAAAGTTCAAAAGGAAAAAAAAAAACAAGTTAAATCCATTCTTACCTCGTCTTCATCAACTCTCTGCGTTCAATCCGCTTGAAGATTTCCTGTTCTCTTTCCTTTTCACTCATTGCGGCTAGCCGCGCTCTGTCCTCCTCGTCTCCCATCAAGTTTTCGTCGTATCTGAAAAAAAGATAATCAAAATCATTTAACATGTTCACTGCTGAAAACACAACTATGGTGTTTAACATATCTTGCCGTAAGTACGGGAAAACACATCGGTGTGTGCAGATCTGTACCCGTGGCTGGACAAGGAAATCGTCTCAGCAGTCAAAGTGTTAAACATTTATATGTACACACACAATACCCACAAGTCCCCGTATGAGGAGACCCTCACGATAGAGAATTATTTAGTAACTTTATAATTAATTATGATTTACTCTAGTTTTATGCGGTAGCTCTGATGGGGAACTGTCTTCTTATATCAATATGAATAAAACACCACCGATACGGTAGCTGCAAGTTATACTAATGCACACTGCATGACTGCATATCATACAATAGATACAAATTGTATTTCTGCATTTATAGCTGTACTCTGTCCGACACTTAAGGGTCCCCACTCACCACAGACTAAACAATAATCGGCCGATAGTTAAGTCGGCAATATATTAAGTTTGAGTCTAGTTCGTTTTTTTATGTTGGTAATCTTAACACGTTCACTGCTGAAAACACAGACGTTGTGTTTTTTTATAACTTTAGGAAAACCACACCTGTTGTGTTAGCGTAGCTTACGTGCCGGCTGTGTGGCGAAACTAACACGTGTGTGTGTGTGTAACGCGGCGCTACTACAGTGCGGCTCACACAGACGGCACGCTATTGCTGGAAAACGCACACGGTCCGTAACGGTGCCCAAATGCCAAAACCGGTTCAGCTGTCAACGTGTTAAGTGTTCTGGATGGTCAGTATCTATGTATTTATGTGATTATGAGGCATTTTTTTATTAATTTTTCATGAGTTTTTTTTTTTATCTTTTTACTGATTAGTATCCAACTGAACTATCGGCCGATCATTTAGTCTGTCGTGTGCGGTGTTCTTTAGCTGTGATGATATGTTACAATTCAAGTCCCACTGTATAATCAGTCAGTCAGTCAGCCAGTTAATACTATATTATTAAGTGCTTACAATGTAACAGTTATTTTTCAATAATGTCCACCGGTGCTTCGGACAAAATAACACCTTCGGCTTCGGCGAAAATGAGCCGTAGTTTTTACCGAAGTACCGAAATTGAACAACCTGTTACGAATGAGCGCCATGGACATGGTAACGCGCGGGTGTTGTGTTCACATTGCATTGTGGACTTTTTATATTATACAGTCCATCATCATCATCATCATCAACCCATATTAGCCCACTGCTGAGCACTGGTCTCACTTTCGTGAGGAAGGTGAGGCCATAATCCACCACCGGGGCTGGTCCAATACAAATCTTTAGTTAAAAAGTTTTAAAATCAAATTATTATTAATTTTAGCCAATCTTGAACTGAATTTCTTACGATATTTAAGCTTCGGCTTCGGGTTTAGCCGAAAGTTGGCGCGATAGCCGATTATTCGGCTTTAGCCGGAAGTCAACCTTAGGTTAAACACTATTACTTACCCATCGTCAAACTCTTCTTCCGAATCAATTGAATCATTATCTGAAGAGTGTGATGACACCTCTCCTGTGAAAAAAATAAGTTCTTTTAGTATGATTCTTGGAAACGGGATATTACCATCCCACTATCCCACTAATATTATAAATGCGAAAGTTTGAGTGTGTGTTTGTGATGTCTGTGTGTGTGCCTTCTTCACACACCAACGGCTGAACGTATATTAATTAATTCTGGGAAGTATATACATACTCTAGGAACCCTGGAATAACACAAAGGATACTTTTAATCGCGTAAAAATTCCCTAAAAATTCTGGGCGACAATAACTGTAATGGGCCACATAGCTCTTACCATCAGGTAAGCTTGTCAAGCTTTACAAGCGGTGGTAGCCTAGTGGGAGAATGTCCGCCTTCCAAGCAGAAGGTCGTGAGTTCAAAGCCCAGTGCAGGCACGTACCAATGTGTTTCTTGTAAAACATATGTACGTAATTATCACTCGCGTTTCGGTGAAGGAAAACATCGTGAGGAAACCCACATACCTACCCGAGAATTATTTTGGAGGTAGGTATGTGATCCACCAATTTGGATCTGCCCCCGTGGTGGATTATGGCCTAATCCTGCTCACGAAAGTGAGGGGAGACCGGTGCCCAGCAGTGGGACGTTATGGGGTGTTGATGAAGCTTGTTAAAAGTCAAAAACTTGTTCAAACATTACCTTCTTCGGGCTCACTATATGTTTCTTTCTTTTTTGAGCCGGTACTGTCGGTACTTTTTCTGGGTTCTGGTTTCTTTGCTTCTTTCTGTTTCTCAGCATCAGACTGATCGGTGGAAGCCTTCCGGCTTTGTGGTTTCTTGGAATCCTCACTCGCATCGCTCTCCGAGTCTGACGATGATGATGATGATTTTGCTGGAATATACATTAAAATGAATTATATGAAGACAAATTTATTTTTCGACAGGACAAGTAAATAAGTATGGAGACCGGAAAACAGGGGGGTAGTGGGGGAAAGTTTGCAAATATACATTTTCATGAAATTTAATCTTCTAGGAAGGTGTTTTGATCTATGCCTGGAAGAGCTTGCTGTTAAGCAATAAGGCTTCTCGACTGACTTTATTTTATATATATAGATAGATAGATAGATAAACTCTTTATTGAAACACAGAACAAAGAAAACTTAAAAACTAGAACAAAACAATTAGTGTCACAATGGGCGGTCTTATCGCTCAGAGCAATCTCTTCCAGACAACCATGATAAATAACATTGCATGTGACCACTTCCTTACCTGATGTTAACACTTTGACTGCTGAGCCGATTTTGTTGTTATAGTGTTTCCTATACAGCTAATACCAGTTGTGTTTTCCCGCACTTGCGGCAAGTTATGCAAAAAACACAATAGTTGTGTTTTCAGCAGTGAACGTATTAAGTTACAATGGGGTCTACGATGGTGCACTCTTACCTAGAAGTAACCTATTCACTCGTGACTTTCACTTGAAACTCTATCAAGCAGTTTACAACTAACCAAGCACTCACAATTATGTTTCTTGTTATCATCATCGTCCCAATCTGATTCGCTATCTGACGATTTGCCTTTAGCCTTCGACGGAGGCGGAGAATCTCCGGATTTCTTCTTCTTCTTTGCAAGGTTGAGGAATTGCTGTAACACAATAAGCTTATGTTAAGTCAAGTCCGTTTCACTGATCCCCAATTCTATCCCAGGACTGATTGTGCATTGTTGTTGATGTATTGGCTCCTCTCTAGGGCTCTTTTCACCATTCTCTTGATGAGCCCCGTATTTTAATTGTCCGGAAAACGTATAATAGTAATTAATTCGACATGCTGCTGTGTGAGGCTGAAGACATGGTGAGAAGAGGACAGTATGGGACTTCCACAAACCCACTATATTTTATGTGGGTAAGCTTTTTGGCGATGTCAAGATGTACAGCCTAACCTATACAATATATGACCTTAACTATACCAATTATCGTTGAAAACCGTTAAGCCGTTTCAGAGCCTATTCAAGACAGACTTACAGACAGACAAAACTTGAAAATTGGGCATTTATATTTAGACAACATTTATACAGAACTTTCAGATAAATGTTGTCAGTCAGTTATTTTTAACATGTTTATGTCGTCATTTATTTTTCACATATTTCACCCATTTAATAAGCGAAAACACACCTGGTGTGTGAAACCACACAACTGTATTGACAATTTTATCACAATTATTCACACCAGTTGTGTGCAGCTGATTGAGTTTAGTTACGACACAAAGCCAGTAAACATTAAACACACACGCTGTGTGAAGATTCACAAAAGATCCAAAAAAAAGTAAAACGGTACTGCAGTGAACGTGTTAAATTACAGATGGACAATTCAACTTTATTATTGGTATAGATAAGAAGGCAGTTTCCCATCAAAGCCCTGTGTTTACCATTGCACCGTTCACAAACAGTTTTATGTCATTAGCTTCAAACCACATTGTAATTGGTTTGATAGTTATTACATGATTAGAAGAGACATACGGTCTGACACCGTTCCTAAAATAGTTCTATTCTAGTACAGTAACATATTCAACGTCTCTTTGACCTTTTTTAATAAATCTTTCATGCATGTAGGGATCACAAACAAGCGGGGAATGTTGACCATATCAGTTAAAATACATGTTCTTCTATCCCCAAAAGGATGTTCAGTCAATCTGACCCACACAATCACAATTTCATGCCAGCTAGTCTGTAAGCTACTTCGTACTAATCTGTGCTCAGTCAGGACATTGTAATTATATAATCCACTAGAAAATGTAGCAGTTACAGTGAACAATTTGGAAAGTCTAATAATTGTCACCTTTTTGACTTCAATGTGAAATTTATAGTGTGTATTCTATAATTAAAACTGAGGAGTGTTGATGTCTAAAACAAAATAAGACGTTATATTTAAAAAGCTCTCTTTTACATGAGTCATGCTCTGGAGGCCTTTGCAGGGCGTTTAATGGACAAGATCTATGATAATTACAATGTTGAGAACATTTTTGACTCAAATAATCAAATGTGCTAATAGTTAAAGCACGTAGTACAGATAGAAGCTTCGTACGAGAAACGTAAGCGAAAATTTACTCGTCTCGAACAAAATACGCAGTCGAAATTGAAAGAATGTTGATGCAAAAATCTCGTAACCTACGAATTACTAAGGAATTTTAACTTACCGAGTCTAAATCTGAGCATTCGCTGCTAGAATCTGAATCGATCTGAGGTTTATTCTTCCGTTTGGCCATTTCTGCAATAGATAAATGTGTAAACGATTCCAAGAACTCCAAGAAACGTTGCGTTGCGTACGTTCGCTTGCTTTTTTCCTTTTTCACAAAGCGAAGCGAAGCAAGCGTCAAATGAACTGCATGTCTAGTGATGGGTGTAAGCGATTCTTTGAGTATCTTAAATATCGACCAGAATCGATTTAAATTTTCAATTTAAAATTTTGCCCACAGTAATACACAGAAATAATTTACGTACATTTTAATAAAGCTGTTGAATGCACACAAAAACAGTAACTGCGACAGGCTGTTTTTATGACAAGATCAAAACAAGATACTGTTACTAATCATGGTGCTACCATTATCATCTAGAAACTGCATGTTACAGCTAAACTAATTAAATATACTATCAATCCTCTTTATTGACAATCTGCAAAACTTTAAAGGATTCGATGTAACACACTTGTGTATACCCGACTGCCTAGAGGAAGGTTTTTTTTAATATAAATTGATCGTAGTAAATAAACTTTGTAAATATATGAAAAAAATACTGCACTGTCACGTGTGAGTCGTGAGATTCGTGACTTACACCGATTCCTGTCAATATGCGCAGTCTCCCTCCCCGCCACTCCACTGGACCCTAATGCAAACTCAAGGTCATAAGGGCAAGGTGACTTTATACTGAGCTAAACAATGACACTAAATATATGTTTCAAATTAAAAAAAATGTTATTATTAAGCTAAGACGATATTACAGACGATTTCGCCGCGGTTGACCTTTTTGACCCGTCTGTTTAGGTGTGATTTTAAAGACGTTCGCGCAAAAATCGAATGCAAAAAATGTTCAAATCGATTCTTATTAAACTTAGCGTAATCTATAAATTGATAATCAAAATACTTACGACCCTAGGCGCAACGAATGAATGTAAATGAATTAAATGAATGAAGGAAGAAAAAATATCAGTGCTGCCGGCAGTCAAACAGAAAAAGATCCGAAAGAGAACCTGAGAAGTTCCAATACGTCTAAAATTTTAACATGAATCACCAATTTCTGAATTAACTTTACCACCAAACTCGTCATCAAAATACTACAACCCAATAATTAAAAAAAATTTAGGAGTCAATGTCAAAGTGACATTGTTCTTATTTAATTTTCCTGTAAATATTTGTCGGTCGTTGTATTTCACTCACTCAAGTATTTTTGATTCTTCTGTGGTCTGTAGATTCATTCACTCACAATGATTGACTCTGTGGTTCAACTTGATTTACCCATTGTTTTGTTTCGTTCGGAGAATTACGAAGAATACTTTGAACTTGCATAAATACGCAATTTCCATCACCTCTTGCAAGTAATATATCATTATCAACGTTATTCTGTTGAGTATTTAGCTTACAATTGTCATTAAAACATCAGTGTCGAGAAGGCTGCGTAAAGCATTTGACAACAAGTCTCAAGTGAAATAAAAGTGTAACGGAACTACCGTTACTTGAGTGGTGCCCACCAAACGTATTATGCCTCATGATTTAAAAGACCAGGGTGGAAGGAAAGCTATAATGGTGAGTTGACTCCAGTACACGACTGGCAAAGTTTCCATCAATCAAAGAAAAGACAGCTTGCATACTTACCATTAGCCTTCTGCCATCCACTGCTAGTTAAGGTCTTTCACATGATCAGAAAGACGTTACCTGCTGGATATAGACCTCCTTAGAAACACCGCAAGACGTTCCTAGCTGTTACTATCAAGCGATCATCGGTCTGACTCGTGGGGATGTCTCAATCAATCAAGGCATAAATAGGAGTCTAATTATTTGTTGTAAGTAGGCAATAATAAAGCAATATCACATGTCAAACACAAACCCACTCACAATAACATAGCCACTGGCTCCTAAAACACAATTCACACTACTTTGGGACCATAGGGATAAAAAAAAAAGCAATTTTGAATAAAATATAAATACACTCAATTAATAAGTAACTCACACAGGCAAGTCACAAGCAATGGAAAGTCCAATATCGTTAGCTCAACTATTTATTTTTGACTCTTGTCTCCGGCCAGAGTTCATCATCGCTCCACTTAGTCGGATAATGGTCATTGGCCGTAATCTTTTGAAGTACTAATGTCAAATCTATTGTTGTCATGGTTTATGGCTATAGAAGGTCATGGCATTAGAGAACAATCTACAGTAAGTAGGTTCTAGATTAGCTACAGTCACCATTGGATTTGGAAGTTGATGCACCTGCGAGGACATTGCAATTTATTGGATAAGAGCACACAGATTTAATTAATTAAAGTGTATTCTTCAAAAATTCGTCTGTTAGGGCAAATCAATGTATTAATGAATAAAAATAAATATTTTATTCAACTCCGTCTGCATGTGGCGATGTGAATACATTCAATTTCATCCGCTCCTTTGCATTCTGTGGTTTTGACATACTAACCTAGTGACAGGAGTAACCAAGTTTAATTATATTGTACACTCATCACAACTAATGTATTTAACAACAAGCAAATATAAGACTTGAGACGCCAAGTAACACAGCTACAGCAAATCACTTCCAAGAGTGATCTGCAGTTGGAATACACTTCCAAACATTGTTCCTGCCGCTTCTGACAACACTTAACACTAATGTTATAACTGGCCACAAAATCATAAAGCTTTGTTACATATAATATTTGAAGTGACTTTCAAAACTGTACGGTAGACGCATCAGCTACCATATTGCTCATCTATATACAAATAAGACATGTTCTGACAAGCGTAAGAATAGCAATGCTTCAGTAAAGCTAAAACCGCAACACAATCACGTTAGATAATGATAAATTGATAACAGTAATAGACGACACTAAAAATAAATAACGTAACATCACCCACAATCGGAAGATACAACCTGATTAGATTATACAGTCAGTTGTGAGTCAAAGTTTCCTGCGTAGATTATATTTCAGTTGTGTGTGATCTAGTGAAGTGAGTGAAGATACCCCGAGATTAAGATGTTGAAAAAGCCGAGGATTGAAGATAACGAATCATTATGGGCATGTAGCAAATTATATTGACTTATTCTCTTGTATAATGTGCTTTACAGGCAATTGTCACGTTCACTGCTGGAATCACTACTGTGGTGTTTTTCATAACTTGCCGCGAGTGCAGGAAACCACAACTGTAGTGTTAGCTGTATGGGATAACAGAATGGTGTGTGCAGATCCGTACCCGTGGCTAGATATGAAAATTTGCCAGCAGTCAAAGTGTTAAGCCGTTCTCCTGCTCATGCTTTGGTCTACTACACAAAACAATGTCTTTATTGACAACATAATATCTTGTTTGATAAGAAAACATCAAATGTTAAAAAAAATGACACAAATGTTATCGAAGAATCTGAACCGGGCCCTCGTGGTGGATATGGCCTATCCTCCTCACTTTCGTGAGGGGAGACCCGTGCTCAGCAGTGGGCCGATATGGGTTGATAATGATGACAAAAATGATAATGTTTTGTGTAGTGTGTTGACCAGAACAGGAATAGGAGACACGGCTTTATAAACGCCTCTTAAAGTTAACAATGCGTAGTGCAAAAATTGACCTAGTGCTCAGAACATAAATTACTTTACTTTAAGAGACGTTTATAAGTAAAGCCATAGATTATTGATTGTTGCTTAGCCAGGTTCATGATTAAGCTTCCTATGTTACATATTGATTTTGTGGACCATGGTCCTCATAGTTCCTGATTCTCGGCCTATGGACGCTATTTCTCTCTTGACTCTCCCAGTGGTCCGTACGAGAACCCAGATTGTCCAAATCAGTCTGTCCGTCAGTAGTCCAGTGGTCTGAATAAACATCCATTAGATAAGATAGCACTGTGTGCTTTTACTATGAAACTGCTGAACTGATCTTGAAGATGTTTGGTGTGGAAATTGTTTGAACCCTAAGGAAGGACATTGGATACTTTTCAGCTCAAAAACAATTTTTTTTGTAGCATCATCTGGAAGATATCCACTGCTGAACATAGGCCTCCCCCATAGAAGGCCACAACGAGTGGTTGCTTTTTTTTAATCCAGCGGCGGAATTGTCCATTTTGAGAATCATATGCCATACAAAGTTATGATTTTGAACTGAGTTAAAATTTTTTTTTTGTTTCTCGCCTTATAACTCCGTCATTAATCAACCGATTTTTTTATTTTTTATTTTAATTTGTTCTAATAAACTTTAAGATTGGTCCTATGGAAGTTTCATCAAAATCGATTTGTTAAATTAAAATAACTGGAAGAAATAGATAGATAGATAGATAAATAAACTCTTTATTGAAACACCACAGAACAAAGAAAACTTAAAACTAGAACAAAACAAATTTTACAATAAAATATGTCATACAAGTAACCAAAATTGCGTATTTGGCTTTCCTATGAGTTTTCAGTGGTGTAAGTAAATCCGGCTTATGTCGATTTTTAGGATCAAAGAGTTATGATAAATAAGGTCGTCAGTCCAGCTTTTGTCGATGTCCAACGTTAGTCACAACGTCTTCCGGTTCGTGGCCCGTCTCTTATATAGGTCGTTGTGTTCCAGGCTCCCCTGTCCCCGACGCCGTGCGCGGAGATCAGCGACGATGAGCTGGTCTCCATATCAGTGCGGGACCTCAACCGGCAGCTCAAGATGAGGGGTCTCACCCGGGAGCAAATTGTGAGGTACACTTGTTTTCTTACCTGACCGCCTATTGCCCAATCGAGGATTATGTTCTTTATAAACGCGCCACGATCGCGCCGCGATACTTTAAGATAGGATTCCATATAGAACCAGGAACTATAAGGACCATGGTCCAACAAACACCCAGACTCCACAAACTAAAGATATGTCACTGATGAAAAAAATAGATAAAACAATCCTTGATGCGGATTATATATCATGCTAAAATTTCAGCTCGATCGGTGAAGAACTTTTTGAGTTTTTGAAGCGTACACAAACCAACATAACATTTTTATATATATAGATTAAATTACCCTTTGATATCAAGCACCTTTTTTACCATAAAATGAATTATTTTTCTACTTTTTAGTTGGGCTTGCTATTAAAGCGTGTTTTTAGTTTTTTTTCTAACCATAATTTATTTCTAATATCGAAACAAAAGTTAATACTACCATACATTTTCACATTTCAGAATGAAACAACGTCGACGGACGCTCAAGAATCGAGGGTACGCAGCCTCGTGCCGCATTAAACGAATAGAGCAGAAGGATGAGCTCGAAACTGAGAAGAGCCAGGTACTGTCTCCATCATCAGGAACCGGCCATCTTGTGTAGTCACGCTGTCGACTCGGCCTTGTATATTAACTTATTGACACGTTCACTGCCGAAAGCACAACTGTTGTGTTTTTAATGACATGCCGTGAGTACAGGAATACACAACTGTTGTGTTAGCGGTATGGAAAAACACAACGGTATGTGCAGATCCGTAACCGTGGCCGAGCGAGAAAATCGACTCAGCAGTCAAAGTGTTAAACATTTTTATTTTCATTGGTGTTACAAAATAGGGCAGCGGTTCGGATCGGTGTATTACATTTCTTTAAAATACTTTAAAAAAAAATATTTCACTGATTGATGAAACGAGCAAGGCGTTCATCTGATGGTAAGCGCTACGCCTGCCCATAACAGTTACAGTGCCACCCAGAACTTTGCATTACATAATCCTGCGCGGCGCTGCACTGCGCTCGTCACCCCGAGACATCGGCTCTAAAGTCTCATATGCCGAGTAATTGCGCTGGAAACAGTGCCCTTCAAACCAGAACCTAGTAATATTTGCACAATACTGCTTGTCGGATGAATATCTGGCAAAGGTGTGGCACTTCCCCAGGCGGTCTTTTGCAGAAAAGGCAAGAGACAAGATATTACATAATAAGATACATAATTATCTATGCATGTGATCGTGGTGAGTTATCATCATCTCTCAATCCCCAGGAATGGCACGACATGGAAATGATGCAGGACGACAACAACCGCGTCCGGGACGAGATCGAGGCGCTCCGAGGCAAGTACGAGGCGCTGAAGCGCTTCGCCCTCATGAAGAGCATACCCTTGCCGCCGGAACTGGAGCTACTGCCCTAGGGCCGGTGGGGAGATCCACTGGCAACACAGGCCGAGACCTTGAACGAACTAACCTAAGGACCATGCACGCTCACGCCCCCCACACACCTATACATTTACACATACGTGTTTTCTCAGTGTGTGTAACATAATATATACATGTTTTCTAAAGTTACCTGAAATAAAGAATTATTATTTTTATATGACCGGAAAACATCCCTATTTATGGCAGACAAGTAAAAGACATATTTATACAATGTACAGTAAAAATTTTATTGACACAGCTTAAAAAAACTAAAAGTGGAAAAATAAAAATGTATTTTTTTTAAATAAATTTCCTAACTTACGCAAAGTTGAGTTTAAGTCCGTCTCCATTATCAGATCAGCTCGCTGTTACCATGATATTGTAGTGTCTTGGAAGTTTACCAGTGATGCAACATTTTAACCCAATTGACGAGCAAAAGAGGTCGAAATTCTCTCGCAAGATGTAATTAATATAAATGTTATAGTATTTATACTAACAAAGTGAATTAAATAATTGTAGTGGGTTAGTTAAGTTAATTTTAAATAAACTACCATAGTTATAAGGTTAAATTTTAAGATATATTTGTACTGAGCAAAAATGACGTATCTGCAAACAGCATTTTGTGTTATGTGCAGTTTAGAGATACGACAGTATTGCTTAGTACGGCAAATAATAAGGTAATTGTGGGTGTATTGTGGTCGATACAGAAACATGTACATTTTATTCTAATAGACATATTTTATAGTAAATTGAGTAATTGGAAATACAGTAGTGTTTCTTTACCTATGTTGTTTTATTTTAGCATCATTATGATTAGCTTATTATTCCATCCGAACAGGCTGGTTTTAGAGTCACGCTGACCGTCTGCGCTGACAGCCGAAACTTATGAACTTCTAGGAAGCGTTTTAGAATAACGCGTAGCTATCAGCGCGTGCCGTGGTCAGCGGCCGTAGCCGTCGCCGCAGACCGCCGCACGTGCGCCTCTGCCAGCAGTGAGCGTTCAAATCATTTATTGTAAATAGGCAAAAATTTTACATATGTATGTATCAAAATAATTGGAATGGGTACTTGAAATGAGTTATACAATTGATAATTTTAAAATGTTTTATTTATTCATACTTGTAACTTAAAGATAAGATAAATATGTATTCATCACGCATGTAAAGTCAACTGAGAGAAGACGGGAAAACCTCAGACGGGAGGCTAGTACGCAACATTATAATGTACTTATCCTATCATCCTGAGCAAAATTGCCGTAACTGACCATAATGGTAGATACGACAATTTTGCTTAGGGAATGTTATTATAAAAGAAATACAATAAAAACATTTTCAAGGCAGCCCGAGCATTAAAAACAAAATCTGGTGACTTAAATATCACTTATTATTAATAAATAATAATATCGTACCTACAACTTAAATAATATAAGACAATATAATAACTCAATTTGATAACGTCGCACATTCTTTTACAATGATAAGCGGAACATAAGTCTATAGCTAGGTTCACTCTTGTTCACATTACGGCAATTGATACGGCCAATAAGTCATGCCCATAAAAATCCATATAATATCCAATTAAATCCAATTGGATTTCTGTGGTCATGCCTATACAATTACGTTCATAGGTGTGCTTAGTGTGAACGTATTCAATACAGTGTTTAGAATTAATCATTATATCTACAAGAGATTCAATTAGGCTTAATGTAGTGTGTGTGTAGTTATAATAGTATGGAAATTAGTGCCAGCTCTACTCTTACATTTATTGTGGTCAATATTGTTATGTGATAATTCGATAGGCGTAATAATTTTGGTAGATATAGCCTTTTGGGTAGTACGGCAGTAATTACGGTCGTTTTCGTGATGGTTGTGACAGACTGATAGACTATAAAGGGTTGATTTAACAACATGTTAATAAAAAAAAATGTGTTTCGTTCGACCGTTATTAAAAAACACTTAAGAAATAATGCAGAGCTACCAACGAAATCCCCTTTTCTAATAAAAAGTTAATAAGTTCACTGCTGAAAACACAGACGTGTTTTTTATAACTTTACGCAGCTTACGTGCCGGCTGTGCGGCGAAACACAGACGTGTGTGTTTACCGCAGCGCGGCGCTACTACAGTGCGGCTCACACAGACGGCACGCCAGTGCTGGGAAACACACGGTCCGTGACGGTGCCTAAATGAAAAATCAATCAACGTGTTAAGTGATGTCACTAAATACAGCGCACTACTATACTGCAACGGAGTTTTCAGCATTACTATTATTTTTATTGACTAAGGAGAAATAATTTTGTAATGAAAACGTTAAATATTGTTACCGGCCTCGTGATTTCAAAAGCTGGGTCCATATCTCACTACGCTAAATAAGGCTCAACGTGGACAAGGACTGTGACATTTGACCGCGACCCCTCAGCTCAGGACTGAGTTACTCCATTACATCAGATCGTGATTCCATGACCGTGTCAAATACGCGTGACAAAACCCGTTCACACTTTTGTTTTGTCACGCGTGTTTGTTCCGGACATGGTCACAAATGTGGACCCAGCTTTAAAGTTTAATCCGGCCTCGTGAATTTTTACCCCGGTTCCATATAAATGAGGCACCAGCGGTTCAAAGCTGACCGGCGGGATGCATGTAGCTATAGGCGAATCCAACTTATTAAGACAATCGATTATTGCATTCGTTGCAAAATTACAATCGAGTCTATTATCATTTCGCTCTTCGATTATAACCATCGAGATGTTTTTCTATTGTTCCGGGTCGACTGCGTTCTTCGCTCGCTGTCCCTTTACTCGATAGAATCGCAGTCGGTGGTACCACCCGAGATCATTCTATTCGCATGGTTAGTAAAATGATTTTGGAAAAAAATATAGTTTCCAGACATGCTTTTATAAAATATGTATTCGGAACTGCAAGCTGATTAAAATGAGGCCAAACACCATCAATTTATTACTGTTAGTCACTGAGGAGGTCCGTTGTCTACCTTTTCCTCCATCAGATCAGCTCGCTGTCACTATAATATTATACTGTCATCGGAACTGGACAGGCAAGCAAAATTTAATCTCAATCGATTGGAGATAACTGCTTTAGAATGCAGTTTTGACCCGAACCTATATACAAACATTGCAAGTTAAATGAAAACTTGTAAAAACGATTCTGATTCATTTCGATTGCGAGACGCTTGAATCTTTCAACTATTGAAACAATCGACTAACATCTCAAACTCGCACCTTAATATATGGAACCGGTCTTAAGACTACAGTCTTCTTCGCACCCTGTAGTCTTCTCATCAAGAGTGATACAACGGTCACGTGTGGTGGTATTGCAGGTGGGCCAAGGGGTGTTCGTAGAGGGGGTACAGGGGGGCGGGAGGGGCGTGCGTGGGGGGCGCGGGGGCGTCGCTGTCGTCGTCGGTGGATGAGTCCAACTGCTTGTCGCCGGTGCCTCCGCTGGGGACAGAAGAAACAACAATTGATACCAGATAACTCCTTGTCCATCTGAAGCTTCTCTTTCTCTTGAATGAAGAGGAAGAGATGAGTAAGTTATGACAATTTTAAGAAATGAGATTATATTGAAAATAATTAATATCGGTCATGATTTTTACAAGCAATCGCATTAGGTCTACCAGACAGATAAATTTTAATTCTCATTATGTACGAGATACGTAGTAGCTAAAATACACTATTAATTATTCTGGGCAAACGCCGGGTTATCATCATCACAGAATAGCTAACAATACCACGTACAGACAAGTCCGCTGTCACAGTGTAGGTAACACTACAGAGTGGTGTCAAGTTACCGTTCGGATGGGAGGCCTGTCACTGGCTATATTTCAAAATGCGCCTCAGCCGTGCCGTCCCACTTATTAATCCGACAATTTTATAACATTGAAGAAAAGCAATAATTTTTATTTATTTACTTATAAACTTGTATATCTTCGACAGAGATTACGCGGGTAGGTTTCTATACGCGTTGTATGTGCCGATTTTCCCTGTTAAGTACACCAAATAATGGCTTTTTTTTTTCTTTTGATGTGAAACTTCTAATGCAGCGTGTTAGATCGGCTGTTGGCGTGGCGAGTGTGGCGATTGGCGTTTTCTTTTTGTATTCAGCCAGTGTCAAGGTATATCAATCTTTATGGTTTAAAAATATAAAATCTAAAAAACAACCCCTCATGCAAATTTTTTATACAAAATAGTTTCGATTGGACTCGCGACCACTCAATATTTTGTTTATATTACTGAGTAACGTGATTAGCAAGTCGTTCACCTGATGGTAAGCGTCACGCCTGTCTATAACAGTTACAGTGCCACCCAGAACTTTGCATTGCACAATCTTGCACGACACCGCACTGCACACAATCTTAGTTAGTTCTAACTAATATTGTCGCTATATCTTGCTAGGGCATCAGAAACTATGGTGACCATAACTTTGGGACACACAAACCCACAGCAAATAACAGCCCGCTCAAAATTGTTTGCCTTGCTCAGAATAGAACCCGCAGCCTCACGCTTCACAGTCGCCCACCCTAACTATGCCGCGGAAGCTGTTCAATATGAACGATGAATTCATAACTGCAACATTACAATAATTTAATAATAATAACAATGTCTGAGTGCGTCCCTGTCCGCTTTTAGGACGCAGATGTGGCGGTATCGGGTTACGTATCGCGTTCTCGCTCTCGCGTATAGCGCTGTCTCTGTCCGCAACGATTCATTGGAAGCTCTCCAAATAGACCAAATACAGACGTTTTAAAAAGGAAAAGGATTTTTGTTTTTTTTTTTCTTTATTATCTGTGGAATAAAGGAGTACTATGTAGGTATAACACAAATAAGATTTATATATACCAATATAGGCAGGCCTCTTCTGCAAGAGCCCGCCTGGGGAAGTACCACACCTTCGCCAGATATTCATCCGCTAAGCAGTAATGTGCAAACAATACTGTGTTCCGGTTTGAAGGACACTGTTTCCAGCCAAATTACTGGTCATATGAGACTTTGGAATGATGTCTCAGGCTGACGAGCGCAGTGCGGTACCGCGCAAGATTATCCAACGAAAAGTTCTGGGTGGCACTTTAACTGTTTTGGGCAGGTGTAGCGTTTAGGTCTCTTGCAGAAGAGGCCTCCCACTTTTAGTCGGAAGGTTAGCTTGAGCAGCTATTACTATGACAGCAAGCTTTTGTGACCATTCGTTTAAGTTCGACTTCGAAAATCTGATATTTTTAAAACATTTTAAACTAAAAATAACCTATGTTACGTGGGAATTGTATCACCGAGCTATTATATTACTATTTTCGAATTATTTTTGATTTATGAAGAAGTGTTTATTGATTTAATGAATAAACACTGTGGGCAGCCTTTTCTAATGAGGTTTAATTTATAAGAACTTGATTTGTAATAAGAACTTTTTGAAGTAAAACTTCTTTACGCACGCTTCACTTTGGGAGTAAGCTGGTGAATGCGTTACGAAAAATGTGATTAGGCAAGGCGAACGGAAGTTGAGAGATATGAGTTAGTAAAGATAGAAAGAGAGGGAGTTACGTTTTGTATATATTTTTTAAATATGTTTTTAAAAAATATATTTTTTTAATATTTTTCTAGTTGAAGTTTTACATCTAATATGTGTTTAACACTTATCTTTTTATATTTTTGTTCACGCAATACGTGCTCAACGCGCTTAATGAAATTTTCACTTCACTATCAGTACTGGCTGGCAAAACAAGTTGGGAGAATCCTACTAATATTATAAATGCGAAAGTTTGTGAGAATGGATGGATGTTTGTTCCTCTTTCACGCAAAAACTACTGAACGGATTCGAATGAAATTTGGAACACAGATAGTTTATAGCCAGGATTGAGTAATAGGGTACTTTTTATCACAACAGTATGTTTCCGTGAGACAAAGCGGGAACTACGCGGGTGAAACTGTGGGGCGCAGCTAGCATTATAATATGTTACTAAGTGTAGATATTGAACTGTATCTACTGAAGGTAATACCTATCTATTATATTTACAGTTACACTCATACATATAATATAGAGAGCTCGGGGTAGAGGGGAACTCGTTTGTCTAGCCATTTGGCTGGCTTCGAACGTAACGTGATACTTTATGCGGGGCTACGCCATCAGGGATGCGCGGAGTGGCATCGATTTAATGAAATCGATTTTAATTGTTTACTCTTTGGGAATCGAGTCTTAATGTGAAAGATGAAACGCCGGAGCTAGGTTGAAACTGTAATGAGGTTTCGGCGAAGAGGAAAACATCGGTACAATTTTATTATTATATTTTTTACTAGCAGTGCCTCGCGGTTTTACCTGCGTTGAGTATTATTACACAGACCCTGTTTATTTGTAAAAAGGCGCAGTGCAGCGCCGCGCAAGATTATGCAATACAAAGTTCTGGGTGGCGCTGTAACTGTTATGGGCAGGTGGCGCTTATTATCAGGTGAATGGCTTGCTAATCAGTATTATAAAAATCTATAAACCATCCCAGCAGTGGGACGATTTAGGGTGATCATAAGTGGTACCCCGCTGGTACTTGTGGTGATGGTGGTGGAAGTGGTAGACGGCCATTGTGACACTAATTGGTTAATTTAATTGATCTTAGTTTTTAAGTTTTCTTTGTTCTGTGGTGTTTCAATAAAGATTTAAGTTTAAGGTTACCCAGGTTTAAGTTTGTTTTATAATGTTTTTTTTTTTTTTTATTTTTTATATTTTTTTTTTTCTGTACTGTGTTTAATTTTGATTCTGGTGTACAATAAAGAGTTTTCTATTCTATTCTATTCTATTTTTATTTGAAGTTATATTGCATAAAGAAAATTAAAATAAATAATGAGGATAATAATAATAAATCACCAACGTCAAGTCATCTGATTAACTTGACACACGTGTTGAGGACAAAGCGTAATTTCAAAGCTTTTTTAAACTTAACTTTTTTTTAAAGTCTGCCCGTATTTTTGGCTCCAGCGATCCACTGGGCCGGAAAAGACCCTATGTGGTCCGTTCTTGGACTTAGGAGATTTTACACTTGGGTACACAAACGGATTAACAAGGGTCCAGTGTACAGGTAGCTTTATAGGTTTGTTTCAAAACTGCTGATGCGATCAACTCATTCAGTTATAGTTACTTAGCTTTTGCTATACCATTGCTTTTACCATAGGTAATTTTTATTGGCTTGTTAGCGACTCAATTTAGGTTGCTGAAAATTTTCAACCTAAACTGAATCCAGTTTAGGTTGAAAATGGCAGCAACTTAAAAAATAAGACGCCACGGTACGATTATGCGACGCGGTTCAGTTTAGGTCTTCAATTGAATCGCTATAAGATGTCATGGTAGGCCTCCTGTACAGCCTTTTCCTCTTTCGTTTCTCTTCTGAACTCTTTCTCTTTTATCTCTTTATGTAGCAGTGGTTAAAATATAATCTTACCTGTCTTTATGTTCTGCTTGTCTGTCCCTCTGCCGTCGGTTCTTGAACCAGTTTGAAACCTGAAACAATATTGGTGACTTTAAACCTCGATGCTATCTTCTCTGACGAGCGTATTTCCGAAGCACTGCATAATCTTGCGCGGCAATGCACTGCGCTCGGCACCCTGCGACAGCGGCTCTTAAAGTCTCATTTGGCCAGTTATTTCGCTGGAAACAGTGCCCTTCAAACCGGAACACAGTAATGTTTGCACACTACTGCTTGGTGGATGAATATCCGACAAAGGTGTGGCGGTCTCTTGTAGAAGAGGCCTCCTACTACAGAAATCCATACGACACACGACATAAACACATTGGCACGAGGCCGCACTGGGATCAGAACTCACGACCTTCTCCTTGGAAGGCAGACGTTCCCCCTCTAGGCTACCACCGCCTATTAATGGCACATAGCAGGTACGAAAACTACACAGGTATCTAAGTACACATATAATATAAGTTCTCTACCACAATGTTACAAAGTAAAGTTTTCTATCAGGTAACTTAATCCACGACAGTTTGAGGAAGCGGGCCGCGTGTGTCGGGTTACCGTCACCGCAGCTGCCTGCTTCAAGCTTGGTTTGTTATGAAAGTGGAAAAAAATAACTCCGAGTTGTAAGGCGGACTTTATAAATAAACTAAGAAGAATGCCACGATGGTGCAACCTATACAAATATAGCGTGTCACGATCACACAGATCCTGAACCATAACTAGGATTCTTTGTATCAAAGGAATCAAGAACTACGAGGACCATGGACCTACAAACACTTAGACTAAGAACAAATCTTGGCTCTGTGCGGGAACCTCCCGCTTCACAGTAGGCTCATTACCCACTAAGCCGCGGACGCTGTCCGCGGCTTTACGTCACACATACACCCAAAAACAATCCTTCATTCTGGCATAGTCAGGTGTAAATATAAAGGTGGTTCCATACCTGTACAGTGGTGAGTCCAGTAGTCTCGGCTAGCTCCCTCTTCTCTCTCGGCGAAGGGTACGGGTTATGGAGGTACCAGTCACGGAGGACGGATCGGGACTTCTCCTGTAGAAGACATTAATGGTTTAAGGCCTACATCAATATAACATACTAGAGTTCATTAGTTCATAATTCATTAAGTACCTGGATGACCGAGCTTTGCTCGGTAGTATTATTATTCGCCAATAGATGTCAGGAAGAGTCATATTTTTCAGTTTAAATTTGGACTACTCAAACGCCTCCAACGCTTTGTTATTTTTCTTCCAAGTTTATGTTTAATTTGATATAACACGAATAAAATGACATTTTCTAAAAATGATTCCTAGCTAGATCGATTTATCGCCCCCGAAACCCCCTCTATATACTAAATTTCATGAAAATCGTTGGAGCCGATTCCGAGATTCCAATTATATAAATATATACAAGAATTGCTCATTTAAAGATATAAGATAAAAGAAAATTTACATCATCATCATCCCATATCGGCCCACTGCTGAGCACGGGTCTCCCCTCACTTTCGTGAGAAGGAGAGCTGGGTCCGGATTGGTGGATAACATACGCACCTCGCGAGCATAGACACAAGGAGATCACCAGACGCATTCAGCTGGGATGGGCAGCGTTCGGGAAGTTAGACGACGTGCTCAGGGACCGAAAAATGCCGCAATGTCTAAAAACCCGTCTCTACAACCAATGTGTCTTGCCCACGATGACCTATGGTGCCGAAACGTGGACGTTCACCAAGGAGACTGTGCACAAAATGCGAGTCGCACAACGGGCCATGGAGCGTGCCATGTTAGGCATCAGGGTAAGCGACAGAGTTCGAAATACGGAGATCCGAAGAAGAACTAAAGTGGAAGACATCGGATCCCGTATAATTAAACTCAAGTGGCGATGGGCAGGACACTTGGCAAGATGTGGCGATGGCAGGTGGAGTAAGTCCCTGACAGAATGGTGGCCACGTGTGGGTAAGCGCAGCCGCGGAAGACCGATACAACGGTGGGTCGACGACATCGGAATGTTGTTGTACCCATTGCATGGACCAGATCGGCCCAAAGCCGGAATGAATGGCGTAAGAGGGAGGAGGCTTATGCCCTGCAGTGGGTTGGATGAGCTGCATATGATGATGATACGCACCTCCGAAATGATTCTCGGGTAGGTATGTGGGTTTCCTTAAGATGACTTCCTTCACCGAAAAGTGAGTGACAGTTACGTACATAAATTTTACAAAAAAACACATTGCTAGATGCCCGCACTGGGATTTGAACTCACGACCTTCTTTTGGAAGGATAATACAATAAATAATATTAAATTATTTTTTTATTTGACTGATTGACAAGACGAGCCAGTCGTTCACCTGATGGGAAGCGCTACGTCTGCTCATTAAAGTCACAGCACCACCCAGAACCCTGCATTGAATAATCCTACGCGGCACTTCACTGCGCTCGTCACCTTGAGACATCGGCCACATTACTCCTGAATCAGCAGAGATGGAACTGGAAACTTACCTTGAAACAATACGAGGTTTCCTCTCCATCCCATATAGTCCTAGGGAGAGGAAATTTGCGTCTCACTCGGTACTTCCCGACTGCGCCTAGCGGCCGCCCGCGGAGTCGCTCGGCCTCCATATAGTGGGCTGTAGGTACACAAGACACAAATCATCCTACTAATATTGTAATACTAGCTGAGCCGCGCGGTTTCACCCACAATGAGTATTGTCCCCCAGAAACTGTAAATTTTGGCATGACAAAAAGTATCAGTGGTAATTCGTGTAATCTCTACTTATATTATAAATGCAAAAGTAACTCTGTCTGTCTGTTACGCTTTCACGCCTAAACTACTGAACCGATTGAAATGAAATTTGGTACAGAGATAGTCTAGAGACCGAGAAAGGACATAGGGTACTTTTTGTTGCGATAATAGCATTGTAAGGGTTTGAAATAGGGGATGAAAGTTTGTATGGAAGTTTCGTCATTTTTGAAGTAAGAATTGATAAAGATTGGGGGGGGGGGGGTAAAATAAATATAGGGGATGAAAGTATGTTTGGAAATATGTAAGGTTTCGGCTAAACCACTAGGCCGATTTAAAAAATTCTTTCACTAATGTAAAGCTACATTGACAGCGAGTAACATAGGTTATGTTTTATCCCCATATTCCCGCGGGAACAGGAACTACGCGAGTGAAACCGCGGGGCGCACCTAGTAAACTATATGTGCACGGGGTAACGGGGGTTTTTAGTTCGAAACCTACCCCCCTCTGATCCCTGAGTGACGAGACGAGCAAGTCGCTCACCTGAAGGTAAGCGCTACGCCTGCCCATAACAGTTACAGTGTCACCCAGAACTTTGCAATAAATAATCCTGCGCGGCACCGCACTGCGCTCGTCAGCCTGAGACATCGACTCTAAAGTATCATATGCCCAGTAATTTCGCTGGAAACAGTGCCCTTCAAGCCGGAACACAGTAATGTTGCACGCTACTGCTTGGCGGATGAATATCTGGCAAAAGTGTGGTACTTCCCCAGACGGTCTCTTGCAGAAGAGGCCTCCCACTACTTCCAAAACAAAAGATACAAAAACTATGTCCATGCTCACCTTTCAACCACAAGCTCTGCAGCTTCGCATGGTTATGGGCGCTGAAGCTGTGAGACTCCAGCAGCCGGTACAGCTCCTTGAAGTTCCCTCGGTGGAACGCCACCATGGCTTTGGCCTTTAGCACTGACTCGTGAGCATGGAGACGCTCGCAGGCTGGGAGAGACCAGAGGAACCGGCCGAGGCGTTCGATGTTGCCAGCCTGTTGGAGGACCTGTCAAGAAAATTGATTGTCCTTGGTTATTTGTTCCTATTACATATTCTTCAATCTGGCTACATTTATCGATGCATTTCCCAAAGATAAAAAAAAGATTATTGTGACAAACTAAATTGATAAGCAAAAAAAATATCAAACCTGAAAGATGGTGAATTATGATTAAAAGAAAAGGTTATCTAAAGGTGCGGGTTATCGTCCTAGAGTTGTCTGATAGAGATTGCTTACAGCGATAAGACCGCCCATTGTACCTATTATTGAGCTATGTTTTTTTGTATGTATTAGTGTCAATAAAGAGTTATCTATTTATGGATGATAATTGGTTGATTGGTTTGTGTTTAAAAAGGAAATGTCCCTTTTATGTCAATTCAAGGCTGAATCTCGCACAGGATAAGGAAGTAGGCCTATTAGATAAGATAGCACCAAGAAACACTACCAAAAGTAATTTTAGTAGTGGGAGACCTCTTCTGCAAGAGACCGCCTGGGTAAGTACCAGATATTCATCCACCAAGCAGTAGTGTGCAAACATCACTGTGTTCCGGTTTGAAGGGCACTGTTTTCAGCGAAATTACTGGACGTATGAGACTTTAGAGCCGATGTTTCAAGGTGACGAGCGCAGCGCAGTGCCACGCAGAATTATGCAATGCAAATTCCTGGATGGCACTGTAACTGTTATGGGCAGGCGTAGAATTACCATCAGGTTAACGACTTGCTCGTCTCGTCACTCAGTAAAATAGAAAAAAAACATTTTTTCTTAATTTTCGTTTTCAAAGTTACAACGAGGTACAAGTTACCCGTGCACAATCCTGTGAATCTTATGGCTGAGACATTAAAGGTCATATTGCAATTCCTATCATTGTACCTTAGTACTTTGCAGTACTTTGCACAGTAGAAGGACCGTACATTTCTGGCCATACGCACATCCGGTGGCCTAAATCAACAAGGCATGGAGATATCCTTGCAGTTTTTCTGCATCAGCTATTTTTAAATAGATGCACAGAATAAATAATTACCATAAAAGGAGATGGTAGAAGTGCCTACTTCATTGAGCAAGTTCTAAGCATGTTCACTGCTGAAAACATACACGTCTGTGTTTTTATAATTTTACGGCAATCGCAAACACGCCTGGCGTGCGAACCCGCGCTGCTGTATTGTCAATTTTATCACACCAGTTGTGTGCGCCCGCACTGCTGATTGAGTTTAGTTACGACACAGCGCCAGTGGGTAAACAGTAAACACACGCACACATTGTGTGAAGATGCGCCAAAGAGCCATATAAATAAAACTGTTCAACAGTGAGCGTGTAAGTCCTATAATAGTTAAGTAGCTGCGCCTCGCGGTTTCACCAGCGTTGATTATCTACAGATATTTTTTTTTATTTGACTTTGTGATGAGAAGAGCATGTCGTTCCCCCGATGGTAAACCCTCCGCCTGCCCATAACAGTTACTGTGCCACTCAGAACTTTGCGTTGCATAATCTTGCGCGGCGCTGCGCTCGTCACCCTGAGACATCGGCTCTAAAGTCTCATGCCCAGTAATTTTGCTGGAAACAGTGCCATTCAAACCGGAACACAGTAATGTTTGCACACTACTGCTTAGCCGATGAATATCTTGCAAATCTGGTAATCAGGAACTATGCGGACCATGGTCCTACAACCCAGACTCAGACCAAATACTTGTGGTTAGCACAATTTTTTTTCCTGTGCGAGAATCGAACCGGGAACCCCACGCTTCGCAATCGACTCATCACCCACTACGCCGCGGAGGCCGTCAGGTATAATAATGAGATAAATAATTACACTCCACCGATCCGCCACAATAATTACAGTATCATCAATAACAAAGCCTTGATAATGCCCGTTACCCACCCCTTGAATGAGGTAACTGATACTCAGCACCCCGTAATGGGGTTGGCGGTAAGAGAGGGACAATCCCCTCTGTATAAGAGATTATACATTCATCCATATTTTTTAAAACATAAAGAGTGACATAGGCTATATCGGCAGGGATGCCGATATAGCCTATGTCACTCTTGTGATTATGATAAATCCAAAGAAACTTCATTTATCAAAATCCATCAAGCCGGCTGTAAGACGCGCCAAAAGCAATACAAACATGTGAGCGAAAAACATAACCCTTCTTCGATCAGTTGGGTAAAAAATGACACATTTCCTTTTCCTGTCAAGTCTTTTTTTTTTCGTTTTATCCATTTAGCCAGTGATAAGTATTAAAAATCATCAATTATTTTAGATATTAGTCAAAAAGTCCGAGTTCCTGTCAGTAGGCAGTCTAGTCAAAGTCACGATGCAGTAAAGTGGTGGGTGCTTTAGAGTTAAAGAACCACCTCTTTAAGAAGTTCTAAATTTTGGAGAGGAATGGTGTGTTTTTTGGGTTTGTATCATTTGCCTACACTCGCACACGTTAACGAACACTTAATGGTTAAATATTCCACCGATATTACACATTAACATACGAAGAAACACAAGTTTAAGAAAAAATATACAAAAAACCGGCCAAGTGCGAGTCGGAATCGCGTACGAAGGGTTCCGTACCATTATCTATAAAAATGGCCGAATTATTTGATTCTAATTATTTATTTCTAAAGTGCATATAAATATAACTAAATATTCTGTGAATATTCCAAGCGTCTACCTGTTGTCGTTATCAATATCGAACAAAAACGAGCAAAAAATCACGTTTATTTTATGGGAGCCCCCTGAAATTTTTATTTTATTCTGTTTTTTAGTATTTGTAGTTAAAACGGCAACAGAACTACACCATTAGTGAAAATTTCAACTGTCTTACTATCACAGTTCATGCGATACAGCCTGGTGACAGACAGACAGACAGCGGAGTCTTAGTAATAGGGTCCCGCTTTACCCTTTGGGAACGGAACCCTAAAAACTAACGTCACATTTTCCGTTTCCTGTCATAACTTATTTTTGTCTTTGACTATTTGTGCAGCGTCATTTTAATTCCCAAAATGGCCACCGTAAACATAAAGCAGTCAACTTTACATTGTAGCAAAACACCGTGGTTATACTGATCCAGCGTTCTGGGAAACATTTCTAAGATTAGAGTTTAAGCACGCTCAGCTTAACAGCAAAACAACTGATTAATATTTTTAGATTATGTTTATTTCAATGTTACAGAGTAACAGGTCGAGCCAGTCGTTCACCTGGTGGTAAACGCCACGTCTGCCCATAACAGTTACAGTGCCACCCAGAATTTTACATTGAGGAATCTCGCGGCACTGCGCTCGTCACCCTGAAAGTTCTAAAGACTCATTTGTCTTGTAATTTCGATGGAAACACACAGTAATGTCATGAATTACACACTACTGCTTAGCATAGCAGATAAATATCTAGCCAAAGCGCGGCACTTCCCCAGGCAAACACTTACAGAGCTTTAGGAGAAGTCTGCCAAATTTTGAGATAGCACCCTCTTTATTGTCTATAGGAGGCATATTCATCATTATCATCAACCCATATTGTCCCACTGCTGAGCACGTGTCTCTCCTCACTTTCGTGAGGAGGATTAGGCCATAATCCACCACGGGGGCCCGGTCCGGATTGGTGGATAACACACCTACCTCCGAAATAATTCTCAGGTAGGTATGTGGGTTTGCTCACGATGTTTTCTTTCACCGAAAAGCGAGTGATAATTACGTACATATGCTTTTACAGAAACACATTGGTACGTGCCCGCACTGGGATTTGAAGTAAAGTCCTTCTCCTTGGAAGGCGGACGTTCACCCACCAGGCTACCACAGGAGACATATTTAATTGTGTATCGTATATACAAGACATCAGATCCCTTATAACAAAACTAAAGTGGCCATGGGCAAGACACTTGGCAAGACGTGGCGATGGCAGGTGGAGTAAGACCCTTACAGAATGGTGGCTACGTGTCGGTAAGCACAGCTGAGGAAGACCGATCCAAAGATGGGTCGACGATATGCGACGCGGTTCAGTTTAGATTTTCAATTGAATCGCTATAAGAGGTCATGGTATGCCTCCAGGACCGGGATGAATAGTGCAAGAGGGATGAGGCTTATTCCCAGCAGTGGGTTGATTAAGCTGTTTGTGATAATGTAGATAATTATACAAAACAAAGAGAAAGATCTAAAACTACCTACTTCTTCACAGAAGCCCTTCTAGAAAGTTTTACCTGATGGAAGATGCTATAGAAGTATAGGTTGTTTTCCGCTGGTAATGTATACCCAGGTTGCCGGCAACGCCCCTTGAAACCGGACACCTAAAAGGGGAGCCGTTGTCATGGCCACCGTGTTTACATTTTGCCTATTTTGTCTACTGGCCGCGCCGCGCGGTGTCACCTGCGTTGAGTATTATCCCACCGGAACCGTTAATTTTTACGGGTTAAAAAGTATCCTAGGTTGTAATCCGGGTAATAAAGTGTCTGTTAGCCAAATTTCATCCAAATCCGTCCAGTTGTTTTTGCGTGAAAGAGGAACAAACTTCAATCCATCCATTCTCACAAACTTTCGCATTTATAATATTAGTAGGACGAGTACCTATTATACCAATATTTATTATTTTTTACGGGATACAAAGTATCCTATGTGTTAATCCAGGTAATAAACTACCTGTGTGCCTAAATTCATCTAAATGCGTTCAGCCGTTTTTGCGTGATAGAATAACAAACATCCAAACTTTCACATTTACAATACTTAGTTGCCATGGAATTAGGGGGATAAAATATAGCCTGTCATCATCATCATCATCTCAGCCCGTATCAACCCACTGTTGGGTATAGGCCTCCTCTCCCTCACGCCACTTATTCCGGTCCTGTGCGAGTCGTATCCACTGCCTTCCGACTAACTTGACAAGGTCGTTCGACCAGCGGGCTGGTGGTCTGCCTACCGGTCTGCACCCTTCTCTCGGCCTGAATATAGCCTATGTTACTCGCTAATAAGGTAGCTTTCTATTAGTCAAAGAATTTTTAAAATAGCGACGGCATTTCCTCCCTCAAAATACAAACGAAACGTGTGCTGGGAAACATGGTAGAAGTAAAACTTCATAAAAGATATTTTAAAAAATATACGAAACGTAACTCTCTCTCTTTCTATCTTCACTAACTTATATCTCCCTCTCACCTTCACATTTTTCTTAACGCATTCACCAGCTTACTCCCCAAGTCAAACGTGCGTAAAAAAGTTGATCAATTATGTGATCGATTAGACAGGTGTTATGGCAATCCAGTCATTATTGACGCTGCTAGTTAGTGCTAAATTGGTGTGAATTGAGACCAACGTTTTGAAGAAGCCAATTGAGTATGGGTTCAGTTTACTTTTAATTTAAATCTTCCTTGATCCATGCCGTCACTGTCCAATATCAACGCTTCTGTCATCTACCATCTAACAAACATATTGGAAGCAATGGGAACAAAAATACAGTTTATCTTTTTTATTTGACTGAGCGACGAGACGAACAAGTCGTTCACCTGATGTAACTGCACTGATGTAACAGTTATAGTGCCACACAGAGCTTTGCATTGCAGAACCTAGCGCGACACTGCACTCCCTCGTCACCCTGAGCCTTCGGCTCTAAAGTCTCATATGCCCAGTAATTTCGCTGGAAACAGTGCCCTTCAAACCCGAACACAGTAATGTTTGCACACTACTGCACGGCGGATGAATATCTAGCAAAGATGTGGTACTTCCCCAGGCGGTCTCTTGCAGAAGAAGCCTCCCATTACTAGTGGAATATTAACCATTACATGTAGTGACGAGCACGAGTGTGGACAAATGATACAATCCTAAAAAACTTTCAATTTCGCATTCTCTCTGATACTCCCAGGAAGGTTTAATAGACAATCCACCACTTAACTGAACCGCGACGGTAAAGGAACCGTACAAACGAGAGCATAAAACAGATTATTCTAGGTTAAGTATGGCATGAAGTAGAGTACCTAGTATGCACCTCCTTTTATCAAAATTTGTAGCTTTTATTATAATAATATAAAGTTTAGAAGGATTAATGAAATGTTAATTTAAACGAAATGCCTACCTAGGACATCCTTAATCTATTGCTAAAACAGTATCTGTGCTCGAAACATTAGAATTCCCTTCCGTTATACCACAATACTGAGCTTATCTATAACTTTGATTATAATTATTGTAATAAAAATAATAAAATTGTAATTGGCAATTTCTAAAAAAAGTGGGTCATAATGCACGGTCAAAGATTAAAAACGGCCGGTATACACGGCTATGCTAAAAATGAGCACGCGCCTTAATAAAAATTATAGCCCAATATTTTCAACTGAAAACATGCTGACTCAAATATTTGAGTCTATAATTCAAATTAAAGCGCGTATGTGATGCTCTTAAAACTAAAAAGGCACTCACCTCGCATACACACGCGACCTGCTCCTGTGTGAAGCCGAAACTCGGCCGGGGGGCATCTCTGGGGGGGCTGGCCTCCCGCTGCCCCCACTCGGGCCCCCCCAGCATATCCAGATGCTCGTCTCCAGCCACTTTGACACCGTAATTTAACACTATTTCAACAACACTTCCGTCCGACGTCGACACGTCGCGAATGGCACGCCTTATCAAGTTTTTTGAATGCCAATTCGAGCGTCCCGCTAATAATTGCACTCACTAAATTGATTTTCGGAATTGGAACGTTTTTTTTTAATGTAGTATTTACGGTTAACGCGATCACGTTCTTGCGTGCTCTCTCACTTGTGTGTTTTGGTTTTTTTTGTTTTTAATCTTTAGAGGCAAAAGGCAGTTAGGTAAACAGTCGAAGGCAGCAGTCCCAAAAATGTTTAAACAAAAGCGATCAGCTTTTAAAGCGGTGATTACTTATTTGGGCTCGGTTTTGAGAAAAGACTTGTTTTCTTTCTCTAAAATGCCGTTATGTTTTTGTTTTATGTTTTATTTATTTTTCTTTTCACCCAGTCTCTGTCTGGTTGACAGTCAGTTTGACAATACGATTCGATATTAGATTATAAATGCTTAGGCGATGTGTTTTCATTCGCACTTATGGGTTTTCTCTTCTTTCTCATCTTCATCACGAGTCATGAGAAACTCTTCTTTGGTTTCATTATCTGTAACAAAGATTACATTAATTATAATTATTAGTATATCTACATAAACATAATAATTATTACCTACATTATTATTATTAGCTTTTGCCCGCAACTTCATGTGCGTTGAAAAAGAAACTACAGTTTATCGCGGTAAAAACTATCCTATATGTTCTTTCTTAGGGTTTAAACTTCAAACTATCTTCAAGCCAAATCTTATCAAGATCCATTCAGCCATTTAGCCGTGGAAGAAAAACGGACCGAGATTATGTTAAAGAGAGATTAAGATTGTTATTTTTTTTTGTTTGTTTTGATATCGTTACTTTTTTTAATTTATAGATATACTCTCTCTTTTATAATATTGATTAGATTACAACTATTTCACACATATTTATTTATTTAATACTTTATTGCACAGATTAACTAGTACAAATGGTGGACTTAACGCTAAGAGCGTTTTCTACCAGTCAACCACCCATAGTGAAGGTGAGAGGGGTGTAAGCGTGCACACACATAGAAAAGGATTTCATTTTTTCAAGATATTTCCATGATTAAATTATATCAAAAACTCTGATTACAGTGTAGTAATTGCAGTGGTGAAATCATGTAATTAATTTAAGATTTGTCATTATTTAGTTAGTTTTAGTTTTTTTCGTTTTCTTTCTTGTCATTATTTAGTGGAAGAAGCGAAAGAGGTGTGTCAGGACCGTAGCCTGTGGAAAGGTGCAGTCTCTGCCTACCCCGACGGTAAAAGGCGTGACTTCAAGTTTCATCATCAACCCATATCGGCCCACTGCTGAGCACTGCTCTCCCCTCACTTTCATCAGAAGGGTCAGACCATAATCCACCACAGGGGCCCGGTACGGACTGGTGGATAACATACCTACCGCTGAAATAATTCACGGGTAGACATGTGGGTTTCCTTCACAAAAAAGCGATTGTACGTATATGTATTAATATTTATAGTTTTTTTACGAATTGCCAGAAAGTTTAAGTAAAGCTTCCACCACTTTACTGAATCGTGACGTCAGCGATTGACTGGACTAACTTACCAGACCTGACTGGAGCCTGACATGTCCATTATTTTCTAATTCTCATCACGGTGATTAGTGATTACAGATTCATTCCATAGATTGGTGAATTCTAAGCGAAGGGCTTAGATATTTGGTGTTTTAAGTAATTTTTATCAGCAACACGATCGCGAGGGACGCCTTGATGAATGCACGTGGACTACGCTGTCGAGCACTAGTGATGGGAAACAGTCGGTAGTATATACTATCGACTTTTTTTATTACAAAGTCACGAGACGAGCATGTCGTTCACCTGATGATAAGCGCCACGCCTGCCCATAACAGCTACAGTGCCGCCCAGAACTATCCATTATGGCACTGCACTGCGCTCGACACCCTGAGAAATTGTGTCAAATGTCTCATATGCCCAGTAATTCCGCTGGAAATAGTGCCCTTCAAGCCGAAACCCAGTAATGTTTGCATACTACTGCTTGGCGGATGAATATCTCGCAAAGATGTGGTACTTCCCCAGGCGGACTCTTGCAGAAGAGCCCTTCCACTACAACTTATTGATAAGCGTGCAAAGTTTCGATTTGATCCGACGTTTCGAAGTGGGTGAAAACCAGGATCACTGTTTCCGTTACATATGTACATACCAAGCTAATAAAAGCATGTTAAAAAGGTAGACAACCCGATGGACTGACGCTACAATTTATCAACATATATCCACATTTTGCTATATCTCAGTTAACCTAAATATAAAATAGAGTCATTGAAGAAAATAGACAGGGTCTTGTTTACATTGTTATTCTGGCATACGCCCAAATAGATACCATTCGGGTGTGTCAACAAAACAGTAAAGCCAATCCACTAAATTTTACCTAAATTTCGAGGCGATGATTTTTTTTTTATTTGTCTGAGTGGCGTGACGATCAAGTCGTTCACCTGATGGTAAGCGCTACGCCTGCCCATAACAATTCCAGTGCCACCCAGAACTTTGCATTGCATAATTTTGAGCGGCTCTGTACTGCGCTCGTCACCCTGAGACATAGGTTCTAAAGTCTCATTATGCCCAATAGTCTTCGAAAAGTTCGATTTGTCGAACTGTGGACGTGCAATGAATTATCGATATTGAAAATCAGAAGTATCGATATAATTTTATCGATATGTAGCAGCCCAGCAGCCAGGCTACCCCACGTGGCGTCGCGATCCTTATCGCCAGGGCCGGCTGTAAAACGCGAGATTTATCGCCGCTCACCATTCCACGCGAGGCGGGCTCCAATCACTGGTCCATTAGTGGTGGCACTGTATTATTTGGATGAAAGTATTGAACCGTGCGAATATTTGAGTATCGGGAGGTAAATTATTAAATGTGACCGCAGTTGAAAGTTTATAAACTTATTTTATAATAGTTTAAGCATTAGTGTGCAAACATTACTGTGTTCCGGTTTGAAGGGCACTGTTTCCAGCGAAATCCTCGGGAGACTTTGGAGCTGATGTCTCAGGGTGACGAGCAGGATTATGCAATGTAAAGTTCTGGGTGGCACTATGATACACTGCATCTCATCACTCAGTGACGGTAGTAGCAAATGAACTAAATGAGAACCATATTTTTTTTTTTTTCTTCTGCCGTTTCAAAGATAAACGAAACTTTTTATGATATTCTAATAAATGTTGAAACTGTACAGGGATGGCATTAAAAACTTTAGGTAGGTACTATGGAAGAATTCCTCGACGAATTTAAAAAAAAATTATTGATATTTGATTTGAAACCAAATATTAATTATATTGTTGTGTTGATTCGGAATACAAATAAGTGTCGTAATTAAAAAAATATTAACAACAGTATATCAGACAAGCTTTTATAAAATACGCATTCGGAACTGTAAGCTGATAAAAATGAGTCCAAACACCATCAACCTACTGTTCGTCGCTGAGAAGTCCTGTGTCTAACTTCCGTCTCTACCATCAGCAGCTCGCTGTCACCATAATATTGTATTGTCATCGGAACTTGACAGGCGTGCAAAATTTCAACTCGATTCGACAACGGGAACTGGGTCAAAATTAACTTGCATGATTTGATCCAAACAGTCATACATTGCAAGTTTACACGTTGACTGCTGAACCGATTTTCTTGTCTAGCCACGGGTGCGGCTCTGCACACTCTATATTGTTTTGCCATACAACAAACACAACAGCTGTGTTTTCCCGCACTCGCGGCAAGTTATGAAAAATACCACAGTTGTGTTTACAGCAGTAAACGTGTGAAATAAAAGCTAATAAAATAGTTTCTACTGATATTTTCTGTTTTTTTTTTTAGTAATTGCCCATTCTGAGAATTGGGCAATGTGCGCCTAAACCCACCATTTATCTGACTCATCCGAACAAGTGCTTTTAACTGAATAAATACTCTTTAGTACGTGTCCCAACAAAAACATGAAAAAAAAAATACTTATTAAAATTAACGACCGCGACAATTGACGGGGCACACGTAGCCAACTCTTTCGAATAGGCCTAACTCAATCTGGTCCCTGATTTTATCAGTCCCATAAAATAATTCTTGTACGGTCCCAACCCAGCACGACACTAATTAATGATCTAGGCCCCGTTTTACACCAAAAGTTACGAGGAACTGTTACGATAAACATAGGAACCGAACACGTGTATCGAGCCATAATTTTATTGATTTTTTTTAATTAATTGGTCAATAAAGAGGTTGTTTTACTTTTTATTTTTATTTTGAGCTGTCTTGGGAGTTTTGTTCAAACGTGACCGTTGAACTTTCACCGGTTAGGTAGCTTTTGATAGATTCGTTGTTTTCTTTTTATTAATTTGGCATGGCGCGATTATTAGAGACCGCGTTTAGGCAAACGTAGTGTAGGACGCCCGTCGGCAGGTGGAGTGACGACTTGCGGAAAACGGCTGGCTAAGACTAGATGAGGACAGAGGCCTACATCCGGCAGTGGACGAGTGGGGGCTGGTGACGATTACTACAGATATAAAGATTCATATTCCACGATTCAATAAAGTGGTGAATGCTAAAACATGTCATGTTTAATTTTAACCTTTATAGTAGAGATTTGTGTAGTGTGTAGACAAGCGCAGGAGACATGTCGAGTGCAAGCAATACTGTGTTCCGGTTTGAAGGGCACTGTTTCCAGCGAAATTACTGGGCATTTGAGACCTTAGAACCGGTGTCTCAGAGTGACGAGCGCAGTACAGTTCCGCGCAAGATTATACAATGCAGTGTTTTGGGTGGCACTGTAACTGTTATGAGCAGGCGTGGCGCTTGTGAACGACTTACTCGTCTCGTCATAATAATATTAAAAAAGAAAAGAGTTGTCAAATCATGTTTTGTACGGAGTGTCCGGGATGCAGTATGGGTAGAGTCATCTCACTTTCCCGAGTGTTGGTCCCTTGAATAAACAATATCTTTTTTTTCTTAATTCGGAGTTATGTCAAGCAAGATCGTTATCGGCGAGATGGTTCCAGTCGATTGATTTGTTTTATTTTTGTTTAGTTCTTTAAACTTTTGTTTAGGAATGCGGAGGATTCGGTGGAGATTTTTTGGAGTGTTTGTTATGAGTTGAGATTTTAATGTTTTTGTGTTGACACTGTCGCTAAGATATATATAAACTAGGGATGTCACGGAGGTGGTTCAATCAGAACCGAAGTCGAAGTCGTAGTTTTAAATTTGGTTTGTCGGAACCGGAGTCGGAGTCGGAGGTGGTGGTAGAAAGGAGATGTGTTAAGGGCACGCCTCATAAAATATAGTGCAAACATTATTCAATCAGCCTGTTTAATTTCAATTAAACAATAATAAACTTACTTGACATGAGCAAATAAAAATAGTGCGTGGAGTCCCACCGCGCGGAAGAAGTGAAACTTCGTAATCTGGATATGAAAATAGGAAGGGGTAGAAATTGATTTTTAATGAAACCATATTTACGATAAACTTTACTAACACTGCTTACAATTCACAATTGATCGCATCTTTTAATTATCATTTAACAAATGTAACAGTGCTTTCATACCCCCTCCGTGGTAGCATTAAACGTTTAACGCAACCTCGATGGCAGTCGCATTAGAAGTTTCACTTAAGTAATATTCATCTTTTCAATAACCGTTCGCAAATTAAATCAAATGAATTGTCTATCAAAGTAGCAAGACCTCCGATTTAAAGGTGTCGGAGCCGAAGTCGGAACCGAGGGTGTAATATCAATCGGAAGTTCCGACTTATCGGAGTCGGAGTCGAAGTCGTAACATCTCTAACATAAACTACTTATACCCCGCTTCTAGAATAATTCAGTTTCTAACTGAATTCAGTTTCACGAGTGGGCTAAAGTGGGCTACACTAAGCCACTTTGCTATGATGAATGTTAGAAGAAGCATGAGAGATAAGACAGAGGAAGTATGCGAGTTGATAAGCAAAAGACGGATTGATGTTCGTTGTGTGAATGAGACGAAAAGATGTGACAGCACCACGCATGGACCCTACACAGCCTATTGGTCTGGAGTTCCAGAAACCAGTAGAGGGTGTCGGGGAGCTGGTGTACTGCTTTCCGCTGGGATCGTAGCATGTGGAAAGATGTAGTCTCTGCCTATCTCAACGTTCGTGACTGTACTGGGATATGAACTCATGACCTTCTTGGAAGGCGGACGTTCTCCCACTAGGCTACCACCGCTATTGGTCAGATTAGCCCCGGAAATTATTGTTCGAAGAGCACAGGACCTTTAGAAATGCGAAAGTATGTGTGTTTATCTTCTCTTCACGTCAAACCGCTGAACGGATTATGAGATTTATCGTATATTGTATATCGTATCTATATGATGAAATTTAGTACAAAAATACTTTAAGAATAGAAAATAATTTTTAAACAAGGTTAGTGAAATTGTGCTGAATATTGAGGGAGGTAATTTAGACAGGACACTGAGTAAAGTCTTCAGCCGGTTTCACCTGCCTGAATATTTTAAATTGTGGTAAGTTTGTTTTCCGAAGTAACTCTTAGCATAGTTGAAAGGACACTAGCTGCATCGAGGCCAAAATCCTACACAATTCTAAAGAAACTCGATTTAAGTTTGTAATTGAATTTTCTAATTTACCTGTGTATCCGAAAAACGGCAATTTTATAAGCAACAGATCACATGTTTAACCTATAACACCTCTTTGTTCGCGTCGGGATTACAATTTTTGTATCTGTCAAACTGTCAACGCCAAAATGTAATCAACATTTCTTTTTTATTTTGGCTTCGCTCGATTGGCATTTATTTAGACATTTATTTAGCATTTATGAGTAGACGAGCAAGTAGTGCTACTGATGGTATGTTATGGTTTTTGAGAACTACCCAAAAGCTAGAGCTTTAAAATCATGGTTTCGATATGGTAGAGTTTGGCATCTAGTAAATACTTTTTTAATTACAGTATAACCTCCTTATTCGCTATTCGCGGGTCAAACAATTGCGACTCGTTTTCAGTATTCGCCGATAAATACATATAATATTTATCCGCGAATGAGGATATTTTACTGTATAAATTTAAATATATAAATAAGTATCTTTATAGGCAGATAGTTAGTTAGCTTCTTCCATCTTATTGCATTTCGATATAGTGAGTCAAGTTCCAAATAAACAATTTTCTTTATTACGTCAATAATATGTAATAACGGAGCTCATAGGTCGACCCCCATGGTTCCGTAATTTGCTAATAAAGGAGTCATGGGGTCGAGCCGTGGCCCATAAAGGTTTGCGCTTTTGGCAAAACGTCGGCCGTCGGATAGAGCTCAGAAATAAGGAAGACATCCCGTGCCATATACTCACACTCAGCCCAATGCTAAATTAAGATCCGGCGCACATCACACCAACAAGCTTTAACAAGCTAAATGCTAAAAATAATGCCGCACCAGTGACGAAACACAACCTATTTGCGTTCCGCGTCCAAAAAACACATTTGCTAAATTCAAATCTAGCACAACACTACACCAGTAAAAACTTCAACGGTGGCCACCCTACAACACTGGCCGCAAAGCGACGAAATTCGAAATTTCAAAATGTCACAGTCCAAATTTGAAACGCGTGCGCGCACCGCGAAAGCTAAAATGGAACTGGATTGACTTAAACTTCCGTTCTGGCTCGTGATTGGTGGACGGGAATTGAGGCGACGCTTTCGGCCAATCGGGTAACCTTTCCCCACTGAAGGGTAACGCCTATAATTGGTAGACGTATTTGTTCGCCATTTTTCAGCGTTGTACAATAATACAAATGGAATTATTTGTAGGCGGAATGTAGACGCGACCAACGATTTCTGAAAATGTCGGTAAAAATATCCAACCCACTTTAAGATTAGCAGCTGACTACGTTAAATCATAATATATGACGAAAACATTGTGACGTAACGACTATAAAACTGTATTTTCGTCAATAAAGATAATGACTTTTTTTGAGTAGCTTTTTTTCTCCGCTCGCAAATTTTCTTTTCATAAAGTACTAGCTGTGCCTTGATGAAAACATAAATAGATGAAAAAAATAGATAAAAACAATCCTTGATGCGGATTATATATCATGCTAAAATTTCAGCTCGATAGGTGCAGAACTTTTTGAGTTTTTGAAGCGTACACAAACCAACATAACATTTATATATATATAGAAGTATAACAAAGCATCATTTATTTTATTAATGTAGATAGATTTTTACAATAATAAAAAATATAATCCGCTTACCATCAGGTAGAAGACTTGCTCGTCTCCGTACTCAGCAACATTGGTCAGTAAAATTGTTGTCAGGCAGATTTATTTTTTGATGAGTCCCTGGTTTTTTACTGGGTCAATATTTTCTGGGCCACCAAATCGAAACGCTTGCAAAAGGCTTTGTTGCTAGATTTACTAATTAGCAGTATAACATGTTTGGAATCTGATTACATATTATTTCCAACGTGATGGTATTGAAATCCTCTTAATTAAAAAAATACTGATTTTAATCAAATTGGGAGTTGATTTCTTTTTTTTTAATATGTGACGAGATAAGCAAGCTACCTGATGGTAATTGCTATTCCTGCCCATAGCAGTTACAGGGCTACTAAGAACTGTGCATTGCATAATCTTGCGCGGCACTGCACTGCGCTCGTCACCCTAAGACATCGGTTCTAAAGTTTCATAAGCCCAGTAATTTCACAAATCCCAGTGTGGGCAACCAATGTGTTTCTTGAAAAACAAATTATTTTCAGTGACTGAAAACATCGTGAGGACATTTCCTCAAATCCAAATCCAAATATGGACTTCACTTGTAATAATGAAAAATGGCGGATACCCCGTCCTTTTCCAAGGTAAAATATTCAATTTAGATGTATTTTTAAACGACATCAAAAAAGGAAGAGGTTATCAATAATCCGTCTGTATTTTTTTTTTATTTCTATTTCATTGTCAAACTATTTCTATTTTCAAACTGTGTCCGCCATGACATGACGGAGCGCATTGTCGCAGTGCCACAGCGACTTTTGATTAAGACTTTCAGGACGCATCGCAGCGTTAATGAATCCGATACCACATGCGCAAACACAACTGTTTGTTCGGGAATTTCAACTGTGCTAGGGATGGGAACGATGTGAAATCTGAAACCAAACTTTGAATAAACCTCATTGGTCCCTTTTGTCCTTGAAAACTTACAATTAGAAAACAGCAGTAGGCGACACAAAAAAAAATTATAGTTAAAAAAAACACGGTTTAATAGCAAGCCAAACTAAATAATAGAAAAATAATTAATTTTATGGTAAAACAGCGGGGTGCTTCATATCAAAGGTTAATTATGATTATACATAAATTTAAAGTAAAAAGCTTCACTATAATTTATTTTTTAGTAAATATGTAAGGATTTTTTTTTTTTTATTTATTATTGTATTGTCATCGGTCCTCGATAAGTGCGCAAAGTTTCCGTTACATATATACATAAGGAAATAGAATAGAATAGAAAATACTTTATTGTACACCAGTATTAACATACATACATACTAACATACTAACATACATACCAAGCTAATAAAAGCATGTTAAAAATTCGGTAAATCATTTATTTCACAGTGGGGAAAAGCAAATCTTTCATCTAGGAAGCGCCACGCCTGCCCATAACAGTTACAGCGCCACCCAGACCTTTCCGCGGCACAATCTTGCGCGGCACTGCACTGCGCTCGTCACCCTGAGACATTAGTTCTAAAGCCTCATATTCCCAGGACACTCCTCGAATTCAACTGAATCTGTCATGAAAATTACATAAAGTGTTCTTTGTGATTTTAAATTAACACGTTCGCTGCGAAACCATTTTTCGTGGACTTTCAGCCAGTGCATATGAAGTCTTTTAGAGGCAAAATTGAACTTCTTCGCAGTGTGTGTGAGACCTTTCCAGCCTCACAAAGCCTTTCCGGTTTCTGTCCCCGCACACAGTGAAAGAAAGCTCTTTTGACTGCCGCACCAGCGAGAAGTCACGCATGTGGTTTATTCGACCTCATAATGCAGTGAACGTGTCTAATTAAATAGGCCTAAACCATACTAAGGCCCATGACTATACCTACAAACATCATTATAGAAGGCCCGCACTGCGTATGCTCATTTCGCCTCCATTCTTTCATCTTTGCCATCAAAAAACTTTTCAAAAAACACCTTCAAAAAAATACAAAACCAATACCAGCTGTGGCAAATAAAAATTATCTTTATAACGAGCGTTTTAGGGTTGGTTATCAGTTAAATTGGATGTTGAACACCCAACTCAGAGCTTGACAACCTTTTGTTCGTTATGATTTTTTTAATAAATTTAATGAGTTTGAAATGAAAATTAAACAATAATTGCGTTTAGACTCCAGGACGTACATACGTAACACACACACAACCGAAAAACATAACCCTCATTTGGTTAATTGTGTAAAAACGGGATATTTACATATATTAATACATACGGTCACGCCTTTTTCCAGTTGGGGTAGGCACAGAACAGACTACATCTATCCACATGCTACGATATTTACCATGTATTTTGTTATGTTTATGTTTGTTTGTTGTTGATAATACTAATGAAAAATACTAAGCTGTTGTAAGTGCTACTGCGTGTGCGCGTGTGTGTGTGCTCATATGACTTTTTGTGTTAACATAATCACTGTGGAATACTCATACGTCTGTGTTCTTATAGCCGAAACACGCCTGACGCGCAAACCCTGTTGTATTGACAATTTTATCACACCAGCTGTGTGCGCCCGCACAGCTGATTGAATTTAGTTACAACACAACGCCAGTAAACACACACGTTGTGTGAAAATTGGCAAAAGACCCGAAAAAAGTAAAACTATTCAGCAGTGAACGTTAAGTTTTAAAAACTTAACTTTCGTCCGAAGGTTGCGCAGCCCTGTCGTACCGTATTTAAGTGCATTGAATATGACCATTATACGCTTGTTTGGAGCCATTGTGCTCTTTTGTCGGGTTACAAGCAGCATTGTGCGGATGCTTAGCGGTGGACAGCTTGTTTATGAGATAAGGCCCTTCAAGGGCGGGTTTTGGGGTCCATTTTAAATACGAGGCTGAAGAAGCCGGTTTGATTAAACCTTTAACTTTACACTAGTGATGCAATCCGAACTGAGAACTCGTGTTGGTCCTGATTTTAGCTTTATTATGAGATAAAAAATATAATTAAAAACTACCAACATACCTACCCGAGAATTATCTCGGAGGTAGGTATGTTATCCACCAATCCGAATCGGGCCCCTTGGTGGATATGGCCTAATCCTCCTCACGAAAGTGAGGAGAGACCCGTGTTCAGCAGTGGGACGATATTGATTGATGATGATGATGATGAATTAAGTACTAAGCTCAGCGATAAGACCGTCTATTGACCTACCTTTTGATTGCATTATTTTCTCATTTTCGTGTTTAATAAAGTTTTGTATTCTATTCTATAAACAAAATACATTTTGAAATAAAATAACAAATCCCATTCAAAATGCTTTTTACCCGACTGCGCGACCCAAAGGATGGTAATGTGTTTATTCAGTTTTACATTTACAAAGTAGGAATTTCTGAAATTCTATTAATTCTTACACAGTAAAATTATCTATCCAAACTTTTCAAAGACGATAAACCTGTTTTTTTTTTAATTAACGGAGACACGAGACCAGCAAGTCGTGCACCTGATGGTAAGCGCTACGCATGCCCATAACAGTCACAGTCATAGTCGCTTTTTGTCCTGTCATTTCAGCTACAGCACCACCAAGAACCCTGCATGGCATAATCCTGCACGGCACTGCGCTGCGCTCATTTTAAAATTGTACAGAACCCCTCACATTTTTGTAAGCTCCACCTTATCCACACATTAGGTTTTTCTAGCTGATTCTACTTACAGTAGTCAAGATCCCTTTATTCTACTTTCAATGGATCAATACAATCTCTTTTGTAACTAGATATCGGAGATCAACATCAATATATTAAAGCTAAATGTTCTTAGAACACCGCAGGTGAAGAACCCTTAAAGCAAAATTGACTTAAGTGTAGGTACCTACTACTAGGGTATACTGTTATGGGCTGGCGTAGCGCTTACCATCAGGTGAACGACTTGGTCGTCTCGTTTCACAGTAATATAAAAAAAATTGATTGCGCGATAGAAAAAAAATCACAGAGTTACTCTACCTCTAATTTTCATTGATTTTCGTGTCCTAAAATCTATACTAATATATAAAGCTGAAGAGTTTGTTTGTTTGTTTGTTTGAACGCTAAGATTTCAGGAACTGCTGATTCGAATTGAGCAATTCTTTTTGTTTGAATAGGCGAAGCAATAATCAATCACTTACACCCGACGACTGTGTGTAAGAAAGTCACGTTGTTTTTTTTATATTATACCTAAGAGTTATCAAAGCAAGATGAATTTGGCTCTTGAGCACGTTAAACGTAAAACGTAAAATGGAACTTTCCTGGTCAAAGCATTGTTATAAATTCACACGCTGTATTTTTTTCGCAACTCTCATGTCTTGACAGCAACCTAACAAGATCTTTATGAAGCTACAATAATAAAATTAAATAAAAACTAACATCAATAACAATTTGTACCAAAAACCACTTAAATGTAAATCATGCCCTTCGGAAGTCAAGATCTTTTGTCAAGAGAGAAACGAGTGTAGTTGAGAGGGTTCCGTGGGGTTGTATTGTGTTTTTTGTATGACTTCCATTAATGTAGATTTCATTGGGGATATGATGATAGAGGGTAGGGCCTATCTGCCAAATTTCATCTAAATCCGTACAGTATGTTTTGCGTGAAAGATCCATCCATCCATCCATCTGCGCCAATGCGGAAATAAGAAATTTTACCTCGATAAAAAGGTCTTATATATGACCTTTTCCCCAGTTCAAAGTATTTCCATACCAAATTTCATCAAGATCCATTCAACCTCTTTTTTATGTTACTAAGTAACGAGACGAGCAAGTCGTCCATCTGGTGGTAAGCGCCACGCCTGCCGTAACAGCTACAGTGCCACCCAGATTTTTCCATTACAAAATCTTGTGCGGCACTGCACTGCGCTCGTCACCCCGAGACATCGGTAAAATGGACACAGTTACTTTCGCTTTTATGATTGAAGAATTCATTCATAAGTCGGAACCCTAAAATAATTCGGACAATGGAACAAAACGGCTTTTAGATCATTACTCAGCATATTGTTATCACCCCGTGATAGGGGTGGAGCACGCCCCGTGGTTACGTCACCCCATAGATTATCCCTTGTGTACCCCACCCCTTAAATCCATGGTATAGGGGAGAATTAACGAACTTACCTGTAACCGAATAGGTCTTTTAATTAACTCGAATTATGTAGTGACGACATCTGGTGTAAGACATTGGCTAGCTGTCCAAGAACTTTCTGTTGCCAATCCCATCCTACTAGGATAGATGGATGGATGGATTGCTGATTTATTTAATTTCTCCCTTTTACGCAAAAACTACTGAACGGATTTCGATGAAATTTGGCACACAGATAATTTATTACCTGGATTATAACATAGGATACTTTTTATCCCGTAAAAATTAGCGGTTCCCATGGGATAATACTTAGCGCAGGTGAAACCGCGGGGCGCAGCTAGTATTATTATATTTACGAGAAGTCATCGGTGCGGGGTCAAGGATCGAACCCGGTATTTGCATGAAGGATAACAAAGCGTATGCCTGTTCCGATAACAAAGCAATATTGGGGTGACAGCGAGCTGATCTGATAGAGACGGAAGGTAGACAACGGAAATCCTCAGCGACTTAACAACTCGACAAGATAAAGAATTGGTTGTCTGTAAAGTTGGTTTACGGACGATATTATAACGTGACAACGTCATAACAAAACATTGATGAAATGATTGCATACTTTTATGAATAAGATTGAATCAATTTTGAATAATAAAAGAATAACTTTCCCAATTTTTCGGGCGACCTTTCAGTTTTATTTATTATTTTTAATCTAAACTCCACCCAAAAACATAAATAATAAAATTAGTTAAAATTTCTAAACTCCTTGGACAGTCTGAAAGCCAAAGAGTATAAGTGTAAAACAAAAACTAAATGGCGCTATAACATTTTCCAATTGACAGGTCTCTGCCCCCCCCCCCCCCCCCCCCCCTTCAACTCAACTCGAGACAGTATCAGGTGACCCGGCAGTGTGGGCCCGTCGCTAAGATCTTCGACCCCCGGCGGCACGGCAGGACGCAACCTCGACACTGCACCGCCATCGATGATTCTACAGACAGTGAAAAAAGTAACTGAACAAAAATAACACTTTTGACATGTAAAATTAGAAATACAAATAAGTCTTAGCCCAGGGTTTCCTAATCATTTTGTCTCACCTTATAGAGCGTGACTTTATACAGCTATATTGTAACACGTTCACTGCTGAACTGTTTTAAATTGTTTTGGCTCTTTTGCGAATCTTCGCACAGCGTGTGTGTTTTCTGGCGTTGTGTCGTAACTAAACTCAATCAGCAACAACTGATGTGATAAAATTGACAATACAGCAGTGCGGGTTCGCACGCCTTTCGCGTTTTCGCTTGCCGTAAAATTGTAAAAACACAGACGTGTGTTTCCAGCACTGAACGTGACATGCCGCAATATTTTTTTTGCGAAATTTTGTGTTTTGTACTTTATTTGATCTCTGTTCACGACGGAACGGCTGAACGGATATTGATGAAATTTGGTATTACACACTCAGATACTTTAGGTCCTGGAATAACGCGTAGGACACTTTTTATCCCGTAAAACATAACGGTTTCGAGGAGAAAGTCGAACAAACAGAAAAACACTTGAAGCTAAAATAAAATTATAACATTTACCTCTCAATTGGTAATTCATCTCCGATTGAAAGAGATGCAACGTGCGAAGGGGACAGCTACATGGAGGCTTTTGGGGTGGGCGGGGCCTAAACTGAACAACCTCCTAACACTCCCACTAGTTCAAAAATTACACTTTTAATACGATAATATATTGAAATGATTTCCATTCAAATCTACATATAAACCAATATTGTCAAGAGTTTGTAGAAGGTAATCTCTGGAAATACTGATCCGATTCCGATAATTCTTTCGTCAATATGAAGCTATGTTATCCCTAAGTATTATAGGCTAGAGTTTATCCTGAAAAATACAGAGTTTCTGTCAGAAAACTCGAGTTATACGGGTGAAACCGCGGGCGCAAATTCCTCACTAGGTGGGTACTTTTATCATCAACCCATATAGTCCCACTGCTGAGCACGGGTCTCCCTCACTTTCGTACTAAAAAGTTCGTTTCGTCGTCGTCGTTTCGTAGGAGGGTTAGGCCATAATCCACCACGGGGGCCCGGTCCGGACTAGTGGATAACATACCTACCTCCGAAATAATTCTCAGGTAGGTATGTGGGTTTCCTCACGATGTTTTCCTTCAATGAAAAGCTATTGATAATTACCTACATATGCTTTTTACAGAAACACATTGATACGTGCCCGCACTGGGATTTGAAGTCACGTCCTTATCCTTGGAAGGCGGACGTTCTCCTACCAGGCTGCGACTGCTTTTTACTTTGGAGTCTCTAAATTGTTAGATGATATAATCCCTCGTGGTGAATTACGGCCTAACACTCCTCACGAAAGTGAGGGGAGACCCGTGCTCAGCAGTGGGACGTTATGGGTTGATGATGATGATGATTTTATAGAACACGTATTCAGGTATACGTAAGCTGAGCAAAATGAACACCTTAAAATCTGCTAGTCGCTGAGGAGTTTCGTTGTTTAACTTCCACCACTATCATCAGATCAGCTCGCTGTCAGCATATTGTATTGTCGTTTACCAGCTGGACCCTGCGGTTTCACCGGCGTTAAACCTTTATTCCAGAAGAACTGTTAATTTTTTTTTTTTAACTGTCACGAGACCTGCAAGTCTTTCACTACTACTTCAGTTTCAAGAAGAGGATTCAAGAAGAGGCCTACCTCTACACCAAATTTTGTCGGGATAAAAATATCCTATGTTCTTCTCTAGGACAAAAAGTATCGGTAAACTAAATTTCATCAAGGTCCGTGCAGCCTCTTCGGCGTAAAGATTTTTAGAGGCATAGAAGGCAAACACACATACACGCAAAATTACGCGTTTACAATTTTAGTGAAACTTTTTAAACTGTTCCTAAACATAATTAAGTAGCATCATGATACCCGCTTAAAGGCACACAATTACACTATTCATGGTAAAGTTTACCATAAATTGATGGTACCGGCCACGAGTCAGCACCGATGTGATACGAAATGGCACCAAATTACTCTCAAATTTGCATTTATATTAGAACGCGAAGGGACGTCATGAAAAGTTCTAAAATTGAACCAATATTGGCAGTAAGGTATGTAATATGGTGTCTTATTTGAGTGTGATAACTATTGCGTGTTATTACTAACTAACCAACTAACTTACTAACGAACAAGGTAGTCTAAGTTAAAAAAAAATCATCATTAAAATTTCAACAATATGGCTGCCATTCCACCGCGATAAGGAAGGCGTAGGTCATTGTATTTATCAATAAATATAGTTAAAAAACGCCATTAGCAAATATCTGTAACGCATGCCCGGACATGATTATCTGCTAAAATAAAATTTGTAATGTCACTAAACTGTGGGTAACGTTGCGTGTGGTAACTGATATAGACTATTTTCGTTTCTAAAATAATAAAATAGATCTCCCGCAGCGTTGTAAAACATATTGTTTTGTAGTGATTTTCCGTTATAATCTAACTCGAAAGTAGTAAGCTATGATCAACCGGTGTTGATGCCGTAAAGATTCAACCCCACCCACTCATGTACGATGTTAACGAATAGCTAATAGTCTACCGAAAGAAAATAATATAGGATTAACAAATATCAACAAAGTTATAGATTCGATTTCCCGCCAAATCTCAACTCATTTCATAATGTTGCTATATGTATTATCTTAATAACCATGGACAAAAACTAAACAACTATCACACAGTATATTATACTTCTAACAAAGATGGTATTTATGTTCACAGTTATGACTAACCTTAATGGGCAAGCTTAAGCATGGCTGGTCCTTTGGTTGGATCGTTTAAGAAAGCTTTTCTGAAGATTTTTAATTATTTTTGATTTATATATAGGTACTTTTCCAAATTGAATATTCTATGCTGGCAGCACTTGTAATTTTAATCTGTGAGGATCTTTGAACGTTCTAGATTCTGTGTCAGTAGTCTATAGCTAATAGTGCAGTGCTGTTTAATTCGAACTCACTTGAATTGAATTTACAAAATTCACAATTGAATCGATTTCTGAATAAACGATAATAATTATAATATTTAGTAAAACAATATTTGTTATTAGTAATGTATTTACTTTTAAAGTATTTAAATTTAATGTTTAAGTTAAAATGTAGTAGTTAATATGTTTATATCAATGGACAATGAATTTGTTACTTTTTGTTATTTTTTGCTAGTGCGTCGGGTCAGTCTGGCGCGCCCGCGCCCCGTGGTGATATGACTTGCATTTAACCAGTGTCAAGGTATTTATTTTCAACTTGTTGCTTTAAACATAGGTATTGAATTTTATTAAACTAACCTTTGATGTATATTTTCTATTCAAAATAGTTTCGATGTAATACATCTGCCAGTCATCCCACAATGGCAATTTTTTTTGTTGTGACACATTTTTCAAGCTTAATGAATTAAGTTTCTAAAATGCATACTAAGTTTTCTCAATAGGTAGTCTCATTTCTATATTATTTACTAAATAATCTCATTACAGTAAGTAGCAGGTCTAGTTATTACTCGTACGTCCTAGGGTTTTTTAGAAGTTTTTAGGCGTCGAGGCTTTTCGTCCATCATAAAATTAAATACAAAAGCAGGGACAGGAGGCCGCTGGTGACAGGAGGGCTAGCTCATCTCTCGCACAGAGAATAGCTATTGCTATTCAACGTAGAAATGTAGCCAGTGTTCTTGGCACCATGCCTCATGGACACTCTCTTTTGCTAGATTTTAAGTTTTAGTTAGTTTTCTTTTTATTTATATTTTTTTAAGTTGTGTCAATAACTAAAATAAATATTATTATTTTATTATCTATATTATCATCTCTCTCGCTTCTAAAGCTAGTTTCACATTTTTTTGACGTATTGTGTCGTGATGCATCAGAACGGTATCGGTTTCATACATTTATTAGGTGACTCGATCCGAGTTTACCCGAACAAGCGTTAGGTACATAGCCAAGCGTAACGGGTCAATCTCGTGCAATACCAACAAAATAAAGTGCTCAGAGCGCCTAAAGAAGTTTTCACTACAAAACATTTTAATAAATTTCGATATTAGTTTATAATAATAAAACGTGATACGAAAGTTATTAAATTTACATTCAAAATTTTAAATCGATTTTAAACTTAAATCGATTTCCACCCAACCGAATCGATCATCGATTCCACTTCATTCGCATTTCACGTGATTACGTCACTCGCTCGCTCAGCCCAAGCTTAGCAAACGGAGGGAGATGTACGAGATTCGTACCATTAAATTTAATACGTCATCTTTGATTGTGAAGTGATTTCTGTATATTTATTGACGATTTCGTTGAGAATTTAGTTTCTTAAACAGTAAGTAGAACATAGATTTGCCGCGGGATCATTTCTCAAAGTGCGCGGACGCGATGTTTGGTTCCCTGTGCAGTGCTATACAAATGCATATTATAACCTATCTATCTACGCTTTACATAAATCTATGAGGCCATAGCCTTGTAATTGATGCAGCTGCAGCCTATGTGGTAACGAGGCGATAACGCGATTAAAACAAAAGTGAAAACGTCATCAGTGAACAGGCATCAGTGTTGCGTTTGCCGCGCTTTGTGCGCCGTGTTTATTGACGCGTCGGTTGCGATTGCAGGCAATATGCCGGCGGCGCGAGGAGTGAAACGTGCGGCGTCAAAGGCTTCGGCCTCCACAACGGCATCGGCTCCTAAGAATAAGAAAAAACGTGGAGGTAAGAGAAAAGAGATTCATTGCAATTTGTTTTCTTTACGTTCGCTCCGACGTCAATGACCTGTCAAACATGATGGCGGGAAACTACGCGAATCGCTCTCGCCATAATTATCTCTTTACAATACTAAATGTACATGAATAAGTCATTTCGGAGTTCGGTATAGTAATATAGAAGCGTGTTTACGTTTTAAATGTCATATATTATGTAAGCGGAGGTTCCCGAGTGGAATTTTTTGAGGTTATTCAAATATATCGGATGAAGCGCTCCTCACCGTTCTGTTTATCATTTCAGTTTTCGAGCAAGTTGATCATTTCCGTAAATAAAAATGACTAAACTACACCTACATTCTTTATCTGAAATGCAAATTTCAATTATTTTGAGTCTAATTTGTGCATTACCTAAAGGGGAGGGCATTGAGAACGAAATGAAGGTCGAAATTAGAATACCTACCCATTGATAAGTCACGGAAAACTACCGTGAATTATGTACCTATTCAATTTAATTTGTTTAGTATAGAATGTAACTTGAAAATTTTCAAAACAATGACAAAATCTAACAATAATTCATAGAACATTATTTATATTATTTTGGCAATAATCTTTCGCATACGCTAATTCCATAGACAACAGGTGTTTAATTGTCTTCTGACCTGATCCTGGACATCAGTCCCCAAGTTAACACACATGACAAAAGTACTCATCCCTACATAGATCCTGAGCCCTAACTAGGGTTCCCTATATCTAGAGAATCAGAAATATAAGGGTTGTGGTCCTATGAACACCTAGACTCGGCAAATATTTGTGGTTCACATAAGTCTTTACCCTGTGCGGGAATCGCTCATACAACCTCAAGCTTCACAGTCGACTCATCACCCACTACGCCTCAGAGGCTCTCTGACCTGAAGTAGACTTCCAAGTAGTTTATCAATTCTTTCACATGTACATTATCTGATAAAACTATACCTACATACATTATCTTGTAGTTACCAAGTACAGCATCTGTCAATTGGAAAAGATTATTTACAGTTCATACATTATGTCATGTTATAATCATGCTTTTGCCCATAATCAAGGACACTACTTGGTTGGTTGGCTCAAAAATTAACTATTAGTATAGGTTTTTCATTTAACATGTTGACTGCTGAAAATATAGATGTTTGTAATTTTTATAATGTTACGCAAGTGCAGGAAAACACACCTGCTGTGTTAGCACAGTTTATGTGGCAGCTGGGTGGCTAAACAGACGCTTTCACTAATCAAAATGTTGAGATATCCTTCCATTTCTGCTGGTTTCATCCAAATTGAATCAATTCGATTGAATCATATAACGTCGCCGTTATATTAAACTAGAGTTTGATTCTCAACAAAATCATTCCTCTGTTCCCTACGTTTGGACCAATTGGTAACAAACAGACAAATTGCTGTCAATCATGTTCTAAAATACAATTATTCAATTTCCAGCGATCCAGTTGGAGATACCGACTGCTCCCAAGAAGAGGGGGCGTGTGTTCACATGTGGCCAAGGAGACGTTGGCCAACTCGGCTTAGGAGAGGATGTCATTGAGACTACAAAGTGAGTGCTCAAACGGAAAGAAGTACATTATTACATTAGTATAGTGTTTGGTTGGTATAAATAAACTTTTACAATGCAACGCTGAATGTATTACTAGGATGTATGGTAATTCAATTATGTTATTTGCTATTTTTATCATTGTACACATTATGTGAAGTGACTTTTAACACTGTGTGATGTAGACACATCAGCATCTATGCTCCTTGACTATAAAATCATAATTATAAATGATAAAGACGTTACATTACTATGTAATGCAAATGAAAAATATAATAATACTAACTAAGAAAAGAACAATGGATAATTCCATCCTATCGCTAAACACAAATGTCTTAGGTATTTTATAATTAGTGTAAAGACCTGCCACTGGGTTCAGTAAAGAGCGCTGTGAATTTCATTTGGTGTGCTGATGAATTTAGCATGATTTGATGGGTGTTCTGGTAGTCAAGTCGGTACTGAATTGGCCTAGAGCATCATACCAATCACCCTACTCCTTTCCCCCCTCAGTCAACAAGGCCAAAATGACTATAAAATTCTATTTCAAAATGGTCTAACTGATGAATCTTGTGCATTTGTGCGCCCTAACACCCATAGTAATGTTTGTGAATACAGGCCAATACTCGGGTTATTTACTGTTGTATTTTGTTTCAGATTCAAGCATGTGACAGCGTTGGGAGACAAAATAGTTGCAGTGAGTGCTGGTGGCATGCACACTATCGCTCTTGATAGCAGTGGAAAGGTAAATATAGCTATTGTAACTATTATAATAATGAGACTAGCAAGTTGTTCCAGATGGTAAACACCACACTTCCACATAACAGCTACTGTCTCACTCAGAACTTTAAAATGCAAAATCATGCATGGCACTGCACTGTGCTCATCAATTTGAGATAATGATTATATTCTCAGATAACCAGTAACTTCACTTTAAATGGTACCTTTCAAGCCGAAACACGTTTTCTTAATATTATCGTGTTCCGGTTTGAAGGATTCTGTATGCTACTGTATGGTCAATGAATCCTCCCCAGGTGGACTCTTGCAAAAGAGGGCTGCCACTGCAAAAGAAAGTCAGAAGTAGATAGATATTTAACTATTCTTCTTTCATCAGGTTTGGACATACGGTTGTAATGATGAGGGAGCCCTCGGGAGGGCCACAGCTAGTGACAAAGATGAGGGTACTCCTAAGAAAGTGGTTCTGCCGGCCAAAGCAGTGGCCATTACAGCGGGGGACTCGCATTCAGCCGCATTGTTGGAAAATGGGGATGTGTATGCTTGGGGATCGTTTAGGGTAAGTTAAATATCTTATCAATAATCTAGGTTAAGCTAATTCTAGGAATATTCTTCTGACACCTTCACCACACCACACTGTCACGACGATTGCGGGTGGCAATTTGGCAGATTGGGTGGGGTGAAGAATGAATGGAAGTATTCTGTATATTTTTATTGTGGCAATTCTTAACGTTATGGTGTTGCTTATAACTATCATTGAATTCCAGGACTCGCACGGGAGCATGGGGCTGGTGGTGCGGGGCCGCGAGGGTAAAGCGTGCCGCGACCCCGTGCAGGTCGACACCGGCGAGCGCGCCGCCGGCCTTGCCTCGGGCGGGGACCACCTCGTCATCCTGTCTGTGAGTCAACACCATCCCCAGGCATCAAACTGTCCATAATATTAAATTTTATTAAAATCCTTTTAAAGTTTTGGCAGGAAACTAAAAATGTAACATTGAAATTGTGTTTCTTGGTTTGTTCATGTGTAATATTGGTGCAATATTATCCTACGAGTGTGGGAAAATTATACAAACCCAAAAAACAACACCTTGTGTTCTCTTGGAAAGAATTTTCAGTAAAGCACGCACCACTTTACTGAATGACCTTGACTTTGACTTTCATAATATTAGTAGGATGGATATTTTGACGCAAACTTTAAATTTATCCATTATGCTTGACTGTTTCAGACCTCGGGCTCAGTGTACACGATGGGGTGCGGCGAGCAGGGCCAGTTGGGCCGCCTGTCCCAGAGGTCGGCCTCCAGAGACGCACGGCAAGGATTCAGTAAGTGTTTCTGTCAAAATATATGACCGTTTGGCACTACTTGAACAAGTCAATTGTCTATAGCGGTGATTTCACCTTGTGGTGAACCACCACATTAGATAAAAACGCCGCATAGCGGGCATTAACGGAACTATATCTGGATCGCACAAACGGTACTCCAAGAGCTTTTATAGAAGTTACAACAAGAAACATTCAGACAGCTGTCCCGAGCAATGCCACCTGGTTTGGTCGGAAAACTTCCCGGAATGTTGGTGGTCTAAGTATCGTAAACCATACTAATTAAAGTTTTAACCCTCCAGGTGCCCTGCTCGTCCCTTCCAAGGTGACCCTGAAGGGAGGCGCGTCCCGCGTGTGGGCCGGGTACCACGCCACCTTTGTACTCGATGCCAATGAACAGAAGGTGTTTGCATTCGGACTCAATAACTATGGACAGCTCGGTGAGTTACAGCGATAATGTGTCTAGTTACGGTTAGGAGAAGCGGCAAGGAAGCGAGATATAGACATTACAATTATTGCAATGGGAAAATAGTATGTAGTGATGTTTGAGGGAAGTGAGTCCCACCCCTCCATACCATTAGCTGATTTGTGTTTATACAATGGGGTGTAGTAGTAACGCTTGAGTAAACCGAGTGCAAATGTTTCGACTGTTCCTCACTGTTCGTTGATTTGTATGTTCTTGCCGGTTCTTCTCGATTAAATGTATTCCTAATCCAGTTGGTAAAGTCAGTGAACTTTCATGAGTGACCTATTGAAGCCCTTTTGAGTCAAAATTTTGGCCCTGACTTTTCTATCATCCGTGTGCAGGTATAACAGGAGAGAAGCGCAAGGGGGCCCTGTTCGCGCCGATGGAGTGCGACGCGTTCCGGCGCCCGGCCGTGGGCGCCGCGTGGAGCGCCGTGGCGCCCGGACAGCACCACAGCCTCGCGCTCGACCGCCAGGGCCGCGTGCACGCCGTCGGACGCTGCGAGTACGGCAGGTAACGTCAAAACTGTAAACACGCTGTTCCTTTCGATTTCATAAGGCCAAAAAAACAGAACAAAAATCGACAGAACTTAATTTATTGTGAAACTTTGAACCTTATTGCCAGTAACTAAATACATTTGTGTTGTACGGATTCCAGGTTAGGGCTGGGTGAAGGCGCCGGCGACGCGGAAGGCCTAGAGCCTTTGCCCAAGCTGCAAGGCAAGAAGTGCATCAGCATCGCCGCCGGCACTAGCAACTCCTTTACCGTCACCGACACAGGTAACACTGAGGGGAAAATGCAACAAAAAACGTCGTGGGGGTAATTTTACTTACTTAGGTGACATGAACTTGTAGGGAAATACGACATAAACTAATTAAATGTGGGGCAAATACGACTCGGTTAACACGAACTTGCTGTGGGGAAAATACGAAAAGTAATAAACAGGCCGAGACAAGAAAGAATACAATTGTTTGAAAAATTTTATCCTATTTTTGATTTTGTTTTTATCCACAGGCGAGGTGTGGGCGTGGGGGATGGGCAGCGAGGGGCAGTTGGGAACGGGGGGCTGCGCCGACGCCGCCGAGCCGGCGCCCGCCGTCTGTGTGGCGCTGCAGGCGCACCGCCCCGCCGCCGTCGCCGCCGGGGGACAGCACACGGTGCTGCTAGTGGTCAGTTCACTCGCGGGGCTCTTAGCAATGACCCGTTAATATAGGAGGCATAATAACCATTTAAACAACCACCATTTTCAAGGCGTCCAAGAATTGTATTTAATTTTTTTAACCGAACCTAATATAATAATACCCATCACAGGAGGACCCCAACGACAACAGAGAACCCTCACCGGAACCGGAAAGCGAAACGGCGGAAGAAAAGACGGAAGCGACCGACGCAACCGAAGCACCTGAACCAACCAAACCAGCCGAAGTGGAAGAAGAAGAGAAGAAGCCGCGGCCGAAGCGGGCGAAGAAGCAGGAGCAAGAAGAAGAGGTCACTTCCACATCTAGCGCGCAGCCTAAAGAAGTCTCAGAGGATAATAAGCCAGAGGTAACATTTAAAAATGTAATGGGACCGAATCTTAGTTTAATTTATAGCTATTAAACTTGCAGTTAAACTGACTAACACTAATAAGGCCCGCCACACACAGCAGCGCACGCCCACGGCTTCGTGTAGATATCTTTGAACTATCGTCAAACAGACATCTTTAATTTTTATACAAACGACGAAAATTACATTTTAAGCTGGGTCCACACCTGTGTCCGTGACCATGTCACGGTACTTGCTACGCTAAATATGGACGAGAGCCGTCACATTTGGCCGCTACCCCCTCAGAGGATACCCCCTGAGTGGATCGCTGCGTGACATTAGGTCGTGACTCTATGACCATAACAAATATGCGTGACAAAACGCGTTGACACTTGCGTTTTTATATGTTCACGGAGTCAGTCACGTGGAAGAGTAGCAATTAAGATAATAATCAACGCGGGTGAAACCGTAGAGTTCAGATAGTTTATTTATAAAATTTGTTGATTATTCAGTTTAACTGCTATGTATAGAAAGTTAACCCTTCACCACACTAAAACATTGATTTGGCATACTTTAAAAAATGACATTTCGGCTTTATTTATTTAATAACTTCACAATTTAAAGTTCAAGATTAGGAATCATGATATTTCTGATAATTACTCACGTACGATAATCATCATACAAGTTAACTATTAATTTACCTTTATTCATTATTAATTGTCATAATTACACCCCTTTTGTTAATAAGTGATGAGATGAGCAGGTCGTCCACCCGATGGTAAGCGCATGTCGCCATCTACAGTATTCACAACGGATCTTTATGACCCTGAAATTAATCATAATAACGCATCACTATCAGATACATAGATCTTGACCCCTAATTAGGATTCCCTGTAGCTAGGGAATCGGGAACTACGAGAACGGTGGTCTTTCAAACATCCAGACTTAGAGAAAATGTATGTGGGACACACAAATATTTGTCCTGTGCGGGGATCGAACGCGCAACCTCACGCTTCACAGTCGGTTCATCACCCACTAGTGTGACGTTCGCCGTCAATTATGATTCTGATGATGACGCAGGGGAAGTCGAGTCGTTCAGCCACGCCGTCCGCATCATCGTCCAGATCTGCGACTCGCAAAAAGCTCAAACGCAACTAGGTTACGAACCTTTGTATTTTAAATACAGATGATCTATTTCATGAAGACCGCTCCGTTCACCGTGTTACGGTAAATTGCTACATGCAGTGTTGCCAATATAGCTCTTTTAGAATTCACATAAAATATTCAGATATAAAGTCAAAATTCTATTAAAAAAAGCCATGCTATACTTTTTAGAGCAATATTGTAATAAAGCCGTGTCTTCTGCGGGTGTTTTTGTCTACACACTACATAGAAATCTCTACACAAAACATTTGTATCTTTGACATTTTTGAAGTTATACTTCTTTTGGCGCGATGGAGAAAAATGATGAGAGTGAATTTTTACGAGTCGGGTTTTCCTTCCTGACGCTATAACTCTAGAACGCACGAACCGATTTCCACGGTTTTGCATTCGTTGGAAAGGTATCGGGCTCCGTGAGGTTTATAGCAAAGAAAATTCAGGAAAAATTTCAACAGAAATTTCTCTGCTCAGTTAATTTCATGAGACAAACCGGTATTGTGTTCACTGTGAAATTGTGAAAAAAAAGTAAAAAAATTAAGTTATATAATGCTTGGTAAGCATTTATTCCTCACCACAACATTATTATAATAAGATTTACAATATAAAACAAAAGAAATTGTGAGTCGGAAGTAAAAATGCGGAAGAAAGCTGTTGACGGGCGGATGATGCAATCCCGACTAATCTACCGCTCTCCCTCGCGCGCGCTTGGCGAAGCCTCCGCCACCGAAGATGGGCGAGCGTTTCCGGCGCCGCCCGAAGGGCGCGACGGTGGTTCTGCGCGCGCGCTACAGTTATTCGTTTCCTAACATTTCGATTGGAAACCGTCAAATCAATCACGTGTATTGGGCAAATTTTAATTCAATTTCAACAGCAAGCATTTGTCTTTAAGGTGGTAAGTTGAACTGTGTAAATTATGTGGATCGTGCATTTGAGGTTAAATTCACCACTCTGTCCATAGTCCAAAATGCCTAGAGGACGACGTGCGAACATCGGCCGCCGCACAAGACATGCAAGCCAGCAACAAGTGTATTCACAGAAAAAATTGCTAAAGAAGTACTAGAAAGTACTATGTTGTCCACTACTTTAAACGGATTGAGTTTCAGCATCGTGGTAGTCCACATGCTCATACACTACTGTGGTTAGCTAATGCTCCATTGGATGCACTCGACAAAAATAAATTGGATGCTATCAAATTAATTGATGATTTAATATCTGTCTCATCTCAAGAAGCATCAAACAATATTAAATTACAAACACACAAGCATACGTTTACATGCTACAAAAAAATAGTTCCAAATAAACCTCAACAATGCAGATTTGAAGCACCTTTCATGCCTAGTAGATCCACTACAATATTATCACCAATGCAAAAAGATGAACCAAATTTTAAAGAACATGCTCAACGTTATAAAAATGTAAGAATTAACCTTGAAAATAATGATTACTCTGATATAGATTCCTTTTATAAAAATAACAATATTACTTGTGATGAAGATTATAACAATATTCTTCGAGCTGGAATTAAACGACCAAGAGTGTTTGTCAAACGTCAACCTAGCGAAAAGTGGCATAACCCCTTCAATCCTTTTGTATTTAAAGAAGAAAATAATATAATAGAATATAATAATAAAATATAATATAAATAATATAATTAGAAGTATAACTTCTAACGCGTGTACATAAGTACACACTCTTTTTTTTTAAATGTTGTCTTCTTAAACAAGATATTTTGTCAAAAATGAAAATGTTTTTTGTAGTGTGTAAACCATAACATGCACAATAGACGGCTTAAAATAGCTCCCTTAGAGCTAATTTACAGTTGAATTGTCACATGCTTACAGTGTTGCCAATTTATTATTAACATCAATAAAAGAGGAGGTTCTCAATTTGGTTGTATTTTTTAATTGTTTTTGTGCGTTTTTAAACAGATTTGGAAATTATTATTTTTATATTCCTTTAAAAATTGCATCATATATGGTTTAGTAGTTTAGTTTTTAAATCAAAATAACTGAGAAAAATATGTCATCCAAGTAACGAAATAGCGCGTTGCTGTCTTTCAGTAGTGTTTATTAGTAAATTAACTTCGTCGTTCGTTAATTAAATCGGGTTTTTTTCTCTAAAGGGTTAAATTGTGAACACTACGCACACTAGAACAACGTATATACATATACACGTAACTACAATAATAACCAAACGGACTTCATGAAATAGAATATGTGTATAATATAATAAAATCATTTTGTACGGTGGTCTAGGCTAGCCTCGGAAACCCGTAAAATTACTGTCCACTATCTGCGCCCTGCGGTTTCACCCGCGTTATTTTCGTTATCCAGAACTCTGCATATATCCGGGTTAACACTGTCACTCGGTAAAAGTGTAATTTCATTTTTAAAGTATAGCAACACTTGACACTGGCCATATGCACAAATCGTGCGAAGTCGAAACCTAAAAATAAAAAACAGGCCTTAGTCTATGAGAGTGACAAAGGTTACATTAGGAGTGGGGTTTTTAATTTTAATTCTTTTTTTTTTATTAATTTTTGTGTTAATATTGTAAAGGGATAAAGTTTGTTTTTAGCACCAAATATCTGAAACTACAACTAATAGGAATCTAAAAAACTCAAATCATTCATTGTAAGTTGGCACTTGAGACATAGATAAAAATAAATAATAAATTAAATATGCCCTACTAAACTAAACTGTGTATGTGTAACTAACTGGTTTGTTAATTATCCCTAAACGCCATAAGCTATGTTTTATCCCGGGGAAATGAAGAATTACGCGGGTGAAATCGCGGGGTGCCTATGGTAGTGGACAATAATTTGTCGCGTACGCAGAGGCCTGCGGTGTAGGATCGAGTATGTAGTTATTATTGTATTGTTTTGTATTTTATTTTATTTATTGGTGATTAATGATTCTGAAAATTTGATATTTTATTTTGTCTAAGATCATTAGTTCATAGAGGGCTGCGTCCAGCGGTGGACGAGTGTGGGCTGATGATGATTATGAATGATTACAAAATAAAACGTCTGTTTACTAAAATTTATCAATTATAATGAAGTAGTTACAATAAAACCTTCGTCACGAAAGTGAGGGGAGACCCGTGCTCAGCAGTGGGACGATATGGGTTGATAATGATGATGCCGATGATACTGACATTACTGACGGTCAGTCGACAATGCAAGGGACATTAGATGAGCCCGCGACTACGTTTGCGTTTACAAATAACTTTTGAACTTTATAGGACCTATCGAAATGGAACATATACAAAAATTTAATCTAAATATCATGTTTTTAACTAAACCATTTTCATTGAAAGCTGTTTCCGACCCTATTCCAGACCAACCTTGAGACAGACAAAAATTGTAAATATGTTTTTTTTTTTTTTTTTGTTCAAATGATGACGTATTGAATAGCTTATGTTACTCAAATTTTGGCGTTTTTTTTACTTAACTGAGTGACGAGACGAGCAAGTCGTTCGCCTGATGGTAAGCGCTACATCTGCCCATAACGGTTACAGTGCCACCCGGAACTTTGCATTGCATAATTCTGTACGGCACTGCAGTGCGCTCGTCGCCCAGAGACATCGGCTCTAAAGTCTCATATGCCCAGTAATTTCGCTGGAAACTGTGCCCTTCAAACCGGAACACAGTAATGTACTTAAGTACGTAACTATGAGGACCATGATCCCACAAACATACAGAACAATTACCTTTGGTAGCACAAATATTTGCCCTGTACGGGAATCGATCCTGCAAGCTCACGCTTTGCAGTTTCCTAATTATACACACCACGGCAGTCATCAAAATTTTATTTTTTTTATCTGTAAGTTTTGAAAACGGTTGGGTTTAATAATTGATATTGTTTAAAGGTTTTTATATAATCGGAATGGTTCTCAATACCGCTGCAATAGAATAGAATAGAAAACTCTTTATTGTACACCAAAATAATAAATAACAACAGTACAGAAAATTCAATCCTCATGAAAATCTTTTAACTTCAAACTATTGTTTATTTAATCGTGTATTAATATTATCATTTTAGATTTTTGTTTTGTGACGTCCTGTATTGTCGTTTAGTTGCATTTTTATTTTAGTTAGAAATTATTTTCATTTTTTAATGTCTGAATGTATAATGGTCAGTGAATTCCAAAATACTAACAAAGTAGATAATCAGGTGGTTTGATCATGCATACTAACCTAACATAATTATTATAACCTATTATTGAATGAGTTATACTTACGTAACTCTTTTTTTCGGACGTTTTTTTTTATATTTTTTTTATTATTTTCAGAAGGTAAATGGTGACGAAAACAAAGATACCGCAATGGAGGTAGACGAAACTGGTAAGTTGATTATTCAAATATAAAAAAAAAATACGTATACCCTGCGTATGAGTGCGCGCGTGTGTGCCTTTGGTCAATTAACCCTTAACCTTAAATTTAACCCTCTTGCGTCTTTATTTTGCAAAACCATATTTATATACTTACCCGGTAGATTTGCTATTCTTTTTTCTTCTTCAAATGTCAATATTTCGAGCAGTCGAAAATGGTTTTTTGAGTTGAATTGACAAGATTGAGGAAAACAGAATCAGAAAACAGACACTGGCATTTCTTTACTTTTTTGTTCTTCATGTATATTTTTCAAGCAGCTTTGGTTTTGATTTGAAACAGTGTGGGGACTTCATTAAGCAGGTGAAACTACGTAAATGCGGTATAACTACCTAAGACGGCCCTGGCGATTCTAGAATCAGGTAGTAGTAGGCCTTTTCTGCAAGAGACTGCCCGGGGAAGTACCACACCTTTGCCAGATATTCATCCGTGGTAGAGTGAAAACATTACCAGCGAAATTACTGGGCATATGAAACTTTAGAAGCAATGTCTCAGGGTGACGAGCGCAGTGCAGTGGCGCTGCAACTGTTATGGGCTGGCGTAGCGCTTATCATCAGGTGAACGACTTGCTCGTCTAGATACTAGGTCAAAGAAACATTTGAGAATAAACATTAATTACTTTACTTAGCCACATAACTAACTATTTGTTCCTATATTTAACACACACAAATACAAAAATCACACATAAAAAGTCATACAGAAAACTAGAAATGATTTAAAAGAAAAGTTGCTTAGTGTTTTTCATTTACTATAAGTATGTATTTTGAACGGCAACGCTAAACCTGTCTTGTTAATAAGAAAATACAATGAACACCACAATTGTTGTTAACTAACTGGATATTATGTTCTCGCAGACAAAACACAAGACAAGAAGGATGAGAAATCAATGCCGGCCAGTGAAGAGAAAATGGAAACGGACCAAACCGAACCAGAACCTGATCTAAAACAACAAAAGGAACAACCAAAGCAGGAAACCGTTGACACAACCAGCCAAGGCACCTTGGATAGCGAAGCAAAATCTCAAGAGGATAGCCAAGATTCCACCAAGAGCCAAGAATCTGCAAAGAGCCAAGAATCCGTAAAGAGCCAAGAATCTGCAAAGAGCCAAGAATCTGCAAAGAGCCAAGAATCTGCAAAGAGCCAAGAATCCGCAAAGAGCCAAGAATCCGAGAAGAGCCAAGATTCCGAGAAGAGTCAAGATTTACAAGATTCCGTCAAAGACGTAGAAATGACAGAGAAGGTTGAAGTGAACGGAACGGAGGAAAGTCAGACGGTGGAAGCTAAGAGTGTCGAAGTTATACCACAGAGTAATCCGTTGACTACCTCGGCATGATGGTTGTCTGAACTAACATAGGCAGGGTTCGAAGTATACATAGTTATTGTCACTGATAATAATCGTGGTACATTCACTGTGGTGATGATAAACATGATAATAGAATTTTATCCTTCTTTTCTGTGTGGTATTGTGAAATTTGTAAAAGTTTATCTTTATTATTTTTTTTTATTTATTAGAAACGTCAAATAAATCAACAAATATAATAACGGTTGTATTTATTGATTGAAGAACTAGTGGTTTCAGCGTTGATGTGCCTTGGATAGCAAATACATGAGCGATGTATTCCCCTTTTTTTTAATATTTGTATTATATTTATCAGATAATTGTTGTCATTGATAAATAATTGTATTTCGAACCCTGAATGTAGGTAAACTTAATTGAAATGATAGAGGACATTGACCCGGGATTGCTTTGGAAGTTTCTACCCTCCTTACATTATAACGGTTACAAATGTACTGTAAAACAAATTCAAGCATTATATTTATGTAATAAATCCATTATTCTATATCTATCTATATTATTATTATAAATCTAACTGAGCCACAACTGCGCATTGAAAGTATTTTCGTAAAACGTAAGTAAATTTGACTTGTTAAAACTTCGACTTTTTGAAAGTCGCAAATCATTTTTCTTTTTTAATAATTTTGTCTGTATATTTGCTATATATATATAATTTTATTGTATATTGCAAATTAATATATATATTCACGACAACTGGATGGACTTTAATTGGCGTTCATCAAATAGCCACTGAAAGATATAAATGACTCCATTCCTGGTAAGAAATGATCTACAAAGATATACAGTATGGTTACTGACTGAAACTAGGTTGCATACGCTTTTATTTCGTTGGCCTAATTCAAAAGTAATGTCAAGACACCACTGCCCCAGAAGACAGACAATGCAGCTTCCAGATAGCAAAGTAACCAATAATGAATTGAAAAAAAAATCCTACACAAATGCAATGCAATGTAGGTATGCAATTTTTTTTATAAGCCGTAGTGACTCATCCGTTGACGCTAATTCTGTCTCAGCGCTCGGAAAACAATAAATAAGGTAACTAAAATACCCCCTCATTCAGTAATCAGGTTATTTTTAGCCAAAGATAAAAATACTGATTTTTTTACTAAAACAAATCATATGATCTATAGTAAGAAATACAAAGCAGAGGAATTTTGAATAGCTGTCCGTTCTTATAAATCCGCGCAAATAATAATAAAATAAAAAACCTAAGGCCCTATTTCGTAATTTTATTATAATAGGGACGGTCGTTTATGGCTCTCGCTATCGATATGAAAACCGTGCTGACGCGCTAAATGCACGCATGGTTTTATATCACGGATAGTCACGGATGCGTCAGGATAAGTCTAAATACGGTCTAAAAGTAGTGTTTATTTTTACTGTCTTATATTGGTTTATTCTGAATATCATTGATATAAATATATTAATATATAATATTAATATCAATACGGGAAACTAAAAATTTAAAAAAAAACAGTATCTAAAGTTCTTAGCACTATTAAATATAAATTCCGTTATAACAAACGGTTATAAAGCTTGGTTTACACTCGCGGTTTTGAGTATGCTGCCAGAAAATAATGCTGTGCGACTGCCTACCCCAGTGCCTAGGAACCAGGAGCTAGGGCAGGGGCAAGTGTCTACTTGGACCCAGCAGACGGTTCAAGGTTTACTGGTACTTGGTAGGTTGGTGATATTCATATTATTGACGGCATATTTTGGTGGTCAACCTTTTATATAAAAAAATGAGCTGCGCTCCGCGGTTTCCTCTGCGTGATTCTCGTTCTGCAGGAACTGTATTTCACGGGATAAAAAAATAATACTCCGATAGAGGAAATATAGTAGTTCATAGCTCCGGCATAATGTGGCTTCGTACGAGGGAAATAATTTTTAAAATCGGACCTTTTGCTTTGGAGACTATCTCCGAAAAAGTCGCACATAAACTTTAAGTTTTTGTAATATTAGTGTGGTACCTTACGTTGGATTCCGATAATCCTCGAGGGGGATTTTCGCGCAGGAGTGTAGACCAATCACACCAATTCTTTGATAAGTGTTGTTTATGATTCTTGGCACTTACCATCAGGCGATCGGCTTGCTCATCTTGTAATTTGCAAAGTAATTAAAACTTAAATTTAAAGTATCATTTCAATTTCAGTTTATCCACTATATGCAATGCATAAAACTTCAAATAATTAGATTTGATGAAGTCCTTTTCGTTTTGATTGTGTTTGTTAGGTGTACACACACATATTTATTGTTTTAGGGCAATCGCACACTAACAACTTCACTTCTACTCCATTCAAAGTAAAGTATTGCAATGTGAGCTTTATCGCGTTACGTACATCACATGTTACTAAATTTACTGAAAATGGCAGCAACCCAAATTGAGTCGCTATTACGCCATTTTCAACCTAAACTGGATCCAGTTTAGGTTGAAAGTGGCAGCAACATAAAAAATCAGACGTCACAGTACGGTTATGCGACGCGGTTCAGTTTAGGTCTTCAATTGAATGGCTATAAGACGTCATGGTAGGCCTCCTGTTCTGTGAATAGACCGCTACAGTTTCACCAGTAGGTACTTTCACATTGTTTCGTCCCCTTTTCAGGTACCAACTGTCCATCCTTATCGCAAACTGTATAAGAAACAACGTTTAGAATTACGAAAACATTTGTATGTTTCCCGAAGGCGGTAATTCCGGCCATCTGTGTGTGAGGCCGCCCAACAACCGTGGCTTGACAACTGATGGCAATCTATAACAACCGGGATCGACGTCAGTAATGGAAAACGCCAAATAACTGACACAACATCATTAAGCCGCCGTTAAAATGTTAACTTTATAAATAGTAGAATTCGGAGTCGGCATTTGCAAACAATACATACACAAATAAACCAGAGAAGCTCTTAGTCACAACGTACATAAATAATTAATAACGCCTCAATATCACATAAATTAATCCCCTTAACAAGGATTCCCCGTATCTAGGGAATCAAGAACCACCACTACAACCATCCATCCATTTCTTTAATATTGAAAATGTTTGAGAGAGAATTTTTGAATCTTGTCAAATCTAGTTTTCTGTTAATTTGATAGTAGAAATTTTGTTTGAGTTAAATAAAATTGCTTGCCAAAGGTTGTACACTTTTTAAGATGTAATTATGGTTTTCACTGTTGTGTCGATTTCAAATGTAAATTACAATCCTACAGTAGTTGTGCAGAAGTATTAATTATTATATAAGTTTATAGAAATAACGAAATATATGTATAGATACAATTGCGAACTATGTAAACGAACTGTATAGGTACCTAGTCCGTTATTTGCATAATATTGGACACCTTTGTCATTACACCGTGAGATTGTGGTCAAACTCTATACAATGTAACGTAATATAATAAAAAACTGATAAAATGTTTTGTTATGTCTTGACTACCAAGGCCGTATTTAGGTTTATCCTGACGTCAGTACAGGAGGCCTACCATGACATCTTATAGCGATTCAATTGAAGACCTAAACTGAACCGCGTCGCATAACCGTACCGTGACGTCCTATTTTTTATGTTGCTGCCATTTTCAACCTAAAATGGATCCAGTTTAGGTTGAAAATGGCAGCAAGATAAAAAATAAGATGTCACGGTACGATTATGCGACGCGGTTCAGCTTAAGTCTTCAATTGAATCGGTATAAGATGTCATGGTAGGCCTCCTGACGTCGGTCGTCCGTAGCTATCGCTATGAAAACCGTGCTTGCATTTAGCAACGCACCGACCCCGTCAGCACGGTTTTCAAAGCGATAGCTACCGACGACCGATGTCTGGATAACACTAAATAAATCTTAAAATGATCTGCCACTGTAGCTAACTCTTGTAGTGATCATAGAAATTTTATAACGCAATTTAATTCCCTTTTTTATAGTAATATTTAATGTAAATTGTAATCGGTGCTCACCGCACGCCCCAAGGCGGGAACGGCGTAATAATATAACCACTATGATTAGGTGCAGTGCTTTTTAATGTGTTTTGTTTTTATAATATTATTCTATGTCAAGGGAATACGAAATAAGAGAGCGTTTCATTCACAAAATTTGACGGTGAAGGTACCGAAGTGTAATGTGGAAGTTATGTTGAGAAAATTATCTCGAACTGTCGGCGTCGGTCGTGAGCCGAGGCCTACAAGCATGTCGCCACGTCTTGCAACAAAGCATTTGAAATATCAATGTTTTGCTTATTATTATAAACATTATTTTTATACAATTACCAATAATGCGGTCACTTGCATATCGTAATATAAATAATTGACGTCATAAATTTTTACTTACTACAACAAAAAAATTATAGATTTTTTTAATAAGTGTAATAATTATGACGATTGCTTGAGTGTGTGGTTAGACTGGTACAAAATGAACACTGGGCGATAGTATAGTTGTAAGTATTTTCTTAGTAAACGTTACGTTGAATATTTTTTTTGTATTTTATAGTCTAGTTTTCGTGCGTGATAATAAAGTACTCAATGTACTGCGTTCTTTCACGACCCGTTATGAGAAGTGTTAATATGAAGATGAACTAATGTATTGTGTTTTCGTAATAAAATTATAGTGTAAATATTTGTCTTTCCTTTTCTAAAAGCGGTTCGGATTGACAGAGCATTTGCTTTGATTAACACTTTGACTGCTGAGCCGTTTTGCTTGTCTAGTCACGGGTGCGGCTCTGCACGCGCCATAGTGTTTTCCCATACAACAAACACAATAGTTGTGTTTTGCCGTACTCGTGGCAAGTTATGAAAAACACGACAGTTGTGTTTTCAGCAGTGTACATGTTAATATAGCATTTGTACTGATTATTCCAGAAATCCCCCTAAGCAAATCGAGGTACCTCGAAGGGGATTCCTGGGATCGCCTTCATAGCTCCAGTATAGCGTTTTGCTAGACGGAATTCCACAAATATGAGTTGTTTATTTTAATGCAGACGTCGGGACAGACATGACCGGAACAAATAGCGTGAAACAGGAGGCCTATACCCAACAGTGATTGGATACTGAATAGATAGATAGATATATTGTTTCTGTAGTCTTTGGTGGTTTATATTCCATTCGCTCCTCGTGGGGAGAAAGGAAAAAATCGGGTCTCCAAACGACACCATTCCGCAGACGCGGCTAGTTCGGCTAGTTCATCTTGAACAGATAAACCGAGAAATTCAAAGGTAGGGATAGGATACGTGGAGTTTGTTCCAGACTGAGATGGAAAACTTACTTCTTAATCATTTTAGTTCCTAGTTTTGTCGCGGGACTTTTGTGGCGCTGACTATAAGTATAAGTAGGTACCTATTTATAAATAAATGCAAAGTTCTCACGACTCCTAGCCTAAAATAAATAAATAAGTACAGATTTATTAACTTTTAAAATTTGTAAAAATTTAATTCCATGCAGCATCTGCTACTATCGATTAAAAAAAAACTGGCAAAGTGTGAGTCGGACCACGTAGCGTAAACTTCTGTAAACAAGCGATATTTAAAAAAATAGGGCTGTAAAATAAAATTAAAAGGAATTATTGATATGGTTTATTACTAAGTTCACAAAATCTAACATATTTTGGAATACAAATATACGCTCCGTGCGTTTGAGCTTGAGTTACATATATATGGTAACTGTACAAAATCTTAGCTAGTACAGTATAATATATGCGACCGAAAAATTGTAAAATTTATAACCAAGTTAAACTATTTTTCAAAGTGCTCAAGAATATTATATTCTCAACCATAGCCTGTGTACTGAAACGACTTTCAACTTTTCCTTACCCCTAAAATTTTAAAGTGTAGGGTTTAAGCAAAAGGTTCCACATGTGCGACGCGCGACAGGTTAAGTGGCTTCCATGGAGATATCAACATAATTTCACTATCATCTTGAAGGAAGGAAAAAAAGCCTAAAAAGCTTTTATTTTATTACACTGAGCTGAGTAACGAGACGAGCAACTCGTTCACCCGATGGTAAGCGCTACGCCCGCCCATAACAGTTACACGATTGAGTGGTCCGGTGAGAAGAAATCTTGAACGGTAATTAATTAAATATTTTAAACAGAGATTTATGAATGGTACACTCTTAAGACGAAACATACTATTACACAAAAAAATACATGAGAACTTATTAATAACAATAAAATATTTTTTTTTTATATGTCTAGTATTATTTTGAACACAGTCATGTGGCCATGGACTACAGATAACTAAATAGCACAGATAATACTAGCTTTGTCGGTACCTGTAACTTATCTTAAGTAATTGACACTATGTTTATAATTCAAGAATCGCCAACCAGCAATGCGATTGTCTATCTGAAACTTATAATTACCAATTGATCCAGGAGGTATACACTAGTAATTTGATATGCTCGTAATTGAGAAGTCGTTCACCTGATAGTAAGCGCTACGCCTGCTCATAACAGCTACAGTGTGACCAAGAACTTTGCATTGCATAATCTTGTGAGGCGCTGCACTGCGCTCGTCACCCTGAGACATCGGTTCTAAAGTATCATCATGCTCAGTATTTTCTCTGGAAACAGTGCCCTTCAAACCGGTACACAGTATTGTTTGTTGCCAAGCAGTAGTGTGCAAACATTACTGTGTTCCGGTTTGAAGGGCACTGTTTCCAGCGAAATTACTGGGCATATGGGACTTTAGACTCGATGTCTCGGAGTAACGAGCGCAGTGCAGTGCCATAATGTATAGTTCTGGGTGGCACTGTAGCTGTTATGGGCAGGCGTGGCGCTTATCATCATGTGAACGAATTGCTCATCTCGTTACTTAGTAATACAAAAAAAAATATTGAACCTATGTTTGTATATTCTTGAGTACTTGAACCAATAGCCAACATTACATTATTTGACATCGAAAGAAACCAATCGGCGGCATTTAAGAAAGCCCTACGAAAATATCACATTCAATTTATTTTCATCCAAATATTCAACAAGCTTACTTACAATTTCGTCTCGTTCCCGTGTTATAAGTCTAAATTAAACTGCTGTTAAGCCGTACCACACAGACGTCATTTAATTTATCTTTAACTATGATTAAATAGTTTATTTTTGCATAAATTAAAACAATAATTAAAACTAATTGACACTAAAAAAATAAATTTTTACAATTTTGGTATCATTTTGTATGTTTTTTTTCTTTTTGGTATTTATGGAAGAGTAATTTTTAAACCTATAACACGATAACTGGACGAAGACCTTTCTATTACATATATTTTTTCTAGGCGAAAATATCGTTGAAGTCCATTCTATAGAATTCTGCGTCAGCGACAAAAGTCAATCACGCACCCAATTACCAATTATTTATTATTTTTTAATACCATACAGTAACGCGATGAGAACGTCAATCACCTGATGGTAAGTGCCACGCCTGTCCATAACAGTCACAGTGCCACCCAGAACTTCCCATTGCAAAATCATGCGCGTCACTGCACTGCGCTCGTCACCCTGAGACATTAGTTCTAAGTCTCATATGCCCAGTAATTTCGCTGGAAACAGTGCCGTTTAGATCGCAACACATTCACATTTATAGGACACGCAAGATACACAAATGTTCGATTTAAAGTTTGATTATGTTCAGCAACTTTTGTCCTTGACTGTACAATATGCTAGATATTACCAAAAAGTCTTATAGTTGTAAAATTTTTGATCATCAACTTTTTTAACAAATTTTTGTTGCACAAAAATGGACTCCAACAATCCTCCGACAGAATTTTACAAATTACTACATTACGAGATTTTGGTGTATTTAATTACTGACACACATTATTAAAGGTAAAACTAATTTTATTCACGTGAAAAAGCATCACTATATCCATTCTAAAATATGTAAGCTAAGACTTATTCGACACGAGAAAATAAAAATAGCTAATACAAGAAAATGAGAATTATGTTTAGCTCTCTTGTTTTCGGGGAAGTTATTTTTTTTTTCTCTAAAACATGCTTTTAAAATTAAAAAAAAAAGAAATCCATGTCCAATTTCACAACAATAAACTTTTTATTGACTCTAATGTCACTTGATTAAATTTAAGTTGGCAAATGATTTTTTTACACTTACCAACTTTATGAAAACGAAGGGGACAGCAGTATGGTTGGATGAGGTGGGATAGCAGAAAGGGTATAGCAGCTAGACCGGCTAAGTAATGTAAATAAGATTGAAATTCGCGTCAATCGTAAATCATTATTTAAGTTTTTGGGAAGACCATCATCATCAACAACCCATTTCGTCCCACTGCTGAGCACGGGTCTCCCCTCACTTTCGTGAGGAGGGTTACGCCAAAATCTACCACGGCGACCCGGTCCAGATTGGTGGATGATAAAGAAGATAGAAGAAGAAGAGGATATTTAGGACTAATGCACTGAATTGCCCATTTAAGCCAATAAACTGTTAAACTTATGATAATCAGGGGCATAAGTGTCAAATATATCTATAAAATAACGTGAACCATATCAAAACTCGAGTTCCAAAAAAAGAAAAAACTGCTTGAAATTTAAATCACCCGCTAAAAGTGAAACTTACCACGTCAACAGGTTGAAATTTTCCTAGCTCGTCACTAAACTCAAACTTAATTTGACAGCTCTGATCTTACTGCCATCCCTTTCGTTTTCTTATAGTTAAAAAGTGACAACAAGTTATTGAAAGTGAGATATTTACCATACATTTCCACTAGTCCCAAAATTTTTTACCGTTTGTGAAATTGGACATTCAGTACTGCACCGCTCTGTAAGTTCCCTTATCCAGACAGCTGGTCCATCGGCAGTGGACCGTGAAAGACAACAAGTGGTGTAAAACACTTACTAAGCACGTGGGGTAAATACAGTAGTAATAAAGTAGTTGACCGAACCTCATTCGTCGATCGCTTCATCAGCACCGTTTTCTGAAAATTATATTTGTGAATAAGTTATAATACATTTAGGAAGTTTTATTACAATGCATGCAACCTCCAACAAATCAACTTCATGCATATTTATGCGTAATCGCGACACAAATAGGTTACCTTACGAGTTAGAGTAAGACAGATATAGATAGATAAGGTTTCTTTTTTATTTCAGCCAGTGTGTCAATAAGGTATTTAAACTTTTTAGTAATCAATCATATGTCAATAAATGTCAAAATCTTAATCTATACCACAGTTATGCATATCTGACAATAGGCAAACGTATCTTGATCATATCGAGGATGTTCTAAAGCATAGCAAAGTCAAATTTACTTATGTATAACCGTCCATTATGTATGAAGGAACCCATGAAAGTGGAAGAAGCGACAGAGGTATGTCAAGATGTGTAGAATGTGGAAAGCGTCTCTGTCTACCCCGACAGGCAAAAGGAGTGACTGTATCTAGGTACCTTCATAGTGAGGCACTCCATTCGCGTTCTCTAAGCGCAGGCGCCGAAGCCGCGCCGCTGCCTCGTCGGGCGAAGGAGCACTCTCCTCGGCATCTTCGAACTCCTCCTCATCACCTACGGAGACATCCCTCATCATCATCACATCTCATAACTGCCCACTCCTGAGCACAGGACTCACCTCACTTTCGCAAGGATTAGACCGTAATTCACCTTGGGGGCCTGATGGGTTACCGGACAATGTTTTTATCAAGTCTGTTGTTATATGAAGTTTCATTGGATTCATCACAATCACAAGTGACATGGACTACATTGGCGCTCAGGTCTATTTTTTAAATAATTGTCTAATAACTTATTCCTTTCTTTCTTTTGTTCATAATACCTTCGTCCACATCCTCTCCATCCATGTACGTCTCATCATCAGGGTCGGGGTGGAGCTGCTGACCCTCGTTCATGGCCTGGTACAGTGCTGTCAGATCACCTTCGTTGGGTGGGATGAACCTGAAACAAATCATTATGTATTTAACTGAAACTCAAAAATCTAGATACTATAATTATGTGAGTTTCCTCACAATGTTTTCCTTCATCGAAAAGCAAGTTATAATTACGTACATATATTTTAAAGTAACATGTTGCATCATCATCATCATTCCATCGCTCAGTGGCTGCAAAATAATAGCACAGTTTTTTTTTTTTAACTTTTTTTAGGGTCTTGTAGTCATTGAAATATAGTTATTGGTTACTGTCATATGTCAATGTTGGTAGGTTATTTTATCAAGATAGATTTAGCTAGTCTGAAGGTACATTTCTACCTCTATATCTATATATATAAAAATGTTATGTTGGTTTGTGTACTCTTCAAAAACTCAAAAAGTTCTGCACCAATCGAGCTGAAATTTTAGCATGATATATAATCCGCATCAAGGATTGTTTTTATCTATTTTTTTCATCATCAGTGACATATCAGCGAATGTGCGAATGTGCCACAGCGAGGCGTGGCAGGGCACAGCTAGTTATTAATAAATAAGGTTGATTATGTGGGTAGTAATAAAACTATATGGCATCATCACTTTTCTGCAATGGCTACCTAGCTGAATACACAATTTACATTTCACAATGTGTTTTAAATAACTGCAGGACTTAATAGTTACCTCAACTGTGTAATAGGCGAGCTATCTCCTTCAAAGTCTTCATTGTCGTCATCGTCCACCTGCGCATCACCCGCAGCTCCCAGGATTTGGGGGACCCTGCAACCATAAAAGTGTTTATTGAATCAATACTGAGCCAGTATACAGCTATACTATACTAGAATACTAGCGAAGTATACAGTTAAAACTCGATTTTCTAGCATAACCAATTCATACGTCATTTGAAAAGTATTTTTTTTTTATTTCGTTTTTGACGACACAGGCAAGTTACTCAACTGATGGTAAGCGCTACGACTGCCCATAACAGTTACAATGCCACCCAGAACTTTGCATTGCACAATCCTGCCCTCGTCACCCTGATACATAGTGTCATATGTCAATATTGGTAGGTTATTTATCAAGATAGATTTAGCTAGTGTGTAGGTACATTTCTACTTCTATATATATAAAAATGTTATGTTGGTTTGTGTACGCTTCAAAAACTCAAAAAGTTCTGCACCGATCGAGCTGAAATTTTAGCATGATATATAATCCGCATCAAGGATTGTTTTTATCTATTTTTTTCTTCAGTGACATATCAGCGAATGTGTGAATGTGCCACAGCGAAGCGTGGCAGGGCACAGCTAGTTATTAATAAATAAGGTTGATTATGTGGGTAGTAATAAAACCATATGGCATCCTCACTTTTCTGCAATGGCTACCTAGCTGAATACACGATTTACATTTCACAATGTGTTTTAATTAACTTCAGGACTTAATACCCATACAGCTTACATCACAGTTGTGTTTTACCGTAATCATGGCAAATTATGAAAAACTCTGCAGTTATGTTTTCAGCAGTGATGGTTTAATGGATTTAATTATACAGTTACCTTAGTTCATAGCTCAGCACCATGTAGAGGGCTGGTGAAGGGTCCCTCTGAACTGCATGCAGCGAGATGTGTGGGTATGAGAGAATGATAGTCGGAGCAGCAGTGCCGGATGGCAGTAACCCGCCTCCCCATATCACATTACTAGAACATATAAGTTAGACATGTACAAAAACTCTCGAGTATCCAAAATTCATACGAACCAAATCCTACTAATATTATAAATGTGAAAGTGTGTGAGAATGGATGGATGTATGTTTGTTACTCTCATGCAAAAATTGCTGAATGGATTTGAATGGAATTTGGCACACAAATAGTTTATAACCAGGATTGAGTGATAGGGTACTTTTTATTCCGATAGTATGTTCCCGTGGGACAAAACGGGAACTACACAGGTGAAACCGCGAGGCACAGCTAGTAAATTAATTAAGCGGCGCAATCACATATTTCGATCGTGACCCTTAATTAGGATTTATTGTATATAGTGCATCAGGAATTACGAGGACCATGGTCCCACGAACTTAGTTGTTGTAAACTTTAATTACATCATAAGGACAAATTTGGGTTTTTTGTAATTGAAGTTGGGAGTTGCATCCTTTGTTTGTTTGCAGCTAGGAATGTGCTCTGTCATCATCCTTACATAGAATTATGTGTTTAATTTTTGATTCTACCCACATGTTTGGATAGGGATTTCCTTTTTTGTTAGTTTATTTTAATATAATCAGCGTTTTCAGAACTAAAATACTATACCTACTGTCTAACACAATGTAAAACGTTATAACACGAGAACAGCTTGGATGTATCGAAATAAATGCATGGAAATAGGTAGGTAGGATTTTTACTGAGATATATTTTCTTGTCCTCAGACGTGAAACGTAATTCCAAAACTATCGAAATATGGGTAGTTATGGGTGTAAAACGTACGAAAACTTACTTTTCGGTTATGTAAAGAGTAGCTGTGCCCAATTCTTGATCGTTTACAAGTAATTTTGTGCCAGGAGTCTGAATTAGGACGCCCGATGCCGGTGCCGAAAACGTTGACGATATTACGACCATTGTGCGAAAATAAAATCGAATACAACTGTGCGATCAGTAAATTAAACTACTGCGTTTGTATTTTATGTTTTTTTAGTGTTGTGAATATTACAATTTTCATGTATTTCAGCGATAATGAAATGAAATGGATTTTTATTGACAGAAATCGCGAACACGCTCGCTGGGTTGAAAGAAATAATTGCGTTTCGTTATTGGTGGGTTGAGTTACGGTAGTTGTTTTACGTTTTTCATGACATTCTGTTGTCCTCTATTCCGTGACCAACTTGTAATGCTGTTTTTTCATTGGAATTGATAAATGATAAACAATAATATCTAAACAGTGTTACAACAACTATCCTTGAGCTTTGAATAATTGAAAACGAAACGCAACCGTTAAAGCTTTAATTTATGTTTCGGCTTTGCATAATTTGAATTAACCCTCAGATTCAGCATAGAACTCGGTTCTTGATATAGCCTATGGTTTCACTCTTGACATATTGACACAGAAGCTGCCATCAATCAAGATGTCAGTGTCACCGTCTGCTGTCAGATCAGAGGTCAGCGACCTTGTTATATACAATTTCGAATCGGTCGGTGGTCTGTTAAGACATTTCTTTGTGGTTTGTGCAAATTATAATGGATTTATTGAATGAAAGTGGTGAAAAATAAACAATATCCCCTACTAAATAACGTGTTGTATTGAAAATGCTGTGAAATGAAGGTTTTCGTGTTTGCGTACTCCTCAAAACTTGTAAGTATTTCATTCCTGATTTACCCGCTACGATTGTTATTGCCTAATTTAAATCCTAAGGAAAGATACAGACTTCCTGCCCATTCATTAATGCGAATTTAGAGCTTAACATTAATCCTATTTGCTACATATTCAACTGTACTTCAGGCATAGGTCAGCATTAATAAGACCTCGTCGAATGGCCTCATGTCTCCTGGCCTCACTGTTCCAGTGGAATTGGTTGGAGTGTTCTCTTGGACGCTGTATAGGATTGGAACAAAGTCTCTTAAAGAATAAGATTTTATTTTTATCATATTGCTTGGTTCATTTTAATTATTTGTTTATTTATTTATTAATATACAAACAGCATAGATGCTGATAAGGTCTACATCAAAGTGTCGAAAGTGACTTCACAAAATTTTTCACTTTTGTAACAATAATTTAATAGTTCGTAGCCAGTTATCGAGTTTGCATAGAGGTGTAGACTGATTATAAAGCGTCTCAATATAGATCTTGGTTCCTACTAGGATTCCCTGTATGTAGAGGCCTGCGCAGACGAGAAGTCTTTGGAGATACTTTTTGTCAGTCAAAATAGATTGCTTACAGCAGCATCGATAAACGCGCACAAATGACTTAACACTTTGACTGCTGAGCCGATTTTCTTGTCTGGCCATGGGTACAGATCCACCATTCTGTTTTCCCATACAGCTAACACCACAGTTGTTTTCTCAGCATTGAATGTGTTAACACGTTCAGTGCTGAAAACACAACTGTCATGTTTTTCATAACTTGCCGCGAGTGCGGGAAAACACAACTGTTGTGTTTGTTGTATGCGAAAATACTATGTAGTGTGCAGAGCCGCACTCTCGGCTGGACAAGAAAATCTCCTCAACAGTGAAAGTGTTAAAGTTCGCATATGAAAAGGGATTCCCGTACAGAAACTTTCGAGGATCATTATACTCTCTGGACAAAAGACCCTCCTCGTCTTAAAGCCTGGGCCTTGCATGAGGCCAGGCATGAGGAACTACGAGGACCATGGTCCTATAAACATCTAGACTCGGAGCAAATAATATTATGATACACCTCTCATTAGGCTGCTATTCGTACCAAAAATGTACAAACTAGGAATTAAGGTAATGATATTTGAGTGTACGAAATGTGATATCAGAAGTCCCAGACAAATCTTTTGTTTTTTATTTTATGTATTGGTTTTTTTATTTTGCGAATTGTTGTATGATAGTGTTTATAGCACAGTGTGACATAAACCCGCACTTTATGCACGCTTTTGCGTTACTTGAATAATCCTTTTTTACACTGTGCAAAAATTAAACCACTATTATTATTTAAAACTGAATTACACATGTTTTGTAAATTCCTTAAAAATGAACATATAAATCTCCAAAAAAAAAAACAGTTTCTAATGCATAGAAAAAACGAAAATTTGAAGTAACAATACACAACATGCATTTGGATTATTTGTTCCTTTTAAAAATAGTCAGATCATCCCTCGGGAGGGCGTGGGCTACGCCCCCACCCTACACCCCCCTCCCCTCCGCCACGCGTCCGTGGATGGTTTATGTCACACTGCTATAAAATAGCATACGATACTTGTGACTTAAGTTGTCTTTTTTCTTTTTTGTTAATCTAAATTTATTCGGGACTTTGAGTCGTCCAACGACTATGACAGCCTCATAGTATATCACAATTATATTTATCTCCTTAAATACTAAATATGTGGACCGATAGAGCCGCTTAGCCGCATCCAATGTTATTAAGTTGTCTATTAATCAACTACTTAACTTAAGTCACACGTATTGTAATATATTATAATAGCACTTAACATGGCATTGCATACTTCCATGTACAATAATACCTTCTGTAGTAACCTTCTGAGGTAAAGCTTGTTTATTTGTAGCAGGTTATCTCCGGAACTATTAATTCCAGTCTAAAATTTCTTCCACCAATAGGAAGCTACTATGTCCCTTAATCTATACTAATATATAAAGCTGAAGAGTTTGTTTGTACGCTAGGATCTCAAGAACTACTGGTTGGAATTGAAAAATTCTTTTTGTATTGATTAGACTATTTATCGAGGAAGGTTATAGGCTATATAAAATCACGCTATGACCAATAGGAGCGGAGCATCAATGAAGAATGTGGCAAAAACGGGGAAAATATATTGCTCTTATGAGAGTTATTGCGGGAAAACTTGAGTTATGCGGGTGAAACCGCGGGGCGCAGCTAGTGCTATAATATAAGGTCTATAGAATAGGCTATGTATGTGGAGCTGAATACAGCATAGAGACAAGAAAACAATTACCGCATCCACGCCATAACTATGACGCAGACACGTTTTTGCAGTTAACATGTTCCCTGCTGAAAACACAGACGCTGTGTTTTTTGTAACCTTACGCGGGTGCGGGAAAACACACCTGTTGTGTTAGCGCAGTTCACGTGCCGGCGGTGTGGCGAAACACAGACGTGTGTATTTAACGCGGCGCTACTACAATGCGGCTCACACAGACGGCACGCCATTGCTGGAAAATACACACGGTCCGTGCCGGTGTCCCAATGTAAAAACCGGTTCAGCAGTCAACGTGATAACACAACGCCAAACTACATCGCAAACACAATTTTGTAGATACACATTTTGAATCATTCGTTATTTTTTATTTCTATTTATCTATGTTGTGGAAGTGGTGGTAGCCGAGTGGGAGAACGTCCGCCTTCCAATCATAAGGTCGTGAGTTCAAATCCCAGTGCAGGCAAGTACCAATGTGTTTCTGTAAAACATATATATACGTAATTATCACTCGCTTTTCGGTGAAGGAAAACGTCGTGAGGAAACTCACATACCTACCCGAGAATTATTTCGGAGATAGGTATGTTATCCACCAATCCGGAGCAGATTATGGCCTAACCCTCCTCACGAAAGTGAGGGGAGACCCGTGCCCAGCAGTGGGACGTTATGGGTTGTGATGATGATGATGATGATGTTGTGGTAAAACAAACACAAAAAAAGGCAATAAAAACAAACGAAAATGAACAAACAACAAAACAATAAATGAATAAGATGTCGGAGCCCACGCCCCGCAGGACGTAGGTACCTAGGTTCGAAACCAGCTGACCTCAAGAAATGTTCAGGCACTTCCAATGAAGGAAAAGTCGTTAAATACCATAGTGGTAGGGCAATACAGTGTCCGCCTGGCTAGCTACCACTCTGGAGTTAAGAATCGTTCGCCAAACCCCTATGGGGTGTTCCAGCAGCTGCAGTCCTTGAAGCCAGTTCCCTTCTATGCTGACCATGTTTATATAGTGGTAGGCCTCTTCTGCAAGAGACCGCCTGGGAAAGTACCACTCTTTGGCCAGATATTCATCCGCCAAGCAGTAGTGTTCAAACATTACTGTGTTCCGGTTTGAAAGACACTATTTCCAGCTATTTAGCTTATTTAACGGAGTGACGAAACGAACAAGGCGTTCACCCGATGGTAAGCGCTACGCCTGCCCATAACAGTCACAGCACCACCCAGAACACTACATTGCATAATCCTGCGCGGCACTGCACTGCGCTCGTCACCCTGAAACATCGGCTTTAAAGTCTAATGCCCAGTAATTTCGCTGGAAACAATGCCCTTCAAACCGTAACACAGTAATGTTTGCACACTACTGCTTGGCGGACGAATATCTGGCAAAGGTGTGGGTGGTACTTCACCAGGCGGTCTCTTGTAGAAGAGGCCTCCCACTACACTTAATATCTAAACTAAAAATCTAAAACTCGCTATTGTCAAAATCGATATTTGGATAATGGGACTTGTGCAACTGGGCCCTTCAAATATTCAGTAGCTAGTTATTAGAAAATCAAAACTATTTATTGAGAAACAAATCCCAGCCTTCGTTTCTGTTGGATAGAAATATGTATAAATAAATTCATAGCGAATTGCGAACTGCACCGCGAGATGCGAGCGAACGAATCCAAGGGACCTTCGTGTTCATTAGGTGGCAGTGGAGACGAGTAGGGTGGGATAATCGATACGTCTGGGTTGGTACTTTGTAGCGGCATCCGGCGTGCTCATGCCTAAGTGCATCAATGTCGTACCTAGACAATTTCATGCGACTTATATTCAGTAAAATCAAACATCGGATAGTTCCGGTTTGAAGGGCACTGTTTCCAGCGAAATTACTGGGTCTATGACACTTTAGAACCAATGTCTCGGGGTCACGAGCGCAGTGCACGAATATGCGATTCAAAGTTGTAGGTGGCTTCGTAACGGTTATAGGCAGACGCAGCGCTTACCATCAGTGTGACTTGCTCGTCTTATTACTCAGTAGTATTAAAAAAAAAACTATACATTTACACCCACAGGGCAAAGATTTATAGGTGTTGCTATGATTGCTGAAGCCGTATCAATTAACACAAATTAAAATGAAAATTGGATTCATTTGACATTTTTCCCCAAGCTAAAAACTACACATGAATCTGATTTTTAACATATTTATCTTATATCTTTAAATGAGCAATTCTTGTATATATAAATATAATTGGAATCTCGGAATCGGCTCCAACGATTTTCATGAAATTTAGTTTAGTATATAGGGGGTTTCGGGGGCGATAAATCGATCTAGCCAGGAATGATTTTTAGAAAATGTCATTTAAAAATAAAAAAATACCGAGCAAAGCTCGGTCATCCAGATATGTTCCATAATATGACTAGTTGGGCGGTGGTAGCCTAGTGGGAGAACGTCCGCCTTCCAAGGAGAGGGTCGTGAGTTCAAATCCCAGTGCAGGCACGTACCTATGTGTTTATGGAAAAACATATGTACGTAATTATCACTCGCTTTTCGGTGAAGGAAAAGATCGTGAGGAAACCCACATACCTACCCATGAATTATTTTGGAGTTAAGTATGTTATCCAACAATCCGGACCGGGGCCCCGTGGTGGATTATGGCCTAACCCTCCTCACGAAAGTGAGGGGAGACCCGTGCTCAGCAGTAGGCCGATATTTTACAGACAAGCTTTGTAAAATACGTATTCGGTACGGCAATCTGGTCAGAATGAGTCCAAACACCATCAATCTACTGTTAGTCACTGAGGAGTACCGTTGTCTACCTTCGGTCTCTATCATCAGATCAGCTCGCTGTCACCATAATATTGTATTTTCATCGGAACATGACAGACATGCAAAATTTCAATTCAATTCAACTACGAGAACTGGGTCAAAATTGTCTTGCAAGGTTCCATCCAAACAAACATACATACATTGCAAGTTAAATAAAAGTTTGTAATAATAAAAACCATGTGTAGTTCTCTGTTTCACTCACTCTTATGTACGCTGTATTACTAGATATGAATAAGATAGCTGTGAGACCGCTGTTGCCTTAAAATTAAGGGTAACAGTTGTCCACAGGTCCCTCATAGGTAGGCTGAAATCTCTATTCTATAGCTTGCTTTTATTCTGTGGGCTATTTGCGGTGGCAATTACCTTATTTTGCGTTAAGCCAGATGTTAATAAAGTATTCCAACATTAGCTTTAAGAATATTAATCGAAGTATAATTACTTTACAATCCTTTCATGTATTTTCTATACAAAATCGTGTCGATGTTTCTCGTATACCAGGTAGCGTCTCGCGAAAGCTAAAGTTTTTTTTTTACTTACGTGAAAATATCAACTTTTTCAAACAGAATACGTTTTACTAGCTAGAGCCTTACTTACAGCTTACAGGTAAATTTTGAAAGTGGTTTATGAAATAAAAAGCCTGGGAACCTCGGACCTTTTTTGCCCGGGGAAATGCATTTCTGGACTTTCCCCGCCAGCTAATCCGGCGGGCTTACCCACTAAAAACTGTTCTTCCTAGACGCCTTACATCGAGGCTACGGGAACGTAGAACGTTTTCCGCGGCCCCGAGAGCTTTGGTCCAAAAATGGACCCCACCTCGGGGGGAAGGCCCCCTGCCATGTCTGCCATTGAGGGGCGCACAGAGGGAACCTCTGAGCTAGAGTAACCCATAGCAACCCCCAGTGGTTTACTAGCGTGTGGCGTGATGTCACGACCTACCCCAGAGGAAAAAGACCGTCTTGGAGGAAATAATGTTATTATGGACCATAATTACACTGTATATAGATCACTTCACGAGAAATTACAAATAGAGTGTTGATAAAAAATTCAGTAATTTTTTTTTATAAGTTAGAGTGGCAAAGAAGCCGACAGCCCGTCTGATGGTGAACGGTTACCGCCGCCCATGGACACCTGTAACACTCGGGGCGTTGTCGATGCGTTGCCTACTCACTAGAGCTCTTTGCATCCTTCTCTTGAAGAGCCCCACATTATATTTTTCAATTTTAATTGTTAAAGTGAAATTATAATAGGAAATTTATTGAATCCACTCAATGTTTTACAATAGAAACAAAGAAACGCTGCGTCTTGCCGACTCAGCAGCTTTCTGCTGTAACATATTTGTGGCCATATAACCCACGAGGGCCCAGTCCGTTTCTTTTTAACACGCTTTTAATAGCTTCAAACTAGTTCATACGTATGTTAGTATGTAATGTAACGGAAACTTTAAACATAATTTTGACCAAAACGTAAGATTAAATCATTATTTTGCACACTTATCAAGGACCGATGACAATACAAAAAAAAAAAAATATATCAATATATTTTTTTTTTTAATATTACTAACTTTAACGAGACTAGCAAAAAAATTAACCGGTCATTCAATTAGTTATAGAATAGAATAGAAAACTCTTTTTAGTACACCAGAAACAAAAATAAACACAGTACAGAAAAATTACAATAAAAAAAAAAACCTTTAAATAGCTTCTAGACTCGGTAGGTACTACTTCTAGGTAGTTTTTATCGACCACTAAAATTTCGTCAGTGTCGTGCGAGAGCTAAACTGGCAAACGAAGGAGATTGACCGGTGAGAAGAAATTTCCTTCTCACCTATTCCTTTCCTTTTCATAAAGTTGAAAATAACAGGTTTTTTTTTGCTTAGTACAGTAACGAGATGAGCATGTCGTTCGCCTGATGGTAAGCCCCACGCCTGCCCATAATAGCTACAGTGCCACCCATGATCTGTTGCTGTAGTGTAGACAGCACGGGTTAATTAATAATGACTCATTTCACGCACCACTCGTGTTTTTTTTATAATCGATATAAAGTAGATAGGAATCTTTTTTTATTAATTTGAAAAAAAAAACATAATTACATAAGTACGTGAATTAAATTAAAAAAAAAATATCAAATTCATTCATCACTTAGTTTCTTCCTGTTATTTTCGCCGGAGTTTTATTTCTACAGCTGCATGTAATTAGAACATTAGATATGTAAAATTATAATATATTTCTTAAAAAGATTTCAACTATTAATTTATTATCTATCGGTATTCAGATAATTATCTCACGACACGTCGCAGTTTAGAGTCCGCCTTTTAACTACCTACGTTATTTTTTTAATATTTTTTCTTTATTAAAAAGTTGTTATAAGAAAACAGTTTTATTGTACATGGTGCATATTATTTAATTATTAGCGCAAGGAGGGAGATATCGCGGCTGGGCCGTCGCAGGTCGCACCTATTTGTTTCGCCGTCCGCCATGTTGGGCCGATGTGCCCGCCGCACGTCGCCGGCCGCCCGCCAGTTACACGCGGACGTTGATACGCGCCTCCCGCCCGCAATACCGCGCGCGGGTAAAATCATCCGCACGTTCGAATTTCAAACAATTTTAATATTATTGAAATTTTCAATTTTTTTAATTTCCAACATGGTCAGGACTAAGGACACCGACGTCGTCAAGTCCAGCATGATCATAGCCGAAGTTAAGAAGAGGCCTTGTTTGTTTGATACCAACGATGCTAGTTACGGTGACAGAGCTGAGAAGTCGCGGTGTTGGGAGGAAGTTTGCGACAGCGTCTTGCCTGGATGGAGCACGCTCACGGCGGCCGAGAGGCTTACGGCTGGTACGTGACCCGGCTGAATCGTACGCCCATACGTCCCGCGGGTCCTGGACTCCGGTACAAGTCAACCCAACTTTGCCGAATTGCACGTCGCGTTCATATTGCGTGTTCTTTGTTCGCACAGACTTGCTTTCGAAATTGTATCTAGTTCGAAATAACGTACGGGCCCATTTATTTAGACGTGTGCGTTTTTTATTTGTTGTAATTGTCACGTCCGCCATTTTGATATTGCCTATAATATATTTTTTTGTTTTATTCTTTTTATTATACCTAGATAAATTATTGTTTTGTAAATTTTTACAACCAGTTTTCATCTTTGCGGAGGATAATATTTAGCTTGTTTCGCATTGTTTTATTTTTAGATATCAATGCGTCACATAGCGGCGTTTACAGCGAGATTACGTGCTATACAATAACATAAATAATAGAATCGAAACCACATACACGCATCAAGTTAGACAATATTTATCTACGTCGGCTTTTGACATGGGCGTAAATATTAGTGTATTTTGATCGTTAGTAATTTTGTTATCTTAATTGGGATAATCAATTAATCGCCGTACACTATCATGAATAATATTTATCAAGTCAAAATATGTATTATTAATTTTAAATTTAATTTAAATTAGGGCGTGTTATACGCGGTGAAAGATTGCATCACCGCCAAATGCGTATCGAACAGCCTGTCGTCGTCAGCCATTTAATTAAATTACTAAATATTATTTTAAACCATTTCTACTATATTCATTGCGGTGTTTTCTTAGCTTCATGAAAACAGATGCGTTTTTTAATTGGGATAACTTCGTTTAAATTAGGAGAATAGTTAACAATACTATTTTAACAAATTATTAGTAGCAGAACGCGGTTAAATATTTAACTAAACGAATTAAAACAAGCAGCAGTACTGTTGTAAATTTATTAACTTGTTTCAAGAGCCCGTCGAGGTCATTGCGTAAAAAATTCACAAAGGACGTTTTTGTTAATATTGAAGTAAATATTAATAATAAATGTAAATGTTGCAACGGTTATTAACTAATTATAAATAATATTTTGATGTAATTCACCTGCTGCGGGTGAAATTCACTTGCTTTTTGTTCAAGTGTGACTAACAAATATGTCGAACGTCACGTTGACGCGTCCATTTTATCTTCGACCGCTCGCTGTCAAGTGCATGCCAGCGCTGGCGATTTTTTTCTTGACGTGACAACGTCTAATAAATCGATGAACGCCGGCTGCATGCACCAAAAAGTTGACACATTGTCCCGTAACGCTCATTGTACGCTTGCGCCGCGTCTATCTTTCTCCTCTCCTTGACAGGCTAATTATTCTTGCATTTTAAAAATGTCATTACTAGTATAATTTCAAGTGTTTATTCTTTTATTATTAGAAAATGATTCAATTTTATTCAGAAAAGTATGCAATAATTTCATCAATGTTTTGTTATGATGTTGTCACGTTAAAATATCGTCCGTAAACCAACTTAACAGACAAAGTATTTTTCATCGTCTCGAGTGATGTAAAATGTAGGAGGGTGGTGATTCATCATCATCATCATCAACCCATAAAGTCCCACTGCTGAGCACGGGTCTCCCCTCACTTTCGTGAGGAGGGGTTACGCCATAATCCACCACGGGGGCCAGATCCGGATTGGTGGATCACCTACCTACCTCTGAAATAATTCTCGGGTGGGTATGACGGTGGTGAATATTAGTCTAATAATACGACTAACTTGGCAAGATGTGGCGATGGCAGGTGGAGTAAGTCCCTGACAGAATGGTGGCCACGTGTGGGTAAGCGCAGCCGCGGAAGACCGATACAACGGTGGGTCGACGACATAAAAATGTTGTTGGGTAATGCATGGACCAGATCGGCCCAAAGCCGGGATGAATGGCGTAAGAGGGAGGAGGCTTATGCCCTGCAGTGGGTTGGATGAGCTGCATATGATGATGAATACGACTAAATAGATGATTAGATAGGAATCCCCTCCGAACACTTTTTAATTTTTTTTTTTTTTAATATAGGTGTTAGGTAATTTGTTACGTAATCAGAAGTGTGTTGCGTGCCTTATTTATTTTACTGAATTGGTACGTATTTTAATCGCCACAATTACATACGAATAATACATTATTGTTATTAATTTCATAACTATTTTTTATAATTATTATCATTTTGACATAAATTTGGAATTTTATTCAAACAATATAGTAGGTATGCATTATGAATTGAAGCTGACATTATAACGTATTACCTTAGTAATCTTAATATCGGAATGTGATATGATAAAATAAAATACAATCAAAAATTACACCATAACATAACATTTAAGCGAAATCACATTAAATTTGATATACATAATATAATAAATATTTATCACAAAACAACATTCCAGAGAAAGTGCGAGCGGTGTACGTACACGCAACGGGAAAACGACAGAGAGATCCACACCAAAACAATATCCGCATCAAAACAAATTACAATGCGGTAAAATAATTATTAAAATAATGGACTGAGCCAGTGGTTTTTCTAACTTATCAACCGTCGAAATATGAATAGTCTTGTTCAAGGTTAAGAAAGAAAAATACGTGGACGAAGCTATCGCGCTTGGGCGTCGAACGTGAGAGACACGTCACAGCCAGGGCTACCGTCCGATTATTTATAAATCTAGGACATTGTAATTTTGAATTTTATTTTTTTATAATAAAAAAAATATATTGGTTGTCTGTAAAGTTGGTTTACGGACGATAGTTTAACGTGACAACGTTATAACAAAACATTGATGAAATTATTGCATGCTGAATGAAATTGAATCATTTTTTAATAATAAAAGAATAAATATTTGACATTATAGTTGAATAATCAGATTTTTAAAATGCAAGAATAATTAACCTGTCAAGAAGAGAAGAGAGATAGATGCGGCGCAAGAGTACAACGAGCGTAACGGGACAATGTGTCAACTTTTTCGTGCATATAGCCGTTGTTCATCGATCTATTAGACGTTGTCACGGCAAAAATCAGTGGCTGAATAACTTTTTACACAAGTTAGATAGAGTCACGAGTCAAAAAAAGCTATAATTTATTATTTTATTTTGTAGTAAATTGTATTTGTTTATTGACTACTCTTAATTTTACCTATTTAATTGATAGATAAACTCTTTATTGAAACACCACAGAACATAGAATACTCAAATGTCACTCAAAGAATACACAATGAGCGGTCTTTTCGCTGAAAGCTATCTCTTCCAAACTGCATATAACACTTTGACTGCTGAGCCATTTTGCTTGTCTAGCCACGGGTGCGGCCCTGCACGCGCCATAGTGTTTTCCCATACAACAAACACAACATTTGTGTTTTGCCGTACTCGTGGCAAGTTATGAGAAACACGACAGTTGTGTTTTCAGCAGTGAACGTGTTAAGTTAGGCTTTTTTTTCTCCGTTTTATACGTTTTGGTGTTAATAAAAAGTTATCTATTATTAAAAAAAAATATATATCTATATATAAAAAAAATATTGATGTACCGTTGACACCTTCAGTGGTACAAAACTGTATCAGAGAGACCGCTACCCTCAACAAGGATAGGAGTATCTATGTAGTTATAATTCACAATATTATCACAGAATATTCACCTAGAAAAGTAGCAAAAATAAGTTACAAGATATTATAATATATATATATATATACATTGTCAAAAATACAATAACATCATGCTCAGAAAGACAAAAACAAAAAATAAATACTAATTATAAATCAGCTAATTAGGACAAATCGAACGGGACGTCCAAAATTATTAACACAAAATTACTTACATTATAGTCACGCCTTTCTCCCGTTGGGATAGGCAGCGACTACATGTTTCCACATACTAAGATCCTAGAGGAAACCATTACGCCAACTCCCTGACACCTTTTACTGGTTTCTGGATCTCCAGACTAATAGGCTGTGAAAAAAAAAAGTTACAAAACAAGTTATTTGAATGTGAATTGGATATGTATTGTCGTAGTTTTAATTAATAACGAACCGCGTATCTAAATCATTTTGTTTATCACGAGTGGACACTGGACATGTCCGGGAAATCCCGGACGGATGGCGGTTGGAGTCGGTGCTAATATAATTATTTGGTGTGCGGTTCAGTATTGTAATAAATCTAACGGATGCTCGTTTTATTGTTTAAAATGTACTGTTTAAGATTTATAATCCTGTATAATATTGTTGCCAGTAACAATGCTAAACGGGATTTTACCCACATTAGAAAAAACTATAGATATTTTTTTTTATTATTAACCAATGCTAAATTGTACCCCTTTTCTCTCTGCTAACCTCTCTTTATCTCGCTGTTGCCAACTGTGGCGAGTCACTTCGAAAAGCATGTACGTCAATTCAGTCAACGCAAAACTTCATCAAAATCTATCCATCCGTTTTCGTTAGACTCCGTTAGATTCGTTGTCGAAAATTGCGCAGTTTTAAATCGGTTAACTAATAAAAATAAAAGATGTTGTATGAACTTGAAGGTTAGGATTAATTCGCTATGATTATTACGTAATTTATGTAACTGATTAAGTGGGTGGGTAATTAATTAAGTGTAATTAAACAAAGATAATCTTACTTGTCCTGAGACAATAATTAAAAAACGCTCATTAGACAAAATCAATGTACTTTCTAAATTCTCTAATTCGTTAAATAATCTGTAAAATACAAAATTAAACGATTAAATAAATAATACACGGAAAATTGCGTATTTTTTCGTATATAAAAAAAAAAACAAGATTGAAATACAAATTAAATTCACTACGCTGGAAAGGTGCTCGAATTCTCAGCGTTGTGGCCCACAAGAGGTTTTATCTAGCTGATAGGACGATATAACGTAAGCAGCTGTACGCTGCTGTAATAATCCATCTATCTATAAATATAAAAATGTTATGTTGGTTTATGTACGCTTCAAAAACTCAAAAAGTTCTGCACCGATCGAGCTGAAATTTTAGCATGATATATAATCCGCATCAAGGATTGTTTTTATCTATTTGTTTCATCAGTGACATATCAGCGAATGTGCGAATGTGCCACAGCGAAGCGTGGCAGGGTACAGCTAGTTATTTTTATATATCTACACTTTTAACTAACAAATAACTCTACTTAGCAATTTATGTTAAACTCAAATTTTTCATTAGTCTTTCAGACCAGATCGTAATTTTAATGATGTACTTATGGATAAGATGCATCATTACAAACAAAAACAAAAAAAAAACTTCCATCTAAAATATTGTAAATAATAGCTTAACATTTTTTCATTGGCTTAGGCACAAAAAATGTTTATGATAATAACGCGTCATTATCACTTGCTTCGACCCAGACCCCTGACTAGGATTTCTTGTGAAAAAACCCCCTCTCTCCCTGTGTGTGTTTTAGAAATATTTTTAAAACGATGATTTATAGATAAATATAATTTTAATTTTAAATCATTGGTTAGGTTATATACTCAGCTACATATTCTCAGTAAATAAATATGAGATTTTATTACCTAAAAAAAATTAAAACGTTACGAAATACATACAGGTACTAATCTTGCGACACGTCAATATCGCACCGTTTTACAGTATCTTCTATTGAGTCATGTTAACTGAAATTCTAATAATCAAGTTCAACATTGATTCATCATCAGAATCAAAAATTAAAAAAAACAATCTTAAACTTGAAGGATAATAATGTTTTTTTTTCTTAAACTTTAAGGAAAAAAAACTGTTTACGCCGTGTTTCATCATCGTCTAAGTAGATGTGTCAACTTCCAACCGCTTCTATCGCCATTATTTAATGTTAGTCGTTGGTATATTTTATTATGAAATACATTATACCGGTCCGTCAATTATTTAGGGTGAACTGGATGATAACAAAGCGACGCACGTTAATAGTAGATTGTATCACAAGGGAACAAAATAATGTATTTACGGCGAGAGCGATTTTTTACATCCAGAGCGAAACGAAGGATTCTAGAGTAGAATCCTAAGCGTAGCGAGGGAGTCAAAGTACTTCGCTCGAGGTTAAATAATTTTGTTACCGTGTGGTACACTATGCTTTTCATCATATGCTAAGAGACCGGTATACGCCAGGCTTTGTTGGAACCAAGTTGTTTTTTTTTTATTTTTCTGAGTGTCGAGACGAGCAAGTCGTTCACCTGATGGTAAGCGTTACGCCTGCCCATAACAGTTACATTGCTACTCAGGACTTTGCATTGCATAATCTTGCGTGGCACTGCACTGTGCTCATCACCCTGATACATCGGCTCTAAAGTCTCATAGGCACACAATTGCTTGGCAGATGAATATCTGGCAAAGGTGTGGTACTTCCCCAAGTGGTCTCTTGCAGAAGAGGCCTCCCACTACATAGAAAGAACCCACTACAAAGAACAATGCCTTCTAATATCGTGGATTAAAAACTAAACCTTTGGTTAAGATTTAGTTCCTAAGATCGATAACAGATAGCAGGTGGACTTGAGCGCAACATTTCTGCATCGTGCAAGCGTTTCGTTCCGCAAAAACGGCGGCTAATTTAAGTTTTTTTGAATATACTACTCATACTTGGCACCTCGATCTTGTTTGATTTGGGGGGCTTTTTGGGACCTCGTACAGTAGCGTTAAACGTTTAACGCAACCTTGGAAGTTTCACTTCAATAATACAAAGTCGCTGCTAACAACTAGTCGTTCCATAATGATGCAGTACAGTGCGGTGTCGTGACTCAAAGCGTTCGCTAGGGGCCGGTCCGAACGCCCGTCACCAAACAAGCTGGCGCGACAGTTGAATACGTTTCCATCATATCGCTGCTCCGTACATATTCAATTCGGAATATTCCAGTACGAAAGCGGCGTTGGGCAGCGTATGAGAAATTCAACGGACCTTTATCCCGCCCGGTATATGTCTTGGTTATTATCGACTGCCTCTGAAACGCGGCGTCTAGTTTATAAAAGGAGCTAGCTTCAAATGCCATCGGTTCGATTAAATAACCCGCGCACAATGAAAATATTTGTAAGGTGTTATAGATATTGCTTTTAAAACCCTCAGCATTGGTCTTGTATTGAATATCTATCTTTTTTGTTATTTACTAGCTGTACCCTGCCACGCTTCGCTGTGGCACATTCGCACTTTCGCTGATATGTCACTGATGAAAAAAATAGATAAAAACAATCCTTGATGCGGATTATATATCATGCTAAAATTTCAGCTCGATCGGTGCAGAACTTTTTTAGTTTTTAAAGCGTACACAAACCAACATAATTTTTTTATATATATAGATATAAATGAATTCCTATTTCCTTTGGTCACGACATTACGCGTGAACGGCTGGTCCAATTTCGCTAATCCTTTTTTCTAATATGCGTTGAAATACCAGGAAGGTTTTTATGAAGAGAAAAATTGAAATCCAAATTTTAAATATGGAAAAAACGGAAAATGTTTTTTTTATGAGATTTCTGTATCAACTCACGGTTTGATAAATGATTATTTCTCTATATTCACCTAGTACTAAGTAACATGGTTTTGAACCTGCGAAATGCAGAGTTTTTGCTGGATAACAGGAATTACGCGGGCGACAACCCGGGGCGTGGCTGGTTTACATAAATAAAATTCAAAGTCCTGATTGACTCTGACCTGATCTATCAACGCACTGCCGATACCATTACAATGTCTGCAATCACAGCAATTGAAAGGAAACAAATCGTTAGCGCTGCAATCTTTCTGCTACGTACAGTCATCATCAAAAGTATATGAACACTTGATCATACAAGTATCAATAAAAACTGGCCAAGTGCGAGTCGGACTCGCGCACGAAGGGTTCCGTACTTTGTTGTACTGGAGCCCCCTTTAAATATTTGTTTTGTTTAAATTTAATTGTTTATTTTTAAAGTGGATATATAACTAAATGTTCTGTGAATATTTCAAGCGTCTACCTGTTGTCGTTATCAATTACGAGTAAAAACGAACAAATAAATTACGTTTGTTGTATGGGAGCCCCCTTAAATATTTATTTATTAGTATATGTTGTTATAGCGGCCACAGAAATACATCATCTGTAAAAACTTCAACCGTCTAACTATCACGGTACATGAGATACAGTCTGGTGACAGACGGACAGACAGACAGCGGAGCCTTAGTACTAGAGTTCCGTTTTACCCTTTGGGTACGGAATCCTAAAAACGAAGACCGGTATTTAGTGCATCAAAGACATTGCATTAATTAGACATGCATTAATTATTTTCAATATAATCTGATGCCTTAAAAGTGTCATAACTCCCTGTCCCTCACTGGATCCTGTTGAATAGAGGAATGGAGACAAAGAGAGAAGGTATTAATGACATTTTTGAGGCATCAGATTATCTTGGGAATGATCATGTAAGTCATTAAACCGGTCATGGTTTTTGAAACTTGTCTGATCGTCATTTACTTTTGATTCTGACTGTACCACCGCAGTACGACGACGTATCGCGATACAGCTGTTATTCAAACCACAGAACAAATAGTTAGTAACTAGCAAGTTATATCACTTTAATCCAGGAGTTCCCAACCACGGGTGCGTAGAAAAATGTTTTTTTTTAAATTTTCATTGAAAACTCAAATCATTTATTGCAAGTAGGCAAAATAATGTACTCACAAGTCAAACACTTAAGTCTCGTATACATTGAGAAAAAAACTAAATGTGTGCTGGGACACATAGTACAAGTTAAACTTCAACTAAAAAATTATTAAAAAAAAAATATTAAAAGTTGTATTTTAAAGAAATATACGAAACGTAACTCTCCCTCTCTTTCTATCTTCACTAACTTATTTCTCCCTCTCAACTTCCGTTCGCCTTGCCCAATCACATTTTTCGTAACGCATTCACCAGCTTACTCCCCAAGTCAAACGTGCACAAAGAAGTTTTACTTCAAAAATAAGAAATAAATCATCTCCGATATACTAAACTAATGATTATGGTTTGAGTTTGAAAAGGGACATTTCCCTTTCAAGTGGTTTCTCAATTGGCTCAGTTGAATTGGCTACACTGCTTAAAACAATTGACAATCGCAATTGACCGTGTTTGGGTTTCACAATATATTGATTAGCTGACTACGAAGGGTGAGGTTGAGGGAAAATGTTTTGTGTGAAAGGTTGAAGGTTGTCATGAAATTTGGAAATTAAAAATGTTTCTTTTGCGAAGTTCAAATTAGTCCATTTGCGAAATTTAAGTTGATCATGTATGTATATATATATCGACGCTAGAAAGCGTAAACGCTGTAACCCTTTGACCGACCCGAAAATACTTTTTTTACATATTTGGAAACAAACGCTGTAACCCACATTTCAACGTCCCCTAGGAACTTTAGGACATAACCAAGGTAGCAGAATTGTAGCTTTGTATGAAACACACCAAATATCCAAAATTTACGTTTTTAGGTCGAGTAGATATTGAGTTATGATTTTTTTTCAACAAAATAAAAGTTTTTTGGCTCTGGTGAAAAATTTTGCGTTTCAAGGTTACAGCGTTTACGCTTTCTAGCGTCGATATATATATACAGAATGATATAGAATGCCCATAGCGAGCAATGAACTAATGTTTAGTTCATTTCCGTTCGAAGGGATTTGGTCACAATGAGCCAAAAAAAAAGTAATCACGAAAAAAAAATTACGTAGAAAGTAAGTTGAAAGTTTAGAAATGTTCAGCCACTTTCATTGCTAACTGTACCACACATAGAGACAATTGCAGAAGGGGAAAAAAAAGCTTGGTTTTCCCCTATAGTTGCTACTTTTGGAAATACCTCTTTGACAATAATCCAATTGATCATGAATATATTATTGCGACTACATGGCGACGCGACGCCGACGTGGCGCCGAGGGTGGCGGGGAAACAAAGGGTGTATGTTGAATCCAATACCTTGGCTATTTCATATTTAACTAACCATAATTTTTATTGATTGATTTTATACCCCACTATAAATAAATTTAAAATAAAACTGTTGATTTAATCTGTGGTTTAATGACATGACAGAGAACTTTTTTTGAGTGAGTAACGCATGCTTGCCGCTTGGACAAATTTTAACATAACGCCAACGCTGACATAAAATAAATAAAAAAAATACCCGAGGCAATATAAAACCCGAACTGGGTATATTTAAATCGAAAACTCAATCAGTTAAATCGACCGCCACCGTTTGTTATCCCAGTTAAAAAAGTGGCTGCCCACTCACCAAGCCAGGTGTAAAAGTGACCCTTCTAAGGCTAGAACAAAACAAACAATATTACCCATATCGTTCACCTGGGGAGCGTGACCAGTGACCACTTCACGCGTTATTTATATAGTCAACTGTCCGTCACAGTATGGTTATGATACGCCTTTATAAATCACTGCCTATAGCACATAAACGGGAATTGACGCACGCGGCAGCGTGCCGAAATCACTGCTGCAGCGAAATAATTAAAAAAAACAATGAAGAGTAAAAAATATATATATTCAAATAGTATAACAAAACATAAGACATGCGGGGCTATCGGGCACGGTGCGGAATAGCTCGAGTTCGTTTATTTTGACGTTTAATTGCCTCATCATTCGTATTGGAATGACGAGTCCCGTGGCAATCAAACGTCAAAATGAAAAGAATTCGAGCTGATCCGCACCGTGTTGCATAACCCCGATGGACACCCTCTTTTTTTAGATCTTTAAATTTTTAGTTTTAGTTATTTTTCCTTTTATTTATTTTGTTATTAAAGTACTGTATAACAATAATATCGCATCGCGATCACATACCTAGGTCCTGGCCCTTAACTAGGATTCCCCGTATCTGGGGAATCAGGAACAACGAGGACAACCTTATGAGAATGTATCTTGTTTCCAATTGTTTTTGTTTTCGGTCCGTTTTGCTTCATATCCAGTTTGTTTTTATTAGCAGGAGATCTTTTCGCATCGGAAGGCGAAGAATTATACTATTGGTCGCATCTGATGCTGGTAGATTGAAATATGCACTCTTCATTTCATAACCAATTACAAAGTAACAGTAGTTTATAATGGGGGGTACTCGGTCTTATCTCTCAAAGCGATAATAATGAACGATAGAAATAAATGTACGTAATTTTCAATAAATCTCCACCCCCGGTTTCACCAAGTTTCCTCCATCTCATTTTACGGGTGTTTTCGTAATCATATGCCCAATTAAATAATGTATAATCACAGCGGCGGTAGCCTAGTGGGAGAACGTCTCCCTTCCAATGAGAAGGACGTGAGTTTAAATCCCAATGCGGGCATGTAACATGCCAATGTTTTTATTAAAAAAAAAAACCTATGTACGTAATTATAATTTGTGAGGAAAGCCACATATCTACCCGAGATTTCGAGAGGTAGGTATGTTATCCACCAATCCGGACCGGCCCCCGTGGTATATTATGGCCTAACCCTCCTCACGAAAGTGAGGGGAGAGCCGTGCTCAGCAGTGGGACGAAATGGGTTGTTGATGGTGATGATGATAATTACATTTAATTAAAATAAATTTTAGTTTCCGGCTTTAATTCTGGGATATTCTGTGGCAACGGGCATATCACGTGGGATGGCACACGGGCTGTGGTAGCGTAAGCAGCTGTACAGTCAGCATCAAAAATAACTGACAGACAAGTTTCAAAAACCATGATCGGTATTAAAACTCATATCATTTATTCCTAGTAGGTCAAACTAATGCGCTTTTCCCCATGCGGTCTCTCGCAGAAGAGGCCTTTCGCATACGCTACCGCATCGCATGCAAATACATTGCTGTGGTACATGCGTTAGTTAAATTATCTAGAAAGGCTTAGACGTCACTTGGCGTATCTAAACATCAGTAATTCTGCGCTCCAGTGATGTTCTATGGTACCTGTATACGACAAAAGATAGCTAGGTGATGTCACATCGTAACGTCGTAATCTGACTGTCAGGACGCCGATTTTTTAGTCCCATCATTTCAACCCATATCGGCCCGCTACTGAGCACGGGTCTCCCCACACGTTCGTGGGGAGGGATAAGCCTTAATCCACCACGGGAACCCGGTACGAATCGTGTTTTCCTTCACCGAAAAGCGACTGATAATTCTGTGCATATGCTTTACAAGAAACACATTGGTACGTGCCTGCATTGGGGTTTAAACTCTTGATCCTCTCGTTGAAAGACGGAGGTTCTTCCACTAGGCTATCGACGCCTTTGAATCTCACCAGGTGACATAATGGCGGATTCTCCTCGATTCTTACAGAAAATCGTTCATTTTGGTGAAGTCACTCGACGAGATTAAAAAAATCGGTGTCCTTTACTGACTTCGGAGGCTACTCCGTTACTGACGTAGGTCGTCCGTAGCTATTGCTACGAAGCCCGCGCAGCGCATTTAGCAACGCACTGACCGCGTCCGCTCGGTTTCCATAGCTATGGCACGGCCACGGACGACCGTCTGAACTGACTGACCGTTGGCGTAAAGGTAGACTTCTGTAGCTCGCAGCCGACGTGAAATCGCGCGCGACATGTGCGCGCAAGATGGCAAATGGAAAGTATGTTGCCATTTTCGAGCGCTATATAATTTTGTATTGTCAGGTGTGCCAGTCGCGTCATCTGCGACCCGCAAAAAAGGGACTTGGGAAAGGAAAGGCGGAAATCTAGATAGAAAACACGCCCTATTTTGGGAAAGCAACGGACATTCTGCAACTAAATGCCACTGAAGACCACCTTTCGATTAAATACGTTCTAAGGCCAAAACTACACGAGCGGTCGCGCGCCCCGTGAAACCGCAATAGATGCAATTATTTTAAAAAGTTGTGTACATTGGGAGAACCGCTCGTGTAGTATGGCCCTTACATTTGAGTATCAAAACAAGTTAACACAATGCATGTGTCAAATTGAAGGCTGCTCTACCGAATAATAATATATCTGTATACGTATAATAAAGCTGTAAAGGACGAAACGCCACGTCATTGAAGATATATTTAAACAAGTATAGGTACATCGAGTAGAAACGAGCTGTTGATCTACAAACGGCTGATCAGATTTCTAGAATTATAGCTAAAAATACACGCGGTCAAGTCGCCTTTCAAACAAATAAATAACGAAAGTCCCATTCAGTTTACTTACATCGCAATCTTGACAAGAAAATCATCTAAAATATAAAAAATAGCTATTGCTATTCAACGTGGAAATGCAGCCAGTGTTCTTGGCACCGTGCCTCATGGGCATCCTCTTTTGTTAGATTTTTAAGTTTTAGTTTTAGTTAGTTTTCCTTTTATTTATATTTAAGTTGTGTCAATAAATATTCAGAAGTCAGATAAACCATTTAGGGCAAGAAAATAAGTCTCATTTCAAAAAAACACGTTTATTGGTTGGTGGCTTAAATACATTCATTGGTGCTTCATTCAATTATATTAAAACCGATCTAATGAGAAGGATACTGCTGTTAAGACTTAGTGAGCACGTTCAATTGCGGAATCCTCTTTGAATAAGCAATGCGTATGTCACTTGTGACGTTTAATCTAATGCGGTTTTGGAAGTAAAACTTCTTTACGCACGCTTGACTTGGGGAGTAAGCTGGTGAATGCGTTACGAAAAATGTGATCGGGCGAGGCGAACGGAAGTTGAGAGGGAGATATAAGTTAGTGAAGATAGAAAGAGAGAGAGTTACGTTTCGTATATTTTTTTAATATCTTTCGTGATTTTTTATTTCATTTTTTTTATGAACTTTTACTTCTACTGTGTCGCAGCACACATTTCGTTTTTTTTTTATCGACACCAAAACCGCCTCAGCGGTCAGACTTCAGGGGTCGGTCGTCTACCTTCCGATCCATCATCAGATCAGCTCGCTGGCAGCAGTACGGGCTAAATCCCATAATATTGTGTCGTCATCGAAACTTGACAGGCATGCAAAATTTCAACTCCATTGAACAACGGATACTGGGTCAAAATTGACTTGACATTTATCTATTCATACTAACACGGTGAAAAAAGTCATCTATGGAAAAACCGGCCAAGTGCGAGTCGAATTCGCGCACGAAGGGTTCCGTACCTAGTTGTATAGGAGCCCCCCTTAACTATTAATTTAATTTTAATTTAATTATTTAATTTTAAAGTGAATATATAACAAAATATTCTGTGAATACTTCAAGCGTCTACCTGTTGTCATTGTCAATATCGAGCAAAAATGAGCAAAAAAATGACGTTTATTGTATGGGAGCCCCCTTAAATATTTCTTTTATTCTTATTTTTAGTATTTGTTGTTATAGCGGCCACAGAAATACATAATCTGTGAAAATTTCGACTGTCTAACTATTACGGTTCATGAGATACAGCCTGGTGACAGACGGACAGACAGAAAGTGGAGCCATAGTAATAGGGTCCCGTTTTACCCTTTGGGTATGGAACCCTAAAAAACAGTATAGCTTCGAATAAAAGGACAACGAACACAAAGCAGAGCGGGGCCTCTCTCACTCATTGAAAAACAAAAGGAAACATTGAATTGCCAATCATGTGTTTCATATTATTCTTAACCTTCTCAATATTAAACTACTAGCTGCGCCCCGCGGTTTCACCCGCGTAGTTCCTGTTCCCGCCGGAATATGGGGATAAAATGTAGCCTATGGTACGCGCTGTCAATGCAGCTTTCCAATAGTGAAATAATTTTGTAATTCGGTGCAGTGGTTTAGCGAAACCGTACATATTTCCATACGAACTCTCATCCCCTATTTCACCCCTTACAATGTTTTTTTCGCATTAAAAAGTACCCTATGTCCTTTCTTAGGGTCTAGACTATCTCTGTACCAAATTTCGGTTCAATCGGTTCAGTAGTTTAGGCGTGAAAGAGCAACAGACAGACAGAGTTACTTTCGCATTTATAATATAAGTAGGGATTGCGTTGTTTCTAAGGGCTCAGACACAGGACTTTATCACCATAATTATATTTACCTGACGAATAATGTATTAATTTATACCATTCCACGCTTGCCTGATAAACTGCGCAGTATGATAAAAGGAAATGTGTGCTTTGAACGGGGTATTCTTCCTTTCCCCCACCAGCTTTGTCGCATCAGTGGGGAGTGGTTATAGTCCGTATTGTCCCCAATGAAGAAATATCGTATGGCAAGATATAATAAACTTTAATTTCTTCTATATACCTAAGTTTTCTAAGTCTTATTTAGGGAACTTATAAGACAATAATTGAATAAAAATCTAACAAAAATGTGTGTGAAATTGTTGAATAAAAATTTTAATTAATTTAAAATTCATAATAAGAATAGCGTTACAGAATGACTGCAAAAAATGATTCTCAATTTGACACAATTGTAGTAAGAAAAACTTTTTTAGCTCCTTTTCTTTTATTTTATTTAAATGTATTTATTTTTGAATGCGTTACGAAAAATGTGATCTGGCAAGGCGAACGGAAGTTGAGAGGGTGACATAAGTTAGAAAAGATAGAAAGAGAAAGCGAGCGAGTAACCTTCTATTAAATATCTTTGATGAAATATTTTTTTAAATCTGCTGTGTCCCAGAACACATTTCGTTTTTATTTCTGTCTTAGGCTCTACTCTGCCTCTTGGAGTAGTTGCGAATGTTTTTTTTTTAAGTTGGTAGAGGTAATAGGTATTATATCCCAGAGTATGAGTATTGACGACACAGGAGTTTTTATACTAGTCCCCCAAACTGACCACGTCAATTATTGGGATTAGAACCTTAAACTATTTATACGCCTATTAAATTTTACGCAGTGCTACGTTTAAAACTGGTTTTCGTGCTCGCAGCTATAATTGGCAATTTTGCATTTAATTTTGCTTCAACGTGTGTGTGTGTGTGTGTGATAAAAGTAAATTAATATACTAATGAATACGTACCTGCATGGTAGGAACCTACAAAGTCAGGTATATCTTATATCTTTAAATGATCAATTCTTGTAATTGGAATCTCGGAATCGGCTCCAACGATTTTCATGAAATTTAGTATATAGGGGGTTTCGGGGGCGATAAATCGATCTAGCTAGGAATCATTTTTAGAAAATGGTTTTTTTATTGGTTTTTTTATAAAAAAAAAAAAATACCGAGCAAAGCTCTGTCATCCAGGTACTATTTTACTAAATTCACTTCGCTTCGAGTTAAGAATGTTGCTATAACTTAGTCGTGCGGTTTTCCCCGTTTTCTATTTTACCTCTGTTCGGAGTTTACCTCCCAAAGTACACTTTCGTAGGTATGTTTTGTCCGTTTAAATAATAAATGAAATTATTTAATGATTTAAAGCTGCGTGGTTTATTAATCGTCTTTAAATACGAGAAGGCTTGTAATTATTATAGATTTCTTTTTTGCCTATGGTTACCTCATCTTCGGGATATCTGAACCGATTAATCCTTAACGATTCTATTGTATTATTTGAATGGCAGCTCCCATTCGTGGCTGATTATAGCAGGACAAATAATATGTTTATAATACCTACTTAGTGTATCTGTAAAAAAAATATGAATCAATAGTTAAATTTATTTAAATTAAAAGCGTTATTTCAAGTATTATCCCATATTTATTTGCGGCCTTGAAATAGTTTCTCTAGAATAGAATAGAATAGAAAACTCTTTATTGTACACCAGAAACAAAAATCAACACCGAACAAAAAAAATTACAATAGGTAAACAAGGGTAGTACAATGGGCGGTCTTATCGCTGAAAGCGATTTCTTCCAGACAACCTTTGGATGGGCAGTAAAAAACATTACTGTACTTCTATGTTCTGTTCCCTTAGTCTTCTGTACTTTCGATCAAAGTAATTTGAAGTCTATTTTTCGGTTAAAAAAAGGTTATTCATGATTTGACATAAGAAATACGCAGGGTTGTAACTACGCAGGGCGGCAGGAGCGAAACGTTCCGGTTACATTTAAAACTGTATAATATTTTCTTTGCAAAAACAGCTTATTCGCGTCCACTGACAAAGAAATAAATAAACATCTAGCACAACAAGATTCCGTATTAATATAAACACGTATGTCTATGTGTGCGTGAGTCGTGTTGCTAGTGTCGTAGAGTCCATACTTATGCCTCGACTGTGTACTGGCGACTCGCTCGATCGGGGCAAGCAAGTAGACAGCCACAGTCGCTAACGCTCGGCAGTTCTCGGCACTCGTGAAAAAAAAATTAACAGCGCTCGTCGCTATCATGCGCTGTTCAAATCCGTTCCTGTTCAACCCCTGTTAATGACAGCTCAATGGTTCACATCTCAAATTACAGACAGTTGACGCACCTTTAATGTTGTAGAAAAGTGTATTGTGTAATTGTATTGTGTACATCGCGTTTACGAACAGAGAAATTATTAAATACGCAAGGATACATTTTTATTGTGTTCGCGGACAGTACCTACCGTGGCCAATAATAAACTGTTGCTGAGCCGAGGTTTTCAGAAATACTATTTATTCAAATGCGGTGTTGAGAATAATATTTTAGCATTATAATAATTTCCTAGTGGCATGTGACGTGTTTAAATTTTATTTTTGTAACATTGTTATGTTGTCATCGCATTTGATTTAATTTGTTTTTTTTTTTAAGTTATTGATAATTAAGCCACCTGCAAATACATCGAATATAATATAACGTTGTGTTGATAAAATAAATTGTTAAATAGAATCTTCGATTAAAAAAAAAGTGTGTTCTTGTGGGAATTAGAAGAGACAATGAAAACTGTTATGCGTAAGTTATATTATAAGTCATATTTTATTAAGTACTAGCTGTACCCTGCCACGCTTCGCTGTGGCACATTCGCACATTCGCTGATATGTCACTGATGAAAAAAATAGATAAAAACAATCCTTCATGCGGATTATATATGATGCTAAAATTTCAGCTCGATCGGTGCAGAACTTTTTGAGTTTTTGAAGCGTACACAAACCAACATAACATTTTTAAATATATAGATAGATAGATCTAATAAATTGGCGTTTTTAGGAACTCAATAAACATGAATTAAATTAACATAGGCACTTTGTACTTTCAATTTGCATGGTTTAATCATATTGAATTATCATTTTTTTTTTTAATTTATGTTGTGGATGACACATTGTCTATGGAAAGCTGAAAATTTACGCTTTGGTTTCATCGATACTTGGTAACACGTCATTTTAATTAATATTGAAGCGTCCAATTCCTGTATAGTAAAATAATATTTTAAATTACTATAATAACGTTATCCTTTTAATAATTTATTATATTATCATCAATCAAGCTTTTTCATAATAATAATTGAACTTGCTTATTATTTTAGAAAAAAAAAAAAAAAAAAAAAACAAATATCACATGTGGTCTAGAACCGGTAAGTTTGGTTCCAGATGTAAATTATCCGATAAATGTTATAAATAAACTCTGCAATAGTGAATACATGCGTCTAAAGAGTGGTCGAAACAGTTACCTAAGCAGTGAAAGGTGAGTAAAACTGATCATTAAAAAAAAAAAAAGAAAGGAGAAATAAAAAAATATTATTAAACGACTTCAGTTAAATACTAAAATCATTAAATGAATCGCGTCAAATTCTGCAAAGATGTGAACATAGGTGGAGCTGTTCTCAATGCGCTCGTCGCATCCGCATTAGCTTACTTCGGTTGCTTTCGGTATCGATTCGCGCCGTGCACTCGTGACGTAAGGGCTGAGGATACTTTCAACCCTCACCTACGTCAGTCTACCTATAGATTGACCCACTTAAAGTTAATAAAAAAAAGTTAAGTAATGCTTGGTATTGCGCGCTGCATTATTGTATTTTTATGAATAGAGCTATAAATCTGTACTCTTTTCTCTCTATAGCTAAATTCAATGCGAAGTTCTAGTTGGCACTGTAACTGTTATGGGCAGGCCTAGCGCTTACCATCAGGTGAAAGACTTGATCGTCTCGTCACACACAAATTAAAAAAAAAAATCTAACAGTGTACGCGAAGATTTTGAAAACGATGTTTTAACAGAAAAACAGGAATAAAATATTACTTTTGTTAATAATAATCAGTAAAGATAAAAAAGCATAGGGCGATAGATTTTGTAACACTATCGGAGACATGAGTTTGAAAATTTGATGGGTTTTATAATTGGAAAAGTAATTAACTATGTTTTGTAACGTTTCCTGGTGACGGGTTATTTCCATTCTCCCCACCAGCTTTGTCTCGACGTTGTGGAGAAAGGAAAAATAAAAAATTGGTTGTCTGTAAAATAAAAAAAAATTAAAAATTGGTTTACGGACGATAGTTTAACGTGACAACGTCATAACAAAATATTGGTGAAATGATTGCATATTTTTATGACTAAAATTGAATAATTTTTTAATATTTTTTTAATAAAATACTTGAAATTATACTAGTAATCTGACTTTTAAAATGCAAGAATAATTATAATCTTTATTTCCGAAATTGTTGTTGTAATAAGCAATGAAAACCACATTAACTTTTCACTTCACTTTATAAACAGTCGACGGAACAGTTCACGTGTAGATGTAAGTTGTGTGCTGCCGCTGTCTTTAGGCCAATCGTGTGGAAGAGAGATAGATGCGGCGCAAGCGTACAATGAGCGTAACGGGACAATGTGTCATCTTTTTCGTGCATGCAGCCGGTGTTCATCGATTTATTAGACGTTGTCACGTGAAAAAAGTCGTCATATAATTACTCACTGGTCTTTCCAGGTCCTCACAACTGACCGGGGCCACGTTTCTCGAAAGCCGAAGTTTCCTCAATATTTGTGCGATGCATTCGTGGCCGTATTTCCCACCATTGGCAAATTGGTAGACAAATTTCTTATCTATAAAGAAAAAAAGTTCACATGACTAACATTGATGAGTCATTCATAAGTCATAAGAAACCGGCCCAGTTATGTCGAATTATCATATCTGTTACTTAATCTTTAAAATGTAATTTGGCCAAAACATTTTTTTTTTAATTTATTTTTAAGAGTCAACATAATAGTTTTAATTTAATTAATGTAAACATGTCAAGCGAACTGCATTAGCTAATAGTTACATTAAGATAAAAGTATAGGTAAATTTGTTATGAAACCAGGGGTCGGACTTGTTGACCTTTCTCAGGGTGGACAGTGATGAAAATTCCATCATCATCATCATCATCATCATCATCACCATCATCACCGTCATCACCGTTGTCGATGCTTAGCACAAGTCCTACCTCAATATTCTCAATACTGAGTAAAATTTATTTATTTAATACTAGCTGTGCCCAGCCACGCTTCGCTGTGGCACATTCGCACATTCGCTGATATGTCACTGATGAAAAAAATAGATAAAAACAACCCTTGATGCGGATTATATATCATGCTAAAATTTCAGCTCGATCGGTGCAGAACTTTTTGAGTTTTTGAAGCGTACACTAACCAACATAACATTTTTATATATATAGATTTATTGCACAGATTAACTAACTAGTACAAATGGCGGACTTAACGCGAAGAGCATTTTCTACCAGTCAACCACCCATAGTGAAGGAGAGAGGGGTGTAGGCGTGCATCAAAATATCTCATGAAGAAAAAAAAAATAATGGAAAATAATAAATTACCTTATACTGGCCAACCCTTTTCTATCCAATAGGAAAAAAAATGCACAAAACTGAGTAACGCGACAAGCAGGTCGTTTCCGTGATAGTTAGCGCCACGCCTGCCCATAACAGCGAACTACTTGGAAACCTCAATAAGATAATATAGAAATATATAGTTTTAATTCCGCCAATTTTTTAATAAACTAAAACTAAAACTAAAACTATATATTTCTATATTATCTTATTGATTATGGATTTCCGCAAAATAACGCCTGATTCTATTAACTACTTGGAAACCTCATTTATATTCATAATCGCTATAATAATGTGTCTCATAAACTTACCTATTTTCGCCCACGAACACAGGCGCCTACTGCCTTTCTATATCTACGAATGAGGTGTCTTATAGTGGTGTTCTTTTTAGATAACTATACGTAAAATTAGTTAATTTAGTAACTTATCTACTGTATGTACGCCACCCACCCACCCTACTATAAAAAAATGTTTTTTACTGTCCATCCGAAGGTTGTCTGGAAGAAATCGCTGTCAGCGATAAGACCGCCCATTGTACTACCCTTGTTTACCTATTGAAATTCTTCTGTACTGTGTTTATTTTTGTTTCTGGTGTACAATAAAGAGTTTTCTATTCTATTCTATTCTATTCTATTCTATCTACTTATCTATAAGTAGGGTGTCCATCTCTAAAATTTGTCAACCAGGACAAGACGTGTGAAAACCCTGGATTTTAAAGCCCAGAACATGGAAGGTTTATTACAATAGTTGTTTATTAGTCTATTATAACTTTATATATATAGTCGTAAAATATCTTTTAAATATATTTTTCTTTTTTCTCTTTTGTTTTTGCCACCATTTTAACTGCACCTCCAGGGTGACTGGTAGAGAATGCTACTTAGCATTAAGTACTCCTTGTACATTTCTATTGTGTGCTAAAGAATAAATAAATAAATAACGGTGAATTTGGCGAGTCGTTTCGTCGGTTGATCGCGGCGTGCGGGCACAGTGGGTGTGTTGTGTCGCGGGCGGCCCAAGACTTTAAATTTTTAACCCTGGACAACAAATGAAGCCCGGGCGCTCCCCGGATATCCCCTAAACTTGCACAAGTCCGGGAAAACCCGGACAGATGGCAACCCTACCTATAAGAAAACAATACTTTATACCCACTTATCCTGGCTGTTATGCGTAACTCGATTATGGGTTCCTTTCCATGTCTAGGCCGTAACTCGCTATGGCCAGCTAGAGTCGTAACGCGCTCGTTTTGAACTGCCTTAATAACGTGCGGTAAGCTAGCGCGTTTCGAGAAAATATGTAGTTCAAAATGAGTTTAAAGCGCGTTATGACGTCACGCGTTTGCGGGAATCTCATGTGGCATAGAGAAGGGCCCAGAAAGCTATAGGCGGGCTGTCAAACTTTGAACCTAGAAAACGATTTTACCCTAACACTGCGTCATTTGAGATCGCTCGTACGATGAAAATTGGACCGGCCGCGGTGCAAGAAAATTTCCCCTAATAAGTACGTAATTGAATTGTAGTTATAATGTGCAACGCGCGGTGAGTGGGGGGGAGTAAGTACTTGGCTTCCCCACTTCCCACAGATTAGCGACAATGTAGATAGGTCATTGCTTCATTTTAACGACCTTATTTATACTATTTTATGCCTTGTGTGCCTAATCCCTTTTTCATACTATAAAAAGGAGCTAAAAATACAAGCATTGTATTGCATATTATGTTTTGTTCTGACGTATTATTTCAAGCATTGACGTCTGAAACAAAATGTTTCTTTCATATTTGAATAATTTCAATTTCCAAGGAACAAACCAAGGAAGTTTTACTAAAGTAAAAGAAATCCATACAATATTGGCAACTTATCGGTAGTTGTTCACTTGTTTTGTTCAAAAAACCGTCCACAAAGCCATGATATAATTTAGTAGCGAATAGACAATCCCGAAGGCAACCTGACTAATCTATCTGGTGCACCATGCTTGAAATAATTAAAAAACCGTGGGATGTTTTCTGTTTCACTCACTCCCCTGTACGCTGTATTACTAGACGTGAATAATAGAGCTGTGAGACAATTGTTGCCTTTATTCTTCCTTCTATAGCTTGTTCACATTCTAAGGGGGGGGGGGGGGGGTAAACAAGATAAACAACTACCAAATGTTTGTAGGATTTACAACGAAGTGGGAATATAACCATTTTCATTATCACGTTCTTCGATTATTTTATCAATAAAAATATTTCACGTAGGATCAAGTATCGATAGTTCACGTCACTCGTCCTTCAACTTGACTTGAGGCGTTTCGACCTCGACGCACCGCCAGCTCTCGCCAATACGTGTTCTATTATTTTACATTTTAAGTATACATATTTCACTGAATAAATAATAGTACTTACGCCTGTACAGTCTTAGGATGAAACAAGAGGTGAGGACTTCTTGTGTACTATGCTTCCCTGGTACTTCTGTTATAAATATTGTTTTGGCTCGAAAACAGTCGTGCTGTGTTTTGAAGCTAACTTATATATTGTGGAGATGTATAGCTACTTTTGAGTTACATGGAGATGACTACTACTTTTGATGACGATATTTTTGAGGCCGACTGTACTAACACATAATATACACTTTAAGCATGCACGCTGGCTTAGTGTGTGTAAACTCGCCATCTCTCAAGTACGAGTTACAGACACCGGAGTCGCTTCCCGCCGACCGAGCGACCGCGGATACAAGTCGTAATGGTAATCTCCTTCATTTGACGTTTGTATGTATGAGCTAAATGTCAAATTGAAAACGTTTACCATTACGATGCGTATCGGTGTTCTAGGACCAATAAATCCATCGAGTTTGGGCTCATTTGTTTTGATGGGTCCTATTTACTAGTAGTTCGCCCGAACTGGACCTCGCTACCCCTATATATTAACCACCCCGAAGCAATTTTCCTCATATTCATACTTAAAAAAGGATTTATAATGTACTACCTACTAATGGCTGTTATCGCTGTATCGAGCTGTATCCATCCATGCAAGTTATCGCTGCACAAAATATAGGATGCATAGGTACAAACGTCGATATGTCCCAGTGGACACTGAGACCTCGCTTCATTCGCTCAATTACACATGGTGCTGAGGGGGTCTTATAATAGAGCCGGAAGGCGGTTATTCAAAACATCAGATATATTTTTAAAAGAAGTTCTATTCAGATGATTTGATTACAATGTACGCCAACTTTAAAATTGCACTAAACTGCACGCAGAATGCAGTTGGACCGTGAAAGTGGTCGCAATTTCGGTGCAGTAATGCAAATATGATAATAAGCTATGGGGCTCTTCAAAGGAAGGGGTTTAACCGGCGTCGCGGTTACGTGCAGCTTAGTGCAATTGCAGCTGGTCTACATTGTAATCAAATCGTTTGAATAGAACCTCTTTTAAAAATATATCTAAGGTATTAAATAAGCGCCTTCCGGCTCTACCATCAGACCCCCTCATCACTATGTGTAATTGAGCGAATGAAGCGAGGTCCCAGTGTCCACTGGGACATATCGACGTTTGTACCTATGCATCCTATATTTTGTGCAGCGATAACTTGCATGGATGGATACAGCTCGATACAGCGATAACAGCCATTAGTAGGTAGTACATTATAAATTCTTTTTTAAGCATGAATATGAGGAAAATTGCTTCGGGGTGGTTAATATATAGGGGTAGCGAGGTCCAGTTCGGGCGAACTACTAGTAAATAGGACCCATCAAAACAAATGAGCCCAAACTCGATGGATTTATTGGTCCTAGAACACCGATACGCATCGTAATGGTAAACGTTTTCAATTTGACATTTAGCTCATACATACAAACGTCAAATGAAGGAGTTTACCATTACGACTTGTATCCGCGGTCGCTCGGTCGGCGGGAAGCGACACCGGTGTCTGTAACTCGTACTTGAGAGATGGCGAGTTTACACACACTAATCAAGCGTGCATGCATAAAGTGTATTGTATATGTGTCAGTACAGTCGGCCTCAAAATTAGCTAAACATATAAACATATTTTGTGTGTCTAAATCATTGTTACAAAAGTGATCAATTTTGTGAAATGATTCGATCAGTCATTATCGAATAAAAAACAGTCCATGTTACACATGAAAATAAACAACTGAAAATAGCGAAAAACAAAAACGTCCAATTGCGAGTTCATACAAACATCGCACACAATTACAGTATTTTCAGTTTTTCCCAAGTTTTCCAATTTTCCGGGCATTTTTTCCAATTATATATTTTGTCCGCGCGGACGAAATCGCTGGAAAAAAAATAAAGATGTAGTATACATGTGTAATAACCTGTATTTATTTATATATTATTTATTTAATACTTCATTGCACACATTAAATAACTAGTACAACTGGCGGACTTGGCGCTCAGAGCATAATAAAAAATACATGTATAATAAGTAATTACGTTTTGTTCTGTTAAATAAATTATTTCGTATTTCCAGTACAAAGAAGGTATATCTTGTCCACAGGCAAGGAGGTCCAGAAGCGATGGCGGTCCATTCGCGACTCGTACACCAAGATGTACCGCCAGGGGAAGTGCGCCTCGGCCGAGCAGTGCGCGCCCGGCTCCCGCCGCTACAACTACCAACGCGAGCTCGCCTTCCTCAAGCACGCTCTTATGAACAAGTAAGATATATTATGATCTTACCAGCTGCGCCCCGCGGTTTCACCCGCGTAGTTCGCGTTCCCGTAGGAATACGGGGATAAAATATAGCCTATGTTACTCGATGATAATGTAGCTCTCCATTGATGAAAGAATTTTCATAATCGGCTAAGTGGTTTAGGCGTGAATGCGTAACAAACAAACAAACTCACATTCCCATCTATAATATTAGTTAGGATTCATCATCATCATCATCAACCCATAACATCCCACTGCTGGGCACGAGTCTCTCCTCACTTTCGTGAGGAGGGTTAGGCCATGTTCCACCGCGGAGGCCAAGTCCGGATTGGTGGATAACATACCTACCTCCGAAATAATTCTCGGGTTGGTATGTGGGTTTCCTCACGATGTTTTTCTTCACCGAAAAACGAGTGATAATAACGTACATATGTTTTACAGAAACACATTGGTACGTGCCCGCACTGGGATTGAACTCATGACCTTCTGATTGGAAGGCGGACGTTCTCCCACTAGGCTACCACCGCCTAGGCTAGTTAGGATTATAAAAATAATTATTTTGTGGTGCAATTTCTTGGGTCTAGTATACAACATAAAGAGTGAGTTAGCGACTAAATCGGGAAAATCAATTTTGGATTGTGTAATCTTCATTAACAGCCTTATGTTGTAAATAGTACGACGTCACAAGTGGGAACAGGTGGAAACTGGTGCACCTCGTATTTTGAACGAGGAATTTTAAATTTATATCCAAGATAGCTAGTTTTTTTTTCTGAATCCTTCTAACCCAGTGTTTCCCAAACAATGTTCAGCCATGGCCCGGTAATTTTCACACTGCCCCTTCGTGACCCACTCAATACTTTTAAATCCATTAATTAGGTAAAATTATACACATTTATTACCAGTAAAAAATATTAATATTACATATTTTGGTATCGCCTATTTAGTCACAAAATATTAGTGCGAAGTATGAAGCTGCTGCTTATTTCGATGGAACGGTACCGGGTCGCGGTCCGGCTAATGGGAAACGCTGGTCTAGCCTATGTTCATAGATGGCATAACCAGGACTCCAAAATATGACGATGATTGTTGAAGATATCGGAAAAATCAAGCCGACGCGACGGAGAGCCTTCTCAGAAAACCGACTCAAACAGTAATTTCTTTTCACAGAAAACCACGCTACTCCCAGGACAAGTACGAGCCGTACTCTGAAGTGTCGTCCTCTCCCCTGCCCCCTCCCCTCGAAGAGTCCACACCTCGCGTCAAACCCGAATCCTCTGACAAGACCCTGGACAAGCCACTGGACTTGAAGACCAAACCCAACGACTCGGAAACGATGGACAAAAGCAGCCAATACTCCGTGGACAATAAGGGTTTGCATATCAAGATCGGCCCAAACTCTATCTTGCCAGAAGACCATTTCGATGATGATAGACTATTCATGAACTCCCTCGTACCCTTGTTCAAGAAGATGGATGATGACACCAGGCTCCTTTGCCGGATCGAGGTTCTGAAAGTCTTGCGGTACAGCCTGCAGGGACGCAGGTACTTCGATGCTCTGAAAATGGCTGAAGATAGGTTCATTCAGGAGCAGATGAATGGGATGTTCATGGAAGACGAAAGGAATGAGAAGAAGACCGATGCCAAGGGCGACTCCAAGCTGAATATGACTACTAGGTCTGCTGATGGGAGTATACCGACCAGGAAACGTACGGTTAGTTCTTTTGACAAGCTTTTATGGTGGACCGAATCTCGCAGACCAATTGTGTCATAGTATCTGTTCTTTAATTGAGTTGAAATTTGATATGCCTGTCAACTCTACCTGTCCAATGAGTATAGAATATCATGATGACAGCGAGCTGATCTGATGATAAAGACACAAGTCAAACCATGAAACTCCTCAATGACAAGCAGGTTGATGTTAAGAAGGCTCATTTTGTTCAGCCCAGCAGTACGTATTTTGTACAAAATGTTGTAAGGAAAATTTTTTTTATTTTTATTTTTTAAGTAACGAGACGAGCAAGTCGTTCACCTGATGGTAAGCGCCACGCCTGCCTATATCAGCTTCAGTGTTGCCCAGAACTTTCCATTACAAAATCTTGTGCGGCACTGCGCTCGCCACCCTGAGACATCGGTTCTAAAGTCTCATATGCCCAGATATTTCGCTGGTAATAGTGCCCTTCAAACCGGCACACAGTAATGTTTGCACACTTCTACTTGATGGATGAATATATGCCATAGGTGTGGTTCCCCGGGCGGACTCTTGTAGAAAAGGTTTATCTACCACTATTAAAAGTATTCTAATAGAAACCTTGTACTTTTCAGATTCGTTCCCCATCCCCACTGCACACGCCCCCCAAGAAGAGAGGCCCTGGTCGCCCTAGAAAGGTATACACTATATCATATTATACAGGGCGTCCCACGGATATGCCACATGGAGGGAAAGTACCTTGAATATTGTAGATGGAACATTTCACTGAAAGAAGACGTTATTTGAATTTAAAAAACAATTTAAACTGCATTCATAGATATTTAAATAATTACATGGTTGAACCGGGAATCGAACCCGTTACACGAGAAAAATAATCATACGATCGAAAGGTTAAATAAAATAAATGAAATATTTTTATTCCAGGTGTAAAAAAAACCCATAGCACCATAAACAAAAATAAAAATGAATCTAAACAATTAATAGAAAACTATATAATAGATAGGTACAACTGAAAGGTGTAAAAATAAAACAATTAAAAAAAAGAGCATAATCTATATATATAAAAATGTTATGTTGGTTTGTGTACGCTTCAAAAACTCAAAAAGTTCTGCACCGATCGAGCTGAAACTTTAGCATGATATATAATCCGCATCAAGGATTGTTTTTGTCTATTTTTTTCATCAGTGACATATCAGCGAATGTGCGAATGTGCCACAACGTAGCGTGCCAGGGTACAGCTAGTTATATATAAGATTAAAGAAATATATATTGACTTTTAAACTATAAAAACTTGTTTTCCTCACTAATATTTTTTTTAACGTTCACTCTTTTCCTGAGGAATCTTCATTTATGGTTTCTCCATAGCACACTCATATTGAACAGCACAAGAGGTGAGGCCTTTCCAAAAAACATGTCAATGCTGGTTGGGGATTATAGAGACCCTTTTTTGGGCGTCTCTTAACCCCCTGGTGGGGACAACTTGGTGGGGATAATAGGGGAAACCTGATTTTTTGACAAAGCACCGCGGAACATTTAAATGAAGAATATAAATGTACGTTCTAGATCCGTCCTCCCCCCTCTGACTCTGATGAGGAACCGGCCAAGAAGCGATGTCCCAAGCTGAAGACACCCCCAGTGGAGATGCCCCTAGAAGTGAACGACTCCGTAGCCAAGGCCACCAGCATTGAACAGCTTTCCACGCCTGACTTCATGAAGGTAAGTGTTATCAGTTACTCGTTACTTCAGTTGATCATACGGCTGATTAGGCCATTATCCACCACAGGTGGTAGAAGTGCCTCATTCACTCGCGCCTTGATGACTCCCAGGTTATAACCATCGGGAAACCCAGGCTCAGGCAAGGAGTTCCACTCCTTTGCGGTACGCATGATAAATCTGGAGGCAAACCGCTAATTAAATAATTACTTCTTTTACAGGTCTACAATTTGGCTCGCTCGGAACTCGCCCCGGCTTTGCTTCCGTCGCCACAGGAAGCCGTCAAGATGGAACCGACAGATCCCGATCAGAAGACTTCCTAGTGATGCTATTGGACGGACCAATGTCAAAGCTGTAGTCGGCATATTGTACCCTTACTCAGAAAAACTATAAACTCAAAGCGTTTGTTGGAAACTAAGCATAAATAATGCACTTTTACAAGACAAACACGTCTCAAATACGTAAAGAAAAGTTCAAAATAAATCCAAAACGATCTACTAAACTAATGAGTAGTATGGATTGAGTTTAAAAAAGGAAATTTTCCTTTAGAAGTGGTGATGATAAATGATAAGCCACTACCACACAGGGGTGACATTATCGGACGGCGCCGTTTATAAATGCTCGCTGGCTTCGTATAACGCATAAAAATTTAACAGTAAAAAAAAAACTAAAAAAAACACGCTTTAATAGCAAGCCGAACTAAAAAGTGGATAACTAATTATTTAATTATTTTTTTTATTTATTATTGTATTGTCCTCGGTCCTTGATAAGTATGCCAAATTTTGAGTTAATCCGACGTTTTGAAAAGTGGTCAAAATCATATTCAAAGTTTCCGTTACATACATACCTACTAAGATACGTCTGAAGCTAATAAAAGAGTGTTCAAAACCTAACAAGGAACGCTCAGGCAGAAGCAAAGCGGATCCTTTTTTCCATTTAAAGTGTCGTTTAGTATTATACCGATTTTATCGGTATTTCAAGCCCTGCATGGAAGTCTCGGCTCCGCCTAGACTCTGCGAAATAGGCATCGTTTTGATAGTAAAACTATACATTTTTAATTTTGCAAACCAGCGAGTGTCTGTCAGGAAACGACGCCGTTCGGAATATTACAATGTGCCGACGATGAGACGACGCCGTGTGTTAAATTCCGAATTATATAATTTTCCGACTACATAATTTGTTATACTATTATGTATTTAATTTGTTTCTAAAGTATACATGCATTGGGTTAAGTCTAAACATCAAAGTTATAGGTTACCGACAGTTTTTTTTACTGTGTCGAGATAGAAAATATTAAAATACCTTGAATGAAAATATGTGAAATGTCATCCACTTTTACTGTAAATGGTAACCGAACGGTTCCTAGTGCGCTTTGCGCTTTTTACGGAACAACATCGACCCACGGCCTCGCGCCGACCTCCAGTGTCATGGCGGCTGTCATGGCGACACACTCGCCGAAACACCCCGAGACAGGCCGAGAACGAGTACATTGTACATGGTGCTCTCGTCTTGTCTCCCTGTCTCGCGCCTCGCCTTGGTCTCTTGTCGGTTTTTGCGCCCGAATCAAAGGATCTCGTTGGGTCTCGCTAGGAAAACAAATGAAAATCGAGTGCGTACAGCCGGTATCAGAGCTTACCGCTTGCCACCATCGCTCCATTATTCAAGGTACGATTCCGATTGTTTTATGAAATACTATGATCTCTTAGAATCAAAGGTTTCAGTTTAAGGTTTAGTAGATATATATTATTTAAATATAATTATATTATATTTATTTTTAGAGCTTCATTGAATTATCTAGGTTTAAGGGCGCACCAAACAGAACTATAAGTTGACAGCTCTTAAATTATTACCGCTCCTTTTACAAAAGTGAAAGCAATTATTTATAGGTCTAACATGGTTGCCACCTTTTTGCAAAAGTGATAGCTTATATTTGACAGTTCTAAAATTTTTACCGCCAGTTTTCAAAAGTGACTGTAATAATTTGACAGTTCTACATGATTGCCACCTCTTTGCAATGACTGCAATTATCGCGAAAGTGACTGCAAGTAATTAAAGGGCTGTCAAAACAAATAATATGTAATCAGCACTTTATTATTCATTTATATATTCACAGCCTATCGAATCAGTTATAAACAATGTGGTATAATTATAGTGTGTGTGTGTAGTGGTATTAGTTATATACACTGTGGTATTATTATTGTGTGTAGTGATTGATTTTAAAAATAGTCTCTGACCAAAATTATGTGTAGTTACCGTTTGTGAACACTCGTGTGTATGAATGCAACTGAGTGTAATGGCATGGTATATTTTTTTTAATATATAAGTTAAGATGGTCTTTTTCACAACTACCGTTCATTCCTAGGCGTAGTAGTGACGATAGATCGTGTTTCTGTGTGCGCGTCGTGGCTGAAAGATCCCGAGTCTAAGCACAACAGAATCATGTGCATGCTACACGTAACTACTATAATCGCCAAACGGATTTCGTAAAATAGAAAAATAGTACCTAGTGCATTAGTCCACACAGACGTTATTCCGATAATGCGTTCGGTGTCCTATCACACTTCTATTATGAGCAGTGGTGGGTGGGCTTTATAATAAGTGTTATGTATTTGAAAAAAAAATGTTATTAATATGTTAGTTTATAAGTACACGTGATAAAAAAATATTTTTATTAATAATAATATAATTGGCCTGGCCACTTAGGTTTTTCGGAAATCAGTGGATCGAATTTTACGGTCATCAAATTATTATGTATAAAAATTATCAGATTTAATGAAGATAGTTATAAAACAATATGTTTCGGGTTATGTGGATGTTATAAAATTATCACAACAACGGATCACGTTTTGAAAGTTTCGATATGTAATTATATTCTTATAAAAAAAAAACTTGCAAAATGTACCTAGTGTGTTAGCATTTTTAGCTTTATCAGTTTAATTATTATTATATGGTATTATATTTTAGTGACGTAGGCTTACATTCCGACGGTTACATACATAATATTATCCAAATGTATGTCAATGTAGACAAAGAGAGATGAGAAAATTTGAAAATAAAAATAAACATTTTAACCATGCCTTTCATTTTATTTTAAATTAACTTGATGCTGAATTTGGAATATAGTAAGTTTCTTAAAAATATTTTCCTCGATATAGTATGTTTTTTTTTTAATAAAAACTCTGAAGCGTGACTCTTTAGGGTATTATATTTGTTGTAATTTTTGTTTGTATTAGGTGTCCACTACCCAAATGTATATACGGGATTATCGTACGCGGGAACTAAAAACAAACACATAATGGCGGCGGGTCGATATGCCCCAAATGTTCTATGTCCTTCTGAGCTACATTTGTGCCATAGTGATGGATGCTTAACTTTTTTCAGTACTTGCCAACCCACAACAAATACGCATTTATATACCTCTAAGGAAACGTGGGCCTTCGAAATAAATCACAAGTCACAGGTGCTCGAAATAAAAGAAACTACGAAATGATTTGACAAAGAATAATAAATTATCAATTTATTTTCAAAGTAATGTGTCGTTTAATAAAATTTCATAATTACACTTTCATTGCGTAAACAATATAGTCAAGTCGTTAATTCGAATGTAAAATATCTTCCGGAGGCTCGGAAACTGATATCCCGCTGAATTTAACTTCCAGCCCGGATCGTTTGGGGGAGCAAGTCATGGGACCCACAAAGTACGAGTCAGAAGGCGGGAACGAGCAAAGCCTCAAAAGAGTCCAGTTGATATTATCCATGGAGTATTTAACGCACACGGTGTTCCCCTTTTTGGTGACACGCAGGTAAAACTTACGCGGGTTCCCGGTGAAGACTCCTGAAATAAAATAAAAAATAATTCTTAACAGACTTACAAGCTAACTATTACTCCTAAAGCCCTAGGAATAAAGTGACAGTGTAATTCGTAACAACCCTAAGTTATTCTTTACGATATTTTAGTGACATATTAAGCACCAATGCATGAGATTACGCTTATACGTCAATAAACAAATAAGTAAAATAAATAAATAAACTCATAAGCTCATGATTGCTGTGTTTATTGACTTTATTTAATTAATCAAGAGCATATGTGTCAAATATCGGTGCGGATCAGTTCGAGTTCGTTTCATTTTGACGTTTGATTGCCACTGGACTCGTCATTCGTATTGAAATGTTCCAAATACGAAAAAATGCTAGAAATATAATTTTTCCGCTAAAAGCGAACCGTACCACCTTAAATAGGGTTTTTTTCAATGTCAACTGTATATCACAATAATTATTACCAGTGCCCCAATCTGAAACTCCATTAGTGTACACACTAGCGATCATGGGCTGTCCATCATTGTATTCAATGCCTGCCTTCAACCAGTGTTTTTCGTCTAAATATAACATGAGCCCAGCTTGGTCGTACAGCTCGCTGAAGTTGGCCTCGATACATGCCTGAAAAAATAATAAATAAATAATGAGGATAATTATATCACATTAACCGTTGGCGGAAGAGTGTACAGCGGGCTTTATTCTTTGTGTTTGGTATAGTACGCAACCACCGAAGGATGTTTATGTACAGACCATTTTCTCATTATTCGCTAATGTAGGTATGGGTCCAGCATAAGCAAATGAAAGAATTAGAAATACAAAATTTTATTTTTACAAAACTTACGGTAAAAGCAAAATCGTCTTTGATAAGCACTCCGTACACATGTCCTGAATTATGATAAAAATTGTACCAAGTGCCCTGCCAAAAGTCTCCACCGTTGTCCGTGGTTACTTCCAAAGTTTCATTGGATAAATTCCATTTTTGTGGTTCATTCAGCCATTTAAAGTCCACTAGGGATATATTGTCAAAGGCCTCTGTTTCCATTTTCGTCACTTCAAGATTTGCGCTTGCACTTATTATAGTACCTAAAATGGTACACAATAAATAATGTATAAACATTTTATAAATAAATTGGTTTAACAGAACAACAATAATCATTAACTCACAAAACACCTATACTCTACCGAATAGCTGCTTTTATATGAACACTTCTAAACTAGATGATAAGGATAAGTGACAATGACTAGAAAGATAATCTTCAATACTATTTTCATAATTCAATATTCAATCATAACAAAACATAAGTGGATTCTGTGTAAACAAGATAAAGACAAGTGGAATTCGTGGAGAAAAACACATCTCTATTTACAACGCGACCCGCTGTCACGCGCTACTTTGCGTGCGCTTGCGCAACATCTGCAATTTAGTACTAGTAGGTATTTATATCATAAACATTTATGCGGTATCGATCGTTCATTCGTTTATTTTGTTTTCTACCTATGGCAACATTGGCAAGTGAACAAATGACATTTTGGTATGGCAATATCGTTGATTTAAAATGGCGTTATTTCCGGCGATAGCTGTGCGGCGCGTTTGCTCCGCGCCGTCTATGAAGAAAATAAAGTTTATTTTTGTATTTAGTTAGCGAATATATTTTGTTACACTTGATTTTTATTGCATAAATAGTTTGTGCGCCGATTATGGGAAAGCCTGGTAAGTTATTTTTGTAATACCTATGATACTACTTGTGATATGCCGCACGCATGAGTACCGCGTGTTGAATTTCATCTTTTCTGTGTTATTATTCTATAGCTAGGATTGAATTAAATCGTAAACTCTGTTATAATTATTCTACAATCAAATAATGTTCGACGCACGCCTATTTACTTTAAAAATTGTGAAGATCGGAAAGTTAGGTTAGAATCTGAGCTTTTTAATTCACCCTAGCTTATTCACGGTAATACGGCATATTTGGTGATTTTCACTGCTCCGAAACAAATTCTCTGATATCTAGTGCTGGTTTTCTGCAAACTGAGATAATATATATTAGGTTTTAGGTTAGAATGTGTGATGTGTATCGGCCCCACGCCAAGCTTTTATCTCGTAGTTTTCTGTTATAATTGACTCTCATGGCCACGTGTTAGCTCACGGCCATTGGTTGGGTATTTTATAAAACCCGTTTGAAAATTCGAACCCAAGATAAGTCCAAACAAGTCGTGCACCGATCTTTCTAAGGTCGAAAATTACACGTGGGTTTACTTCTTGGTCAAAAACAAAATTGTTCCAATCCATAGCCCTAGCGCGCCTGCCTCACACCAGCTATGTACTATAATGTACATGCGCCATATCATATAATTGCTGAAACTAAAATGCACTCCGAGTTTGCCCTCTAAACTGGGACAAATCGAGGAAACCCAGGCGGATGGCAACCGTACATGGAAGTAATATCCTTCTTCTTAGTGAAGGTTGTGGTTCATGTGGTTCACGCATTTCATTTACATGATGTTCTGTCCCCGGCTGCTCTTATGGCATCATTGTTAGACGAGTGAGGGTCTTTATTAGGTAATAATCTCATAAACATATCACAATCAAATACACACATTGGATAAGATAGGTCCGTCTATCGCGTGGGTGATAAACTGCAAGGTCTTTTCTATAACCCTACCCACCACCATTAAAGCTTCTCTAGGTTAACAGGATCTCTGCATGCAACATGGCCAATGTTATTTAAAATCTCCCGAAAACATGAGTTCAACGTGAACTCAATATGAAAAAAAATAATAATTGTGAAGTGACTTTCAATATTATTTTGTAGACATATTAGCATTTATGCTGCTACTCTAAATAAATACATTAATTGAATTGAATTGCTCATTCATAAGGACTATAACTGGAAATTTTAATTGCAGAGTTTAACGGCGGTAGCCGTGGCGGCGGGGGCGGCCGTGGTGGTTTCCGCGGTGGTCGTGGCGGCGACCGAGGAGGCCGTGGGGGCTTCGGCGACCGCGGTGGGCGGGGTGGCCGCGGTGGCTTCGGCGGCGGCGGCGGCAAGTTCGAGAAGCGTGGAGGCGGCGGCGGCCGGGGCTTTGGCGGACGTGGAGGAGCAGGAGGTTTGTTGTTTAGAATGTACAATTAACGTTAATTCATTGTGTTTACGTCTGACTGCCACTGCCGTCGTGACAATTAATTTTAGACTAGCATTTGTTTATATTAGATTCAAATGACAATCTAATACTGACCTATAAAGCATAGATTAATACCGACGCTCACTGAAGCTCACTGGAAGTACACAATTTATCTAAAAATATAGTGGAAATTAGTATTAAATTGACTTAGGCTGGCATCTGCGCTGTTGAAAAAGGATTTATTTTGAGTAACACTAAACAGGTCATTGAAACTTTGAATGTAAATATTTAAGTGGTTTTTAAATATGTTAATATAATAAAATGACATAAAAACTACAGGATAGAAAAATTTAACAAGCCCATTGGACAATAGATAGTATAGTGTATGGCCATTATTAGATCTGTCTATAGGTTTATCGTAAATCACAATACATATGATGACAACATGGTCCCTCTAATCTCGACCTATTCGTGATGACTATGATACCACATACCCACTACTGATGCTCTACTACTGGTCTACAAAATGTAAGGTGTCCTAATTACTGTACTAAAAAATTAGGAAACTTCGCAGGACGTGGCAGAGGAGGTGGTGGAAGGGGTGGCGGGGGTGGCTTCAAAGGAGGGAAGCAAGTTATACTTGAGCCTCACAGGTTTGTTTATTTTTTTATGTATTGATAAATAACTCTTTATTGTCACCAAGATTTAAAAAATAGAAAAAAAACATAATATTAGATAGATACAATATAAATACATCTTTTAGCCCTCCCAATATAAACCCTTAAGTACATATCATTATTCAATCGAATATAAAAATACATCAAGGTAGTACAGTTGTACTAAGTTGTTGTGTAAGCTATAAGCCCGCCAGTTGGCGGGCTTATAGCTTAGAGCAATTCCTCCCGGGCAAACTTTGAACATAAAAGAAATTGGAAAATTAAAACTACACTGAAATGATGCTAATACCATTACTTTCGTTCTTCTGAATGCGAATGCTTGAAGCTACATTTGTTCTGATCTAATTTACCAAAAAAATACCTTTGTACTCCTTATCGAACCTTTCTAACCTGGTCTTTCAATCTCACAGACATCCCGGAGTATTCATTGCTAGGGGCAAAGAGGATGCCCTGGTTACAAAGAATCTGGTGCCCGGTTCAGAGGTGTATGGTGAGAAGAGAATATCAGTGGAGGTTTGTACACTTATATATTAAAACTTACTACCTCTGACAACTTAAAACGGAATTTAAACTGCATATTTCCACTTTTCCTTGTTTATTGAAAGTTAGTAAAAAAAAGTTGTGGCAAATTAAGCAAGTTTTCTATTATGATTGTTATTTCAAAGTTATTTGGATAGATTTTTGTATTGTTAACTGAGTTTGAGAGAAGAAAAAAGCAAACTAGTTGAGAGATGTCTAGTGATTACAGCAAAAAGTGCTAAATTTCAGTTTATTTAATGTGACTTAAGTGTCTAGACTTGTAAAAGTGCCTTATTTATTGCCTAGTTACAATAAAATATAATGCTGCTAATAGTGAACTGAATTTCAGCACATTATCTTTGGTGAATGTGGAAAATCTGCAATAGATTTTTCCATTGACAGTTTGAAATGATGATGGTGGTCCCTCTAATCTTGACCTATTCGTGAAGACTATATCCACATACCCACTTCTGATCTAAAATATCAAAATAGAAAGTGAAACAATTTACATTACAAATGATAAATATTAATTTTTTTGTGTTTGCTATTGACAGAATGAAGGAGAAAAGGTTGAATACAGAGTATGGAATCCATTCAGGTGAGGAGCTTAGTTTTTTCTTAATTACTTTACTCCAGTAGGGTCACTGCCGCTCTGACTGTCGGTCACGGCTGTAATGTGACTGCTGATATATGTATATTGTAATGGTAATCGATTTACATTGTCCTTACTAAAGACGTCAAATGAAAATGAAGTGTAATAAATATGGATCAATAGTCTAGGAATAGACTCCACTAGACCACTAATATACATTTTATTTTATTTTATTTGGAAAGAATACAGTGTACCATAGCCAAGTTTCTAAATTATGTATGATTTTAAACACCATTTAACACTTTCACGGCTGAGGCGATTTGCTGGTCTAGCTACGGGTACGGCTCTGCACGCGCCATAGTGTTTTCCCATACAACAAACAGAATAGTTGTTTTCCGGCGCTCGCGGCAAGTTTTGATAAACACGACAGTTGTGTTCTCAGCACAGAATGTGTTAACATTGTAGTGGTAAACATATTCAAATTGAATTTGAATCTAGATTCAGGTTAAATTTCTGTACAGGGTACCATATTTGTGTGAAGCGACATAATTTTATCTGATTTGGGTGTTTGTATGACATTGTCTCGTAATACCAGATTCCCTAGATACAGGGATTTTAACAGTCAGGGTCTGTGATTGGGACTTAATATTTAATGTAATTATATGTATTTTTATTGATCCACAGATCAAAATTGGCAGCGGCGATCATGGGTGGAGTAGACGCTATTCACATGCCTCCAGGCTCCCGGGTGTTGTACCTTGGGGCAGCTAGTGGAACCACAGTCAGTCATGTATCGGATATAGTTGGACCGGTAAGTTATCTTTTATATTATATGAAAGTTTTAGGGACTACAAGCCTACTATTTTGGTAATATAGGTTTTCATAGATGGCAAATTCTGATGAAATTAAAGTTAATTGCACAGAAGCAGAGTATATTTTGGAGAAAAAAATATTGTGTTTATTAATTAGTAGAATAATTTGAGTTATAAATAATGAAATACTGCAAATCGTGATAAGATATAGCATAGCTCAATCTTCAAGACCTTGGGTGGGCGAAGTGAGAAACTGTAATGCCTACCTGAAAGTAATATAAATAAGTTTTTAAAGTTTTGTTTCGATATAACATGAATAGAATAGAATAGAATAGAAAACTCTTTATTGTACACCAGAAACAAAACGATGACTTTTTAAACAAAATGTTTGTATCAAAACCATAAATTTTGCAATGCTTTGGGGCAATCCAACTGCCTACATACTCCACAACACACCTTACCATGATGTGACCATGCGTCTGACCTATTCTTGATGACTATATTTATCACTACCCACTATTCTGATGGCATCCTCACAATTCTATAAATATCTTATGTTTATCCTATTTTTATCAAGTTTCTCTTGGTCTTGCAGGAAGGTCTAGTGTATGCAGTGGAATTCTCTCACAGATCAGGACGAGATTTAATAAATGTCGCCAAGAAGAGGACTAATATTATACCCATTATTGAAGATGCTAGACATCCATTGAAATACAGGTAAAGTTTACTCTAGGTTCAATTTTGCTTAACAAAATATTCACGGGAGTAAGGTTGTTAATACAGATTATGAGTCTCAGGTGAAATGCTTTTGTGGATTGGAACTGACTGCCTAGCCATTGTCGCCCTAAAACTGGTTATAAGTTAGATTTTGATGAATATTTTATCAGTACACAGCCTGCACACATGCAAGACGTTTGGAATCCTATGAAGAGAACTTACTTCTGTTTCTTTCTATGATATTAACGTCACTAGAGCTTTTCCACAGCTAATCTCTAGATATTTCCATGATGAACAGTTCTATCTAAATATTTCATGTGGAAACAAGAACTCTCTCTCTGATCACAACATAATTGAAAATGCAACTTCTTGCTAATTGTACACATTCAAATTATGACATCTCTTCTCTTTCAGAATGTTGGTCGGCATGGTAGACACAATATTCGCAGACGTAGCCCAACCAGACCAAGCTAGGATCGTCAGTTTAAACGCACAGCATTTCCTGAAGAATGGAGGACACTTTGTTATATCTATTAAGGTAAATTTATCATGGTGTATGTAAATAAAAACGGTCATGCAAGACCGATTCTTTCCAGAATCTCAAAACAATTTTCCTATGACGAAAACAAAATGGCTAAATCTTTCATGTTGAAAATGAACTCTCTCACTGAGGTAACAAAACAATCTCAACGTTTTCCCTCCAAAAAATAACTCTCTAACCATAGACAATATTTTCTTACAGGCCTCGTGCATAGACTCCACTGCGCAGCCAGAAGCAGTGTTCGCAGCAGAAGTTAAAAAATTACAAGCAGACAAATTGAAACCACAAGAACAGTTAACTCTAGAGCCCTATGAAAGAGATCATGCTGTCGTCGTAGGGATCTTCAGGCCTCCAGCCAAAAAACAGTAGTGTTGCCAGCACAATTGAGCAATTTTTTTGTAAAGTGTTGCTATAGTTTTATTTTTTTAAGTCTGGATACTGAGAAATGCCATGAACTGAAATATAATTAAAGTGAATCGCTTTTAACATATATCAGGCATTGCTAATGGCAAACTATTTACCTCAATAATTGCAGTGCAGAATTCCATTGTTTTATGCCTATAAACGTAGATTAAGTATTGACATACAAAGAGTGTTTGATATGGGTGTATGTATGTTGTTAGATTTAAGTTTATTGTAAGAGTGAAATATATGAGATGGTGCGATTATAGTTATCTTGTTTTTATGATCCCAGTCTAGCTGAAAAGATCTCGCTAGGTAGACAAATGTCTCTGAGCATCTAAAATCCCTACCAAATGATATTGAATGTTTGGTGGGGATGTTGGAAAATTTCATATTGCCCCTAGTGGGGACACTTGGTGGGGGTTTATGGCAATTAGCCGAAGTTATTAAGTCAAAATAACAAGTCTGTGAAGCGATATAACTACCTATATAATAAAATAAATCTTAATTGTGGATGTCTGAAGCAAAACGTTAATGGTTATGCAATGAGGGGATTTAAGGAATCTGTTTTCCAGATACCCCCCTAGAGGTAGCTGGATTTATGGAAATCCCACTAGAGGGGGACAGCCTAGGGGGATTTGCTGAACATAGGACCTCCCCCCATAAAACGCCACGAGTGGTTGCTAACATAGATGTACGCATCAGGTTATTTTTCCACCTCGTCGGGGGGCCTTCCCACGCTATTCCATTTATGTGGTTGAGTATGATTATCTTTATATTGACTGGGGTAAATAATTCACGGTGTTCCCATTGGTGGAGAAATTATTAGGGACTGATTATCAATAATATCTTCAATTAAACTTCCTAGCTAGGACCATGCAGTAGTCATTTCAACGTAAAAACAGTAAAAAGAAACCAATACATAAATTAACAATGTTTAATGTCATTCCTCCTCTTCCTCCTCATCATCTTCACCACCACTGCTGCTGTTCTCATCGCTGCCATCATCCTGTTTCATCTCCTCATCCTGGTCGGAGTGTTGATCGGAGTCGAACTTGTTATCACCCCATGACTCTTCGCTATCTGATTTGTACCTCTCTACCTTTGTTTCTTCTTCATCTGATGAAGAGTCATCTGAAAAAATTATAATGGATCACAATCACATACATAAATCCTGACCCCTAACTAGGATTCCTTGTATCTAGGAAAGTAAGAACTATTAGGACCATGGTCCCATAAACACTCAGGACTGGAAGCAAATACTTGTGGTTCCAACCTCATGCTTTGCAGTCAGCTCCTCACCCACTTACGCCATGGAGGCCGTCAACATTACACGTTGACTGCTGAACCGGCTACGGATCGTGTGTATTCCAGCAATGGCGTGCCGTCTGTGTGAGCCGCACTGCAGCAGCGCCGCGCTAAGCACACACGTCTGTGTCTCGTCGCACAGCCGGCACGTAAGCTGCGCTAACACAACGGGTGTGTTTTCCCGCACCCGCGTCAAATTATAAAAAAAAACGTGTGTTTTCAGCAGTGAACGTGTTAAGTGATTTCTTGATCTCAAATATACGTCGGTTTTCTTAATACAGTGGCGTTTCCTTTTTTAACCCGGAAAATTTCCAGCGCTTATTCATAAATATCATGACTTATGCAACTGGGGCCTTCAATTAGACAGAAAAGCATTTATTCTAACACAACAACAAACGCATACACACACTTCGAAAAACAAGACAAGAAGAAAATGACACATCGAAGATGATAGTGAGCGCGGCATCGACGCCTATCGTGATATTTATAATAAGGATCTATCTCACCGTTAAACTCTAGTAGTGCTTTCTCGTTTTCTTGCGACTGCGCCTCTAAAGCGTCCCGTTGCTTGATGGTGAGCTCAACGCGCCCCTTTAGGTTCATCAGCTGGCAGAGGTGGGACCGTCTGTAATAATGTTTCAGTCTTATATTGACACGGTAACAATTTCTCAATCTAGGTTCTCACTCCTAAAGCCCAATTTGCCCAGTAGTTTCACTGGAAACAGTGCCCTTCAAACCGGAACACAGTAATGTTTTTACACTACTGCTTGGCGGATGAATATCTAGGAAAGTTGTGGTGCCTCCCCTGCTGAAGAGGCCTACAACAATAGGATATGTGTGTGGTTCAGGTACCTGTGTGTGAACACGGCGAGGAGGCGCGTGAGCTGGTCAGCGTGCGGCGACGACAGCAGCGCCAGCAGGAGCGCCGCGTGGCGCACCGTCAGCGCCTGCAGCCACGTGCACACCGCTCCACATCTGGAAGCAGGAGGGGGGAGTACAGTATATTACTATTATTCTTATAATAATAATCAGCATCATCATCATAAGCCTATATTCATCCACTGCTGGACGTATGCCTCTCCTCTGAGGACAATCTGCAGTTCTCCTCAACCAGTCTCCGCCAGCCGTTTTCCGCATGTTGTCACTCCACCAGCAGTGAGCGTCATACACTATGTTAAATAATGATGATGATAATAAATCATTTATTAACAAGTCAGATAGAATTCGAATAGCGGTGGTAGCCTATTGGGAGGTTGTGAGTTCAAATCCCAGAGTAGGCACGTTGCGTGTGTTTTTGTTAAGCAAGTGTATTATCAAGCAAGTGTGATTATCACTCGTTTTTCGGTGAAGTAAAATATTGTGAGAAAACCTATCAGAGAATTACTTCAAAGGTAGGTATGTTATCCACCAATCCGGACCGGGTCCCCATTGTGGATTATGGCCTAACCCTTTTCACGAAAGTGAGGGGAGACCCGTGCTCAGCAGTGGGCCAATGTGGGTTGATGATGATGATGATGATGATAAAGGGATACACTTACAGGCTAGTCTTCCTGGTGGCCATCTCCAGCAGCTGGTCCAGCAGCGGCGGCACGTACTCCGGCGGCAGCCGCGCCAACGTGCGCGCCGCCACGCCCGGGTTGTTCTTGTACAGCACCATCGTTAATATACTGGAGTCAGACCAAATATGACTGTATTAAATCCTTATAATTATAACTAGGACAAAAAGTTTTAGGTTAAAATATATTCTACCAGATAAAATTTTAGAATACACTAGCAGCGCCCCGCGGTTTCACCCGCGTAGTTCCCGTTCCCGTGGGAATACGGGGATAAAATATAGCAGATATGTTACTTGCTGTTAAGGTAGCCATTGGTGAAAGATTTTTTAAAATCGGTTTAGTGCTCTAGGCGTGGAAGCGTATCAAACAAACAAACAAACTCACATTTGCATTAATATAAGTTAGGATACTAATGTGTTAATGTGTGTGATGTGGAAATAAGATGACATTTACCTTTTGTCCTTGGAATGGAGACCCTGAACTAGAAGCTTAGTTAAGTTTTGGTTGACAGCTGACCGGCTCCTATCCTTGACATCAAGCGAGAGGTTCGCTAGACGCGCTTCCATCGGCACTTCCACCTGCGACAAAACAAACAGATTATTAAAAAGTAAAAACAAAAACAAAGATTTGTGGGAACCACAAATATGGCACGCCAGTGCTAGAAAACACACACAGTCCGTAACGGTGTGCAAATGTAAAAATCGGTTCAGCAGTCAACGTGTTAACATGAATGAAGAAGAAAGGCTGCAAAGAGTTCTACTCAACACTACTAGACAGCAGTTTACGCATCAGCCCCCCCCCCCCCCCCCCCCCGTGTTGCAGGTGTCCATAGGTAATGGTAACCGTTTACCATCAGGCTGGCCATAATCATGTTTGCCACTTTTATTTCATAAAAAAAAGGCAGCATGACTCTTCATTCTGATTGAACATCTTATACTAACTTGTGCTCCCGGCGCTGTCCGTTTCCGCGAGATGACTCCTCCCAGAGGCTCCACCACCTGCGCCTCTGAACTCTTATAGTCCGACCGCACCTTGTTGATCTCGTTGGTCTGACTTAACTTCGTCTTCTTCACTGCTTTACTCTCTCCTCGTATGAGGACTTGTGTCTTTATGTTTAGATCTGGTACCTAAAAGTCAAAAGAAATTGTTTTTTTACAAGCTTTTACTTAATTTGCAATGTTTGTTGTGCGGATCAAATCTTGCAAGACAATTTTGATCCCGTTCCCCTTGTTGAATTGAGTTGAAATTTTGCATGCCTATCAATCTCCAATGACAACACAATATTATGTTGGCAGCGAGCGGTGACTAACAATAGATTGATGGTGTTTGGACTCCTTTTGATCAGCTTGCAGTACCAAATACGTTTAGAACCGTACTCTTGATTGACCTATTCCTGCTCTCTATATTGTCCATCCAAAGGTTGTCTGATAGAAATGAAACACTAAAAATTATATACAAAGACGTTGACAACCCAAGGTTGATGTTAAACTAATGATAACTTAAGGGCCTCTGAAGTCACCTAACAAGTGAACACAATATACGTACGACAGATTCGAAGGCCATGAGCGGTCCTTGTGTGTAACCGAGCAGGAGCCCTGGGGCTCGGATCTGGCAACACTGGAGCGGCAGTGGCGCCGCCTCCGGCGTAGTCGCCTGCAACGTCACTGACGGCTTCAGGGGCTTGACGGACGATCTGAAGGAAGAAACATTCATTGTGACTTTATTTATTATTTATTTATTGATGAGCAGCATAGATGCTGTCTAAAATCACACTGTGCGGAAAGTCACATGTGACAAAATTGTTAACTTTTGTAATAATTATTAATTGGTTTGTAATAATCTAATAAAAAATTTAAGAAAATAGAATGATGATAAAAGGATGTTTGGCCATCAGATCAAACAGAAATCTAAATTTAACAAACTGCAGCAGAAGCCTTAGTTACCCATTTAGCATGTGTCCGTAATAATGCACCACCCCACTCCTGGTGGCAGCAGCGAGGCTCAGTCTCACCCCACCATCCTCTTCCCTCAGTTCCACATCTACTATCCTCGGAGCATCCTCGAGTATGAAGTTATATACTGCACTGCTGACATTTGGTATGCTTGTGAGTGATTTCTTTCGTTTCCTCTTGTTTGGTGTGACTCCATCTCCGTTTACTAGCGGTTCAAGGTCTTCTGTTATCGTGACATCCCAGAATGAGAGCAGCCGTTCATTTCTGGAACATTCAAGCATTTACTGTAGATCTTAAGGCCTGTAGCAGATGCACTAGTATTGAATAACCTTTATTAGACAAATACGAATGTAAAAATTTGTTGCCAGCTCTTTCTATTTCAAAACGTTAGAAAAGGACAACAGGGCCTTACATAAGTCAGTTAGTTTGTGAATTGTGTTACTGCTATTGGGTATTAGTATAAGACTTTGACTGCTGAACCGGTTTTTTACATTTGGGCACCGTTACAGACCGTGTGTGTTTTCCAGGAACTAAACACACTGACGGCCCTCGTAAGCTGCAACCGCAGGTCATAGATATATTTGTTACTAACTGTGAACCCTCTATAAGCCAGCAGTTGTCTTTCAGTGTTGCCACGGCCAGTACAGCTGTCAGCGAAGCATTGTGGCCCAAGGTCTTGACTATGTATGCCTCACCGGAGCAGAGCCTCCAGAGCCGCACTTGCCATGATGCTGTCACTAGGTAATGGGCTTTTGTTTCCTGTAAATAAATAAACACGATCACATACATAGGTCCTGACCCTTAATTAGGATTCCCTGTATCTAAGGAATCAACAACGACAAACAATTTTTTTCTTAACTAGCAAGTTGTTCACCTAATTGTAAGCGCTACCTACGCCTGCCCATAAGTTATAGTGCCACCCAGAACTTTGCATTGCATAATCCTGCGCTGCACTGCACTGCGCTCATCACCTTGAAACATCACCTCTAAAGCCTTATATGCAGAGTAACTTCACTGGAAACAGTGCTTTCAAATCGGAACACAGTATTGTCAAGTATAGGCAAGCATATGACCGCAGTCTCAACTGGTGGTAAATGTCGACACGGTCAATGGTGGAGCATGCTTGCCTAGAAGACACCTATTCAGTCTCGACTTGAATACTTTCAGATTATAGTTTTCGGGAAACATGGACACTGGTAAGGTGTTCCATTCCTTCCCTGTTCATATTATAAGTGTGGATGCAGATCGCTTGGTGCAGATCGGAGGAATGTCAACCATATACAGATGCCGTATCAGTATGTCTTGTTGTCTGATGGTGGAATCAAGTTGTGGAACTCCATCGAACTCTCCGAAATATATCTTGTATATTTACAGCACACACACACATACAGAGAGCATATTATCCGTATTTCCTTAGTACTACTAGGTACTTAGTACTTACCAGATTATGTGGGACAATTTTGATAGCACTTATAAAATTAGCTTGTTTACTCTTATTATCTACAGATAAATTGTAACTATGTTTAACTGCAGCGCCCTGCACATCCCACTCAATTGCTGCACTGTCCTTTGAACAACAGCTGAACAGTCCACACTTTCTATGCCAGTCTAGCGCTGTAATTTTGCTAGATCCTTTTTGCAGGACAAGTTGAATTTTCGCTTGAGCCACTGAATATATAAGTATTTTCCCGTTACCAGTGCCTAAAACTATGCACTGTGTCTCGCTTTCACTGACGCTGGCTCGCTTTTTGCCTTGCTTTTGCGCTTGACCCTGGAAATAAAATTTTGAGGTTAGGAACATATTTACATTTGTATAGCTCATCCAAATGCTAACAATTCAATTGGGGTATGAAAATTGGTACAATTATTCCATTTTAGAGCTAATTCTAATCACCAGCAACACGTAACTATGAAGAGATGTTACTATAACCACGTGTTGATACTCACGGCTCTTTGTGTGACTGTTATCCATTGTAAACAAGAGGGTGGCGCGGTCAAATGAAGGTCTGGCGTGTACTCCTGTTTGAGGACGCTGGTCTCCGTGTCCCATATCTTCAGTCTGCCGTCTGCAGAAATGGCACAATAATATTTTCCGTCTTCTGAGAACGCCGAATCTGCCATGTTTCATTCGGCAGTTGACAGGACTAACTAACGTTCCGTTTCTCTATTTTCTGTAACATAACATGGTATCATCTACGTTCTCACTATTATCGTAATCCTTAATTTCAAAGATGGATTCTCAAACAACTCGGATTTCAAATAATTTATTAATGTATATGAAAAGTCATTGAATAATGAACTCAATTCAAATCACTACAAGTGTAAATTGGAGAGAATAAACATTGGTTTTTATATAATAATTATCAGGTTTTATTATTAGACCTGCGTAATCGGTAACTACTCTTGTCCATGGTTGGTAGCGGTCTTGACATTTCATCATCAATGTTACTAGCAGTAAACTATAAAATAAATTTACAGCTGGTGTTCTATCAAACTTCAACAAATTGACTGTGCATTTATTTATTTACACTTTAGCACACAACAAACTATTATGTACAGCGACAGTCCTCGACGTGTATATTATTATATCTATATCTTTGAACAAACTGTTATGAAGTGCACGGTGTTACCATATGAATAATAGATTGATCATAATAAAAAAAAAATTTTGGAGTGACAAACACCTGGCTGTCAGTGCTGTCACATCTTGACATTTCTGATTTGGATTAATTTTCGTGTCTTTCTCGATTTCGTTCGAGTTGGTCTGTCCGTGGTCGCGAATGTAGGCGGAACTCCGGTTTTTTTTAGTTTAGTTTAGTGCTCTCGTTCCACTTTTCGAAAGTGTTTCTTTTTATTTATAATTCGCACGCCTATCGCCGCGTACTCATAAAAAGTGATGTGAAACAAAGGCAGTGAAGACATTGCTTTGATTTTTTAAGTGTTATGATGTCACAGTTATTTTGTGTGAATCCTTGAAAACATGAGTGTGAGTGTCGAGGCGGACGTGTCTAGCCCTCTGTCCGAAGGGCAGAGCACCTCGGATCCCACGTTATCGAAATCTTCGTCCGACAGCCAAAGTTTGAAGAATGAAGACATTGGGGCAGGTCAGGATGACAAATCAGAGCCAGGGACTCCGAAACCTCACCCTATGGCGTTCACCATAGATTTCGGCGGGACTAAGCCTGTAGACAACCGTAGACTAGAGGAGCTCGCGAAGAAATCTCAAGCGAGACACCAAAGAGTCCAGTCCATGTCTGCTAGCCTTACTCGAACTAGTCCCGCCGTCCAGCGCCCTCCTATGAGCGCCAAACTGCCACGTAAAGCTCAAGGATACAACTCTGAAGGATACTTCTCATCCGACCAAGAAGATAGCGGCCTTTCCAACTCCATCAAGCACAGAGCACAAAATATCACTAGTCCTGGGACCAACCGTAATATTAAATCACCTGTCACCGATCACTTCCAGCCAAAACGTACGTCCAAGAGTCCTATAGTCGATAGCATAATGTCTAGAAGTGATAATTTCACTCTAAATCCTCGACATGGTCTAAATCTGCCCTTGAGAACTATTCCCTATGTTAAAGACGTTAATTATCACGCTAAGACCGTAGCTGATATCATAGACCAGAGTCCCGAAATGCTCTTAACTGATATTTCAAGTCCAGAGCTCGATATTCTCACTCCTGATAATGGTCTCTCGACACCGGAGCCGAAAAGTCCGTTACGTAAATGCCGAGCGACCTCTGAGACTCCAGACTTGTTCAAAAAGTGTATTGTGAATGAACCCTTGTATATAGATGACGATGTTGACAGACAGTCGAATTCCTCGACTGGCACGTACACAATAGAAGGGGACGCTTACACGGAAGAGCAAAAAGCTAGGATGAGTATAGATAGGAACTTTGCTAACGAATCAACGGCAGAATTACTCCAACGCAGCGAAAGAGACCCTGAACTAGTGTTTGACCATTCGAAATGTGTCATTACTAAAGAACCTAGACGTGATACTGCATTACGTAGTCCACTATCCACAAACAAACCTTTTGAGATCCCAAAAGTCAGCAAAGACAAGAATGTCTTAGAAATCTCGTGTTGCTATGAATCTCCGACAGAGAATGACTTGGCTGCTCAAACGTCTAAACAAATTAAGTCAACCAGGAGCTATTTGGAGAAGATTAAGAACCGCGTACGGACAATAACGGAGAAAACGTTTGCAAAACCAGAACTGAAGCATGAGGAAGAAGCGGACGTAGGCAATTTCACCTCGGTCACAACGTCAGGTGTCCTAAGCTCCAAAGCCCCTCCAAAAATACACATACCAGTCCGTAGACGTTGCAGTCTAACTAAATCCGAAATTGACCAGACGGACTACATACACCGAATTGCTAGAGAATCCTCGGTACCCATAGAATACGTTCAAAGAGTGTCCAAAGAAACTTCATCTCCCATTGATTATCTACAAAGGTTATCTAGAGAGTCATCGGTGCCAGTATCGTTACCGAGTACAAAGTCTCCGTTTAATGATGCTAAATTTGAGAGCACGGCGTTGAGAAACGTACAGAAGGCTATGCGGGACGACAGTGGTGTCTCTTCAGATGTGACGCCTGATCGGATGGTCGGGAAGTTGTCCAACTTGAGTATTAATCGGTGTAAGGGTGATAAGACTTGGATTCAGGACTGGGCGGACAGTGTTAAGAAATATAATAATAATGTTTTGGCAAACAATGTTGATGATAGCACTCCGCTTAGTCCGAGACACCTTCCTGGCAGAAGTAAGTTATTTTTCATTTATCATCAACCCATATCGTCCTACTGCTGAGCACGGGTCTTCCCTCACTTTCATGAGGAGCTTTAGTGCATAATCCACCACAGAGGCCCGTTCCGGATTGGTGGATACCATACCTCTGAAATCATTTTCGGGTGTGGGTTTTCTCACAATGTTTCCCTTCACCGAAAAGCGAGTGATAATTATTACTACATAAGCTCTTAGATAAACACATTGGTACGTGCCCGCACTGGGATTTGAACTCACAACCTTCTCCTTGGAAGGCAGACGTTCTCCCACTAGGCTACCACCGTCATATTTTTCCTTATTATTTGTTAACGGATCAATTACGAACAGCATATTTTCCTTGTTATTTATTTACTGAGTTTTATAAACATGAGCTCCTTAACTTCAACTGGTTATGACTTCTGCGAGGTTGCCATAATTTTCTCAGGGTCTATCTGTCTCGGCGCAGCACACCCGCGCCGTGTGCCCCGCTTGGGCGGAGCATCGTGCCGCTCTGCGGGCAGCCATTGGCGGGGACCTTTCGCTGCCGGCCATCATTCGCAAGATGGTCGGCAGCAAAGAGGCTTGGGAGGCGGTGGTGGCGTACGCCGAGCGCGTAATGCATGAAAAGGAGACGGCGGAAAGGGCGCGGGAGGATGACATCCTCTCGCTCCCGATCCGCCGCCGCAGGCCAGGTCGCAGGAGGCTGGCGTACGCCCACCACCTGCCACCATAACAGGGACTAGGGGCCGCGGATCGGGGGATCCAACGCCCCACCACATAGTCCCGAGGCGAGATGCGCTCTGAAGTGTTCTCCAGAGCGCATCCAACCTAGGCGAGGTCGAGTGCCCCTAGAGGCGAGTCCGCGGCAGTCGCCCGGACGTCCGCAGGGGTGGTCGCGGAAGCGCAATCGCGAGCCCCTGTCCACCCCAACATGCAGAGAGGAGAACACCCCGGGGTTTTAGTGGGTAAACCCCGTCAGGCGCGTCAGTAGGATGCGTGCTGGCGGGGGAACCCCACATAACTAGCCGGCCTCCCCCGAGGTCGGAAGTATGAATAAGGACATTTCCCCGGGCAAAAAAAAAAAAAAAGGGTCTATCTGTCTATTTCATATCTGGTTAATTTACTTGCATATTTGCAGTGTCAAAAAATAAATCAAAATTAGAAGAAAAAGAAACAACCAATTAACTAAATAATTATCATGGCAGCTTATCTAATTGCCTTACTAATCTTTACTGTGAGAGTATGCCGCGTTCTCGAAACCCACTTACCAAACAATTTCTTAATTTGTTTACCAAAATTCATTAGCAAATGGTAAAGCAAACCAAATTAAATGAGTAAACAAAGTATATAGTAAAAGGTACAGTGAAGGAATATAGTGGATAAATATAATCTGGAAGTTTAAAAAAACACTGGCCAATTGCTAGTTGGCCTCGCGCAGCGAGGGTTCCGTACGAACTCGTAGTTCTTAATAAATAATCTAACATTCTCGTTCTAACTAATAGACAAATAAGACGACAGACGGACGGACAACAAAGTGGTCCTTTTGTCTTTTGACGCTCGGAACCCTGAAAATACTGAAAAAAAGAGCCTGGGTTGCTATTTAACGCGTCGACCGTCGCGTTTTTTTTTGTTGCCTTTGTAGCTGTCTCGTTTTAAAAACCAAATTCTTGATTATTGTTAAGCTTTCGGTCCGAAATTTGTTACACTGAACTTGGTAATACTACTCATCACACGCACAGGTGTCCTATACTAATATTATAAATGCGAAAGTTTGTGAGAATATATGGATGTATGGATGTTTGTTCCTCTTTCACGCAAAAACTACTGAGCGGATTCGAATGAAATTTGGAACACAGATAGTATAAAACCAGGATTAAGTAATAGGGTACTTTTTATCCCGATAGTGTGTTCTCGTGAGACACAACGGGAACTACGCGGGTGAAACTGCGGGGCGCAGCTATAGAGGTATAAATTCCCCCACTGTACCTTCCGGAAAAATAACAATGCCTTTAGATAACCGATACTGGCAGATAACGTTACCTCTTGATAAGCCAAGCCATTGTGTAGATTGCATTCAAGATAAGCCAAGCAACAGTACACTATAACGACCCCTGATAAGAGCTATTTTACGTTTTATAAGATATCATGCGCTTTGATAAAGGCGTCCTCATACGTATTTTGTATGACTCATGAACTCGTATAAACTTTATTTATTGTTGTATTGTATGAGAGAAACCTAGTGACATGTCAAAAGAAACTAATGAGGAGAAATGTATGGAACAAAGTTTTTATTTTTATTTTTATTTTACTGAGTAACGTGACGAGCGAGTCGTTCACTTGATCGTAAGCGCTACGCCTGCCCAGTTACAGTGCCACCCGAACTTTGCATTGCATAATCTTGCGTGGCACTGCACTGCACACGTCACCCTGAACCATCGGTTCGAAAGTCTCATATGCCCAGTAATTTCGCTGGAAACAGTGCCCTACAAACCGAAATACAATGGGTATTGTTTTCACACTGCTGCTTGACGGATTCTAACAAGGAATACTCCTAACTAGGACTGTCGTAACTGACATATTTTGAGTTCTGTCAATCAGTGAAAACCGCATTGAAATCAGTTCTGCAATTTTGACGTGATGCGAACTTAAATTATATGCTTAACTTTAAGAGGCGTTAATAAGTAAAGCCGTAATGATACCATTTTAATTTAATTATGTGTATAATCTATACTAATATTATAAAGCTGAAGAGTTTGTTTGTTTGAACGCTACAATCTCAGGAAGTACTGGTTCGAATTGAACAATTCTTTTTGTGTGGAATAGTCCATTTATCGAAAAAGATTATAAGCTATATTTTATCTCCATATTCCTACGGGAACGGGAACTACGTGGGTGAAACCGCGGGGCGCAGCTAGTATATCAATATGTAGGTATTATCACAAATAGTCTATAACTAAACAAAGTCTATAAAATCACCATAAAGGAATCTTTAAACACCGCCCACCCCAACCGCCTCCCTTTAAGTCGGCATGACGTATCAGGTATATAAACACTACGTAGGAGGTACCTAGTACGTACACCCATCGGCGTCCTCTATAGGCAGCTGTCTGTTGACTCACTGACCTACAGAATGTTCCGGACAACATAGATGGATAGATATGAATAACTCTTCATTGACACCAAAATGTATAAAACACAAAGAGAGAAAAAAAACTCATTCATACACATAATACACACACAACATATATGTATTATAACAACAAAACAAACACACAATATGACCCCTAACTAGGATTTCCTGTATCTAGGGAATCAGGAACTATGAAGACCATGGTCCTTCATACACCCAGACTCAGAGTCAGAGCAAGTACTTAATATATCTGTCTGTCTGTCTTTCTAAACTGGTGTACAATAAAGTATTTCTATTCTATTATATTCTACTATGTCCCAGCACACATTTAGTTTTTTTTTATTTATCTAGTGCTGCAAAGCGGTCCTACCTCACCACATTTACTGAATTAATAAGATTTTCATCATTTTAATCGTACGGCCCGCTCAGAATATTTACTAGAATGTGGCCCGGCGTGAATCACTATTGAACTTGGCGCGTTGAACCACGTTGACCTTTGAACAAATGAATTGTTGCGGGGTGGTCAACTTACGGGCCGCGTTAATTTTGAATGTTTGTCACGCTTGTTGGTAGCTCTTTGTCGTCGTTTATAGGCCAATGTGGACTTAGAAGTTGGCTGAATATCGTATCGTATCGTAAGTTAGCTGAATATCGTATCTATCTATTGTCCAAAATATGTTTTTCGTCGGTCTACGATAAGTGCGTTGCAAAAACCCGTACACTTACTTAATTTATATGGCTAAGCGCCTTTATTAACTGTACTGCAGGCTTATAGGTAAGTTTAGGTAACGCAAGTGTTCTAAGTCTTACCTATTGCCAGTTGGCAACGTATCCAGCATGCTGTCGGCGTTGCCCCCTTGAGTTACACAATATTAAGCTTATTAAATTATAATCAGTGAGTAAAATCAATGAATGTCCTTTTTGTGACAAAAGTAGCTCAAATTTTAATTAGATACAATATTAATTTATCGTTATCTCTTATCGATTATTTATCATATCATAATAATATGATTGTTATGTTGTTGTTATAACCTTTCAAAACTCATATAACGTTTACGAAAACCATTTAAAAAATCGCAAGGATTAGCTAGCGGCCCTCAATATCTGCGAAACTTTAGTTTAGAACTAAAAAAGATTGAGAACACCTGTATTCAGACTTCGAGAGTTTATTGTTTTACGTTTTACAATTAATTGTATATGTAAAAATACTACAATAGTAATTTTAAATACTGTTATTTTTTGTGAAGAGGAGTTAGCCTGCGAAATAGTCCATTGTTTGTAATTTATGTAATTTTAACGTACTCTCGTTTTTAAGAAGGCCGAAAGTGTATTGACGACAAACGAATTTACGTACAGCTATTTCCTTCATACAGTCACGCCTTTATCCCGTTGGGTTAGGCAGAGACTACATCAACGCCGTCGGGGCTGCGGAAGTCCACTCTCGCACCCGTAGCCCCGACAACAAAGGCGTCCCGGTGGAACACCCTGGGGTTTAGTGGGTATACCCGTCAGACTAGCTGGCGAGGGAGTCCCACATAACCACCCGGCCCTCACCCGGGTCTGGTGGTATGCGTAATGAATTCCCCAGGTAAAAAAAAAAGGCAGAGACTACATCTTTCCACATGCTACGATCCCAGCGGAAAGCAGTACACCAACTCCCTGACACGCTCTACTGGTTTCTGGAACTCCAGACCAATAGGATCCTTTAGTAAATATTAATTTCGGTTTGAAGGGCACTGTTTCCAGCGTTATAACTAGGTATATGAGACTTTAGTACCAATGCCCAGGGTGACGAGCGTAGCGTGAGATCATGCAATGCCACGTTCTTGGTGGCACTGCAACTGTTACGGGCAGGCGTGGCGCTTACCGTCAGGTGAACGACTTGCTCGTCACGTTACACAGTGGCATTTAAAAAAACATTATAACTTTCATCAAGTCGGTTTAAGTAAAATATTTTTTAATCACTGGTACTTTTATTTGATCTGTGTCACCGGTATAGATACCTAATTACCTAATTATATTATAATGAATATATGTATGTTATTAACTTATTAAAGACTAGCTGCGACCCCCGGTTTCACACGCGTAGTTCCCGTTTTGTCCCACGGGAACATACTATCGGGATAAAAAGTACCCTATTACTCAATCCTGGTTATAAACTATCTGTGTTCTAAATTTCATTCGAATCCGTTCAGTGTTTTTTGCGTGAAAGAGGAACAAACATCTATCCATTCTCACAAACTTTCGCATTTATAATGTTAGTAGGATAAGAAATTATATAACAAACAGTCATTATAATACCTTCGCTTAATTAACTAATGTAAATGTTATTCGTAATTATATCTATCTAGAGCAATTAGGTATCCCTTTCTCTCGACTGATCGGAATTGACCCCGTGTTTTAAGATAGAATAGAATAGAATTGGCACACTAATTGTTAAATTTGTTTTGTTTTAGTTTTTAAGTTTTTATGTACGTAATTATCTTTCGCTTTTCGGTGAAGGAAAACATCGTGAGGAAACCCACATACCTACCCGAGAATTATTTCGGAGGTATGTATGTTATCCACCAATCCGGACTGGGCCCCCGTGGTGGATTATGGCCTAACACTCCTCACGAAAGTGAGGGGAGACCCGTGCCCAGCAGTGGGACGTTACGGGTTGATGATGATGATGAATTTAATTTCTAGTAAATTCCTAGTATAGCAATGTGTATTGACTTCTCTGGATGTATGATAATGTATCCCTATAATTATTATCAAGCATGCCTAAAAACAGCCTACGTACAAAGTCGCGGGCAAAACTTAGCTTTATTATAAATTCTCTATGATACGTTCCTATTAGTTATTATTTCTATTCAATTAGCACAACATTCTATTGACCCTAGAAATATTATAATTATAGTTCAACTGTTATCGGTTTATATCGGGGGCAATGACATCATGGGGGCGTAACTTGGTAAGTAGGTAAATTAAACTTGAATTATACGAGTAATTGGCCCCACTTGATGTGTAATATTTATTTTGTGGCCCTGTTTTGAAGCTAATATAATAATATGCTATACCAGAAGTACCAGGGTAGCATAGGACACTAGGAGTACTGTTTCTTTGGTGCAAGGAGGTATCGCCTCTTGCGCTTTCCAGTGTGACTGTGTTTTAGAGCTAACATATTCGTACTAGATGCTATGCCAGAAGGCTTCATAGTCTGCTACATTTAAGCCAGGGTACCATAGCTTGTCAATATGATGTTTATAGAATAGATTATTTAATTTATGCCAAGCAGTACTGCAGTGTGCAAACATTACTGTGTTTCGGTTTGATGGGCACTGTTTCTAGCGAAATTACTGGACACTATGAGACTGGAGCCGATGCCTAAGGGTGACGAGCGCAGTGCAGTGCCGCGCGGGATTTTGCAATGCAAAGTTCTGGGTGGTGCTGTGACTGTTATGGGCAGCCGTAGCGCTTACCACCAGGTGAACGAGTTGCTCGTCTCGTCAGTCATCAAATAAGATAAAAAAAACATTACGACTGTTAGTTTGGAGCCCACTGTACAGGTATTCGGTATGCGTGTGACAAGGATTGCGCCATTGAACTCAACAAGTTATGCAATTCAATGGACATGCCTGACTAAAGGTCGCATACTCGCATAGCAATGTTAGATAAACTTGAAGCTTGGCTATTAATAGAAACGTCCATAAAAATGGATTTAGCACTGGCTTTCATTTTTGCGGTATTTTGTCTTTGTAACAAAAACGCGCCAAACACAATACCATGGTAGGCCACGGCGCGCAATCGCAGAGTTTTGTATTGCAGAAGAGGCTTGCCACCTCTTCCCATCTGGCCAGTGCTGATGACGCGCATCCCACTGACAGTATAGAAGTTTTTTTTATGTTTCTGCTTTGCACGATTTGTGCATGCAGCCAGCCAGTATCAAGTTTTAAAAAAGAAATGAAGTAATGTCTAGTGTCAGTCAGCCAGTCTCATCATACTGTTGTCTCCTCAGCCCGGTAGTCAGTAGTAAGGACGCAGTCAACGTCACGATTCAATAAATTGGTGGTTTATTTACTAAAACTTACTGGATGTTTTGCAGAGAACGTAACATTCCACGTTTTTTTTGGATTTGTATCATATTCATACATTGCCTCAACAAAATTTCCAACACAAAAAAAAAACACCGCTCCTATTTCTTCCTGTTTCCCGCCAAAACTTCTCTAAAAAGTTCGCATTACAGAGACCACGACAATATGACACGCGACAAACTGCATAAGGAGCCGCGTGTCGTGCCATGTTACCGTGCCTTCTGTATAAGACAAGTAAAAAAACCCCGACGGCTCCGCCCAAGCTATTTAAAATACCTACTAGAGCAGTTTTCTCTTTCATTACAGCTATAATGTTCATAAAGTCTATGGAACAAACGCTTTCTGCAAAGTCGAAACTGTTTATTAAAGAAATTAAAAGTTCAACAACGTTTTTAATAGTTTATAAGATTTTCTTTATGGCCTTGACTACGGCTAAGCAAATGTTACGTTATGACTAAAGTAAAAAAAATAAAAAATGTGGGCAGTATTAAGGCCTCCTTGACTATGGCATAATAAAAAGAATAAGTGTGAGGTTATGAGGAATTTATGATAAAAAGGATATATTTATTTAATTTATAATTTGTTTCAGCTCTGAGCCCGCATGGGGTCCCCACCAAGATACCAAGTCCTGTCGGCACGCTTCTGAACAGGAGAACGCCGGTGAGTCGCCATTTTGTTTTAAATCCCCTATTTGAATATTATGTTTATATTTTAATATAATTTATTACGAGGTTAAGCCAGTACCACACAGGCGCGATAATATCGCAGCGTTATTCAGAAAACGCGTCCCACGTCCCTTTCCTAAGTAAGTATATTGAAAGCCTTTAAAGGTCCGGCATAAATAGATAAACATAAATAGATTTAAAAAGTAAAAACTTGTACCGCAGCAGTCTGTGGCAGTATGAAAGATTGCTCGTGTGAAAACGAAAAAATACGCTGAAAAAAAAATACCCCTGCGATTTTATCGACTGATATAGTGGCAGTCCCCACTGGCCGTACACGACAGCGGTCAGTGTACGGCCGGCCTTAATGTTTGAATCCCAATTAGTACTATCAGTATTAGTTATTCAGTTATCAGTATTATAGTATCAGTTATTAGTATCAGTAGGACAGTAGGTCTCATGCCGGAGCCAATGGCACAGATAAAGTTTCGATCGGTGCCATCTGCCCCGGTAAACGTCAACGTAAATGTCACCGGGGCCAATGGCACAATTTTTAAAAGCTACCCTGCTACCGTGGCAGACACTGGACACAGAGCCGTTACGACTAGGTAAGGGTTTGATATAAGTTTTTTTTTAAATTTAAGTTAGTAATGAGACTTGCAAGTCGTTCACCTGGTTGTAAGCGCTACGCCTGCCCATAACAGCTGCAGTGCCACCAGAACTTGGCATTGCATAATCCCGCGCGGCACTGCACTGCGTTCGTCACCCTAAGACATCGGCTCTAAAGTCTGATATGCCTACTTGCCTAGTAATTATGCTTGAAACATTGCCCTTCAAAGTGGAACACAGTATTGTTTTCGCACTACTGCTTGGCGAATGAATATCTAGCAAAGGTGTACAATTTATCTACTTCCCCAAGCGGTCTCTTGCAGAAGAAGCTTACCCCTACTGGCCTAAGGGAATTTTAGTTAGGGAGAATTTTCGGAGTAGTTGGTGAAAATGGCCATAAGTCAACTTTACCTGACATTCATTTTAGGACACGGCCCCGCCCAAGAAAGTCCGCGTGTTCACGATGTTCGTGACAGTGGAAGAAGAAGAATAATGGAAGCTTTGTAAATAGAAGATGCCTTATCATAATATGTCTTGTAATGAGCAGTTTTAAAAATTATGCATTAAATTATATTAGTAGGTGCTTTTATCCGGTGAAAGTAGATAATAGGTACCTCTATTACCGGGGCATATGATACTGATTCATATTAGTGCCATCCGTCCCGTTAAACGTCAACACCGGGGTTGCCGGAGCTGATGGCACTTTTTTCCCATCGACTTCGATATCGGGGCAGGTCTACTGGAGCTGAATGAATTTGACTATCAATTTATTTTCTTATGTCACGTGCGAACTTCCATCGCTACGTGTTTCCGGTTCCAGTTATTACAGATTGAAATGCGAGCCTTTTTATCGGAGTAAGCCGTTTTTGAGGGGGGGAAATGCTTTCGCGCTTTCCCTTCCTCCATGGGGGTAACGGAGGGGGGTTTAATGGGTACTTAAACCCCCCCCGTGAGCAGTCCTCCGCCGAAGTGGGGCAAAGACTCGCGCTAGCAGTCACCATCTTGCCCCGGCATTGGAGTAACCCCAACAAATCTACGAGTTATACGCAAAATGAAAAGCCAATAAATTAATTAATTCCTAAAAATGACTTTATTTGCTTGGTAGTTTGAGGATAGTCGATACCTTAAGTACTGTTTTAGATTGCTTTTTTTACTCGTGTTTTGCTAATAAATGTTGGGTTGTACTATCCATTCGTTCTATTTAAAACTAGACCTTGATGGAACATGCGAGCTAAACCGTCTGCTGTTGGACTAGTGTTTATGGGTTTTATGTATCAGTCTGGTCAATGTTAATTTCGTAAACAAGGTTTTGGCGTTACATTGTTTTAGTGAACGTTGTTAGAGGTCAGATGAGATTTGAAGTTAAATATTTACTCTTAGGCATTCCCTAATTGATGATGCGTAACCGGTGTGTACCCACTGGGACCTTATTCGCATGAGATTCCTTGCCGAAAACGCGTGATGTCACAACGCGCTTTAAACTCATTTTGTACTTTAAAATGTTCGTAACAGTTCCGATCAAGTTTTTACGAAAAAAAAAAACATCTGGAAAAATTGCCCGAAATGTTGGAAAATTTGGAAAAAAATTAAAGTTTTCTTTGTGTGATTTTTTGACGTTTGTTTTTATTTTGTTTTTTTCGCGATCTTTAGTTGCTTATTTTTGTATGACATGAGTTGTTTTTAAGCCGGGAAATGCAGAGCACTTGCGGGAAAACTGGAATTATGCGGGTGAAACCATCGGGCATAGCTAGTTATATATATAGTTAGGATAAGAGGATATAGATCGATAGATAAAGTCTGTATTGAAACGCCACAGAATAAATGAAACTTAACACTTTCACTGCTGAGCCGATTTGCTTGTCTAGCCACGGGTGCGGCTCTGCACACTCCATAGTGTTTTCCCACACAACAAACACAACAGTTGCGTTTTCCCGCACTCGCGGCGAGTTATGAAAAACACGTCAGTTGTGTTTTCAGCACTGAAGGTGAAACTAAAACAAATCAAATTTAACAATTAGTGTCACAATGGGCGGTATTATCGCTGAGAGCGATCTCTCCCAGACAACCATGCATGAAGAGGAATAAAGAAAAAAGATGGGACGGTGGTCAGATATAGTTATGTTTCGTAAATAATTCATACACTTTCTTTTTCTAAAACATAACTTCATAACGATTTCTTGCACTGTGTGTTACTAGAAACTGTGAAACGTTTAATTACACAGTTATTAGTGCCAATTATGTTTTCACTACTGCTAAATAAATTAGTAACATTATACGGGTTTTTTTTTAAACTTAGCTATGATACGAACGGGTCGTTTAGAATAGAATAGAATGGAGCATGGACGCCGCTAGGGTTACTTTCAGGGGAGGGGGGGGGGGGGAGGGGGGGGGGTGCGTCTGCCGTTAAACATTTTACTATTAACTGATATATAAAATCCCTACTTATCCCTACTTATATTATAAATGCGAAAGTAACTCTGTCTGTCTGTTGCTCTTTCACGCCTAAACTACTGAACCGATTGAAATGAAATTTGGTACAGTGATAGCCTAGAGCCTAAGAAAGGACATAGGGTACTTTTTAATGCGAAAAAAGCATTGTAAGAGTTTGAAATAGGAGATGAAAGTTTGTATGGAAGTTTCGTCATTTTTATTGTAGGCTTTTAATTAAATATAAATAAATTTGGAATTCAAAGTTTGTAAAAATTTTACCATTGATGGGGTAAAGTAAAAATAGAGGATGAAAGTTTGTATGGAAATATGTAAGGTTTCGGCTAAACCACTGCACCGATTTAAAATATATTTCACTAATGGAAAGCTACATTGACAGCGAGTAACATAGGCTATATTTCGTCCTCATATTCCCGCAAGAACAGGAACTACGCGGGTGAAACCGCGGGGCGCAGCTAGTATAGAATAAACCATGTAAATTGTGTTGATAAATTTAATTTAACGCCTAATTTGAGTGGCTATTCGATGGAATATATTTCTCTCGTCGAAAACGTGCTTTTTGGATCGATGGTTGGCATCATTGCTCGAAGAATTATTTTTTTCTATGTATGTATTAATAATATAATACCGGGCTTAATTAATAAAATAATAATAAAATCCCCCTCGGTGAATTATGGCCTCCCTCCTCACGAAAGTAAGGGCTTCTTTTGATTATATTTAGTAAAAAGATTTTTTTTAATTATTTTTTTAATTACGCCCTGGAAACCTGATACTGGTGTCCTGATCATAGGACACTTTTTATCCTGTAAAAATGCACGATTCCTGTGGGATTATAGCTAAGGCGGGTGGAGCCGTGGGGCGCAGCTAGTTTATGTTATAATATTAGTGAGATAGATACAGGTGTTGTGTCGGTGGCATCATTATCACAATGTTAGGACTCCAAATATAAATAAGAAATAATAAAAACCAAAATAAATTAGGAATCCACACTCCTTAAACAACAAAATTAATCCTTACTTATATTATAAATGCGAAAGTAACTCTGTCTGTCTGTTGCTCTTTCACGCCTAAACTACTGAACCGATTGAAATGAAATTTGGTACAGAGATAGTCTAGAGCCTGAGAAAGGACATAGTGTACTTTTTAATGCGATAAAAGAATTGTAAGGGTTTGAAATAGGGGATGAAAGTTTGTATGAAAGCTACATTGACAGCGAGTAACATAGGCTATTATTATCCCCATATTCCAGCGGGAACAGGAACTACGCGGGTGAAACCGCGGGGCGCAGCTAGTTATTTATACGACAAACCAACGAGCCTGTTTTATAAATAATATAAAGCCATAAAAATTGATTCTATATAAACGAGAACTGGTCTGGTATATTTTAGGTTTTAATGTTTTACTAGCGGCGTCCCGCGGTTTCACCCGCGTTTACTATTTTTCCACAGGAACAGATTTTTTACGGGATAAAAAGTATCCTTCGTTCTATTCAAGGATCTTGAGTTTTTTTTTATTTGATTGAGTGACGAGAAGAGCATGTTATTCACCTGATGGTAAGCGCTACGCCTGCCCGTAACAGTTACAGTGCCACCCAGAACTTTGCATTGCATAATCTGGCGCGGCACTGCGCTCGTCACTCTGAGACATCGGCTCTAAAGTCTCGAACTGGAACACAGTAATGTTTGCACACTGCTGCTTGGCGGATGAATGCCTGGCAAAGGCCTCCCACTTATACTAAAATTAGTACTATACTAGTATTATATTAGTATTATACTAATATTAGTGAGATACAGTAAAGGGTATTAATAGTGATAAAAAACTGAACAGAAAAATATACTTATACTAGCTGTGCCCTGCCACGCTTCGCTGTGACACATTCGCACATTCGCTGATATGTCACTGACGAAACAAATAGATAAAAACAATCCTTGATGCGGATTATATATCATGCTAAAATTTCAGCTCGATCGGTGTAGAACTTTTTGAGTTTTTGAAGCGTACACTAACCAACATAACATTTTTATATATATAGATAGATGTTTATTCTATTATTGTGTTTCCTTACTAAGCTACAGGTAAAAACTATTTAGGCAATAATATTTAACTGTTTATTTATTACTTATTTAAATATCATAATAGGATTATTTTATGACCCATCGTCTGCTTTAGGAAATTTGGATTAACAAACTAACCAAACGTAGAGTCCATTTGGAAAATTAATGGCCTTATTTTATTTGTTTACCTACTTGCAAAGTTTTATGAGACTGCATAATTATTATTGACTTTAGGCATTTATTTTATTTTATTTATTTATTTATTTATTTAATTAATTAAAACGGCATAACCAATTATATTAACTAATAACAATAATAATAGTATCAAAACAATTATAACATTAAAACACATTCATACATCGCTCTCACAAAACTTCAAACAAACAGACAATATTTCCGACCATCCATCCACAAACAGATCTGTCTTAGGACTGGAACCCAAGAGAGCGTTGAGTGCAGAAAGGGTGCGCGGAAGAGGCGAGTTGGCGCGCGTGATAGTGCGGCAGCTGGGCATGCTTGACTTGGGGAGTGAGCTGGTGAATGCGGGACGAGAGCGTTACGAAAAGTGTGATCGGGCGAGGTCAACCGAAGTTGAGAGGGAGATATAAGTTAGAAGATAGAAAGAGAGAGTGTTACGTATCGTATATTGCTATAGGGGCAATAGAGAGAGGTGCGAGCACACATTTTCTTTCTCTCTTTCTGTCATAGCCAGTTATATGCATACATATCGACGCTAGAAAGCGTAAACGCTGTAACCTTGAAACGCAAAATTGTTCACCACTTTTTTTTTGTTGAAAAAGAATCATAACTCAATACTCTACTCGACCTAAAAACATAAATTTTGGATATTTGGTGTGTTACATACAAAGCTACAATGGTTATATCCTAAAGTTCCTAGGGGACGTTGAAATGTGGGTTTGTTTCCAAATATGTAAAAAAAGTATTTTCGGGTCGGTCGGTTACAGCGTTTACGCTTTCTAGCGTCGATATAGATAGATGGAGCTAAAGAGCTTTTAAAATGCAAGAATATTTAACCTGTCAAGAAGACAAGAGAGAGATGCGGCGCAAGCGTACAATGAGCGTTATGGGACAATGTGTCAACTTTTTCGTGCATGCAGCCGGCTGTCATCGATTTATTAGACGTTGTCACGTCAAAAGTATCTCAGCTCGTAATAGATATAATTTAATGATTAGATTAATTAAGCGATTTCAAGATTAATTATACTATTAAAATGTAGAGAAACTCGCCTTTCCATATGTCTGTTCCGCTCCAAATACGGTGTTTGCATAATTTTATTTTTTTAACTCGTGTTGAAGGAAACTGTGGTTCTGGAAAAAGAAGCTGACAGACAAAATTTGACTTTGTTAGGTATGGTTTACCCCGCGTAAATCCCGTTTTCTCGGTCTTTTTTTCCCGCCCTACCCTGTCACTCGGGAGTCAAATCAATAAAAAAAAGACTAAAAGAATTTTCATTCAAACGTTACCTGTAAATAATATTGTAGGATTATTTATTGTAGTGAAAAGGATGATAGATAAGAAGCTCAAATTTGAATCAGAAGAGCTTTGTAAAATAACGGAAGTATCTACTTACATTCTTACTAATTTCATTGTGATAAGTGGCAAGCTAAATTATGGCGTAACTGCTCTGAAATAAAGTATTTATTTGTGTAGTGTGTACTTCCCGCCAAAAATATTCCAGTCTCTTTCCTAAAAGAGGATTTACTTCTTTTTTTTTTTCGTTTTGCCTTCGCACTATTGTGCATTTAGCCAGTGTCTCTTGTACGTAAATATTTCAAGTATTTTACATTATGAGCATTTTTCAATTGCGCTTCTTAGTTGAATGTGGTCGCCATCTTTAATTCTGGCGCGTTCCACATATTCCCAAGCGCGAATTGTATTAATAGCCTACTAAAGTTACAAGTGATGCATTAACATGTCCTTTTTTACTAAACCCGGGAAGTCTCCGTGATTTATTGTTTTGTGTCACCCGATTGAAATAACTATTGGGATTGGAAGCTAAGAAATTCGATACAATTCAAGTGGAAAATTACCGAGACTGGGATTTTGCTTATAAATGCGTAAACTAGTGGATTTTCAGATGATAGTTTTATTTTTCGATATATTATAAGTAATACTTGAGCTACTAAGCCCCAAGGTTTCAAAAAAATGTTAACAATTTAAACAGACATTTAACTTTTTCCTAAAAAAATTCAATTTTCCCGTACGGGAAAACATGTAAACTGCGAAGTTCCAGAATTTTTATGACCCAATGTATGTCAATTCGCATTCACCTGTGGCAGCTAACGAAATGTAAGGCTTGTTATAATCCCGGGCTTTTAAAACAAGCTTCCGGACTAAATTCCTTACCCTAGTGGTGGTAAACAGTTCATGTGTTGCCAGTGTCATTTATTATTCATTCATTAGTCAGTGTTTAAACGGCGACAATTTATTAAGCGTTTCTTAAATTAACCCTGAAACGTTTATTTTAAATGTGGCCTTCTATAATACTTGCTTTGGTTTAAAGTGACAAATGACACTGGTTGATGAGAAACAATAAATTAAGCAATTGTCATTATTTATTACTCTTGACATAGAGATACAGCGTACTATAATTATCCTAACAACAGTAATAATTGTAAGTACGGAAGACCTCAGCATCATTATAATGATTGAAAGTGAAGCCTGCTACAATATTGCACATATGACGTAACTCGGTTAATATTTAGCCGTCAACCTTGGCTTCGAACAATAGCACTGGCTGTATAGAAACATTCCTTTGCAAATGATGCCTCCGAGAAAAAAATTAGACCAACTACGAAATCCGAACGTGATTCACCTGCCAAGACTTTCGCGCGGGAAAAAATGGCTCGCGTTTTCCCAAAATGGCGTCATTACGGTTTCAGAATCACGATTTCAGGTTTTATTTATTTCTTATTTGATAAATCTTTGATGTGTTATATCTGGCCAGGTTTCAGTGAAATTAAATTGTTATTTATTGGACCGCGGCTAATCGCGATGAGTGAAAGCGATAATAATTTTTTGGCCCAATATTGTTACGACTTATGAGATTTTTTGCAAGCCATTTGAAAAAGTAATGCTTTGTTATGTTGTCATATTTTTGTTAAATTGATTTGAAAGCGAAAATGTGCTAACTTATTGGTTAATATTTTTATTTACGAATAAGATATTCCAACAGAAAAGTACATTCTCTTCTTGTTTTATAGCAGTTGTACAATTTCCATAAATTATTAGATTTTTTTTCATTACGTCCTATTTTATGAATAGGCTTATGTCTCTATGACTATACCGACCAATCGTACGTGTCTATGGATTGTCTTTTTTTTTACTAAGTTCAAAACCCGCTTTGAGTCGCTAATCAAATTATAATTTTCATACACCCATAAGGGATGTCAAAGCCACAGAGCATCCGCAAATTTGAGCGTGCAGACACAACACCGTGTCCTGAGTCATAGTCAGCGGCCGAGCCGAATCACATTGTTGCAACGAATTACTTATTTGAAACATTGCATTGCTTGTTGCGTAAACTGACGGCTGAGTCACGCGATCCCGTTTGCAATGACAAGATTGGAATTAGATTTGGGCAGAAATACCGCGAATGGAATGTAGAAACCACAGTAATGTAAAGAACGTTTTTACTCTTAGATTGTCCAAGTTATTTGTCGAAAGGAGCTGCGATCTCGACAGAAAACGGCACTTCACTGACAGTGTTTGTTGGGTAATGACGTCCTGCTAATGTCAAAAGATTCACAGTTATTTTTAGCTGTGTTTTGGTCTTCTCACTTCGCAAAACATTGTTATTTGAAAATGTTTGATGTTTTCATCTCTAACGAGATAAAATGTTGTCAAAAATTACAATGTTTTGTGTAGAGGTTTAAGTGTTGTTAGTAGACCAAAACATGCGCAGGAGTCACAGCTTTATGAATACTTGTAATTTCCTACACCACCTTTGATCTCACCTCTTGGTGTTGTTAGCCAGTTCCTAAAAAGTAAATTTATTTAAAACTGGAAACCCATAGCAGCGTATGATTAGGCCAATTTCATCATCAACCCATATCGTCCCACTGCTGGGCACGGGTCTCCCCTCACTTTCGTGAGGAGAGTTGGCCATAATCCACCACGGGGCCCCGGTCCGGATTGGTGGATAACATAACTACCTCCGAAATAATTCTCGGGTAGGTGCGTGGGTATCCTCACGATGTTTTTCCTTCATTGAAAAGCGAGTGATAATAACGTACATATGTTTTACAAGAAAGAAATTGGTACGTGCCTGTACTGGGATTTGAGCTCACGACCTTCTGATTGGGAGGCGGACGTTCTCCCACTAGGCTACCACCGCTTGGTTAGTTACACAGGGTTAAAGGACTTTTCTGACGTCTTTTATTAATAAATACAAGGAAAGGCTGTGAATTCTGTACCGTAATGTAATGGTAACCCCAGCCATCGGCCACGCTGCGCGGGAGCCGAGGGCAACGACCAGCGAACCTGGTCCGTGACTCAACGCATTGTCTATTGCCAGATGTAAAAAAAAAGTGAGTTATGAAGACGTTCAGGATTTGAAAGGATCGAGTATGAGAAAATGTTCCGTTGCTCGATTTATGAATCACTGGTTTGTTTACATACTAGTGTTAAGAGGAATAATCAAGAATTTTTATAGGTGTAGGTAATTCTTGGGAAGCATAGACAATTATTATACATAGAGGGAGTTCGAGAATATTCTTCCACGAAGTATTTTAAACAATGGTTGGTTTCTTATTGATTAGCAAGTTTTGCGTCAAATTATGGCTGTACACTCTTCTATCAAATATCCATGTTGATCGAAGATGACACTAATTGATACTCGATTTGTACCATCCGCCGCGTTAAACGTCAACGTCGCCGCGCCGGGGCGGTTTGAACCAATTAAACTTGTTACGATTAAACTTAAAGTTAGGACTAATTTTTGTCAACAGAATAACAATTAGAAAACTAGTTTCCTGGTCAGGAACAATCCAATTACAATATGCGAAGCTTCACAATTAACATTTTAGCCAAGCTGAATCAACAATCGACTTCGCAAATCCTGCTAATCTATTTCGAACTTTATCTTTCACACGCTAAGACTGAACTTCGTACACCAACTTATACCATCGACAATTTCCACATATACCGCTCCTTCAAACATTGGAAAACCAAATTAGACGTAAACGAAATAGGGTTTGTTTTAAACTGGCAGAGAAATCCAGGACTCTGAATAATCCGTGTTCTGGGAAACATCTGCATTGGTGTTGGATAATGAATGAGAGGAATTCCAATGGAGTGCTTTGTTTGAAACATTCATGGAATTCTTGGTGAGCTATTTTTAGATGTATCCTGCGGTTCGTGTCACTAGATTGAACGGAACGTTACTTAATACTAAAGGGCAAGCTTAATTTAGTTCTAAACGCTATTCCCTGGTCATTAGCCCCTTAATATGTACTTAGTTTTAGTAACTTCAATGTATTATAAATTAAAAATACAAATTAAAAAAAATAACGAGTTTCTAGCCAGTTCTTCTCGATTGGATATATTCCAAATCCGGTGGTAGAGTCGGTGAACTTTCAAGAGTGGCCTCTTGGGGTCCATGCGAATACAGCTTTTTGGTTTAGACATTATATGAAGAAAAAAGAAGATGTGTCCAGAATGTTTAAAGTTGTGTTAAAGTTCGAAAGTTGTGTTAAAGAACTAAAAAGACAAGGCGTTGTCAAACTTGTAATGGAATGGAATGGGTTTATCGGTGCGTGAAAGAAGGCCAATCTAACAAACACATTTTTTTTTATTTGAGTGATTAACTAGACTAGCATGTTGTTCATCTGAAGGTAAGCGCTACGCCTGCTCAGAACAGTTGAATAATGATTGTACAATTTTCTTTTATCAAGCCTGCCCTCTCACATCTCTCTTCTGCCACCACCTCCGACTCCGATTTCGGTTCCGATTAAGCCACCTCCCTAACAACCCTACTTGACAGTAATTGCACTAATAGTGCGGAGCCAAAACAAAAAAAAAAGTATTTAGTATCTTTGACGACTGTAGTGCTATTTATCGTATGCAGTAAATGATCTTTTGCCAAAAACTGTAATCAATAGATTCGTATCCATTGGAACGGGTCCAAGTTCCTCTCCGCAATACTAAAACGTATTTTTGGGTACAATTGAGTTTTTTAAATGTATCCATTAATTACGCATCACAATCACATAGATCCTGGACCCTAATTAGAATTACCTGTTTATAGGGAACGCTTCCAGAAATATCTAGGCTTAGACCAAATACCCGTGTTTTACATAAAGATTTGGTTTTGTGGGAATCGAACCTTCACGGTTTTCGTGAGTTCATCACCAACTGCTATGGAGGTCAAATTATTTCAGATATGTATGAATAAATTAAAAGTATTTATGTATCATTAATTAATCTTAATTATAGATTAATTAAGATTAATTAATCTATCTTTGACATAAACGTGAACGAACCCGCAATGGAATGCTAGTCTACCATTAAAAAATAAATGTGAAGGATTTCGTCCACACCCAAAAACATTTAAAAGTCTTAAAACTTACGTTAAACCTCTTTATTTACAGCGTCATTAGCTTTCATAACTGGCACAATATAAAATTCCACAATGTCCGCCCTAAAAAGAAACGAGCAAGCATTCCAAAATTAAATTCAAAATGTCAAATGGCGAATTCCGTTTTCAAATTGAACACACCTCGTCTGGCCAGTGTCGTAACAACGATCATTCAATTTTGATGCTTAAGTTTAGTGATTAGGGGCTATTTTGCACTGACAGCGAGTTTTATTATAATGATATCAAAACAAGTGGCAAGGGCCACACCTGAATGGCGGGTCAATAAAATAAATATTTTTGCTTAGAATTGTAAATATTGGTGAATCTTAAGATCATTTTCGAAAAGACGGTTAGTCAACGGTATTCAGACACAGTAAGCCACTTTTTCTTTTTTAGATGACCTTCAAAGGTCGCCATTAATTATAGTTCACAACAGTCTGTACCCTGCGGTTTAGCGTTGACTATAATTCCACAGGAATCGTTACTTTTTACGGGATAAAAAGTATCTTAAAATAAAATTATTATTCCATCCTAAGACCTATAGTATCTATACGAAATATCGTTGGAATCCGTTGAACCGTGGTGGAACCTTTCTGGAGCCTATTCGGGACAAAACTTTTTAGGTTTCTCGCCAAAAGAAAAATGATACCATGTAACAAAAAAAAAAAACCAACTAGTAAGCGATATAGTACGTGACCAAATGCGTTTTTCTACATAATATATCGAAAACAACTCCTCGACATATTTGGTAATTTGTTTTACCAACTAATACTAAAAAAAATTCACTAGATTTGAAGGTTTGGTAACTATTTATTATTTATTTCTAATTTATTTCTTATTATATTGTGTAGGTTGGCCAACTTAACACATTAGCATTTGTTCGTAAAACCATCTGTTTTCAACCAACTCAATTCATATTCGATCTCTGTCTTTCACTATTTTAAAGCGCACTCTTGACAAATGCAAAAATCGCGCGAAGCCAAAACAAAAAAAGACTTCATGAAATAAATCGCCTTACCTGTATATTCGGGTCTTGTTACAAATTACTATGTTAACTATAACACTGTTCATAAAAAAAGGTCTTGTTTGTAAGACTATAGCTTACAAAAAGCGAACTTTACAAATCCTCTAGGACTTTGGATTTTCAGTCTCTCTGTCACTTAGTGTTTATAAGACGCCTCTCCGGTGCCTTAAAAACCGCAGTGGCAAACCAAAAAGGCAGTGCGCGCAGGCTCATAAATAGATTGAACTGGTCAAATTACTTTAAATTGTCTCATTATATTTTCATATTACTAAATGTCCCAATAAGAGAGAATATTTGAATGACAGATGTCAAAAACGCATTTGACATCTGTCGTTACTGTCTTTTTTTTAAGTTTGGGCTTCGTGCGATTTGTGCATTTAGCCAGCGGTAACTTTTAATGAGCGGTGGTAGCCTAGTCTCCTTCCAAGAAGAAGGTGGTGAGTTCAACTCCCAGTGCGGGCACGAACCAAGGTGTTCTTGTAAAATGAATTGCAATGTATAAATCTGAAACTATGTGAATGAATTACAATGTGACCAAAATGTCATGTAAACATTGGAAGAGGCCGAGACGTCTGGAAGGAAATATGGGAAATATTTAGCCCAGTATCAGCAGCGAAACAACGGAAAAGAACAGTGTCACAAAATAGTCTAAAAACAATATCAAAATATGCATATTATGCAAAAGCTAAACCGTGTAATATATTCTACCCTTGCGCTGTGAAGGCAAATGGCAGAGAACAGAGTGAAATAATTTGAACAGCTGTTGCATTTTGTATCACCTGTGAAGGTTACGTGGCAGATATTCTATTTTACGAAGACCGTTCAGCTAAGGATGTATCGGTAACGTGTACAGACAGATACGCGTGGCTGTGTGTGCGTCTTCACTGAGATATTCCGAGCTCACGTACACTAGACCAAAGTGCATGTGTAAGCGACACGAACCTCTTTAGTATAACAAACCTTTTTTGGTTAGGAAAACCTTTTTAGTTTGAAAGAATTTATTTTTGAAATTAGAATTAGTTTATTATAAAGGCATTCATCTCCATAAATTTATATTTATGTATTTTCACTATTCGTAATGTCATGTCAATTTGTAAAACCGTTTCGACTAATAATGGAAAGGGACGGAACAGGTGACGTCAGGTGCAGATGTTAGTAATATGAGCCGACAGCCGGTGGTTTAGTGTCGGTGGTAAAAGAGAAAAGCTTAAAGCGAATGACTAAATAATTATTTCACTGCATAATTTTGTAATTCTTTCTATTTATATGGGACTAGCTGCGCCCCGCAGTTTCACCCGCATAATCTAAGTTTTCCCGCAATAACTCTTTTAAAAGCAATATATTTTCCCCGTTTTTGCCAAATTCCTCATTGCTGCTCCGCTCCTATTGGTCTTAGCGTGATGTTATATAACCTATAACCTTCCTCGATAAATGGACTATTCAACACAAAAATAATTGTTCAATAGTTCCAGTAGTTCCTGAGATCCTAGCGTTCAAACAAACAAACTCTTCAGCTTTGTATTATTAGTATAGATTACAAAGTTATTTATGCAGTTGGTGTATCTAGAAAATTGGACCGAAATTGCAAAATGTTTTAGTTATTCCTTGATTACACAAAACAATAATTATATTCTAAATTTGAAGCTTCTGTCTGCTAGAAGTGGCTAGAAGTTTGGATGATCGGTCAGTCAGTCAGTCAGTCAGTGAGTGACAAAATTAAGAGACTTTGTCTAGTTATAATTCTTAAACTACTGGTTCAAATTGAATGAAATTTGAAATATACCGTGTTTATACAACGCCTGCTTGGTCACTGAATATTCAGGCTCCTAGTTTTATCCACAACGAAGTTAATGGGGGCTTGAAAATGGCCTGACCGCTTTGAGAAAAGGATGGTTTTTTTCTCGCTCGACGGATAAGAAAAATGGAGACGTGTCTTTTCAGCAGTGAAAGTATTAAACAAGAGGCCTACCATGACATCTTAAAGCGATTCAATTGAAGACCTAAACTGAACCGCTTCGCATAAGCGTACCGTGGCGTACGTACTGCGACGTCACGCTGCCATTTTCAACCTAAACTGGATCTAATTTAGGTTGAAAATGGCAGCAACATAAAAAATAAGACGTCACGGTACGATTATGCGACGCGGTTCAGTTTAGGTCTTCAATTGAATCGCTATAAGATGTCATGGTTTGCCTCCAGTCTTATAACTTGAACCAATGTAAGCACAGGATACACTCCTGCGGTGCGCTCGGTCTACCGTGACTCGATTGTTGTTGATTCGTGCCAAGTCGCAAGTGTTAGCTCAAGTTTCCTGCCGGTACTAGAATATAGCATAATATATAACACAAGTACTCCTACGCCTATTGTTTTAGGGTTGAAACTGCGGTACGCGGGCGCCCGCGTGTGTTCACACAAAAAATACGCCCGCGCGCGACACGACGGTGTACTATCTAGGGTTAGCATCCGTCCCGGTTTGGTCCGGGCTTAATGGGCATCCGGGGAGCATCCGGGCGAGACCTCATGTGTAGTCCGGGTTTTAAAATTTATATAATAAATTTTAAGGTCACATCACATTAAATTAATTATATTTGTACTTTTTAGTTATTATTGCTATTAACGTCTGTTTTTTTTAAATTAACAATAATTTTTATCCTTGGATCGCTCAAGCGGTAATCGGCTGCACCGCACTCTATGCGGTCAAGTTGGGTTCAACCCTAACATGGACCTCTCTAAAGCCCAGGCTACACTTGCGAAGCGACCACCCAACCGTGATTTCCGATTGCTATTGTTAATTCCAAGTCGCAAGGTGCACTTTCAGACAAAAGGCACCTAGTCGTTTCCTGTCGATGTATCCGATAGAATTCGTGTCAAGTAGCTTGCACTGCTATATATTCTGTGATTAGAGGATATGCCGCGACCTTGGAACGAAATTGACAATCTTGCTGTAGAAATAGCTACCTAATGTTGATGAGGTCAAGGTGCAGTGTGAATTTTGATCTTTTGGTTAATGGTCACGCATTTCTAGTTTCAATATGTGACGGCCTTCGTGACTTAAGTGGGTGATGAGCGCAGTGTGAGGTTGCAGGTTCGACTCCCGTACAGGGCAAATGTTTGTGGGAGCTACAGGTATTTGCTCTGAGTGTGGGTGTTTGTAGGTTGTGGTCCTCGTAGTTCCTAGTTAGGGGTGACAGTGATATGTTTAAACAGTGTCTTTATTAAAAAAAGAAAATTACAATATCTGGCCATTCATAAACAAAATGCTCGGTCTATGACCCTCTGGAACTCGAAATGGTAAAGAACTATTAAAAAAAAACGAAATGTGTGCTGGGACACATAGTAGAAATAAAACTAACTAAAAAAATATTTCAAAAAATATTGTTCTTTAAATTATACCAGAAACTTACCTCTCTCTCTTTCTATCTTCACTAACTTATATCTCCCTCTCGACTTCCGTTCGCCTCGCCCGATCACATTTTTCGTAACGCATTCAGCAGCTTACACCCCAAGTCAAGCGTGCGTAAAGATGTTTTACTTCAAAAAATACGTTATTAAGCACATAAATTGTACCTTGTCCATACTCATCTAATTAAGTATTAATGCGTACGATGTGGCTGTGCTATATTAATAAATAAATAAACCTAGTCTCTCCAAAAATATTTTCTATTGACTTATTTAAGAAAGTATGGCATAACCCACATGCGATGTTCCTCGTTCACACTGACCGGGTGACCTTGAAATGGGGCTTTAGTTAAAATTAAATTACCCTAATTTCGCCAGCGTTGTGAGGTCAGCACGCTAGTGTGGACACACCTTAATGTTACACGCGAGTCGCCAATGTACTTAGACCGGCGCCCACCTAAGTGACGTGTGAAATTATCGCGAAGAATGTCCACTAGTAACTTGATTAGCCTCAATTTTCATAGCAATCGTGTTTACGTAGGTGGACGCTGTCACACCTCGGACACTCCATATAAAAGCCAATATGACAACTCACTTATAAAAATGATGTTCGTACATTCACCGATTGCGTGTACTCAAACATACTACGCGACCAAAACAAAAGACAACGCGCTAGTATGAAGGTTTATACTAATATTAATTGACCCTCCTATTGCCCCCCGAATCGCGGGTAGAGATGCGGGGAAGTGGATCGCGCGAAATGGAGTGTCCTTTCTCTATAAGTACTATGTTTATTCTATGGCACTGCGTCCTTACGTAAAGTATTATATTTTCATGTTTTTTAATTGACTGAGTGATGAGACGAGCAAATCGTTCACCTGATGGCAAGCGCCACGCCTGCCCATAACAGTTACAGTGCCACCCAAACACAACTGTTGTGTTTGTTGTATGGGAAAACACTATGGAGCGTGCAGAGCCGCACCCGTCGCTAGACAAGCAAAACGGCTCAGCAGCCAAAGTGTTAACGAAAACAAACCCATGATCTCATGTAAGTAATAACATGACTCGTAAGTCAAACGGTGACTCAACACTGACTCAGGTGAGATGACTTATTTGGTCATCTCCGTTTTTTCCGAACTTGACCTCCTCTGTCGTTGATACAATGTAATTAATGAGGTGGAAGGTTTAAAATTGAAAAGACGATGACAAAAACTACTTGAAATGTATACCAATAATAAATTTAAAGTGTCTATCTGTGACATGTTCAGTTTCACCCTGAGACAACGGCTCTAAAGTCTCATATGCCCAGTAATTTAGCTGGAAACAGTGCCTTCAAACCGGAACACAGTAATATTTGCACGCTACTGCTTGGCAGATGAATATCTGGCAAAGGTTTCGTACTTCCAGGCGGATTTTTTCCTGCTAAATAACTGAGCATATGAGACAAGAACCGATGTCTCAGGGTGACGAGCGCAGTGCAGCGACGCGCAAAATTTTGTAACGGTTTTGGGTGCCACTGTAGCGGTTATGGGCAGGCGTGGTGCTTACCATCACGTGAACGACTTGCTCGTCCCGTTATTTGGTAACATAAAAAACCACTGCAAGTCCTTGTTAGTTTCCCTATCACCCAACAGCAGTAATCAAGGCAGCCAAGTAACCGTATAAGCCAAAACTAGGGTTGCCATCGGTCCGGGTATCCCCGGACTTGTCCTAGTTTAGAGGGCGTCCGGGGAGCGTCCGGGCTTCATTTGTAATCTGGGCTTAAGAATTTAAAGTCTTGCGCCGCCTGCGACACGCACTGTGGCGCACACGCCGCGATCAACCGACGAATCGACTCGTTAAATTCCCCGTCACCTGTTGACATGTCCGGGTTTTGGGCTCTGTAATCCGGGATTTTCACACGTCTTGACCTGGTTGCCAAATTTTAGAGATGGCAACCCTAGCCAAAACCAGTGACACAGATCGCTTACTGTTTGTCGCTGCCAAGGCTGTGAAAGTCTGGCTTGTCACTTTGTACCAGATATGGTAAGCTAATGCACTAACTGTACCACTTATCTTGGAATTAGGGAACTTTGTATGAATATGTTGGAATTTATGGAAGGAAAAACGATGTTCAATGCAAGAATTTATATTTATTACTTCTTGCTGAACATTCTACTTTTGGAAATTTCTTCTAATAATTTCGTGCTGATAACGTGTTGGAATTTATCCTTACTTATATTATAAATGCGAAAGTAACTCTGTCTGTCTGTTGCTCTTTCACGCCTAAACTACTGAGCCGATTGAAATGAAATTTGGTACAGAGATAGCCTAGAGCCAAGGAAAGGACATAGGGTACTTTTTAGTTCATTATATTCTAGTTTATTATATTTATTTATTGGCACGGGACTTGGAAAATTCTAATTTAATTGTACCTAATACTTATAACAACATGTATGTATCCGCTAGGTGTTATAATATAATGGGTAGGAACAGACTACTGTCTGTTCGTGTACTGTTACGTGATCTGTACGTGTTACTACGCGTATATAGTTTTTGACAGTAAATAATTATATTCTACTAGCTGTGCCCTGCCACGCTTCGCTGTGGCACATTCGCACATTCGCTGATATGTCACTGATGAAAAAAATAGATAAAAACAATCCTTGATGCGGATAATATATCATGCTAAATTTCAGCTCGATCGGTGCAGAACTTTTTGAGTTTTTGAAGCGTACACAAACCAACATAACATTTTTATATATGTAGATTTGTTCTGAGTCTGGGTGTATGTGGGACCATGGTCCTCGTAGTTCCTGACCCCCTAAATACAGGTAATCAAAAAGGGTCACGATTTATGTATGTAATCGTGACGCGTTCTTTTTTTTAAATTATTTAATGACCTAAGTTTCCAGCTATTCTAAAGCCGTGTCTCCTGCGCGTGTTTTGATTTACACAAAGCATTGTTATTTTTGATAATGTTTAATGTTTTCATATGACAATGTTTTGTGTAGTGAGTCGACCAAAACACGGCTTTATATCTAGTTAATAAATTCTGCCGAAACAAGGTCCGCGACGACGTAGGCACGGTGCATTCCCACACGTAACACCACTTTCACTTTTAAACGTCTTCAGTGCTGCCATAATAATTGTATCAACTGTAGATTATCTTCGCAATTTTATGGATAACATTAGGGTTGCCAGGAACTTAATAAGTGTAGCCAACACTATTTTCTTCAAGTTTTAAAATTGTGAGAAGTAATTTTAGTAGCTAGCTCCATTCAGCGAAATTACTGGGCATATGAGACTTTATAACCGATGTCTCGGTGGCGAGCGCAGTGCCGCAACAGATTCTGGTTGGCACTGTAACTGTTATGGGCAGGCGTGGCGCTTACTATCAGATGAACAACTTGCCCAACTAGTTACTTAACACTTTGACTGCTGAGCCGTTTTGCTTGTCTAGCCACGGGTGCGGCTCTGCACGCTCCATAGTGTTGCCCCATACAACAAACACAACAATTGTGTTTTGCCGTAATGAACGTGTTAATAACATAAAAACCAGATAGGAACAAACATAATTCTTAAAATAGATAAATATAATTCTTTCCTTTGCGTCGCTAAGTTAGGTAAAAACCTAAATGAAGCGATTTGTTGGAGCGTATTGGCAGCCGTAGGTAGGTTTATTGTGCAAAATAAATAAAGAAAATTGTAGAAGACGCAGGTCTCTCTCGAATAAAAAACAGGTTATTTAGAAAGTAAAATATATATATAATATATAATCAGAAATATATATATAATAATAATCCTTATCCTTACTTATATTATAAATGCGAAAGTAACTCTGTCTGTTGCTCTTTCACGCCTGAACTACTGAACCGATTGAAATGAAATTTGGTACAGAGATAGTCTAGAGCCAAGGAAAGGACATAGGGTACTTTTAATTGCGAAAAAAGCATTGTAAGGGTTTGAAATAGGGGATGAAAGTTTGTATGGAAGTATCGTCAATTTTGAAGCTAGAAAGAAGCTTAAAATTTATTTTTTAGGCTTTTGATTAGATATAAATAAATTTGGCATTCAAAGTTTGAAAACTTTACCCTTGAGGGGTAAAATAAATATAGGGGATGAAAGTATGTATAGGAATATGTAAAGTTTCGGCTTAACCACTGCACCGATTTAAAAAAATATTTCTCTAATGGAAAGCTACATTGACAGCGAGTAACATATATTTTATCCCCATATTCCAGCGGGAACAGGAACTACGCGGGTGAAACCGCGGGGCACAGCTAGTATATAATATATAATCAGAAAATAACTTAGTTTGGCGAAAATAAAACAACGAATAAAACTACGTGAAAAAAAAGTCTTTTTTGTTTTTCTTCTTTTTTTTAATTTCAAAAATAAAGTCTTTCAAACTAAAGGGGTTTTCTTAGCGAAAAAAGGTTTGTTATACTAAAGAGGTTCGTGTCGCTTACAAAGAGTATCAATAAAGTCATTATGACGGTAAATTCCACCCAGAATCCGTAAGTTCCGTTGTTGTGGCCCTCCTTCGAACCTAAAATAGCCCCAAAGTAGGTCAAACTCAGTTCGTAAGATTCGCGCGAATTCTAAATACTCAACTGCCTCTGTGAAGTAAATTGCACATCGTGATATTTACAATATTCCGAGCAGTAATAAAAAACTGTCCAAGTGCGAGTCGGACTAGCGCACGAAGGGTTCCTTACTTTGTTGTATGGGAGCCTGCAATAAATATTAAAACTGAATAATAGAACTACATTTTTATCAACATTAACATTATCGAGCAAAAAAATCACGTTTGTTGTATGGGAGCCCCCTTAATTATTTATATTATTCTGTTTTTTAGTATTTGTTGTTATAGCGGTAACAGAAATACATGATGTGAAAATTTCAACTGTCTAACTATCACGGTACATGAGATACAGCCTGGTGAGAGACGGACAGACAGACAGCGGAGTCTTAGTAATAGGGTCCCGTTTTACCCTTTGGGCACGGAACCCTAAAAACAACGGAAGATCGCGATAAGAACAAAAGTAAAATCGTGAGTTCATACAAAAATCACACATAAAAAAAAACACGTTCAGTTTTTCTCAAAAGTGTCCGATCCCTTCGCGTCGGTCATTCATAGCTATCGCTATGAAATTATTGCGTGCATTTATTAGCAACCGCGTCCGCACTGATTTCTTAACCATAGCTACTGATGACCTACGTCAGTACTGACCATCAGGATACGGCTCTATATACGGCCTTACAAGAACAAAGCCGAATTGTACCGTGACTAAAGCTAATAAGATTTTACGCTTTATCACAGAAGACATATATCACCAGAAACAGAAGGGACACCTCACCCCCCTCGACCCGCTTCCCCGACCCCGCAATCCGGAGGGTAATCTGGACCCCGCCTCACAAGTGTCGGAAAAGTTTTCGAGTTTCCGACGCATTCGAAAAACGACTTTCTGATACATAGTAATTGTGTATCAATTGTTTATCGAGTGCGTCGGGAATCAATGCATTCGGGAATGAATTCGTCGGATTCGGAATCGAACACTTTCCAACACTTGTGATTAGAATAGGGTATTGGAGGTCAGTCAATGTTACACGCCCGAATGACAAATGGCAATAGGCAAACGGGTTAGTATGAACCTTCATACTAGCGGGTTGTCTTTTGTTTTGGTCGCGGAGTATCTTACTTGAGTATTATGTAGGTCACTAGCTGCGCCCCGCGGTTTTGTCCCACGGGAACACACTATCGGGATAAAAAGTACCCTATTACTCAATCCTGTTTATAAACTATCGGTGTTACAAATTTCATTCAAATCCGTTCAGTAGTTTTTGCGTGAAAGAGGAACAAACATCCATTCGTCTATTCTCACAAACTTTCGCATTTATAATATTAGTAGGACAGTAGGATACTACACAATTATAACTGTCATGTCAATTCAAGCCCACACACGGTCAGTTTTACTTGACCCAATCGGCGGCAGCGTCACACCGTTTGAACTATAGGCAGCATGGTGTATGGCCTTTTTTTTTTACCTGGGGAATGTATTACGCATGCCACCAGACCCGGGTGAGGGCCGGGTTGTTATGTGGGACTCCCCCGCCAGTCTGACGGGTATACCCACTAAACCCCAGGGTGTTCCACCGGGACGCCTTTGTTGTCGGGGCTATGGGTGCGAGAGTGGACTTCCAATGGTGTATGGCCTACATTAAGCTGCGTCGCCTGCGCGTGTTTTGGGTTTTGGTCTACACACTACACAAAAAATCTTTTTTGACCACATTTCTTGCTTGATATAAAAAAAATGCAAACATCTACAAAAAATTACAAAAATGACGATGTTATGTGTTGCATTGTAATTTTTGACAACATAATTATCTTGTTTGAAATGAAAACAAGACACATTTTCAAAAAAATTACATATATGACAATGTTTTGTGTAGTGTGTAGAAAAACACGTTCAGGAGACATGGCCACACGCATTTGGCGCGAACGCAAACGTCATTAGAGTCATGTGAGTTGTCAAATAAACTTTTGTATGGTGTGAGCTTTTTTTTTTTATATTACGTTCTAAAGCTGATCGTGACTAAAGCTGATATAAAGGAGATTTTACGCTTTTTTAATGAAGCTCTAGATTCTCGTAACGTCCACACGGACGTCTGGTTGGTCACGCATGCCAAGCTATTACGGCATCCATGGTCTGTTTTAAAAGACTTCAGCAATAAGGTTCACATTTCGACTGCTTTGTTTTTGGTGTGGTGGTAGCCTAGTGGAAGAACGCCTTGGAAAGGGTCGTGACTTCTAACCCCAGTACCGGCATGTACCATGTGTTTATTCGAAAAACATGTGTACGTAATTGTCACTCGCTTTTCGGTGAAGGAAAACATTGTGAGGAAACCCACATACATAGTAGTGGGAGGCCTCTTCTGCAAGAGACCACCTGGGGAAGTACCTTTACCAGATATTCATCCGCCAAGCACTAGTGTACAAACATTACTGTGTTCCGGTTTGAAGGGCATTGTTTTCAGCGAAATTATTAGAACCGATAACCGATATCCGATATCTCAGGGTGACGAGCGCAGTGCAGTGCCGCGAAGGATTATCCAAAAGAGGCAGAGCTATTGATAAAAAAACCCGCCTGTAGCCGACGCGCCGGTAAAAGTCCCACAAAGTTCTTTGAATAGAATAGAAAAGAACAGAAAAAGATAAGATAAGAATAGAACAGAACAGAATAGAATAGAATAGAACAGAATATAAATAGAATCAGAATAGAATACATTTATTGTTAAAACCAATAGGGAACCGTCTTCTAAAATCGATATAATAAAAATACCACCGTGAACAAAGTCGGGGGTGACAGTTAGGTAGCTACAGCTAAACAATGGAGACATAATTGTAATCAAAACACGAGAAGCAGTTTTGTGAAACAATACTGAATTATCTCATTGTTTAGTTCTAGAGCATTTGGAACTTCCTGCTTTTTTTTTTGTGTTGCGAGATGAGCAGGTCTTTCCCCTGATGGTAAGCGCCCGACGGTGTTACAAGCTGCGGACACGGTTGCGTTGTCGAATTTTGTTCGTGAGAAAGATACACATTAAGTTATCGTATAGTATAGATAGATAATTGAATATGTAACGATTAAATGTTGTATTTTTTGTGTAGCTTGGATGTGCAAATGGCTGAACCGTTTTTAATGTAAAAAAATTTCTGAGTAAACAATAACCAAGACAGGTTACTATTTTTGTGGGGAATAAAGAAATTTTGGATACCAAAAATTATCGTAATAGTTATAGGGTGTTTTTTTTTTAATATGTGCATACTGCGTTTAATGCGTAACCTGCTTCTATTGAAAGCCCATCAAAGCCAATCCCAGATCAAAATAAAATCGATATCCCCAAAACATGTATGATTATAATTTATTTAATTTAAACAATAAATTAAACTTCACGCATATTTGTTACAGGATCTCATCCCGACTCAAGACACGGAGTCCTACCTCCTAAAAACTCAAAATGCCATCACCAACCTGCAAGCCAAACTCCAATCCTCGCGCACCAGCAACTTCTCCAGCGTCCCTTCGCAGCTGACATCCAGTCTCATCAGCGAGAAGACCGCGGTCTCACGGCTGCCCGTCTCGCAGCTCAGTCGGTCCAACTCGCTCAACTACCGCCTGAGAAGGAAAGACCATTCCAACGACAGCAGCCCTCTGAGGAGTCCAGGCCATTACGTCATCACTGGGTCCACAAAGATCCCGGAGACCACGAAGTTACTGCTCAATTCGGCGTCCAGGTCTTTAGACGCGGAACGGAGGACTCACGACTCTAATATGAACAGCCCCTCATCAGACAGAGGACACAGTAACAGTTCTGATGACAAGACACTGTCCAATCGACCTCCTTACGACGTAAACGCAATTCTATCACCGCACAGAACCCACTCCCGACACAAGTCGTTTGAACCTCGCAATGAGAGTTTCAACGCGGACGTTCACAACGCAAACGCTGCCGTTACAGTCTGCCTGAAAACTGTCCTAAAAAACAACGCCCTAGAAGCGCAGTATCCGAGGATTGATCAATCCCGTTGCCAAGGGGATAAGAAACACCAGCGGGTCTTGAGCGACGGTGTCAAATACAAGACGTACGGCAACGCGGCTTTCGGATCATCGATCAAACGTTCCAGCTCGTTCAACACTGTCAACAGAAATAACAACTACATAGAAGGCAGATTGACGAGACGATCTAGCGGCCAATCTGAGGAGTATAGGGACTCGGATGAATCTGATAATGGATACGAGAAGAATCAAGATTGTAGATACAAACGACAGATCCACCGCGGGAGTGACAAGTCTGCCGTACCGTCGAACTCTCCACGGTGTCCCAACACGCCGGAAATGCAGCGGAAGTTCGGGCCGGGTCTGGTCCGGAACTCGGTCAGGGTGACGAATAAGGAGAGGGTGTCGGGGAGTCGCATGTCAGAGCCCCCGGTCGCCAGGGAGGAGCGGAAGGTGTCTAGTCATCAGAGCAGGAGGATCTCGGAGCCGACGCGGCAGGCTGTGCTGAACCGGCTCACCAAGTCCAGGTCTTCGACGAGAGAGGCGCAGCCGAGGACTTTGGATAAAGGTATGTGTAGGACTTCTTTCTTCTTGAATTATTTAAGACTTTCATAACTCGGTATATATCCGTTGTCACCGTATGCCATGTCCCCGTCAGGGGGACAGCGGGACGTCATTAAATTTCTTTCCCGATGTCCCCGTAACGTAGATTTGGGGACAGGACAACGGAAAGTAAACAATTCACGTGTCGTCGTCCCCTTAAATCTGTATTACTGTTAAAAGCTTAGTTTTTAGCGTGGGAAAAAGAAAAGTGAAATAAAATAAAATTTATTTATAATTATTTGGTATTCAATCACACACTGGACACTGGACTGAAACTGGATCCAGTTTAGGTTGAAAAAGGCAGCATTATAAAAAATAAGACGTCACGGTACAATTATGCGACGCGGTTCAGTTAAGGTCTTCAATTGAATCGCTATAAGATGTCATGGTACGCCTCCAGATCTTACTAAACGCCATTGGTTGAGGACAGAACCTAGTATTGATGGGTGGTAAAGCGCACAAATTACCGTTTGGCAACTATAACTCCACTCTTTAACCAACATTCACTCCCTTCCAGGTCCTAAGAAGCCCAGCCAGTACCGCTCCTCCTCAGCCCTAGCTACCAAAGAGGCCGAGCTAGCCAATTGGAAGAAGCGATCCTCCTACGACCCCATGAAGGCGGCCCAGGAAGGGAAAAGGAGACAGCAGGTCGCGAAACGCCAGGAGTGCAACAAGGACGACCTGAGTTCGCCCAGGTGAGAGCAATTCTTTTTTACCCATGTCTGGTCTGACTGTCTGTGTGTTGGACATGTCCATGTGTTTTACGTGAATACAATGTCGTAGTTTCTCCTAATAAAAATTTATACTAAATGAAAAATATGTAACGCAGCGAAACGAACTCAAAATGGCGGCGCTTCCCCCTCCGCCCCGCGCGTCACAGTCCTCCCTCAACGCAACAAATTTTTTGATACATTAGCTATCGAGTGGTGTAATGAATTTTTGGATGTAGCGATATTATCAGCAACACCAAGCTGTATCCCCCGAGTTTTCTAAATTGCCTCCCCCTATGTAAGCAAAATGTAGAGACGTCAGAAGCTAAACTGTGAGATGTGATCGGATCGATATCCTGGGGCCTCACCACGAACAGTTAAATCCATCCAGTTTAAGGCCTTAAACTGAACTGCCCTGCTAACTGTCACCACCAATATCGCTCAGCGTTTAACAATTTGTTTGCATTTATGGGAGTTTATATAGTTCCATCTCGTTCTCTTTCTCTCTCATTCTCTTCAGTCTATTGTTGAGTCACGTCACATTTGTTATTTATGAGTGTGTGGTGCACATCTAGGCCGTTCAAGTTAAGGCCTTAAAATAAACTGCATGGAATAAGAATTAGTACGTGGTTACCCCCCAGTTCCTCATTGCATAAAATCCCATCCAGCTCCGGCCACACGCACGCGACGGCGAGCTGCGACTGGGAGCAGCTGCTGCCGGCGTCGCTCTGCCGACGCCGACGCGTCGCGTCACAGACGCGCGACACGCAGCGACAAGAACTGTGCGCTTACATACCTACCTACCTAGTTACTTCCTTCTTTTGTTGTTTAGGGCCATTATTTCCCGTCATCATCATTATAGCTCATATCCGCTCGCTGCTGAGCGCGAATCTCACTCCACTTTCTTGAGGAGGGTTAGGCTAAAATCTACCACGGGCACCGGATCGCTGGACATCTGTCAAAGCCAAAAACAAAAATCTCTATATACATAACCCCCAAGAGGGCACTCATGAGAGTTCACTGACTCTTCCACCCGATCCTGAATACATCAAGCCGAGAAGAACCGGCAAGAAACTCGTTGGCTATTTTTTTTTTCAATTTGTATTCTTAATCTCTTAATACATTGCTGGCGGTAAACAGTAGCCAGGAGGTGCTTGAGTAGTTTGACTCCATGCATCTTTTCTCCATCCTCCGAAATAATTCTCGGGTTTCTTTCATCGAAAAGCCAGTGATAACTACGTATATATTTGTAATAGAGACGCAGTACCTGTCCGCACTGGGATTCGAATTTGCAGCCCTCTGCTTGAAAGGCGGACGTACTCTCCACTAGCCTATCACCGCTATAACATCCAAAATACCTATAACCATATTATTGGTTACCATAATGGTTATTGGTTGCTGTTTCCCATATTGGTTTACCTTGGTGGTAGGTCACTATTGTCCCCCTGGGTAACTACCGAGATGGAAACCTGTCTCAAAACCCCTATGGGAGTGTTCCTGTAGTTCTCGACAGCCAGTCCCAGTCTAGGCTGAGCAGGTTTGCCACCTTTGACCACATCGTCACTAAACACCAGGTGAGATTGTGGTCAAAATGTTAGCCTTTAAACTATAAAAAAATACAAATACTGACCTTCCCAGAATGTCAAATTGTTATATTTCCACAAATTACTTTCTTTTTTTTAGATGCTCTGTCTATTATTGTACTGTTTAGAAAGCATGATTTTTAGTTATATGATTTCTATATGGCGAGAGGGGAAATTAATATTCTGTCCTTTAATCATATAACTGACGAGAATAAGACAATGATGCAAGGCCGAGATTCGAACCCGGTTGATGGTTTTTGAAACATATCTGATTAAATTGAATTTACTTTTGATGTCGACTGTACAAGAAGTGAAGAAGAAGAAGGAAGGAGAGTGAAGTGTGAAGAAGAGTGTGTGAGAAGTGCGTATTTCTAAATAGCTCATGTTCGTTCTAGCCATTCCTCGCCGGTCCACCGCTCGCAGTCATTCCACACCACCAACATGGCGGCGCTGACGCTGGACTACTCCTCGGAGGAGACGGAGGACGAGCAGCTCACCCTGCCGGTGGACCCCATGATCACCTCCACGCACAGTGAGGTCATAGACCTGCGGCGGCAGGGGCTGAATTTCAACTTCCAGGTAAGGTCATGATAAATATATATAATATATATATTACGAGCTGCGCCCCGCGGTTTCACCCACGTAGTTCCGGTTCCCGTGAGAATACGAAGATAAAATATAGCCTATAATAGCCTTTCTCGATAAATGGACTATTCAACAAAAAAAGAACTGTTCAATTCAAATCAGTAGTTGCTGAGATGGTCGCGTTCAACCAAACAAACAAACAAATTCTTCAGCTTTATATATTAGTATAGACTTACGCGTCTGCACTGCACTGCACTCAATGACTGCAGTGACAGGGTCACCCCGAGACAGCTGTGAGCCTGTTCGTTATATATTATAGATAATTCCTCTTTATTTCAGACCCCCATTACTTCTGAAAAAATGCGACGGTATGAGGACAAACGCAAAACCTATGTCCTAGACGACATCACCCCCACAAAGGAAAACATCGCATTTCTGCCTAAACAGGTAACTTACAATTCACAAACTGTGGCGTAATAAACAGCCATAACTTTTATATATATCTCATTGGGACAAAAACGTGTTATCTCACATTCAACGCGTATTCATATCCGTATTAATTTATTGTACTATTTCCACATGTTTAATGTTCAATGCAAAGTTGCTTTGAAATGAGACTAGATGTCGCTGTTTGTCGCAAACATTTCGGTCGCGATCCGAGGTCACCTTCAACACGACGCTGTTTATAAACTACTTTAGAACAGATACATAAAGCTGTTTGATTTATTCCTAAATCCCTACCTATAGAATTCGTGGGTTTCGCATAATGCAAACAGTGCAAAAGTTCCAATTTACATGTAAATTTGTTAGGTCTTAAAGAAATCCCTGAGGATGGGCCTTAGAGCAACGCGCGAGAGGGACACCGGTGCGTTCCATATGGAGGACTCGGAGTCCCTCGAATGCGCAGAAGTCCGCCACCGAGGGGGTTTTAGTGCGGTACAAATCCCACACAACCCCGCTACACCCTCAATGCACTCGGATATCACCCTCGCAAAAAAAATGGTTCTAATGAAAGGTCTACCACTACAACACTCCTCATCCATTCACGAGTCACCAACTCACTCCACTCCACCTTCTCATCCAGGATGCGATCGACAAGCGGAGGACGTTCATCCTCGACAGCGACACCAACTCCACCACCAACGGCAGCAGTCCTCGGAACTCCTCCATCTTCAGTCACGAGAAGTCTCTGACGACCGGCGCGAGTGACACCGAGGGCGAGAGCGGGACGGAGAGCGCGCCTGTGGTCATGAGAAAGGGACGGAAGCCGGTGCAGCCGAAGCAGAGGTAAGCGAGGCGAGCGTAACAGTTTGGGTCGTATAGTCAACTCAAAAACCATGTTGCAAATGAGCGATATAATTTAAAAAAGACATTTTTTTTATTTGTTTGAGTGACGAAACGAGCAATTCGTTCACCTGATGGTAAGCGCTACAGTGCCACTCAGAACATTGCATTGCATAATCCTGCGCAGCACTGCACTGCGCTCGTCACCCTGAGTCATCGGCTCTAAAGTCTCATGCCCAGTCATTTCGCTGGCCTACCATTACAAATACAAATACTTCAAATACACACACATGCACATGCACACGCACACACACTCACACACACACTTTAAATACTATATTTGAAATCCTTGGAATTGATTTGGTCTGTATAATTATTTCCAGGTACAGCGGCGACTACTCCATGTCGTCGTCGACGACGTCCATAGCGGCTCGCAAGGCGTGCGAGGTGGCGCCGCGGTACCTGGACATCTCCAAGTACAAGAGCGAGGCGTCGCCCAAGAGCTTCCTCCGCCGCGACCCCAGCAAGACCTACGTCGGCGTCCTCCCCCACGCGCCGCACAAGCAGAACAAGCAGCTGGTGGAGATAGGTGCGGTGAATACTGAAATAAAAAGAAAAAAATTATTCATTGCAAAATAATACAAGCATATCTTTAAACTAAGTGCTTAAACATATCTTAAAACTAGATGTTTGAAAATGGTGTTGGATACATTTAGAAATATTGCAGTGGAAAACCGGCAGGACAGTGGACGTATTGTCCCTGAATAAAAATTAAAAATCCCCTTTATAGGGGGGCATTACAGGACAAAAATGAAAAATCCCCTGTTCGGGGGCATACATGCATATCCAAACAAAAATAAAAAATGCTGCTCGCAAGGGATTACAAGAGAAAAATAATGAAATCCCCTTTGCAAGAGATACTTGCGGGGGATTTATGGACAAAAAATAAAGAAATCCCCTTTGTAAGGGATTTCTGACAAGAAATAAAAAAATGCAGTGTCCGGGGAGTAGCAATTAGACTCCAACTAACAACAAGAGAAAAAATCAATGGATACGTTTTTCAAAATATTTCTTCTCTTTACAGAACAAAAGAAACAAGAGTTAGAGAAGTGGAAACGAAGGGCGTCCTACGACCCGCGGAAGGCGGCCGCGCTCGGCAAGACGGCTAAAACACCGCCTAAAACTGCCAGGTAAGGTTTTATTGAGTCTGCACTTACCATCAGTAGCACTACTTGCTCGTATACTCAACAAAAAAATAAATGCAAGTATCGAGCGAAGCCAAAACAAAAAAGAAGTGTCGATTAAATTTTGTCGTTGACAGTTTGACAGATACAAAAATTGCAACCCCGACGCGAACAAAGAGGTGTTATAAGTTAAACATGTGATGTGCTGAAGGGTAGTTCTCAAAAAATTGCCGTTTTTCTTATACACAGGTTAATTAGAAAATTCAATTATAAACTTAAATTCGAGTTTTCCACCTTTCTTTAGGATTGTTTAGGATTTTGGCCTCGATGCAGCTAGTGTCCTTTCAACTATGCTAAGGGCCACTTTGCCCTCAATCGGAAAAAAAAGTTACCACAAATTAAAATATTCAGGCAGGTGAAATCGGCAATTGTTTTGAGAAGTACCCTGAAACGGATGTATCGATTTTGATTTAGTTTGATTTTTTGGAAAGGTGAATTGATCAAGAGTGTTCTTAGCTATGTTTAAAGGAAACCTCTTCAGCCGTTTGAAGACCATCAGATCTTTTCTAGCTGATAAAGGATTTTGATTGAGTTAAGAGTTTAAAATTTTTTTAATTTATATTTGTATGAAGATATTTTTGAAAAATAATCATAAGATCAATGACTGGTTTCGTTCCCATAACAGTTCATTTAAGGTGGTTCGGTCCTGTTATGGCGGGAAATTTAAATTTCAAACAATTTTTTCGTTTTTAGAGCTACACCGGGTCACTAATATAAAGGAGACTGTATTTGGCGCAAGATCGCAAAATATTAAGCACTAATGCACCGTATCGCTCAACTATGTCAATAAACCGTCAAAGTGATGATTTCAGTGTTTATCAACATATTTGAGCGATACAGTGCATTAAAGCTAAATATTTCAACATAAAAACGAAAAGAATGATTTGCGGTTGGCGCGAAATACAGTTTCGTTTGTATTAGTGACCCGGTGTAGCTCTAAAAACGAAAAAAACTGTTTGAAATTTAAATTTCCCGCCATAACAGAAACGAATCTTAAGTTTATATCGCTCATTTGCGACAAAAGAGCATTATATTAATTTCATCATTAAGTACCAAACTTTACTTTCCATCAGGGGTCAAATTTACATAAGAGTATATAATTTTTGTTTGCTGTAGATAATCTTTAGTTGTTTGTGTATTTGAAATTCTCTTTTCTATTGTTTTGTCTTTTGTTTAACCACAGTAGAAACTAAAAAGTAAGCCGTCTTCCCAGAACGTTACTAAACGCGGTATGTTACGCACACAATGGCAGTTATTTGGCGCACGTGGCTGCGTAATGGTAATAACGCGCGTAAGCCTGGGGAAGTGCCACACCTTTGCCAGATACTCATCCGCCAAGCAGTAGTGTGCAAACATTACTGTGTTCCAGTTTGAAGGGCAATGTTTCCATTTTTTGAGACTTTAGAGCCGATGTCTCAAGGGTGTCGAGCGCAGTGCAGGGTTATGCAATGCAAAGTTCTGGGTGGCACTGTAACTGTTATGGGCAGGCGTAGCGCTTACCATCAGGCGAACGACTTTCTCGTCTCGTCACTTAGTCAAATAAAAAAAAATGTCCTTGTGTGTATGCGTACAGACGCGCACATAATTGTAAGCCGCGTTTGGTACCATTCTATGAAGGTTATTTAGTTTTTAGTTTGGGGCCATTCACGAATTACGTCACACTTTAAGGGGGGGAGGGGAGGGGGAATGGGTCAAGTTTTGTGATGTAACATTTCAAAATTTTAAAACATTTTAATGGAAGTAAATCGGATTTTCGGAACTACTGCTCTAAATTAATCATTTCTAGATGTAAAATTGCAACATATATGACGCCATAAAGTGGGGGGTCTCGCAAATGTGACCATCTAAGGTAAGGGGGGGGGGGGGGTCGAATGATCATGAAATTTGTGTGACGTAGTTTATGAATGTGACCCCTTTCTACTTTGCCTAGTTTAACTTTAAGTAGGTACTAATAAGCTAATATTGTTTCATTTAGTAAAACGTATCTTGTAACTTTTAGAGCGTGACCGATGTCAAAATGCATGCAATTCCGACTAAAGTGACATGCGGCCATCTTGTTCTGTAAGGTTAGTTAAATGTCAAAATGACAGTTGACACTGACATCTGGAAAGATGATCAAAAATACAGAACACCCGAATTCGGTGGATTTTTGATTTTTATGCTTCTGCTTTTCACAAAACGCTTCTAATTTAGATATTTTATTTATTTTTTCTTAAATTGATTATGTTATGGATATTGGTAGAAGCTATCGGTGTGCATTATGAAGAATGAAAATGTATTTAATAGTATGCATTTCACTTGCTTGTCAAAATAGGGTGTGTTATATTTAAAATATTATATATTATTATGTGTTTATGTAAATACTCGTCAAGTTTTATTATTAAAATTCATAAAATATTTATGCACAATTTATTTTACTTTGTCATGCTATTTAGTTATTTAAAAAACTGGTGTTCAAATATAAAGCGTATTATATATATATTTTAAAGCCTTTCAATTATAAGGTGCCTTTTAACATATATGTTAATTTTGTATTTTTTCTAAATGTTAATTATTTTAATCCACATGTTATCTCAGTACAATATCTCCGTTTAAATTCCATCTAATGTCGCTGATAAAATAAAAAATATACCAAGAAAACAGGAAAACTAACAAAAGCATTGTTTAATGAAAGAAATATTCCAAAATTAAGGTACCTTAAGGTAATCTACAAATTTAACTAGACATTAGCCGAGTATATCTGTCTCTTTCGTTCACCCATTTTTCTCATACGAAGAAAGAAGGCAGACTTAAGTCCGTGGTGTGTCAATTTAAAATTATGTTTGTTCTACAAACCGTGCCAAGGAAACTACCACCCTAATGTGTAACTAATAGAAGTTTTATCAGCGACATTGCTAGCACTAAACCTTTGTATATAACCCTTCACCTAACCAAAGTGAAAACAGACAAGTAAGCAATCTTTTAAAAACGCTCCCAAATACTACGTGTGTAATACAGTACGCAAACAAGGCCAATCCTTATGACTGGAGATCACCGATACGGTCAGTAGCGATTGTCAATTGTTATATTGTGTTGCCAGTATAACTCTTTTAGAGCTAACATTTGTCTATATATACGTTCAGTGTTGCTATTTAAGCTCTTATAGAAAGAAATACAGATCTATTTCAACATAGTCTGCATTAAAAAAAAAGAATTAACTAACTCTATGGTTCATTTTTACATAAATTTAGCTCTACTTTGCTTGTTTACGTAAATGTCCGTTTTTTCCGAAATTCTAAAAGATGTGATTAGTAACGTTGTATAAAGTTAACTTACTTTGCTGTTTCTACTATGACCTAACCTCAATTAAAAAAAAGACAAGTTTAAGACCGGCAATATACGTCCGATGGTCTGAACCGACTACCGGAAGGCGTTCGTTTGAACACTCTATAAGCCGTGTACGCACGTACGAACGTGAACATCAAACATGAACATTTGGTTTGTACGTATGGATGGTATATTCGAACACGAACGCGAACATAATTCGTATCGAGTTCGCGCACAACAATCTTGAACTCTATCTCAATAGACATAACGTAATATTTATTAAAGCAATTATAACACCGTCCACACCGAACATACAAATAGGATCGCCGCAAACGTGATTGACGAACAGTAAGCATACCATGACCTCTTATAGCGATTCAATTGAAGACCTAAACTGAACCGCGTCGCATAATCGTACCGTGACGTCTTATTTTTTAGGTTGCTGCCATTTTCAACCTAAAATGGATCTAGTTTAGGTTGCAAATGGCAGCAACATAAAAAATAGGACGTCACGGTACGATTATGCGACGCGGTTCAATTTAGGTCTTCAATTGAATCGCTATTAGATGTCACGGTATGCCTCCAGAGCGTTCGATGTTCAAGTTAATAGAATCAGGCGTTACTTTGCGGATATCCATAAACAATAAGAAAATGTAGCAATATGTATATAGTTTTAATTCCGCCTGAGTTATCAGATGAATTTATGATAGGATTTTGTTGGATGGCCTAATACTGGTCCTATCGTACGTTCATCTTGAGATCATAACTTAGACGGAATTAAAACTATATATTTCTACATTTTCTTATTGTTCGATGTTCGTTAGTGGTACGAACCAAGCTGTTGCGTATCATGCAACGCAAACAATTTGTTCGTACGTGCGTAAACGGCTATACACGTCCGGTCCGACATCGGACGCAGCGCCAAGGCGACGATCCGATAGCCTGATCAGACAATCGGAAACCTGCCGGGCAAATAGAAATAATATTTATCCAATATGGCCGTTGTATTTCCAGCAGCGTGCTCCGCTCTCAATCCTTCAACGGCCCAGTGCTGACATCTGGTGGCAACCACCGCTACCAACCGCCGGACAACCAGATTAATGAGAGCTACGACGCTTCGAGCGACAACGACTTTTAACGATAACGGTTTAGAGTCGAAAATGCTATGGCATTATGTGATATTGTGTGTGTGTGAAGACGGTTCTGTATATTTGGTCATTTTGTAATTTTTATTTGGTTACGATTAAATGAAATGTGTAGAACCGTGCTAAAAATTATAAAATATAAAAAAACTAGAAGGAAATCGAAAAAATAATTGTTATTTATCAGTAGCTTTCACTTTTTTAATGAACATTGTTGAATAAACAAATTTCTTAATATTAGTGTTGTACCTAAATCCTCTTTGGAATTTTCATCAAAAATTATTTCCCGCCAAATACAAAGTGCTCTTTTTTTAAATAATTGTATGTGCTATGCAATTGTAGTTATCAAGACAGTGCCGGAAACAGGTATTGTTTAAATTTTTTACTTTGACAATTTATGTAAGTTACCGGTTTTGGGAAGAATGCAATTTAATTTTATTTTTTCTCGCACAAATATTTTTTTCTTAAATATTTCAGACTGGCAACGTATTTTACAATTTAGTATGTACACCTTAGATTGAGTTCGTTTTTAATTATATGATTTACAAATATTAAGATTGTAATAAAGAAATATGTTATCATTATGTAATTAAATGTGATTTAAATATAGCATTGTTAGAATTGGCGAACATTTATCTTTTATCACTTAAAGTGTAAGAATTAGAATATTATAATAAATGTAGAATTTAATGTCCAATATTTAGATGTATTTAGCGTACATTATTTTCAATTTTTACAACGTAATTGCTCATGTTTTTACATCGATGTAACGTAGTTTTTTTTTTGGCAAAGGATGTTTTGAGCTTTTTGCCACTTGTCAAGTAGAGTTAAAAAATACAATAAAATAATAGTGCAATAAAATACATCACATATGAAATAGATAAAAAAAATTTGCTCTCATGAATTCAGGATGTTTTTTTTTTATATTTTTGTTTCAAAATACTCATACTTCGGAATGTTTGAAGTTATTCGGTTTTCAAAGTTAAATTAATTTATTTTTTTATAGTCATTAAACAAAATATGATTAGTAAGATCTACGTCTTTACGAAAAATACATGAATTTAACTAGATTAATTTTTTTAATTTTATTTGTTTGTGTTTCAATTTCTGTATTATATTTTTGTATTATAATTTTCTTTCAATGTAATTTCACTCATATGATTTATATCAAAGTTATTTAGAAATGGGATTGAGCCGGTTATAGTTTACCAGAATGTTTGTAATAAATGTATTTTTCTTTTATGAGGTTATTTTTTTGTTAGAGAGATGTGAATCATGTTTTTTTTTAAATGAACAAGCTTTAGCTTTATTGCACTTTAATGTTATTAAATATAGGTATTAATGTAAAAAGGATTTTTACAATCATAAATTTCGGATTTAGTCTGAACGATGTGCCAATAATTTATTTAAATCCTTTATGGTGGTTCGTTTCTGTTATGGCGGGAAATATAAATTTCAAACAGTTTTTCGTTTTAGAGCTACACCGGGTTAATAAACCGTCATACTGATGATTTCAGTGTTTATCAACATATTTGAGCGATACAGTGCATTAGTGCTAAATATTTCAACATAAAAACGAAAAGTATGATTTACGGTTGGCGCGAAATACAGTCTCGTTGATATTAGTGACCCGGTGTAGCTCTAAAAACGAAAAAACTGTTTGAAATTTAAATTTCCCGCCATAACAGAGGCGAACCACTTTAATATTTTATTGCACAGATTAAATAACTAGTACAAATGGCGGACTTAACGCTTAGAACATTTTCTATCAGTCAACCAACTATGGTAAATAGTTCTTGGTACTTCATAAATCTCGTAAGACAAAAAAAATTACGTACGTGAAAAGTTCAGTTCATTTATTCGATAAAAAGCGCGTCGCTAAGGTAGATGCTTTGATACTACAAAAATACTAACTAGTCAGTAAAAAATAAATAATAATTATAATGGCTAACACGCACAGGGCACTTTTGGACAAAAAGTCTAGAATCCCCCTTCGCAGGGGATTTGTGCAATGAGCCAATACGTTGTGATAAAATTCCTTTTTACATTATACCCCCAATATTTTGAAACAAAAATGGCTGAATATAGTAAGTACACTTTATAATCTCAATTTAAATATGTAGTTTATAGTAAATACGGGAATACGGCCCTGGCTTTATTCAATAAAAAAGTGAATTAAATTGTATATTATAACGCTGGAAGCAAGTAGGATTTGTAATACATAATATTGATGTTAGAATTTTGTAAAAAAATATTATTTAAATATAATAAACATACTGTCGGAAATTTCTTTGTTTTATTCGTTGTCAACTAGTGTGTCCATACGGTTTCACCCGTGTTACGTAGCCGTCCCATGTCTAGAATGATGACGACGAATTCCACACTAGACCGTGCGACCGGCGGCGATACAGCACAACGCAGACGCAGCAAAACTGACCATTAGTATATTGCACGTAATTTTAGGTGACTTCGACTCGAACATCGGGCCGCATATACACTTTTTTTTTATTTGACTTTACGTTGACTGCTGAATCGGTTTTTAAATTAGGGCACCGTTACGGACCGTGTGTTTCCAGCACTGGCGTGCCGTCTGTGTGAGCCGCACTGTAGTAGCGCCGCCTTACACACGTCCGTGTGTCACCGCACAGCCGGCACGTTAACTAACACAACAGGTGTGTTTTCCCGTCCTCACGAAAAGTTTTAAAAAATACAACTTGTGTTTTCAGCAGTGAACGTGTTAATTATGTCGAATTCAGCCCAAGAGAGGTACGATTTAGTTTTTTCTATTTTACTTCATAGTTTGTGTAATATAACTTGGAACGATATCGTAAGAAAAACAAAGTGTCAGTGTAAGTACAATAATTTATTTTATTTCTCATGTTATTACAATTTTGTAACAGTTATTACTATGGCAGTGTACTCGTATGTCGTCTAGAATCTAGTACTTAGAAATAATAGCTAAAATCAGTACAAATATCTCTGAATTTTACATTAAACTGCATAATTATACTTTCGGATACCTTTTGGACACAAGCCCCCATTTCTTAAAAAAAAAACAAACATCACAGTACTGCGCAGTGCTTATTGCACTGCGCAGTACTATGTTATTTTACTAAGCGTCACGTAACTTTTCATTAATAAGGGGGGTTTTAGACATAGTACAAAAGGCCCTTCGGTATGTACAAAAAAATGGCATATTTTTAAAAGAATTTGATAGTAAAAAATCGACTAAAAGTGGCAACTTTTGCATAATTAATTAACTGAACAGCAGCCTCCACGGAATCAGGAAGTGCGAAAAGACGCCATTTTTAATTAGATCCTTTCTTTACTATAGTTACAATATACCCGGTCGTGTATACTTACATTACAGATGTGACATTATTATCCGACCAGCGGTAGCAGAAAACATTCTAACATTCAACTATATAATATACTTAGATTTATAAACTATATAGTATTAATAATTTCCATGAATATAAAATTATAAAACATTAAAAAGGAGGATAATTTAGTGAGATCACTATACTATGTTTACACTTATATATAAATGCTTTTGATATTTACAGATATACAGTTCGAAGCTTCATCGGTCATTTTCATATATTTGGACGAATGTGTTTTTAAAAGTACGGACTTTCCCCGTTCCTTGACTAATTTGCCCCAAAATGATCGCGAGGCGTAATTATGGGGACACCACCCACCTTTAGTTTCTTGTTCGAAACGCAAGGGGGCACTTCCATCAGGACATCCTAGTCTAGATGGGCCTCTTCACGCGCTGAGCTATAAGTGAAAGAAACGGCGAGAGTTTATTCTTTTAGGAATTTATAATTATTAAATTTCATTAAACATCTGTAAACAATCGAAGCGAAGATTCGGATATTTTTAAAACGTTGACAGCTGAACCGGTTTTGGCATTTGGGCACCGTTACGGACCGTGTTCCAGCAATGGCGTGCCGTCCGTGTGAGCCGCACTGTAGTAGCCACACGTCTGCTTTTCGCCGCAGAGCCGGCACGTAAGTTGCGCTACCACAACAGTTGTGTTTTCCCGCACCCGCGTAAAGTTATATAAACACAGCCGATTTTCTTGTCTAACCACGGTTACGGATATCTGCACACACCGTTGTTTTCCCGTAGTCGCGGCAAGTTACAAAAAACACAACAGTTGTGTTTTCTGCAGTGAACGTGTTAAGTAGTCGTATGAACATTGTCATACGGAACTGTGAATGTAGATCGCTTCGCATTTCTAGTAATTAACCATGAAAGAGTCGCCGGGTCGTAGCTTCTCTGTTAAACACGTTCACTGCTGAGAACACAACTGTTGTTTTTCATAACTGGCCTCGAGTACGGCAAAACACAACCGTTGTGTTAGCTGTATGGGAAAACACTATGGCGCGTGCAGAGCCGCACCCGTGGCTAGACAAGCAAAACGGCTCAGCAGTCAAAGTGTTAATAAGCTCTTTAAACCGCTGTCAACACTTATCAAAGCTAAACTTACAAGATGTTTCTCATTTCCTAAGTAGCTCTACAATGTGATGCGATTTCAAATCCTAATTTAGAATATTACGTTTTATAGACGCAATCACATCTTAAATTTTACAATATTATACATACTTACAACACTGGTTTATGTAGAATATACATAGCTTAGGATATTTTCGTCCCGGGCAATATCCGGGAAACGAGATAAATGCGGGGCTGCCTCATTTACTGTTACTGTCGCGTCGTGATAATTTCCTATGTTCAGTCATGAATCCCTACCTTAATTATGTTTGTTTTTTTTTAATAATTTTATATTATACACTTAGCCAATTTTAAATACTGGATATTGGGAAAAGTTGGTCAGTAAAATACTGCACATTATTGTAGTAATTTGATTTGTAACTGAACAATATAATTTATATAGTTACAAACAGTATCATTATCAACCCATATCGTCCCACTAGCACGGGTCTCCCTTCACTTGAGGAGGGGTAGGCCATGATCCACCACGGGCGCCCGGTCCGAATTGGTGGATAACTATATTGGTGGTTATTTTAATACTTAATATTTAACATATCCAAAGATATTGAATGTCAGTCCTTCAGTTTTATGTTTTTTTTAGCGATTATCGTTTTGAGTATTTCGTTTCATCTGATTGTAAGCGGTACGCGTGCCCATAGCAATTACAGTGCCACCCAGAACTTTGCATTGCCTAATCTTGCGCGGCACTGCACTGCGCTCGATACCCTGAGACATCGATTCTAAAGTCTCATATGCCCAGTAATTTCGCTGGAAACTGTGGTATTCAAACCGGAACACAGTAATGTTTGCACACTACCGCTTGAAGGATGAATATCTGGCAAAGGTGTGGACTCTTGCAGACGAGGCCTCCCACTACTGTGTGACATTATTATACATAAATATAATAAAAAAATGTGCAGTATTTTGTAACAACTAACGTACTCTTAATAATATTATTTACATCACACATTAAATGCTTTTTAATACCGGAAATACAATAACAACAAATTTGTTGCGGCAGAGTATTGTAAGACTTAAATAGAACAGCACAAGGTTAAATTTCATACAATAACATACGGGATTCCGTAACGTTTGTTAACTGACTATAGATAGATAGATAGATAAACTCTATAGAATGAGCTATAGGATATTTTAAAGACAATCGTTTCTATGAATTGGGGGTAAGCATATTGCTGCTTTCGTCTGCCATTGAGGGAATTTCGCGAACTTCTTCCGACAGGATAGGCTGATACTACATCTTTCCACATGCTACGATCCCAGCGGAAAGCAGTACGCCAGCTCCCTGACACCCTCTACTGGTTTCTGGAACTCCGGACTAATAGGCCGTGTAGGGTCCGCGTGGTAGTGTCACTTCCTTCCCACCTGGTCTCATTCACACAAAGAACATCAATTCTTTTACTCATCATCTCGCATACTTCCTCAATCTTACCTTTCATGCCTACTCGTTCTCTGCGGCCCCAAGGGAAACGCAGCGTGACGGGTAGCGAATCTTTCAAGAAAGGACAAAGACAATACAGGGTGTTACTGTATGGCCTCATAAGTACTCTGCAGGCTTGTTTCGATCAAGCATGTGAATTGTTTTACGTGTGCTAAGGTTGAATACGTCGTATTTAAAATTCCCATACTTATGTATAATTATTTTTGTCTTAGAAAATTGTGACAACCCTAAATGTTTTGTTTAGGTATGAGTATCTAACCATGTCTGTCGGACAGACGTGCGCTTTTGTGTGTGTTATGCCACAATCATAAAGATATAACACTAATTTACACACATAAACAAAAAAACAACTATTCAGTAATATTAAGATGGATACCCAATCAGAAACCATCTTAACACGTTCAATGCTGAAAACACAACTGTCGTGATTTTCATAACTTGCCGCGGGTGCGGGAAAACACAACGGTTATGTTTGTCGTATGGGAAAACAGTATGGAGTGTGCAGAGCCGCACCCGTGGCTAGACAAGAAAATCGACTCAGCAGTCAGTGTTAATTACTCAAGCTTAAGTCAAAGTTAATAAACGTTTTAGAAACTGCCGTAAATGTGCCAGACACCTCATTAATTGACCATAGGTATTAAACAATTTGTATTTTTTAGAACAACCGGGAATTTTTCCTGTTCTATTTATATTAGAACTGGTATTTTTTCCCGTAATTTTTGTTGTTGGAACAACTAGTGTTTTTTTCTATTCGATCTATTGGCAGCACAAACAGTACAACGAGCTAAATCAAACTGAAAGGACAAATCTCGAGGTTAAGGGTGCTCGGTGATACATGCTCATCAAACAACATTTAGAGGTCCCCTTAACACGTTCACCGCTGAAAACACAGACGTTGTGTTTTTAATAACTTTACGCAGGTGGGGCAAAACACACCTGTTGTGTTAGTTAACGTGCTAGCACTGCGGCGACACACAGACGTGTGTGTAACGCGGCACTACTACAGTGCACGCTATTGCTGGAAAACACACACGGTCCGTAACGGTGCCCAAATGTAAAAACCGGTTCAGCAGTCAACGTGTTAAATAAGGTATCGTTGAACATGTAACGTAGACTGCCCTCGATCTAGAGATTTGTAAGTTTGATTCGATTAAGCTTTTCGCACTGTTTGTGCTACCGATAAAATATACAAGATAAAACTTACCAGACGTTTCACTAACAGAACATGCAAGAAGGTACTTACCGGTTGTTTTAGTCTTCGAGGTCAGTGTCCAGACACCGTATATTTATAGGGAATTTATACAATAAACATTTGAGCGAAAGACGGCACAAGAAGGAATGTACTATAACACAAAACAGTCAATTGCTTCCCAACTCGGACCATTTGCTCGAATGGACATCGATCATTCGGGTTTGAGCATGAGTTGAGCGTAGCATCCATTCGGGCAAATGCTCGCTTACGAACGTTGACGCGAGATTCGCTTTCGAGCATACAAGCGAATGTTCTTAGTTAGGACGCATTGTGGATTTAAAATATAAAATTATAAACATTGGACTATCATTTTGGCACTTTGGTAGATAATGGAGCCTCATTTTTTTATATTTATAAATAGTGTTGTTTCGTACTGAAACAGATTTCTTTTCTTTTTATTTTGAGTGTTTTCGAACGTAACTACACAAATACTATTCCGCTTAATATTTTGTGTTGGTACGAGATTATTATGGCCCACGACTTTGGGTTGGCCAACCGAAAGCCAGTCGTCCTTCAAATGCGCGTGCGAGCACTTGTCGCGTCGCGGTGTTTTGAGCTTTCACCGGTAGCTCCATTTCGTGGACGCCATTCCCATCCTCGGAGACGAGCTCCAGGATTAAGTGTAGTGTGGATTGCCTGATCACACCTCTATCCCGGAGGAAGGTGATACGGGATCAGAAGAAACCGCCCCATCGGCGTCCTATGGATATATCTCTGTGCACCATCATTCCCCATCTAACCCGAAGACAGCGCTGATTACACACCCGAGAGGCCATCGACGGATTTCCCAAGTAAGTTCGTAGGCCATAATATCTCCCCGTAACATTTTTGATCCGTTCGAGCCGGATCTGCGGATTTTCTTTGCTGTAGTCACGTTGTCCAAATCCCGTTATTAGTGCATATTTTCCCATTTTTGGAAACCATCCGAGTATATTTTAGTGTTTGTCGTAGCGGCGTTACGCGTCCCGACAATATTTCCCATTTTTCATCTTGATTTTGCCGATTTTTGATTTTTTGTGTGCGACATTACGTGTCCATTAAAAATGGCGGAACAAGATATTTTCGAAAGAGAAGTTATACTTGACGAAGTCAAACGTACTTTAGAGTTTTACGAACTCAATGAACAGCAATTTAAAGCGCGAGCAAAAGATATTCTTTCTATTCAGAGAAAATTCCTTAAATTGCAAACTAAAATTGAAAAGTCACAAATGAAATTGTCGACATTTGACCGAGAGGAACAGTTACGTATTCGAACTCAATTCAATGATATTTATTACGCAATTGTTAGCCATGTCGAAGTTCTGAAGAAAAACGATGAGGAGTGTAGGCGCATGAGTCGAGTTTCCTTTAACAATACAATACAACCGACTCACGGGGGTTGCAGTAGTAGGTTACCGAATCTTCCGTTGCCGTCATTCGGGGGAGAATTGACCGATTGGCCACCATTTTATGACCTATTTCGCTCCATGGTTGATAATAATGACGCCTACACAGATAACGAGAAGTTTAGGTATCTCCTTCTTACCTTGAAAAACGAGCCCTATAACTTAATAAAATCGATACCTATCACGGACGAAAATTATACCGTCGCGTTAGATATTTTAATTTCAAGATATGAGAACAAACGAGTCATAGCTTCTCAACATATTGATCGTATTCTGGATATTCAATCCTGTGCCGAGAAATCAAATCAAAGTGTGCGTAATTTGTTGAATATTTACCATGAGAATATAAAAGCGTTACAAGTAATGCATTTTCCTACAAATCAGTGGAGTTTTTTGTTGTTGAATATTTTACTACGTAAAATACCTACTTCCATTCGTATGCGATTCGAGTTAACATTGCATAAACCATCCGATGTACCCAACGTCGACTTGTTAATCGAGTTTTTAGAACGAGAATTAACCGCCAGCGAAATAGTTGAATCTGGCAGTAGAAAGATTCAAAATGTAGGTAGTCAGAGGAAAGAGTACGTCGCTCCAACGTTCCGTCGAGCGTTGGCTGCCGGCGTGGCCAGCCACACTTCGACTCAGGGTGCGAGCGGTTCTCAGCCTTCTGTCAATAAGCGCAAGAATCAGAATTGTGTATGTTGCGATGCTCAACATCCATTAACAAAATGTAATAAGTTTTTGAATTTGTCACCAAGCAATAGGTATGCGTTTATCAAAAATAAAGATGTTTGCTTCAATTGTTTAGGCAAAGGTCATAACGTTTCTCAATGCAAGTCGAGTTTTGTTTGTCGTTCGTGTGAAAAACGTCATCATACATTGATTCACTTTACTTCTGAAGGTGATACTAGCCGTGCGAGTGAGAGAAGTGTTTCTTTACCGCTCACGGAGGAACGGGAAGAGAACATTCCGAGCACCTGTACTCAGCACGCTATGTCCGCGAGTCAAGCGACACAAATTAATTGCGCGTCGTTCAATGCTCCTTTTGGCACAACAAATACTGTGCTGCTTTCGACCGCACTCATCGATGTATGTGTAGGTAATGAAAAGCGTTCGACTGTCCGGTGTCTTATCGATACGGGAAGCCAGGCTTCGTTCATGACGGAATCGTGCGCACAGCGGCTAGGTATAAAGCGTTGTTATGCGAATGTACCTGTTTACGGGATAGGTGACACCAAACCGGTACGACCAAAGGGAAAGATTTCGTGTTGCATAACCCCGAGAAATGAACTTCAACCTTCTATACCGATTGAAGTTTTAGTATTGCCGAAACTTATTCCTAAAATGCCTAGTGTACCACTGCCTCATAAGGGGTGGGCACACATTCAAAATTTAAATTTAGCCGATCCTTTGTTTCACACTCCACAGCCGGTGGAGATGTTGTTAGGTGCAGATGTACTATCTCACATAATTTTAGGAAACGTAATAACGGGTTCGCCCGGTTCGCCGATCGCTATGAACAGCGTTTTCGGTTATTTGTTGTTGGGAAAAATAGCGTTCAACTCTCCGACTCCATCCTCAGTTCAAGCTTGTTTTAGCTCATTATCCGATGACGGCGACTTGAAACGATTTTGGGAACTGGAGTCAGTGCCTGAGGTGAAGGCACTCATCCCCGAGGAACGTCTATGTGAATCCATATTTGAACGCTCACCCTATCGTGACGTCACGGGACGATACACAGTAGCTTTACCACGTAAACCTGATGCTACGCCCCTAGGTGAATCACGAGATATTGTCCTCGCTCGGTTCCATAAATTAGAGCAACGTTTACAACGGAACCCGAGTCTTAAAATTGAGTCTCACGCGTGCTTGCAGGACTATCTTAAACAAATGTATAGAAATATACTAGTACAAGAATCTGATAGGGACTTGCAACGCATTCTGTGGCGTACGTCGCCCGATGAACCCCTCCGTGATTATCGTCTGCGGACGGTAACATTTGGTGTGAGCACTTCCCCTTACTTAGCTCTTCGTACCATTAAGCAATTGGCTTGTGACGAAGCATCTAATTTTCCCCTAGCGGCAAAGGTTTTAACCGACCAAGTGTTCGTCGACGATGTGGTCGCGGGCGCGAGCGATGAATCACACGCTCTGGTATTACAAGAGCAATTGTTAGGTATTTGCAAATCACTTGGGTTTGAACTACGTAAATGGCACAGTAACTCGCCGGCGATACTCGCCGCGGTTCAGGCGCCAGAGGTTCATGGTGAGCGGCGGGAAGAGGTGCCCTTTGCTCCCATGGAACATGACCATCAAACCAAAATAAGAGACTCAAGGGGACTTTTACCCTCCACATTCTTACAGAACGACATGTGGTTTCACGGCCCAGCATGGCTCCGTGAGGATCCTACTGCGTGGCCAGTATTTAAAAGTATCCCTAGCACTGGTGAGGAGAAACGTAATCAACCGGCCGCGTCTGCATCAGCTACGCTGATCGACGATGTTGAGGTCATAAACCAGTTTTCAACCTTGAGTAAACTATTGAGAATTACTTCTTATATTTTTCGCTTTTACTATATTCTTAAATCGCGCGTCAACAAGGAAAAGAGTTCCTATCCTAGTTACATCACAGTCCACGAGTATAAACTCACGCTTAATCGTTTCATTTATTTAGTGCAACACCAAGTGTTTCATAAAGATTTTGAAAACATTTCACAGGGTAAACCGCCCTCAAACCAATTGAGACGTCTTAATCCGTTTATCGATGATTCGAGTTTTTTGCGAGTCTCCGGACGTCTACATAAATCCCTTTTGTCGTACGAGTCAAAACATCAATTAATTTTACCCAAAAAACACCCTCTTACGATTTTAATAATTGACGATGCCCATATTACGCATCTTCATGCGGGCACTCAAGCCGTTCAATATTTACCTTTACAAAAATATGCGATTTTATCTAGCCGAGATATAATACGTAAACAAATCTTTCGTTGTGTGCGCCGCTTCCGTGTGCGTCCGGTACGTCTACAGCCTGCGATGGCGCCGCTCCCAGCGGTCCGGCTGCGACCCGAGCGCCCATTCATGAAAACAGCTGTTGATTACGCGGGCCCGTTTTACATGCGAGCTAATAGGGTTCGTAATGCTAAAATCATCAAATGTTATGTCGCCGTGTTCGTGTGTATGAGTGTGAAGGCTATACACTTGGAGCTCGTATCGGAGCTATCTACTGAGGCGTTCTTAGCAGCCCTGCGCCGATTTACATCGCGCAGAGGTTTGTGCAGCGACATTTACTCTGATTGCGGAAAGAACTTCCAGGGTTGTCATAACTATTTGAGAGATTCGTACGAGTTTTTAAAAAATGACTCTGTTCAATGTGCTTTGAATTATCAAACCTTGAAACAGGGCAAATGGTATAAGGACCGCGGTGCTCCTATCTGTGTAGGCGACATTGTTGTGGTATGCGACGATAATCTTCCACCACTCCAATGGAAACTTGCTCGTGTTCATACACTCCATCCGGGCTCCGATAATAAGGTGCGAGTTGTGACTTTGCAAACGGGCAAGAGTCTATTCAAACGAGCGATCGTAAATATTGTAAACTGCCTTTAGAATGATTATTGTTTACGAATTCGTAAAATTAGTTCCTAAGTTTTAATTACCTATACTAGTTGTTTACAACAACCTTAGATCAAGTTTAAGTTTATAGATTGAATGACTTTCTGTTCATTGAGTTTTCGTGTTAAAAGAACTTACAGTCTTTTAAGGTGAGCGGCATGTTTCGTACTGAAACAGATTTCTTTTCTTTTTATTTTGAGTGTTTTCGAACGTAACTACACAAATACTATTCCGCTTAATATTTTGTGTTGGTACGAGATTATTATGGCCCACGACTTTGGGTTGGCCAACCGAAAGCCAGTCGTCCTTCAAATGCGCGTGCGAGCACTTGTCGCGTCGCGGTGTTTTGAGCTTTCACCGGTAGCTCCATTTCGTGGACGCCATTCCCATCCTCGGAGACGAGCTCCAGGATTAAGTGTAGTGTGGATTGCCTGATCACACCTCTATCCCGGAGGAAGGTGATACGGGATCAGAAGAAACCGCCCCATCGGCGTCCTATGGATATATCTCTGTGCACCATCATTCCCCATCTAACCCGAAGACAGCGCTGATTACACACCCGAGAGGCCATCGACGGATTTCCCAAGTAAGTTCGTAGGCCATAATATCTCCCCGTAACAAGTGTATTTAAAATATTTGTGACGAAATTAATTCTTATGCCAAAAACGTTAAAGTCCAAACGTGCTAGAAGTTTTAAATCCTTACCCTTACAAAAGTAATAAATACAATTATTAGAAACACGAGAAAAAATCCACTGAATCGAAAAAGGCTAATTATCAAAACGTTCAAAATAACTTATCAAAAGAATTCAGACAAAAACCTTATCCGTTTCATACGACATTATCGTAATAGGCGAAGCAACCTACCTAGAACTCTGTCTGGCAGACGCGTCATCTTCAGTGAAGCTCGCCCTATTTCGCCTTTCGCACCTCTTCTGGTGCTGCCTTATAAACGCACTGAGTCGATTGAGCAAAAACTGCTTATCGTGCCCCTCTAAAACTAACTGATTCTTCAACACCACCACCATATGGCGGTTAGCGGCCGCCACTGCCCAGTAATAATACAAAAAAAATAACAAAACAGCAAAAGTCGGAATAGCGAACGTAGACGTACCTATGAGAAATATCACCTGACGAATAAACACAGGGAATCCGTCGAAAGTGTTCACGACAAACTCCCAAACTGTGTTATGTCCTCTATACGGTCCACAGTTGATAGATGGCAGCACCTCCGCCACGGAATATGCTACTGGCGCTATAGACACTATGAAGCCCAAAAGAAGGACCGACATAAACAGGGACTTAGATTTGGACGCTTTATACACCACCGGTGACGGCGTGCAGTTAACCAAACAAGTAAACTTTTTAACGTAAAATATTAGAAAGTAGAATACAGTTCCAATTATAGGTAGGAAAGGGCAGAAAAACGCTCCCATCCACACTATAGTTTGAATATAAACTATGTCCAGCACGTGTTTGGGGAGGTAGAAGTTTTGCTCCCCTAATATTTTGAAGCATCTGCTGTTAGTGTGTCGCGCTATTAGAGCTCGGGGTAGGTTAAAGAAGAATGTTGTAACGAATTGTATGGCGAAATCCGTTAGGATTAGCTTATACAACTGTTGTCCTACGTAGGTCTCCCAACAATCTAACTTATAGGGGTCCGCGTTCGTATATGAGCATTCAGCGCCGTTCGTCGACACATATAAATAAATTTGACTGAGTAAGACTCCCAAAGAGGACAGCCTTAACAGAACGGTTCGTAGCAAAGTAATGATTATAACTTTGTGTGGCATATAGTTCTCAAACTTGACTAGGTAGTTGAAAATCTCTGGGACGATCAAATTGAGTACAACTATGGTTATGAATGGAAGGAATTCTAGCAGCGTGTTCTCAAGGACACCGAAAGACATAATCTCTTCTCTGTACAGTGCTGCAGTCAGCCTAGATTTAACAGTTCCGTTGACGCTTAACTTTTCGTTCAATTTGTCCGTTGAAAAGTTGAATGTGAAATATATAAGCACACCGGAAGCGATGAGGATACAAAGTACCATTAAATTCATTAAGATACGTTTACAATGGAGAAGGATTTGGCTTTCTCGCGTGCGGAGTTGCATCTCTTCTTTGAACCGCTCCTCTTCCAGGCAACCTTTGATTTCGTTGTACAGGCCCTTGTGCTTAATTTTAGCTGACTTATCGTTGTGTATACAGAAGTCCCAGCCGCCAAAGACAAGGTTACAATACTTGTAGAACTGACCTTCGCTTTCAACCAATCTTTCCTTGAAACCCCTCGCCGCAGTTTTTACTATGGCAATGAGAGAAAATAACGCCCAGGAAATAGGCACTAGAATATACGCCATAGGCATGTTGTAATAGAGTTCACGGTCGAACAAATTCTTCAAATAGTACGTGTATATCTGATTTGTATACACTCCGTAGAACAGGATAGTCCGTTCCATGATTCCGGTGCCTTGAATTACATCTAAGAATATATTCGTGTCAGTGTTATTTTTTTCGAAATAGTACTGGGAACAGCAAACAGTGGAGTTCTCCGTATAGTCGCATGGCAACACTTCTTCGACTAGAAGACTCTTTGGTAGAATTAGGAACATTATCACTAGCAGCGATATGGCAATGTTTAGGAATAGCAGCCACCGGAGGAATAGGAAGTAGGACACGACACCGGTGCCGAATTTTCCCTCGATTTCCCTCATGGGGGTTTGCCACAGCTCCAGTTTCCCCATGATCTCGGTGAACCGGATGCGGAAGCGGTGCCACACTTTTCTTTGTCGCCATTGGAGCTGCTCGAAGCCCTGAAGTCTTAGTTTGGTTGCGTTCTAAAATTAAATAAGTTTTTATAATTTCACTAAAATTATAAATGCGAATGTTTGTTTGTTCTATCTTCACGCCGAAACGGCTGAACGGATTTTGATGAAATGGAATAGAACATACTTTCATGTCATACAAATTAACGTTTCTTTTTATGACATTTTTAAAATTTCACTGAGTAACGACGAGACGAGCAAGACGTTCACCTGATGGTAAGCACCTAAGCGCTACACCTGCCAATAGCAGTTACAGTGCCAGCCACAACTTTGCATTAGATAATCCTGCGCGACACTGCACGGCGCTCGTCACCCTGAGACATCGGCTCTGAAGTCTCATATGCCCAGTAATTTCACTGGAAACAGTGCCCTTCAAACCGGAACACAGTATTGTATGCACATTACTGCTTGGCGGATGAATATCTGGCAAAGTTGTGGACTCTTGCAGAAGGGTTACCACAACTAATATAGTGGTTCAGACCTGTAATCTATCTTTGAGATCCCGTTTCTGGTTCATGGGTACTGGCATTGCTTTGATTTGCATGATTTCTTCCCAGGTCCTTTCTTCATTCGACAGATTTTCTGAAAATTTATAAATAAAAGATTAATTTTTCAATTTTTTTTAACATACTGATGAAATCTACATACCTACCTGAGAATTAATTCGGAAGTAGGTATGTTATCCACCTATCCGGACCGGGCCCCCGTGGTAGATTATGGCCTAATCTACTCACGAAACTGAGGGGAGACCCGTGCTCAGCAGTGAAACGATATGGGTTGATGATGAAGATTTTAAATTCTAGTTAAGTGTATGCGATAAAAAATTATATCGTCACGATCACATACATAGATCCAGAATTCCTGACCCTTAATTCCATGTAACTAGGCATTATTTTTATATGATTTTAAATAGTTCCGAGTCGACTGACTCGCAAATGCGTTATTCGCTCGCTCTTAATCATTAGTAAGTTAAAGCATGGTTGGAACAGTCGGCCCTTTATGCTAATTAATCTAATCAGACGCTGTTTGCTGATGAAACTGGGCCGCAATTAGGTTTAATGATAATTAAATATTCGATTTCATGACCCCAAAGTGCACCCGAAAGTTTGTTGCTGTCGTTCCGTTGTGCTGTATCATGTTGCAGCAACACTGTGTTGTAACAATAAAAAACTTACCAGATAAATCAGGTAACATAGAGAGATGGATGTCCCGACTCTGCGTGGTGCGCGCGAAAGTTGATTGTCGTCGCTCATTTTGAGATCGGACGCGTTTGACTGTTGTTGCTGTAACAACATGGATACTATTTAAACCAAAAAGTAAGGTTAGTAGACTTAGACTAAAAAACTAGTGATCTTTTCATGAAATTAGTAGGTGTACTACTCTGTATTACACTGTAGGTGACCCTGCACAGCCAATTGGTTTGGAGTTCCAGAAACCAGAGGAGTGTGTCAGGGAGTTGGTGTACTGCTTCCCGCTGGATCGTAGCGTGTGGAAAGATGTAGTCTCTGCCTATCCTAACGGGGGAAAGGCGTGACTGCATATGTGTATAGTATACCTTACACAAGTGAAATAGTGTATACTAAACATAGTCTGTGGTGGACTTACTGTTCCGAGCCTGCTTAGAGGGCAGCAGCGTCGCAAGTTTCGCTGCGTCGGCTCGCTGCAAGTTTTCGAACAAGTCCTGCTCGCCTCCCGGGTACAGCTCCTGAAGAGTTACCATCATCTATCATCATCTTCATTATACACAAATAACATATCGACGCTAGAAAGCGTAAACGCTGTAACCCTTTGACCGACCCGAAAATACTTTTTTTACATAATTGGAAACAAACGCTGTAACCCACATTTCAACGTCCCCTAGGAACTTTAGGATATAACCAAGGTAGCAGTATTGTAGCTTTGTATGAAACACACCAACAATTCAAAATTTACGTTTTTAGGTCGAGTAGATAATGAGTTATGATTTTTTTTCAACAAAAAAAAAGTTTTTTGGCTCTGGTGAACAATTTTGCGTTTCAAGGTTACAGCGTTTACGCTTTCTAGCGTCGATATACATACAGTGATTTCTATTGCTGTACAAAATGATGTGCAATGGCTAGCTTAACCATATAAAGAGTTTTCTTCCAGCAAACCCTTGAGTGAAGAAAGGATTTAGTCATCAAGTGTATAAGGGTTTCTGTGTATACAGATAAAATATCATAATGTACAGTATATAAACACAAATCGTATAAATAAATAACTATAAATTGAAGTATCTGCCTTCTAAGGAGAAGGTTGTGAGTTCGAAGCCCAATGCGGGCACATACCAATATGTTTATGTAAAAATCCAAAAATATATACGTTATTATCACTTGCTTTTCAGTGAAGGAAAACATAGTGAGGAAATCCACATATACCCGAGAATTCTTTCGGAGATAGGTATGTTATCCACCAATCTGGACCGGGCCTCGGGCCTCGGGTCTCGAAAGTGAGGGGAGTCCCGTGCTCAGCAGTGGCCGGGCATAGGTTGTGATGATGATGTGACTGTACCTGGTAGAACTCCGCTCCAGCCTCCTCCCATCCTTCCTGCCGCTTGCTGCTCCGAGCCTTGTTCTTCGAAGAGTTGCCTCCGGACATGGTGGTTACCACATGGCTAATCTGTGGATAAGTGATGGTTAGTTATTACGATTTTACAGGCCTTCTGTCGGAGAGTATAATGATGACGATGAAGACCTCCTTGACTTATCTAACAATGGCTATCTTTCTGCTTCACTTGTTAGTGTATATCGCTTGACCGAACTGTGTCTTTGTCAGAGAATGGGCCATGTAATTTTAATTGTGTATTTTTCTGAGTAACGAGACGAGCAAGTCGTTCACGTGATGGTAAGCGCCACGTAAGCAATGGTAAACATTCTCAATACTAACAGAATTGCTTCTACGATATTGCCTATCTTAATATTTACCCGAGTTTCTTTCCTGTTACTAATCTTATCAGGAATTAAGCCCCAATAATGAGATTTCTAGATTAAATTCAAGTATGTTTGCTACGTCATATCAGTCAATACGCATTAACTAAGCACTTTAATTGTTCTCAGGTGTTACAATAAGAAATTAATTCACATGGAATACAGTTATACATTGACATGTAATGTAACCGCTTTTCAAGGAAAGGATTGTGCGTTGGAATCCCTGTGTGAGCATGTACCCATGTGTTTTTTGTAAAACATATGTACGTAATAATCACTCACTTTTCCGTAAAAGAGAACATATCGAGGAAACCCACATAACTACCTGAGTATTATTTCTGAGGTATGTTATCAACCAATCCAGACAGGGCCCCCATGGTGGATGATGGCCTAATCCTCCTCACGAAAATGAGGTGAGACCCATGCTCATCAGAGTGGCGATATGGGCTGATGATGATAATAAATGATGGCTTTTTGTTTATTTTAAATAAATCAGATATAGAAAGATTGGTTTACAAATGGAGGATCATAATCATCAACCCATAATGTTCCACTGCTGGGCACGGGTCTCTCCTCACTTTCGTGAGGAGGGTAAGGCCATGATCCGCCACGGGGGCCCAGTCCGGATTAGTGGATAACATACCTACCTCTGAAATAATTCTCGGGTAGGTATGTGGGTTTCCTCACTATGTTTTCCTTCACTGAAAAGAGAGTTATAATTACGTACATATGTTTTACAGAAACACATTGGTACGTGCCTGCACTGGGATTTGAACTCACAACCTTCTGATTGGAAGGCGGATGTTTTCCCACTAGGCTACCACCGCTTCTAATGGAGGATACTAAGAAAAAAATATTATCCACTATCCTAACTACATTTACATGTCATATACTAATTATTCTAAAATGGCTATTTATATCCATTACAATTGTTTATTATTAAAATTCCTTGATAACATTAATGAGTTCTAATTTGTAAATATCTAAGGTTATCAGACTGATAATATTTGGAAATCAACAAGTAGTTAAAATGAATCATAATTGTAAGAAATAATTTGTAATAAAATACTCACCGATTTCGCTTTTGAGTCATTTTAAGATTCCAAAATTATGGGATCAAGTTAGTATAAGGTTTTATTATGAAGCTCACAGTAAGAGTAAAAGTTTAATTTTTTTTGTTTCTTCCGCCTGTTTCCCTTCATCGTGAAAATCTGAGTTTTTTCCCGTAGCAATCTGTTTCGCATTATGCTCTATTACAATGTTTGATCTTTGAATATAAAATTATAAGAATAATAAAATTACTAGGTATTCCCGTCTGAGTCATTTTCAGTCTGCATAATTATTTATTCAGTCATTTGACTTCAAAAAGACGATGTTTCTCTGCCGAGATATTACTACTAATTCTGTAGCTGACGTGTCTCAAAATGTTCTTGTAATAGTAAAAAGTAAGTAAGTAGTAGTTGTTTTATGATACGGAAAGATAATTTTTAAAACTAATTCTTGCTGAAGCTATTACGCTGGCTGGTAAGAAGCGATGATGAGAAAAGTGGGTGTCTTGTTTTTCAAACTCCTGTGTCTGGTGCTTGTTGCATAAATTGTATGGGCTACACTTAATAAACGAAATAGTTAACCTCATTTATTTTTCATCTGCTATTTTCTAAATGCGGTTAGTTTTATCAATCATGGGTTTTAATTCTTAATGACTTTCCTTCATGACTCATACAAACTTCTCTTGTGTAGGTAAAAGGTACATACACAGATTGTTCTACATAGCCCTTTATGTGTGTATTGCAGCAGCGTTCTCTCTCGAAACTAATGATAACCCACGGTAAAAATAGAAATTCTTCGATAGTTCACGTTATTTACATTTCTGAACTATATATTTATAACATAAACAAAAGAAAACCTCTACCGCGTTTTTGTTAGTTTGTTTAAATTTGGAATGCTACCTATTGTCTGCCAGCCAGTATGCAGTAAGTCCAGTCCAATACTTTTTTTCTTATCATAAAGAAAACTAAGGGCAAAGGTAGGTTCTTAAAAATCTTACCGTGTAATATAAACAATGTTTCAAACTATCAGTTATCCCATATGAGCACACACTTCGATCACATTGAACATCTTGAGTAATCTATTTTCATATAAACAAAGAGGTTTAAACAGGATTTTGTCGAGTAATATCACTAAAATTCGTAGTTTTTTTTATCGAAAATAGGTCGACCTAAGTCTGCCAAAGACTGCTGGAAGGAGTGGTACTGACTGACTGCGTTCGAAATTTACACAATAGTTTGACATATGTCACAAAAAACTGCCATAATTCGGAAAAAATATTTTTCAACTTTTATTATTAGAAAGTACCCTAATTATGTACACACACAATTTGTTTTACATAGGGTTGATGAATATATTTTTTAATGCAATGTTTTAGGATTTGTTACTTAAATGTACTATAGTGTTATTAAAGGTGCACAACGAACTAAAAATATTAACATTTTAGAACGCACGTTTTCTCACAGCGTCCGCTGTATAGCGGATAAGTAAATGTTGTGCTGATTGCAGGTAGATATTGCATTATTAAATTGACACGAATAACATTATTAATTAATACTTACTTACCTAAAAATATGGTACAGTTTGATATAATTGGCAAGTCACTATTATTTGTAGCCATGGTTACAATGAGAATGGATCGTTCCAGCAGCACAACAATAGACGTGGCGTATCGATCCCACAGGACTTCTAGCTTTGCTTTACCTATTATAGACCGTTTCCAGACACCGCAATAGCAGAATTTACGCAAAAATGTCTCAGTTCACTTCCATTCCGAACCTTAACCTCGTTTCCAGATGGAAATTAACGCTATAGAGCCGATAAAAATACCAATTCAATATCCGTCTGTCGGGAAAGCGGCGACCGTCCGACGTTTGCGTAAACAATTTTCTGAGGGAAATCTTCATGCAATATCCGGTTCGGCTCACTATTGGAGAGTTTTCCCGGCAATTTTAAGATCGGCCTATCGCGAGAGCCTACCTGTAGAAACGTCCAATGGCAGCGAGGTGACGTGACACGATCCTAATTGGGCCAATGTAATATCCGGCGCACGACGCGGTGACATCCTGCGCGGAAAGCCCGGGAACGCGTCGAAAGGCGCGACCACACCTGCGCATCATCTCTCTCGAGCTCCGAGATCACATCTCGCGAAAAGTAATGATTATTTCGGTCCACGCGTTTAGTTCCGCATACTCCCGCGGCGGCGCTGTCACTGAGCACTACGTACCTCGATATACGGGACATAAAACGTATCGCGAATTGAAATTAAATATTGCGTTTATTTATCCGTGTTAGTTAATTAATGGGTTTAAAACGCGAATCAGAAGTGTTAAAGAGACAGCTTTTAGAAAATTCCCGTCGCCGTTAGCGTGTCCGATAAAGGGTAGCTACGTCGTCCATACTCGGTTTTCCAGGCTGTTCGGGTGGATTCGACGGCGAAGAACTGAAACTGCGCGTTAAATGGTGTGAATAGTGCATATGGACGTTGAAATATTAATAATTGGTTGTTGAAATGTTTTGGGATTGTGTTGGTTTATCGACCCTTGGCCTCTCCGCGCCGCTGGCCGGAGTCCAAAGCGGCTCGGGCGTACGCAGTGCGAGGCCGCACGCCCGCCCCGTAGGATAATCGCGGCTCAATCACCCGAAAGACAATACCGAACTCTGTTATGAATCTATCAAAAAAACGTGATAAAAGACAGAATGTACGAACGTGCGGAGACGCCGTGCGCTCTAAATATCATCTGAGTGCCCTATCAGAATCCTAATGGCGTGGAAGAGACTGTTGATAACACTGGCAGTAATTACCTTCGCGGCGGGCCAGAATGAAGTCTCGAAAGAAGTTAAGAAAGCCTTGGCGACGGAAAAAGAAACACCGCGGTCGGCTAACCCTGGACGCGAGAGAGGCTCCTTGCAGAAGCTAACTTCTCTCATGAACAATAGGACGGAGGCTGAGAAGAGGCAGAGCCGCCTCCGCGGCAAAGACAGCAGCTTCAATAAAATACACGAGATGAATAAAAAGCACGATGTTAATAACATGATGAATGATAATGAAGGAGCTTTGACTACCAATTTGAAGGGTCTCCCGGAGAACGACACGCTGTTTGACAAGATGAAGGTTCTTCGTCCCAGCGGGTCCATCTACGAGGCCCTTAATAAGAACAGTTACGCGTCTCAAGCGACGGGAGTGTTTTGTAATTTTGAAAATGAAACTTCAGGGACTAGTAATTGTATGTGGCAATGGAATATGACTGTTTCTGATCGGGGTTTAGGGTTCCGAGTGGTGACTGCGGCAGACGTCGTGAGGATGAACCAGACGTCCAAGGATCTGAAGTATACGGGGCCTGCAGTAGACGCTGATGGCAACGTCGGAGGTATGGAAGAAAAACACAATGATTGCCCGTTTCCGCTTGCTGTTTTTTTAGTGTCTTGATACTTGTTGATGTTTTGATTTGAAACTACTTTCAGGACTAAGGAGGTTCTAATGGCTTTGTTTTTTCTTTTTCTTTGTGGCCTTGGTGAGGCTTGCTGAGTTTGCCTTATGTTTAAAAAACCAAAACGGTTCTATTGCGCTATTTTTTTTTTTAATTTTGAAAACCCTCGATGTTTTTATCATTTTGCACAAACTCCACTTCAGCGGTCGTTTTTGTCTTAAAAACACGATTTAGTGGAGTGGAGTTTACCTATAAATATTGTTTTTATAACTACATCGTATTTTTTTCTGCGCATTATTTTCGTTGCTTAGAATTGAATGGTCACATGGACGTTAAGAACTAATTAATGTTGTATTTTGTATTTAGGTTTTAATGTTTAATGTTTATCAGGTTTTAGTACTTATTTCAAGTTGCTAAAACCCGTGAGATGTTGTTGTGACGAAAATAATAATAAGGCCTTTGTCTGCTAGTAATGAAAAACAAAAACAATTTTTTTTTTAAACAAAATTGGTCCTTCGAGTTTGAAACACTTACAGAAGACATAAACAGAACAGACACATACAGAACGGAACATACAGAAGGCCACTCCCTTCGAAATCGCGTAAATACCTACTGAAATATGCCTATTATATGTTCATTCAGTGCATGCCAATTTTTTTTTTGATTGAGCGACGAGACGAGCTTGTCGTTCACCTGATGGTAAGCGCTACGCCTGCCCATAACCGCAAGCCAATTTGTAGGTACGTAAACTACTCTACGTCTGGGTTATATGCTAAAAACGTCGTTTAAACGATAATTTATACTATTTTCATTTTTACGTGAATTAAAAGGAATATAATAACCCTGTAACAACAGTCACGTGTTCGTCGGTCCGTCAGTCACAGGATAACAGCTGTTTGTTTCTAAAACTGCGAGACGTAAAAATGTTAGGATTTCTGAACATAATATTGATTGGGAATACTTTAACAGTAATTAAGTATTTTTCAATATCTTCTTTTACCTTCATTTAGTTCAAAAAGTTGACTAATTAATATATCTATGACGTATGTATTACCTAGCTATTCTCCCAACAAAAAAAAACAATACAGCAGCTTAGAGGTTTTATTTTTTAATAGTATTTTTTATCTGTGCCGTAAGTTAATTTGGATTTCCGCAAAATGCCCTAGAAACCTCAACTAAAAGAACGAACTGGGGACCGATTCTTGCCCAGTAGACCATGAGTTAAACCATGACGTGACAGTAAATTGCAAATATACTCGTATTAGTTAATTAAAAAACATAAATCGATGATTGAAAAGAAATTTAATAATTATCAAAATTTTATTTAAAAGTTTTATTTCATATAAAATCTCTTTTCTTTTTTTTTATTAGTAATATAATAAATTATCTATATTCGTCAAAGAAATTTATTTCATTTCAATTAACAAAGATTAATAAAAAATAAACTTAATACTTTAACTAAAAAGAACCTTACCTCCTCTTTTCTCAGAACCTTATTATGCACTAAACTTGCAAAACAAAAAAAAATGCTCCACAGACTTCGAAGGACTTCATACTTGCACTCCAATACAAGTATAGCTCCCATAGTAGGCACGACCTAGGCTGGGTAGCCATTTTGTTTCGGCAAATGTCTTTGCGTCAACACTTGAATGGTAAACGACATAAAACGACACCCATTAAGTTCCCGAGTGCAAGAACAGCATCTATATTTAGAATCCCTTTGTTATGCCCACAATTACCATAGCAGACAGTGGAATTCTTCGACGGGGTTAACTTTAAATAATGTGCACGCTTATTAGATTTTTGCAGTCGAGAGTTAACTTCTGCAATGCGAGCATGGAATTGTTTGTTACGTATTTTTATTTACAGACAAGAATGGGAACAGGCTAAATGAACCACTGCAAAGAGAATTTAAATAATTTAGTGCGAGTTAATAATACATAACTTTTTATTTTATTTTTAAATAGGCTTTTGTTTGACCAACATCTCACCTGATGTCAAGTGAAGTACTGTAGAAGAATGAAAATTTGATAATTATTGGAAGATAAAATATTTTACGAGTATAGGAAAAGCTTAACCAAAATATAAAGAAAAACTACAACGGCGACAAAATAATGTGCCCTTCTTTTGTTTTCATTTTCCTTAGTAAAAAAAAATAAGGTATAAAAACTAAAAAAGGTTTTTTTTTAATTAATTTGACTGAGTGACGAGACAAGCAAGTCCTTCATGTGAATCAGTAATCATCAGGTGAACGACTTTTTCCTGAGGAGGATTAAGCCATGATCCACCACTGAGGCCCGGTCCTGATTGGTGGATAACACACATACCTCTGAAATAATTCTCGGGTAGGTATGTAGGTTTCCTCACGATGTTTTCCTTCACCGAAAAGCGAGTGATAATTACATACATGATGCTTTACAGAAACACATTGGTACGTGCCCGCACTGGGATTTGAACTCACGACCTTCTCTTTGGAAGGCAGACGTTCTCCCACCAAAAGTCGAGCCTCGAACCAAGATAACGTATTTTTTCACTGCCAACTGAGTTAAATGTAAATGGCCAAGATTATATCATCGGATGTAGACGGGACTCTCAATTACATGATTTGCGACTTCCCGTTACATCCACGGAGTTGATTCAATTGATCCCCGGGACTGAGGGTCGTGGGAAGGAAGCGACACGGGAGTAGGGAGGATTTAAAAGGGAATCCTTGCCCAAGTCTGTTTCCCGATAGTTTTTTTTTTATTTGACTGTGTGACGAGACGAGCAACTCGTTCACCTGATGGTAAGCGCTACGCCTGCTGGTAACAGTTACAGTGCCATCCAGAACTTGGCATTGCATAATCTTGCGCGGCGCTGCTGACTGTGCTCGTGACCCTGAGATAGCCGCTCTAAAGTCTCATGTGGCCAGTAATTTCGCTGGAAACAGTGCCCTTCAAACCGGAACACAGTAATGTTTGTACACTACTGCTTGGCGGATAAATTTCTGGCAAAGGTGTGGGTACTTCCCCAGGCGGTTTCTTGCAGAAGAGGCCTCCCACTACAACCCCATAGTTCCAACCTGGGAGTCTTCAAGTCACGAGTGAATAGGTTACTTCTAGGTAAGCGTGCATCATCGTAGACCGCATCCTCGCTAAGTTGCTATAGTGGTTAAAGGTGGAAAGGTGTCTAGCATTTATTAAAATAAAAAAATAGGAAAAACCTGACTGCGTAAAAACCAATTAAAAAATCATGAAAAATTGAACTATAAATAACAAGTGCGAGTCGGAGTCGCGCACGAAGGGCTCCGTACCATTATCTATAAAAACGGTATAAATATTTTAATTTAAGTATTTATTTTTAAAGTGAATGAATAACTAAATTCTATAAATATTTCAAGCATCTGTTGCTGCAATATCGAACAAAAACGAGTACAAAAATCACGTTTGTTGTATAAGAGCCCTCTTAAATATTTATTTTATTATTTTTTAGTATTACTGTTATAGCGGCAATAGAATATTTCAACCGTCTAACTATTACAGTTCGTGAGATAAAGCCTGGTGACAGACAGGCATACAGTCTCGAAAGGATGACGCGAAAGACGCGCTCAAACCACCCCCCCTTCCACCCGCGCAGGAGGTAGTAATAAGCATGCTAATTACTAGCAACACTTAGACACACATACCACTAAGTAGCAATTGCTCATCAATAGCATGCTTTCGTGCTAGTGTTGCTAGTAATTAGCATGCTTATTACAAGCATGCTGAAAAATCGAACGACGTTCCATTTTGTAGCATGCTACCTGCCGTGCGGGTGGATGGGGCGTGCTTTGAGCTCGTCTTTCGCGTGGTTCGTCGCGGATTCTTTATTATGAGTATGCTTTTTTAAGCAAATGTATACAGCTGAAAAGCATGCTCGTTTTACACATCGACGCTAGAAAGCGTAAACGCTGTAACCTTGAAACGCAAAATTGATCACCAGTACCAAAAAACTTTTTTTTAGTTGAAAAAAAATCATAACTCAATATCTACTCGACCTAAAAACGTAAATTTTGGATATTTGGTGTGTTTCATACAAAGCTACAATACTGCTACCTTGGTTATATCCTAAAGTTCCTAGGGGACGTTGAAATGTGGGTTACAGCGTTTGTTTCAAAATATGTAAAAAAAGTATTTTCGGGTCGGTCAAAGGGTTACAGCGTTTACGCTTTCTAGCGTCGACATGCTAATAAGCATACTACTTTGGTAGCATGTCTATCCGTACCTTTAATGTAAAAACTGGTTCAGCAGTCAACGTGTTACCGTATTCATTAACAGTAAACCTGTTAGCTCACGAAGGAATAGTACCAAGTGTCTCCAATGTCCCCATAAGCTTCAACTAACAAAGGTCTTTGGCTCCGCGACATTAATAGACTGATTAGTGCTTTTAGTGCCTTATTTATTCCGTGCTTTTAGTTCTAAATATCTGCAGCAGTTCCTTATTAATTCTTTTGTCGAGACGAGTCTCAGAATAGGACAGGAAAGGAATGACAGTTTGAATTCCACGGACCGTCAAGCAGTAGTGTGCAAACGTTACTGTGCTTCGGTTTGTAGGGCACTGTTTTCAGCGAAATTACTGGGCATATGAGACTTAGGGCCGATGTTTGGGTGACGAATGCAGTGTGGTGCCGCGCAGGATTATGCAATGCAAAGTTCTGGGTGGCACTGTAATTGTTATGGGCAGCCGTAGCGCTTACCATGAAGTGAACGATTTGCTCGTCTCGTCGCTCAGTCAAATAAAAAAAAAGTAGATCAAAATCTGTTCATCCGTTTGGGAGTATAAAAATAATTGATAAATTAAAAATTAGAAAACCCCCGACCCCAAATAATAAAAATGTAATTCGCCATGCTGTGGTGGCAGCCATCTTGGATTTGAAATTTATCATAATGTATCTACAGTATTCTATTCGTCAAGCCCTTTAATTTGATTCTCATATTGAGGGAGTTGTGAAAAAATATGCATTTTGTGGCGGCGGCCATCTTGGACCGATTTTCATCAAACATAGCTAAGAACACTACCGATTAATTCACCCTTCAAACAAAAACACAATATCTAAATAGGTATATCTGTTCGGGAGCTACGATGCCACAGACACACACACACACACACAGAGAGAGAGAGAGAGATACGTCAAACTGATAACACCCCATCGTTATTGCGTCGTGGTTTAAAAACAAACCTTTCCCTTGCCATAGTCACCTGCCACTGTACCTCTGAATTAACGCTCCGCTTATCGTTTATTCTAATACTGTCTGACTGCGTCTAGTCTACGCAGTCAGACAGCGTTATTTATTTGTGGCTAAACTTAGATTGATTCTGGGTAACGAACGGACAGCTTTTGAATGACTCGAACGTCACTGTTTATTGACTCTACTGTCTGAATGACTCGTCACTGCTTATTTGCCCTAATGTATTTATGTATGTATTTTGCGTATTTCCCGTTCCTGTGGGAATACAGGGATGAAATATAGCCTATCTTACTTGCAGATAATTCTTCCATTAATAAAATAACTTTTAAAATCGGTGCTGTGGTTTTAGCCGAAACCTTATATATTTCCATACAAACTTTTTTCACGTATTTTTATTTTACCCCCCCATATGGGTAAAATTTTTAATGTCATATTTATTTATATCTAATCTAAAGTCAAAAAAATAAGTTTCAAGCTTAAAAAATGACCTAACTTCCATACAAACTTACATCCCCTAATTTCAACCCTATACAACACTTTTTTTCGCAATTAAAAGTAGCCTTTGTCCTTTCTCAGGCTCTAGACTATCCCTGTACCAAATTTCATTTAAATCAGTTCAGTAGTTTAGCCTTGGAAGCGTAACAAACAAACAGCCAGGCAGAGTTACTTGGAAGTAGGGATATTACTACTCTATGGCCAGATTACACGGGCGGTTCTCCCGCCGCGAGAAACCGCACTAAATAGGTAGATACAATCCTACTAATATTATAAATGCGAAAGTTTGTGAGAATGGATGAATGTTTGTTCCTTTTTTACGCAAAAACTACTGAACGGATTCGAATGATATATGGAACACAGATAGTTTATAACCAGGATTGAGTCATAGGGTACTTTTTATTCCGATAGTGGGACACAACGGGAAACGCGGGTGAAACCGCGCTAGCGGCTAGTTTAATATAAAAGTTGTGGATGGCGGGAGAACCGCCCGTGTAGGCCATAAAACTCTCGTATTAAATTGTATTTACTGCGGTTCAGGAGCGGATTCCTGAGCGGGAGAACCGCCCGTGTAGGATGGCCATAAAACTCTCGTATTTAATTGTATTTACTGCGGTTCAGGAGCGGATTCCTAAGCGGGAGAACCGCCCGTGTAGTTTCGGCCTTTGGTTAAGCTTCGTGTTCACAAGGACACAGGTACTGAGGAATAAGTACGCTTTTGTCTCACAAACAATGCCGAATGTTGTCCGAAATTGAGGAATATTGTCGTTTATTAAGAACAATACCGCACACTCTTCCCCTTATTCATAAAAAGTTTTGTATCGTTTCATAAAATTACGCTTTACATATTCTACTACGCAGAATTTGGCGGTCGATAACTTTATTAATAAGTGGCTAAGTACGAAATAATATGTTTGCATAGCAACTGCTTACCATCAACCTGTAATCGAGTGGATCCCACACAATGATTAATGACGCCGCGGCAGCACGAGCTGGACGTCTTCTGGAAGGACTGGCTGCAGAAGTCTGTGGGCCGAGAGGAATGGAAGGCGGGTAGGCCTTTACCCTTCAGTGGGATGACTATGGCTGAATAATAATAATAGACTGCTTAAGGTTTTAAAGTAACATGGTCACTAACATTAGTGTACATCGTAAATGTCCCGTTTTCAATGATAAGATTAGTGATTAGTAACGTTTTCATTGAAATGTAAAGTTTAGATATTTAAAACCAATGTCTCAGGGTTACAAGCGCGGTATATTTTGCTATGCTAAGTTCTGGGTGATACTGCAGCTGTTATGGGCAGGTGTGGAAGTTACCACCAGGTGAACGAACTGCTCGTTTCAGTACTCTGACCTCCAAAAAAATAATTTCTTTATTTTTTTTCATAACGATAGTGAGATGAGCCCCGGGCTCTGCATCGGGTGGATGTGGGTTAGGGTGTTTATTTTTATTTTACTAGGTAATGAGTCGAGCTAGTCGTTCACCTGATGGTAAGCGCCACGCCTCCCCACAACAGCTACAGTACAGTACAGAACTTTCCATTACAAACCTCGAGCGGCTCTGCACTGCGCTCGTCACCCTGAGACATCGGTTCTGAAGTCTCATATGCCCAGTAATTTAGCTGGAAACCGTGCCCTTTAAAGCGGAACACAGTAATTTTTGCGGATGAGATGCTTCCTCTCTATTGCAGAAGAAGCTACCACTACCATGATGATGATGATGATGTACTTGTTTATATCACTGAATTAACAAATTTTCTCATGATTTCAGGACATTTCCTGTACCTCCCTGTGGACTCCACAATGGAGAACATGGTAATCAAGTCACCGCCCTTCCGGGGACTCTGGGATTTTTGCAAGGTAATACATTAAAATTCCCGCTTTTCAGTGAAAGAAAACATCAAGAGGAAACCCACATGCCAGAGAATTAATTGGATTGTAATCCACCAATCCAGACCGTGACTTGGGGGGACTTGGCCCCCGTGGTGGAATATGGCCTAACCCTCCTCACGAAAGTGAGGAGAGACCCGTGCCCGGCAGTGGGACGTTATGGGTTGATGATGATGATGATGATGAATCCAGACCGGGCCCCCATGAACTATAGTCTTATCCTCTTCACGAAAGTGGAGCGAGACTTGTGCTCAACACTGGGCGGGTAAGAGTTGTGATGATGATGATGATGGTGGAAGGATGAGCTTGACGTCTTTGCTAAATATTGGTCTATTATTGAAACAGCATATTATTTAAGTTGGAAAGATTGAAGGGAGGCCTCTACCCATCGGTGGGACAATATGGGCTGATGGCTGTGGGACAATACCGCCACATATGGACACCAGCAACACTAGGGGCGTTGTCAATGCGTTGCCTACTTTCTAGAGCTTTTTTCACCCTTCTGTTTTTAAGAGTCCCATCTCGATGTACCCCACTAACGATCTCCTTCTCTTGACAGTTCGAAGCCAAGCTGCATCAAAGCAAGATGCAGAACGCCAGCATCAAGCTGGTGTCAGAATCCACCACGACTGAAGTGCAGTGGATACTGCAAGAGGTGGCAGGGAACAACTTTGAACTGTAAGATTTTGCATCTTTACCCTTATTTCGATGTGAAAACCTTTTTGGTATGCATTATAAATGCCGTGGCGACGAATTCCTTTTTTTACAATCAGCCAGTTCGATAAAGTTTACAAATTCTTGTTTTAAAAATATTCAAATTAACTCTGCCGTTCGAACGCACAAGACTGGTGCAGCTTAAACAAAAGAAAACTGTAGATTCCAGACAATTGAGGCTCGGAACGGGTTAAATATGGTCCATTATTTTCCATTCCAGCTGGCACACAATGCGGTTCATGATCGGCAAGATCACCCAAGAAGTTCGCATCATCATTGAAGTCACCCGTCCCAGTTCCATCGGGTTGAATCAGGCCCTGCCGCATATTGCCATAGACAACATTAGGATGATAGAGTGCGTCCCTGAGCCTCCAGTGTTTAATGGGGAGTGCGTACCAGGGCAGGTCAAGTGCAAGATTATGAAGGTAAGTTGTGACCGGAAGAGAGTTATTCCATTTCCTTTGCGTAGACTACGACTCCCGTTGCGTCAATTCCAATTGTGACAAGTCTCTTTAAGTTGATTCCTATTGCTTCGAGTCCCGTGGCGTTGACTTCCGTTGCGTCGAGTACCGTTACGTCGACTCCATAGCGTCAAATCCTGTTGCTTCGATTCCCCTGGTGTTGACTCTCGCGGCATCGACTCCTGTTGCGTCGACTCTCGTTGCGTCGAGTCTCATTACGTCAATCTCCGTGCTGTAAGTTGGTGATGAAGCGTGAGACTTAGATTTGTGGGAACCACAGGGATTTGATTTGAATCTGTATGTTAGTAGGTCCGTGGACCCCGTAATTTCTGATTCCCTACATACAGAGGACCCCAATCAAAGATAAGGATCTATTATTGTATTATACGTCATTGATATAGAATAGAATAGAATAGAAAAACTCTTTATTGTACACCAGAAACAAAAATAAACACAGTACAGAAAAATGACAATAGGTAAACACGGGCAGTACAATGGTGCAATGATATAATTTGTGAAAACATTAAAAAATGCTCTCATTCTATTGCAGAAGGATTCTTGCATCAAACTCAGCCAAGTCTGCGACCTGGTGAACGACTGCGATGATGGAAGCGATGAGAACCAGAGTTGCGGTAAGATATAAGTTTATCATCATCAGCTGATCACGCTTTATCTACTGGGACAAAGTTTTGTCCAAAATACTCTACCACGTTAGGTCGGCTATTTTGGTATGTAAATATTATGGTATGGTGCTCAAGCGGTGGTAGCTTAGTGGGAGAACGTCTGCCTTCCAAGGACGTCGTGAGTTCAAATCCCAGTACGGGCACGTACCAATGTGTTTCTGTAAAGCATATGTGCGTAATTTTCACTCGCTTTTCGGTGAAGGAAAACATCGTGAGGAAACCCACATACCTACCCGATAAATATTTAGGAAGGTATGTTATCCACTAATCCGGACCGGGCCCCCGTGGTGGATTATGGCCTAACCCTCCTCACGGAAGTGAAGGGAGACCCGTGCTCAGCAGTGGGACGTTATGGGTTGATGATGATGATGATGATGAAATATGGTCTCTATTTTTCAGATAAAATGCCGTATGGTTCGTATTGCAACTTCGAACAGGATAACTGTGGATTCGAAGATGTGCCACAGTAAGTTAATATTTGTATTTACTTTTAGTATTTTTGATTTATGAGCCGACTGCGCAGTGAACGTAGATAGATACATAAACTCTTTATTGAAACACCGCAGAACAAAGAAAACTTAAAAACTAGAACAAAATAAGTTTTACAATTAGTGTCACAATGGGCGTTCTTATCGCTCAGAGCGATATCTTCCAGACCATGCACGGAGGGGAGTAATTAGGACATCGGACGGTGGCTTTCCTTATACATACATAGAATAAAATAAAGCGGTAAGCGGAAGGTAGCGGGTATATCCCGTGCAGGGCAAGTATTTGTGTGAATCACAGCTAGAAGTTAGGTTTGAAGGGCACTGTTTCCAGCGAAATTACTGGGCATATGAGACTTTAGTGCCGATGTCTCAGGGTGACGAACGCAGTGGCGTGCCGCGTAGGATTATGCAATGTTGTGTTCTGGGTGGTGCTGTGACTGCTATGGGCAGGCGTAGCGCTTACCATCGGGTGAACTATTGCTCGTCTCGTCACTCATTCAAATAAAAAAAATACTGTAGGTGATCGTGACGCGTTCTTTGTTGTTTCTTTAAAGGCCGATCCTTAAGTGGTCCCGGCACAACGGGCCGACGCCCACTGACAAGACTGGCCCAAACTTCGACCATACGTGCGGCCCGCCAATCCCACGCCCCACCAAGATGGTCCCACTCCTGATCCCAGCCCACATGAACCAGACGCTGTCCCAGTGCGTGGGATACTACTTCTTCGTCAATATGAATGTCACAGGTATGTTATCTCTGGCGTGTTTATTTATTTATTTATTTATTCTTTAGCACACAAATGGAGTACAAGGAGTACTTAATGCTAAGTAGCATTTTCTACCAGTCATCCTGGAGGTGTAACTGAAATGGTGGTGGTGTGGCAAAACGCGAGAGCAGAGAAAAGTATATTTAAAAGATATTTAGTGATAGAATATTTTATTATAATACAACTAAATATATAACGTTATAATAGACTAATATCTTCTATATATATAAAAATGTTATGTTGGTTTGTGTACGCTTCGAAAACTCAAAAAGTTCTGCACCGATCGAGCTGAAATTTTAGCATGATATATAATTCGCATATATATATAGCGGTGGTAGCCTAGTGGGAGAACGTCCGCCTTCCAATCAGAAGGTCGTGAGTTCAAATCCCAGTGCAGGCACGTACCAATGTGTTTCTGTAAAACATATGTACGTAATTATCACTCGCTTTTCGGTGAAGGAAAACATCGTGAGGAAACCCACATACCTACCCGAGAATTATTTCGGAGGTAGGTATGTTATCCATCAATCCGGACTGGGCCCCCGTGGTGGATTATGGCCTTACCCTCCTCACGAAAGTGAGGAGAGACCCGTGCTCAACAGTGGGACGTTATGGGTTGATGATGATGATATAATTCGCATCAAGGATTGTTTTTATCTATTTTTTTCATCAGTGACATATCAGCGAATGTGCGAATGTGCCACAGCGAAGCGTGGCAGGGCACAGCTAGTACAATATAAAATAGTGTTCACGTTGGCCTAGATCTGTCGACACTACTGTAGATAGATTGATAAATGTATGTTTTTCTATTTCAGGTCCAAATAAAGAGAGGGCAGATTTCGCGTCGACGGCAGTTATGAAGACTGTGATCTTCAATCCTCCGCCAAAAGTTCATGGGAACATAACGTCCAAATATTACAATTGCTGCATGGTGAGTTTTGAACTGTTTCATTAAGTTTTTTAGAGGTTTTGATTCAAATATAACAGTTAACTTTTTCGTATGCATAAAACGTCTATTTGTTTTTCTATAAAGGTACTAGCTGTACCCTGCCACGCTTCGCTGTGGCACATTCGCACATTCGCTGATATGTCACTGATGAAAAAATAGATAAAAACAATCCTTGATGCGAATTATATATCATGCTAAAATTTCAGCTCGATCGGTGCAGAACTTTTTGAGTTTTTGAAGCGTACACAAACCAACATAACATTTTTATATATTGGTAGTGGACGTTCTAAAAAAAGGCCAAGTTAAAAGTACCTATAACCGGAGAGCATGTATGAAAGGACTCATGAAAGTGGAAGAAGCGATAGAGGTGTGTCAGGATCGTAGCATGTGGAAAGATGTCTTTGCGTATCCCAACGGGAAAAGGGCGTGACTATATGTTCATTTGCTTATTGAAGAATTGTTTTAAGTTTTCTTTGTAATGCTAGGCCTCTCATGCAAGAGTCCCCCTGGGGAAGTATCACACGTTGCACAAACGTCCTAGTTTGAAGGGCAATCTTTCCAGTGAAATTACTGAGCTTTTAGAGACGGAGCGCAGTGCAGTGCACCGCTTACAATCAGACGAACGAAATGAGCGTCTCGTTTTTTAACACGTTCACTGCATTATGAGGTCGAATAAGCCACATGCGTGACTTCTCGCAGGCAGTTAAAATCGCTTTCTCTCACTCTGAGCAGGGTTGTTAACTCTCTAATGAATATAACTGACACAAATATATACTTTAGCATCTATTTAATTTTAATAATGGTAGGGTTTCAAGCAATTATTGTCACATTTGGGCTAGGTTAGTGTTTTAGGAACAAAATTTTGTGAGGCCGGAAATGTCTCATACGCACTGGCTGAAAGTCTATGAAAATGGCTCCGCAGGGAACGTGTTAAACATATTTGTCTAACATGATTCCTATTGATATTCCAGATCCGGTTTTACTACCAGCAAAACGGGAGAAACTACGGCTCCCTTAGCGTGGACGTCGTGGAACTGACGGCTCGAGGCAACATCGTCACCCACCTCTGGTTCTCCACCAAGGACAAGGGCGAGAACTGGTATAGAGCCACCATCTTCCTCCCCAACATCACTAGAAGGTAAGGAGAGAACAGAAGATACCTCTATGTAAATTACTAGCTCGCTCATAATGTAGATTTCCATTAGTGAAAGAATTTTTAAAATCGGTGCAGAGGTTTAGCCGAAACCTTAGATTTAGATCAAATTAGGCACAGAGATAGTCTAGAGCCTAAGAAGGGACATAGGGTACTTTTTAATGCAAAAAGGAGTTTTAAAGGGTTGAATTAGGAGATGAAAGTTTGTATCGAAGTTTCGTCATTTTTGAATCTAGAAGCTTGAAACTGAATATAAATAAATATGACATTCAAAGTTTGTAAATGTTTACCCTTGATGGGGTAAAGTAAATATAGGGGTTGAAAGTTTATATGGAAATATGTAAGGTTTCGGCTAAACCACTGCACCGATTTAAAAAAATTATTTCACTAATGGAAAGCTACATTGACAGCGAGTAACATAGGCTATGTTTTATCCCCATATTCCCGCGGGAACAGGAACTAAGTGGGCGAAACAGCGGGGCGCTTACGATATAACATCATTACCAAACTATTAAATTACATTATTGAAATTGTGTAAATTACTCATAAGTAAACTCCTTGCCTGAGTCCCCATAGTTACAACCTGGGAGTCTTCAGGGCACGAGTGGATGGGTGGCTCCTGGGTTAGCGTGCACCATCGTAGACCGCATTGTGAGCGGTGATGATGATGACGATGATGCTGCTGCTTCTCCCCAGATACTACCTCCAGTTCAAGACTCGAATGGGTATGCGCATATACTCAGACTCGGCTATAGACGACTTCTCAATGGCTCCGGAATGCTTCGGTCTGAACGTGGACCCTAAGGAGTTGGACGGCTATAACTACTACGACCCAGTCTTCGAGGAGAAGACCACGCCTCATGCCTCGTTCGCGGATAAGATTTGTGAGTATATTAGACCATGACTCTTCATGGAAGTTACGGTCTTACTTATAAACGCGACTTAATTCCTTTATGGTTTGGTCAATTTTTTTTTTTTTTTCATAATTTACTTTTCTTACTTTTAGTAGTTCTATGCAATTTTAAATCATTGTATTGTCATTGGTTCTCAATAGGTGTACACATTCTCAAGTCAATCGTAAGTTTTGTAGCGGGAGGCTTCTTCTGCAAGAGACCGCCTGAGGAAGTACCAGACCTTTGCCAGATATTCATCCGCCAAGCAGTAGTGTGCAAACATTACTGTGTTCCGGTTTTCAGAGCACTGTTTCCAGCGGAATTACTGGTCATATGAAACTTTAGAGCCGATGTCTCAGGATGACGAGCGCAGTGCAGTGCCGCGCAGGATTATGCAATGCAAAGTTCTGGGTGGCACTGTAACTGTTATGGGCAGGCGTAACGCTTACTATCGGGTGAACGACTTTCTCGTATCAATTTAAAAAAAAAGTTTTGATGTTGGTAAATTTAAAAAAAATTTGAATAGACAGGTAAATTTGTTATTCTGGTTACTTTAACCATTACCTACCTACTTCAGACTACCGCTTCACGACGTGCGGCGCGACGGGCCGGAGCGGCCCTAACCAGACCATGTGCGACGCCGCGTACAACAACACTCCTGTCAGTGTCACTGTCATGTCGGTGGACAATTTCCAAGGGATCCAGGTGTGGGAGGCGCCCGCTGAAGGACTCTACTCGTGAGTACAGCCTGGCATACTGCGGCGCATGGCCAAGGCCACCTACATGATATTAAAAAAAAAACCCTCTCGGACACATTTATCTTACCTGGAGGCCTACCATAACATCATAAAGCGATTCAGTTGAAGACCTAAACTGAACCGCGTCGCATAATCTTACCGTGACGCCTTATTTTTTATGTTCCTGCCATTTTTAACCTTAAATGGATCCAGTTTAGGTTGAACGTGGCAGCAACCTAAATTGAGTCGGTAATAAGCCATTTTCAACCTTAATAAGATCCATTTTAGGTTGAAAATAGCAGCAACATAAAAAATAAGACGTCACGGTACGATTATGCGACGCAGATCAGTTTAGGTCTTCCATAGAATCGCTATAAGATGTCATGGTAGGCCTCTTGTTCCAGCATAAGGCCCTGATCATGACCTATTTATAACCATTCCATCGTTAAGACCATTCCAATAAGCCCAAACACGATATTTCTGCTGTAACTTGGTGAGGAGTTAGGTATCCTGCAGGTAATGCTGCAGCATCAGGTCAAGGTTACCATGGCCTTGCAATAAAATTGAAGTGGCGGGATACCAAATTTCGAACCGATCAGACCTGTGGAAGTTGCTCACATCCTTTCACCAACTAGAATAGAGCTGATGATCTTCAAAAGGCAGCAAAAATTGTCTTAAATCATAGTTCCGAACACTCCTAACCAAGTTACCTATTAAACAAAAAAACTGTATCAAAATCGGTACCTCCATTTGGGAGCGACGATGCTACAGACACAAAGATACACGCGTTAAACTAATACGAGCCCTGTTTTTCGCCAGGGGTTAAAAAAGAGAGAAATAAAATCATCCATTTGTTAATTTCATTTGTTTTATACGTTCTTCCCTAATTTATAGGATAATAGCCGTGGGGGCCAGTGGCGGACTCGGGTCCGGGTGGGCGGGGGTGTCCCACGGGGCCACCGCCAGGGCCCTAGTGCCCCTGCACAAGGCTGAGCTAGTCTACATGCTTGTAGGACAGCAGGGGCTGAACGCTTGTAAGAAGGTAAGAGTTTCAACTTCATCTGTTTTCCTCCATCACCTCACTTTCTCTTTTCATCTCTCTTTATCTTCTTTTATCTTTCACCTTCCGTCTGGATATGGAGTGTGTAATGATCAGTCAATATCAACCAAGATCGAAGGCATAATGTTCCCGAAGCGATAGTAATTCCAATTTTAATACTTAGACTGCTGAGCCGTTTTGCTGGTCTACACGCTCCATAGTGTTTTCCCACACAACAAACACAACAGTTGTGTTTTAAGTTGTGAAAAACAAGACAGTTGCGTTCTCAGCTCTGAAGGTTTTAAGTGCCGACTATGACCTTAGCATCCTTTCCTACAGACCCTCTCAGCGCAAGAGAGTCAGGAGTGCTCGAAGCGGCTGTCGAATGAGAGCCAGCTCTTCACCAGCAAAACGCACGAGGTCCGCAACACGCACGTCAGCGACGGCGGTGGAGGCGGCGGCGGCGCCACCTACGTCTTCCTGGTATGTATCATTCAAGTCATCATGCTCCCACTGTTGGGCTGGTAGATGTTGGAATTGTCTGCCCTCTTTCTGCTTACATGAGTATGAATTGAACATCGTTGAATTCTTCTACACTGTCTTCTACAAGATCGGATCAACGGCAGACAAGTCATCATCGGACTTCAGTCTCCTAACACGTTCATTGCTGAAAACACAGACATATTTTTATAACTTTACGCGCGATGCGGAAAAACACACCTGTTGTGTTAACAAAGTTTACGAGCCGGCTGTGCGGCGAAACACAGACGCGTGGGTGTAACGCGGCGCTACTACAGTGCGGCTCACACAGACGGCACGCCAGTGCTGGAAAACACACACTGTTGAACGGTGTCTCAATGTAAAAACCGGTTCAGCAATCAACGTTTGTGCTAACGAAATAGGTACTATTGTAATGCAATAAGGTTTAAGGCGGTGCAAAAAGTGGTGGTAGCCTAGTGGGAGAACGTCCTCCTTCCAATCAGAAGGTCGTGAGTTCAAATCCTAATGCGGGCACGTACCAATGTGTTTCTGTAAAACATATGTACGTAATTGTTATAATTTTATAAGATCTTGCATGCATTGTTATTTATTGTACGTATGCATGTAATCGCACGTGTTTATGCAAATAAATGAATCTTTATCTTATTATTCGCTTTTCGGCGAAGGGAAACATCGGGAGGAAACCCACATACCTACCCGAGAATTATTTCGGAGATAGGTACGTCTCCGCGGTGGATTATGGCTTAACCCTTCTCACGAAAGCGAGCGGAGACCCGTGCTTAGCGGCGGGACGATGTGGGTCGATAACGATGACGACGAAGGTTTAATCGGAGCTGTGACGGTTGCAGCTGGACGGGCGCGGCGCGGCGCGCGCGCTGCTGGCGGCGGGCGGCGGCGGCGGGCTGTCGGTGGGCACGTTCCGCGACGACGGCTCGCAGCACGCGCGCGCGCGCACCAACGCCACGCCGCAGGCCGGCTACATGTACGGCCCGCCCGGCCGCACCTCGGGTGCGCACCTCCCGCCCGTGTTCATCCGCCGAGCGCAGTGCGGTGCCGCGCAACATTATGCGATGCGGTGTTCTGGGTGGTGCTGTAACTATTATGGGCAGTCCGTAGCGCTTACCGTCAGTTGAACGACTTGCTCGTCTCGTCACTCAATCAAATAAAAAAAATCAAATAAACTATAAAAATAAAGTACTGAGTAACGACACGAGCGAGTCTTTCACCTGACGTTAAGCGTGTCTGTGTCTGCCCATAACAAATTACAGTGTCACCCAGAACTTTGAATTGTAAAATCTTGCATGGCGATGCACTGCGCTCGTCATTCTGAGACGTCGGTTTTTAATTCTCATATGCTGGAAACGGTGCCCTTCAAACCGGAACACAGTAATTTTTGGACATAAGCGGTTCAATATCGGGTGGCGATGTGGTACTTCCCCGGACGAACTCATGCCGAAGAGGCCAACCGCTACACTAGTACCACCTACAACGCTGCATTTCATTTCGCTAGTAAAAAATAATATTTCGATTCTCCAGGTGCTGGTGGTGGTTGGGTGCCACGTCAGGGTCCTATCACTCCCGGGTTCGAACTGGTCCGAGGGGAATCTGTGAAGGACGGCGGTAGAGGCGGGGCGGCTTGCGCCGGGGGGGCGGATGGAGGCTTCGGGGGCGGTGGCGGCGGGTGCTTGAGGGGGGGTGGTGGGGGCGGCTGGCTTGGTAAGGAATAGAAGAAAATACTTTTAAACTTACGTACTTTTTTAATCTTTGTGTTTGTGGTCCCCGTAGCTCCCGATTCCTTAGATACGGGGATTCCTATTGAGGGGGTCAGGATTTATTTACGTGATCGCAAAAGAAAATTCTGATTAATCTTTCTCGTAATTCCCCAGGTGGGAACACCAACGAAGGGGAAGGTCAACACGGGGGAGGGGGATGGTCTTACATCGATAGCTCGCTAGCTATCAAGGAGTATAGCGAGGTCACAGTGGCTGCGAGGACTGGTCCAGGGGAAGTTCTCATAGTGCCTGCTATACACGTGAGTATAAACTAATGGAAACTGTATTAAAAATATTATAAAGTTGGGGCCACATTTATCACCGTTATGACTGTGTCACGGTACTTGTGAATATGGACGACAGCTGCACTGTGATTCCTTCAGGAGACCCTTGAGTGGATCGCTGCGTGACAGTAGACCGTAACTCAGTAACAAATACACGTGACCGTAACAAAAACCCGTTCACATTTGTGTTTTGCCAACAGTTACGTTGAGGTCACGAATGTAGACCCCGTTAATAAAATGACACTGGCTGGGATGCACAGATCGTGCGAAGCAGAAACGTAAAAAAAAGATTGTATTGACATTGTAATGTTTGTTTCCAGGACTGCGGCTGCGACTACCGCTGCGTGGCCCTGAACGAGTACCGCAGCGAGGTGCGCTGCTACTGCCCCTCCACGTGGGCCACCGACGCGCACGACCCCACCAAGTGCATCCGTGAGTACGGCCCTGCGCCCGCTCCCCGCCCCCACAGTGGAGCCACAGCCTTAAGCTAGATTCGTCAGACAAATGTATCGGCGGCTTTACATAGTCATTTACAATATGGCGGTTCTATGTCACTCCTTTTCATAATCTTTAGTCTGTTTTTACCCAACTGCCCAATGGAGGGTACAGTTTTCGGTCGTATTTATGTATGTATGTTCACGTGGATGGTTGGCCACGCCCCTTGGCGAGTACTACAGTCTAAACGGCTCAATGGATTTTGATAAATGAATGATGATGATGATGAATGATTTGTTATTTGACTCGTCATATTCACGAGAGTGACATAGGCTACATTGGCAGTCGAATTTTGTGTATTTTAAATATATATTCAATACTTATAAAAAAAAACTGTATCCTATCTTAATAATGTACTAAAAGCGAAAATAACTCTATACATATATACGTAGATTGAATCGTGGAAAGGGGGATATTATGCGTTTTATTGCGATTCCCTGTAGTCCACATTGGCGACGTAGAAAGCTAGCTATCATTATAATATTGAATTCTGCAGTGGAAGACTCCTGGCCGAGGATCTCCTGGGTGCTCCTCGTCGTTCTGTCAGTTGCAGTCTTCGTCTGTGCCCTCGCCGTGCTCTGCGTCTGCTTGTATCTATGTGAGTAGTGGCTATAAGGCAAATCCACGACTTATGATTTATTTCGACATCTTATCCTACCGACTGCGCCAATATTTCCACGTCCATAGATGAATTATAAGCTGAAATTTAGGTTTTTTGTAGGATAATTATGTAATTTACTATACTAAGATACGATGTATGGATTTGACAATTTCGTTACGCTGTGATTCTAGTGCTGAGACAATATATTCAACTGTTACTTACTGGTAGGAGGTAAACTGTTTAGAATTTTATAGGTTATCCTACCGACTGCGCCAATATTTTCAGATCCGCTGGTGAATTGGAAGTAGGTTGAGGTTTTATTTATTTATTTATTTATTTATTTAATTAGGCACACATAACAGAACACTCTCAGTATAATATTGCTAGCATAAACTAACTAACTACTTGGTTTCAACTATTTCACAAGGAAATTTAGAATAGAATAGAATAGGATAGAAAACTCTTTATTGTACACCAGAAACAAAATTAAACACAGTACAGAAAAATTACAATAGGTAAACAAGGGTAGTACAATGGGCGGTCTTACAATTCCTTATATGACAAAATATGCAATTTATTACACGATATGATGTGGATTTGACAGTTTCTGTTGCGCTGTGGTATCGGCTGTGGTTTTACGAAAGACAGTTACTTATTGATAGGGTCACTAAGAAGTTCAATGTTGAAATGATGTACAGCTTTTTCTTATGGAAGAAGTCAGAACAAAGATTTCCAGTGTCCAAGGAAAAAGAAACAACAAATAGTAACTATATTTTTATAGTCAATATATTAGTATTCTGTGACAGCAAGACGGAGAATGTAACCAGAGGTAAGTAAAACACTTGATTAATAGTACTCGAACTTGTAGTAAGTTGGTACCTACATATTTTAATTCTAGTTACGGGAAGCCTACCATATCATCTTATAGCGATTCAATTGAAGACCTAAACTGGATCCAGTTTAGGTTGAAAATGGTAGCAACATAAAAAATAAGACGTCACGGTACGATTATGCGACGCGGTTCAGTTTAGGTCTTCAATTGAATCGCTATAACATGTCATGGTAGGCCTCCTGTATGATTGACGAGATGACGAGATTCAGGCATGAGTCACCACTAAAAAGGGAAACGTAATTTTTTTCAAACTTAAACCATAATTACATAATCATTACTTTAGTAGATTATATTATTTTGACTTAATTTTGTTGTGTTAGTCTATTGTATTAATTATTATGTGTATTAATTAGAGTTTTTTTTTAGACGTGTAAAAGTGCAATATTATTGCCTATTTACAATAAATGATTTGAGTTTTGAGTTTTGATTAGATCAAATTATGCTTTCTAATAAGTTAAAAGAAATCGTCTTTATTTATTTATTTAAGAATATCTAAACGTGGTCTCCACTCTAGACCTCGTCTATGTAATTATATACCATCGGTTTTAGGTAAATTATCTTGTATAGAAATCCTCTCAAAATTTTCTGTTGTTCATTTCTTCCTCTCTTTTTAGATTGTTCATATAACTCTACAGTTAACAGTTGTTTACAGTTTGAAACATAATAATAGTAATTATACATTGCTAAACGATCAAACCAACTTAGTTTCATCACCATTGCTACGTATTTTTACGAGAAATACGTCACAAGCACTGAGCGGCAACGAAAACACAGCGTAAGAGCAGTGATCCCCACCATTCGTACAAACGCTCCGAGTACTATATAAAAGGGGTCGTCCGGCGTTGTACGGTCACTCTCTTGCTAGCGCTCGGCGAGTCAACAGCACCTGAGGATGTCTCGTGCAGAGACGAAACACGTGTCGTATTGCTGTCAGTCGATGTTTGATGGGAATTTGGGAAGGAGTAAATCAGGTTTTTTTTTTTTTTTTTTTTCCTGTGTAGGTAGGTAGGTAGGAGTAAAATAAGTAGATAAGGCCGGAGGCCGTGTCTTTTTATTTTACGTTAGGTCAATTTAAGTACGGGGGACACGTCAGGGTTGTTTCGGTCTTCAGATAAATAAAGGGTTGCGTAGAGATTAAGATTTTTAAACGGATAGATTTGTCAAAGGGGTTACGTCATCCAACAAAGTCCTATCATACATTCTTCAGACAACTTAGGCGGAATTAAAACTATATATTTCTACATTATCTTATTGATTATGGATTTCCGCAAAGTAACGCCTGATTCTATTAACTAACTCTACAGTTATGTGTTATGTGCTTTTGGACCGAAGGGATATCCTAGTTGTAATCTGATCGCGTCAGTTGCGAAGTTCCCGTTGGTAGGGAATGATACTAGATGCCCTATGTAGTCGGCGGGTAGACCGCTTTCCACTGCTCCGAATATAATTACCTGTAAAAATTTTTTTTTTTTAGTATTTGATGTCAAGTCGTTCGGCTGATGGTAAGCGCTACGCCTGCCCATAACAGTTACAGTGCCACACAGAACTATGCTTTGCATAACCTTGCGCGGCACCGCAATGCGCTCGTCCCCCTGAGACATCGGCTTTAAAGTATCATTTGCCCAGTAACTAGTAGAGAAACGCGACGAGCAGGTCTTTGACCTGATGGTATGCGTCTTCTGTATAACTTGTGACTTGAAGATTCAAATTGATGAAATTACTGACCCAATTTTAAAAATTCATTAATTGATAGATAGCCGATTCCCGAACGACATAGACAATTTTATCCCGGGAAAATGTGGAATTCCTGCGGGAAAACGGGCATTACGTGTGTGAAACCAAGGGCGCAGTTCACTAAGGCAAACTTAACACTGCTGAATCGTTATACTTTTCTTGGCTCTTTTGTGAATCTTCACACAACGTGTGTGTTTACTGTTTACTGGCGTTGCGTCGTAACTAAACTGAATCAAATACCTCCAGATAAGTGTTCGAAGGTCTCCTCTCGTAAGGGAGGTCATCGCGCGGCCTCATTTTAGGGGGGGTTACTGTCTCCTCGTATGTCCTAGCTTCCACCTTGACTCCGTCTAACGTGGTAACAGTCACATTCTTCGCGAAGTACCAGCCTAAGTCCACTCCTTCCTGCCTGAATGAAATCAGTTTTGCATTGAAACCAGCTAGACGTCCAGACGTCGAAAATTTCATAAAAATCGATCAAGCCGTTTCGGAGGAATAGGGCAACTAATACTGTGACACAAGTCTATATATATAAAAATGTTATGATGGTTTGTGTACGCTTCAAAAACTCAAAAAGTTCTGCACCGATCGAGCTAAAATTTTAGCATGATATATAATCCGCATCAAGGATTGTTTTTATCTATTTTTTTCATCAGTGACATATCAGCGAACGTGCGAATGTGCAGGTATATACTAGGTACAGCTAGTATTTTATATATTTAGAAGATTTTCGATTTAGATTATTATTTAGATTTTTTTAGAAGATTATTTATATAGATGTTATTCTCTTACTTATCGAGCTTAGGCAAGTCCTTCGTGTCTAAAGTCCAGAGCGCTCCTGTCACTTTTGCATCGGGATCTGCGACGATGGTGGCATCCGCCCCATTCCACGTCGTGTCATATCTATTGAAATCTAATCTGTGACCCTGAAATAAATAACAAATCGCACATTTGTGTTATCTCCTCAATATATAACACGTTCTTGTCGCCACCTTTTTGTTCAATAATAAATTTTTCATTAAATACTCATTTGGTTTTTATTTTTAATATTTGACTGAGTAACGATATCAGCAAGTCGTTCACTTGATGGTAAGCGGCACGCCTGCCCATAAAAGTGACAGCGCCACCCAGAACTTTGCATTACTTAGTCCTGCGCGGCACTGCACTGCGCTCGTCACCCTGAGACATCGGCTCTAAAGTCTCTTAAGCCCAGTAATTTCGCTGGAAAAAGTGACCTTCAAATCGGAACACAAGGTGACGCAAGGTGGTCGATACGAGCCAAAACTAACAATCTACTGTTAGTCATTGAAGAGTTCCGTTATCTACCTTCCGTCTCTATCATCAGCTCGCTGTCACCACAATATGCCACCCCTCTTGTCACCAGCGGGGTCGACTAAACGAGGAAATAATTGCTTAAAAAATTACCTCGTACTTGGACCCCATGGACCAAAAAGTTCAATTAGGCACCTACCTCAAGTACAGCCACGGCGTAAAACTTAGCACTGGGAGAGTTTATTAGTAAGCGTGATTTGAGTAGGTTGCTGCCATACGCGTAGTAGTTAAACGTACTACCACGGATATGTGATAACGAAGCTACTAGAATCAAAACAGTTTTTAAAAATTTCATTTTTCAAGCGCGGCTGTACTGGTTGAGACATATATTGCGTTTGAAATGCTAAATTTCATTGAAGCTTGTACTGACGCATTACCTAATAAAAATTCTAAAAGTCATCAAGCAAAAAAAACAAACTGAATGTGTGCTGGGACACACAGTTAAGTAAAACTTAAACTTAAAAATTAAAATAAAATAAAATGTTCATAAAATATATTTTAAAAGTTATACGAAACGTAACTCTTTATTTTTCTATCTTCAATAACTTATATCTCCCTCTCAACTTCCGTTCGCCTCGCCCGATCACACTTTTCGTAACGCATTCACCAGCTTACTCCCCAAGTCAAGCGTGCGCAAAGAAGTTTTACTTCAAAAGTAAACCCACAAAAGTTAACAGGGCCATCGAACATTACGATACTTACAGACGACTAGGTGAGTCTTGAAGACGAGTATCCGAGGAGTATCTCACGTACATTTGTACGGTATCGAAGGTGGCAAAGGGAGTGAATAAATTGATGATAAAAATGAATGAAAGAGAATGAATGAATGAAAGAGAATGAACGAATGAAAGAGAATGAATGAATGAATGAAAGAATAAAAATGAATGAAATATCATTTTGTTGCCTCATAAGAACAAAACTCTTAAGAACGCGTGACGTTTACCATCAGGTGAACGACTTGCTCCTTTCGTTACTTAGTTACATAAAAAAAATCGTGTGCGGAACCGTCAGCGTGCTGTAGTCTGCACACATGACGGCTCTCGTATCACCGTTTCAAATCTGTTTCATAGTAAATTTTATACGAAATAACAATTGCGTATACGTACCTACCTAGATATGTTATAGCTAACAATATGGCATCGCTCAAACTTAAAATATCCCCAGAAAACCTCTGTAATCACTCCTCTTTGACATTGGGATTGAAACTTTGACCCACAGTCAATGTCTTAATTTCGTAAGTCCACTAGAGGGCCTCCAGAGGCCCATAAAGCTGCTGAATGCCCAATTTTATCAAAGTGGCATATGGGTCTCAAAATAGAACATTCTCAATGGACAATTAACTAAAAGACCAATTCTCAAATGGACAAATGGCAAAATCCAAAGACTTAGTACCAAATCTTCACATTTTCTTACTTATTAATGCTTAGAAGACGGTCAAAAACTGTCAAAACAAACATGCTTGAATTCAATGAACAGCCAATCGTGAATTGAAATCAATCATCAGAATTGTGGCTTGAACGACTGATGAGCAAGCATCAGCGTCGCCTCCTCAGCTGGAGCCACAGTATAATGTATAGCTCGGCATTGCTAAAAATAAGCGGCACGTATTTATTATTATATACGAAGTTTCCTTCCAGCGGTCCAGACTTACATGACTTACATGTAGTGTTTCTCTCGCATTTTTAAAAAAATAAATGAATTATAGAAAAGTTTGATAAAGATATTTTAATTCCTATAATTACATGACAGTCATGTCTAAAAACTAAAATGGAGTGCAAAGTTTGTTTAGTTCTAGAGTGAACAATTATGACCCAAAGCGTTTCTTTGAAAGTTATCTTCTTATCTATCTATTTTTAAATAAGCAAATAATAAATAATAATCAAAGTACGGTCATTAATGATCTCAGTAAATGAGCAATTTTGAGGTGGTAATTATTGTGTAAATTTTATAGAATACGGAATTGTAACTAGAAACACGGGCAAATGTCAACTTACAAATGTCAAGGTAAAATTTAATTTTAATTGTGTTTATGTATATAAATTTTGCTTTACAAGCGGTTTCAATTAAATGTAAATGCTGCTCAAATACATTGAAGATTCTAATGTGCTGCCATCAATCCTACTAATACTATAAATGCGAAAGTTTGTGAGAATGGATGGATGGATGTTTGTTCCTCTTTCACGAAAAAACCACGGAACGGATTCGAATGAAATTTGGAACACAGATAGTTTATAACCAGGATTGAGTAATAGGGTAGTTTTTATTCGGAACTACGCGGGTGAAACCGCGGGGCGCAGCTAGTAGGTATTATAAAGGCCAATAATACTAAAATAGTAGGTAGGTAAATTCATTATTACGAGAATAAATAAAAAAAATTAAAATAACACAAAAACAATACGCAATTTTATTACCATCGGTCCTCAATACGAGTGTAAACTTTCAACTTAATTGGACGTCTTGAAATAGGTTAATTTTTTATAACTACACAAGAATCCGAACTTAAATTTATAAGGGCTAGGTTCCACGATAGCTTAGGGTGTTACCACACCATTCGATCGATCGTCGATCGATAGTAAAATGAGAGCAGTCGACGTCCATCGATAAATCACTCAAAGCTACCACACCAATCGAGCAAACATCGGCAACATCGACAGATGTAGTAACGACATCCTTACGTAGCGAAATATGATCTGAATCATATTTTTTTTTCTGAGTAACGAGACGAGCAAATCGTTCACCTGATGGTAAGCGCTACGCCTGCCCATAACAGTTATAGTGCCACCCAGAACTTTGCATTGCATAATCCTGCGCGGCACTGCGCTCGTCCCCCTTAGACATCGGCCGTAAAGTCTCATAATAATATATGTCCAGTAATATAGACTATATTGCATTTCTTTTCAGATTAGTTATAGTTATGAATATCGTTACTATGTAGTGGAACTACTAATGTTTGAATTATATTTCTAACTAGCTGACCATTCGCACATTCACTGATATGTCACTGATGAAAAAAATAGACAAAAACAATCCTTGATGCGGATTATATATCATGCTAAAATTTCAGCTCGATCGGTGCAGAACTTTTTGAGTTTTTGAAGCGTACACAAACCAACATAACATTTATATATATCTATATAGATAGATGTTTCAATTGTGTTTCCATTTCTGTTTCTGGGAAGTCTTTTTAGTCAACAAAACAGCATAAGGCGACCAAATATATTATTGTTATTAGCATTGTATGACGAAATTGACAAATTCATACATTATTAAAAATCAGCAAAAAGTGATAAAAAAAAGAATAGTAAAAGTTAAGACTAAGATATTTAGATATCAATTTTTTATTTTTTATTTTTTTTTACATTTTTTTTTTATTGTAATTTTTCTGTACTGTGTTTATTTTTGTTTCTGGTGTACAATAAAGAGTTTTCTATTCTATTCTATGCTATTTACTGACGTGCAAGCTGAGTTTTTTAATTTAAAGGTCATAAAGTAAGTAATATTGGACACACAGACTGGAAAGAGTACTGCGGTAAAGACTTTTGTATCTGACTTTGGATGTTCGACCTGTCTAATTAAAATAATTTATTTACAGACAACACATATCAACGCAAGAAAGAGGCAGAGCTGCGACAGAAGCAGATCATCGAGCAGGAAGTCCAGCTGCATCGCCTCAGAGCTGCTCCGGGGGGTCACGACAACCCCCTCAGCATGGCTTTCAACCCCCACTACGGGAGCGAGAGCTTCCTCCCTCAGGGGGTGGACGTGAGGGAACTGCCCCAAGTCTCCAGGGAGAGTCTGAAGCTGGTCAAGTAAGTATCTGATTTTACTAAATCCTTTTTCTTCCAAAACCTGGATAACTCCGTCGGGAAAGCGATGAAGTCTATTCAGTGTATGTCAGAGCCTACTCTGGGCTCGTATCATGGAAACCGAAGCTAGATAGGAAAGAAAGAAAGAAAGAAAAATATTTATTCTGACACAACTGCACACAACAATAAATACGTACAAGACAAGAAAGACAAGACAAGAAAATGACACACAACGTGCGCAGATATCTGGCACGCAGTGATGGCAGAAAAGGCCTGAGCTCAGCACAATGCTGCGCTCAAACCACAACGCTGATTTTCAGTTCAGCGGTGACGTAAAGAAAAATCACGATTAGGTATATGGTATAGGTATGTTTTAGGCATTATTCTTCATTTGGTATTAAATCATCCTTCTGACTCCCCAGGGCTCTCGGCCAGGGTGCCTTCGGCGAGGTGTACCAGGGCCTGTACCGGCATCGAACCGGCGATACCGTCGAGATGCCAGTCGCGGTCAAGACCCTGCCAGAGCTGTCGACCGTGCAAGCGGAGCACGACTTCCTGATGGAAGCTGCCATCATGGCGAAGTTTAACCACTCCAACATCGTCCACATGATCGGAGTCTGCTTCGATCGACATCCCAGGTAAGGAGTTGAGGAGTTTGGGGCCCATGGATCTCCTCTTCATACCTTTTATTGATTAAGAACTCAGATCTCAATTCAATGATGTGATTAATAAATTCATAATGTTAAAATTAGACAAGCTAAGATAAAAGACTAAAACTGTAATGACATGGATCCTGCAAGGCATGAAATGACAGTTTGGGAAGCATAGAAGAGAGAATAGAAAAGGGCAATGGAAAGGGAAGGTGCGTTCTACCAATACGGAGCGGGCCGTGCGATGGAAATCCCAGATCGCCTGATTCTTCTTATAAACGTGAGGCGAGATCCATACTGAGCCACTGCTTCATCATTACAACCCATATCTGCTAGTAATCAGATGAGAATGGAGAATGAAGAGAGACCTTTGTCCATCTATAGGACTATATACATATAATTGATGATGAGCTAATAAATGCGAAAGTTTGGATGTATGTTCGTTAATACCCCACAATGTCTCCGAGAATGATATTTGACAAAGAATTCGACTATATTTGGAGTTGTAACATAGGTTACATTTTATCTCCAAAATCTTCCTATAATCCCTTAAAAGTATTTGTTACATGTTCTGTATGATTCCAGGTTCATCGTGCTAGAGCTCCTGGCTGGTGGTGACCTGAAGAACTTCCTCCGGGAAAGTCGGCCGAAGCCAGAGCGTGCTAGTGCCCTCACCATGAAGGATCTGCTACTATGCTCACACGACGTCGTCAAGGGTTGCAGATATCTGGAGTCCAAGCGGTTCATACACAGGTAAGGTTTGACTCCGGACTGCATAGCGGTAATAGCCACGTGGGGAGAATGTCTGCCTTTCAAAGGAAAAGGTCGCGAGCACTTGCCAATGCGTTTCTTATAAAACATATGTAAGTATCACTTGCTTTTCGGCGAAGGAAAACATCGTGAGGAAAGCCACATTCCAGAGAATTATTTCGAAGGATGTGATCCATGAACCCGGAATGGGCTTGCGTCGATTGGATTATAGCGTAATCTTTTTCATGAAGATTTTGTGAAGATTTTCTTTTAATCATTACTAGAATTCCTGTATCTAGGAAACCACGAACTACGGGATCCATGGTCCCACAAACACCCAGACTAAGAACAAATGCCTATGCTTCACACAATTCTTTGTCCTGTGCGGGAATAGAACCTCCAACCTAATCCATCACACGTGCTTTCCAGGGATATAGCAGCAAGGAACTGCCTCCTGACATCCCGGGGTCCAGGTCGGGTGGTCAAAATTGCAGACTTTGGCATGGCCCGCGACATCTACCGCGCGGACTACTACAGAAAGGGGGGTAAAGCTATGCTGCCCATAAAGTGGATGCCGCCGGAAGCGTATATCGATGGCGTGTTCACCATCAAGACAGATGTTTGGTGAGTCGCAAATCACCTAACCAGGCTCTAAAAGTATTTGGAAGTGCCTATGCTTGTCAAAAAGCATCTTACTAGTCTAGTAATCCTCGAGCGCGTTTTGCGAGTCGATCTGTCCCTCCATTCGTGCGAGTTTAGTTTACTTGACCTCCATCATCAGCCGGAAGACGTCCACTTATGAACATAAGCCTCCCCCATAGAATGCCACAACGAGCGGTTGCTAGCTGTTTGCATCCAGCGGCTTTACGCAATTGGCTTCAGGTCGTCGGTCCTAAATACTTTCAACCAGTTTGGACGCGAATGTACCACCTCGTGGTTTGACTTCCAGGCTGAAACCTATTCCATGTACCAGTTACACTATCATCTCACCCCATAAAAGAACCCAGATCTCGTTGGTGGAGTAATCGGCAGTCTTTATTATCTTCAGCCAATGCTTTGATTTCTCTTTATGACATGAATCTAGTTGTCTCCTTTATCTGATCAGTGAATACCCTACCAGTTCCTCTTTAAAATTCTACTGCCTGTGATGGTTTTTAGGAAGTTATCATGGCGTTTAAGGCGGCCGAACAGCTTTCCTCTTCTCATTTCTGTTTTCGCTAGTATGTTCCCTATAGATAGTATTTTGTCGTTGAAATTAATGGACCATTCTCCATGGCAGGTCGTTCGGCGTGCTCCTCTGGGAGGTGTTCTCCCTGGGCGTGATGCCTTACACCGGGTGCTCCAACCGGGAGGTGATGGAGATGGTCTCCGGAGGAGGCCGTCTGGAGAAACCTACGGGTAAGTCTCGGCCTTCAATGATATTGCAAGATTTGCGCCAATTTTCTTGATAGCTAAGAATACTCTCGCTGATGTCATCTTCTAAACAAAAAAATACTAAATAGAAATCGGTTCGTCTTTTTGGAGCTATGATGCCACATACATATGATTACCACATTTTTGTTTGCTCCTCTTCATGCATGGTTGTCTGGAAGAGATCGCTCTCAGCGATAACCGCCCATTGTGACACTAATTGTTAAATTTGATTTGTTTTAGTTTTAAAGTTTCCTTTGTTCTGTGGTGTTTCAATAAAGAGTTTATATATATATATCTATACAGACACCCCTCTTTTTGCATCGTGGATTATAAAATGATAGGTACTGTGGATAAATAGGAAGGTAGTGTTTCATACGAATTTATTTTTTAGGATGGGAGGTTTAAAGTCGCTCGTGTCACTTTACAGGCTGTCATCCGGACATCTATCGGCTGATGTGTGAGTGCTGGGCGCCCACTCCGGCCGACCGGCCCTCCTTCGCACACATGTACGATCGGCTGCAAATGTTCGTACAGGTGAGTAATTCAATTACCAATTGCAAGTAGTAGCGATTAGAGTCTAGTACAGTGATACCCAAAGAACACAACGCCAGAATCGTGACATTTCAATTTGATGATATTAGCAATATTAGCTAAGCAGTGGGTCTACACAAAACCGAAATACTTGGCAAGTGTTTCAAAAAAAGTCTTCTATGAGACAAAAAAGTTTGGAAAACGACGTATTTCTAAGCGTAGGGTATACAGTTCGAATTCCAATGCGGGGACGTACCATTTGTTTCTTGTAAGAAAAGTGTTCACTTCAATATGTACACGTAGGTACGAAATAATCACGCAATTTTAGGTGAAGGAAAAATACCGTGAGAAAACGCACATTACCCGAGAATTATTTTGGAAGTATGTGATCCACCAATCAGGGGGCATCCGTGGTGGACTATGACCTTATTCTCTTAACGAAAGTGAGGTGAGACCCGTGCTGAGCATTGGGCGGATATGGGTTGATGATGATGAATGTTGTTTCAGGATCCGTCTATCGTAAGCACTGCCTTGCCAATAGTGCGGTCACACCTACCCCTCCCTATAGGGGTGTCCTTCCCCAACGGACCCCAGGTATGTATGGTTATTTCTGACCCCTTCTTAAATTAAAACCCCTTTAAGGGGCGGTGTTCTAAACAAAGAAATGTATCAATATTCATACATTTTAATGTCGAATGGTGTAACATAGTGTTATGTTACCTCCTGCTAAGAATTTTACGTTTAAAATCTGAAGGAAATACTGTTTTGATAGTAATTAAATTAAAAATAAAGATAAATCTGCATTGAGACATTAAAAGACCTTCTTTTCTGACGGTAAGGAAACAATTATTATTTACCTAAATATATATTTTATAACAATGTACTTATTGTAACGAAATATTTAAATATTGCATTTATTGATTCTTATATCAGTTATGTAGAAAAATAATATCAAATAAAATTATAGAACACCGCCCCAAAATATCTTTATTAGAATAATAATGAGTATTTCCTCTGACATTGAAACGAAATTATATTTCTGAGCCCCGTTCACAACTGAATTTAAAAATAAAACGATAAAATACCAAACATACTAATCCGCCATTTTGTTTTTGTCTTTTCCCCAACGTTTTCGCTCTGGCTACTAGAAGCAAGTAACTAATTTCATTTTTAAAAGACTTTTTTTTTAAATTAATTGGTGTTAGCCCGTGGTTGTGGCCATGCTTGAGTGATGGCGCATGTTAAATACATTTTTTTTTCTAATTCCTACCCCTTTTCCTTGAATGAGAGCCGCGTAGCGAAATAGCCTCCTGTAGCTTAGAAAGAGATTCGTTGGAATAATAACTACATCTTGCATGTTCTGAAAACGAGTAAAAAAAAAACATTTATTAATTTCTTCATCAATTACTCTGCTCATGCTTTAACGGCGACATTTCAAAGGATCTCTTTGGTGAAATACTTCAATAAATGAGTGTTTACTTGCCTAGTAGCTATAGCGGAAATCTATTACCTATATTCTTTATTTTACCTTTGTCCTTCGCACTGGGTTTTACAAAAAAATTTAACTTCTCTCAACAAACAATAAATTCTTAAATTCCTTTCATTTTACTATTTTCATTATCAACCCATAACGTCCCACTGCTGGACACGGGTCATTTTACTATACAATTTTTAATTTTTTTTTTCTAAAATGAACAAATCTTTTTTAAGATTAGACCAATTCTTTGAATTTTGAATAAGCATTTTTTTCTAAAGCCCAGTGATTTGAAATGCACGCGTAGATTCAAACCCAAAGTTGCAGGGGGTCGTCGGTACAAACAACTACAAAATACAAGCAAATCCGTGGTCTTTCATGCGTACGTAATCAAAAGGGATATTACATTAAACGATAAATAATTAATGTATTGATTAAATTAATTGTTGAACATCATGATGTCTTGTTTTTCGAATAAAAGAGAATCATCCAAATCAGTTCACGAATTCCGAGGATATGACTTACGTGGAACATAATTAAATCGTCGGATTGAGAACCGCCTCTTCCTTGGAGTTGACTAAAATAATACAAAATGCAATAAAAGTACATTTTTACTATTCAAAATTCGTCACTGGGTACTAAATACAAAGTACAAAATACAAATACGCTTGGTTTAATATTATTTAGCCAAGCCCCTGTACTAATTGTAGCTGTTAAATTGTAGCTGATTTGTAAAAGCCAGCTTTGCCTGTAATGGTTTGGTTAAAACATTACGTTGGTGGAACTACAACGTCAGCCACTAGGTTACGTTGATAATCCAGTGTCTTAGCAGAGTTGGAATTTGCATTGCAAAGTAGACTAGGTGACACTGTAACTGTTAGGGACAAGCGTGACGCCTACCATGAGGTAAAACAACTGATCGTCTCGATCCATAACGAAGCAGTGTCTCTGCCGAAGGATTCGAAAGATACGAAAGGCCACGGGTCACCGTTACATTTGACGTTTGCTGGTAACTAATCCCCCTTCCTCCCCCCCCCCCCCCCGCAACTCGCGTGTACTGAGCGTGGCATGTTGGCAGCACGACGGCGGCGGCGACTACCTGGTGCCGATGTCACCCCAGGACTCCACCCAGGAACATAGGTAACCACCCACCATGAGAGGTTGGCGGAGGATTTCATCTTCATCATTTGTCTTTCTTTTTGAACACTTTCGAGTGGGGCCTTGCCAAAGGTCCATGATTTCGTTCCCACAACTTTAAGCTTAGGTCTTATTTTTCAATTTAATTGCCAAGGACATCCAAGAAACAGTAGTAGAAAACATGGAAACGGTTGTCAGATTTCTGCCTGGAAACCTACCATCTGAAGAACCTCAAGGTGGTCCAGAAAAGACAAGACCCTTTCAGGGCGTTGGAGCCGCGGTTCTTGAAAGCCAACACCTTTAATGTGACCATGGAGACATTTGCCTAGCCTAAGTTTTGTAAAATTATGGCAAACAATCATTAGGCCGACACAACCGAGTTGGCAATCAGTTACAGATTAGATGACCACTTACGTTCAGACGCGTAATCAGCCTTTTTGTCTTTATATTATAAAAAAGATAGCAACTATTATTCAGGGACAGTCATACACCATCAATCTGAAACTTATCTTTCTCTATGAATCATTGACCTTAGTGATAACTGATAAATAATAATGAAAACTTATAATTATATCAAGAGGAATAAGTAATAATATATTTTTCTTTTCAAAGACATTGTGACAAAATCAGTAAATTTTGTTGGAACTGGTGAAGTAGTTCATGCCTACGCTGAAAGTAACGTAATGTCATCTACGTAGATACTACTTAATTTTTGACAATATTTGGTTTAAAGCTGCTATCATTCAACTAATCATTTTTATGTTGTTTTGATAAACCTACATAATCCAGTCTAACCACCAAGACTGAATTGTGTATCTTTCTTGTACAAATAATGTACCATATATTTGAATTTCCATTTGCCAATAACTACAGATGAGATCTAGTTAAGAAAAATAATATAACTTTCCAAATATAAATATCCGCCAACCTCTGCATGTACTTATTTATCATTTAATTCTATTAAACTATTTAACTTTTAATTAATGTGGCACCCCTTTCCAAAATCGATGTCGTCATAGTAACCCGGTTTTTTACAAATATCCGAAAAGTGCTTAGAATTTGTCCAATATTCCTTTAAACTTCCAAGATCTTACGGTTCTTTGAATATTAGAATGTCCATTAGAGGTAATCAGAGAACTTCAATAATATAAAGTTATATTTAGCCCTGTGTTAAAGCGCTTACTATATCAGTAACTTGCTTCTATAATCAATTCATCACTAAGCCTGTTCTTTGTAAAAAGTCTGAATTTTATAAAATTTATTTTTAGAATGAAAGTTTGGTTGAAAAGAAAGGAAAATTGAACAAAATTAAATAACAATAAGATGCTCTATAAAGGCAGAGTGTTAAGCATGCGTTAGTGATGCTAAAATCTTCTCTAAAACCAACTTCTGAACTAAAAGCTAAAATATAAACACAACTACAGCCTCTTTTGATTTCATATTTTTAAACGGAGTCCAATGTTTTAGTTTCTCAAATAATTGTAACCCAAAAACACGTTAAATATTTAAATGTTTTGTAACAGTTCCATCTTCGCACTTCGTTAGGTACAGTCAAAAACGCGTGTATTATCGTTACTCAAGAAAGATGTAAGTGTTATCATTGGGAACGATACCATGTATCGTTTGTTATGAGTTCCCGATGAAGAGCCTACAGTAACAAGTGTCAAGATTATGGAATAACTGTGTCGAATTGACACAAGTTGAGAACCATGTATTACGACTTATTTATTAACAACACAATAGAAGAAGTAATCCTATTTTAAGGTTATGTTAGGTACCATAAAGTAATTCTGAAATGTATAACTTTAACGGGGTATATTACGAAAGAAGCATAAAAAAATGAACATGATACTGAGATTTACCTCTTTTTTCGCAGTGCAACGGATCCGCTGGTAGTTCATAGCAAATCGCAAACGGCGGCGTTGAATCCCGAGGAAATAGAGGATTCACAATATCAACATCTACTGAAAGGTACAAACATGGAGTAATGCTACATAGTATGTATATATAAATACACATCGGCTGCACCGAAAAAAGGATTTCTGAATTTTCACTCAAGATCAGTCGGAAAGAGAGAGGAAGCGACCGACAACAGAGGCAGTAGGGACCGGACCTTTAAAATATCTTACCACTGTACAATGTCGCCATTTGTACTAACTTCAAGGTATCCTTATTATCATGAAATAGTGGTCCTGCTCTATTTAATTGAGTGTCCATTGATAGCGCGGTTTGAATGTCAGTAGTATTTGATAAGTTCTGAGTGAAAACCGCGATACCTATCCGTTGCTACGAAGAACCGGTAATACGATCCGTCACTATAAACCCTATTGCTAGCCCAGAATAATCAATGACAAAATTTAATTAATGTTATTCGGGGTTTTGTTTTCTCGCCACAGTATCACAAGAATATGGCAACATTCCAATGGCTTGTCCGAGCGACGGGAAGCAGGCTGCTTCAGCTGGCGCCGCCGTCGAGACAAGACCCAATACAAAGTTTCTGCCGTCTAACTCCACTGACAGGTGAGTGCCTCATGGTAGACGGCCTCCGTGGTAAGTGGGTGATGAGATGTCCCCAAATCGTGAGGTTGAGGATTCGATTCCCGCACAAGGCAAATATTTGTGTGATCTACAAGAATTGGTTTTGAGTCTGAATGTTTATGGAAGCATGGTTCTCGTAGTTCCTGGCTCAGTGCAAATTCCTATAATTATACAAAAAAAGGAAAATTAAATGGGATATTTACCAATTATGTTTGTTTTGAATTGCCAATATTTCAGCACTGTCCCAGGCGCCCGCCGTGATCACAAGTAATCTGATGTTCTTGCGAGTGGGTAGTTAGGGGCGGACCCCCTATCTCTCACGTTTTTACGGTCGACACTAGTTGACCTGCCGCCTGGATCCGTAAAGAGTGCTGTTGAATGCTTTACCCGAATTCAGTTCAAGTACTTGCCTTAACAAATCCATACAAAATTAATCAAAAACTCAACAGCACTTTCCACGGACTCAGGCGGTCGGTAGTTGCAATAAAAATACTACTAGATATATAATATAAGCTCGCTTGTAATTCCAGACTCCTGAGTTCCGTAGACTGCGCATCCTTGAACGAAGACACGGCGTCCGAAAACGACATCCCCGTGAGTGACCAGCCCGTCATCTGGGAAACCTCCTTCACGGAGTACCCTGATACTGGACAAAAGAGCACCGAGAGCCGATTCCCCGATAACGGCCCCGCTGTAAGTCACTAAGGATTGTCCACAAATTATGTCTAACAACGTGAAACAAACAACTCCTTGCCTGAGTCTGTGTTTCCCAATAGTTACAACCTGAGAGTCTTCAAGTCACGAGTGAATAGGTTGCTTCTAGGTAAGCGCGCACCATCGTAGACCGCATTGTCACTTACCATCAGGTGAGATAGTGGTCAAACGCGAACCTATTTATTAAAAAAAAAAAGAACACACATTATTAACAATGTGTTTGTGTGTGTGTGTTTTGTGTGTGATGTATTTTTGTCTAGTGTATAATAAAGTATTTTCTATTCTATTCTATTCTATGTCAAATGATCACGGCAAAAGAGAAAGGGAGCACCTTTATGACGTCACAAAACACAACTTAATTAAAAGTGAATTTGAATCAAAATTACGTGATATATTTAATTCAAAATATGATGCTGATACGTTAGAGTAGATACTGTCATTCGATTGTGATAACTTTTTTAAGGGGAAAAGCTCAAAAACCTGTAACTGACGTACCCCATTGATGTAACTTACGAGTTAGCTGATAGTCCTCAAATACTTATGAAAACTGTAGTTCCTGATCATTGCCAGCTCAACCCACTCACTTCAGAAATTCGGCTTATTTCCACCAAAGACAATTTCCTCAAACGCCTGATCTTACCAAAAACTTAAGGATTCTTTTCCCACAGGTCGACAAGCTGATAAGCATAACACCAACATCCCCGAAGCCTCCAGAAAACGCTCTATCCAAGGCTATAGAGGCGAACGTCATAGACAAAACCAATCACAAGAACACACTGGTTCCTGAACGCAAGACTGCCCCGATCGCTTCCCCGGACCCGCCGCGAATAAACGCGTGGAAAGAACCACCTAAGTACAATGCTAAACCCAAGCCCCTATGCCTAGATGCAGCCCAGTTGGAACAAAACCTGAACGCTCTGAAGAAGAATAGCGGCTCTGTCAACCTTACCACAATGAACATCCTACCGCCATACATAAACGTGGTCACTCCAAACAAGCTATCCGAATCGAAGACCATTCAAATAGATCCTAAGAAAGCTGTAATAGACGATCTCCCTAAAGAAAACAACCAGAAGGATACGGAGAAGACGAAACTGAAACAGTCCAATTCTGCCGCGAGCTTGCTTAACGGACCGATGACTGAGGTGCCGTACGTCGACAGCAGCGACACTACGTCTTCGACCTCTGGCAGCAACCAGAACATAGTGAATAACCAGAAACACAAATATGGGGAAGTTATTATAGGGAAGGATACAAATAAATTGACCAAACAGGGTAGCAAGACCAGCAAGGGTGAGTTTGTCGCGGAATCTGAAATCAATTGCTAAACCATACTCGGCGCCAGTCAGTGATGTGTGAAGTGTGATGTTCTAAGAGTTACGCCGCCGTTTGCACAAGAGAACAATTAAAAACAAAAGACGTTACCTATTTATTAGTTGTAAATATAGTCTCTAAATATGTCTAAGTGACTTGTGACGAATGAATACTTGTTTTTTTTTTTTAAATCTGTTGTATTAATACCTACCTAAAGTCATAGAAAATCGAAATAAGTAAATCGCTTCCTGATTAAACGGTTATAGTTAAAAATAGAAATTGCTCAACTTGCTCAATATTTTGCAAAATTATTGTAGAACAAACGTTTTGAGTATGTATCAATAATACACATTAGTTTTTCTACATAGATATTCTAATTTTGTGGGATTTTTGTAATGTTTTTACATTTTGCTTGGTAGCATATTTTTTATGGATATATTGTTTTAGCGGTCTTGATATTAATAAATATATTTTAACTGTAAATTGTATTGACATGAACATAATATTGTCGTAACAAACGCACATCGCAAAAAATTAAATGGCTTTTAGAATTATGGACCGAAGGCCAAACGAATTTGGTCTTAAAATGGCCCCACTCACGAACCGTAATTAACATTTAAGGAATACTTAAACATAATTAATATTTACGCTGTGAACAAAAATAGCTAAGGATTCCTTTAATTTTAAATATCGTCCGTGAGCTAGGTTTACGACCTTTATTTATTTAAAAAAAATGAAAGGGTATAAATAGAATAGGTGTTGTTTTTGTCATAATTATATATTATATTATATTATATATATCACAATTCTTAGAAATAATATAGATATAACCGTAGTGATGCTTAAAATGTTTGTAAATAATATAAAATTGTAGAGATTTGTGTAAATCCATCCACCGGAAATCTATATATTAAAAAATTACAATGGATTTATAACAAGTTATGTTATACGTAATGGTAACTAAGTGTCATTTTTCTTTGGATATTTACATGCGATTGATGGGCGTGTCACAACAAAAGTTCTTTAGTTAATTTTTATTAGATAAACTTACTAATTTTTTGAAACATCACCCGCGTTGATAGGCCGATAATTATATTATATTTATTAGAAAACTTTAAAAAATTACTATATAAATGAAATTGGGAGCTTTCATAAAATCGTAGATAATCTATGTGAAACGTGTAAAGAAAGCCTATTAAATTATTTTTTTTTAAATTATTTAAAAGAAAAACACAATATAATAGTTATCTATTTATTACGTTGATACTTGAAAGTGAGAGCCCCCGCGGCAGTTAGAGAGTTGATGGAAAAAGCGACATGAGTTTTTGCACGTGGATTAGTCCTTCGGTAGGTTTACTAAATATAATTATATATATACCTAAGTACTTACATCGCCGTAAAGCTAGGTTCACATTTGTCTGACGTGTCGTGTCGTGATGCATCAGATAGGTATAGGTTTCATACATTTACACAAGCCGTCACAACACACTGCGTCGGAGAAATGTGAACGCTACCATATTAAATGTATGAAACCGATACCCTTTCTGATGCATCACGACACGACACGTCAGACAAATGTGTCGGCGGCTTAACACATTGTTGTACTGTGCAATTCTTTAACAAGTTGTTTACTATTATATAATTTTAGTTTCTAACCAAGCTACCGAACAAGGATATCCCCATCAAAATTATTTCAACAATTTACGAGTTTGAGACTTAAAAATTGTAAAACACTTTTTTTCGTTATTTTGTAAATAACGGTGTTTTATATATTTTTAAATATCATTAATTTTATTTTTATTTCGCTAAGAAAGTTACGTTCGAAAACGCTACGACGATCCGTCAACTTGTTAATTTGCCATGACCACAGATAATATTATTTAAGGATAATTAAAAAAATATTAAAAAGTATTTATTGTTTTGTGAGGATAATAATACTACGTATACTATGACTCTTTGGTAGCAATGACAATGATTTATTTACAAACGAAACACAAAATCACACTCCTCTTAAATTAGTGTCATTTGGCTTTTATACATTTAAGAAGTTGAATTAATTTATTGTGTTAATTTTTTAAGTTTTTGCCACACTTTTTTCATTTGTTTTTAAAAAGGCGGCATATTATAATACGATTTCAGTTTGTGAACGAAATAAAAAGTCCTTTGCATTTAACATTTTTTTTTAAAACAAGAGTCGTAACTCCTAATATTTATAGTAACGCAAAAATAAACGTTTCACATATAAAATGTATGATTTAATGAGATTGGCTCAAAAAGAAAAAAATGTGTGAATATCACACAAAGAAAGCTTTAATAACAATATAAGATAGTGTAAGAAAACTTTTGATTAATTTTTTTTTCACAATCAGAGTAGTGCCAAGGTATTTTTAATTTCGCCTTTTAATGCATTTACAATATGTTCGTATATTTGAGGCATGAAATGACAGGGTATCATGGTATTTTTTGTTCTTCGTTTTTTAAAGCTAACAAAAAACTTCTTACGTTTTCGAAACATGTTAATAAGTGAAAATAGTCATATAAAATATAATAATAGAACTCAATTATAATTATTTGAATTACAATAATAAGCAGAACGGAGGTTATATTACAACATTTAAACAAATCTAGGTAGTTTATAAGTGGACGTCGCGTCGATGTAGTAGATATGTTATGTGCCAAATGATTATGAGACATTATTTTCACGGTTCTAAATGGTGAAAAGTGTCTTACCATGGTTAAAATGTGTTAGCTTGTTTAACCGGAACATTAGTCTAGTTTTGTAACGCGTTTTTTTATCTATACAACGTTGAGAAAACGTTATATAGCACGTTTTAATCGTTTTACCTGCACTCTATATTAGGCCAATTTTTCACAGTATAGTAAAATAAAAATACGTATAATATTATCTGATCATTATTTCAAGAAAATAGCAGACTATTAATTTGTTTCGTTTATTTTTTTAAATCGCTTAATAAGTCTTAAAAACGTCTTTTTCTAAAAATACAGGTAAGTATTTAAAAATTTTAAACGTCAATGTTAGTCGGTTAGGAATCGACGTATAAATTAATTATTTTTGACGAATAACGTTTGATTGTCACTTCAGCGTTGCTCAATTTAGAATTATTATTTTTATTAGTAGAAATTTATTCTTTATTTGAAAGAAAAAAGAGAAACGTGGTTGTGACGTAAATATAAAGAGAACGTTCCGGAAAAAAGAAGAGAAAGTTCCCTTTTTTTTGTAAAAAGTGACTCTGAAATGTTATTCATCACGTTAATTTATTAATTTAATTAAGGATTTTAGCTGAAACTGCAAGACAACGAAGACAAGATGTTATATTCCGAACCCTGCAGAGTCAGTGAACCTTCATGAGTGCCATTATGGTTATTTACACGAGCCCAAGTAAATAAACATTTTCGCCTCTGAAAGTTCATGAAACGAAAAAAAAGTTATGTTAAGCAAGTTTATTTTTAGCAAAATGCCAAAAAATATCCGTTTGTAAATGGACTAAGTATATAGATTGTATGGACATACCACCTAAATAAACTACGAACCTTTAACTATGTAAGAAGTATTAATACATAAGAATATATAAGTCCCTACGTATGTAAAATTTATAAAATAACAATAAAACAAAAAAATGTAATTGATATTCAAAATAAAGTCATTATAAATGTAGTATATTGTTTTATTTTACTTGTTACCTAATTATTTTAAAATTAGAGTTATAATTCTAGCTCCTCTGCAAGCCTCTGGAGGCCTCATCTGCAGGAGACTGCCTGAGGAAGTGCCACACCTTTCCCAGATACTCATCCGCCAAGCAGTAGTGTGCAAACATTACTGTGTTCCGGATTGAAGGGCATTGTTTCCAGCAGAGTTACTGGGCACATGAGACTTTAGGCCGATGTCTCAGGGTGACAGTGCAGCGCCGCGCAGGATTATACAACGCAGGGCTCTGGGTGGTGCTGTGACTGGTATGGGCAGGCGTAGCGCTTACTATCAGGTGAACGACATGCTCGTCTCGTCACTCAGTCAAATAAAAAAAAATACTAAAATACATAATTATAAAGTAATTAATTCCACATACATACCCGAGAATTGTTTTGGAGGTAGGTATGTTTCCACCATTGCGGACCGGGACCCCGTGGTGGATTAAGACCTAACCCTGCTACGAGAGGGAGGGGAGACCCGTGCTCAGCAGTGGGACGACATGGGTTGATGATCATAGATTTTAAGCTCATCAAATTAATTAAATAGTCGGAATTAAACAATTAGCATATAATTAAACATAACTTTTATTAACTTTTTATAAGGTTGGTACACAAAATACAAAACTAAACTATTCTCTTAGAACTTGGACATCTCTATGACTCGTAATATACAACTCCGAGACCCCGTTTCAACATGTCAAGGTAAATTTCAAGATAGATAGATAGATAGATAAACTTTTAATTTCAATGTCTTTTTTTAACAACATAATAATTATCTTGTTTGATATGAAAACATGAAACATTGTCTTAAATTACAATGTTTTGTGTAGTGTGTAGACCATAAACAGTAGGACACACGCCGTTAAGCAAATATCCAGATTATCCAGATTACAACTTAACTGGTTTGATATGAAACAAGAAAAAGTAAAAAATTACTATGTTTTGTGTAGACTGTAGACCAAAACAGCAGCAGACACGGCTTTAAGCAAATATCCAGATTATAACATATCTTGTATGGATACGAAAACATGAAACATTGTCAGAATAGACAATGTTTTGTATAGTGTGTATTTATTCATTTATATTTTGATTATGTAGACCAAGACACGGGAATATGTATTACACGCACATTAGGCGCGGCTTAAAACTTCATTTGTACGCGAGTTGTCAACTCAGCTTATTTATATGAAGCGCCCTAGGTTCCTCCATATCTAAAAATGCACCAAGATCAAGCGAAACCGAGGCTCACTAAACTAATCACTAATGTAACTACTAGGTAAACTATCTGCTGATTTGCGACAATAACGTCTTATCTCGTCAACGTGTGAACTTGAGATAACATGTGTGCAAACACTACTCTGTTCCGGTTTGAAGGGCATTGGTTCCAGCGCAATAACTGGGCATATGAGACTTTAGAGCCGATGTCTCAGGGCGACGAGCGCAGTGCAGGATTATATCATGCAGGGTTCTAGGTGGCGCTGTCACTGTTATGGGCAGGCGTAGCGCTTACCATCAGGCGAACGACTTGCTCGTCTCGTCACTCAGTCAAATAAAAAAGACTGTTCTCGTCGCAAATGAGCGTACTTTTCATTAGTGTATTATTAAAACAATAGAAGTTTATATAACAATATATTTTATCCTAAGATTATAGGTTATTATAATAGGTTTATTATCATACAGCTTTCTATTTTTTTTGTGTTCTAAATCTGATAAACAAATTGTGCTAGACTCGCCTCCCCATGGCCCCGGATAATTGACACTTTAAGTATTAAGGTGCTACGTTTTGCTTAACACGTTGACTGCTGAATCGGTTTTTACATTTGGGCACCGTTACGGACCGTGTGTGTGTTCCAGCAATGGCGTGCCGTCTGTGTGAGCCGCGCTGTAGTAGCGCCGCGTTACACACACGTCTGTGTGTCGCCGCACAGCCGGCACGTAAGGTGCGCTAACACAACAGGTGTGTTTTCCCGCACCCGCGTCAACTTATAAAAAAACACGTCTGCGTTTTCAGCAGTGAACGTGTTAAGGCGTGTAATTTAAATTTAAAGCAGTTTTTTTAGGTTTTAGCGGCAGACCGGGTAATTTAAACCCTACTTAAAACCTTAAATTTAAATGATAATGGAACTTGCAAAAGTAGATCCTTCACGATTTTTGTAGAGACATTTAACTTTAACGGACAGGGCGAGTGAAGTGTTTATTGACTTATTTTATTAATCAGGTGCATTTAAATAGTCTCAGTTCCAAATACCATTATCATTTACAATAGTTACCCGATCTAGCTCCAAAAACGAATAAAACTGTAAGAAATTTAAATTCCCCCCCATACTATACGGAAACGAACCACCTTAAGAAGTAAAAAAAAAACCTAAGTGCATAACCACTATCTTACGTACTTGTAAAAGGGACATAAAGGAAGAAAGAATAAAATGGATTCCGTCAGTCATTTATCAGGATATATTATTATCCTGATATAACCGAAGCTGCATAGACAATTGTTTGTTTTTTTAATTCTATCTGCCCGAGCACATAATCTTTATAAATCACATTGGCATTGGAAATTCGTTGATATAATTTTTTAAATTTTAAATTTTGTTAACTAATGAAATAATTAAGACAGTTTTTTTATATAATATAATTATAAGCACAATGTTTACCCTGTCAATTTAATAATAAATTTCATTATATGTAACTGTAGAGTGCTACATAATCAATACTACATTACGTCTCGGGTTTAGCACCATCTAGAACAAAAGACATAAACTTACTTAGTCACGTCATGTAAATACTGTCACGAGGTAGGCTGACATTAAGTCGCGTCATGTAACCGTGACTAAAGGTCAGCCAACCTCGTGACAGCAAGTAACATTACATGACTAAATTTCAGCGAACCTCGTGGCAAAAAATATTTGACGGAACTAAATGTCAGCGCACCTCGTGACTGCAATCATGTAATTTCTGCCACGAGGTGAGCCGACCTTTAGTCGCGGCATGTGACTTACGTCACGAGGTGGGCTGACTATTAGCCATGTCCTGTAACTTCTGTCACGAGGTGAGCATACGTTATTGTCATGTAAGTTACCTCGTCAGTTGATGATGTGAGCGTGGTAGTCAGTTGATAGTGTGCGCGTGTTCAAAGTCCCCCTTGTCTAGGTGACGCTGGGGCGCTTTCGGCTCATAGACGAGCATAGACACGCGCGACGGGCTTGTCTTGTTACGGTGCATATCTGGAAAATAATGACATTTTAAATTTGTATTGGGAAGCGGTGGTAGCCTAATGGGAGAACGTCCATCTTCTAATCAGAAGGTCGTGAGTTCAAATCCCAGTGCAGGCACGTACCAATGTGTTTCTTGTAAAACTTATGTACGTAATTATCACTCGTTTTTCAGTGAAGGAAAACATCGTGAGGACGCCCACATACCTACCCGAGAATTATTTCGGAGGTAGGTAGGTGATCCACCAATCCGGATAAGGCATCCGTGGTGGATTATGGCCTAATTGTGGGCACGGTTCTCCCCTCACTTTAGTGAGGAGGGTTAGGCCATAATCCACCACGGGGGCCCGGTCCCGATTGGTGCTCAATTTAGGAAGTGGTCAATTTAGTAAGATGCCAGTTCCCTAAGTTCTTAGTCGCTTTGGAAAGTGGACTTTGGAATTAACTTTGGTGTATTAGTAGGCCTCTTCTGCAAGTGTCCGCCTGCAGATATTCATCCACCAAGCAGTAGTGTGCAAACAATACCGTGTTCCGGTTTGAAGGGCACTGTTTCCAGCGAGATTACTGGGTATATGACAATTTAGAACCAACGTCTCAGGGTGACGAGCGCAGTGCAATGCCGCACAAGATTTTGTAGTGGAAAGTTCTGGGTGGCACTATAGCTGTTAAGGGCAGTCGTGGCGCTTACCATCGCCTTACGCGTATAAGAAAAACAAACGCTGAAGAGCCGTACAAAGAAAGGTTTAGTTGTGCGAGCTGTGTGCCGGTACTCACAGCGCAGAGAGAGGCGGCGGCGGTGGTGGGGCTCCAGCTCCAGCTGGCGCCGCACGAGGCGCGAGGCGGAGGCCGGCCGCGGCCGCAGCGCCGGCAGCGGCGCCGCGCCCAGCCCCACCTCGGAGTACGCCGACTTGTTCGTGTAGTCTGATGAATCGTTATACTAAATATCAATGTCTATACAACACAGAAGACATACATACAGAATGGACACTCTTCACCCCCCGCGAGCCGGGACAAATTCTAAGGTCAGTCACTATTACACGCCCAAATAACAATATGCAAACGGGTTAGCATGAACCTTCATACTAGCGGGTTGTTTTCTGCTTAGTTCGCGTAGTGTACAAATGACTTTGAAGGATGCTTACTACCCAGACCATCAATGCCTACTACCCAGGCAATCAATGCCTACTACCCAGACCACCAATGTCTACTACCCAGACCATCAATGTCTACTACCCAGACCATCAATGCCTACTACCCAGACTATCAATGTCTACTACCCAGGCAATCACTATCAACTACCCAGATCAAACAACATCCTCATTACATATAGTTAGTTACCTCTCTCATTGAGCACTATTTCTCTTTGCATCATGTCGACGTCGTCGAGCCTCACGCGGTGCTTGGCGTCCATGGCACCGTCCCAAGTGCGGTTGCGATCGATATACGTCTGGTCGGACGGTGGATTGTCTTCGTCCTGAGTGGACGAGTGGCTTTGAGGCTCTACCTGTGAGGACGAGGGTTGCATGGAATAGAATAAACTGGGAAATTATTTAATGTACACCAGTTAAAGCACACAAGGCAGTTGAATATTATTTTTGTAGTTTTTTAAGTAATGTGATAATTGTAGCGCATTAGATCTCATCCGTAATGTTACAATTATTTTATCATGCAATAAATAAATAAAAATAAAGATATTTATTTTTAACTGGTGACTCGTCTTTATACTTTGCTCAGTACTTCCAAGGTTTGAGAATTTGGGTCAAAATGGCATTTGTTTTATTTAAACGATGTCTTAAGTAAAGGTTTTCAATATAACTGTATCGTTTGTACCTTTTCAGGTCAAGTAAAAGATTCATGAACTTTGGTTGTATAGTTTTCTATAGCTACGTGTGTCCATTGTCTCTTTTTCTTGATAAATTAGACTCGCCTCTTTTTATTTTGCTTCCTTCTTTATTTTTTAAAAGAAAATTAGTTTAAATTATGGTCTTTTGAGCGTTTTAGAGTACGCCAAAATGCGAACTAAAAAAAGTATAGACAAACCTTAATCTTCTTCACGGTGGGGCTCGATTGCGGTCGATTCATAAAATCGATATGCTGGTTACCACCGCTCTTGTTCCTTACGATCGGCGACAACTTCCGGAACTCGGTTCTCGGCTCGAGCTCTATCCTCACTGTTTCGGTCACCGTCGAGTTGCTAGCACGACCGAAAAGCGGAGACAATTTCGGCTTAGCACTATTTGTTTTAACACTATTCGTTTCAGAATCGATACTCTCGATTGTAATAGTCGAATCGACGCTATTCGTAATCGGCTTAACCACGATCAAACCCTCGTGGATCGTAGCTGATTTATCGATTTCAAATGTGTTTTTATCGATTGCAAAGTTCGGGTTTGCGAAACCCGTTTGCGTGGCTATATCATCGCTGAAAGACGTCGTATTGGAGGCTTTGTTTTGCATACGCTTCCGGCGTTCCAGTTCCGAGTGTATGTCTGTCTGAACGCGTAAGTTGATGTCGCCGTAGCGCTTCACTATATAGTTTAGGAGCCAATGGTAACCCTTGCGGAGGCCAGGGTCGATTTTCGGCTTTTTCGATTTTGCTTCGTGCGTTTGAGCAGTGTAGGACTCGACTAGGGTTGGGCAGCGGTATCTGAAATAGATTTATGTCTAGTACCTCTCAACATTTTAGTGATAACAAACAGCTAAAAATGAATCTCCTGGAATTTGGAAGTCAATTTTGCCCAGTTATGAAATTGAGTTGTAATTTTGAATGCCAGTCAAGTTCCGATGACAACACAATATTATGGTGACAGCGAGCTGATATGACGATAGAGACGGAAGGTAGACACGGAACTCCTCACAGACTAACAGCGGATCGCTGGTGTTTGGACTCGTTCTGATCAGCTTACAGTACCGAATACGTATTCTATTATTTTATAAGCGAAACAAACCACCTTAAATAAAGACGGGTGGCGCTTCGTCCTCAATGATGTGGTTGTGCAGTGACAAAATGTAACTACGTGACGTATCGCGATTTACTCACTTGTTGACCAAAGGTTCAATATTTAGCTTTTCAACTACATCGATGTCGTCCAGTGCTCCAGTCTTATCTTGTTTGTTGGCGAGAACCAATACAGGTTTACCTATAAACATGTAATCATCATCATCATCGGGTCTTGTCTCATATGCCTAGTAATTTCGCTGGAAACGGTGCCCTCCAAAACGGAACACAGTAATGTTTACACACTACTGCTTGGGGGATGAACATCTGGCAAATCTGGTGATCCCCAGGCGGTCTCTCCCCTACGTGAGATTAGGTGATGTTTGGCTGCCCCCCCCCCCCCCTAAACACTTCACGTAATTAATGGGTTATCAGCATTCACGGTAGTACTTGATAACAGTTAAATTGGTAATGTGAATCCGACCGTGCTCTATAGGATTGTATCCAACTAAATAGACCCTTTTTTTTATTTGACTGAGGGACGAGACGACCAAGTCGTTCACCTGATGGTAAGCGCTACACCTGCCCATAACAGGTACAGTGCCACCCAGAACTTTGCATTGCATAATCTAGCGCGGCACTGCACTGCGCTCGTCACCCTGAGACATCGGCTCTAAAGTCTCATATGCCCAGTAATTTCGCTGATAGCGGTGCCCTCTTAAAACGGAACACAGTAGTGTTTGCACACTACTGCTTGGCGGATGAATATCTGCCAAAAGTGTGGTACTTCCCCAGGCGGTCTCTTGCAGAAGAGGCCTCCCACTACAAAACTGTATCCAACTAAATGGACCTTTGCAAACGTGTAGCAACGAGTTGTCGGCCTCCTCGGCGTAAGTGTGTGATGAGCCGACTGCGAAGCTTGAAGTTGCGGGTTCGATTCCCGTACAGGGCAAATATTTGTGAGAACCAAGAACTACAAAAATATTTGCTCTGAGTCTGGGTGTTCATAGGACCATGGTCCTCGTAGTTTCTGATGCCCTAGATACAGAGAATCCTAGTGAGGTGTCGGGTGTGTGATCGCGACGCGTTATTACATATATTTAAAATAACGTATGCTGTTAAAAAAAAAAAGCTAGTTAGTAGTTGTTATAAAGTATTTTCTATTATATTCTATTGCTATTTATAAAGTTATTAGTTATTTTTTAATGCACGCTCACACCCCTTTTTCTTCTATTATGGATGGTTAAGTGGTAGAAAAAGCTTTTATTTTTAAGTCCGCCATTTGTACTAGCTATTTTATCTCTGCAAAAAGTATAAAAACTAAAAATAAAATCAAACACCGTTGATCGAGTCTTGATATTAGTCGATAATTAAATGACCAACTCTACTATTCCCAGTTCCCATCCCTATTGCGTTACCATGGCGATCACTCTACACTACAAATTAAGAAAAAAGTGGTGGTTATTGTAACGGTCCCAACTTGGACTCGCCACATTAACAAGATGAGAGTTACACATTTATCGATTTTGACTGAATAAAAGAATGGAAAAATGGGGGTTGTTTGGTATTCTTATGTTTGTGAAATAATTACTGTTGTAATTCTAGAGAGGGAAAAATATTACTTCGGTGATTTAAATAAATACACCTGCGAATATTTTGGGGGTTGGCTGTAACGGTCCCGAATTGGACTCGCTACATTTCACAAAATAAAAATACACATTTATCAATTTTTGGCAGAATACTGAGATTTGCATTGACAAATTAGTGAGATTTTGGCTACACATTAATATTGCATTCGATCGGAAAAAAAAAGCTAATTATTGTAAAGGTAGAAACTCTATGGTAAGAGATTAAAAGGTCAAGTCGTATCTATGATAAGGCGGAAATGGAAAACAAATCAATTAAATAATTAATAATGATGACATCCAAAGGGAATAGCTTAAAAGTACGAAAAGGACTTCGACATGATGGTAGATTTAAAAGGTATGGGCCAATAACACGACAATAAATTTTGCCAATGAGGAGCTTAGAGGGAGACGAAAGATTTAGAGCGGAAGAAAAGAGAGGCGCGAGAGTCGGGGCTTGGCTTGCGAAACTGCGAAGAGAACGGACGTGCTTAGGAAAGTGAGAAAACCAAAATGGCGAAGTAGTGAAAAGCGCGTAGGAATATGTTTTACGGATCGCTAGGTCTCTTCCAAAGGGGATTTAGTGATCCTTAAAAGCGATTCTGGGGAGATAGGAAGTGATACTAGGGCCTGTGTTAGCTTGAGTCAAACTGCGAATGTTCTGATTCTTGTTGATACTGGTAGGGCGCGTAGGATGGCGAATTGAAACGGTGCTTGCCAAGAGTTTAGCTGATAGCCTGAGGAATGTGGTGACCTCAGGGGCGTCTTCCGGCATGGGTGGCTAGAAGCGCCTGACCACCCATTTCGATCGTATTTTGTGTACGGGCGGGGTGATTCCTCTAGACAGTGACGAAGATATCTCTTCCTGTACATAAAGTCGATTTGAATGGTCCCCGCACGCACACGGTGTTATTACCGTCAGGGCGATTTCCAACGACATAAACTCCCTTCCCAGCATGACATGACGGGGCGACAATTTGACGACTGACGATAGGTTGCCGTTTGGAAATCTTAGGGCGGCCTAGGGCTTAGAAATAAGCAAAACTCCCGGTGCCTCCGGACTTTAGATAGCTAGTTAGAAAAGGACATTCTTGGAACTTCCCTGTGGGATTTCTCCATGCACAATTAACTTGGAAAATCTGATTGTCACGACTCCGAAGTTGTCGCAATCAGGCTTGCTTCTGTTAGGTACACACACTATTTATTAGAAGCTAGACAGGTTTTAGTTCATAAGAAACCTAGGGTAAGTAGGCATAGGCTCATAATAATTAACAACAGGGGTCACTAGCCATAGGAGGTTCGTAAGTACCTATGAGCTAGTCTATAGTGTTAACAATAGGGGTTACTAGCCATAGGAAGTTCGTAAGTCCCTATGAGCTAGCTAGTTTATAAGAGCTTAGGGCCACACACACATAACATACAACATACAAACGAACGCACAGACACCAATTTCGATAGGTAAAGTTAAATGTGGACTCCGGACAGTCCTGAGAAGTTGACAGGTAGGCACACACACACACACACACACACACCTTTAGCCTAGGGTTCTTCTGACAGGAAGGAATTCATACTGTAGGACAGGGTCATCTTAAACTATAGGAAACTACATAAAATCAATACAAATGTAAAACAAGCACTCGGGGACATTAAAAGTTTAATACTATGACAAAGAAATGAACTGGTGAAACATAAACTTCCTTGGGAATCAATTGTAATACTACAGACTATATTGTGATAGATTTACAGAGTTATTCAAACATGAACAAGCAAACATCTAAACAATGTTACATCCGGCAATCAAATCAATAAGACTAATCATTACATATGTACCTACTTTGAATGAAAGAAGTTGTAGTACGGTTTAATTATTTTATTATCCATCATAACAATGCTATAGAGCCTAAATATAACTTTACATACTCATAAAGAAAACATCTGGGAAAACAAATAAGAAATTAATATAATTTGTGACGGAAAGAAAATGAACGATGAAAACTAAACATAACTGATAAAGGAATCAATTAAATCACAATAAGTTAGGACTACTGAATGAAACTACAAGGTTAAACGTAACCTGCTTATAAATATAGTAAATATCTGGATAAATTAACTATAATTTAACTTAGGCTTGGTTCGGAAAGAATAATTCTGATTTTAAGATTAATTAATTGCACAAAGGCAATGGACGACAGATATGACTAAGTTTGTCTCTTTTGGATTGGCTACTTATGGGCAATGACCTATTACCTTCCCTGGATTTTCTTATGACTAAAAAAGAGTGAGATTCTCCATAAGGCTCTTCGAAAGTCACTAACTGAGGCTTACTTTCAACTTGAATCGCTCCAATGTTGAATCCTTCCATGCAATAGTTATGGTATTAACTATGGCACTAGAATTCCTAGTGTTTACAGAATTATCTAGAAGAACTTTCTAAAAATCCTCCGATAGAGAGATAACCTGAAATCAACAAAGAATTGACATTATACTTAATGGAAACTACCATCAAACCTTAGAACAAGGCTTCTTAACATACTATTTAAATAAAACTAGTACTACACCAGAAAAATGGTTCGAAAGGAATAATTCTGTCCTTAACATTAATTACAAGAAACAACGAACGACAAATATGAATGAGTTCGTCTCTGTTAGATTGACTACTTATGGGCAATGACCTATTACCTTCCCTGGATTTTCTTATGACTAAAAAAGAGTGAGATTCTCCATAAGGCTCTTCGAAAGTCACTAACTGGGACCTACCTCTGACTTGAATCGTTCCATCGTTGAACTCTTCCATGAATAGATATGGAAAGAACTACAGCTCCACACTAGAAATCTTAGTGTTACAGAATTATCTAGACGAACTGTCACTTTCTGGAATTAAAACAATTCCTAGGTTTTCCAATGAGAAATAACCTGAAACAATAAATAATTGTTGTTACCTACACCTAAAGGAAAAATATCCTTAAACCTTAGAACAATGCTTCTGAAATACTAACTAAATAAAACCAGTATTATTACAACAGGGGAAAATATAACCTCTTACCACATAATATAATTGTACAAATAGAAACCTGGACAATAGTCCCATATTATGCTAAATAAGCTAGGCGTATGTACAGATGGGTAAATAAAGCCTAATGTATTATGTAGTTGCTCCTAGTAGGTAGAGCTAGGATAGGTTTAACGAGATTTTAGATCTCTAAATATTGGGGCCTCTTTCCCTTTTGCTAAAATAAGTAAGTGGGATTGAGGAACCGCATGAACTAGATAAGAAGGATGGAAATTCGACCATGGCGGGGGTTATGTCCGCTGATAACCCTTCATCCTCGTTGAATCATGAATGGAGGTTGTGAGATTGTTTACAAACCGGGTATGAATGAGATCGAACCGTGAATACTCTTTAGATAAAAGAAAAGAAGTCCCTCTTTATGAAGTTCTCTTGCTTAGATATACTAGACTTATAGTAATAGGCGAGTTTCACGGTATTTTCTAGCGATAACATAAAGATTTCACATCTGTTTAAATGAGTTCGGACGGGTGACTTTGACAAGTAAGCTTATTGTCATGGAGCGATGTTAGCTGCTGTCAGTGTCATTTGTCCTGTGAGAGTGACGGATAATAGAACGATGAATTGAGATTTGATGGAAGACCACAGATAGACAAACATAGTAAATTAAATGAAAGTAAATACTTTCCGTCGAGATTTCGTAACTGCGAGGCGGTACTTAATCCCGACAAGCGGTGGAGAATATCCAAGTCTGGTCCGACGAAATTCACAACTTAGGGCGGGGCGGGGCTCTAAGTCATAGCCGCTGTCATGATCGTAGATTCAGAATGGAAGTTCTAATCATAGGCTCTCGTGATAATTACAAAACTATAAGGTCGAGCGAAAGGTTGATGAGTTACGAAAAATGTAAGGTTGATGGAAGGTTGACGATTATTAATTCATAATTTTGAATGAAAGGTTATATATGGGACAACGAAGGGCTAGGATTAAGATCTACTTTGTCAGATAGTTAGATAATACGGATTTGATAAAAGGTAGAACGAACGGAAATATTAGGTTGAGTTTATTTAGGGACGCCATATAATAATTTAGGAATGATAGAAAACGAAAGGTATTAATTCAGCGAAATCTAAATTCAAATTATTTATCTCTTGTGATATTGACTACTGACGGATTATGAAGCCATACTGAACATTCAAAGAATTTAGGTTGCTACACGCGGAACACAACGAAGGGTTACTAGACGATCATCGGGCCAAAATAAAGTAAATCAAAGTAAAATAAAATAGAGGAGAGTGAGTTAGGTGCGTGTTATACGGAGTTGTACTGAACGTTATTATTATTAGTATTATTAGGAGAGAGATAGGTTGAGAGGAGAGGAGTTTAGTTTAAGATTTGTTTAAGATTAGTTTAAGTTTAATTTAGTTTTAATTATTATTAATTTTGAAAAAAAATAGAGTAGATGTTGGGGCAGTTAGAGGGAGAGAAGAGAGGGGGGGGGTTACAATTGGTGCCGTGACCAGGATTGTCGAAACCAGAATAGCGTAACCAGGATAGTCGAAACTAGAATAACGTGACCAGGATAGTCAAAACCAGAATAGCGTGACCAGAATAGCAAGACCAGGATAGTTAAGACCAGGATAGGTAAATTCAGGATAGTTTAAGAACAGGATAGTTTAGAACAGGATCGGTTGTATTTATGACTAGGATTAGCTTATTGGTTATGATTATTATTAGTTGCAATTTAGATTAGAATCTTTAAAGGAAAATTTATTAGAAGGTAATTAGGTTCAGTATAACTACGTCTTCGGTGACTAAGTAATTAGTCACAATTGTTGCCGTGAAATAGGATGGTGTTCGGTATGGCATTGTAATCCGGAAGGTGGTTGATGTTTATGGAGAGAAATATATTATTCTAGGATAAATAGATAGATGGATGGATAGATAAACTCTTTATTGAGGCACCGCAGAACAAAGAAAAATTAAAACTAGAACGGGGCAAGTTTTGCAATTAGTGTCACAATGGGCGGTCTTATCGCTCGGAGCGATCTCTTTCGGACAACCATGCACGAAGAGGAGTAAATAGGACATCGGACGGTGGCTTTCTTTATATACGTAGATTAAAATAAATAAATAAATAGATACACATACACATATACAAAATAAACTTAAATACATAGTAACATAATAGATAAACTTAATATATACCATAATATAATAAACAATTAGGGAAAAGGACAAAATAAAAGACTAAATCATAAAATACACGAATCTTAGCAGAAAATAGGCAGACATTAGAAGAAAAAAAAATTATTAGATTCACCAGAGGGGAAATGACGGGGGGTTGTCACCATTTATAAATAAGATTTGGTGGTAACTTATCTAATTAACTGTTGCAGGAAATATAAATTTTTACAAAAATTTGTTATAATGAAGAAGGAATATAAACATAAAGAGAAGAAACATAAATGTAAAATGGAATAGAAGATTGTAAAGCAGACTTTTAACAACTTAGTAATAATTGTCTAACAGATATTGTTTAAAAATATAATGATTGTAATAGATATAGAAAGGGATCATAAGAGCTGATGGTAAATAAGATTTAATAAGATGGAAGCGGTGGTAGCCTAGCGGGAGAGCGTCCGCCTTTCGGTCGGGGAATAGTGGGTTCGAGTCCCAGTGCGGGCACGTGCCGGTGTGTTTCTGTAAGACATATGGGCGTATTTGTGAGGGAAAGCATCGTATGGGGAGGGGCCCGTGCCCAGCGGTGGGACGTGATGGGTTGATGTTGAAATATTGTTTGAAAGAACTCTGTAAGAAAATAATATGAAATAATCATAAAAACAAAAAAAAAAATATATATATCTAGTTTTATTTGAAAAAATTGGTAATTGAAAAAGGTAAAGGTAACTAAGAAAGGTAAAGGTAACTGAAAAAGGTAAAGGTAAATGAAAGGAGGTAATGGTAACGGTAATAAAACGAAACAAACATAATAGAATACTATTGCATAAATTTAAATTCGGGGGGTTGTTTTATATTGTTAAAATAAATTCTTAATTCGTGTCTTATAATCCGTGCGGGTTTGGTGCTTTGCTTGAGTAGCGTGAAACCGCTGAGAGATTTATGAAAAGGATTTTAGTCGAATGAAGGGCTTTAGTAAACCATCGACCTGGGTTTAAGACGGTTTGCCACGATTTGACTTCAAATCGACACACTACACTTACAACGTTTCTTTATGAAGGAGAATTTGGTGTTAGGTTAGATCAGCTGATAAAATCATCGGTATAAGCCGATTTCATAAAGAATCCACTCCACACGTTAGTCCCGGGGCTAAGACCAAGGCACACTACACATGCTCTGAATCATAAGCTTTACTATCAAGAATTCGGGAGTGAACTGGAAAGTTGCGAACATCGACAATTTATGTACCTTAAGCCGCGCACGGCATGTCCGAGTTTAGAGGGGTAATGTAAGTATGTATCTCTTATATCGAAAAATAAGTAGATTGGGGGATAAGCGCTTACATAATATCATTAGGATAGAGACGCCTCACAACCGTCTTTTCTTCTGGGCTTTGGGATGTCCAGGTGATGAGAGCGATTTTTGGGGATGTTCAATGCGGGGAATGTTCACGTACTGGTTCTAATAATAAAGTTTTAGGATACAGTTTAAAAACACACACACTTATTTATCTATTTATCATATACACAGTTGTACTTGTTACAATTTATACACACACACACACACACACGATTGAAGTCAAATACGAGCAAATTAGAATGAATAATAAGTAAGGGGGCCTTTTAGTATTCTTATGTTTGTAAAACTGGTACTGTGGTAATTCCGGAGAGGAAAATATTACTCCGGTGATATAAATAATTCGACCTGCGAATATTTTGGAGGTTGGCTGTAACGGTCCCAACTTGGACTCGCTACATTTCACAGGATGAGGGTACACACTTATATATTTTACTGAATAAAATAATGAAAAAAATGGGGGTTGTTTGGTATTCTTATGTTTGAGGAATAGGTACTGCTGTGATTCCGGAGAGGAAAATATTACTCCGGTGATATAAATAAATGCACCTGCGAATATTTTGGGGGTTGGCTGTAACGGTCCCAACTTGGACTCGCTACATTTCACAGGATGAGGGTACACACTTATATATTTTACTGAATAAAATAATGAAAAAAATGGGGGTTGTTTGGTATTCTTATGTTTGAGGAATAGGTACTGCTGTGATTCCGGAGAGGAAAATATTACTCCGGTGATATAAATAAATGCACCTGCGAATATTTTGGGGGTTGGCTGTAACGGTCCCAACTTGGACTCGCCACATTAACAAGATGAGAGTTACACATTTATCGATTTTGACTGAATAAAAGAATGGAAAAATGGGGGTTGTTTGGTATTCTTATGTTTGTGAAATAATTACTGTTGTAATTCTAGAGAGGGAAAAATATTACTTCGGTGATTTAAATAAATACACCTGCGAATATTTTGGGGGTTGGCTGTAACGGTCCCGAATTGGACTCGCTACATTTCACAAAATAAAAATACACATTTATCAATTTTTGGCAGAATACTGAGATTTGCATTGACAAATTAGTGAGATTTTGGCTACACATTAATATTGCATTCGATCGGAAAAAAAAAGCTAATTATTGTAAAGGTAGAAACTCTATGGTAAGAGATTAAAAGGTCAAGTCGTATCTATGATAAGGCGGAAATGGAAAACAAATCAATTAAATAATTAATAATGATGACATCCAAAGGGAATAGCTTAAAAGTACGAAAAGGACTTCGACATGATGGTAGATTTAAAAGGTATGGGCCAATAACACGACAATAAATTTTGCCAATGAGGAGCTTAGAGGGAGACGAAAGATTTAGAGCGGAAGAAAAGAGAGGCGCGAGAGTCGGGGCTTGGCTTGCGAAACTGCGAAGAGAACGGACGTGCTTAGGAAAGTGAGAAAACCAAAATGGCGAAGTAGTGAAAAGCGCGTAGGAATATGTTTTACGGATCGCTAGGTCTCTTCCAAAGGGGATTTAGTGATCCTTAAAAGCGATTCTGGGGAGATAGGAAGTGATACTAGGGCCTGTGTTAGCTTGAGTCAAACTGCGAATGTTCTGATTCTTGTTGATACTGGTAGGGCGCGTAGGATGGCGAATTGAAACGGTGCTTGCCAAGAGTTTAGCTGATAGCCTGAGGAATGTGGTGACCTCAGGGGCGTCTTCCGGCATGGGTGGCTAGAAGCGCCTGACCACCCATTTCGATCGTATTTTGTGTACGGGCGGGGTGATTCCTCTAGACAGTGACGAAGATATCTCTTCCTGTACATAAAGTCGATTTGAATGGTCCCCGCACGCACACGGTGTTATTACCGTCAGGGCGATTTCCAACGACATAAACTCCCTTCCCAGCATGACATGACGGGGCGACAATTTGACGACTGACGATAGGTTGCCGTTTGGAAATCTTAGGGCGGCCTAGGGCTTAGAAATAAGCAAAACTCCCGGTGCCTCCGGACTTTAGATAGCTAGTTAGAAAAGGACATTCTTGGAACTTCCCTGTGGGATTTCTCCATGCACAATTAACTTGGAAAATCTGATTGTCACGACTCCGAAGTTGTCGCAATCAGGCTTGCTTCTGTTAGGTACACACACTATTTATTAGAAGCTAGACAGGTTTTAGTTCATAAGAAACCTAGGGTAAGTAGGCATAGGCTCATAATAATTAACAACAGGGGTCACTAGCCATAGGAGGTTCGTAAGTACCTATGAGCTAGTCTATAGTGTTAACAATAGGGGTTACTAGCCATAGGAAGTTCGTAAGTCCCTATGAGCTAGCTAGTTTATAAGAGCTTAGGGCCACACACACATAACATACAACATACAAACGAACGCACAGACACCAATTTCGATAGGTAAAGTTAAATGTGGACTCCGGACAGTCCTGAGAAGTTGACAGGTAGGCACACACACACACACACACACACACCTTTAGCCTAGGGTTCTTCTGACAGGAAGGAATTCATACTGTAGGACAGGGTCATCTTAAACTATAGGAAACTACATAAAATCAATACAAATGTAAAACAAGCACTCGGGGACATTAAAAGTTTAATACTATGACAAAGAAATGAACTGGTGAAACATAAACTTCCTTGGGAATCAATTGTAATACTACAGACTATATTGTGATAGATTTACAGAGTTATTCAAACATGAACAAGCAAACATCTAAACAATGTTACATCCGGCAATCAAATCAATAAGACTAATCATTACATATGTACCTACTTTGAATGAAAGAAGTTGTAGTACGGTTTAATTATTTTATTATCCATCATAACAATGCTATAGAGCCTAAATATAACTTTACATACTCATAAAGAAAACATCTGGGAAAACAAATAAGAAATTAATATAATTTGTGACGGAAAGAAAATGAACGATGAAAACTAAACATAACTGATAAAGGAATCAATTAAATCACAATAAGTTAGGACTACTGAATGAAACTACAAGGTTAAACGTAACCTGCTTATAAATATAGTAAATATCTGGATAAATTAACTATAATTTAACTTAGGCTTGGTTCGGAAAGAATAATTCTGATTTTAAGATTAATTAATTGCACAAAGGCAATGGACGACAGATATGACTAAGTTTGTCTCTTTTGGATTGGCTACTTATGGGCAATGACCTATTACCTTCCCTGGATTTTCTTATGACTAAAAAAGAGTGAGATTCTCCATAAGGCTCTTCGAAAGTCACTAACTGAGGCTTACTTTCAACTTGAATCGCTCCAATGTTGAATCCTTCCATGCAATAGTTATGGTATTAACTATGGCACTAGAATTCCTAGTGTTTACAGAATTATCTAGAAGAACTTTCTAAAAATCCTCCGATAGAGAGATAACCTGAAATCAACAAAGAATTGACATTATACTTAATGGAAACTACCATCAAACCTTAGAACAAGGCTTCTTAACATACTATTTAAATAAAACTAGTACTACACCAGAAAAATGGTTCGAAAGGAATAATTCTGTCCTTAACATTAATTACAAGAAACAACGAACGACAAATATGAATGAGTTCGTCTCTGTTAGATTGACTACTTATGGGCAATGACCTATTACCTTCCCTGGATTTTCTTATGACTAAAAAAGAGTGAGATTCTCCATAAGGCTCTTCGAAAGTCACTAACTGGGACCTACCTCTGACTTGAATCGTTCCATCGTTGAACTCTTCCATGAATAGATATGGAAAGAACTACAGCTCCACACTAGAAATCTTAGTGTTACAGAATTATCTAGACGAACTGTCACTTTCTGGAATTAAAACAATTCCTAGGTTTTCCAATGAGAAATAACCTGAAACAATAAATAATTGTTGTTACCTACACCTAAAGGAAAAATATCCTTAAACCTTAGAACAATGCTTCTGAAATACTAACTAAATAAAACCAGTATTATTACAACAGGGGAAAATATAACCTCTTACCACATAATATAATTGTACAAATAGAAACCTGGACAATAGTCCCATATTATGCTAAATAAGCTAGGCGTATGTACAGATGGGTAAATAAAGCCTAATGTATTATGTAGTTGCTCCTAGTAGGTAGAGCTAGGATAGGTTTAACGAGATTTTAGATCTCTAAATATTGGGGCCTCTTTCCCTTTTGCTAAAATAAGTAAGTGGGATTGAGGAACCGCATGAACTAGATAAGAAGGATGGAAATTCGACCATGGCGGGGGTTATGTCCGCTGATAACCCTTCATCCTCGTTGAATCATGAATGGAGGTTGTGAGATTGTTTACAAACCGGGTATGAATGAGATCGAACCGTGAATACTCTTTAGATAAAAGAAAAGAAGTCCCTCTTTATGAAGTTCTCTTGCTTAGATATACTAGACTTATAGTAATAGGCGAGTTTCACGGTATTTTCTAGCGATAACATAAAGATTTCACATCTGTTTAAATGAGTTCGGACGGGTGACTTTGACAAGTAAGCTTATTGTCATGGAGCGATGTTAGCTGCTGTCAGTGTCATTTGTCCTGTGAGAGTGACGGATAATAGAACGATGAATTGAGATTTGATGGAAGACCACAGATAGACAAACATAGTAAATTAAATGAAAGTAAATACTTTCCGTCGAGATTTCGTAACTGCGAGGCGGTACTTAATCCCGACAAGCGGTGGAGAATATCCAAGTCTGGTCCGACGAAATTCACAACTTAGGGCGGGGCGGGGCTCTAAGTCATAGCCGCTGTCATGATCGTAGATTCAGAATGGAAGTTCTAATCATAGGCTCTCGTGATAATTACAAAACTATAAGGTCGAGCGAAAGGTTGATGAGTTACGAAAAATGTAAGGTTGATGGAAGGTTGACGATTATTAATTCATAATTTTGAATGAAAGGTTATATATGGGACAACGAAGGGCTAGGATTAAGATCTACTTTGTCAGATAGTTAGATAATACGGATTTGATAAAAGGTAGAACGAACGGAAATATTAGGTTGAGTTTATTTAGGGACGCCATATAATAATTTAGGAATGATAGAAAACGAAAGGTATTAATTCAGCGAAATCTAAATTCAAATTATTTATCTCTTGTGATATTGACTACTGACGGATTATGAAGCCATACTGAACATTCAAAGAATTTAGGTTGCTACACGCGGAACACAACGAAGGGTTACTAGACGATCATCGGGCCAAAATAAAGTAAATCAAAGTAAAATAAAATAGAGGAGAGTGAGTTAGGTGCGTGTTATACGGAGTTGTACTGAACGTTATTATTATTAGTATTATTAGGAGAGAGATAGGTTGAGAGGAGAGGAGTTTAGTTTAAGATTTGTTTAAGATTAGTTTAAGTTTAATTTAGTTTTAATTATTATTAATTTTGAAAAAAAATAGAGTAGATGTTGGGGCAGTTAGAGGGAGAGAAGAGAGGGGGGGGGTTACATTATGTATTAAAGTACTTACCTGATATTTTATCGTGCGATAACACCTCCTCCAACACTGTTCTGCACTCGTCCAACCGTGAAAAATCACTCGAATCGATAACGAAAATGACACCGTGAACTTCACTGTAATACTGCCCCCATATTTGCCGAAAATGAGGGCCCCCGCCCAAATCGTAGATCGTCACCGGCGTATCTTTGTGCACTAAATTGACCGCCTTGAAGCCGACGGTCGGCAAAACTTCGTCGTCCTTCTCACCGGCTAGGTTATTCACAGTTTTCGTTTTTCCCGCGTTATCCAAACCGATTAGTATCAGGACGATGTGGCGGCGCACATTTCGACGCCTAAAAACGCTAGCCCAGCAGTTGCCCATCACTTTAAACCTAAATTCGACGAATTGCCACGAAAAATCACTTTTTCAACGCCATTTATCAGTGCAACTTTGAATTTGTCAGCCATGGACATTTGTAAACAAAAATGTTTTTTTTGTTGACACAACGGTTGCCTGTGGCGATCGTGTATGTGGCCAGTACTAATTGATTCGTTCACAGCTGTACAAAGTAGGTTATATATCCGTGAAGAAAAAAGGTTACGCATGTCAAGATTAAGGCGGGAAATTGTTATTATTTTTTAAATCATCTACTTTTTTTATTATTCGGAACTACTAGGTACTATACACGGCACAAGTCACTGACTGAATGAACAGTCGGTGAAAATTTCTTCTGAAAAGTAAATTGATAATGTTGTTCGCAAGAAGTTTAGGTATTTCCTTTGTTTATGTTGAAAACAGGTGTTTTTACTCAATTTTATTAATCAAGGGTGCGGCTAAGGCCACATCTGTTTTAGCTTGTAGCTTCCACGTGTTTTACCTCATGTCGCCTTCATTGACGCCCGAAACATTTCCTTCTGAATTGTATGTTAGAATATTGTGTGCCTTGTTAATAAATCCAACGGGCAATTATAATTTCATTGGTAAGAGATATAAAGCTGGGTTCACATCTGTAACCGTGACCGTTTTACTGTACTTGCTACGATAAACATAGACGAGAGGTGTGAAACTTTACCACGAACCCCGAAGTGGATCGCTTCGAGACTCCGTAACCGAAGCAAATACGCGTGACAAAACCCGTCCACACTTGTATTGTCACACGTATTTGTTACGGTCACAGATGTAGACCCAGCTTAAGAGGTATCGTAACGTATCTGAAAAATATATCAAAATAATATTTTGCCATGTTTTATAATTATTTTATTATTATATAATATAAGTTGTTATGTATTTCAAAAATAAGTATAAGATATCCTATTAAAAATAAAACAAGCATATAAAAATACATAGTTGGAACTTTTTATTCAGAAAAAAATATTTTGGAAATAAATACAGGTACGAGTTTTGGAACATTATTTACCTTTATAAACTATATTATAGTTCAGCAAAGATCATTTACGAAGCTCTAATTTAAAAGGAAAATGCGCGTCTTCTCCGCGATCTCAAGTTACATTTGTTTGTTAGTTTGTCGAATGAGGTAGTGCCGGCCACTGGTCACAGAATAAATATAGAACTAGATACAGAAAGGACACCACCCCGCGCAACTCTACCCGTATTCCTCGGGCCAGTCAGTATTCCACGCCCAAATAATAGACAAATGGTTTGTATGAACCTTCATACTAGCGGTTTCTCTTTTGTTTTTATAGTACTTACACACACACACACACACATTTGGAAAATCAAAACTTCCAGGCCGGTTAAACGAGAAAATCCACATAATATAAGCGAACGCGCGACAGTTTAAGAAGATCCGAAACACAATTGTATTTGTGAGAGGAAAAAGACACAAATCTAATAGATTATTCCGGGAATCCCGGGAATCGGGATTATTCGGGTGACGAGCGCAGTGCAGTGCCGCGCAGGATTATGCAATGCAGGGTTCTGGCTGGTGCTGTGACTGTTATGGGCAGGCGTAGCGCTTACCATCACGTGAACGAGTTGCTCGTCTCGTCACTCAGTTAAATAAATAATTTAACGATTTAAAAGATTTCCGGGAAAAACCGGAAATCCCTCTTGAGTGGGTCGGCCTAGGGGGATTTCCGGAATAATCCAATCAAATGAGATCGCATTGAAACAACAGTGTTGCCGTAACGAATTATCTGAAACGAACCAAAATGATATCTCCATTTTTAATCGAAAAATAAGCTAAATCCTTCATGTTGTTGTCCAAAATGATTTCCTGTCCGTCCATCTGTTCATCTTGAAGGTGCAGAGTCGGCGCGCCTCGGTGTCCGAACTTCGTAAACAGCCTCTGTGCCAGTGTTACCAGCTTCTGCACCGCCATTGTCGATGGGAACTTTTTCTTTATTGATTTTCCGTTTTCGTCGCGAAGAGTGATTTCCAGTAGCTGTGATGTGAGGGTCGTGTCTTTGGATTGTTTTACAAGAAGGCTGTCATCGGGGATGCCGTATTCTGAAAAGTAAATTTATTTATAATATGTACACAATAATAATATGTATTATAACTCGACGAGGTTACATCTTGCAAACTTGAAGAGGTTACATATTGCTACTTGAAGTGGTTACATCTTAAGATTTGACGAGTTTACAACTTGTAACTTGACGAGGTTATAGGTAATAACTTACTATTGATTAGCAGCTGGAACCGACAGTGTTCCCTGTCGAACGCCATCGCCGCCGTGGAATCCCCTCGGGTAAGCTTCCACTCGGCGCCATACCGCTTCATATAGTCGTATTCTGCGCCGCGTCGGAGTTCCGGAGTCACTATCGAGCCATTTAGTTCCTGAGAAAAAATAATATAAAATGAAATAAAAAAGAAAAATTGAGTAATAAAATGACAAAAATTTATATGTCTGTTATTTTTGACGGCCTCCGGGGCGGAAGAGGGTGATGAGCCGACTGCGAAGCGTGAGGTTGTGGGTTCGATTCCCGCGCAGGGCAAAGATTAATACCACAAGTATTTGCTCTGAGTCTGGGTGTTTGTAGGACCATGGTTCTCGTAGTTCCCGATACTCTAGATACAGGGAGTTAGGACTCCCATCATAAACAAAAATCTATATAATATCGATCGTTGCTATCCCAGAGTGGGTCGCTAGTTAACACTTTGACTGCTGAGCCGTTTCGCTTGTCTAGCCACGGGTGCGGCTCTGCACGCGTCAGTGTTATCCCATACAACAAACACAACAGTTGTGTTTTGCCTTACTCGTGGCAAGTTATGAAAAACACGACAGTTGTGTTTTCAGCAGTGAATTTGTTAACCCAAGGATATAATAACAGTGCCAATTATACCTGTAAAGTGCCAATTTTCGCGATAATCATCTGTGATCCCGTGTCGTAATCATCCGCATCTTGTATGGGGTTCTTCAGGAAGTACATCTTCTTCAAACGTGCAATCTTGTTCAGCTCGCTCAGGGATCGCCACTGGAATTATGAAAGAAATGATGAAAGGTGGTGTCTGAGCAGTGATGAAGGATGTGACGCCACCACGCGTGGATCCTACACAGCCTATTGGTCCGGAGTTCCAGAAACCAGTAGAGGGTGTCAGGGAGTTGGTGTACTGCTTTCCGCTGGGATCGTAGCATGTAGAAAGATGTAGTCTATGCCTATCTCAACGGGAGAAAGGCGTGACAGTATGTATGTGTGTAATGAAGGGCTAAATGTGTCGCTAAGCACAAAACTCGAGAAAGGCTCCAGCAATTCGGTTAATTGATTTTTCCAAATGTTATATAAAGTTCAAGGAACATTCTTACAAAGTGAAAAATTGGAAAAAAATAAAAGGAAAAGTTGAAAATTTGGGAAAACAAGTGTATTTTTTTGTGCCTCTTCGTTACTCACATCGTTTATCCGGTTCCGGTTCAGAAACAACACCTCTAGGCTTTGGAACAGGTCCACCTCCCCGGGGTCCTCGCTGAAGCGAACCTCCGAGATCAGGCAGTCGTTCAAACTTAACACCTTCAAGTTTCGCAGGTAACCTTAAACAAATGCTTTTTGTTAAGATCACACCCCATGGTGGATTATGGCCTAACCCTCCTCACGAAATTGAGGGGAACCTGTGCTCAGCAGCGGGACGATATGGATTGATAATGATGCTGATGATGATGATGACATTCTCATCCACCGTGTTTTTAATGAGGCTCTGGTACGAATATCAAACATATTCCTATTGACATAACGTTCTTATCAGCGTGTGCTGGAACATGGCTGTTATGACAATGGGTCCGTCCGAATACCTCACCTAGATTCATGACTTCAAGCCAGGAGTGTATAGGGTTGCCATCGAGCCTCAGCACTGTGAGAGTGGAGAGTGTTGACACGGGGTGGGTTATGTGCTCGATCCGGTTGTAAGCAGCTATGATTTCGTTGATCTGCAAAAGAGATGTTATCCCAAGATAAAGATTATCGTAAAAAAAAACCTGCTTATTGCGAGTCGTACTCACGCACGATGGGTTCCGTACTATTATTATTATTATTAGTATCTATAAAATCGGTACAATTAATTTAATTTCATTATTTATTTTATTTATAATATATAACTACATTTTATGTGAATATTTCTAGCGTCTACCTGTTGCTGCGATCAATATCGAGCGAAAACGAGCAAAAAAAATAACGTTTGTTTTATGGGAGACCCCTTAAATATTAATTTTATTGCTTTTTAGTATTTGCTGTTATAGCGGTAACAGAAATACATCATCTGTAAAAAAATCAACTGTCTAACTATCACGGTTCATGAGATACAGCCTGGTGACAGACAGACAGACAGCGGAGCCTTAGTAATTAGGTCCCATTTATTTACTACTTCTTAGTTCTGCTCATTATAATAAAAAAAAATAAAAAATTATATGTAAAAAAAAAAATTATTTATAATTTTTTTTATATAATTAATATAATTTTTTTTAGTTTACCTTTGGGAACAAATGCGAGAGTGTGACGAGATCGGCCCAGTCATAGTCGCAGACGGACACGTTGAGCTTCTCGAGGGCGCCGCAATGCGCGGCCAGCTGGGACAGCGTCTCTGAAGACATGTCTATAGACATGCGGTTTTTGCTGTAAAAAGATGTAGAAAGTTTATTACTGACTAGCTGCTCCCCTCAGCTATATTTTAGTAGTGGGTGGCCTCTTCTGGAAGAGACTGCCTGAGGAAGTAACACACCTTTGCCAGGCATTCATGCGCCAAGCAGTAGTGTGCAAACATTACTGTGTTCCGGTTTGAACGGCACTGTTTCCAGCGAAATTACTGGGCATATGAGACTTTAGAGCCAATGTCTCAGGGTGACGAGCGCAGTGTAGTGCCACTCGGGATTATGCAATGCAAAGTTCTGGGTGGCACTGTAACTATTATGGGCATGGGTAGCGTTTATCTTAAGGTCAACGACTTGTCCGACTCATCAATTTGTTGAATAAAAAAAAATCGGTCCCGGTGTGATCGAATTTCATCAGACATTATACCATGTCAGGCTCCTGTGTTGCCAGATACACACTGACAAGAGAGGTCGGCATTACCTGACCTCCATTTCCAGTGTCTATCATTCAGTTCCAGTACCTTACAAGCAATTCCAGTACCTTACAAGCAGTTCCAATATCTTACAAAGCAGTTCCAGAACCTTAAGAGCAGTTCCAGTACCTGACATCCAGTTCCTTCAACCGAGGCAGCTGCGCCGACAGGGAGATGACTTCGCGCCAGTTGGAGAACAAGTTGGCGGAAACGTCGAGGCTGCGAGCGTGCGGGCAGAGCGTCGCCACTTCCCCGCCTCGGTTCACGTTCAGGTCATGCACGCAGATCTCTTCTAGACGGTCGAACTTTCTAGAAAAATCGAATTTTACTGTTTGTTACTACGAACTGACGACTGACAAGTGTAACACAAATGAATATGAAAATTAGATTCATTTTTCTTTATGCCCATACATACAAAAGTAGCCGATTTTCATAATTTCGGTTTTGAAATGGATGGTAAAGGTTTCTTACAACATATAGTGTTTGAACGAAAATAGATTTTTAGCCGAAAACAAAAAGGAAGCTTCAGATTTTCGGCTGAAAAAGAAGCAGAACACGAAAATGATTTAGACGTCAAAAGTTCCGCTGTATATTCCGAAATCTTGTTTGTTTTTTTTATACCTAAGCTAGCTAGGGAGAGAAAGAGCGAATATAGGCTTTAAAATAAAAAAGCCACGATAACAAAGTAACACCACGAGCGGACCCGATTCATCCCGAAATTAGCCGAATGTCACATGAAATTGCCAGCTTTACGAAGTAGGCCCAATGACGCGCGACAATTCACGAACTTTGATTTTCGGCCTGACCGAAGCTTGTGCTGGTTTATGGCTGAAGACGAAAATAAGGCCGAATCATAAGTTTTTGGCCGAAAATGCCAGAAGTCTGATCAGTCAATCGGAAACCAAATTGAACGCATATTGCCTAACTCAAACATTTGTACGTTCGGTCCAAAGTACGATAACAAATGGTATGGGTCATCTACTAAAATTATGTAAAATACAATAATGTGGGACATATTATTATGACTGATTTTGCTGCATCGGCGACTCGCACCCGACTCTCTTCTCAATGGGTGGTGTACTTTAAAGCAAGTTATTCATCGGATGGCAAGTGCTACTCCTGCCCATAACAGATACACTTACTTAGGCGACGTCATATGTAACCAGAGGTAAAACAAAATCAAAATCTTACTGCTTTTGATGGATCTTCTCGAATCCAACCATTTCAATGAACGGGGCTCCCATTTCTCTCTTCCACTCATTTATGACCGTCCTGCGGTGAGCGGCCACTGTTTCATCCTGTAAAGACCGTCAAAACATCCAATTAATATTAGAAAGGGTACCACTACCATCTCCACATTATCTTTAAGTCGCTGATGAGCTGACTGCGAAGCGGAAACGGACTGATGACAGAAACTGATTATGCAGAAACGGTTGCGCATTCCTGGAGCGTCAGGATCAGGACATCCTGGGTAGCATGGTATATTTCAGTTTACTATGTAATGAGACGTGCATGTCATTCACTGATGGTAAGCGTACCTGTCCATTGCAGGTACAGTAACACCTAGAACTTTTCATACAGAAAGTTCTAATTTAGCAGAGCAGAAATTTAAAGATACACAGGATCCTAGATACGGGTAAGGATCTATGTGTGATTGTGATACTTAATAAAAAAAACAGGATCACAAAGAAATGATACAAGTATAATAGGCGTAAGTGACAACAAAACAAGGTCTATCTATGAGTCATTCCTCCTACTTAACTTAAAGTGCTAAAACTTTTAATATTCCAGAAAAAAACCGAGTTTCTACATCAAATTACTCTACAGTGATACAAGACAAAGCACACAGCCAATATGTTAAGTTAAAATGGAGGTAAACAAACTATTTCCCACCCACATAAGCTACATCTTTGACAATATATATATAGCAGTGTAGGCGTCGTGACCTAATAATGACTACACCACACTTTTACAACCACTTTTGAAGGTTTAAACTTGTTAAAAAGTTAGTAATTAGTTGTAGAACTCACTTCTCGGTCTCCATAGTACATTCTTATAGCGTCAGCACAAGTTCTCATTGGGGAAATCTTGTTCGGACGGATGAAGGAACCTGCTCCAGGTTTAGACGTTTTAAAGTAGTGGATGTCGTCCACAGCTCCGTCATGTTTACCCCTCGCCTGGTCGTCCCACTCAACTCCATACCAAACACCTTTGTAGCCCTGAATTTCACCAATATATTTCACTGTACCGAAATCAGCGCCACACTTGACGCGACTACCGATATGCACTTGTATCTCATTCTCTTCGATACCATTGTGACTGTCCATGCTACCGTTGTAAAATTTTGGTATTAAATCAACAGGCATTGCGCCCACCATTATTTTTTGTTTTCGAAAATAGAATTGTTTATCAAAATGAAAAACAGGCCGACTGATTGATTGCTTGACTTGACTTGACCTGAAAAGTTCGAACGAAACTTCGAAAACTGGTATGTCAAAAATGACAATTAAACAATAAGACAGGGTTGCGCCTATGAAACTATTTTTGAACAAATCGATATTTGTAATTTCAAAGTAATCGACTAAATTCAACTATAGAATTCCATGGTATACCTGCATCGAGCTGCCCGTGCCGGACGTTTCGGTACCAAGGGCCTCGCTATCATCATGGTGTCAGATGAGAATGATGTTGAGCGTAGTCTGAGACCGCTTCGACGTCAACATTACGGAGCTGCCGGAGGAAATAGAGCTGTCTTCTAACATCCATGGACGATAAACTTCTGTCAGATAGTTTGGTTGTATTAGACATTGATTAGCTCTGCTATTTGCTCGTGTCCACATACAAATAAATTCTATGGTAAAGCTATTTAAGCTGATGATAATTGTGATTATAGATAGATATTTTGTCTTAGTCCATAAAATTATTGAATATATTCGAAGTTATCTGTAGTTATCTTATATCTTTAAATGAGCAATTCTTGTATATATATAATTGGAATCTCGGAATCGGCTCCAACGATTTTCATGAAATTTAGTATACAGGGGGTTTCGGGGGCGATAAATCGATCTAGCTAGGAATTATTTTTAGAAAATGTCATAAAAAAAAACCGAGCAAAGCTCGGTCATCCAGGTATTTTATATAATAAGAGCAATGTAATTTGCATCTTGATCAAACAAATTCAGTCATTTTTTCGTGTGAAAAATCGACGACAAGTATAAAAAGACTAACGCATAATGAAATAGCAAGGAATGCCCTCGATCGAATCACCATTCGAACAAAAAACTAGTCAAAATCGATCGATTCATTTGGGAGCAACGGACAGACAGTGATAATTATGGATTACATCCCTGAAGCTAGATTCACATTTGTCTGACGTGTCGTGTCGTGATGCATCAGAAAGGTATCGGTTTCATGTTTTATGTATGAAACCGATACCTTTCTGATGCATCACGACACAACACGTCAGATAAATGTGAATCTAGCTTGATACACATGTTTAACTTATACCAACCCTTTTTTGCATCAGTCGGGGGAGAAAATAATTAAATAACAGCAACCGATTGATAATTAAAACTCTTTCATAATTAAACCGACTATTCTTAAATAGTCGATCATTAAAACATCGAATGATACGCTAAAATTTACGGAGCTACCTGCAAAAAATATTAGTCATTTTTGCTAAATGTACTTCTATCAAATTCCTCAATAGATGGCGTGAGTTGTTCCAAATTTCACTAGCTTACTGAATGCTGATTGGTCAATTGCTGAAAGGATTATTACCCGACCAACTATAGATGTCGTACCGAATGAGGACGAAAAATTAAAATTACAGTTCCGATTCGCACTTTGCCGATATCATCACTGTTAAAAATTTCGGTGCATTTTGCGTGAAGTGCTGGACTTTAATTGAATTAAACTTTGTTAAAAAAGCTTAGATAAATGTAAATACGACAAGAATATAACATAGATTTACTTGAATTCGCTATCAAGGAGTGCAATGCTCCGTTTATTCTCATTCGTTGTCTCGACACGGCGCTAGCGTCATCTCACTCGCAGAGCTTTCCGTAATCGGGAATCAGGACGTGAAAAGTTTTTTTTGACAAAAATGGCTACCGACAGGACTATCCCAGATGTTTATACTAGTCGGTAATGCAAAAATGAATGTGTGTAAAAGTGAAATGGATTTTATAAGTGAACATTTGTTTCGTGGTTTGTAATCATGCATTCGGATTGATCTCAACAAAGGAGACGGTCGTCAAAATGAGGTAGGTACCTACGTAAGTTCATCGTACCAAGGAGCTTTATTTAGCAAAACAAATAAATAATTACACAGATCATCATGCACGCGTCGATCTATTTACGTACGGAGATAATTTATTGCTCCGCTGGGTTCCTTTTTTGCTTCCCGGCATGTTCTTTTTATTGATATCACAACGTAAACATAGTACGGTGCGGTCGTTACGGTTCATCGATTAGTCGATTGCATTAGCAATTACGAGGATTTTATGAATGACATCGTAATTAGGAAAGCCAACTCGATTTACTAAGCCACCGTTTAGTCATTTAAAAAAAAGGATACAGTTTTTGTCTTTGTTCGCGCCCCACACGTTGCGATTTTTGAATATGGAATCGCAGTGCATTTGTTATTTCATATTTCATTAGAAAAGTGAAATCGCTGACCTTGTATTGTACAGGGTTTTGGAAGTAAATCGTCAAATTGGGGCACGTTCTATTTAAGGGACGTGGGCCTCATTTATGTTTCGCGGAATTAGGGTGGATAGAGACCCCCTGCAAGGGTGACGTTGATGCTAGTGACTAATAAGATACCCTACCTATGGTTACGACATAAACTATTCGTTTCGTACGTACCTACAAAAATTATTAAAATTCGTAGTAAATTACGTTCTTTATCAGCTTCACTATCAGGAGATAGTAACTGTGATAATTATTACAAAATGATAACAAAGTAAGTGAGATGGGTAAATGAAATTCGTAATTATTGTAATACTTGGTAATAGTTGAATAATTCACAGAAATAATAATTTTAATAAGTTTTGAAATAATGCAATAATCATTTTTTAAACATATCATCAGACATATTTAATGAAATTAGGACATATTTAAATACAAAAACTGAAAATATTAATAAATCCTTAATTCTTATAAGAAAGGGTTTTGTTACTCACCAATGTTCCAATTTGTTAATGGAATCTTAAAAATATTTATTGTAAATGGACAGCTCATCATAGAGATATATGAAGGAATAGAAAACTAGGTTTTTTAGTAACCTGTGGAGACTACAGTCCCACTGCTGGGTAATATGCAATACATTATATCAAAAATTATCAATTTAATTTATCAATATTTCTAATAAGGAAAACCATTAGTTCAATATATTTGTGCCATCCATCACAGAATATTATATTGTAGTGTTATACAAACTGTTTGGTTTTTGAATATTTAATTTATTATTATTATAGTTAGTTGGTATTTACAGCTTTTTCCTATAGATCTACAGCCCACTATTATAAAAAAAATAACTTTTATTGTTACCCTGAATTTCACTAATAAGAATTTAATATAAAAATGTTTTTATTCTCACAAATTATCCTAAATAGCATAATTTCAATAAATCCTCTCTGAAAGTTATTAGAGAAATGGAATACTGCAGAACCATCCAAAACAATTACTCTGATATCCTAACAATAACAGAAATAAAAAAAAATATTAATAAAACTATTTATTAAACATAGCAAGTGCTTATTAAAGAATTCCAATCAAGGTCAGATTGCACTCTCAATATACAAAATACCTATCCTATGAAACTATGACAAATATTACTAATTACTTTCAAAGGTATGCTGTTAGTCATTTGAAATACCCTAGGATTTATATGAAATCTGAACTTAAATCATGCTTATTTATAGACATTTGTCAAGGCTTGAGTCTGCCGGAGCTACTGCGCTTGAGCATTAGAGCGGATGACATACCCATTACAAATCATGGGACTCGTCACCCTGGGACATTCATTCTAAAGTCTCATATGCCCAGTAATTTCAGGGGATACAGTGCTCTCCTACCCAAAACACACTAATGCTTACACACTACAGCTCACTGGACTATAATGTATAAAAAGTGTGGTTCGTCCCCAGACAGGCTCTTACAAATGAGATGTATCAATCCAGCCTACCACTACAAAATATATTGGCATGAAACGCAGTCAGATAAGTGGGGAAGCTTGTCCATCCAGTTCCAAAAAAACTTGTGCGACACACCTGAACGCTTAAAAAAACTGACTTAATAATAAATGGTCACTTACCTTGAACAACCAGTTTCAGAGATGTCCCAATGACAGCTGTGCTTTACGGTGTCATCGGCAATAATTATGAATTTAATTATGGACTTGATTAATGACCAGACCCCTTCAAAAGGCGAGGACTTATTTGCACAAGACAGGAACTTTCGGAGTGACGTTTTTGTAAATACATTGATTTGAGGAATCTAAATACGTTCGGATTTTGTATGAGCCAAGACAGGACTTGCTCGAGTAGCTATTTGATAAGTCGATTCATATGATTTAGAAATTTCCAGGTAACCCAAGGGAGACCCCAGACTGGATCTTAGCTGTCTTCTAGCTTACCAAATGTCAGGTTTCAAAATATCCCATCTTAAACTTAAATTACTAGCAGTGCGGCTGTGCACTTTTTTTGCTATAAAATGTGGAACTATTTTCACATGGAACGCTTGGGAGAGTGCTGGAAAATATGCAAAATAATGTTAATTGCACTAATTGCTGTCCATCCGTCTGTATTGCTGGTGGAAATATAAATAACACTTCAATTTAGCTATTTTTGGAACGACAAAATAATTGAAAGAGCTGATTCTGGTAGCCCTATAGGTTAATAAAGTGACGCCAGCTGGTACTTAATAGGTACCTATGTACCTACTATAAGTTTTGATAAAGATAGACCCTACTTCCCTATTACACTGCCTACTACCCATTTCCTGATAGTCCTATCCTAATACCCTAACCAACTACCCCTCAAATTTTACTCCTATCCCGGTATCCCATTTATGCTACCCTGACCTAATAATTCTACTTATAAATCCTACCCCACCATCCCACTTATCCTACCCTTCCCACTACCTGCCTTATCCTATTAATCGTATTCAGCCTACTTCCCCTCAATATCCTTCAAAGTCTATCCTACCTCCCTAATTGGATCCTAACGACTGAACAGATTATGATGAAAATACCTAAAACTTTTAAACCCTGAAATATCACATGTGATATTTTTAAGCGAATAAAGCCGCGGTTCGTAGCTACTTGACTATTATGTAAAACCTCCAGCTTAAGAATGTTCTAGTACAGTTAGTAGAACACCTCTATCCAATACCTGTTTTAACCATTTCACCACTGAAATAGCGAAAGTAGGTATGTACTTAGCCAATATCCAGTCTAGGTATTTAGCAACCCAGCTGTATACATTAAACGACACTAAAAAGCTAACAACTATTGTTTCTCTTACCTTGGGTTTATTGGGCAACACTGCCTGTAGTGACAGATCTGTTTATTTAAATACACTTCTTGGTGTAGTGGTTGAGTAGGTAGGGTAGGGATACGCACGGGGGTGACGGGGGTTGTGGGAAAAGCCGTTGCGATCTATAACTACAGCTTTTTGTGGAAAAAAAATCCAGATAAGTTTTTACAAATACGTATTTGGTAATGCAAGCTTATTTGACTGATTTAATTTACACAAAAAACTTTATCGAAAACCGTTCAGCAGTTTCAAAAGGTAAACGGACAGTTACTTTCGCTTTTAACATATATAGTTGGATGTATTCGGTACTGCAAGCTGATAAAAATGAGCCCAAACATCAGTCAGTTTTCACTGACGAGTCCCGTTGTCTACCTTCCGTCTCTATCATCTGATCAGCTCGCTGACGCCATAACCACGCCGGTCGCTGTCATCGGAACTTGTATGCAATCAACAAAGTTGAACGCCGGAAACTGGGTCAAAATTAACTTGCAGGATTTGACCTAAATCCATGTTAACATAAAAAGAGTATCACGGGACTTCACTTCGATTCGTATTGACCGTTTAGATCGGGTTTTCATACCGTCTAAAGTTTTGGCGATACTGTCAAAACCCATGCATTAAATGGTTTTCTTCTTCAGACAGGTTTGTTATACTGGATAATCAGGATAAGTCTTCCAGCCCAGTGGTCTCGAAGAGTAGAGCAAGTCGTTCACCCGATGGTAAGCGCGACGCTTGCCCGTAAAGTCAGTGTTACCGAAAACTTTGCATTGCATAAATCTGTCGCGGCATCTACAATCTTCTACATGCGGACATGCCCAGTAATATAGCTGGAAACAGTGCCCTTCAATCTGAAATAGTAGTGGGAGGCCTCTTCTGCAAGAGACCGCGTGGTACCAGTAAGTAATAACCTTTACCAGATATCCATCCGTCAAGCAGTAGTGTGCAAACGTTACTTAGTTATATTACGCGTCGAATAATGTTCAGAGACAGCGTAGTCATACGTATAATGGAGAATACAGCTCCAGCAAAATTTCGAATGGCTTTTTATTTATGACATATTAAATCTCAATTCGGAATTTGCCCAACAGTGGGACACTACAGGCTAAAAAAACTCAATTCATTTCATACCGTGTTTGATATTGGAGTTTTCCTTCTTCTAGACGGGTTGCGGAGCGACGTTGATGAATCCCATCTCTGATTATCCATAACATAATTACAGACCTACGTAATGATCCCCTGTAAGACCACCGCAGTGCCATAACACAAAACATCATTGTTTACTTCATAAGGTAGAGTACCAATCAGGACGGTACAATAGACGGAATGCGCGCTATGCATCGCACGCGGATGTCCTAGTTTAAACTCGGGCCTGTATACACGTGTAGCTAGAGACTGGTGTAGCCTACAGTCTACACGTGCGTGTAGATAATAATAGTCTTAGACTTCAAGTGTGGGCAGCTCATCCGTGCTGGATGTCAGCACAAGGACCGATAAAATTAATGGCTATGTATTAACATTGTTGTCAGTAGATGAGCAGAAAAAAAAAAATGCAAAATAAAATAAAATATAATGATAAAAATAATAATAATATAATATAATGGTAGAAAATGCTCTTAGCGTTAAGTCCGCCATTTGTACTAGTAAGTTAATCTGTGCAATAAAGTATTAAATAAATAAATAAATAATGAGTGAACAATGTGGTGTCTTTCATCTCTTTATTATATTCTTTGTTTACGTGCATATAGATGTTCGTGAAATGCCACTATTCTCCATGAAAACTATTCGCAAAGAAGCGACTGCAAATGGAATTTCTAAAAACAATCTGATGCATTAGAGTTAAATATCTCTACATAATATCGTAAAGAATTATCGACATCTATCGTAAACTCCGTTAACATTTAAATTGATAATTCGATCTAGCAACAAAAGCATAAAACAAGCTTTTTAAATCTCCCGCCATAAGCGAAACGTACTACGTTAAACTGTACAGAAAATTTGCAAGGGCAACCTAGGTAAAGTGACGACTTGCGAAAAATATCTGGTAGAAACTGCGTGAGAAGAGCCGAAGATCGGGTTCAGTGGCGTTCACTTGGAGAGGCCTACGTCCAGCAGTGGACGAATATTAGCTGATGCCGATGATGATGATTCAACTATTAGGCAGCAGCGTAGTCGGCAGCATTGCCCCTTTGAATTGCAATTATGTTTTTAACACGTTCACTGCTGAAAACGCACGTCTGTGTTTAGATAATTTTACGGCAAGCGAAAACGCTTGGCGTGCGAGCCCGCATTGCTATATTGACAATTTTATCACACCAGCTGTGTGCGCCCGCACTGCTGATTGATTTAGTTACGACACAACGCCTGTAAACACGTTGTGTGAAGATTCGCAAAATAGCCAAACAAACGTAAAGCGGTTGAGCAGAGAACGTCAAATAAAATATCTACTTGCATATTGGTCACACACCGCACCCGGCGCATCGACCAAGCATTGAAATAGTTTTATTGCATTTTCGCAGTAGGATAAAATTAAAGCCATTCTGACTAACTTCTTCGTGACTCAGCTTGTGACTCAAGTTGACTTCAGTATACCCACAATTAAATGTCAAGTTTGGACGTAATTGCCATTTATATTTTTCCATACAAGGTCATTATAAAATACGTATTCGGTAAAGCAAGCTGATTAAAATGAGCCCAAACATCATCAATCTACTGTTAGTCATTGTAGAGTTCCATCTTATACCTTCCGGCTATATCATCAGATCAGGTCGCTGTCCTGACCCTCTCCTTGGAAGGCGGACGTTCTCCCACTAGGTTACCACCGCAAAAAACATATGTATGCAAACGTAACATTATTAACACGTTGCCTACTGAACCGGTTTTTACATTTAGGCGCCGTTACGGACCGTGTGTGTTTTCCAGCACTGGCGTGCCGTCGTGTGTGAGCCGCACTGTAGTAGCGCCGCGTTAAACACACGCGTCTTTCGCCGCACAGCCGGCACGTAAGCTGCGCTAACACAACAGCTGTGTTTTCCCGCACCCGCATAAAGTTATAAAAACACGTCTCATGTTTTAGTCCAAGCTATTTTCCACATGTTCCCACAGAATTATGCCATGCTAGCTCCTAAAGAATTTCAGTGAACAAAAACATCGTCTCTATAATTAAAACTCGATGAGATTCCATAAGGGCTGAGTCTGCAAGACTGGTTAGCAAGTGACGCATTGACAAAAAAAGAACGTGTTGGTTATGTGTGACTTGATCTGTGGTACAGTATGCGTGACGGATCTTGGACGTCGTGACGTTAGCTGCAGTGTGACATAATTTTTGAGGTGGTTATTCGGATACCCAATTCTCTTATCAAAATATTGTTAAACTATTGCTTAGTTCCAAATTTCTATAAAGTCTCAACCTGACCTTCTAATTGTCAAAATATGGTTTTGATCAACACTCAATCTCATCATAGATGTCACTTACTCGTCACCATTCGCCTGTTCTTTTTTCTTTTTTAAGTAACGAGACGAGCAAGTCGTTCAGCTGATGGTGAGCGCCACGCCTGCCCACAACAGCTATAGTGTCACCCAGAGCTTTCCATTACAAAATCTTGTGCGGGACTGCACTGCGCTCTTATCCCTATTTTTCCGATGTTAAAATGTTCGGAGAACCTGTTCTCCGGGCGGCCAATGTCCATCTCGCGTAGCGTTCCACAATATTAATCAAGTTTGTACAGTAGTGTTTGTAAATAACTAGCTTTTGACCGCAACCTCGTCCGTGTGAAAAAAAACTACAGTTTATCATCATCAACCCATAACGTCCCACTGCTGGGCACGGGTCTCTCCTCACTTTCGTGAGGAGGGTTAATCCATATTCCACCACGGGGGCCCAGTCCTGATTGGTGGTTAACATACCTACCTCCGAAATAATTCTCGGGTAGGTATGTGGGTTTCCTCACGATGTTTTCCTTCACCGAAAAGCGAATGATAATTACGTACATATGTTTTTTACAGAAACACATTGGTACTAGCCCGCACTGGGATTTCAACTCACACACACACAACACAGTTTATCGCGACAGAAAATATCTTGTCCTTCCCCAGGGTTCAAACAATCTCCATAGGTACCAAATTTTATCAAAATCAGCTGAGCCCTGAAATGGGCACAGACAGGTTTTTAAGTAGGATGTATGGAACACTGCCCAAAATAATTGCATTGCCAGCTAAAACTTGGATTACCAAATCTCGCACGGCATTGCAGTTGCTTTTCTTGACGCAAATCCAAACTCAATGCCTGCGTTAGAAAACATTGCAACATTTTGATTGGAATTGGACTGGAGTGCAGTGTTCTCGAAATTCTCAGACGTAACTTTTTATTACTAAGTAATTTATCGTCTAATTGAAGAATCGCAAGCACGTTTTATCAGTGCAAGTGATTATGTCCAAGTTTATAGCTTTATTTTAAATAAACCAGTGCACTCATAAAAATACAGTTATCTCTTTGCAATTACAGATTCCAGTTGTTTTTATCGATAAATTAATTGTCATTTGTAAAATGCGTCATCTCAATGTACGAGGGTGAATCAAAAAATTCTTGGAATCAATATTAAAAAATGCAAAGATTTAAATAATAATATTTTATTTTTCTACATAATCTCCCTCCAATGCAATGCATTTAGAATAACGCGTTTCTAACTTCCTTATTCCTTGTGAAAAAAAAATATTTTCTTGACTCTCGAAAAAGTCCTCTACGGCAGCTATAACCGCGTCATTATCGTGAAATTTTGTTCCACGAATTTCCTCTTTTAATTTTGGAAATAAGTGAAAATCACTTGGGGCTAAGTCCGGAGAATATGGTGGGTGGTCAAGGAGATTGAAGCCAGCACAGCGGATTGCGTTGAGCGCAACTTCCGATCGATGAGCAGGAGCGTTATCTTGAAGGAACAACACGCCCAACGACAGTTTTCCACGACGTTTTTCTTTAATCGCTTCACGCACTTTCGGGATTAAATTTGCATAATAGGGTCCAGTAATCGTCTGGCCTTTTGGCATGTAATCAATAAAAAGGATTCCTTCACTATCCCAGAACACAGAGGCCATAACTTTGCCAGCGGTAGGAGCAACTCGAAATTTCTTAATGGATGGAGAGGATGGTCGTTTCCAAGACATGCTTTGTCTTTTAGTTTCAGGATCAAAATGGTGGACCGACGTTTCATCCATGGTGACAAGACGACGGCAAAAATTATCCGAATCACGCTGGAACATTTCGAGATTACGCTTGGAAATTTCCAAACGTCGCTTTTTGTTTTCGTCGGTTAACATTCGTGGCACCCATCTTGCAGACACTTTTTTGAACCCCAGTGAATCGATTAAAATGGATTGAACGCTACCAAAAGATATCTTTAGGATCTCAGCTATATGTTTTATAGTCATTCTTCTGTCTTCCAAAACCAGATTCTCAACCTTTTTGACATTTTCTTCTGTAACGGAGGTTGAAGGCCGCCCAGAACGCGGGTCATCTTTACAGCTTGATCTACCTCTTTTAAATTCAGCCACCCAGTACGCAACCGTAGAATAGGGTACAGCATCACCCCCTAATGTCTGCTGAATGTCCAAAAAAATTTCCTTCGTAGACATTTTTTTCAAACTGAGATATTTTATCACCGCACGTAACTCACTTTTATCCATAATTTTGACTTTTTAGCAACTCGTTGCACAAAAAAATTTATTACATGCGAACGAACTGACAAAAACAAGTGACAGTCTGCATAAATATAGTGTGATAGACACTCTTTAATTTGAATATCGAACTTGATCCAAAAAGGTTTCATATATATGCACTTCTAAGAACTTTTTGATTCACCCTCGTACTACTCTTTGAATAACTATCTTAATGGTCAGAACTAGGTTTATGTTATTTAGTAACGAGACGAGCAGGTCGTCCACTGGATGGTAAGCGTCACGCCTGCTCGTAACATTTTCATTGCTATCTAGAAGCTTGCAACATATTGCGCGGCGTTGCACTGCGCTTATTATCCCGAGAAATTGGTTCTAAAGTCTCATAAGTTCAGTTTGAAAAAAACTGTCAACTAGTTTCTTGCCGTTTCTTCTCGGTTGGATGTATTCCGGATACGGTGGTAGATCAATTTGAGGAGTGCCCTCTTGGGGCCCATGTGAATAAAGATTTTTTACTTTAACTTTGATTGGTTCTAAAGTCTCATAATATCATGTCCAGTAATTCCGCTGCAAACAGTGCTCTTCGTACCGGAAATCTGTAATATTTCCAGGTATCCATAAAAACCTTAGCACAAATTTGCCATATCGCCACAATATAGCAATGAATTCAACATTCAAAGGTCATTGAGCCAGTTATTAGTTCGCAAATCAATCATCAACTGACTTCAAAGTTGAAGACTTGTAAAATAAATGTAACAAACATTTCCTAACCATCTTTTTAAGTTTAGACCGTAGGTTCTCAAACTTGGAACGGAGAGAGGAGAGAGGTTTGGCGCGCCGCATAACGCCACTTTCATACATTTTCACCAACATGACAGCGTCGCGTGGCGCTGTCACTATGTATCAAATTGACAGCGCCGCGCGTCGCGCCGCATTGATCTGTTTTTAGCTGTTTAGCCTGTGATATATATAATACTAATACAATTTCCGGGAGTAGCTTATTAGGAATACGATTATTATATTATATATGTTTATAACGTCGCACTAAAAACTTATGGCGTAGCGGGAATGTGGCATACAGGGCCGAACCTAGGCAACACTCAAGGTTTAATTCTTTATTGTATTCTTACTTAAATCATCGACAACCTTACGTACCTATTTATACGAATCGAAGAACGTCGCAGAAAGATCGGACCATCGAGGGACCTAGCATTAATTGACATTTGATTGGATGAACATCTATCAAAGACCATTCGAATCGATCGTTTCGCCATTGAATCCAGTATCCCATGGAGAAGCCATGATCACGGATAGTTATAACATGTAGGACTTCATGTTCGTGCTAAAATGGAAACATTTAAATAATTAACGCAAGCTTTATTCACATGGAACCCTTTATTTTTGTATTAGGTATTTATTTTAAATTTTTATTATTATTGTATTGTCATCGTTCCTCAATACGTGTGCAAATTTTCAAATTAATCAGACGTCTTGAAGCTGGTGAAATTAACGTTGAAAGATTCCGTTACATATCGACGCTAGAAAGCGTAAACGCTGTAACCCTTTGACCGACCCGAAAATACTTTTTTTTTACATATTTGGAAACAAACGCTGTAACCCACATTTCAACGTCCCCTAGGAACTTTAGGATATAACCAAGGTAGCAGTATTGTATCTTTGTATGAAACACATCAAATATCCAAAATTTACGTTTTAGGTCGAGTAGATATTGAGTTATGATTTTTTTTCAACAAAAAAAAAGTTTTTTGGCTCTTGTGAACAATTTTGCGTTTCAAGGTTACAGCGTTTACGCTTTCCAGCGTCGATATATATAAACGTCAATATATTATTATAATAATAGATGCTAATAAAAGCGTGTTAAAACTAATCGAAAGGGTCCGCTGCGAAGAAAGTTTGACAACCTCCGGTCCGGTCCATCATTCATCCAAGCACAAAGAGTTACGTTTCTAGGCTCGACTTTTGACTTATTGCCAGCCGACATTTCTAATGCCATACTTTCTTTGTCGGAGCACTTTCCTATTGTAATGACTTTTACTTTTGCTGCTCTGAAATTAGCCGTCTGACGCCTGAGAAATGGTCTTTAGCTGTGTTTTTTACTGTCCGTCATTTGTTGTGTACAAATGGTTGATTTTTTATCGATCATATATCTACCTAGATCCTGACCTGTGGACCAGGATTTTATCAGGAAATACGAGGATCATGCTCCCACAAACCTCTTCATCATCAACTCATATCGTCCCATTGACACCACATTCGCCGTAATCCAAGATAATTTTTTACGTCATTTTGTAGAAATATTTGATACATGTGCCGCTGCTTACACAAATAATTCAATAAACACTGGAATCATAAGTTTGACAGTTTATAAACTTATTTGAGCTACACAAGTGCATTAGCGCTAAATGTTTCCACAAAAAAACCTAAAGAATGATCTACGGTTGTCGCGAATCACATTTTTGTTTATATAATTAAGTTGCCCGATGTAGCTCTAAAAACAAAAAAAAACTGTTTGAAATTTAAAATTCCAGCCATATTCACCACCACCTTAAATAAAAGCTTGTAAAATATACAAACCAAAGTTTTTACCCACATACAATGCAAATAATACAGAGATAGCTGGATCTCAAGTCCATACAAAAAGCTAACTCGTTTCCGTCGCGTGCGTATTCACGTGTTTGAGAGGCGAGGCGTTCACGGTTGGCCAATTTTTTTCGCCGCCACCGTTCAGCGCTCGGTGAACCGCAATTAGCGTGTGTCAAGTTATGAGCGGAAGCGATTTATTAGAAATTAAATCTATATCTGTTATCGAATCGAGGACGGACTTAACACGTTCGCTGTGGAGCCATTTTTCATGGACTTTAAGCCAGTGCCTATGAGGTCTTTTAGAGGCAAAGTTGAACTTCTTTGCAGTGCGTATGAGACCTTTCCGGCCTCACAAAATTTTATTTCTAAAAAAACGCCAATATAGCCCAAATGTGACAATAATTGCTTGAAACTCTACCATTATAAACTTAAATAGATGCTAAAATTTAATCCAGCTTCGCCCGCAGTTATGACTTTTTAGTATTGAATAAAATAAATATATATTGGTGTCTGTTATACTCATTGAAAACGTAGCTGTCCCCTGCACAGAGTGAAAGAAAGCAATTTTGACTGCCGCACCTGCGAGAAGTCACGCATGTGGCTTATTGGACCTCAAAGTGGAGTAAACGTGTTAAGAAAGACCAAGTCAGAAGTACCTATAACCGAGGAGCATGTATGACGGGACTCATTAAAGTGGAAGAAGCGAAAGAGGTGTCTCAGGATCGTAGCATGTGCAAATATGTAGTCTCTGCCTATTATTGTAGATTATTGGCGCAGGGTTCAGGGGATTTGTGAAAATAGAGACAGTCCGTTCACGTAAAAACTTGTAATCAAAGAAGTTCGGTGACACGCACGACACCACACGAGAAATATTATACAAACACTAAACAAATAACGAGGGGCTGTGTCGAAGCCCGAGGTAAGCAGCAGGGTGCTCCGGTGGCGATTTGGCCCGCGCGCGCGCACTCTCACGGAATTGCGAGGCGACACTACTAGAAACATGGCGGGGGTGGCGTGCTTCCTGCGTCCGACTACCACGTGACGTCTTCGGACGCCTTCGGATGCGCTCGGCCAAGATCGCCACCAGCGCACCGCCTCTCGCTCCGCGCCATCAATTTAAACATAATAAAATAGATTGCTGTGTTGGCAACACTGCCTCTGTACGTCTGTATGTATGTATGTATGTGAATATTGGGAATTCAAACCAAACCGTAAATCTCCCGTTTCCGATGATAATGCGATAGTCAATCACGAGAGTAAAGCGAGACCCTTGCTCAGTAATGGCGGATATGGGTTGTAATGATGATGGCCATGATGAACCTACATCTTATAACTTGCTCCCATAATTTACAGTTAGGGCCCCTGACCAAATAGAGTCATCCGTCCGGACATACACTATAATCCGTCTAAATTTGGACTCCATGCGTGAGCGCGTGTTGTTCACGACTGCCGCCACAAAAATCATTGCTGTTAATCTCCTGCTTGACATATTTTGATGATTCATATTTTGGAACTTAGTCAGATAACGTACCTTTATGTAGGTTCAAACTGCATGTAAATTGGTACAGTAGTTCTTGAGTTATGATTGAATATAGAGAAAGCATAGGGGTGTTAGATGGAATTTTAAAATTATCCACATTATTTCGGATGTTATGATAGGTTTAAATGTTTTAAATGGCTCGGACGTTGGACAGTTATGTGTACTTAGCTTATCTATTTAATATGATATCGATTCTACTTAATTTACTAGCCGTAGTTTAAACGATAGCTTAGGAAATTAGTAGACTAGATTATCAGCTTCCGAGGTTTCTCATAGAAATTACTAATTGAAAATTTTAACAGCCTTCTCTAACTGTAAATTGTGCTGTGGTCAGTGAATATACTTACATATATACAGTCACGCCTTTTTCCCGTTGGGGTAGGCAGAGACTGCATCTTTCCAAATGCTACGATCCAGACACACCTCTTTCGCTTCTTCCACTTTCACGAGCCCCTTCAGATACATGCTCGCCGGTTATAGGCACTTTGACTTGGCCTTTCTTTAGAACGTCCTCGATTTGATCGAGGTAAGTTCGCCCACATCGACCCCTACTGGCTGGCCCATTCATAAATGGATCCATAAATCTGTTTCGTCAATCTTCATTCATCCTCTCTAAATTTCCATACTGTCTGAGCATCCCTTTCTGAAGACTATTTTCTATGTCGAAAGTTTGTGTGTTAGTGTGGTGAGGTGGTGTTTGTTCCCTGTTGACGCCGAAACGGCTGATCGGATTTTGATGAAATTTAGCATACAGATACTAAAGGTCCTGTCATAGAACATAGGATATTTTTATCGCGGGTGAAACCGCGGGGCGCTGCTAGTGACACATAATTAATGAGACCTCCATTAAACACCTTAATAGTCAGTTTTCCAAACTTAAACCCGCTCCAAGGTACCAGGGTCCCATAAAACGGCAGAGTTGGCCAATTGGCAGCAGGTGTTACATTATGTAAGGCGATCCTGTCCCGCATGTTCGCAGTCAAACGAGGTAGAAAACCTTAACGCCGAAGCCTTTTCAATTTTAATGACATGCTGTCGACGTGGTGATGCCTTGGAAGAAAAAAATAGACTTGCAAGGGTTATTAAATGAAGTAAACAGCCTACTAATATAATAAATGGGGAAGAATGCTGGCCCCTATTTAGGACAAATAATCGGCTTTGCAATGAAGCATGGCAAATTGGCAATGCCAGCTTTCGGGCAGTTTTCTTCGCAAAACGTCTTTTGGGTGATATAAAATGAGTTTATAAGTTGTTTAAAGCCGTATCTATTTTAATAAGTTTTTAACAATATTCGATTTTTAAACTTTTGATAGTGGTGCGAATCGTCCCAGTGTAATTTATTACACTTTGGCGTTATGCGCCGTCCGTTTTACGAATGTGGTGCGAAAGGCCATATTTAAAAGGAACACTAGCGATTCCTATCGTGGTTCATTCTTCGTGGTTGTGGTGCGAAACGCTCCAACTCCCAAATAAATATTAATAGATTCTTGCATAAGTTAGGTAGGTAAATACCTGCTGGAAGCAAAATTTATCAAGAATTAATAAGTTAGAAAATAAATCCAACGTAACAGCGAGAGCATTAACAACGCATCGGTGGCGGAAATTACGCTGCAGCGCAGAATTGGGGCGCTCCGGACGATGCCCCAGATACTCTGTTAGGGCGGGGGTCCACTAGATAGGATATAATATAATATTATAGCCCGTACGTGAGCGCATTGACGCCCGCCGCGTGCCGTGCCCGCCCGTCCGCCGTCGGCGACGTGCTTTCGTATTCCCCTATCTACCAGCACAAATAAATAGGTTTATTTCGTACTAGCTGCGTCCCACATGGTGGGTATATATTTTCCCGTAAGAGATATGAATGTTCCCGGGATATAACATAGGCTATGTCAGTTGAACATAGTGTAGGTTTCTATCAAAGAAAGAAAAATGTTTTAGATTCGCATCAGTATAGTTCAAAAACCCCGGCAGATTTCCCGTTATAAAGTTATGACAGTCGTTAAAAGATAAAGAAGTGGAGAACAGCTTGATGATAAGGGAACGATGTGGAATGGTAGATGATGTAGTGAAAAAAAATAGAGGAAGGGCTGCTTAGATGGTTTGGACATCTAGAAGGATGCCGAAACAGATTTATGGGTCAGCGCCGGTAGGGGTCGACGTAGGCGAACGTACTTCGATCAAATCGAGGACGTTCTAAAGAAAGGCCAAGTCAAATGTGCCTATAACCTGTGAGCATTTATGAAGGGACTAAGGGAAGTGGAAGAAGCGAAAGAGGTGGGTCATAGCATGTGGAAATATGTAGTCCCTGCCTACCCAGATAGGAAAAAGGCGTGACTGTATGTCTGTAATAGTGGGTAAGTACCTTTGCCAGATATTCATCCGCCAAGCAGTAGTGTGCACACATTACTGTGTTCCGGTTTGAAGGGCATTGTTTCCAGCGAAATTACTGGGCATATGAGACTTAAGAGCCGATGTCTCAGGGTGACGAGCGCAGTGCAGTGCCGCGCAGGATTATGCAATGCAGTGTTCTGGGTGGTGCTGTGACTGTTATGGGCAGGCGTAGCGCTCATCATCAGGTGAACGACACGCTCGTCTCGCCAATCAATCAAATAAAAAAAATGTATAAGCTAAAAGCACGGTTGAAGAGTTTCCTTGGTGGACAGCTGTCTTATCTAGCCCCGCTTGAAAGCACTTTAAACCGTTTCATTTGGAGACCACTTGTCCGCAGGTAGCGCTCGAATTTAAACCTACATAGGAGAAGGCAAACTTTTATATTTATAAGTAACGAGCATGTTGTTCACCTGATGGTAAGCGCCATGTCTGTCCATAACGGCTAAAGTGTCACCCCAGAATTACGAGACAGACAAAGTCCGAGCGACATATTATTATGCCATTTTATTTCAGGAAAAAATAGGGCTTCTATACCTTTTCCAATTATGTTATTCGCTTTTTGAAGCTCATACAAAGCTGCTACATAACTTTTTAAAGCGTCTAGCAAATTATAACCCATACCAATAAATACGTTTGATCTAATTAAATGCAAGTTCTAAACGCCTGTCACGTCTGACGTTTGTTAATATAATAACAATTATACCCACTATCATAAAAAGTTGCATAAAAATTCCACCCGACATCGCTAGAGGGCGCTTTCTCAATTACTCCGCTGCGGCCGCAGCTCTCGCTCCTTTGACAACCCCTGAATACGAGTCCTTGCGTCCTACTTACTGGGATTGCATAATAAAATAAAAGAGTCTAGAAACTGGACTAGTTTAATTTTCTACAGCTTTTAAATTATCCTGTTAGTGTAATTTTCTCTGCAGGCAACATTTAATTTAATTGAATTAAATAAAGAACTAGCTTTCATAATGCTGGCTGCTTTGTCTCGTTGTGTGGCAATGCTTAATCTTAGTCCGAAATATAGGTTAGTATTTTGATCACGCGTCGCATCCACCCGACTCATACAAAAAAAAATAATAGAAGAACAGAGAAAAATTAGATGAAAATTTATGGTCTGTTTTTTTTTTTTCATAATATTTAAATTAATGTTTGCACATCTATTGGTAAGACAACAATCTACACAGTGCTTTTTAATAATTTTCGACTTTTTAATTACACATTCATTCTGCCACGGGTCAGTGCATCCAAGTATGCATAGCTGGGAGCATTTCTTAATTTTTCAATTTTATGAATTTACTATTATTATGTACTGGTAACTACATCACCTTAGAAATATATCAAGATATATAAAATATTTTTTTTTTATATGTGGCCTCAGCCTAAGCAGCTGTATCAATTATGGTAGTAATGGTGACGTTACGGAAAATAAACATGGCGGCCGTTAGCCTCTTTGTCAGTTGAGTAAAAAATGTTATTCACCCACATAATGGTTATATTGGTTACACTTTTTACTTACAACTATAAGTAGTTAGTAGCAGTGGGTCGTAGTATTATTGACGTAGTTGTGCGAGACGAGCAGGGCCTCTATAAACAAATGCGCATAGATTTTAATTTTTTTAACACTCACTGCTGAGCCGATTTGCTTGTCTCGCCACGGGTGCGGCTCTGCACGCGCCATAGTGTTTTCCCATACAACAAACACAACTGTTGTGTTTTGCCGTACTCGTGGCAAGTTATGAAAAACACGACAGTTGTGTTTTAGCAGTGAACGTGTTAATTTTACCAAGTAAATAAAATTTTTGTTTCCACTAGACGTGTAATCGTGACGCGTATTTTTTTTTCTCCTTAGATCATTTTCGATTTTGCGATAAATACTTACCTATCTTACTTTCCTAGAAAAATGATTTTATATATACACACATTGGTACATGCCGGTAAGTAACAGTGTTAAATTAATATATTTTTATCTGTTCCAGGTAAACCATTTATCATATTATATTTCGAAGAGTAAGTAAACAAGTCCGGGAACCGACGATGGATTTTTCCCAAATTAGAAACTACTATGTACCCACTCATCTTCCCTGGGCTCGTGTCGAAATATCGACCGGTCTGTGTTCCTACCGACAATACCAACATTATGCAATTGAAAGTTCTGGGTGTCGCTGTGACCGTTATGGGCAGGCGGAGCTCTTACCATCAGTTTGCTCGTCTCGTTACTAAGTCATAAAAAAAAACTTATGTTTAAAAATCGAGGCATCGAATACGGTGTCGTTATACAGCATACAAACTGCTGCTCAGTCACCGCCGATCGATAAACCGACCGGTTCATCTTGCGGCTCCCCCACACATGTACGAAACAATGCTCCTTCGTCTATCCCAACATACAAAAAAAAAATGTCTTTCCATGGGTACGTAACTCGCGTTACAAATTGCCCTACCAATTATGATGTAATCGCTCACCGTCAGATACAGCGTCCTGTGTCGTTGACCCACATACCTGGGGGTTACTGTGAAACTACCTGGATAGGACTCCCACGAGTTACTCTTACCGAATGTTCGTCCGTTTGGAATCATTTTGAAATGTTTCGACCCGTCCTTTATGTTATTAGAGTCACACGTTTTCAAGCTCGTGCATTGAGTGAAATTTGTTCACACACGCTATGTTTAACCGAAATAAATATTATTTTTTGGTGTAAATTGATCTGACCACCATAATGTACTATTATCAACAAATTTGCCTTGCGTCTAGTGTAATGTTTATGTGAACGTTAAGTTGATTAATTTATTTTAATAGGTAAAACGACACAATCCAATTATCTCGCGACTTTTGTCCAATTAACAACGTCCAAAATTAACAGCGTTTATACAACTTACGTTTTATCTGGCTTAGCTACGTATCTATCGTAACTTTAACTTTAGGAGTTTCACAGTAGATCCCTTTCACTCCGGGAATGTGTTTCCCACATATTTTGAACTCTAACTCCCTCGGAATAAGGGCAAAGACCATAATCTATTCTGTGGTTCTTTCTATGTTAGGTTATTGTTTTTTAATGTTGTTATAATAACTTCAGATAAGAGATAACAAAGTAATTTCTCATTTGCACCTCTTGGTGTTAGATCTTAACTTGAGGTAATAAGTAAAGGGACAAGACGTCCAAATGAATAAAACAAAAAAATCTGACTGGAACGATATTGAAAGCAGTTGGACGCCACCATTCACGGAGAAATCACCATTTTGATTCAACTGTGGACTGCAATGCCTATGACTGCATTTCACGATTCAATTTTGTTTTATTCGTTTTTTTCTTGTTTTTGGACCTTTTCTCATTGTAAATTAAACAATTGAAACCTTTAATGATAAAACACTCCATAGGTTTTGAAGAAAAAATATTTTTGACCAAAATCCGCCATTTTTTTAAAATATTACATTTTTTTTAATAGAGAGTATCTATCTACCTACGTCCACTCGAAAAATAAACCCTTCTTCTTGAGCAGTCGGGTGATAAAATTATCAATAACATTCAATATGAATAAGTTGTTTTTTTTATTAGATTGAGTGACGAGAAGAGCAACTCGTTCACCTGATGGTAAGCGCTACGCCTACCAATAACATTTACATTGCCACAAAGAACTTTGCATTGTATAACCTTGCGTGGCACTGCACTGCTCTCGTCACCTTGAGACATCGGCTCTAAAGTCTCATATGTCCAGTAACTTCGCTGGAAACAGTGGCCTTCAAACCGGAACACAGTAATGTTTACACACTACTGCTTGGCGGTTGAATATCTTCCCCCTGCGGTCTCTCTCCCACTACAAAAAGTTCTACTAATAAAACGTAAAGGTAATTTTTTCAATTCATTGCTTTAATACTTGGTACAGGTTAATTAATGGACAGAACGAAACGACTCTAATTAAAGAATCAAAGCTCTCGTTGATTACCTACTAGATTAGTATGTGTAATCAGTAATCTCTGTTAGTGAGGTACAATCAGTGTCACAAACTGCTGAACGTGTCCCAACTTCTAATGAAGCTTTTACGCACGCCAATCAACATAAGAAAAAAAAAACGCGTCACAGTTATATACCTACATAGATTTTGACCCTTGACTAGCATTTCCTTTATTTAGAGAATAAGGAACTACGAGGACCATGGTCCTAAGACTCAGAGCTGATAGAAGAAATAAAAATTGGTATAGAAGAGTATTCATACTTATTAGCTTCAGTGTTTAATGCGTCGTGGCAAGATAATTATGTATGCCAATTATAAGATTTTGACATGTGAGAGGCAAAATAAGTTATTTACCAAAAAACAGTAAATTACTACAACAATAAATGATTTGACAGATAGATTACTCAAGACGATAGGGCGTGCCTGTCTCGCGCCTGAACGTAGCCTTTTCCCGTAGTAATAAATAAATAAAAAAAAACAAATACTTCACAAGGTAGTAATAGAAATGAAAGAGTTTTTAATTTTTTATTGAAATTTAAAATTTTAAAAGGTCAGTGATTTATGTCGTTGACTGTACATACAGTCTCGTGTGACAATGACAACTCCATCCACCGCAGATCGATCTCAATAAAAGTCTCGTTGTTTGATGTAAACATGTGTCATAGATTAGTTAAATAGAGTTCACGCAGAGGTGACAGGCGTTTGGTAGGTTAATCTACTGCCTAATTTTTTGTGTGTTGAATTTAATTAATGTGCTGTGTTGATGTTTTATTGTTTTGAGAGATTTTTAGTTTGAAATATGGATAATGGTTTATCTTGATTCTGGTTACACTTCCTTATAGCTAGTTTTTAACCTTAAAAAATATTTAAGTACCTGATTGATGTTCCAAATTAGTAATGTTTCGTAAATGTAATGCCCGAATAAATCGACTTCTTTGTAACTCACTCTATGTAATTTTTATTGAAGAAATCTATACAGCTGTTCTTGAGAAAGTTAGTTCAAAACTGTATCACTGTAACCACAAATTATTGAAGGATATGAATTTACTAACCCAACCGCATTAAATCCAGTCTTATATTGTCTCATTAAAAACAGCAAATATCAAAACTATAACTGCTAAATCCACTTCCGAGCCTGACGCGTCATTCAAACAAATCTCATAGCCGGAACTTTAAACACCATTATTCCAAACTAAAGCTTTAAAATGTGTGAATGTTCTCGTGTCAACAGAACTAAAAGGTTGAAGCACGGAACTTTTTAAATTTTTTTTTATTTCAGCCCGACTGCCGGAGTCCGTCGCTTTTTGTTCGGGTTGGATGTTTCTATTTAAAAATCGCGCCGGTTTAAACTCTTGCCTTTTAATTTTGTTTGAATATTTTAAATATTCAATTCCCGAATGAACACAAGCTCCAGCTTTTCGGTTGATTCAGGAAATGCAGTTTTTGTATTTTGAAAAATTCATGTTATTTATACGTATCGATTTTCATAATTAGCGACAGCGTAATTAAAAGCATTCTTTTTAAATATTTACAAGCAAGTATTCTACCGAACACAGACACGTGCAGGTACGTGCCGTGCAGGCACGTACCAATGTGTTTCTGTAAAACATATGTACGTAATTATCACTCGCTTTTCGGTGAAGGAAAACATCGTGAGGAAACCCACATATCTACCCGAGAATTATTTCGGAGGTAGTTATTTTATCCACCAATCCGGACTGGGCCCCCGTGGTGGATTATGGCCTAATCCTTCTCACCAAAGTGAGGAGAGACCCGTGCCCAGCAGTGGGACGTTATGGGTTGTCGATGATTCTACCGAACAATGCCACATCTGCACAATTACATACTCTACACGCACTACGCATCAAGACGCAAAAACAAATCACGCGCTGTCTCTCTCCCACCCATATCTCTGTCACTCTCCCACCTAATGTTTATAATTTTCTTCTTCTTGGTTTGCTTGCCTTCAGTCGCTCGTCCGCCGCGTGCGCATGGTGACGTGCTGCGATTCGAATTATCGATTTTGCATCGATTATATGGACAAGTGCATTAATTTATTAGATGATAGTGAACTGTACTATTGTACTCGTAATTGGTGTGACGCAGTGTCATTGTATGTATGCGTGTGATACAATGCATTCTAACGGTGTACAAAGAGTGTATTTTTTTTATTGATGGGTTCTTTGCCAAGTTATTGAGTGCGGAATGTCCTACAGCCATTGTTTTGGATCTACTTGCTTTACAATGGACGTGTAGGCCTTTTTGAAAACGGTTTACCATAGGCGTAAGTTTTACCAAAAAAGCACCAAAAATCTTAACTCCGTATTTTTTTAATTCGAGATTCAGTGCTAAACTTAGCTTAAGAATCAAAGTCAAATTAAAACGTTTGTTTAAATCTGGATTTACATTAAACAGAGTTTTTATTTGGTGTATTCTAGATTTAATGAGTTGGTGCAAGGTACCCTTAACTGCTATCTAACGGGACATTATGTAATTGAAAGTGTTTCATTCTATTAGTTTTTATCATCATCATCATTTATTTCATTCCCTGCTGGGAAATTATTTATCATCCTTTCACAGTTGCCACTAATTAAGATCAATGAGTAATCTCAATAAGTTTCCATGATAAAACTTATTTTAAAATAGGATAAAACCTATTTCATAATGGGATAAAATCTATTTTAAAACAGGTTTTTCCTATTATTTTTTTTATAATAATAATAACGTATTTACGGAGTAGGCATGACAAAAAATAGTAACATATCCATTTTCCTTGTTTGTAGGTGTACTGTACTCACGATTATTTCAGGCTGGCACACATTTTGGGTGTATTCCTTTATCTTATTACCATAACGTCCCACTGCTGGGCATGGGTCTCCCCTCACTTTCATGAGGAGGATTAGGCCATAATCCACCACGGGGGCCAGATCCGGATCGGTGGATCACATACCTACCTCCGAAATAATTCTCGGGTAGGTATGTGGGTTTCCTCACGATGTTTTCCTTCACCGAAAAGCGAGTGATAATTACGTACATATGTTTTTTACAGAAACACATTGGTACGTGCCTGCACTGGGATTTGAACTCACGACCTTCTGCTTGGAAGGTGGACGTTCTCCCACTAGGCTACCACCGCTTTATACAACATTTACTGTATTTTTTAATTTTTAATTAAGAAGCTGCGGCACGGTGCTATCTGCTTGGTCAACGATCCCACGGGGACAATAAATTGTATCCGGTTAAAAAGTATCCCATATTTCAGTCCAGAACATAAATTCTATACATACCTAGTCTCATCAAACTCCGTTCAAACGTTTCAGTATTTATTTGTAACAAACACTTACACATAATAACCTAATGATATTAAAACGTTGACTGCTGAAAATACACACACACGTTTGAGTTTTTAAAATTTTACGGCAAGCGAAAACACGCCTGGCGCGCGAGCCCGCACAGCTGTATTGTCAATTTTATCACACCGGCTGTGTGCGCCCGCACTGCTGATTGACTTTAGTTAGGACACAGTGTGTTTACTGTTCACAGGCGTTGTGTGGTGGCTCCTTTGTACAAATAAGAGAAGATTCGCAAAAGAACCAAAAAAAAAGTAAAACAGTTAAGTAAAAACACAAAACTTCACATTTGTAGTAAAATTCTAGGAGGATAATATTGTAGTAAATATCCTTAAAACAACATTATTTAAACGTATAAAACAATTTACAGTAAAATTAAACATCTAAAGTAAACTTAATTATGCCTTAGATACAAAATAACACAATATGAGCGCAATACTAAGACAGTATCCAGCTCGCTATTTGTTCTTGATAGGTATTCTAGGCCATACAAATAATTATCAAGTCCATAGCAGTGGTGCTGAATACTGATAAGGTTGTATCTACAATAGATTCCTAAACAACATAATATAGTTGATCCACGTGACGATCCACCGATCCGGACCGGGCCCCGGATTATGGCCTAGCCCTCCTCACGAAATTGAGGGGAGACCCGTGCTCAGCAGTGGGACACAATATGGGTTGATTGTGTATTAACTGAAATCATACGTTCAAAGCTTATGATATTAGAGATTGTTTTTTATGTTACTGTTGTTTTATGTTAACCTGATGTTAAGCGCCACGCCTGCCCTTAACAGCTACAGTGCCACCCGGAACCATTACAATCTCGCGCGGCACTGCACTGCGCTCGTCACCTTGAGACATCGGCTCTAAAGTCTCGTATATATGCCCAGTAATTTCGCTGGAAATAGTGCCCTTAAAACCGGAACACAGCAATGTTTTCACACTACTGGCATATGGCAAAGGTATGGTAATTCCCCAGGCGGACTCTTGCAGAAGAGACCACTACAAAATAATGCCTGACTGATTTCAAAGATATAGGATGATACAGGATGCGCCAAACTATCATACATGGTCATTGGTCATACACCCGAAGATGTCTGTAGCTATGATCTATGCAGTAAATAGTACCACAGAATAAATAAGGTAGTATGCTCTCTTGCAGAAGATGCTAAGTTGCAATACAAATGTTGTTTATCTATCTAATGCAATATTATATTAGTTACACCTATTAAGGAAAACATTCTAATTATAAATATGATAACAAACCGCAGTATTGTCATAAGTTTATAGACACAGTGTTACTACATGTAATTTATAATTATTGAATGATATAATTAATTATTAATAAAACCAAACGTCACTGAGTACTGCGCAGTACAATATTGTATTGCGAAATTTAATTAAACGTCACATGACTTTTATGAAAGGTGAAAGTTATATAGGGTGTGTATTGGTTTGTTGGTTTTTGTTGTTTACTAGGCGTGAAAGTGATCAAACGCGAGTTTATTTTCATAAAAAAACTTTGAACTTAGTTATAATATTAAATAAATTATAGTTTTTTAAAAGTAAAAAACCTCCATCCAAGTTCAAAGTACCCAAACGTCTAGACGTTGCCGTCGTCGACGTTTATTCATAAAAAATATGACGTTTGATAATAGTGCGCAGTAAAATATTGTACTGCGCAGTACTAAGTGGCGTTCGATAAGTCTTATGAAGAAGGGGGATAGAATAAAAAATATTTTATCTTTAATAGAATTTAAACCAATACGCTACGGACTTTCGGATTCGAAACCATTTACACTTAAAAATATGCAAATGAGCGACCTTTGCTAAAAGGGCAAAAGTCCAAATTGACCTGACGCTTGACCCTTCTGTTTTTATGAACAAAGTTGCCATCTTTACGCCATATGTTGCAATGTACCAAGTCTTAACCCGTAGCGTGTCTCAGTTCTGTGGCATATTTTCTGTACGAATGGCTTTCGAGGAGTTGACCAACTTCCAAAAGGAGTGGGCACTCAATTCGACTATATTTTTTGAAATGATTGACCATGGTGGTCCCGTACACATTTCATGTATTTTTTAAGATCATTTTATTTATTTTTTTGCTGTTTTTTTATATCAACTTAAACTTTTTTTTTAATTTAATGAATTATATATTAGCAATAGCGCCAATTCTCACATTAAAAAAGTTTTAGTTACAATATTCGTGTTCTGGATCAATATTCTCTGAATTTATTGCTAAATTCAGATTTGGTAAGCTTGATTTCATGGTCCAAAACTAAAAACGGTGCCGAAGGTTTTTAGAATAGTATCAAATAAACCTTTAGGTTTGTATTACAAAACAATACAATTTTGTCAGTACTACATTGCATTAGTATAAAAAAGGCTATAAATAATAATGAAAAACTGTTTTTAACCCTAAAAGCATAAACTTCGAAGTTATTGCAAAACAGTTACATGATCAAACCCTGCCACTGATTGGGAAATATAATTTAATGACGACAATGCAACTTTATAGCTTATGCCGTAATCTTAACGAGTTACTTACCTTGTAAAAACAAAAGAACATACAATACCTACACCCCTCTCTTCTTCGCTATGGGTGGTTGACTGGTAGAAAATGCTCTTAGCGTTAAGTCCGCCATTTGTACTAGTTAGTTAATTTGTGCAATAAAGTATTAAACAAGTAAATAAATAAATAATACCAATAACACAATAAGTACAATAAACAACAAAATACTATGAAATATTTTCTACTAGCTGCGCCACGCGGTTTCACCCGCGTAATTCCTGTTCCCGCGGGAATACTGAAAAAATAAAATAAAAATAAAATATAGCCTACGTTACTCGCTGTCAATGTAGCTTTCCATAAGTGAAAAAAGTTCAATAGTTAAAGGTGTAGTTGTTTGTTTAGCCGAAACCTTACATATTTCCATACAAATTTTCATCCCTTATTTTTACTTTACCCCCTGAAGGGTAAATTTTTACAAACTTTGAATGCCTAATTTATTTACGAGGGTGAATCAAAAAATTCTTGGAATCAATATTAAAAAATGCAAAGATTTAAATAATAATATTTTATTTTTCTACATAATCTCCCTCCAATGCAATGCATTTAGAATAACGCGTTTCTAACTTCCTTATTCCTTGTGAAAAAAAATTATTTTCTTGACTCTCGAAAAAGTCCTCTACGGCAGCTATAACCGCGTCATTATCGTGAAATTTTGTTCCACGAATTTCCTCTTTTAATTTTGGAAATAAGTGAAAATCACTTGGGGCTAAGTCCGGAGAATATGGTGGGTGGTCAAGGAGATTGAAGCCAGCACAGCGGATTGCGTTGAGCGCAACTTCCGATCGATGAGCAGGAGCGTTATCTTGAAGGAACAACACGCCCAACGACAGTTTTCCACGACGTTTTTCTTTAATCGCTTCACGCACTTTCGGGATTAAATTTGCATAATAGGGTCCAGTAATCGTCTGGCCTTTTGGCATGTAATCAATAAAAAGGATTCCTTCACTATCCCAGAACACAGAGGCCATAACTTTGCCAGCGGTAGGAGCAACTCGAAATTTCTTAATGGATGGAGAGGATGGTCGTTTCCAAGACATGCTTTGTCTTTTAGTTTCAGGATCAAAATGGTGGACCCACGTTTCATCCATGGTGACAAGACGACGGCAAAAATTATACGAATCACGCTGGAACATTTCGAGATTACGCTTGGAAATTTCCAAACGTCGCTTTTTGTTTTCGTCGGTTAACATTCGTGGCACCCATCTTGCAGACACTTTTTTGAACCCCAGTGAATCAATTAAAATGGATTGAACGCTACCAAAAGATATCTTTAGGATCTCAGCTATATGTTTTATAGTCATTTTTCTGTCTTCCAAAACCAGATTCTCAACCTTTTTGACATTTTCTTCTGTAACGGAGGTTGAAGGCCGCCCAGAACGCGGGTCATCTTTACAGCTTGATCTACCTCTTTTAAATTCAGCCACCCAGTACGCAACCGTAGAATAGGGTACAGCATCACCCCCTAATGTCTGCTGAATGTCCAAAAAAATTTCCTTCGTAGACATTTTTTTCAAACTGATATATTTTATCACCGCACGTAACTCACTTTTATCCATAATTTTGACTTTTTAGCAACTCGTTGCACAAAAAAATTTATTACATGCGAACGAACTGACAAAAACAAGTGACAGTCTGCATAAATATAGTGTGATAGACACTCTTTAATTTGAATATCGAACTTGATCCAAAAAGGTTTCATATATATGCACTTCTAAGAACTTTTTGATTCACCCTCGTATATCTAATCAAAAGCCTAAAAATTAAATTTCTATCTTCAAAAGTGACGAAACTTCCATTCAAACTTTCATCCCCTATTTCAAACCCTTACAATGCTTTTTTCGCATTAAAAAGTACCCTAAGTCCTTAGGCTCTAGACTATCTCTGTACCAAATTTCATTTCAATCGGTTAAGTAGTTTAGGCGTGAAAGAGCAATAGCCAGACAGACAGAGTTACTTTCGAATTTATAATATAAAGTAGGGAAGTAGGGATTATATTCTTTAAACCAAAAACCGACTTCAACTACTAATAAACTCCAATGAAAAGGAAATAGAAATACGCAATTTCGGTTACTTCGATGACATATTCTTTCCAATAGTTAAGATTTAAAAAACTCAAGTGCTTAGCCGATTTTGATGAAATTTCTATGGCACCATTCTTAAAGAATATCCTTACAAATAAAAAATCCAAATCAGACTAGCGGTTCTCAGACTTTTTTTCTCATAGTTAGACCACATTTAAAAATTTGCTGGTTCCGGTGGCCCCCTGCAGCTACATTTCTACAATAGTCCTATTTATTTCCTAACATATTCTCGTATTATTTTTTATCGCGCCAACGCCTGTCATGTCTCTCTTGGACCCCTGGGCGTCCACCTGGACCACTTTGGGAACTTAAGGATCTGGATACTAGAAAGAAAGAAAGAAAGAAAACATTTACTCTGACACAACTGCACACAATAACGAACACGTACACATTGAAAGAGAAGACAGCAAAATGACACACAAAGAAGATAATAGTGAACGCAGATTGCCGGAGCGATGTCAGAAAAGGCCTAAGCTTAGCCTTACGTTAAATATTTTTTTTTGTTTTACTATTGCGTTTAAATTTTGCATTACGGGTGGGTGGTGTTCGTGTCCACACGAGGATTGATTCGTCCCCATTCACTATCACACGTTATCAATGAAATATTACGTTTCGGCTTATCGTTCATTGTTGTTACAATCGGCCAATTGGATTATGTGCGTGAAACGAGGTCATAATAATTACGCCGATAGATAATGTTAGGTAGTAACATTTGTAAAAATAAACATGCAAACAAATAACCCAGCCGATGTTTCGAGGGGACGAGCGCAGTGCAGTGCCGCTCAAGATTATGCAATGCAAAGTTCTGGGTGGCACTGTAACTGTTATGGGCAAGCGTAGCGCCTACAATGAGATGACCGGATTGCTCGTCTCATTATTTAGTAACATGAAAAAAATAAAGACAGTCATCGGTGCAGGGCCGAGGTTTTAACCCCAGTGTCGTTGGCTTAAAGTACACAAGTTACCGCTCGGCTATAACCCGAGTGGCACTGCAATTGTTATAGGCAGATGTCGCGCTCACCATCAGGTGAACGATTTACTTGTCTCATTACTCCATTGTATGAAAAGAGACACGAACGAAGCCGCAGACAAAAGCTAGCTTTCAGTTAACCCATTGTGTGTCCCCGTCTATTTTATTCACTTCAAGCCATTAAGAGATTGACCCACTCACAGTGTTTGATGAAAAGTGAAATGTTGATGGCTTTAATTAATAGAATCGTTCCATGAACTCATAATTATAATTAAAATTAATTAATGGTAAAACTAGGTGAACACGAGCACGCGAGGCGTAATCTTGATTTTACTATTCTACTATCTAAAAAATATATTTTGAAACAACACGTTCAGTGCTGAGAACACAACTGTCGTGTTTTTCATAACTTGCCGCGAGTGCGGGAAAACACAACTGTTGTGTTTCTTGTATGAGAAAACACTATGGAGTGTGCAGAGCCGCACCCGTGGCTAGACTGGCAAATCGGCTCAGCAGTGAAAGGACAGCTTTGTTAATGCCTAAAAATTTGAAAAACTGCAGTGTCGAAGTAATCACCTATAAACGGAATCGTTTACAAAATATCTCGTTATTCCTCTCCATGCATGGTTGTTTGGAAGAGATCGCTCTGAGCGATAAGACCGCCCATTGTGATACTAATTTTTCTAGTTTTTAAGTATTCTTTATTCTGTGGGGTTGCTATCTGTCTATAAAAAAGCGTTAATTGAAAATATCCGTCGTTTAATGGCGTCATACAAGTTTCTAATAGAGCTATTGCGCCTTATTGTTATAAATTGTGTTTTGAAAGTGCCAATTAAGTAACTGTTAACTCAAAACCAATATGGCATCTCTTCAAATAAATCTCACCCAAGCCCCATATAGAGACGTCCTCCCATCTCCGCCGCCAACGCACGACTGACCTAATGTAACGAAATTCTAATTTCGTACTACCCACATACAAATAAAAATGTACGTGGGTGGAGTTTTAGCGCCTTCAAAATGTTAATATTTGAATTGGCTTTCTCAACAAGGTGCTACTAAAATTTGTATGGATAAGGTGTTTTTATAGGTTGTTTGATAAAACATTTTCGACCAGTTTTTTTTTTTATCGTCACGATCACATATACATATCTTGACCCCTAACTAAGATTCCCTGTATCTAGACAATCAGAAAATACGTGGACCATGGTCCTTCAAACACCCAACGTCCTTCTTGGTCTTTGTAGTTCACACAAATATTTGTCCTGTGCGGTAATCGAACACGCAATCCCACGCTTTGCAGTCGGTTCATCGCCCACTATGCCATTTCTTTGATTTTTGAGAGGTCCGGAGTTCCAACCATAAGTCGTCGTATCTGTGCCACCTAAAACGACGGTATTTTTGTCCCCATTCATACAGCAGTTTATAAATACTTTAGCACCGGATAAACCTTTACATCTCAAGATGGAGACCTCTTCATCTTCCGAGGACGCTCAAAAGACCCTCGATCTTGAAGCACTTTCCTTTGAAGTTCCAAAAGCGATCGGTAGAATAAAACCTGTAATCAACTTGGGGGGTCTCCTAAATCAATTGACAGGGGAATTGTTGACTATATCATGTAAGACGTAGGGCTTATCATCAAGTATATGACCTGCTCGACGTCGATACCGTTAAAACTTGTAATGTTGGTGAACTAGATCACAGAATAAATATATAGCTCTACATACAGAATGGACACTCCACCACGCGCAATTCGCATCCGGGCACCTCTTCCACAGTAATAACAACTGTGCCTCTACTCGCAATCGGCGAGACAATAGGCGGGACAGTCATATACTACTCTCCCAAATGTAATAGACAAACGGTTTGTATGAACCTTCATACTAGCCGGTTGTCTTTTGTTTTGATAGCGTAGTATACTTCCAACAGCATTTTTTTTTTATTATTTATTTAGGCACACATAACAGAACACTCTCAGTATAATATTGCTAGGATTAAATAGGTACAATTAGTTTAGTGCTGGACAGTGTCCCAAAAGATGCGTACACAGCATGACAGAAATTTGAAAACAGTTAACATCGAGGAAAATAAAAGAAAGAAAAAAAAAACAAAAATAAACAAAAATCTTTCAAGATAAAATTATACAAGATTACAATTATGACTTAAATTATTAATATTAAACTTATAATAAGACAATACAGACGCTGTTTTCACTGGGGTGCGGGCCAGGTAACCTCCACGTGTGCCCGGCTGTTGTTCGTCCCTCTTGATGCGTTGCATCCGGAGGGAAGGGCAGCAGCTGGGCCGGTGCACCCTGGGGTTCGGTCAGCAATTCTCCTAGGGGAATTGGTGGCCGTAGCAAATAACCTGGCGAGAAGAGGTCCTTCGCGTGTCCCTCTGATCAGCAGAGGGCACAGCAAGGGACCAATAACGGGGACTTTTGGGCCGCGGATCGGGGGTCCAACGCCCAAGTTAGAAGTCCCGAGCTGAGGTGCGGCCTGTGTGTTCCGGGACGCACCCAGCGGAGAAAGAGGCCCAAGCCTCACGTGGCGAGCCCGGGAGGGCGCCCGCAGAGGTGGTCGCGGAAGCGCCGTGCGAACCCGTGACCACCTCCATAATGCGGAGAGGAGAACACCCCGGGGTTTTAGTGGGTAAACCCCGCCAGACCAGCTGGCGGGGGAGTCCCACATAACCACCCCGCTCCCCCCCGGGGCCGGGTGGTATGCCTAATGCATTTCCCCGGGAAAAAAAAAAAAAAAAAAAAAAAAAGACGCTGTTTTCACTGCCTCACAGTGAAGACACGCGTTAGTGCATTAATTAATTAACAACATTTTAGCCTCCTCTGAGAAGAAAGAATAGCCAAAATTTCTTTTTTAAATTTATATAGGTTGTCATTAAAGATATCTATGTCGTTATTATGACTGGCAATAAGGTCGTTGTATTGGCGACACATACGGACAATGGGATTGTAAAATGAAGTATTATTAGTATAAACCTGTAGAGAAAAAATGTTTAAGTGAGGATGGCGTGATCTAGGTCTTTATATTATAGGATTTATATGTGTGAGTTATCATATCAGCTTATTTGTATGAAGTGTCCGGGTTTGACTAGATATCACATGATATTTCTAGGTCTATATCAAAGTCGAGGGGATCGCGTTCGCGGCCTACCGCAAATGTCGCGACATCGACACCGCGGTCGCTCTCTGGACACCGAATTCCGGACACCGCTAGGCTTTGAAACTGTATTGTATGCGATAATGACATCTAGCTCAAAAAAAGGAATCTTCATCATCTTCACAGTCACACCCCGTGTCCCCCGACTGCTAAGCACGGGTCTCACCTCACTGTCGTGAGGAGGACTAAGCCAGAAGTTACGAAAAAGGGAATGTCCGTGTAATGATCTAATTGATTGTTAATAAAATCAGACGTTACTTTGCGGAAATTCAAATTTCGAAAGAAGCTGTAATATTTAGCTTTAATTTCGCCAAAATTGTAAGGATTATTGAAAGAAGACCTAAACAACTAACACGTGCCTAGATAAATAAAAGTCTATTGAAAAGACAACTATCAAAGCAGTTCAAACATCCCAGGTAACATACACATGGGTTACAAAAGAATACAAACAAATTGAGAATCTCCAGCTTAATAAAAACTTTTCTTCGGGTTAGTTACTAACTTAAAACACACATTTTGTTATTAATAATTAAGGTGCCTTGAGAACCTATCCCTAAAAACTGCTCCGCAATCGTAATAGGCCAATAATGTCGATGATATAAAACGATGTCTCCACGATTTCCCGTAACCCCCCAGAGCTCGTCACGCAAACTTCATTATTTACCTTTCTTTAGTACTATATTATTATATTCTGTGGTTTCAGTCTCCAGTATTACCATAGTAGAAACAGAAAAGTAGGTTATCTCTTTAAAACGGTACCAAACATACACAACGACAGTTATTATTATGATTACTGTAGCCACAGGCGCCATATTTTTTTATTTTGTTACTAAGCAACGAGACAAGCAAGTCGTTCACCTGATGGTAAACGACAGCCTGCCCATAGCATTTGCAATGCCAGTCAGAACTTGGCATTGCATAATCTTGCGTGGCACTGCATTCCGCTCGTCTCCACGAGACAAAGGTTCTAAAATTTCATACGACCAATAATAACAGCCCTTCAAACTGGACCACAGTAATGGTTCCAGACTACTGCTTGACAGTTGAATATTGGGCAAACAATTTGTCATAGTGTGCGTGCTGTATGCGTGTGACTGACCGCGCTCAGTATAACACAATACTTAATAGTTATTCAAAGACTTACAGCTGTATGAGTGTGCCAGCGCTCTGTATTACAGAATAAAAACTTATTACAAATGCTACAGAGTACATTGCAGTTATTTAAAGCGTCAGGGTTAATATAAACCACATCTTTAGTTATAAGGGCGATCTGTTTTGTCAGAAGTCTGTATTAAGCTGGTTACTCGAACTTACGTTGTAAAAATATTATGAAAAAATATACCGTTTATGTCACGAGCATAGAGGCGCGCACACATGTATACAAGCAGCGTTTGGTGTTCTATGAAGTTAAGTAACTGTTCTGTTTCTGCTGTGGTATAACAAAACGCAAGCGTTACGATCGTCCCTCGATAGTCAATTGCCGACATGCGATCAATTACATCGAGTGGATTGCTATCGGTGTCGCTCCAATTGGGGTTCAATGTCAATATTATGATGATGGTTTTGTACTGCAGCTGTTAAATAACGATAGATGATTTATAACATTCCGACTACAGTTTCCGACTATTTATTATGTAACGATCACATACGTAGATCTTCTCCCTTACTAGCTATGTCTAGTGGTAGGCCTCTTCTGCAGGAGACCGCCCGGGGAAGTACCACCTCTGCCAGATATTCATCCGCCAAGCAGTAGCGTGCAAACATTACTGTGTTCCGGTTTGAAGGCCACTGTTTCTAGCGCAATTACTGGGCATATGAGACTTAAGAGCTGATGTCTCAGGTGACGAGCGCATTGCAGTGCCGCGCAGGATTATTCAATGCAAAGCTCTGGGTGGCACTGTGACTGTTATGGGCAGGCGTAGCGCTTACCATCAGGTGAACGAATTGCTCATCTCGTCACCCAGTCAAATAAAAAAAAAACATCCGGCGCTCTATTATGGAGCTAGACTCTCATCATGACAGCCTAGCTGGCTAATCCTGACATCATAATATTTGAACCAAAACAGCCCATCTCTCAGTACATTGGTTGAAACTTGAAACATCACGAAAGAAGGCTACAAACATTTGTAATGTTCCGCCCAGAAGTCACACCGAGACTTTTGTTTACGTGACCGTTAAAAAATAGAACAAAATACGTTTCCTTCGATACAATCTCTGCCACAATAGCAATACACTTTGGGAAACCGTCTTCCTAACGCAGTCCAGCCCAACCTTTTAGTTTTACGAGCCGCTTAGACTTGGGAGGTACGCGGGTCGCTGCTTAAATTGAAATAAATTACTAATCTTAATCGAAACGTTCGATGCGCTAACCTCTGAAACATTCGAGCCGTCTCGTAATCCTTCTATCTGAATATAGATTTCTTACCGTCAATAGTTAAAGTTATCATAACTAGTTACAATTCTACAACAACAATATCTTGCTGTTATTCACTCCAAAAACAGATATCTCAAAATTTTTCAGTCTATACCATAATTTACACATGGTCTTACATTAGTTAAAATCATACATCATACCCTGAAATTAACTGTTCATTGAAACAACTGTTGATAGGATGGCATTGATGCAGTCTACCGCCACGTTGCGTTGTATCTTTTTAAATTCATCAGGATTCATTTATTAAAAAGCTTCTCGAAAAACTTCTGTCTTGTCTACCTTGCATACATTTTATGCGGGCCGCGAGCAAGTCCCAAATGAAATTAGCGGGCCTCAGTTTGCCTTCTGCTCAGGTTGATCAACAATGGATTTCGGTACCAACATTCCTCGTCCGCATTCAGAGCAATTTTCAACCTTACAAATTGAACTATAAGGGTGGTGTCTTGTGTAAATATATGATTGTAAGTAGTGACATCTGTAGCGTAACCGAAGTCAGTTCAATCCAATGCATTGGGGCGGAACTAAGTTTGGTGTAAGTTGGAAGAATTCTTTTAATTACGTAAACCGATTGTTTGTAGACCATATAAAAAAAATGCCCCCTGATTACGTAAATCTTTGCAGGAGCAAAGCTATAGTATTCAAGGCGCGAAATTTCGCTAGAAATGGCTTTTACGAAAATTAGACCTTCCATTTGTCCCGCCTAGCCTGACAGGCTATTAATGCATATCCTTACTCCTTACATATATTATAAATGCGAAAGCAACTCTGTCTGTTGCTCTTTCACGCCTGAACTACTGAACCGATTGAAATGAAATTTGGTACAGAAATAGTCTAGAGCCTAGGGAAGGACATAGGCTACTTTTTATCGCAAAAAATGCATTGTAAGGGTTTGAAATAGGGGATGAAAGTTTGTATGGAAATATCGTCATTTTTGAAGCTAGAAGCTTGAAATTTATTTTTTAGGCTTTTGGTTAGATATAAATAAATTTGACATTCAAAGTTTGTAAAACTTTACCCTTGAGGGGTAAAATAAATATAGGGGATGAAAGTATGTATAAGAATATGTAAAGTTTCGGCTTAATTTTCTCTAATGGAAAGCTACATTGACAGCGAGTAACATAGGCTATATTTTATCCCCATATTCCCGCGGGAACAGGAACTACGCGGGTGAATCCGCAGGGCGCAGCTAGTTGGCCATAAATACAACTTCTACTCCGAAATATTTTGAATGTGGGTTTCCTTACGATGTGTTCCTTCATTGATAAGAGAGTAAAGGAAACGCTAAAGCTAAATCTTATGGACCGAAGTTTGAAAGTAGCTCATTTTAGTGAAGCTCCAAGATTCGGTTGTTAACTTCACAATACAAAGTTCAAATCAAGTAAAAATATGTTATGAAAAGGCCAATTAAACCTCAATTATCCGTAAAATTGTAGTTTCTCCTTAATTTGTGGTATCTCGTAGCTTATACCGTTACCAAAGACAATGTGTTTTTTTCCCACAATTCCGTACATGCCGCTTTGGTCACGGTTAATATAAAGTCTCTTAGTAGACAGACGTCATACTACCTTATTTATTCTGTGGTACTACTTATTACATAGATAATAGTTACAGACATCTTCGGGTGTATGACCGTGTATGAGAGCTTGGCGCTTCCTGTATCATCCTATATCTTTGGCATTAGTCAGGTATTTCTTTGTAGTGTTAGGCCGCCTCTTCTGCAAGAGTTCGCCTGGGGAAGCACCACACCCTTGCCAGATATTCATCCGCCAAGCAGAAGTGTGGAAACATTACTGTGTTCCGGTATGAAGGGCACTGTTTCAGCAAGTCGTTCAGCTGATTGTAAGCGCTACGCCTGCCCATAAAAGTTTCTGTGCCACGCGGACTTTCAATTGCAGCTTGCGCGGCACTGCACTGCGCTTGTCACCCTGAAACATCGGTTCTAAAGTCTCTTACCTATGCCCAGTAATTTCGCATGAAACAATGCCCTTTAAACTGGAACACAGTAATGTTTGCAGTTGGTTGTAGTGGTTGTATTTTAGTAACACCAATGTATTAGACATTAAGAATACAAATTACGTATTATAAATTGACAGACGGACAAAACAAAGTGATCATATTATAAGGTTTCCTTTTTCCTTTTGAGGTAACAAACCCTCATAATGATAAATGCAATACCTCCCTTTGCGTCGCTGAGTCAGGTAATTAGCCCACAAGTTCTTTGTTGGTTCTTCTTGATTACATGTTTTTCGAATCCGAAGTGTAAAAATTAAATACGATGTCACATTAAGAAGCAATGCAATCATTCAAGAAATCCAATCGAAACAGTAAACTATTTACTGTGACAAGAGTACTTGATTTTTTATTGGGTTACTTAGGACAAAAAAATTAGTACTATGCCACATTAAGAAGCAACTCGAATAATTCAACAAATGCAATTGAAACGGTAAAATATTTACTGTGACATGGTTCGTAGCTGACAGCATTTATGCCGTCCTGCATATTCGGGCGGCAGTCACGTCTTCTTCCAAGGCCGTAACCGCTCTCTTTTTAATGAAAATTCTTAGGATGCTCATATGAAACCGACGAGTCATTTCTGAGTAATTAATTATGGCATTTTTTGGGTTCCATACCTCAAAATACAAATGGAACGCGTCATTAATCTCGAAGGTTCCTATCGGTCATGGTTGTTTTTATAAACAATAATTTCTGTGACCATAGGCTAAGAAATTCAAATTCTGTACGGTGTGCTGTTAAACTGAATTCAGTTATCCAATATCACTATCATAAACTTCTCTAGACTTATATTTAGAAGTCATCATCACCAAGAAATCTCCGCAGAAGTCTTGGATCAGATTATATCCCTGTTCAAAGGTAGAAAGGCGGGGTTTATATCCTTGTTCTGACCGTACAGGTACACCATGTATACCTTCTTCATCTATCATTCATCATCATCATGTGTTATGTATGTGTTATGTTCATCGTGTGTTTTCATTTTCTTGTCTTGTCTCTAAATAAGTACGTTGTTCGCTGTTGTGTGCAGTTGTGTCAGAATACATGTTTTTTCTTCTTTTTTTTTCTTTATTACTCATTATAATTATCAATTTTATGTTACTCAGTAAAGAGGCGAGCGAGTAAGCGCCATGCTTGCTCATAACAGCTACAGTGCCATCCAGAACGTTCTATTACAAAATCATGCGCGGCACTGCATTGCGCTCGTCACCCTGAGACATCGGGTCTAAAGTCTCATATACCCAGTAATTCGCCCGAAACAGTGCCCTTCATACCGAAACACAGTAATGTTTGCACCCTACTGCTTGGCGACGAATATCTGGCAAAGGTGTGGGTACTTCCCCAGGCGGACTCCTGCAGAAGAGACCTACCACTACAAAAACTGTCTATGTGTTTATTCTTCTCTTTGTTTGTGAGACTTGTAAAAGATGATTTCTTATTGGCTGCTTCCAATAAATAATTTGATCCAAAGATAAGATAATAAAGATTCCCCTCGCGATACGTTCAATCGTGAAGATATTCCGCACCCACTTCATAAGCCTAATTATTCCAACACGTACGGCCTCACGGTAATTAACCACGATAATGACTGATGCTCTTCCAGCTCTCCCATCGAAAGTGACGTTACTAGGAATGAAACTATACGATCTCGTAACATCGTCACGATCACATCCATAGATCCTGATCGGTGGAAAGCCACCGTCCGTTGTCCTAATTACTCCTCTCCGTGCATGGTTGTCTGGAAGAGATCGCTCTGAGCGATAAGACCGTCCATTGTGACACTAATTGTAAAATTTGTTTTTTTCTAATCTATCTATCTATCTATCCTGAAATCTAACTAGAATTCCCTGTAGATAGGGAATCTGGAACAACGAAGTCTATTATGATATAGGTCGGTGCTTTCTTCTCTGACGGGCGTATTTCCAAAGCACTGGTAGAGTCAATGGAGTTTCCTTTTCCTATGCGAGATTCAGGCATGTGTCACCACTAGAAAGGGAAATGTCCTTTTTCAAACTCAAACCATAATCAGTTAATCAATAGTTTAGTAGATCATATTTGACTTATTTTTTAGTTTTCTCTATTGTAACAAGACTTATCGGTGAAGGTAAACATCGTGAGGAAACCCACCCGATAATTATTTCGGAGGTAAGTATGTTATCCACCAATCCGGACCAGGCCCCGTGGTGGATTATGGCGTTACTCTCCCCACGAGAGAGAGGGGAGACCCGTGCCCAGCAGTGGGACGATATGGATTGTTGATGATGATGATGACTAATGTTAGTGTCAGATGTCAGATCAGGATTCCTCCTCATTCGACGTTCGTTAAATTGTGTCGATGGCGGCAAATAAACCTCTGTAAAACCTTGCATAAGTCAGCCTGGTTAGCTAATCCTCAATCAGATTTTTCGCCAAGTGCTAATGAGTGGAACGATACGATCTCAGGACCGACCACCGTACCAGTCCTCTAGCTCAGCAAAAGAGGCCAAAACTATCCTCCTTGATCGCGCAACGCAGCTTCCATCTTCGGATGAGGTAGTGCTAAAATGATAATATCAAAACCTCTAAACGTACAAATATGTGTCCTATGAAGTTAATTTTAAAGTGTACATTCGATTACCCTTACAGCTAGACCACGTGCGTTCCACCCTCTTTCTAAAATATTGATTTTACTCATATCCCTTCTACTTATATATAGGTATATGGTCTGTCTAGACTTGCAGTTATTGCTACGCCATCTACAGGAATTCGTCTGAACTTAACCCGGTACAAGTAAATGGAACCCGGCTTTGGAAGTGCGAAGCTTATAGTATTGCTATTGCCCTGCCATCTGTTCAAAAGCTCCTAAACTAAATCCTGCTCTTTTGCGTCTATTGCCCTAAATCTAAGTTGCAAAGAGGTTAGTTTTTTTAAAGTGACTGTTATTAATCACGTCATCTAGTTGCAATCAACTGAACTACCTCCTGCGCTGACTTGCGTGGTAGAGGTTGTGTTTTGACATTGGTTACAGCGCCATCTAGCGACAGGGTGCGTTAGGGTTTAAGTGGGAGCATAGGGGTGCGTTGGGGTTTAATTTCTGAGGTGCGAAGCAGTTGCACTTTTTTCCCACTAGATTGCGTTCAAACGACCCCTTTCGCAGGGTAAGTTAAGTTGAGTGAGAGTGGGGGTAGTTTTCTAGGTTTGTCGATAGGTGGAGTTTTAGAATTTATCATTTGCGTTCATGTGAGTTGGTGGTAAGCCGACTGAGAGCCGTGAGGTAGCGGGTTCGATCTTTTTATGAACCACAGGTATTTGCTCTGAGTCCGGGTGTTTGTGGCACCTCGTAGTTCCTGATTCCCTAAATACAGAGAATCCTAGTTAGGGGTTAGGGTCTGGATCTACGTATGTATGTTCTGCTAATGCTAACTCGTAGCATTATTAGTAGTGGGAGGCCTCTTCTGTAAGAGACCGCCTGGGGAAGTTGGTACACCCTTTTGCCAGATATTCATCCGCCAAGCAGTAGTGTGCAAACATTACTGTGTTCCGGTTTGAAGGGCACTGTTTCCAGCGAAATTGCTGGGCATAGGAGACTTCAGAGCCGATGTCTCAGGGTGACGAGCGCAGTGCGGTGCCGCGCAGGATAATGCAAGACAAAATTCTGGGTGGCAATGTAACTGTATGGGCAGGCGTAGCGCTTACCATCAGGTGAACGACTTGCTCGTCTCGTCACTCAGTCAAACCAAAAATCTTGGTCGGCAACATTATAAACAGTTTCTGTACATCCGCTTCTTCATTCCAACAGACTTCCTTTAGTGTTTATGTTATGCCAACTTAGCTTCAACGGAAAGTGTAGCAAGTTTTTGCAATACAACTTAATGACTTAATGACAGAATACTTCCCAGCTTATACTTGCTACTTGTGGCCGAGTAATCTGTGCGCTTTGTAACCAACGAAACCAGGTTCGAAACCTCGGCCCACACGCAATGATAAAGGTAGGACGGGTCGCGAGACGCATATTCGGAATAATGTTACGATATTATGGCCCGATAATATTTTTTGTAGTTGCTTTATGGTCGCCATACACCATGCTGCCAATCACGGCCACACGCGGTCAGTTCTACTTGAGTCAATCGGCAGCGTCAGGTTGGCATCATGGTGTATGGCCAGGATAAGGCTCGGCCACATCGGCGACGTCGCTGACCGTCCTCATAGACTGTGGGACACTACTTGACCATACTTTTGTGTAACAAATTTTCCTTGCGGAGTGTAGACTCCAGGCATTCCTACAGATCCCAATTATCTGAATAAAGCTACCGGTTGACAGAACATCCTGATTACGACAAAGTCCTCAATTTTGTTGACCACAACTATAAGGGCACAGTAATTATTACTAACACCGGAAACGGGCGGACGGAAACCGGCAATCTCGACCGAGTTACCATTGGTCGACAATTAACTCGCTGACTGCTCATCGTGGCTTGTTGGAAGCGAAAGTTATAATCGTAATTGGAGAGATGAGACATTAGAACGGACGCTTGGACTAGACCAATCATTCTCAAACGTAAAAAACGAACATGAGAATGCTTCACGATCACAATCATAGATCCTGACCCCTAGCTAGGATCACCTGTATCTAGGGAATCAGGAACTACGAGGACCATGCTCCTACAAACACCCAGACTCAATTTAGACCTGGAGGCCTACCATGACGTCTTATAGCGATTCAGTTGAGGACCTAAACTGAGCCGCGTCGCATAATCGTACCGTGGCGTCTTATTTTTTATGTTGCTACCATTTCCAACCTAAACTGCATCCACTTAAGGTTGAAAATGGTAGCAACCTAAATTGAGTCGCTAATAAGCCATTTTCAACCTAAACTATATCCTGTTTAGGTTGAAAATGGCAGTAACATAAATAATAAGACGCCAAGGTATGATTATGCGACGCGGTTCAGTTTAGGTCTTCAATTGAATCGCTATAAGAGGTCATGGTATGCCTCCAGACCACCATACCAAAAATTACATATATCCTCTACTCCATCTACGTCATCATCATCTACCCATATCGGCCCACTGCTGGGCACGGGTCTCCCCTCACTTTCGTGTGGAGGACAAGGTCGTAATTCACCAAGGGGGTCCTGTCCAGATTGGTGGAAAACATAAACATACCAACATCCAAAATAATTATCGGGAAGGTATGTAGGTTTCCGATGTTTTCCTTAACCGAAAAGTAAGTTATAATTCACGTCCCTCTCCTTGAAAGGCGTTCCCCCACTAAGCTACAAAAAATATATCATCATCATCATCATCATCAACCCATAACGTCTCACTGCTGGGCACGGGTCTCCCCTCACTTTCGAAATAAAATAAATAAATACAAATTGTTTATTTATGTTATTTTTATTAATTGTAGTTTTAAATAACAGTTCAAGTCGCTTATCATCGCGCCACACTACACTTCCGGTGCGCTACCGTTATGATAACAACATAACAATGTGTGACTACACTAAGTGTAGTGTGTAGTGTCAGCAGTGGTTGACAAAGGCATTATAACATAACAAGCATGACTCCCTACATGGTCTGAAACTCTATTTCCAATAATAAAATTGTGCCGAAATTTAAGTCGAAACTGCCTCTTTCTTTTCTGAGTGACGAGATGAGTAAATCGTTCACCTGATAGTAAGAGCTAAGCCTGCCCATAACAGTTACAGTGCCACCCATAGCTTTGCATTGCATATTCTTCGCACTGCGCTCGTAACCCTGAGACATCGGCTCTAAAGTCTCATATGCCCAGTAATTTCGCTGGAAACAGTGCCTTCAAACCGGAACACAGAAATGTTTGCACACAACTGCTTGGCGGGTGAATATCTGGCAAAGGTGTGGTAATTGACCTTATCATTAGCGAGAAATGGTGTGTCATGAATTTATGATTAAGCTCACTTCCGAATATTAAAATTAGTGACTCATCAAAAACCTATAAATATTCTAAATAAGTATTACAAGGTATATACTGGCATTTGCTCGCGTATGCGTCTGTGCACTTAAAAAATTCTTATCATAGATACTACAGTCAACGTCAGAAGTATTGAGACAAGTTTCATAAACCATGGACGGACAATAATTTTCAATGTAATCTGATTTCTTAAAAATGAAATAATTCCCTCTTCTCCCCCTCTCTATTCCTCTATTCAACAGTGTTCAGTGAGGGACCGGGAGCTATGACACTTTTGTAAGGAATCAGATTATATTGAAAATTGTTATGGCACGAAATACCGGTCATGGTTTATTAAACTAGTTTGATCCTTATTTACTTTTGATGTTGACTGTACACTTATCAGATATCCTAAGTGTCCGATTGAAACCGAAAATGTGACTTTAAGTTTCTCCAGTAAGTACGTATTGTAACTCAAGAAGTATACGAATTTATTCCCCGAATATACTCGAAGTACTGGAATATTATATTGCCGGATGATGTTCTTTCTGTCACATCAATGAAAATAAAAACAAAAAAATTACCTCAAAAAACAAACTCTTATAAATGGCTGCGAACCAAATATAATTGTTGCAACAGATGTAAAATTTTGTAAAGTGATTTTCAACTGCTGTAAACATACCAGCATCTATGCTGCTCGTCTATAACTAAATAAATAAAGCATCCGACCAGGTTCAGTGTTGAAAACACAACTGTCGTATTTTTCATAAATTGCCGCGAGTGCGGGAAAACACAACTGTTGTGTTTGTTGTATGAGAAAACACTATGGCGCGTGCAGAGCCGCACCCGTGGCTAGACAACAAAGTCGGCTCAGCAGTCAAAGTGTTAACGTGTTTGAAAAGAAAATAAAGATAATACAGACATACTTGCAACTTTTATTATGAAGATAATTTTATGGATATAGATAATTTAAAGATATGAAGGTGGAACTCTGTGACGTATCTTCGTATCTGAATAAACGTTAAATATGACGGGGATACGAGGAAATTATAAAGTAACATGGAAATATGTGGCAATCCGGTATAAGCAGAAAATCATATTATTTTATTGCTATATAATTATAGAAAGCGACATTATGAATTGTTGAATTAACATTTATTTTTATTATTTAAAGGGACCAAATGTAAAACCACCGTGCCATCTTTTTTGTTGATCCTCTCCATGAATGGTTGTCTAGAAGAGATCGCTCTCAGCGATAGACCGCCCATTGTGACACTAATTGTTAAATTTGATTTGCTTTAGCTTTTAAGTTTCCTTTTTTCTGTGGTGTTTCAATAAAGAGTTTATATATCTATCAAATGATTTTTTTAATTCACTGAATTGGAAAAAAAATGTGCTTTCCTTAAAATCGTCCCATTCTCAAAATATTCGTAACATAATCTTAATAAATACTTATAAATCAGTGTCATATTAAATTCTCGACGCTCAGCCAATTTGAAATTTCGTCAAAAAATTATTAAAAAAAACATTTCTCGTTTGGTTGTGAGTGCATGATACGAGTATAATTAGACTGGAAGTGGACGCGAGCTTATTGATTTGAGGGAGGAAAGGAGACAGGTGCGAGGGGCGAACTGGGTAGCAACGAGGGGTTGGGGTAGTTTTTTCTAGAACATTCGGACATGGAACGATACGTGAGGTGGAAAGTGGCGTAGTTAGTTATATTTCAATTTCAATATGAATGCTAGATTTATGGGCGATGTAAGGGTGTAGAGAGAGAGGGACAGGTGCGAGGGGCGCGGGGGGTAGTTCGATTTAGAGCTTTCGAAGTTCTACTGTTTGTGCATGTGAAGGTATATCATTTAAAATGGACGATGGATCGATGAGGGGAATGAAAGGGGAAGAAGGGTGACAGACCAAGTGTACACGTTCAGGACGTTAGATTATCAGACAAAGTAGTCGTGAATATGAAAAAGGTCATAGTGGACGGCCTCCGTGGCGTAGTGGGTGGTGAGCCGACTGCGAACGCGAGGTTATGAGTTCGATTACCGCACAGGGCAAAGATTTGTTGTGAAACACAAGTATTTGAGTATGGGTGTTCGTAGGATCGTGGCTCTATCAAATAATCCAAGTTAAAGGTCAGGATCTATGTCTGAGATCGTGACAACAAAATCTTTAGAAATTCTTTATTTCGAGCAAGTTAAGTAAACATTAGTAGCGCCTAATATAACTCTGATTTAACATAACATATCTCATATTAAATTAACATACATAATATACGTTATAAAAAAACCTTCAAATCTTAAGCGCAGCGCAGTGCCGCGCAAGATTATGCAATGCAATGTTCTAGGTGGCACTGTAATTGTTATGGGCAAGCGCAGCGCTTACCATCAGGTAATCGAAGTGCTCGTTACTCAATCAATTAAAAAAAAGACCATTGATGGAGGGACGCAAGTGTCCAGAATGCTGGCTCCATTGACGCGCTGAATAGCAATGGTGATTTTTTGCCATAAATGGGCCAGTATTTTGGTCACTAATGTCATCAAATAATTGAGCAAGACACGCGACGGGTCAACACGTTCACTGCTGAAAACACAACTGTGGTGTGTGGGAAAACACTACGGTGTGTGCAGAGCCGCACCCGTGGCTAGACAAGAAAATCGGCTCAGCAGTCGAAAGTGTTAAGTAATTCGATACAGTGAACAAATAAAGTACAAGTGAACATGAACCATCATCCCAATTAAGCAGACAGTTCCATTTGACATCTCAACTGTCCAATATCTGAGGCCATTAAGTCTGGTCTAAATTAATGTGTTAATCAAAGCAATATAAAAGTGTTAAGAAATCTATGCCAATCTAGTGTTGGGATTGGGACACTCGATCCATCATGAACGAGATGGTTCTGGGCTTTTGGGACAAGTGACGTCACATTTATTTACTGTAATACGTGAAGCAAAAGTTTGTGATCCCTTTTTCGAAAATTGCGCGGATGGAGGAGTATGAATTTTGCCACAGTTAAAGTTTATATGGAGAAAAACGCCCTTGTTGTTCACGCCAATATTTGCCCTGTGCGGTAATCGAACCCTCAACCTCACGCTTCGCAGTCGACCTCTCACCCACTTACGCCACGGAAGCCGTACTTCAATTATAATTTTAATTAGTTCAGTACCTTAATTAGGTCAGCACAATCACTTGAGGAAAATTTATTCTACGAGACCTTGGAGGCGTCCGTCGGAGTGGACGAATATAGGATGATGATGATGATGAAGAAGGAAACTTGAGTGACTTGCCGCCTAATTCCACGAAGAGTAGGCAGGCTTACCATCGGGTGAACGACTTGCTAGTCTCGTCACTCAGTCAGATAAAAAGAAAAGAGTGCTATTGAGTTCGATTCGATGCTTTTGTCTAAAATCAATGCAAAATTTAAGTTTAACTTAAACTGTGACTTGATTCCTCTACGACATCTACCATATTCATACAAAATTAGAACCATACATTAATGTTAACGCTACTAGGGAAGACTCTTTGCGTTATGTATGAACCAAACTTTCCCCATAAGTAATAAGATATCTAGATAAACAAAGGTTTATCAGCCTTCGTTTCTTAACTTGTTAATACGCCAAGTTCCAATGGGGTAATCAATAAATTACAGCTTGCCAGCAGCTTTCGTAGAAAACAGTACCGCCAACAACCAATTTCTTAACAAGCTAAATTAGCCTTTATTAACTCACAATACGCCCTAAAAACAGCAGGTAACTGGCAAACCCTCTGATTTTGTGACCGATCCATCAACGTCCGCAATTGATTGCGCTTGAACTCTTATTTCTGTAGCCATAAGGCTTAAAGTTAACTTGGATGCGAAGAGAAAGATAACGGATGGTGTGTCAAGGCAGTGGCTTCTGTCTTTCACAGAATTGATAAAAGAACGCCAGTTTTGCCAGTTGTGTGTCGGCATTCGGCGCGTACGCACGTCGGGTCTGCGCTTTTATCCTTACTGTATACTGCGACGAAAATAGAGGAAATTCTAAACGTAGTTGTGAGGTTTTGTTACAGAAGTGTACACGCACGACTCGTGTTTTGCAATACGATATTAAACAGTGCTTCAGTTGTTACCTTCAACTGTTAGAATATAGTGTGACCGTGTTGCTCTTGATCTTGAAAAGAACCCAACATCAGTATCGTGTCTGTGTCTTCAGTACTTGGAGTCCTTAAATCGACAGAACCCATCAATAAATAAGTGTTTTAATAATAGCAAAAAACTCGTGGTGATTTCAGCTATACCTTCTGATAGTTGAAGCAAATTGTGTCCCATCAAACGTGCGTGTAACAGTTAAGTGACCTGTGATAAAAGCCCTAAGATGCGCCGTCAGAAGCTAAACATTGACCCTGACCTAGGAGACTTGGAAGAGATGCTAGCCCACGTGCAAACGCAAATTGAATACGAGATCGACCTAGAAAAGGACAGAGAGAAGATGCCTTCCCTCACCAGCGTGCAAGAGTCTCCCAAAATGCTGAAGAAGAACTCTTCTTTTGGGAAAGCTGATACCTTCAGTTTTCGCAACCGGAATGGTAGACCTCCTCTTGTCAGAGCGAGCGAAATCGACTCCGGAAGTCGATCTTTCAACGGATATGATTACATCAATGGATCTGACGGTCAGAGCGAATACCAACAGCCTATTATCAACGGGAGAGGATCTCAGACCAGTCTGAAGTCTGACGAGGTTGGATCCCAGTGCTCTCTCCAGTCTTTTAGGTCAGAACCAGGTCAGAGACTGTCTTTAGCCAGTCTGCCGGAGAAGAAAGGCTCCAGTGCGTCCTTGAATGGGAGGTCTAGGACCGCCACTCTCCCTCGAGGATATGGCTCCAGTAAGGAGAGGAACTGGGAGAACTACTGGGCGCAGTGAGTATTGTTTTTATTGTTCCTTTAAGGTTGTGGTGTGGAATTGAACCTTATAGTTATGGATTAAGGGTTGGGAAAGGACGTGTTTCTTATCTTTTGTGATAAAGTCGGTTAAAAAATATCTTATTGTTTTCGTTGTTGAAGGATTCAAAGAGTAGTGGATAAACACCTGGAAGATTCCCTATGGAAACCTCTGATCTGGGATGGTTTTAATAAATAAAAAAATGGTAGATTTATTTTTGCATTTTACAGAATCTGGACGTGTATGCTAAACTGTTACGATATTATCAATGCCAAAACATTTGCAAAATATGTAAATATAAGCAAAACAATAGAGTTCAGAATAAGCCTTATTTTACACTGCAAAGTAACAGCAAAACAATACTCTAGCTAGCTTATTGTGGAATTGGTAACCGTTCCAAAAATATCGTCATCGCGTTTTTGTTATCGTATTTGATGTATTTTGAAGGATCTTAGTTAGTTTTATGCCGCGGCCACACATTGGCTACATTTACTCCGAGATGTAGTGTTGGAGCCAACACACCCATATGTGGACTAGTCTAGATCTTGGACATAGCGAGACTAAGCGTCTAATGCCCAACGCCGACCGGCTGCTTGATTACGTTAAATGAACTTTGCAGTTGCAAAGCGACAGCAATCACGCGATCTGTCGCAAAATGTCACTAGAAATTATATTATGGGAACCGATCTCTTGCCTACTGTCCACAATGCACTTTGGCCATAGATACTACCGCCACTGGCGACAGGACTCCAATAGATGGAAACATTTTATGGTAGTTTGTAAAATCAACGTTAGACACTAATGATCGCAAGATGTACGTCTGCCGCAAGTCTGCCGTGAGATTCGTAATAAGGCAGACACGCTGAGTCGGGTTTTGTGACTCGATGAAATGCGAAGAGTAGGGACTAGTAGGGAATTTATTAATCTAAAAAAAAAAAATTTGTACATTACTTTAAAATTTCATTCCCAAAGATATCTAAGAAATAGACAGCATATTCAACACGAATAAGGTTTTAAAGGTCGCGTTTCGCTCCACTCATGGGTCAGCTATTCTCATTTGCAGCCAAGCTTGGACCCAATGCACGTGTACGGATATAACCGTGTGTGGCCACGGTATTATGCCATAACATTGGTACATAAACTAGATTGAGAAAATGAAAGTTAAATTACAAGCCCACATTGTGTAAGTTATACAAGATTCTATATCACGAAAACCATTCCGTTAAGGATGTAGTAGTGATGTGAACGGAAAGACTATCGCGTCTGTGTGAGTGTCGTGGCTGAGGGATCTTGAGGGATTACACTAAACCCTTAGTTGCCAATGTGGTCCAGGTGGACCTCCAGGGGTCCACGGGAGACTCGGCGGTGGTCTACGTTGGCGTGACAAAAAATAATATATGGTAGGAAATAAAGGAAAGGAAAGGAATAAGGAATATGATAGACATGTAGCTGCAGGGGGTCCACCGGAACCAGCTAAATTTTGAAAGTGTTCTATGAGAAATAAAGTCTGGGAACCTCTGCACGTACACGTAACGGCAATCATGGCCCTGGTTTTATCCTGGCTTCCTAGTTGGAGCTTGATTTGGTAACGTGAAATTGGAAAAATACTTGATCATTTTAACTTTGAGGAAACCCACCCGAGAATTATTTCGGTGGTAGGTAGGTGATATCCGGATCTGGCCCCCGTGGTGGATTATGGCCTAACACTCCTCACGAAAGTGTGGGGAGACCCGTGCTCAGCAGTGGGACGTTATAGATTGATGATGATGATGAAGAATTTTAACTTTGATGGTGCAAGAGGGTGGACTGCAGCGACGAAACTAAGAAACTCACACTGCATTAATTTAATATTTCATACGGTGGAAACTTAGTCCATAAGCCAGGTAGTGTGAACCGACTTAACACAACACAAAACAGAACCACTATATCTATCGTCTTCTCCACAAGATACCGCTAAAGAAAGAAGCCGTGTAGAGATAAAACGGAGTAAGATGTGACAGGTGATATGATTATCTTATCAGGTATCAGGTACGCCACTGAGACCGAGCCTACCGTTCCCTTCAACAACTTACGTAAACATTAATCCAAGAATTACAGCTTGAGAGGAATTTAACCCGTTCACTGCTGCAAACAGAACTGTCGTGTTTTTTTTCATAACTTGCCACGAGTACGGCAAAATGCAACTGTTGTGTTTGTTGTATGGGAAAACACTATGGCGCGTGCTGAGCCACACCCGTGGCTAGACAAGCAAAACGGCTCAGCAGTCAAAGTGTCATTGTAAAGTTAATTCAGAAGCCCTAGTATTTCGTCCCGAACTGTAGTTCGGAACCCCTACCTCATTACAAACCCTGGACTGATTTTTCTCATATTTTAACTTGAAATTGCATTTATTTTAAATTTCTTGGAAATCGGATCAGCAGTACGCAAGTTATCGTCGATTCAAATAAATAAAAACGTACAAAATTCGATTTGTCGAGTTTTGCTCGTTCAATATTTAAGGCGTCACGATCACATAATATAGACCCTGACCCCTATCTAGGATACCCTGTATCTATAGAAGCAGGAACTTTGAGGACCATGGTTCTACAAAAGGCCAGAGCGTATACCTGTCTGTAGAATTAAAATCACGTACCAAATCAAAACAAAACCTCAGGCTATTATTAACCTCACACCAATAATTTCAAGTTGAGATCAAAATCGAAATTACTATAATCTGCTTCCTCTACAAAACTTTCACTTTCTCGACGGAACCGCTGGCAAAAGCTAGTCTTATTTTAGCTATTCAATGATGATTAGTGTCCAACCGGATGAGGGTCGATTTCCAGCCGAAGCCGGAATCAGTGGGCTATCGCAACAACCTTTGGTCGATGAAAAAATCAAAAGAAAAAGATATTCAGTTTAAGATTGGCTATAGTCTATATATATAAAAATGTTATGTTGGTTTGTGTACGCTTCAAAAACTCAAAAAGTTCTGCACCGATCGAGCTGAAATTTTAGCATGATATATAATCCGCATCAAGGATTGTTTTATCTATTTTTTTCATCAGTGACATATCAGCGAATGTGTGAATATGCCACAGCGAAGCGTGGCAGGGTACAGCTAGTGAAAAATAAATATGATAGATAGATGGACAAATTATTTATTGAAACACCACACAACCACCACAGAACACACCACAGAACAAAAAAACTTAAAACTAAAACAAATCAAATTAGTCGTATGATTTTAAAAGTTTTATGTTTAAGGATTATTGTGACCCCCGCGCGTTGCCATCGCGCTCACGCTCATTCGTAACAGTTTGTTCAATTTCGGCCCTTGCTAGAAGCCTTCGGCTTCGGCCAAAACTTCCGCCCATTTTGGCCGAAGACGAAAGTGGCCGAAGCCGAAGCCGACGCTTCAGTTAGACACTAATGGTTTATAGAAAATCATACTTTTGTATGATTATAATAAGATAGCTTTATATTTTTTTATCTTTTCAATTTCATTGTATGATCAATTTGTATGAAACATCATAAAAATCAATTTGTACGAAACATCATACAAATTGATATAATTATAATTTCTTTTATAAGCTTTCGTTTATTCTGTGTTAGCTAGTCTAGTATCGTTTATTTTTTTAGACAAATCTGGCGAGTTAGTTTCGATACAATATGATTTGTGTTGAGATTTCGCCTGCTTAGCTAATAATAACAATTGATATTATGAGGACAGCAAACTGATCTGACTGTTACCTGATATTTGCATTGTCCGGGTATCGAACCCCAACCTCAGGCTTCGCAGTCGGCTCAGCACCAACTGAGGCTAGCGAAGTCATTTTAGAAAAATAGTACGAGCCGATTTTTGGTTCCAAAAGATGTCATAAAGATAAATCTCTCGACTAGACCCCCAATTAGGCAAGGGTTCAAAGGGGCCGCCTGACTGGCGGCTTACCGCCCTTGTTACTTTGATGTTCCAGGAAGAAAACGCTACTGCAGGATAAGAAACATTTTATATCAGTTCCGAAACCAATCTTAGCTTACGAGCAATCTTACCAATCTTAGGTTAGCTTAGCTTACACCGATATATCTTATTGTACCTATTATTAAGTTATGTTTTCTTTAAATCTCCGTGTTTTATACATTTTGGTGTCAATAAACAGTTATCTATCCTAGGTATATAAAAGTAAGTTAAGATTGGTTACGGAGAATAGACGAATTGAGTGATTATAAAGATGCCTACGGCCGCACGTGACGTGCCCTGACACGTGGTTCGCTCGTATTTACAACGTGACTTCGAAAGTTCTGGAGGCGAAGGGCTTTCGTGACGCGCTTGGGTCACGTTGGTTCGGGGAAAAACAAGGTCACGTGTCTGTAGCAACGTTTTTTTCCTTTACATAAGCATTTGTGCCGAACACTTGAGAAGTTTCCTGAAGGTTTTTGAGATTGATTAAAATTTCAAATTAAAATTTAAAATTCACGAAAACTAAGGTAATATTTATTTAGAAAGTACATTTTAGTTCACTAATTCATAATTATTAAACCTACTAGCTGTACCCTGCCACGCTTCGCTGTGGCACATTGGCACATTCGCTGATATGTCACTGATGAAAAAGATAGATAAAAACAATCCTTGATGCGGATTATATATCATGCTAAAATTTCAGCTCGATCGGTGCAGTACTTTTTGAGTTTTTGAAGAGTACACAAACCAACATAACATTTTTATATATATGGATTACACTTTGACTGCTGAGCCGTTTTGTTTGTCTAACCACGGGTCCGGCTCTGCACGCTTCATAGTGTTCTCCCATACAACAAACACAACAGTTGTGTTCTCAGCACTGAACGTGTTAAACCAATCTTAAAACGTACTGAAGCTCTCTTAATTAGAAGTCTCAGGTCGTTAGGAAGGTCAATGCAAAATCTTGAGGGGTGGAGGGGGTGACCTCGTTAGGCATATATCTAGACTAGATTACCTTAATCCAATGCCGTGGAATTTCCAGTAACTATAGTATCATGATTTTCACTCGCTGAATTTCCGTTGCTCCGTAATGAAACAGAGCTTTTCTCTATATCACTCAAAAACGTTGTTAGCTTTGGAAGTATGAAATGATTTTCCAAAAAAAATAACTCGCCTCGTTAAAATTAGATAAATGCACCATGCCTCATGGACATCCACTTTTGTTACATTCTTTTAGGTTTTATGCTTATAGTTTTATATTTAATGTTGTCCTATTATTATTTTTTTAAGTTGCGTCGTTAAAATTTTTCGTTAACCTTAACACCGTCACTGCTGAAAACACAACTGTCGTGTTTTTCACAACTTCCCATGAGTACGTCAAAACATAACTGTTGTGACTGGCGCGTGCAGAGCCGCACCCGTGGCTAGACAAGCAAAACGGCTGAGCAGTCAAAGAGTTAAACAAATTCAATATTCCGTTCCTAGATACATAGAATAGAATAGAAAACTCTTTATTGTACACCAGAAATAAAAATAAACACAGTACGGAAAAATTACAATAGGTAAACAAGGGTAGTACAATGGGCGGTCTTATCGCTGAAAGCGATTTCTTCTAGACAACCTACCAGTCCATATTACCGGACTCGCGATTAAACTGCACGTGTTATGTAATGGCCTGAAGAGCAAGCTGTTTATCGAGTTATGAAGTATTGCACCACAAGATTTATAACTATGTAAGTAAGTAGGTACAATACGCAGTCAAATTATTGACTTCCCGGATTCAAAGAAATCATATTTTTACAAACATTTCATAGGTACTCCTTGCACGCGATAAGAATGACGGTTATTCATAGGAAATGTAACCAGGAAAAATGCAGTGTTACATTGAATTATTATGACTATAATACTACGAGGGTGAATCAAAAAATTCTTGGAATCAATATTAAAAAATGCAAAGATTTAAATAATAATATTTTATTTTTCTACATAATCTCCCTCCAATGCAATGCATTTAGAATAACGCGTTTCTAACTTCCTTATTCCTTGTGAAAAAAAAATATTTTCTTGACTCTCGAAAAAGTCCTCTACGGCAGCTATAACCGCGTCATTATCGTGAAATTTTGTTCCACGAAATTCCTCTTTTAATTTTGGAAATAAGTGAAAATCACTTGGGGCTAAGTCCGGAGAATATGGTGGGTGGTCAAGGAGATTGAAGCCAGCACAGCGGATTGCGTTGAGCGCAACTTCCGATCGATGAGTAGGAGCGTTATCTTGAAGGAACAACACGCCCAACGACAGTTTTCCACGACGTTTTTCTTTAATCGCTTCATGCACTTTCGGGATTAAATTTGCATAATAGGGTCCAGTAATCGTCTGGCCTTTTGGCATGTAATCAATAAAAAGGATTCCTTCACTATCCCAGAACACAGAGGCCATAACTTTGCCAGCGGTAGGAGCAACTCGAAATTTCTTAATGGATGGAGAGGATGGTCGTTTCCAAGACATGCTTTGTCTTTTAGTTTCAGGATCAAAATGGTGGACCCACGTTTCATCCATGGTGACAAGACGACGGCAAAAATTATCCGAATCACGCTGGAACATTTCGAGATTACGCTTGGAAATTTCCAAACGTCGCTTTTTGTTTTCGTCGGTTAACATTCGTGGCACCCATCTTGCAGACACTTTTTTGAACCCCAGTGAATCAATTAAAATGGATTGAACGCTACCAAAAGATATCTTTAGGATCTCAGCTATATGTTTTATAGTCATTCTTCTGTCTTCCAAAACCAGATTCTCAACCTTTTTGACATTTTCTTCTGTAACGGAGGTTGAAGGCCGCCCAGAACGCGGGTCATCTTTACAGCTTGATCTACCTCTTTTAAATTCAGGCACCCAGTACGCAACCGTAGAATAGGGTACAGCATCACCCCCTAATGTCTGCTGAATGTCCAAAAAAATTTCCTTCGTAGACATTTTTTTCAAACTGTGATATTTTATCACCGCACGTAACTCACTTTTATCCATAATTTTGACTTTTTAGCAACTCGTTGCACAAAAAAATTTATTACATGCGAACGAACTGACAAAAACAAGTGACAGTCTGCATAAATATAGTGTGATAGACACTCTATAATTTGAATATCGAACTTGATCCAAAAAGGTTTCATATATATGCACTTCTAAGAACTTTTTGATTAACCCTCGTATATGCAAGTTGGAACATAGATATTATATATATATTCAAAAAGTGTAAAAATTAATGGTAATATATTAAAAAAAGTTTAAAAGAGTGGTTAATTTGTAAAGTCCACTATAGTCTTAGCGAATTCTTTGATAATGAATAACTTAATTAGATTTAATTAATGATTAACAATGTCTCATAAAATAAAATTATTAAAGAAAATGTATTGTACATTCGAACTGGATATAGACTGTTGCTACATAAATAATTTTAAGATATTTATACAGTTTTATACAATAAAATTTATTCTTATTCTTCTTATTCTTATAGTATCAGTGCGGTGTAAGCCTAGTGGGAGAACGTCTGCCTTCCAAGAAGAAGGTCGTGAGTTCAAATCCCAATGCGGGCCCGTACCTATGTGTTTCTGTAAAGCATACGTATGTAATGATTAATTTAATTTTCCTGAAGCGAGTGATATTCAGGAAAAGTTAAGGAAAACATCGGAAACCCACATACCTACCCGATAATTATTTCAGAAGTAGGTATGTTATCCACAAATCCGGAGCGGGGCCCCCGTGGTGGATTATGGCCTAACCCTCATCCCGAAAGTGAGGGGAGACCCGTGCCCAGCATTGGGACGATATAATGATATTCGTAACAGAATTATGCATTTTTGGATCAATGATTTTTGACGTGACAACGTCTAATAAATCGATAAACGCCGACTGCATGCATGAAAACTTTGACACATTGTCCCGTTACGCTCATTGTATGCTTGCGCTGCATCTATATATCTTCTTGCATTTTAAAAATCTGATTACTAGTATAATTTCAAGTATATTTATTCTTTTATTATAAAAAAAATATTCAATTTTATTCATAAAAGTATGCAATCATTTCATCAATGTTTTGTTATGACGTTGTCACGTTAAACTATCGTCCCTAAACCAACTTTGGAGAAAACCAATTTTTGTTCCATTAAAATCGTAATTGGAAACGGGTTCGTCAATCTGTGTTCATAAGGAACAGATTGCAAACAACCCCTAAATGAAATCAGTCTAGACGTATCGATCCATCTCGCCCTTCGTCAGAGGGTGATTTATCATGTACCCAGCGTCCTTTATAACTTGTTTAGTTGGTACACCCAAGGTTATAACATGCTGGGTTGATTTCCAGCGACGAAAGCGTCGATAATGGTTATTTTTTGTGTTACCTATATCAGATGCGGTCGCGGATTCACTATGATGATAAACTGTGTTTCATAGATGTTATTCCAGAGCTTAAAGTATGGTATTTACACAGATCACACAAACAAGGGTATTTGTGAGTGGTAATTAATGTACAAACTTTCGCATTTATAGTTAGTGAGTTTCGATTTTATAAGATAGATTATTAACATAATTTTAAATGAAGTAAAATAAAAAGGTCCTAAATTTCGTATCCAAAGTTCAAATCGGACAATTTTTCTAGTTAGAATTGAACTGATTTAAAAATGTAAAAAATTAGTCATTTTAGGTAAAGCCCCGTATAAAAAGTAGAATTTACACCTGGAATTCATCTAAAATGTATGTAGGTAGGCAATAAATCAATTATTGCATGTCATGCGCCTTGCAGCGCCGCAAGCTCCCGCACCCTCCAGGTCTTGCCTATTCTAGTTTAGTCGCGCCCCGTCTGCCTACACGCGCAGCCGCCCGTCCGAGCTACTTAATAATATTTCAAATCAAACTTATTTTTCTTAAATGCCAGTGCCTGTTGATGTTGGTAGTGATTGACATAGTGAACTAATAACAAATAGTGATTGTCTAGATGTCCGGGAAAAGTATTAAATTATTATCGGTGTTTTTGATGACTTTTGTGATAGATGTGTGAATGTCAGGGCGCGAGAACATTTGTATTATTACGGACTCGTTAATTACATCAAACATGACATGTCCACACTATCTAACATTGGCGAGGCGCTGGAAGCAGTTTGTGCAGTACGTGATAAAATATGGCGGATGCTTCTCCTTTGTGAGTAGCCATTTTGTTTTCGCGTGGGCTTGAAAAGGTTTCAAGATGGCGGCGGCGGCGTCACTTGCTAGAAAATACTTGACAACTATACTAAAGCTTACCAACACTTTGTTGGAATTAGGTCAATATTTAAAACACTAGCTAGTGTTTATTTGGCAGCGTTGTTTTCTAAACTTTTCAAGCCTACAGTTGCGTTTTTGTATCAGCGCGGCGTGCAACTTAAGTTTTTTATTGCTCTTTGGTTCAATTGACAGAGAGACGGGACGACCATGTCGTTCACCTGATGGTAAGCGCTACGCCTGCGCACAACAGTTACAGTGCCACATCGGCTCTAAAGTCTCATATGCCCAGTGATTTCGTCGGAAATTTAATGATGAGCTGCGTCGGTGTTCGAGTGTTTGGTATCCAATATACATCAATGCTTCAAGCAACAGATAATGCCTATCAAACGAAGTCCGTTATGCCGCGGTTGACACATTGCCTTAGTGTGCGTTAGCTCCAGGCCTTTGCCGCGACGCGCACACAGACATGCTTGCCTGTCTGTGTTCGGTACATCTTATTACTACCAAGTAAGTATAGGCGGTCGTCGCGATATAACATTTTTGTACAGTCGAATGAGATAAAACGATGGTATTATCTGGGCGTCTGATCGAAACAACACGTGACCAAAATGCTGGCCTCTTTTTTCCTCAAAGATTAAGCGTTGCCATACAACGTGGCAATGCTGCCAGCATTTTGGGAACATTGCCAACTGGCAGCGGTTTATTAAACTACGGTTTCACGTTCGTTTTAGGTTCTATAAAAGTGAAGCGATGTCCCCCATTAAATTGTTATCCGCCATTTTGTGTAAAGGCAGGTATCTCGCTCGTTTTCGCGTTCGCGAGTGTAGTTGTCTCGCTCGCACTCGTTGCGCGTTGCAGAATCGATTGCAAGGTGCATGCGCGTTGGAGTTAGGTCTCAGGTCAGGTCGCCCGGGATTTCCTAGATGGAAATAGGACAAACCTAATTACATTGCGTTACTTGAAATATTGTGTTAATAGGATTTGAATTTATTCCATATTAAATGTCTTTACGATTTTTAAGGCTTTTCATAAACGTGTATATATTTGGTTTATTCTTTACTAGCAGCGGCCCGCCATTTTACCTGCCCTAGCTATCCCACAAGTAAAAGTGAAATACGTAGACGGATTGTCATCTTTGACTTGTAAATAATCGGATTGTGAGAGCGAAAAAAACGGATTATTATATTATAAGGCTTTAATGATTCGAGTTCGTGTTCGAGGTGATGTGAGATTGGAGCAGACCGGAACCTCTGACTTCAAACCCTACGTCTCCAAGATCCGGCGGAGCACCTGAAGTAGTTCCTCATCCGACATTCCCAGTGCATACAAGAAATAGAAGTCTGCTGTGAAGAACTACCGAGAGTATACCGCCGGTTTTGGGAACGAAGACGAGACGAGTCGAGACGACAACATAGATTAATATGTGATATGATTTGTAAAATTGGAATTATTTGAGTTGTAACCAATGTTTTCTTAAGTTGTTCGAAATAAAGAATGATTATAATTATATGGTTTAATCCTTTCTTCTATGTTCATCTAACGACCATTTTGTTTGATGTTCGGACCAACGCCCTGTCTACACCTACCATCGCCCCCTTCCCCTTTCACGCCCCTCCCTCGTTGATCTAGCGTCCATTTTGAATCAAATAACTTCACATGCACATATAGTACTGTTTTGAATGTTCTAAATCGAACTACCCCCTTCGCCCCTTGCATCTGTCTTCCCTTCGTGGCTCAAATCAATAAGCCCGCGTCCATTTTGAATAATATACATTCACATGCACATACAGTACAACTTCGAATCTTCTGGAACAGACTACCCCCTTCGCCCCTTGCACCTGCCCACCCCACTATCTAACCACTTCCACCTCGTTTGTCGCTACTCCATCGAGTATCTAGTTTCGAACGTTCTAGAATCCACTCACACTTCCCACTTTACACCACCCCTCCTCCCGTACTCCACCCTTCGCCACCCTTTCATCGCCAGTAAATCTAGCATCCATATTGAAATATAATTAACTACCCCCACTTTCCACCTCACCTGTCGTTCCATGTTGGAACATTCTGGATGTACGGTTTATGCAAACCGCACAAATTACATGCTTCCGCGGATTAGCATTCAACGGCAGTCGCCCTAACGCCATCATACCGTCAACACATACTTTACAACTTTACTTTACTTTATCTTTCTTTCTGCTAATAAACGGATTATTATTTAAACTAACTTTCAACTTTCTAAGATCGTGGGGTACGCACCCTACATCTTTATGGTCCTTCGAGTAACGTGTTCGTGAGGCCAATCGCGTGTGTTCTGAGAAAATACTGTTACCACGTGGTTGTTTCTGCGAGTACTACCAGCAGCCTGAGGATACCTACCATCACCGTCCGCAGGTCAACGAAGTGTGATTTGGAAATCTTTTCGGTAGCGAATCGGTTCGGCTGGCCTCCCACAAGCGGGTCTCACCAGCTGCATTGAGAAGTCGCACATACCGTAGAGAGATTAAAAATCGCACTAACTATAACAACACCAACGACAAGATGAGCAATATCGAAGATATTTTGGCGACTCAAAACCAACTGAAGGAGGCTATCGAACAGCACCTTCGCAACTTCAAAAAAGACGGAGCCGAAAGAAAGACTCCTACTTACATCAAAAAGAGGTTAGAAACTCTCGACTCATATTGGATGGAATTTCAAGCGAACCACACGCAACTATACCAATATGAGGGCCGTGACTATCCTTACTTCACAGAAAACGATTATCTGCGAACTAAGGAGTACTACAACGACGCGAGATCATTTATACAACAATACCAGGGAAATCTTCATACTAGAGAAGCATCTCCCGCGAAACCAGCTATCTCCACAACTGAAACTCAACCTCAACTACTACATCAACGCTTGGGCGAACCGTCTACGTACCAAGAACAACCAACTACTAACAAACCGACAACATTCGTCAAAACTAAATCGCAAGGTAACGCTAGCAAAACAGACGAAATGTTACGGAAACAAAAAAGCAACTTTAAAGCTTTTACCAAAACTATCACGACTATCGACTTAGATAGTATAAACGAGAAGTGGGAGTTCGACGATACTCTCAAGAACCTTGAATCAAGGTGGAAAGTGATCGACTCCTTACACTGGGAGATCGATTGTGAAACAACAGGAGAAGAACTAGAATACGAACAAATATATGAAATCTACGAACGTCAATACAAAGACATGAAAAAAGCAGTCAATACTAAGATGTGGTCAGTAGCTCATAAACAAAAATCCACTCCCGTGATGGACCTTCCTACCTTTGGAGGCGCTTACCATCACTGGGTATCTTTCAAGGACTTGTTTACTGAAACAGTCCACACTAATCCATCTTTATCGAGTGCTCAAAAGATGCAGTACCTTAAGTCCAAAGTGAAAGGCGAAGCGGAAAAACTGATACAGCACTTGTCTATTAGCTCTGACAACTATGCTGTATGCTGGGATATTCTCAACAACAGATACAACAATAAGAAGTTAATATTTACTTCTCATCTCAGCACTATTCTGAACTTGCCAACCATACAATTTCAAACATCTTTGGCCATCAAGAGAGTGCATGATACAGCTTATGAGTGCTTGAACGCTATAAAGAACCTCGGCGTGGATATATCGACATGGGATCCGATCATGGTTCATCTTCTATCCCAAAAATTGGATTCTGACACCTACAACGACTACATTGAATCTCTAACAGAACCAAGAGAGCTTCCTAGTCTACCCGAGTTCCTTCGCTATTTGGAAAAGAAATTTACTTCATTAGAAACTGCACGCCGCAAACAAGAGCGACAAACACCTGAGCAACAACAGCGTGGATCGTCATTCAACAACAGATTTCATCCTACATACAAGGCGTACAGTGCCAAGGCCAACCAAAACTTCAACTCGAAACCAAAATCGTCGAATAATTCAAACAATAATTATTCCACCTTGAGAAAAACAAGTTACGTTCCAAGTAACGTAAGATGCCCACTCTGCAAAAATGAACATGGATTATTCCATTGCAACGACTTTATCAAATTACATTTAAACCAACGAAGGAATTTAGTTGCGAAACTCAACTTATGTACAAATTGTTTGTTCGACCACAAGGGAAAACAATGCAATTCGGCGAAAACATGTCGTCAATGCAACGCTCAGCACCACACCTTGCTACACGATACATCCGTCAACTCAATGCCTACTGCAAGCAACGACGGACATAACAACAGGAATGCAACAACTTCAAGCGGCCACGTGTCAATGGAACACATGCCTGAGACACTTTTGGCCACCGCTTTGATCAAGGTCAAAACACACAATGGTTCGGAGATCGTACTAAGAGCTCTTATTGACCAGGGATCACAGGTATCCTTAATTTCTGAAAACGCCTGTCAACTGCTGGGATTGCGTCGACAGAGATGCAAGGGCGTCATTTTCGGAGTCGGAACTCAAGAAAACAACTGTAAGGGTGCTGTTACAATATCCAGCACTGCTATTAACAATAATTATAACTTCGATACTTACGTATATGTAATGCGAAACCTCATCAACAACTTGCCAAACAGATCGTTCCCTAAATCATCATCCTGGAAGCATCTGGAAGGCATTCAACTCGCTGATCCTGACTATAACATAAACCAACCTATTCACATTCTTTTTGGCGCTGATGTTTACTCCAACATCATACTGAGCGGCGTCATTAAAGGTGAAGAATCACAACCGATAGCACAACAAACTCTGCTTGGTTGGATCTTGTGCGGCAATATCAAGTCGTATCAGTGTAACGTCGTCCTCAACAATTTGGATGATATCAGCAGTTTTTGGAAAATAGAAGACATTGCCGATAACACACTTGACATGTCATCTGAAGATCTCTACTGCCTACAACAATATAAAACCGAAACCAAACGTAACCAAGATGGTCGTTATGAAGTGCGACTACCTTTACACCCTGACATCAAGGAGAAGCTTGGAGAATCCAAACCGAGAGCAGCTGCACAATTTTTTCAACTAGAGAGAAGATTTCAACGAGCTGAAAATATAGCGAAAAACTATAAACAATTTATGACGGAATACGAACAACTAAATCACATGCAGCTATGTAACAGTAACACGAAACCACATTATTATTTACCGCATTCTTGTGTGCAACGTGTCGACTCAACAACAACGCCCCTTCGTGTAATCTTCAATGCATCATCAAAAACAACTTCGGGGGAGAGTCTAAATAGTTTGATGTTCAGCGGCCCAAACTTACAAACAGATCTCATGTCCATCATTTTAAAATGGAGACAATACAAAATAGCATTTACCGCTGACATTGAAAAAATATTTCGGCAAATTTTGTGTCACAGAGATGACCAAAAATACCAAAAGATACTATGGAGAGACACACCCGATCAACCACTCCGGGAGTACTCGTTGAGTACATTGGTATACGGCACAAAAGCGGCACCATATTTGGCCATGATGACCTTGAAACAATTAGCAAGTGATGAGAGGCACAACTATCCAGAAGCAGCAGCCATTCTCGAATCTTCCTTTTACATGGATGACCTGCTCTGCAGCACGGATAACCTTGAAACTGCAACGCGCATCAAAACAGACCTTACAAACTTACTCAAGGCTGGAGGTTTCAACTTGAGGAAGTGGTCGTCCAACAACCTAGAACTACTAGGAGATAACAAACCAACAACTACCACACCAGAACCATACAACTTTCGGCACCAAGAGTCAACGAAGACATTGGGCCTACGATGGAATCCTTACGAAGACAACTTCACATTTCAACTTACCATCGACACAAACTCAACAAAGCCAGTAACAAAACGTTTCCTTCTATCGGAAATTTCTAAGGTCTTTGACCCATTGGGATGGCTAAGTCCTTTAACAACAAAGCTGAAACTAATTTTTCAAGCGGTCTGGCAACAAGAACTGCGATGGGACGATGAAGTACCCGAGTCCATAAACAAGGAATGGGGAAAAATAAAATCGCAGCTTTCTAATATCAACCACCTCCAAATACCGAGATGGTTACATATCAAACAAGAAGATGACATTGAACTACACGGATTCTGTGACAGCTCAGAATCAGCTTACGCATGCGTTATATACTGCAAAACAAGAAAAAACAACTCTGTCGTCTTAGTGTCAGCAAAATCGAGACTTGTACCAGCGAAGAAGACTATTTCTTTACCCAGACTCGAACTTTGCGCGGCTCAATTACTATCAACGCTCATGGAAAAAGTCAAACAATGCTTATCAAATCACAGCGCTACTGTATATGGATGGACGGACTCCACTGCAGTACTGGGGTGGCTTCATGGTGACCACAACCGTTGGAAGCCATTCGTATCACACAGGGTACAGAAAATAACTACAACTATGCCAGCAACCTGTTGGAATTATGTGAAGACTTCAGAAAATCCAGCAGACTGTGCTAGTCGCGGTATATCACCAACTCAGCTGACAACACATCAACTTTGGTGGCACGGACCAGAATGGTTACCAACATACTTACCTGTAAACAACCAACAAAAATACGAAACGAATGAAGAAATGAAAAAGTTACAAACAAATGTAATTGTAAAGCAAAACAACAATGAACTCGTCGGTGACTTGCTAGCCAGAAACAGCTGTCTGACTCCAGTTACAAGAGTTATCGCATGGATGCTACGCGTGACGTCACTTAACGAGAAACGACCAAACTACCTAACCATACCTGAAATTAAGAAAGCAAGTAACATACTTGTAAAGTACATACAACGTACCTCGTTCGAAGACGACATCTCGAAGCTAGAACAGAAGAAACAAATAGACCGAAAAAGCAAACTGCTGCCCCTGAACCCCTTTTTGGACCAAAATGGGCTCCTGAAAGTGGGAGGACGGATTAACAATGCAAACATTGATGCCGAACAGAAAAATCCACTCATCATTCCACACGATGGGCACTTCACCGAACTGTTAATCGACCATGCACACAAGATGACATTCCACGGAGGAGCACGCCTGACATCAGCCAGATTAAGAAAACAGTACTGGATAATTGGCGGCAACAGGGCTGTCAAAAAACGCATTTTTAACTGCGTGAAGTGCAGAAAACACAACCCTATTCAACAAAGTCAGCTGATGGGAGACTTACCGGCGGCACGTTGTAATCCAACCCGACCTTTTTATCATACGGGTGTCGATTACACTGGGTACATCGATGTGAAAACAAATAAGGGCCGAGGTATAAAAACAACAAAAGGATACATCGCTGTCTTCGTCTGTATGGTAACGAAGGCAGTGCATCTGGAACTGGTCTCTGACCTCAGCTCATCAGCTTTCCTGTCAGCTCTGCGACGACTGGCTGCCAGACGAGGATCACCAGGTCACATCTATAGTGACAATGGAACAAACTTTGTTGGAGCCAATAACATCCTAAAACAAGAGTTAATTGATCTCAAAACAACTATCAACTCTGAATTTCTCTCAGCCGTAACGGACATGAATATTAAATGGCACTTCAATGCCCCTTCATGGCCCAGTGCGGGAGGCCTGTGGGAGAGTTCCGTCAAAAGCCTAAAGTTCCACCTACGAAGAGTTCTAGGAGAGCAGAAACTCACCTATGAAGAACTGTCAACACTTCTGTCACAACTAGAAGCTTGCCTGAACAGCAGACCACTTTTGGCACTTACGGAAGTCCCCGATCCTGAAGAAATTGATTTTCTGACGCCGTCTCATTTTCTATCAAGCGGTCCCACCTTGACTATCATGGAAACAGAAAGAGACTTGAGAACACGATGGCAACTAGTGCAAAAAATCTTCCAAGACATTTGGAAGAGATGGCAATCAGAGTACTTGACACAACTCAATTCTCGAGGCAAGTGGCAACAGGCACAGAAAAATATGAGCGTAGATGATATCGTCATCATTCATGACGCTAATTTGCCTCCTGGAAAATGGGCACTAGGAAGAGTGATCGACCTACACGAGGGAAAGGACGGCTACGTCCGCGTGGTCACTCTTCGAACTAAAAACGGAACCCTGAAACGACCTGTCACTAAATTATCGAAACTACCTGTAAAAGAACACGAGAGCTAAGAAAAACAAGGAGAAAGTGACAGCAAACAAACGGAAAACGAATCAATGTGAAACAAAACAAACAACATGCACTGACATGTGGATAGAGCTTTATAAAATAAATACCTATCTATATTTCTGCTGTGGACAACGTACCATAAGAATTATATGCGAGCATCAGGTTACCGCCGAACGCGTCAGCAAGGCCGGTATTATCACTCTCGGCGAAGGCTGCGTCATCAAAAACAACTTCGGGGGAGAGTCTAAATAGTTTCTCATCTCATCTCGTCCTCGGGAGCATGTACGGTTTATGCAAACCGCACAAATTACATGCTTCCGCGGATTAGCATTCAACGGCAGTCGCCCTAACGCCATCATACCGTCAACACATACTTTACAACTTTACTTTACTTTATCTTTCTTTCTGCTAATAAACGGATTATTATTTAAACTAACTTTCAACTTTCTAAGATCGTGGGGTACGCACCCTACACTGGAATATAATTCCCCTTCCGGCCTTTCAGCTCATGGACCGCCTTTTTCAGAAATATATTTTAGTAAAGTTAATTTCAATACATTCATTTATTTTATACCTATATCGCAAAGCGAATAAGGCATAAACATCGTTTTAATTTATTAGAATATGTATCTTAATCTGTTAGGTATACAATGTGTCCCGTAGAACCTTGAACAAAAAACCCTCGATTTCAGGATAACATTAATCGACAAAAAAGTCTTACTGGGAAAGGTGTACATTAAAAGAATATGGCGTTTTAAAGGTTTTTAGGCCAAAATAATTATGTAATTATTTCATATGTAAAAAGCCAAATAGTTAAAGGATTTCCTTGAAATAACTTTTATTTAAAGTACATACAATATAATCTACCTATTTAAAAATTAATTTGGACGAGTTTTTCACGATAAATACAAAAAATAATCGCTGAAGTATTCAAACTTATTAGTCTTGGTTTCAGTGGTCCAAAAACATAAAAGTTAATGGTGATTTTGTCACAAATATTGACTAGGTACTTCGAAGATTTTTTATTTATCGCTACGAATATTTAACTTAGTGTTCAACTTTCGAAAAAGTTTTTTTTTATTAGTTAAATCCGTTCATGATTTGCCTTTTGCACAAGAAACTTTAATAAATTGATTATTTTGACCTCATTAACGGTACAATATTTTTATTGTACTCATTTCCCTCCTCTTAAGACTTCTTTGTCGATTAATTTTGAACTGGTATCCAGGGTTTATTTTGCTCAGGCTTCAATAGGACATATTGTATTATTCGCGGTTGCAAATGTGCTGTGACAATTTCCAAAAGCGAACTTTGTTAAGGTGAAACGTTTCGCTTATGGCGGGAAATTTAAATTTCAAACAGTAATTTCGTTTTTGGCGCTAGAACGGGTTACTAACTATGTTATGCGTTTGTTCTATGTTGTTACGGTTATGTTTTTTTGTAATCTCTGTGTTTTATACATTCTGGTTGACACCAGAGTTAAAGAGTTATCTATCTATCTAATTTAAATAATAATGGAATGTACGACAAAAATGCGTTGATTCCTTACCATAATCTGTTGAGATATTAACACTAATGTAGCTGATTAATCAAAAAGGTTAATAAAACAATTCAGTTGTCAATTTAACGGTTAATTGGCATATTTGAGCAATCTTGCACCAGATTACTTAAATAAGTCAAATAACCCTTAAACTGATGTTTGAAGTGCTTATTGACGTATTTATGTAATCAGGTGCATATGATTCAAATATCTCTATGAAATGACGTGTTAATTAGTCTAAGATTATCGCAAACTCCATTAATATTTGCAATAGTGTACCGGGCTAGCACCAAAAACAAAAAAAACCTATTCGAAATTTTAATTTCCCGTTAAAAGTTAGAACGTTTCACCTTAATATTGTTATTTTACTACGTTTTTATTGGTGAGGCACAAAACATACTGTAGGAAGGGTCCGTTCGAAAGTAGGAACCATCATTTTAATCAGAAGATCAATGCAGGAGAGATGCGCAGGGTAGCATTGCACATACAATTTCCGAGAACGTTAGAGGCAAGTAGCATGTACCGTGATGGGAGGTATAAACGCTGGAAGGGAACGTGGGAAAGAGGTATAGATATCGGCTGGGGTGCGTGCGACAGAGACTAACTGACTAAGGGTCCGGGGAGTGATTAAGTCATGCGGATTGCGCTGGGTAGTATTGTAGCTATACTCTCCCGTCTGCCCACCCCTAGAGGGGGTGGGTGGGTAGTCTACCTTTGTAAAGCCGCTTGTACCATACTAACATAAATAGCGATGTTATGGGTGAGGCGTTTGGGGAGATGGGTGAGGGGGGTAAATGTCGGGAAGCTTGCTTTAGGATGGGTGATGGGGGGTCACAGGTATAAATACCTCTGCTTTTAGACATGTGCCCCTCAGTGATCAGCCCACTTCCATCGGGGCAGTCGCGTTTCAGAGCTTTTCGTAACAAAGTGCCTGTATAAGTGATCAAAGTCAATTATTTTGAGCTTTATTAATAAGTACCTACCTAGTTTTAAAATCTGTGAAAGCTAGATAAATTATGATCGAATACTAATACTGTGTTTTTAAACCGTTTTCTGCTGATAAAGTGTGATTTAAATGACTGACAAATTTTTATGAGCTCAGCCATAAGGAAAATCAGAGTAAGTTAATGATTTATTCCAATTTTAACCAGTATGAATATTTGTAATGGATTCCTATTGTCCATCGGGAATAATTATTAAGCAAGCAATGCAGTATTATTTTCTTATAACCAACTGTTAGGACCAACAGTGAAGGTCAAATAGCCAAATATAGTTACAATGTATTTTGCAGCTCTCCTTATCCGTGCATAAACTAAATTGTATGACCTACCACGCTCATAAAACTGTATATTGCAGGCCAATTTTTTGAATATTTTTTTAATTAAATTTTCACTCAAGCTTTTAAGGTTTTTGCAGGGTAGAGAAAGGTGGCCCCGCAGGCGGGGAGAACGGGATGTGCTGCAGGTGGTAGGGACGTTGTTTCCCAGGCACAAGGGGGTGAAAAATCGAATTCAAAACGTTGCCTGGTCCTTTTAAGTGGGTGTCTAGGTAGATCTCATCTTTAAATAGATAGCCTAGCTAGATGCGCCATTAATCTCTGTAAGCAAAAAGTGGTTGGGGTTTTCAAATGAGTACAACCTTTGTAGCGGGGTAGTGTAGCCCGGTGGGAGGTGTGTAAGAGAGAAGTCTCCGCCACATCTGACCTAGATAGGCTAGATATAGCTGGATATGCGCAATAAATCTGTCGAAACTCCAAATAAATCGCGAACTTGGTACGGGGCATGCCTGGGCGACTGGGGTGTGGCGATGTCGATCACGATCATGCGCATTAAATCGCGAAAACAAAAGAGACTGGCTTTAGAAGTCCCAGGAGGAGTACTGGGGTTTAGAGCTCAGTCATCACCATTGATGTCGGGTTGAAATTGGCGCCTCGTCTTAGATTCTAAAATATTCTGTGATATCTATTTTATATGATATTTAAATATGGCAAAGTAACGGCGTATAAGTGATAATTGAAATGTTATAAAAACATTCATTGCTCCAGGCAAGATTTTGAGTCAAGGTAAGGTGTCTACTTTCAATTATGTGTTACATATTTTTGAAGATCCCTTACCTTTCTGTACAAAACTCAGACGTACGCTATCAATTTCTAAACCTGTTAACTTACCGGGCTGAAGGGGTAGTTGAGTGGTGTGCGGGATGTGCCCTGTAGGTCGTGTGATGTCAAGATTTGATATGCGCTATAATTTTCATTTCATCAATCAATACCGCCAGATGTCATTTGGACCGTTGAGATGCTAACAATATACATAGCAACTCGGGTCGTACAGGATGCTCTTATTGTCTAGAAAATATCGCTTTATTCACGTCTCAGAGACGTAGGAGCCCTATGATGTCAGAACAGGCACGCGCATTAAATAAGCTACCCAATTAATATTGCAGATAAAATTTCTCGGAAGTATACTCTCTCCCCCCCCCCCCCTCCCCCTCCCCCTCCCCTTCCCCCTCCCCCCTCCCCCCGCCGTGGTAGCTCTGCAGTTGAGCCTAGCCTGTAGAATGGACGGAAGGTAGAAAGGGCGTTGTTTCTGAGGCACACAGGAAATTCTAATGTATGACGTTTTTTGATCATATTCAGTGAGCAGGTAGTCGTTCCCAAATTTTATCATTAAATAGATAGTCTGGCTTAGTGCGCGATTAATATCGAAAAAAAAAAGAGTGTTGGCAGGTTTTAACGAAGTAAAACCTGTGTAGCGGGGGAGTGTGGCCCGGCGGGAGGTGTGAGAGAGAGAGAGGTCTCCAGTACATCTGACCTGGACATGCGCAATAATCTGTCGAAACTTAAAATACATCACGAACTTGGTACCAGGCATCCATTGCCTGGACGGGGAGATGTTGAGCCTGAGCATGCGCAATAAATTGTGATAACAAAGAAACACGTGCCCAAGTGGAGTCCCAAGCGAGGCGCTAGGTGGAGGGGAATGCGTGTCGTTTGACGTGTGCGGGTTAGAGCTCAGTTGCGATTGGTTTTTGTACACAAAATGTCGTGTCGAAATTATTGCCTTATCTTCAATTCTAAATACACGAATACCTTTTCTGTGATACCTGAGATTCTATAATATTCAAATTTACAAAAATAACGGAAGTGATAACTGAACTGTTAAACATAAAAGTTTCAGCCGAGGTTTTAAATCAAGGTAAGTTATCTACCTTCGATTATTATCTTCTTAATTTTGTGTTACATTTTGAACCTCTCTTGCCAAAATGTTTAACGTATTGTGTAGAATACTCAGACATACGTAACCAATTTTTAAACCTCTAAAATGACTGGCTGAAGGGGAAGTTAGGTAGTGAGCGGGATGTGCCCTGTATCCGTCTGATATAAAGATTGGACATGTGCAATAATTTTAATCTCATCAATCAATATCGCAGGCATAATTTGGAACGTTGAGGTACCTAAAAATATACATCGTGTCCGGAGTTGCATCGGATGCTCATATTTTTTAGGAGAGATCGCTTTATTCGCGTCCCGAGACTCAGGAGCCCTAGGATGTCGGAATAGGCATGCGGGTGCAAAACGAATAAATTCAAAACGTTTTTGGGCTGAGTGAGCCGCTTGCCGTTCCCATATCTTATTTTCAAAAAGGTAGCCTAGCTAGATGCTTGATTAATCTCTGAAAAGAAAAAGTGGTTGGGGTTTTGAAATCAGTACAACCTGTGTAGCGGGGTAGTGTGGCCCGGCGGGAGGTGTGTGAGAGAGAGGTCTTCATCACGTCTGACCTGAACATGCGCTATAAATCTGTCGAAACTCAAAATAAATCACGAACTTGGTACCGGGCACGCTGTGTGCTGGAAGGCGATATCGATCAAAAGCGTGCGCAATTAATCGCGAAAACGAAAGAGACGGGCGTTCGAAGTCCAAAGGGAAGTTCGGCTTTCCTCTGCCCCCGCCGTGTTAGCTCGGCGTATGACGGGTAGATGTTGAGCCCGAGCATGCGCAATAAATCGCGATAACAAAGAAACACGCCCGAGTGGAGTCCCAAGCGAGGCGCGAGGTGAAGGGGAATGAGTGTTCGTTTGCCGTGTGCGGTTTAGAGCTCAGTCGCGATTGCTTGTTGTACACAAGATGTCGTGTCAAAATTAGTGCCTTGTCTTCAATTCTAAAAACATGAATACCTATTCTGTGATATCTAGCTAAGTGACGGTAGTGTTAAATGAACTGTGATAAATCATCAATAGCCTTAGCCAAGATTTTGAATCAAGGTAAATTGTCTACTTTTATTTTATCTTACATGTTTTACAGCCTGAAGCTCAACCAAAATCTTTGTAATTTTTGGTGGAAGCTGTGGCATACGAAGCAAATTTCTAAATCCATTAACTTGCAGGGCCAATGGGGTAGTTGGGTTGTGGACGGGGTGTGCCCTGTCAGCCGTATGATTTTCAAACGGGATATACGCAATAATTTGTCTGTCATCAATCCATATCGTGAATAGTAACGTCGAGAAATCTAGCAACACCCAGGAATCGCTTTATTCGTGTCCAGAGTTGTAGGACACCTAGAATGCTGAAACGGGCATGCGCAACGAATTAAGTACTTGTCAATCAATACTGCAGAAATTATGTACTCCCAGGTGGTAGCAGGGCCTGCGTCGTCCGGGCGCGGTGCGGAGGACGAGGCTCCGATCGGGAGGTCGGTTTTGTAGCTAAGGCCCTGGTATTTTCTTCATTCACTCATGTTCGTCGCACAGAAGTGATCGTTTCCAGCGTTATTATACTGTATCTCTGAATAATTATTTAAATCATAATCCGGAGATTTTATAATGTGTTCTGCAAAGTAATGTATTTCTAAAAAATGTTTTATCATCTTCAAATGCTTCATCATCTTCAAGTGCTTCGGTTCAATCGTTGGATTAATGTAAGTTCTATCTTAATTGGTTGTTGAATTTGCTGGATTTGTTAATATTTTCGTTCTAGAGACCGAGGATCACTAGGATGTCAAAACGGGCATGCGCAATAAATAAGCTACCCAATCAATATTGCAGACAAAATTTCTCGGAAATTAACTTCCCTCGCGACCCCCGCCTTGGTAGCTGCGCTTATGAAGCGCGCAGTTGTAAGCCCTACGTATAGAAGAGACGGTAGGTGGGAAGTGCGTTGTTTCTGAGGCACACAGATGGGTAAAATTTGTAACTTAATATGGTTTTTGGTCTCATTAGGAGGGCAGCTTGTCGTTCTCAAATCCTACCCTTAAAAAGATAGCCTAGCTAGATGCGCCAATAATCTCTGAAAGGAAAGAGTGGTGGTGGGCTTCAACTTTGTGTAACGGGGTAGTGTGGCCCGACGGGAGGTGTGTGAGAGAGAGGTCTTCATCACATCTGACCCGGACATGCGCAATAAATCTGTCGAAACTCAAAATGAATCTTGAGCTTAGTACCGGGCATGCAGTGCCTGAGCGGTAATGTCAATCACGAGCATGCGCAATGAATCGCGAACACAAAGAGACGGGTGTGTCTGTGTGGAGTCCCAAGCGGGGAGAGGGGGAAAGAGTGTTCGTTTGCCGTGTGCGGGTTAGAGCTCAGTTGCGATTGGTTGTTATACACAAGATGTCGTGTCGAAATTAGTGCCTTGTCTCCAATTCTAAAAACATGAATTCCTATTCTGTGATATCTAGCAAAGTGACGAAAATGTTAAATGAACTGTGATAAATCACCCAGAGCTTAAGCCAAGATTTTGAATCAAGGTAAATTGTCTACTTCTATTTTATCTTACATGTTTTACAGCCTGAAGCTCCACCAAAATCTTTGTTATTTTTGGTGGAATCTGTGACATACGAAGCAAATTTCTAAATACATTAACTCGCCGGGCCAATGGGGTAGTTGGGTTGTGGGCGGGGTGTGCCCTGTCTGTCATTAATCAATATCGTGAATAGTAACGTCGAGAAACCTATCAACGCCCCGGAATCGCTTTATTCGTGTCCTAGAGTCGTAGGACACCTAGAATGCTGTAACGGGCATGCGCAACGAACTAAGTACCTGTCAATCAATACTGCAGAAATTATGTACTCCAAGGTGGTAGCAGGGCTTGCGTCGCCCGGGCGGGGTGCGGGGGACGAGGCTCCGACCAGGAGGTCGGTGTTGTAGCTAGGGCCCTGGTATTTTCTACATTCGCTCATGTTCGTCGTACAGCAGTGGTCGTTTCCAGCGTTATTACAGTGTATCTCTGAATAATTATTCAAATCATAATCCAGAGATTTTATAATGTGTTCTGCAAACTAATGTATTTCTAAAAAATGTTTTATCATCTTCAAATGCTTCATCATCTTAAAGTGCTTCGGTTCAATCGTTGGATTAATGTAAGTTCTATCTTAATTGGTTGTTCAATTTGTTCGATTTGTTAATATTCTCGTCCCAGAGACCGAGGATCCCTAGGATGTCAGAACGGGCATGCGCAATAAATAAGCTACCCAATCAATACTGCAGATAAAATTTCTCGGAAATTAACTTCCCTCCGCGACCCCCGCTTTGGTACCTGCGCTTATGAAGCGCGCAGTTGCAAGCCCTACGTATAAGAGAAACGGTAGGTGGGAAGTGTGTTGTTTCCGAGGCACACTGATGGGTAAAATTTGTAACTTAATATGGTTTTTGGTCTCACTAGGAGGGCAGCTTGTCGTTCTCAAATCCTACCCTTAAAAAGATAGCCTAGCTAGATGCGCGAATAATCTCTGAAAGGAAAGAGTGGTGGTGGGCTTCAACTTTGTGTAACGGGGTAGTGTGGCCCGGCGGGAGGTGTGTGAGAGAGAGGTCTTCATCACATCTGACCCGGACATGCGCAATAAATCTGTCGAAACTCAAAATGAATCGTGAGCTTGGTACCGGGCATGCAGTACCTGGCGATAACGTCGATCACGAGCATGCGCAATAAATTGCGAAAACAAAGAGACGAGTGTGTCTGGGTGGAGTCCCAAGCGGGGAGAGGGGGAAATAGTGTCCGTTTGCCGTGTGCGGGTTAGAGCTCAGTTGCGATTGGTTGTTATACACAAGATGTCGTGTCGAAATTAGTGCCTTGTCTTCAATTCTAAAAACATGAATACCTATTCTGTGATATCTAGCAAAGTGACGAAAATGTTAAATGAACTGTGATAAATCATCCAGAGCTTAAGCCAAGATTTTGAATCAAGGTAAATTGTCTACCTATATTTTATCTTATATGTTTTACAGCTTGAAGCTCCACCAAAATCTTTGTAATTTTTGGTGGAATCTATGGCATACGAAGCAAATTTCTTAATACATTAACTCGCCGGGCCAATAGGGTAGTTGGGTTGTGGGCGGGGTGTGCCCTGTCTGTCATTAATCAATATCGTGAATAGTAACGTCGAGAAACCTATCAACGCCCCGGAATCGCTTTATTCGTGTCCTAGAGTCGTAGGACACCTAGAATGCTGTAACGGGCATGCGCAACGAACTAAGTACTTGTCAATCAATACTGCAGAAATTATGTACTTCCAGGTGGTAGCAGGGCCTGCGCCGCCCGGACGGGGTGCGGGGGACGGGGTTCCGACCGAGAGATAGGTGTTGTAGCTAGGGCCCTGGTATTTCCTACATTCGCTCATGTTCGTCGTACAGAAGTAGTTGTTTCCAGCGTTATTACAGTGTTTCTCTTAATAATTATTCAAATCGTTACCCGTAGATGTTACCAGGAGTAACTAACTAATGTGTTCTGCAAATAATGTTTTTCTAAAAAATGTTTTATCATTTCCAAATGCTTCATTATCTTCAAGCGCTTCGGCTCAATCGTTGGATAAATGTAAGTTCTATCTGGATTGGTTGTGGATTTTATTTTATTTGTATTTTATCTGAAAGGAAATAGACTAATTTTATGAACTGGCAATAAAGAATCCTTCTTCAGTCAGTTTTGCAGGTCTTTTTACCAAGAAAAAGGACTAGGTTCACTCATTTAATTAAATCCCAACCTGCGTCATAGGTGACCTAGATGAGAAGGCTGGACATGCGCAGTAAATTGTAGTCGTTCTATAGAAACTGGGCGTCGCATGATGGAGGCTTGTTGGACTCTCAAAAGTGCTGTGTAAAAATAGATGCAGTCAATGAAATCAGTTGCGTCTTGTAAGTACCATCTAGTGGTCGCTACATAATTATTACATTAAAGTCCGATAGAGTAGTGTGTAAATTGAGTAGTAAAAGGAAGCTTCTGTTGAAGTATGTAAACGCAGGGAAATATCACTTCGAGCACTACCCACTGTACCCCTTGCGTCAGCGAGTTGGGTAGTACATCACTTTACTTGGGGAAATAGTGATTCATGTCTCGAAAAGGTCACACATCCACTGGTGATATTAGGAAGTATGAGAATTATATATGTATACTTACTAATAACATCTGAGTGTCTATAACCCGAGGTGGTTCGAACCAAAGTACGTATATTTTTTGTTTTGTGCGACGCAATTGGGTAGTTAAGGTTCGAACTTCACTTGCTACTTTCGAACTTAGTTATCAACTTTTCTAACTTAATTGAGGGGAGGACGGTGACACTTCAACTTTAACTTCTGCCTCACCTGGGTAGTTGACAGATTGAATTGGAAACTGCACATCCTTGGTAAAATCGTTTGATAAATTGAAAGGGCAGTTGCAACTAGATGTGTGATGAAAGTGTCCTGGGTAGTTAGTCTTACCTATCGGTAGTTTGGTAATGGGTAGTTGTTGGCTATACCTACGCGACTTTATGCGACAGTTTATCAGTCATACCTATGGGTAGTTTGCTGAAAGGTAGTTTGCTTTATCTACGTGACTATGGGTTGATAGCACATCGGGTAGTGACTGATGTCGCAATGCTCGCTTCTGGGTTGATTTGCGATTTCAACCTAGTATATCCAACGGGAAGTTACGCATATAGCGATGGGTAGTCCACCATGCAACCACTCGGCTTTTTTCTGCGTCGAACTGTGATAGTTTCAACGGGATTGGGAATTTCATTGTTGTTGCCCTTACGGAGTTGCACAGATGGAAGTTTTAACGAAAATTCTTATGTTGCGAATTGAATTATTTAGGTTCGCTCAGTTTCGAGATTTAACCATGGAATAGAAGCAATGCTTTCTACTATGTGTATTTCGTTTTCGGTCGGCTAAGAGGTTGAATATTTTCTTCATCCATGCATCCATCGGCCTCAGTCTATCTATCCATGCGTCCATCCATCCATTAACCCATCTATCCGTCAAGGCAAGCTTTTATAAAATATAAAAAGAAACAAAAATCAAGTACAATTATTTTTCTCCAAAATAATTAATGATTTAAACGATAACGTGGGTAACTAGATTGACGTTAACAAAGTGAGTGGAGGCGATGTGTTTAATTAATTCATTTGTAGGTGTAAAATTGCGAATTATGTGACGTCACGCTAGGGGGAAGGGGTCTTCAGAAATGTGATCAGGGGGCGGGGAGGTCAAAAATCATGAAAATCGTGTGCCTTCATTTATGGATGGCATCTTACCACCAATAAGTTACATTCGCTAACTACACCTACGGCCGGATAAGAAGTGTCTAGCCTAGATCCTGTGCAAACGACGATGTAATTCGAACATTAGTGGCAGCTCCAATTTCTAGATACCCGATTAGGCGAGGTTAATGTTCTTTGAGATTTACTGGTTACCATTTACAGTTAAGCCTGCATCGATTAGGAGTATTAGAACTGCGCTGTTGACATATATTATTACTAGCTGCGCCCCGCGATTTCACCCGCGTTGAGTATCATTAATTTTCACAGCACAAAAGTATCCTATATTGCTCATTGGCGACAAGAACGTGGTATCTGACATTTGAGTTGAGGAGATAACGTTCTTGAAGATGGAATTTGGTACACAGATAGTTTATTACCAGGATTACTCATCAACGTGAGATAACACGTTCTTGTCGCAAATGAGCGATATGCTAATCCTTATTATAAAATATCTGTATGCAAAATTTCATCTAAATCCGTTCAGTCGTTTTTGGGTTGAAAAGTAACAAAAATCCAAACATATTATACAAACTTTCACTGCACTGCGCTCGTCACCTTGAAACATCGGCTCTAAAGTCTCATATGCCCAGTAATTTCGCTGGAAACAATGCCCTTCAAACCGGGACACAGTAATGTTTGCACACTACTGCTTGGCGGATGAATATCAGGCTAAGGTACCTTACTTCCCCAGGCGGTCTCTTGCAGATGAGGCCTACCACTACAATACTAAAACAAACAAAATAAGGGACACAACACAGACTAGGTGAAATAAGAGACAATAAATTATCGTATAAATAGAATAGAATAGAAAATACTTATAGGCCTACCATGACATTTTATAGCGATTCAATTGAAGATCTAAAGTGAACCGCGTCGCATAATCGTAGTGACGTCTTATTTTTTACGTTGCTGCCATTTTAAACCTTAAATAGATCCGGTTTAGGTTGAAAATGGCAGCTACATAACAAATAAGACGTCACTGTACGATTATGCGACGCGATTCAGTTTAGGTCTTCAATTGAATCGCTATAAGAGGTCATGGTATGCCTTCAGTTCAGAAAACAAAACGAATGAACGTATGAAACGGTATGAATTCCTATTGAGAGCTTCGATCAATAAATGTAACATTGATAGCCTTTATTATTATTCTACATAAAGCTGTTAACAACCTAATATTTATTTAGTCAACACTCGTCCTTCGATCTCGACCCAATTACGAAAAATCCATATTCGTCCTACGCCCAAATCATAATTCGTCTCAGATTTCCTGGTAAATGTGTGGTACAGTCAGTAAAAAAATGGTTTCCTCACAATATAATGTACATAGCACAAAATTTTTGTTGCTACTAGCTGTTAAATTGACATAATATTTTTCATTATTTAGATATTATTATTTGTTTTGTAACTGTTTAAAATCTGTACAAATTAATTATTACTTAATACCTGTGCAAAAATTCTCTTACAAAACGAAAAATTCTATCAAAATTGCCATGTACTTCACCACACTTTTTTCATAACATTAATAAAAAATAGAAATCTTTAGTTCGGCTTGCCATTAAAGTGTGTCTTTTAGATTTTATTTTCTTACTTTTCTTACCTGAATCTTCTAAGTACATTGCGAGCGTAAAGGTACACTGGAAATAAATATTCATTTACTTATGTTGCTGACGGTCCCTAAGTACTAATAGCTGGACGTCCCCTTCCCTTCTTCCCGAGCCCCTTCGGTTGTCATAACAGCAGCCGTATCGTGTAAACAGGGGTCGTTTACTGGAAATAATCCATAATGTTACGACAGGATGTCTGGATATAACACCAGGATGGATCCTATCTGGGCTTGAGGCTTTTGCTGAGGTTGACAGGTGTTTTAAAATATTCCTATATCGGACGTTATTATAGAGCATTATCTATGTCGTCGTCCTAAGCCTTCCTATACAAACATTTGTAGCAGGAGACTGCCTGGAGAAGTACCACTTCTTTGCCTGATGTTCTGCCGGCAAGCAGTAGTGTGCAAACATTACTGTGTTCCGGTTTGATGGGCACGGTTTCCAGAGCAATTACTGGGCATATGAGAATCTTTAGCCGATTTCTCAGGGTGACGAGCGCAGTGCGGTGGCGCAAAGGCTTTTGTAATGGAAAGTTCTGGGTGGCACTGTAGCTATTATGGACAGGCGTGGCGCTTACCATCAGGTAAACGACTTGTTCGTCTCGTTGCTAAGTAACATAAAAAAACAAACCTTGCAAATCTTGTAAGAAAACATAGATGAACAAATCGCCAATTTGTAGCCAAATGTTTTGCGAGCAATAGAAATACCGTAAAACGAGCACAAACTTAAAACTAGAACAAAACAAGATTAACAATCAGTGTCACAATGGGCGGTCTTATCGCTCAGAGCGATCTCTTCCAGACAACCGTGCATGGAGAGGAGTAACTATGAGATCGGACGGTATATACATAAAATAATGAAATAAATAGGTACATAATATATTACATAAGCTTTAACTTATATGATGTATTTATTAAAAAGAAATGAGCCACGACGACCTAATTACTAAATCGCCGGATGGATCATTTGCATATGATATTTGGGTTAAACGCCTTCTTAAACCCGCGGTTGACAGTCACTTACACCTTTGGCCTTGCGGTTAATCAGGTAATCACTGCATCCCACGGCCGATGGGTTAGGTAACTGCGTTACTTACTATCCGCGTGACTAGCTGCACCCTGCGGTTAAGCCCGCTGAATGCCCGTTTTCCGCAGAATCTACTTTTTCCACGGATATTTTTTTTTTAACTTACAAAAGCATTTCAGTAGTTTTGTTTTCGTATAATTAATTCTGCGTATGTCTCATTTTCACACCCATTTAACACCTTCAGTGCTGAAAACACAACTGTCGTGTTTTTCATAACTTGCCGCGAGTACGGGAAAACACAACTGTTGTGTTTGTTGTATGGGAAACACGAAAACCGGCTCAGCAGTGAAAGTGTTAATTTTTTATTGTCGTCCAACAAAATCCTTCGTATCCTAATCCAAATAAAGCGGAGACAGCCTAGTGAGAGAATGTCCGCCTTCCAAGGAGAGGGTCGAGTTTAAATCCCAGTACGGGCACGTACCAATGTGTTTCTTGTAAAACATATGTACGCATTTATTAGGTACTGTCTTTTCGGTGAAGGAAAACATCGTGAGGAAACCCACATACCTACCCGAGAATTATTTCTGAGGTAGGTATGTTATCTACCTATCGTTATCCACCAATCCGAAAAATGGACAAAAAAAATAAAAATGGACTAATCCTTCTCACGAAAGTGAGGGAAGATCCCTCCACATATTATGTCTACCCGCGAATTATTTCCGTGGTAGGTATGTGTCTACCAATCCGGACCGGGGCCCCCCTCCTCACAAAAGTGAGAAGAGACCCGTGCTCAGCAGTGGGTCGATGATGGGTTGATGATGATGAGGAACAAAATCCTTGACGAAACATACGACTGGTTTGCGGATAACATGCCGAGTTATCCTGCGTCAGTAGTAGTCTGGTAATTTCCCCTTGTCCATCGTTACGTGATTTACCTTGACATAACATTGAGAATGCTGCAATGTTAAGAACGTCCGAATCTGAGGTCACGGCACAAGTTGTACAAATAAAATTAAAATAAAATGTAACGATATTTACATGTCTTTAAAAATACAAATTATAATTACTTTACTTTTTATAATAAAGATTTTAACCACAGATAAGGCAAAGGGGGTAATTCCGCTTGTGTCGCGAATACATTTTGAACCCTTTGCAGCGTTGTTTTTGTTTTTAGTTTATCGCTTACATATAGTTAACCAAATAAAGTTAAAAAAAAAATACAATTTGTTTTAAAAAAATATTCAAACGGCCCAACAGTTTTTCTTTAATAGTAACCTAAGAATACTTAACACTTTCACTGCCGAGGCGATTTTCTTGTCTAGCTACGGGTGCGGCTCGGCACACTCCATAGTGTTTTCCCATACAACAAACACAACAGTTGTGTTTTCCCGCACTCGCAGCAAGTTATGAAAAACACGACAGTTGTGTTTTCAGCACTGAAAGTGTTAATCGAGTCTGCTATGAAACAAAAACAGACAGACAGACGGATAACAAAGTAATCCTATAAGGGTTCCTTTTGAGGTACGGAACCCTATAAACGAAATCAAAATTAAGTTATTTATGACTAGCTCATACGATGACAGTCTTATCACTAAAATCAATCTGTCCCAGTCAGCATACGAAAGCTCTTAATTGCATACAAAAGACGCCCGCGCGTGTCCCCGTAACAGCTCTTTGTATTCGTATGAACCCGCGCAGGCGCCCGTGTTACGCAATTTCGGCCCTTACATGATAATGACAAGATTAAGATAGTATCCACAATATTGGGTAAGCCCACTCACGCCCTTTTAATAAAGGCGTACGTAGGCCGCATTGCAACATTTACGTAACTTATGCAGGTACTTGACGCAATAGGGTATAGCTGCGATAACGTAGGGTCTGTTCAACTGAATATCAGATACAAGTGTATTTATTGATATGAAGTTATTAACACTGGCTGCTGAGCCGATTTTCTTGTCTATCCACGGTTACGGATCTGCACACACCGTTATGTTTTCCCGTGCTTGTATTTGTATCGTATACACAGTTTTTTATTTTATTGTATTGTATTTCAGGTTTTTTATTGTGTTTTTTTTGTATACTTACTGCTCTATCTATGGGCTAAAAAATGCCTAAAATAATGTTTCTTTTTTTTAACGGTAAATATATTTCTGATTCTGATTCAGCAGAATGCTCACGAAAAGTTAGGGTGTCAGCCCCGTTCTTTTTGTTAATTGTCTATTTTGCGGATTGAGAGAAAAACACGCGTTTATTATTTAGGAAACATGCGCCGGCGCCGTTGAGACAAGAAACCGTTCATTAACCCTCGTCTCCTTGTCCACAGCGAACAGTCCATCAGCAGTGCTCGTGCGTCGGTCATGGTTTACGACGACGGACAGAAGCGCTGGGTACCGTCAGGATCAAGTTCGGGCCTGTCCAAAGTGCACATCTATCATCACACACAGCACAACACCTTCCGAGTGGTTGGCAGGAAGTTAAACGATCACGAGGTGAGTCACCATGTGCCCACCACTTATTAACACATTCACTGCTGAAAACATGTGTTGTTTTTTATATGTGGAAACACACGTGTTGTGTTAGCGCAGCTTACGTGCCGGCTGTGCGGGGAAACAGACGTGTATGTTGAACGCGGCGCTTCAACAGTGCGGCTCACACAGACGGTTCGCCATTGCTGGAAAACACACGGCCCGTGACGGTGCCCAAAAGTAGAAACCGGTTCAGCAGTCAACGTGCTAAGTCCGTTAAACATCTTCCTCCACATGGGCCCCGAGTGGTTATGAAAGTGAACTGCCTCATCGGATTCGGCTATTTTTTTTAGCACTGGCTATTTTTTTAAGTTCTTTATGAAGTAGTCGCCAGGAGGCGCTTAAGCAGTTAGACTCATATACCGTGGTTTGTAGAAATCAAAAGGCCCGCGGGTGAATCTCACTGGCTTTATTTATAGAAATGTCGCCTCTTTAACTTCAGTGACATCACGATTCCTAACAAGGCTTATAGGATCTCTACTATTTGTTTGATGATTTTGGTAATAACAAATAGAGTAGAAATTCTGCAAGTTTTGCTAGGAGGAACCAACAACGGCGATAAACATCCAGTTTTCAATAGAAGAGTCGTGCCTCCATGGTTTGTTTTCGCGCTATTTGGTTGGACGCAGTGAACGACGTAACAGACACGTTGCAGCGCACGCTGACATGAGCGTAATTTCAATAAGATTACAGTGAGTTTTCAACTAGCTCTATTTCCTGCTAGAGAAGTAAAATTTAAAAAATCTTATGATGCTATTTCCGTTTGTGTTGCCCTATATAGATTTGAATCATACCCCCCTCCTTGCTGCTTCGTCGTAGGCGGGGAAAAATTCACCCTCCATCAACGCGCATCTTCTTAAACACTAATATAAATAAATGGGAAAGACGTTAATTTTTTTTATATTAATCCATTACGCACGTCAAAACGTCTATACTCTTTATAGATTTTAAAGAATTGGCGAAAAATAAATAATTAAAGAAATCTGAAAAACCCGACCTCACGAAAGACCCGTGAGGAGGACAGGAGGCCTGCCATGACGTCTTATGGCGATTCAGTTGAGGACCTAAACTGAGCCGCGTCGCATAATCGTACCGTGACGTCTTAGTTTTTATGTTGCTACCATTTTCAACTGGATATAGTTTAGGTTGAAAATGGCTTATTAGCGACTCAATTTAAATTGGTACCATTTTCAACCTTAAGCAAATCCAGTTTAGGTTGAAAATGGTAGCAACATAAAAAATAAGACGTCACGGTACGATTATGCGACGCGGTTCAGTTTAGATCTTCAATTGAATCGCTATAAGAGGTCATGGTATGCCTCCAGGACCCGTGCTCAGCAGTGGGACGATATGGGTTGTTGATGATAATGATGGTGATGATCTTCTAAATCTGCGATTATATATCGCCCAAAAAAGGGAGAAGGCACGTGGGACGTGTTGTCGATATAACGCTGCGATTTATCGACTGATGATATCGCGCCTGTGTAGTAATTGCTTTATTTTTATTTTGTCGGATGGGGGAGCAAAAGCATTATCACCGAATAACTTCTTGCCGAAGGTAGGGTTCCAAAGAACGTCTTTTCACAATGGCACGGTACTCTTTGGCTGTTTGTGGCGGTTTAGTGTTCGCTGTATGTTCTGTGCCTTATTTTATACCAAAATTCAAGTTCCTTCTGAAGATCAAAAGCTTTAAATATATTTTTTTTAACTAATTATGGATTAGGATATTTCCCTTTTATGTTCTGGATTCATGGCTAAATTTCGTACAAGACAAAGGATTTCATAATTTTTTAATTCTATATTTTATCCTCAATTACTTTATCATGAAGCTACATTCAATAGATTATCAGTCCACCGTCCGGTATAATGAAAATGAGCCCTTATTGTCATCTCATAATTTCTGGTTTTCGTTTAAAAGTTATACCTGTAGAGTATTATTATATTTGTTTGATTGTATTTAATAGGTTTGTTTTTACTGAGTAGTTTTGGATATATCAGTGTGTAGTTTTCCCTATTGTTAGATGTGTTAAAATATTTCCCTCGTGTACGCATCTTTATATTCTATGAACAGTATAAATTATGTTAGGCTAAATATTGACCCCGCTCCGAATGGAACTGCATTTTTCTGTCGGTCAGATTTGTCGTTAGCTAGAGCCAGACACTTCGAATATTATCTTTGCTTTATTTGTATCTACGTATATTCATCCAAAAAAATTGTGAGATAGTGTGCTTTCTCTCTCGGAACTACTTCCGAGTATCGCTTGTTCACAGCAGTCGCGCCTGAACTCCTTTAACCAAACCCAACGATATCCTTTGACTCGGCCAAAAAAACCGACAATCGACCGAGACCGACCGACGCGAGGCGCGAGACAGCGAGACAGGACTAGAGCACCGTGTACATTCTCGCTCTCGGCCTGTCTCGGTGTGTCTCGAAGAGTGGGTACAGCTGCCATGAGACCATCTGAGATTTGACGAACGGACAGACCTTGAACGGCGACCCACGTGACTGTTTACCGCTCTTACTACGAAGCGGACTTTCTGTAGTGTTATTATTTTGTATTTTAACTGTCTTTGTGTGAATTTAAGTTAGTTTAAAGGGGTGAAAATGAAATTTCAATACAGTTCCCTCTTCACAGGTGGTGATCAACTGCGGTATAGTTCGGGGTCTCAAGTACAACCAAGCGACGGCGACGTTTCACCAATGGCGCGACGCACGACACGTGTACGGCTTGAACTTCTCCTGTCGAGAAGATGCCGACAGCTTCGCAAGAGCCATGATGCACACTCTGGAGGTACGCTTCTTTGACATTTTGTCCTGCGGTACTAAAAAATCTAAAAATTAAGAATGTTCAGTTTCCTCTTCGTCCGGTACATTTTTCTTTTAAATTTGACTGTGTGACGAGACGATTAAGTCGTTGACCTGATGGTAAGCGCTACGCCTACCCATAAACATTTACAGTGCCACCCAGAACTTTGCATTGTATAACCTTGCGCAGCACTGCACTGCGCTCGTCACCCTGAGACATCGTCTCTAAAGTCTCATATGCCCAGTAATTTCGCTCGAAACAGTACCCTTCAAACCGGAACGCGTTAATGTTTGCACACTACTGCTTGACGGATGAATATCTGGCCAAAGTGTGGTACTTCCCTAGGCGGTCTCTTGTAGAAGAGGCCTCCCACTACAAAAGTTTCGTTTTATTCTGGGATATTGATGGTAAATGCCTGTCCGTAACCGTATTCAAGAGGTTACTTTGTGATTTCAACATGGTGTAAATTTCTTTGAAAAATCCTTGAGTTTAAAAAGCGTGCGCGCTGTTCAAAGCACCAATGGAAAGTTGTAAAGAAAATCCTTGGAGTTTCTTAGGAATTAATTGTATTATAAACAAAAGCCTACGCAAAAAGTTGGCCAGGCTGGCAACAAAATTTGGATAATTTGGGAAGTAGCCAGGTTTTACACTGTGACAATTACAGCTAAAAAAATTGCCATTGTCATTGCTTTAAGTGACGAGATATTGTGACAAAATGGCAGACACGCTAAGCCCAGAATATCAGTGGCTCTCAATCTTTTTTTAAATTTTTCCCGAACGTTCCAGATTCTAGCCAACAAGCCCCAGGGGAACGCGGCGCCCCCACCGCCGCAGCAGCCGAACCCCCCGGGCCCCTACAACGGCCACAACAACACCCACAACTTTGACGAGGACATGGGGTACAGGTAACAAAATATATTATAACTAGCTGTGACCGCAACTTCATCATCAGCCCACACTTGTCCACTGCTGGACGTAGGCCTCTCCCATTAAACGCCGCTGAGCCCGTAGGATGCCCGCCGCGCCGGCACGGTGGAGTGCAACTTCGTCCGCGTGGAATTTAATAAAAAATATATTTAGTTTTTTTTTTTCGATTTTGCATATTTTTTCTTAAATAGAAGTAGCCTAAGTTACTCCTTATTACATCAGCTGCCCGTGAAATTCTCGTCAAAATCGGTCCAGCCGTTCCAGAGATTAGCCGGAACAAACAAACAGACAAAAATTGTAAAAAAAAATATTTTGGTATACGTATCGTATAAAAATTCATGCGCATGTAGTAGAAAGCGGTTATTTTTATATTAAAAACAGTCACTTAAATTTTATTTATTTGTATGTATAGGTAGAAAATATTATAATTCCGCGTAAAAATATGTGAAGGTGTGTCTCATTCGACATTTCACAAGAAATTGAGAATGACAAGGTAAAATTTAGAGAACAAATCATGAGTGGTGGACTAATGTGTGGCGTGGAGTGACCGATCGAGGTAAGAGCCCGGTGCCGCGGGGCACAAAGCGCAGAAGTAACCCGTGCACGCCCCGCAGGACGATGACGCGCGAGGACGCCGCCATCCTCCAGCAGCCGCAGTACCACGCGGCGCCGGCGCACCACGCGGCGTACCACGCGCCCGGCCAGTACCACGCGCCGCACCCGCACCCGACGCAGCATCAGGTTCGTCTTTTCCTATTTTTTTTTTTTCAGATGAAAACTACTTTTAGTCGCATTTAGCACTTGGGGTAAACCAAAATCATGGAACTCGCGTCATCATCACCGAATGCCTTCCATGAGTAACTATTATGTGTACTTTTTGGGTGAACAAAAAAATGATTTATAAGGAAGGCAAATGAATCCCAGGAGAATTCTGATGACGTCATAATATTTTTTTTCATTTCCCATTTCAACTCCCCTTGTTCTCTAGCCGCCGCAGCCGACGCCGCCCGCGCCCCCGCCGCATGGCGTGGTCCACCACACACACACGTTGCCACACCAGCCCAGCCAACCCACGCCAGGCCATCATCGCACCAATAGGTGAGTCTTCAACGTCATCATCATCATCATCAACCCATAACGTCCCACTGCTGGGCACGGGTCTCTTCTCACTCTCGTGAGGAGGGTTAGGCCATAATCCACCACGGGGCCCCAGTCCGGATTGGTGGATAACATACCTACCTCCGAAATAATTCTCGGGTAGGTATGTGGGTTTCCTCACGATGTTTTCCTTCACCGAAAAGCGAGTGATAATTACGTACATATGTTTTTAAAGAAAAACACATTGGACGTGCCCGCACTGGGATTTGAACTCACGACCTTCTGATTGGAAGGCGGACGTTCTCCCACTAGGCTACCATCGCTTAACATCAGTTAGTATACACAATTCAAATCATTTATTGCCAGTTAGCAAAAAAATAACTTAATTTTACAAGTCATACACTTAAGTCTCATATATAGACATTTAAAGGAAAACAAACCAAATATGATCTACTAAACTAATGATTAACTGATTACGGTTTGAGTTTGAAAAAGGAAATACGTTTTTTTTACGCGAATGGTTTAGCAATAGAACGCAGTGCCACCTGATGGTAAGCGACGATGCGGGAGCATGCTTGCCTAGAAGATACCTATTCACTCTCGAGTTGAAGACTTTCATTTTCATTTTAATCGATATTTACCAACCAGACGCCATACACAACGACAACCAGACGCCATATTATAAAAAAAAATCAACGAACTATATCAAATGAGGTAACGTTGGATAGGTATTTAAAAATCATCTCTAGGTTCCTTTCATAATTTATTATTTTAAATGACAGTTTAGGATATAATAACGATTTAAAGTTGGTTATTACGTATTGAGTATATTCTGTTACAGCGCTCCAATGGCTCCGAACATGTCCCTGTCGGCGGTCCCGGCCGCGCCCGCGCCTCCGCCCGTGCCGCCGCACCAGAACCTGCCCGCTCCTGCCAATGTGAGTCAACGTCAGCATGACCGCCTGGGGAAGTACCCACACCACTGTCAGATATTCATCTGTCAAGCAGTAGTGTTCCCGTTTTAAGGGCACTGTTTCCAGCGAATTTACTGGGCATATGAGACTTGAGAACCAATGTCTCAGGGTGACGAGTGCATTGCAGTGCCCTCGTTTAATAATTATTAGAGAATTAGTCTGATAATAAGGCATTTTATTGGCAGAATTTCAAAAACAATAATTAAGGAGATAAAACTAAAACTTAAAAATCAAACAAAAGGGCTGTCCACGAGGCATGGCGCCACTGGCTGCATTTCCACGTTGAATAGCAATAGCTATTGTCAGTACAAGAAATGACTTAGCCATATTATTGATGCATTTTAAAATTTAGGGTCCAGTAGCGCCACCTACGCCGCCCGCAGCGCCACAGCCTCCTCCTATGGTAAGAACTTTTCTCGCTTATATTATAAACTAGCTGTGATCGCGACTTTGTCCGCGTGAAATTTAATAATATTAGATTTTTTCTATAATATAAGTTGCCTACGTTACTCCTTATTACATCAGCTATCTGCCAGTGAAAGTCCCGTCAAAATCGGTCCAGCCGTTCCAGAGATTAGCCGGAACAAACAGACGACAGACAACAATTTTAAAAATGTTATTTAGACAAAACACATACTAGATGATAAAATTCAAAATTACAAGTATTCTTAATTGCCGTAAAACTACCAACAATTACCATAGTATTTAAAGGTAAAACGTCGATAAAAAAGAAGAAAAGAGGGTTGCTTAATTTTATATTAGAAAACTAGAAAACCACGGGTGAAACTGTGGAGCGCAGCTAGTCTAAAACGAAGAACCTAGACGCTACGCTTTATCCCCTATAGATACAAGCGGCTGCGGCGACAGCGCCCCCGGGGGGCGTGGCCGCGCCGCCGCCGCCGCCCCCGCCGCCCGCGCCCGCCGGCGCCCCCGCGCCCGCCCCCGCCGTGGCCTCCCCGCCGCCCCCGCCGCCGCCCCCCGCGCCCGCCGCCCCCGACATGTCGGGGCTGGCGGCGCAGCTACAGCAGGCCAGGTTGAAGCGACAGGCTAAGGTTAGCACCTCCCTGGGTCTTCTTAATCAGCATCATCGTCACCATCGATCCATAACCTCCCACTGCTGAGAACGGGTCTCATTCACCTCACTTTCATGAGGATGATAAGGTCATTATGAACACAGTCCGAATCGATCACATACCCCTAAAGAAATTATCGGGCGATAACGATGTTTTCCATCGCCGAAAAGAGAACGATGAAAAAAGAAGAAAAAATGAACTCACATATACCTACTTAGCCCCATCAGAAGCCCTAAGGAGCCCTGACTAACTCGACTGAGCACTACAGAGCTGGAGAGACTGGCACTGCTCGATAAAACAAAATAAAAATCATAAACAAACCTTTATGATAACAATTACGTTATTTCCCGCACAGCAAGCGACTTCCCAGCCGAACTCTGAAGCGGCTTCGCCCCCGGGCGGCGGCGCCGGCACGGCTGAGCACTCGGGCTCCTCGTCCTCATCAGGCGGGAGGCCTACGCTGCACTGCATGATGAACGAGATGGCGCGGACCCTTGCCAGGCGTCGGGCGCATCTCGACCGAGCTGAGGTACGCATCATACTTGGAACACTTGGAACCTACCGAGTATGACGTATGTTGTCATACTTGGACCGTTCTAAGTGTGACGTATTTTGTCGGTCATACTTGAAATACTTCGATCATACTCGGAATGCATTTTTGACTCGTATCCAAAATGTCTTTGTTTGTAATCTTTTATATTATCTATCTATCTATAATCTTATATTCCACGAACTATTAATTCTTTCCGTGGATGATTGTAAATCTTCTAATGTACAGACAGCGATAAAAATCACTGTACATTGTATCATCTATGTTCTCAAAACTGATTTATTTGAAAACTTCTATGTAACTTTACGCGGGTAACATACAAAACTGTTGCCAAAAACGTTGGATAACTTTAACATTTTTGTCGCTGACTGTAGATAAAACATAACCAAGTATGACATCACAGGTGTAAAGTCATACTCGCGTTCTAAGTCGTCACTTGTGTCATACTCGTATTACGGAAGTTCTAGGGCGAAGCAGTCTCTAAGCCTTGAGACTGTTTTTCATAAACTTCCAAGATTATACTCGGTAGCAACCGGTGCGATTCTGTAATCCACACATTCGTCGCCGCGGATTAGTTAATTATTTCGGAACACTCGTCGCGTATAAATACCGAAAGCAAACCGTGTAGTTACGTAGTCGAATATTAGAAACACGCGTTCACTTCACCGGCCGTTTGCCAAGGCCTCAGGGAATGGTAAACTCGAGTTCAGTGGTTTGAGTTCGGCGTAGCTTAGCGCTGTGTGAAATAACCGCTGAGGTCCTGACACCTCCTCCGTAGGGGAAAGGGAGGGGTGTTTTTAGTTCGAGTTTCCATCGTTCAATTGAGTTGAAGTTTTATGGTGATGAGGACTTGATCGGGTAACGCCTGGACGCCTCCGCGTGAGAGTCGCGCGCCGTTCCCGCGCCGCTCCGGCAGACGGAGCGGGACCGCTCGCTCCTGTCAACGGGCTGGGGTCCTCGCAGGAGGATCAACGTCGTCGGGGCCGCCCCGACATTAGGCGTCCCGGAGGAACGACCTGGGGTTTTAGTGGGTATCCCGCCTGCGGGGAGCCCCACGTCACCACTCGCCCGCCCCCGGGCCGGGCTGGGTGGTATGCCTAATGCATTTCCCTAGTTTAAAATAAAAAAGTAGACAAGGTAACGTCTCCGGACACGTGACGGCATATTCTTATTATTGGGTACAATCTAAAGGGATTTTGTTTAAATGTAGATGTCTGGAAGAAATCGCTTTCTCAGCGATATGACCGCCCATTGTACTACCCAATACGGAACGTGTTGATTATATACCTTTTTTTTTATAGATAGATAGATAGATAGATAAACTCTTTATTGAAACACCACAGAACAAAGAAAACTTAAAACTAGAACAAAACAAATTTTACAACAATTTTTTTTTTTTTTTTTTTTTTCATTGTGTGGATTACAACTAATTGCGAACCGGTGCTATACTATGGAGCAGGTAATTAGCGGCATTTCCAGAGCTTGTAAATGACGTTTAAACTGTTTCAACACTAACACACTAATATAAATAATTAATGTGTATTATATTAGTTATAATTGTTTTGATCTGTTTTCCTTTTTTTTTTCATTCATAATACATGTAAAAAAACTAATACTACTTAACATACTAATTTAGGGTTGGCTTGCACCTAAATTACAACCTATTTTTTTTTATTTAAATTTTTTTTAGTTAACCACGTCATTTCAGTTCTACGCAAAAAAAATGTATACTGCGCAGTGCTTAAATGAGGTGCAGTCTTTGTTAAATTTAACATTGTGAGGTTGCGGGTTCGATTCCCGCACAGGGCAAAGATTGGTTTGAACCACGGGTATTTGCGCCATGGTCCTCATGGTTCCCGATTTCTTAGGTACAGGAATACTAGCTAAGGGTCAGCATCTTTGTATGTGGTGGTGGATGTGGGTGAAGTATTTTCTATTCTAAACTTGCTAATTATTATTGTAGGAGTCGTCAAACGACAGTTCTGTTAACTCAACGCCAATGAAGACTTGGGAGCGCTCCGCGACGCTGCCTCACCGGCTGCCTAACGCTTGCAACGGAAACGGATGTAAGTTTACTTATGTAACGAGACGAGCAAGTCGTCCAGCCGATGGTAAGCGCCGCGCTTGCTCATAACAGCTACAGTGCCATCCAGAACTTTCCATTACAAAATATTGCGCGGCACTGCGCTCGTCAAAGTTCTAAAGGTTCTAAAGGCCCAGTCCGGATTGGTGGATAACATATCTACCTCCGAAATAATTCTCGGGTAGATATGTGGGTTTTTTCACGACGTTTTCCTTCACCGAAAAACGAGTGACAATTACGTACATATGTTTTACAGCAATACATTGGTACATGCCTGCACTGGGATTTGAACTCACGAGCTTCTGATTGGAAGGCGGATGTTCTCCCACGAGGTTACCACCGCTTCGTAGTATAATAAAGAGTTTATTTTGGTGTGGCAGCTAACTCGGAGTCCCCGGCGGCGCCGCAGGCGCAGTCGCCGCGCTCCGTGCGCAAGCGGTTCGGCTCGGCCAGCGAGGAAACCATTCTCAAGGTATACATTACTCACTAACTGAGAACGTGCAAAATCAGTCTTGAGCTTCGATAATAAGAGTCACTTCAATTTGTATTAATTAACACGTTGACTGCTAAAACGGTTTATTTTTATTGGCACTTTTGTTGATCCTCACGCAACGTGTGTGTTCACTGTTTACTGGCGCTGTGTCGTAACTAAAGTCAATCGGCTGTGCGGGCGCACACAACTGGTGTGATATAATGTCAATATAGCAGTGCGGGTTCCGCGCCAGGCGTGTTTTCGCTTGCAGTTAAATTATGTGTGGGAAAATTATACAAACCGAAAAAAAATGGCGGTTCGTGTTGTCTCCAAAATTCCTACCTAGAATTTTGCATTGCATAATCTAATTCTGCGCGGCACAGCACTGCGCTCGTCACCCTGAGACATCGGCTCTAAAGTGTCATATGCCCAGTAATTTGGTTGGAAACAGTGCCCTTCAAACCGGAACACAGTAATGTTTGCACACTACTGCTTGGCGGATGAATACTTCCCCAGGCGGTCTCTTGCAGAAAGGACCTCCCGCTACTACCTCTTATTTTATTACCAACCTACAAATACCGTTCTTCCCCTGGTGCAGCAGGTGAACGGCGCCAACGAGGGAGGCTGCGTCTCCGCCGCCGAGTGGGACTCCTTCAAGCAGGAGGTGCTGCGGGAGATGCGCCATCAGCTCACCCAGATGAAGAAGGAGATCCTCGACGGTATGTACCCTAGGCGTTCCAGGTCTAGGAGGAAGGTTCTCAATGGCGATCACGGATCGGATGACCTCCCGAGGTGGATCGCTGGATGCAAACAGTTAGCCAAAGCCCGTTTTGGGGTTCCATGGGGACCTGTTCAGCTGTAGACGTCTGATGGAGATCACTTATCCTAGAAGTCTAGGTGTTCCAGTCGCACTCCATACAAATAAGTTGATTTAACAGCTCACACATAAATGACGAGACAAGTGTGTACAGGGACATACTACGCGACCAAAAAAAAATAAAAACCCGCTAGTATGTTCTGCAAACCGTTTGTCTATGACATTTAGACGTAATATTGTCTGTTCCCCCGATTAAGGGTGCACGGCCATTCTGTATGCATTATTACATGCCGTGCCTTCTGTACCACAATCCCAGCAGTGGGAACGCAATAGGCTGATGATCATATTCAAAATATTTTGCAATTTGACTTAAACAAAAAAAAAAAACGAAATCTATTTTCATGAATCATATTTGCTTTAATTTGTTTATTTTTTTCTACAGCAATGAAAGCTGAATTTGCGCGCAGATAAGAAATCCGTCACTACATCGAGTGTACCCTAGTCGTCATCTGATTGTTGGGCAATTTAGCCGGACTGTCTCATCTACACGTTGCTCTATGGCAAATATTACGAAGACGTTTCGTAACTGAGGGGTTAGAAGTTATACTAAGACATTTTAATATAGTGCTGATTTATGATCGACTTTCCGAGACTGTCTCGTCTGATTCGTTCCTCTTTGACAAGTGTTATATTCAATTCGTGTTACGTATAGTGGCCTATCTGAACGATAACTGGCCTGTCGCGCGTGAACAGTCGTGAATGACTGAAATAGCAGCATTCGGCTTCTTAACATATGTGCTGTTGCACCATTTGTACCCACGTCAGAGCGGCCAAGATACGTTGCGCGTATCAAACGATGTTTTCTCACCCAAGGATCGCCAATGTTAAGTGCACAGTTCTAAAATTGAAGCAATTGTCTTTATAAAAAATCGGAGTGGAAAGTTTGGGATTCCTACCCGGCGCCGACGGCTGAGACACTGTCTAACTATCTATCCGGTGTTTTAGGGTGTTGCCACACCACTTGATCAATCGTCGATCTATAGTTAAACAATAACCGCAGCTACCACACCAGTCGATCGATGGTAGAATTGGTAGAATAACATCAGTGTACGTCAATCGACAGTAACTAAATAGCCGAAGCTGTAACACCAATCGATCGACGTCGATCGATGGTAGAATTGGTAGAATAACATCAGTGTACGTCAATCGACAGTAACTAAATAGCCGAAGCTGTAACACCAATCGATCGACGTCGATCGATGGTAGAATTGGTAGAATAACATCAGTGTACGTCAATCGACAGTAACTAAATAGCCGAAGCTGTAACACCAATCGATCGACGTCGATCGATGGTAGAATTGGTAGAATAACATCAACAGTGTACGTCAATCGACAGTAACTAAATAGCCGAAGCTGCCACACCAATCGATCGACGTCGATCGATGGTAGAATAATATCAGTTTACGTCGATCGACAGTAATTAAATAGCTGAAGCTACCACCACCACTAACAATATCAATCGATAATCGATTGGTGTGGTCACACTCTCAAATTTTTGGACTCAATGCAACGCACTGGCAACCCTTTGGTTTATATAGAATTTTATACACAATATATTGTATACAACATTTAGTATATATGAAGATATTTACAGTAACGTGTAATTTTAAGTGAAGAATTAAAACAAACACAAACCCAAGCCAGATCGCAAGTTTCGAGCGTGAGACGTGAACAGATTGACAATTATAGAGACACGGAAAGCTGACGGACAATTATTGCCAGTTAAAAGAAGTGTCGAAAAACAGTGAAGTGATAAACACTCTTTCGAAGTGTAACAATGCGTAAAAGTGGTATTCAATGAACATCAATTGCCAGTGTGAAACTATTAAAGTTGGACAACACCAAAGTGAATTTTCGAATCAGTGTGTTGCCAGCAAACTAGGCAGTGAATTTCGAACTGACAATGTTGCCAGTCGAAAAGTCGGGTCTATTATAATACTTATTATTAAGAATGTTTAGACGAAAAATAAGTCTGAGGTTGAATTGTGTTAGAAGAAAAATCAGTCGATAGTTAAAAATGTCAGTCCCTAACGAAGCAAACACTGGAAGTTTTTTTTTTAATTTTATACTTCTAATACATAGTAAATTGTGTACGTAGAAATAAGTATTGGGATATACATATTGTGGCTGTTGTATCGATAGGTAGTTGTCTACGATATAATTATAACCAAGGACTAAAGTTAATGTTAAAAAATATATATGATAATCGAGTAGCGGAAACATGTACTAGTAATGCTGAATATTTAACGCGTATTTATAGGGAAAAAAACGTAAAATAGGTACCGCAAATGATTTCTATATAAAATCATAAAATCATTTATCTTTCTATGTTATTTATTCACTTTATATCGTCGAGCAAAAAATAATGATTTGGAATTGATTTGATAAAATTGAAAAATGCCGTGGTTGACTTAGGGATAGACGTGGCGTCTACCATCAGGTAAACGACCTGCTCGTGTTCTATAAAATTTAAGTTTAAAAACACATTGTTGGATTTTTTTATAATGGCAACATGTCGAGTTCAAAAAAACTGCTTAAAATTCTAATTTCCTGCCTTAATCGAAACGTACTACCTTAATGCAGTGTTCAAAAACGGATTCGCCTACATGAAGTATCAGGGTTTTTTCCAAATACCCTAGTCTTTGCAGGCCTTTGCACAGACAGACGGTCGCGTCCAATCCTGTCTATCCGTGGGTAGACGGAGAAAGAATATCTGCCCCGTCGTCGGGCAAGCGAGTCGTAAGAGGCGACGAACCCGACCGGTGGTAGGGCCTCCTTCAGGCCCGCCTGGCTAGCTAACCACCCCCTCACAAGACTGTACCGAAATTCCCTCTTCTCGGAATATCTAGTTTCTTCACAATTACGATACTCAGCTGTTGACAGGTAACACCAAAGATATTCCTGTCCATTTGCATTCTCAAGGGACGTACATCTGCCCTGGAGTATCTAAGAAACGGTATACAGTCTACCTCCGATCAAGGGTAATAAACGCTATGCGTGGACCTTGGTCGTGAGTGAGGGAGCCAGCTCTTTTGTTTTCTCTATCAGCGCACCCCGCGTCGCTAAACCAACGCTTGCGACCTGTATTATATAGTAGTCTGTAGCGACGAGGTTGTTTTAGCTACGGTTGCGGATAGAGCTTATTTAGCAGTCGGAATACAGAGTTGGCTGACCAATCGGGCTCGTCAAATATCTACGATGGAAGGAATTCCGTCGTTTTCAAGACGCGGGTCCCGTTTTCTGATCGGATGGATCGTTGTCAGGAAACTTTGGTATTATTTTTGGAAGCGGGTTACTTTTGTTTTTATTTCCCGATTTAATTTAACTATTTTAAATCGGAAACTCAGAACAATAATAATACCAATCTGATAATATTGCTTAAGTTAGTGAACACGGCTATTTTAGGTCAGGAAACAGTCCCATACTTTTATTTTTTCACATTATTAAACCCTTTAACTTCCGGTCAGCACTAGCATATATATATTTAGGACATAACGCAGTACATATTAACGGAATTGCAACCTGTCCATCCAAAAGAAGCAAAACATAATTTTAACAAATATCGAGGTTAGTTGCATCCAACGGACAGCGCTGTAAGCTCTCGACGAGGGTACCGCTTGTTACCTCGTGAGGGCTTTCGGAGCCCTTGAGGCCCCCATGAGATAACAAGAGGTACACACTATGCCCCCGGCCTCTATGGCGCTGTTCCCCGTGCCGGTGGAATAGCGAGAGGATACTCTTCGGACACCACGTCCAATGCAACATAATCGATATTCAGAGGTCTTTTAAAATCTATATTTTGTTATAATCGGTACAAGTTTCTGTTCATTCAAATGTATTTTTTAAAGTGTGATTGGCTTAGTTGAATCATATAAGCCCAGTATCGATGCTGCAGTGTCTGTAACCTGTCAGTAGAAATATGACTCGACTAAGATTTTGTTACACAGTGACGCCTGGCTATGTCAAATGATTCCGCGGATAAGCCCCGCCTATCTGTTGGATCCGTTGACATGCTATCTACCTTTTGTTTAACAACTTCTTGGTATCGTAGGTCTACAAATAAGTTGTCGACATTCGTGTAGTCGTCAATACCGAGCGTCGATTAATGTTAATTACATTTTTTTAATGAAATTAACGGAAAATTAACGGTTTTTTTTTAAACAGTTTTTACGTATTTTGACTGCTAAATACAGCTGAAGTCTACGATTGTCGCCTGGGTGCGCTACCCGCTGTTTATGACTCTTAATTAATCCTAATTTGCTACCTAATTTGCCACGCGATTATTTTGAAGTTTCTATGATTTCACCCTGTCCTATGGTGACAATGCCCTCGCATTCCTCCACGCCGCGGTGTGACAGAAGGGGGAGTTTGAGATTTGAACCCACTAAACAAACCCCCGTCCCCGCAGAGTGAAGAGGAGAAAGTTGGGACTTGGGCCCACTGCCCCCCTTTCGTCCCCCCGCCCTCACATTGTGGCAGAAGAGGGAGGTTAGGACTCGATCCCTCCACCCCTTCCCTCCCGCCCCCGCAGTGTGATAGAAAAGGGAGTTTGGGACTCGGACTCACCGCCACCCTTCCTCCCCCGCCCTTGCAGTGTGGCAGAAAAGGGGGTTGGGACTCGGACCCGCCGCCCCCTTCTTCAACCCCGCCCCCGCAGTGTGATAGAAAAGGGAGTTTGGGACTCGGACTCACCGCCACCCTTCCTCCCCCGCCCTTGCAGTGTGACAGAAAAGGGGGTTGGGACTCGGACCCGCCGCCCCCCCATCCTCAACCCCGCCCCAGCAGTGTGATAGAAAAGGGAGTTTGGGACTCGGACCCACTGTCCCCCCGCCCTCACACTGTAGCAGAAGACGGAGGTTGGGACTCGGACCCACCGCCACCCTTCCTCCCCCGCCCTTGCAGTGTGACAGAAAAGGGGGTTGGGACTCGGACCCGCCGCCCCCCCATCCTCAACCCCGCCCCCGCAGTGTGATAGAAAAGGGAGTTTGGGACTCGGACCCACCGTCCCCCTTCGTCCCCCCGCCCACACACTGTAGCAGAAGACGGAGGTTAGGACTCGGACCCACCGCCACCCTTCCTCCCCCGCCCTTGCAGTGTGGCAGAAAAGGGGGTTGGGACTCCGACCCGCTGCCCCCTTCCTCAACCCCGCCCCCGCAGTGTGATAGAAAAGGGAGTTTGGGACTCGGACCCACCGCCACTCTTCGTCCCCCCGCCCTCATACTGTGCCAGAAGAGGGAGGTTGGGACTCGATCCCTCCACCCCCTTCCTCCCCCTGCCGCCGCAGTGTGACAGAAGGGGAGTTTGGGACTCTGACCTACTATAGTGAGGGACCACTATAGTCACCAAGCAACCCCCACTTATAATAATTTCGTGTAAATATGCGTGGTCGTGTTCTCCTACCCCGCTATAGCTCAACGTCATATTTAGTTTCCCCTTTATGACACTAGATGTCGCTACTTGTCTCTAACATAAATTATACTATCTCTTAGTTTCTTCCTTTCTCTTGAGAATGCGCGAGGATTTACCGACGCGACTGCCGTTTGCAATTTCTACATTCACATTCTCAAGTGTGTGATTTAATAAATTTGACAGCTTATTGAATTTCAAACCGCAGAGTGTATTTAGTGAAATTTGGACTGTATTCGTGTGTTGGAGATATGCGGGTAGTCTCAAAAATTTTCATAATAATAGTAAAGTGCTGTCGCTTTATATGGAACGGACGACTTGACACTTCACGTGGGTGAGTCTAACTCTGAACGTGAACTGATTTGATGAAGCCAATTTGCAAATGCTTATCCCGCAAGCGGTACACTAGTCACTTACCACCTCATCTTTTAATTTTATATGATTTTATTCAAATAATTAAAAAACAGATGTCGATCACAATAACACTAGGCAGATAGTGTTGTTGTGATTGACACCAAGCTTCTTTACTATTTGCTCGACGATCTGCAATTTTGTTTTCTACGTTAAATCACGCAGTTATATGTGTTAACAAGTAATTTCGTTATAACGTGTAACTCTTTGTGTTGGCCAAAGAGCGTACACAACGATTAAAACGTGTGTGCCAAAGGACGGTTGTCGAATAGGAACCGCGATTTGAAATGTCGGATATAATACTGCCGTGTTAGTGTCGACATTTCATTGAAAATGGGTTAGTACTCGGTCGAAAACGTTGACACGTCGGAAGCGGAAGTACCGTGCATAGTTTTGTATGGCGCCATCTGTGTTTAAAAACCTCTTAACAGCTTTTTACCACCGGATGTCTCATTCATGGACTTTTCTTTATACAGGGCTCAGTTTCTAAATGCGTGCGACATCACACATAATATACAAACTTGTCTGTTTCGATTGTCCGACGTGCCCCGAGAACTAAAATTGTGGTTATTTGTTAAAATTTACCTGCTTAGTGTTACCGCAATCCGCTCAGGTAACGCTATTTAGTGTCTAAATTTAAACAAACAACTTAATAATTTTTCAACTTGCCTTTTCCACACATAAGAATTATTATTTCAATAATTTGTTACTTCGATTATTTTCTCACAATCATTCGTGAATTATGAAATTTGATTTTAGTATGATAATTTTAATTATTTCACACGATTAATTCAGTTCTTTTGGTGTAACAAAAAAAAATAATAACAATGTTATTGTTAAAGTTGCACCGATCGAGCGGTCGTGTAGAAATAATTATTAATGCGTACTATTAATGAAACGAAACCGGGTTTGAATTCAATTAGTATGTAAATCTAGGGCCTAGTTAACGTTCTTGAGGAAATGTTACGTGATGAAGGGAATAAGGCAAAGGAATGACAGAAGGAAAATGAACCGTGTCTATTTGGGCAAAAGGTGAAAGTACCGTATACATTTTGTATACTTTATAACTTATTTACCGAGGATTGTTGATTAAGTACCCGATTACGGCCCTAGAGTTTTACGCGCAAAGTGATTAACACTGTAGAAATATTAACGGATAATTATTAATGCGGCGAAATGACGATGTTATATTGTAAAAAGGTGTAATACTGTATTATTGTGAAGGGACAATCCATAAAGTATGTCACATGAATTTAGTTTTCTTTTATGTACAGCCATCTTTTCAAATGCGATCACATTTACGCCCCGTGAATTGGCAATTTTAATTTTATAAATCAAACAATTTATATAACATTATAGAAATTTTTAGCGTGTGATAATGTAACACTTTTTTTTGAAGATTGACGGAATTTATGGACAGTTCCATTATTAGTAAAGGGTTAAGTATTTGTAATTTGAATGACACAACTCGTTTTCACAATTTTATTCGGAGATGTATCGTAATTGTCTTAGGTTTTTAGACTGATTTATCATTCCTGAGGCCGAGAAACGGCCTACGACATACATTCGAAACACCACTCCATTTATAGGCTTCTGTTGCCTTAATAATTTTTTATTTAGTGCTTTTCGGTGAGACTTAAGTACAGTTCTGGCAATTTAAACTTTACCGCTTTGAAATAAGCAACGCAATTGGTTGTTTGTCCAATAAGGCAGTGTCGGCTTTTAATGTCAAGGCTTTTTTTTTTTATTGGCCAATAGTTTGCGTCCGATCATTACCAGTAGACGTTGATCACGATGCGGTGTACGCTTACTTAGAAGTAACCTATTTTATCGTGTCTTGAAGATTCACAGGCTGTAACAATAGGGTATCTCAGGTTGCTTCTATCGTGACTCCTCTTTACTGAAGTACGGAGTTATCTGAATCCGCTCATAGCTTGTGAAAGTGAGTTAAGGGGGGTTTTGAACCCGGCGTCGTTGGGTTGAATAGCGGCACTAATAATCTGTTTGCTGCTTCAAAGCGGTATAGATTGTGAGAACTGCATAGAAGACCATTTTTTGGTCTTTAAATTTAGCCTGTATTTTGGCCTATAGCTATATACACTTAGGTTATCGGGCAGAATTTATAATGGAATTTAAAATCTGTAATGCTGCGTTTTTGTGCTAGGATTTTTAATCTGTCGCGCGTCTGGATTCTTTTTAATCGATCCGCGTGACGTCCGAGGGGTTAAGAGTGGCGGTTGTATTCATCAAGACGCAGTCATTAGTAATTAAAACAACTGTACTGCAGTATTGCAGCCAACAAAACTATTGCAGAGGGGTAAAGCTAGGTCCACACTGTTGTCTTTTATGATTCAAATTTCGTCGTCTACTCGCTGCGCTCTGCGGTTTCACCTTCTCGCAAGAACTTGCATTTGCCAGTTTAAAAACGGCCCGTGTCACTTGGCAATATTGATCGAGACAAAACATAAAATGAAAACGGAATCAAAATGAGTTGAAATGGGTCCGTTTGGGTATAAAATTAAAAGAAGGTCAAAGTGTGGACATCGCTCATTTGCCGAAAAAATATTAAAAGAAAAAAATAGCAATTCAAAAGAAAGAAAGACGTATTTTTTTTCTCTTTTCGTTACGTATTTTGTATGTAATGTATTTATTTGTTGGCATGGCTTTAGTAACATTTTTTTTTCTATTTGATAAATAATATTTTTGAAGACCTGTACATAATATCGAAATAATTTTATTCCACTTTTGATATTGACTGTACTGACTTGCATATGTTTTTGTTTTACAAAAAAAAATTCATAAATATTATACAGGGTGTAACGTAAACCTTGTTATATAAATGAAGGGTGTGTACAGTTCAGAATTAACTGTTTATGTATCATATTATTATACGTTTTAGTGGAATATATGAATGTTGGTAAATAAATAGTAAAAATAAATGAGTAGTTTCAAAATATTTGGGGAAATCGTATCGTTTGGGAGATGTTTTTTGTCCTCGGTGGAAATTTCATTACATTCATCTGGAGACCCGCAACTGAGCACTCGTGTTCATTGAGTAGGCCGGCGCGGTGCGTTTGTTGTCCATTCGCGTACCATCTCCACTCGATACTGCGTACGCACTTTATATAACATAGTTTTTGTTACACCCTGTACTATGTAGAAATCTTTTTAACTACACTAAAATGACTACAAAGTGATGATTAACATTTAAATTAGTGATGTTTAAACTATTAAATAAGTATTATTAATACATTAAAACTACAGTACTATATATAAATTAAAATTTAAATATGTATTAAGGCTAGCTAAGGACCACATTGACATAAAATAAAAATAAATATTTGTATTATCATTCAAAACGGGTTATTGGCCATGTATTATGTTTGCTTTTTGTTGTGTTGAATAATGACACTGAGATAAAATATTATATTAAGCGAAATATTAAGGTCCATACGGCCTATATTTTCAATTAGACGACTTAATAACTGCCCACTCGCAAGAAAATCTGTTTATCCGAGATCATGGAGCTTGTCACATTGCCGGAATATCAAGGACTCAAAATAAACAATACATAATGAATATCCCGTCTCCAATGATAATACTAATGAATGTATAATAAGTATTAAAGGTCAGGGGAAAACAAACCAAATTATAGCGCGGATATATACTAATATAAAATATAATAATTATATTGTGTTTTGGTCTCAATTATGTCAAAGATTGTATTTATTGATTTACACATGTGCGCTGTTCCAATTATCGTATAATGATTATGCCTAATAAATATAATGTGCTTATAACTTATTAATTATATAATAATAACTATTAATGATGTCTTTTATAAGTTTATATTGGTATAGTTATAATATATATATATATAATTTACAAAACGAACGTATGAAAGAATGAATTTCTCCAGTAGCTAACTCATTGTGAATTCTGTATTATTAAACGGATCCAATGATAATATAATGTAATAGTTAATAATAATAATTATAGAATAGTAATTATTGTAATAAATTTTAATAATGTAATAAAGGTGACCGTGATGTATCTCATATGTATTATTTAAATGAATGTAAAGTTACATATATTGTGACTGTGGTGCATAAAGTATTAAGTTACTTAAACGTTGTGTGAAAAATATCCAATAGTTACGCATGACTTATCGTTAAGGAGTAATATTTACCAGTCAACTTTTGTAACCTATACACAACCAGAATTCATCGACGCCTTATAAATCTTGTAACTCTAATACTAAAAAAAAAACTGTCGGCTTTTCGCCAGCAGTAATCTGTACATGTCGAGTTTCACAAGTTAAAAAATTAATAAAAAAAAGGTTAAATTACAAGTTGTTTAATAAAAAATGTTAGTAAATTGGATATTTTTCGTATGTATGTACAATTTATTTATTTCAAAAGTGGTTTAGTATTTATCGTTTATTGTATGGGTTACCATAATCTACGTCTGAAGTTAATGAGAGCTATACAATTTATTATAAATAATCGTTAGTCGCATACATACTTAGTGTACATATTTTTTTTCGAAATATAATTTTGTGATCGTGCTTTTTCGTTTTTTTTTTGTTTCTCCCGTATTTTTTTTAATTTCCTATCACTTTTATTTTTTAGTTTTTATTAAGGCAAAATTATAGGAAATGCACTAATATAAAGTCCAATATCCAATGAATATATTTTTTTTTAAAGTCTCCAAGTTTTAGTTTTTTTTAATTAACGCATTTGAGACTACGTACGTGGATCTAGTCCTTATTTTTTGTCATTTATGTATTTAATAATAAATTATATTTAGTTGCGTTTTCACACGTGAGTTTTAATTTTTTTTATAATAATTCTTACATTCTTAAGAAAATTTGATTATTTACTTTCACATATGAAAAACACTCTTCAAAACAATCGAGTAGGTAAAAAGTAACGAAACTTAATAACCGTAGGTTTAAGATGTATTTACTAAAATAATAATCGGAAAAAGGAGCGCCAATGAATTTAAAAAAGTAAGGTTTGAATGTTCGAATGAATGGGTTTACTCGACGCGTTTTAGCGTAGTTTTATGTTTATTGACCTATTTTGTTAAGGTTTTTACTAGCCATTTAATCTAATTAAATCATTAAATCCATTTAATAGCCATCAAAATATCAAATACATTGCTTGTCGTTTACTACGTCCTTGCTGTCGACAGCGATCTGATGATAGCTCTGACAAAAACTGAACCTAGAATCATCCAATTGGAATACGCAAGCTCAAGTATCTTATTATTTTTCATTAACATGAAAAAATAGTAGTCTAATAAATATAATAAATAACAACTGTAAAAATAATAATAAATTCACGGTAAAAAGTTTTTAATTTGTTTAAAATTGATTGTGTACTAGCTGCGATCCGCGGTTTCACCCGCCTAATTCCAGTTTTTGCGCAATAATTTTGTTTTTCCCAGGTTATACAACAATGTCACTTAGGAATAACTGAACATCGCGCTAGACTGCAAAGTTCTGTAACTGTTATGGGCAGGCGTAGCGCTTACCATCCGGTGAACGATTTGCTCATCTATCTCAGTCAAATAATATAAAAAGACTAGCGACATTTCTTTTTGCACACAACGAATAACAGATGCAAACTATATTCAGGACTAGCGTATGCCCGCGACTTCGTTCGCGCGGCAATAATAAACATGTTATCTCAATAAAAGTATCCTAAAGCTAAAGGGTTCGAATTCCAAATTTCATCAAGTTTCCACGTGTAGTTTAACCGTAAAAAAAGCAGAAAATGACAAAGAGACTGACAGAGTTATTTTATAATTTATTAGGATTATTAACGATGTAAAAATTTAAAATGTTGAGAAATAAATTCAGTAAAAGTCGCCACAACAATGCTGTTATGCACAAATTTCACCAGTATTTTGGCCTTTTGATATTTTGACCAGTAAATGTGTGTAATGTGGATGTGTAATTGTGTACGTGTCATAAAATATCTTAATTGAAAATTAATGTGGATGAATGGATGTTTATTACTCTTTCACGCAAAAAATGCTGAATGGATTTGGATGAAATTTGGCACACATACAGTTTATTACCTGGATTAACACAGAAAACTTTATCCGGAAAATAACAGAAGCCGCGGTGCGCAGCTAGTTTTAGAAATAACTTTTTTCGTTTATTTTTTGGAATTTGTTTTGAAATTACAGACAGACATTTCAATTATATTATAGGTGTAAGGGTTAAGGGTTTTTTTCATTGGTTGGTTTGTTTATATTGCACAGCACACTAAGACGCATCGAGTAAAGTATAACTGTTAATTGATAATTACATTGGAATGGCTGTACTAATTGTGATAAGGTGTTTGCTTATACATAGTGGCTTAGAAGTTACATAATATTAATATCATATGAATATGTTTTATGTTGTAGGAATATACAATAGGTATAATTATGTATGGTAAAATATTTATTGAAGTCCGATTTTGATGCGGCTTTTTATTCTATTTTTTTGTCAGTCAAATTTAAAATATTTTCTTATTTTTTATTAAATTATAATAATTATAATTACAAAAGACTCTTAATTTATTAATGTGCTTACAGAAATATTTATTGACACAACTTAAATAACAATATAAATAAATTAAAAGAAAACTAACTAAAACTTAAAAATCTAGCAAAAGAGGGTGTCCATGAGGCATGGTGCCAAGAACACTGGCTGCATTTCCACGTTGAATAGCAATCAAATAGCTATTCTCTGTGCGAGAAATGAGCCAGCCCTCATTACAAAATCTTTTTCTTTTCACATAATTATTACTTATGCATAATATTTTAGCAATACTTTGAGATAATACGTAATAACTATACAAACAACAAAACACTTTGTCATTAAAATATGTTTGTTATTTTTGTCTAAAGCAAATCAAATAGCTTCAAACATAATTTTCATTTCCTAATAAATTTCTTTCAATTTATACTTCGCATAATTAATTTACGTTATTTAGCTCTAGGAAAATGTAAATACACAATTTATTGTGCAAGAAAAGTAAGATATGCCCAGATTAGCATAGTAAATGAAGGCCATGTGGTCAGCGGCTGTTGTTCGTCCCTCTTGATGCGTTGCATCCGGAGGGAAGGGCAGCAGTTGGGCCGGTGCACCCTGGGGTTCGGTCAGCAATTCTCCTAGGGGAATTGGTGGCCGTAGCAAATAACCTGGCGAGAAGAGGTCCTTCGCGTGTCCCTCTGATCAGCAGAGGGCACAGCAAGAGACCAATAACGGGGACTTTTGGGCCGCGGATCGGGGGTCCAACGCCCAAGTTAGAAGTCCCGAGCTGAGGTGCGGCCCGTGTGTTCCGGGACGCACCCAGCGGAGAAAGAGGCCCAAGCCTCACGTGGCGAGCCCGGGAGGGCGCCGCAGAGGTGGTCGCGGAAGCGCCGTGCGAACCCGTGACCACCTCCATAATGCGGAGAGGAGAACACCCCGGGGTTTTAGTGGGTAAACCCCGCCAGACCAGCTGGCGGGGGAGTCCCACATAACCACCCCGCTCCCCCCCGGGGCCGGGTGGTATGCCTAATGCATTTCCCCGGGAAAAAAAAAAAAAAAAAAAAAAAAAAGGCCATGTGGTCAGAAATAACTTATTATAATGTAATAAATAATATTATAGAATATCGTGTTCGAAATAGTTTAATAATATAATATAATGACATACTTACCCGTATATTTTTCTTGGTTTACTTTTTAATAAAGTGTGCCTGTTTTTATACACTCTGTAATAATGCCATGTATAATAAACACAAACATAATATTATTAATCCATTTTGTATAATTATGTAGATTATGTTTTATAATACACAGTTTTGTTAAAAATATTTTTTCTATAATTATCCTAGACATATTAAATTAATTAAAAATTAATTAATTAATTTTATTTAGTGTCACTAGTAATAAACAACTTATAAAATAATAATAATAATAATATAAGTTATGTAAATATTATACTTGAAATATGTCAGGAAGATTCAGACAGGTATTCGAGTAGTTTTCCATTATTGTTTATTAAAATAATAATGTTATTTAATAGTTATTTAACTAGAATAATATTAAGGTGTATTTACGTAATTTTTACTCCAGTGGCGTTAAATATATACTTAGCTTATGTGTAAGTGTATTATAATATGACTGTCAATAAAACATGAGTTAAATGTGAAGATTGATTCATTTTCTAATATCCTAATTGGTACCTACCTTATAAGTATACCTAATAAGTATATTCTTGATATTTTTTTAAAACTAATTAGCTGCATCCCGCAGTTTCACCCGCGTCAGTCCCGTTGTACATCAGGAATTCTAATTTCCTGGAATAAAATATAGACACAGTTCTGGGAAACAGAACAGGAGGCATACCATGACCTGTTATAGCGATTCAATTGAAGACCTAAACTGAACCGCGTCGCATAATCGTACCGTGACGTCTTATTTTTAATGTTGCTGCCATTTTCAACCTAAACTGGATCCAGTTAAGGTTGAAAATGGTAGCAACCTTAATTGAGTCGCTAATAAGCCATTTTCAACCTAAACTACATAAAGTTTAGGTTGAAAATGGCAGCAACATAAAAAATAAGACGTCACGGTACGATTATGCGACGCCGCTCAGTTTAGATCCTGAACTGAATCGCTATAAGACGTCATGGTAGGCCTCCAGGGTGTTTTTAGACCATGGTCCTCGTTGTTCCCGATTCCCTAGATACAGGGAATCCTAGTTAGGGGTCAGGGTCTATGTATTTGATCGTGACGCGTTATTAGTAAAATAACAGATAATATCAACCAAGCAGTAGTGCGCAAACATTATTGTGTTCCGATTTGAAGGGCCCTGTTTCCAGCGAAATTACTGGGCATATGAGACCTTAGAGCCGTTGTCTAAGGGTGACGAGCGCAGTGCAGTGCCGCGCAGGGTTATGCAATGCAGGTGGCGCTGTAACTGTTATTGGCAGGCGTAGCGCTTACCATCAGGCTGACTTGCTCGTCTCGTCACGAAGTCAAAAAAAACATTGGGAAAATAAAACAATTATTGAAAAAAAGGCTTTTTTATTTAAAAATAAGAGGAAAATAAAATTACACAGAACAAACACATCGCGCAACATTTATAATATAAATAATAAAACTATGTCCATTCTGAACCACATAAAAATATGCGTTAACAATCTTAGTACCTATACGAGTACAAATACTTCTATATTATTTTGTCATGTATATTAATTTAATTAGAACCTTTTTAATTCAAATGCTACAAATTATTTAACATTTAAGGCTGCCTGTTACTTCATGGACGAGAGTTAAAGAACCAAACATTATTAAGTACAAAACAAAATATATATAACTGATGTAAACAATAAGAAAGTACATGTAAATTATCGGAAAACATTAAAATTAACAAAGAAATAGAATAACACATAATTAAAATATTTGTAGCATTTTTTTACACATATTTGTCAGTCACTCACTAATAAACAAAATTAACATCGCGTTCTTACTGTTATTAGGTCGTACTTAGAAATAGGTAATAATTAATTCATCGACCCAACTTTAGGTGGTCAGTGAAAAGTTATGGCCAAAATACATTATTATTCTAGAATAGTTAAAATTTGAAAGCACGAAGCGCGTGTTTTAAATAGACATCGAAAGATTATTGCACGTTTTTAGATAATTATAGATCACAAATTGTGCGAAGCGCACATTATAATTAAAATAAATATTCGGGTCAATTCCTTTAGATGCAATGTTTGTGCCGTGGATGCAATGAGAATCTACTGCGATTAACGCTTTTATCTTAGGGGGGGGGGGGGGCGTCCATTAATCGCCATGATGTTTTTTTAGCATTTTTTATACTATATAATTATTAGAATATTATCTTTTTTTTTTTCATTTTTTGAATAGCCACTTTTCGTTATAGAAATCGCGTTTGACGATAAAATAAATTCACGTGATATCTATCTTATTACAAATACCCCGTGATAAATCGTGTTTTATGCTAGCCCCCTCCCCCCCCCCCCCCTAGTTTTGAAGCCTCACGTGATTAATGGACGGTCCCTTATGCGATCAACGCATTACTTCACAGTTCACATCAAGTGATCGCCGTGTTCAACGCATTACATCTCGTGTGACAACTGCATCCAACGCATTACATCACAGTTGCATTCAACGCACAAACATTGCGCTCGTATAATATTTAAACACAACAAAGAGAGTAGATCTGGTAACTTTAGTTTTCAAGTTCACTTTATTTATCGTTTGGTTTGAGGTAGGTAGTGCCGTAGAACCTCGCTTCAACCTTGGCTAACGTCTCAAGCTTTTGATTAATATTTTAAGACTGGCTTAAAAATGGTGGGCTCTAGCGATACCTAAACTAATTTACTAATTATGCCGAAGTGAAAGTAAGCGGGTTTTAAAAATTGGATCTCAAAATTCAGCATTTTATAACCACTACATATTCTTAAATACTATGTTTATGTAACATTATATAATTATAAAAAGCCTACAAATTGTATATATTATGTATAGCTGGTTATACAGTTGTTGTACTTAGAGTTTTCGTGTATATATTTTATTATAAATAAAGTTAAGTAGATTTCGAAAATTCAACGATTTAATTTGTGCATTTAAAGCGCTCCTGATGAATGTGGTTACAACATCCTTAGATTTTTATCCGTATAGGGCGATGTGAAGTAAGTCCTGGAACAGAAAACACGCTTTGGATATCTACGTACAACTAAAATAATATCCCTGGAACACAGCAATTATAACGCGCTCTGAAATGGCAGGCTTAACACAACAAAACTTAAAAATAAATAAAAAAAAACGAAATGTGTGCTGGGACACAGTCATAGTAAAAGTAAAACTTCTACTTAAACATTATTTCAAAAGAAATAGTTATATCTAATTAGAATAGCTTATATCTCCTTCTCAACTTTCGTTTTCCTCGCCCGATCACATTTTTCGTAACGCATTCACCAGCTTACTCCCCAAATCTAGCGTTTTACTTCAATAAGTCAAGTTTTACTTTAATAATTAAATTAGTAATTAATCAATTAATTATTATTTAATCCTTAGTAATTTCCGCCTCACACTACCGAGCACGCACCAGGTGTATAAGCAAACCTAACCTAGTTGATTATTGTATTCATTGAGGTCCATTCTTAAATATTTTTAAGACTCGTCGATGTTTCCAAATTATGGTAATTTTAAGTATTTAATATCCATATTTGAAGTAACAGAGAATAGTGCATCGACAACGCCCCGAGTGTTGTAAAAATATCCAAAAGAGACGGTAACCGTTTACCATCAGGCGGGCCGTCAGCTTTCCCACTCTATGACATTTAAAAAACGACAGATTTATAATTGTTGACAGTTTATTTCAGAGCACGTTTAATTTAAATAGATTCCTACACAATCAACTACTGAAATATGCAACATAAAAAGCAAACTAAAACATTTCAGTGACCCTTTCAAATCTTTGAAAGGTTAATATCTAGCAAATATTAGGTATTTAAATGTTATTAGCTAGATGCTACATCTAATTAACGTGTTATCTACGCAATGTTATAATTCTACACAGTACGAACTGAAAAAAAATTGCATGCAAAATTGCAACCTACTTATTTACTAACTGTAGCTGTAAAAAATGTGTTAAATTTTCGTTGCATTCATTAAACTTCATTTATTAATATTTAAATGGTGGTCTGTGAAATACAAGCATCATACAAAGTGTGGAGTGTGATTGAGGGTTACTAAATCAGTACAACTTAGGTATACTCATGTAAAATAATAATTAGTGCAAGCAACTCAAACATTAACACGCAATAATAAATAAAAGAAAAATTACTGCAAAAATCAATAAATATTCGTGCTCCACAAAATGAAAAATCGTAAAGCCATATAAAAGACGACTACAAACTTTAACAGTTATAAAGAACCTGAGTGGAAATGGCTCGTTTTTTTTTTGTATTTTTTTTATATTTTTCTTGCAGTCTTCTCGCTTAGCTTGACTATTCGCTTAACACTGGGAGCATGGATCTAGAAAATAATATAAATATTATATTAATTAAGTACATAATACAAATAATAGTTTTAGAAAAAACTTTATTATTCAAATAGAACACATAAAAATATTTTCCCACACATAAAGTAAATATTAATATGTAATTGGGATGAAAAGTGATTTTTATTAGTGATGAGTGAATTGTTTTATTATTGTCAACGTTCACGGCTTTTTTTTTTTAATTCGGAAAGCAGACAGCTGTTTTGCAAGGATATAAAAATAAAATGACAGCAAGGAATGTACAGTTACACAGCCAAAAAACCGTTAATTTCAATTTACTTACGATATAAATAAAATTATTGTGCGATTATTTTGTCAACAGAAATCACAGATAAGTTTGTGAATTTAAACAGTGGACATATTAAGGTAGTCAAAATACGATTACCAGCTAGTAAGGTAGTCAGAGGTGTAGTCAAATTGCAGTTGACTGTTGATGTGGACGTCATGATTTAGTAGACTGATTTATACACTATAAAGTAACGTGCTAGGAGATTTAGAGCAAACACGGATAGGCACGATTTTTCGGGTTTTGTATAATTTGCCCACACCCGTGCAGTGTGCACATTAGCGAATAAAATTAGTGGTAGCTAGTGGATAGAATTTCGTAATCCTAGTTTAGTGGTCCGGATGTATAATTAAGATCGTTACACGTTATTTAGAATAGAATAGAATAGAATAGAATACTCTTTATTGTACACCAGAAACAAAAATAAACACAGTACAGAAAAATTACAATAGGTAGACAAGGGTAGTACAATTTATTCATTTATTTGTTGAAAACCCAAGAAACTTTTTTTTTAAATAAAAAAACAAATTAACGTCTGATTTCTGTTAACAAAATTGCAGTTACAGCTAACTTACTGAAGTAAAGTAATGAAAACTAAGATACCTTCCATTTCCAAAGCTATGGGAATGGGACCTTGGCAGCATTGGAAATAAATGTCATACGAATAAGCGTTATAAGTATAGCAAAAATAATGAATAGTACATATATTTTTTTTTTTAGTACTTATTGGAAAAGTTAATGGGAATCAAACCATTTCCTTCAAAACTGAAAAAAAGGTGAGTCTTTGCCGTTATTCTTTACGAATACATAACCTAGTTTAGTTAAATAAGGGACTTTGAAATAAATAATTATAATTGAGCTTATTTTTTGTTTTTACTAAGAGAAGGGATTAGGTTACGAGCGGGAGTCGAACCCGCAACAATTAATTTAGGTAATAATTCCTTATGCAATCATTGCAAAAAATAGTACTATTAAATTAAAAATGGTTTAAATTATTATATTCCCATTAACGTTTCACTAGAAAATGTTATTCAGTCTTTTTCTTATAAATATAGAAATTTAAATATTGTAGAATTTTATTATAATTTTATTGAAACTTACATAATAAGAAAAAGACGTGCACAGCTTAATTATAGTAAAAAGCTTATTTACTACAATATGTCGTGTAATGTTATGTAAAGTTACGTTTGTGGGTATGTAATTGTATGGAGTTGAATTTAAATGCAAGCGGGGCTTAGAAAATTAACCGACAAACTCTAATTTCATATACTTTACCGGTTCAGTCTAGAATGGGAACCAAATGATTATTATAATAGCTTAAATTCGTTTTGTTAACAGCTACTCCCAGGATGTAGCGCATTGGGTAGTGTCAGCCTAATTATGAGAGTGTTATGGCTACTATGGACACTAAACTAAGCCAAGCGAAATTTAATTTTAATTGAGTCATGAGAGTCAGCTATTGTCGATGTTTCGACTGAGTCACGTCGATCATAGTCACGAATTTCAGCCAATTTCGTTTCGTCATAATTACGTAGGTCATAGTAACGAACGTCAGCAAATTTTGGCGATTCGACTGAGATAACGCTGTTACATCACTGTTGTTAACAGAATCGCTTTCTTTCACTCTGTGCGGAGGGTTTGTGAGACCGAAAAGGTCTCATACGCACTGCAAAAAAGTTCAACTTTGCCCCGAAAAGACCTCACACGCACTGGCTGTGAAAGTTCATGAAAAATGGTCCCGCATCAAACGCGTTAAGTCAGTGTTAAGTCGAAAAAGGTCGCGTACCTCAAAAAAAATCGGCCTTCGAATATTTTACGTCAATCATAGTCACGAACGAGTTGTATCGAACTGACATCAAAGTTTCGACAAAGATATGTCGCCTGGGGTTATGGCTCGACATTATGACTGAGTATCAAAGTCAACTATTAAATCCCGCCTTGTTAGTTACCTACTACATTAATATTAAGAGTACTTAAAATAAAACGAAGGTTTTGTTTTGAACAGCGATGATTCTCTAAATTTAGTAAATGAATGAAATTAAGATGTGGTCATAGCATGGTTCAAATAGAATACAGCTAATGAAGTATGGCAATTGTAATGTCAAACCTGTTCTAATTGATAATTGAGGATCTAGGTATAATTAGTGTTAAAGATGATTATATTGGAGCGAGGCCATTTTACCCTGCAATGTGACACTAATACACCATTGAAATCAGGCCTTTGGCGAGCAATGAATTGTAAATAAATAACTAATACATGACAATAATACCCTGCAGTAGGTATTTATTCCTTAATGACTTTTAAATAACTAATACTGACTATGACTTCATAAGTAATAGTGTATAGGAGTGACATATTTACCCTCTCAAGGGTCACTGTTATATTATTGAAGTGAGACGTTTGCCCTGCAACCACTACAAACTATTAGGTTATCTGTGATACTACTCGTAAATCAATAATCAAAGAATCTTACAGCTCCATATTATGGACACTGGACCGCGGGCAGTTGCCCGGCACTCGCACGTGGCAGTGCTTGTGGCACTTGAGCTGGCAGTCGCGGCACTCGTAGCCTTGCTTGCCGAGCCGCCGCGCTATCGTCTTAGTGCACACCTCGCACACAGTGCCGCTGGAATCACACGTCACATAATGATTACTCTTGGATCTATTTTATGATGTTCCATGTTTTAAAAGATTAAGTTCATTCAAATGAATGAACAAAATTAAATGAATTACACAAACAACTGGAAATTTCCAAAGTATTTTTTGTTGAGCCCATATTCACCAAGGAATTTTAGATGCTGACGTAAAAGAAGCCAGTCTAACATTATTACATAAAACTATCAAACAATGGATTCGACGCCAACGATGAAGCTAACGCCGATACCGACGCAGACACAGTCATCTACACCGTTGCCACTAAGCCCATCAAAATCCGTCTAATAGACACAGACCTAAATGTGAAAACCCATATTTTAATAGTTCATTTGTTTTTCAACAACATCTTCAATGTTAATCATGGCATAGGTACAGTTTTACAATAGTACCCACAGATAAAAAAAAACTATGTTTTAACAAAAAAGGCTCATGGTAGGGCAATATGGAAAAGGATAAGACAAATAGAAAATTAAAATGTGTCCAACTCACCCACTCAGATGCCTAGCAATGAACGTGTGTTCATTGTAAATGTGCAGTTTGACTCCCTTCCGTCGCCAGCGGGAGCGCTGTGCGATGGTAAGTGGCACCAGGTAGTGCTTCTTGATCCCCGCTTCAATAGTCTCCAGCACCAGGGTCGAGGCCTCGTGTATGAAGGTCCTTGCTGATGCTGTGCTGAACCCGGACACTTCGCTGAGAGAGGACCTTTGGTGGGTTAACTTGTTTTGAATTGGGGTGGGGAAGGTAGTTGGTTGAAGGGTGGGTAGGGACAGGAAAGAGGAAGAAGAAAAAATAAGGATGGAAGTTGGAATAATTAGAGTTGAAGAATGGGTGAGTAAGGTAGGTGGTTTTGTTTTTAGGGAGGGTAGTTAGACAAGTAGGGGAAGTTGGAAGTTGGATGGTATAATTAAATGAATTTGTAAGGTAACAGGGTAGGCAAGTTGGGAAGTAGGGTATTACAATGTGTGGGTAGGATACGTGGGGTAGTAAGGTATTTAAAAAAATAGTATAATGGAGTAGGTTGACGATGTAGGGAATCGAGATTGCAGGGTATGAGGGGGTGGAAAGTGTAAACAAAAGTATGGATAAATTAATGTAGATTAAAATATAAATTGGAATTTTGAGTAATAAGGATTTTAGAATGTTTAAAATAAATGGTTGTGAAACCAAAGTGCAATAAAAAATGAATAACAAATAGCATGGAAAAATGTAGCCGTAGCATGAATTTAAAAGTATATAATATAAAATAAAGCATGATCATGCACGCATTAAAAATATTTAAAAAGTTAAGTATGAAATACCGGTGTTACCAGATTGCAGAGTGCCATTATCCCCAGCGATTGTGAGTGTTGACAGATGAAAAAAAGAAAAATCCACCATTAGTGCTGGTTTATTTTTATTTTATAAATAATATAAATATTAAGTATATTTTTGATGGCAAGACAACATTATTTGTTCGTTAAGTAAGCGTGAAGTTAGTTGGAACTAATTATTTCAAATAACGTTAAAAAAAGCTCAAAACTATTATAAATAACGCAGTCTTGCCATGCTAGAAAACTTCGCTGAGTCAAGTAAAATACCTATTTAGCAATAACCACTTAATTCAAGGTATGAAAAAGATTTAGAGGTATTTGAAAATGTTACTAAGATAATTCATCTATGCGAATATAATTTAGGGAACTTTAATAAGAAGCTACAATGAGCCACACCACGCATGGACCCTACACAGCCTATTGGTCTGGAGTTCCAGGAACCAGTAGAGGGTGTCAGGGAGCTGGCTGCTTTCCCCTGGGATCGTAGCATGTGGAGAGATGTAGTCTCTGCCTATCCCGACGGGAGAACGGCGTGACTTTATGTATGAGCCACACCTAAGAATGTAGCTCTACAGGGGAGCATTGGTAGTGCTTTGGATGTAGGTCGTACATACCTTCTGGAAGTCCGAGATTCGTCACCGGACTGCGCGGGAGAAGCTCCAGCAGAATACACGTTCCTGTTTGGTAGGGCCATCGCTTTATCTGGAAATATAATATAAAGTAATATTATAAAGCAATTATGTGAAGAGGGTTAGGCCGAAATCCACCACGGGGGGCCGGTCCGGATTGGTGGATCACATACCTACTTCCGAAATTATTCTCGGATAGGTATGTGGGTTTCCTCACGATGTTTTCCTTCACCGAATAGCGAGTGATAATTACGTACAAATGTTTTACAGAAACACATTGGTACGTGCCTGCACTGGGATTTGAACTCACGACCTTCTGATTGGAAGACGAATTTTCTCCCACTAGGCCACCACCCCTCTTCAAGAAAGCAGTGGGACGATATGGGTTGATAATGATGATCATTATAAAGCATATTCGCTAACCGTCACGTCACGTTTCCCGAGGGGGCGAAGAGTGGGCTACAGAAAGCCAGTTACCGAGAGAAGTGGGACCCGTGCTCGTGGGCGGATAAAGGTTGCCATGATGATGAAAGGTCAATACCCACCGTGGCTATTTCTCTCGGCGCTGACGGAGCGCATGTGGTGGTTCTCAGCCTCAGAGTCCGTGAGCTCCAAGGAAGCTCCACGCGTGCGAGATCTGCCCAATCTGATGACACACGTTAAATGTGATAAAAATTATATGTAAACTACAAATGGAGCAACTTTTTACTGTAGTTGTAAGGCCTCTTCGTAACCTCGTTACTCAGGGAAGAAAAAAAAATAATTTTGTGCCTACCTCCGTTTAATGGTTCCGAAGAAGTCCCTCCGTTTCTTCCTCGGCGCCGGCTCCGGCGGTGAATGCTCGTTATTTGCATTGTTCACGTAGTCTCCTTGCTGGAAATAAAAAATCAATTATGGCAATTTATGAAAATAGTACCTCGATGACCGAGCTTTACTCGGTAGTATTATTATTCGCCAATAGATGTCAGCTAGAGTCATATTTTTCAGTTTAAATTTGGACTACTCAAACGCCTCCAACGCTCTGTTATTTTTCTTCCAAGTTTATGTTTAATTTGATATAACACGAATAAAATGACATTTTCTAAAAATCATTCCTGGCTAGATCGATTTATCGCCCCCGAAACCCCCTATATACTAAATTTCATGAAAATCGTTGGAGCCGATTCCGAGATTCCAATTATATGTATATATATATATATATATATAAATACAAGAATTGCTTATTTAAAGATATAAGATATATTCAAAAATTATCAATGACTATTTTTATGTATTTGTTTTATGACAGCATTATTTGTGTCAATATAATAACATAACAAACAAAACTGTGAGATAACTACATTGGTGTGCTTTTAAAAATATTAATAACCGACTACAGTAAACAAAAGAGAGAAAATGTGTTTTAAATATTTTCTTATAATCAAGTAATTTAGTAAAATAAAAGGCTAGATAAAATAATATTAAGTGAAAATGCGAATTATTTCAGACTATTTCATTTTTAATTTATTTATCGTAACTGTGTCAATTAAATATCTCTAAAATAAAATTGCGTAATTACAAATACAAAATAAACAAGTGACAATGAACATAAAAAGTGCATTCAGCAAGTTATTAATTGTTAATAGTTAGTGAAAAACCAGAAAAACAGTCCTTACCACGTCCCCGTTGTCACCGTTGACCTTAGCTCCGTTTTCCTTAATCCGGACCGTTTTCCCCGGGGACTGACTAGGGCTGGCTGTGGGGGGTTTCTCAGCCTCACTTCTGAGGCTCTCATCTATATCTGTGGCACTCTGATCTTGAGGTTCCGAGGTGTCGTCTGTGGGGTCCGCCGCGCTTCTCTCCACTTCGATGAATTTTCCAGAGTCGGTAATTTCGACCTTTTTGCGGGAGTTTTTGTTAGTATGGCAACACGGCACACTTGGTTTTGGGAGCTATTTTATCTATGGTTGGTTTAACTGACTGAATAAGTCAATAGTGCCTTGCCAAGAAAAATAAAAAACATGTTTTTGAAGTTACTTTTAATAATTATTCTTATTAGCAGATATTCGTTTTTTTTTTGTCTGCAATAAACGCTTTTTGAACTTTAATAGTATGTATGTGACTTCAAATTAAATAGAAAATAGCTCCCAAAATGCATGCAAAATAAAAAGTATTTACAATCGACGATGTCTAAGATTATTTGACTACTTCTCATTATGTCTACAAAATTATATGAAAACAATGTTTTTTTTAAATATTCTAACAGATTGCATTGTACTTTTTTGGAAACTCACCTTTATTGACTTCCTCGGCTCCTGAAAACGTGAGTTGTATGGTCAAAACACAACAAACGCAGGCAAAGGACGAAAAAACCAAAATTATTAACATCGAATTCACGATCGGGGTCATTTCAATTTTAGTTTGGCAAACTGTGAAAACATTTGACAGCTGTCAAATTATCAGACATTTTTGTGTTCTGACAACCAAAGTCCATCTGAGTTGCCAGTAACAAAAATCTTGTACTAAAATCGGGGAGGCAAAGAAACTTTCTCCCTAATTTTAGATATTTTTTTATAGTCAAACGAAGGGAAATGTTATCTTACCCTCTGCACAGAGTGAATGATGAGAGTGGACTTGTTCGCCGCGTTGGCAGGACTGAGCTCCAGCTCACGGAGTGCTGATTGTGTCAGCTGAGAGGGTTCGTGCCCTGAAATAAAGCATATCAACAACATTATTTTAAACGTTTTCAACAATTTATTTACCAATTTTATAAAACACATAAAAGTAATTAAAAATATTGGTAGCTTCACCCCGGGCTTTACCCACGTCGATATTTACTAAAACAGTTTATATTAAAAATCAAAAGGCAATCAGAGTAAATTGAACCTGATTTTATTTTTCTTAGTTAAAATTCCGGAAAAAGCTTTGGATTATTGAAAATCCACGTTAACTGCACAATTATACAAAATTTAATTAAAAACATGTACTAGAGTGATTATAAAATATATATATATATTTTTTTTTGTAATTTTTTTTTTACAAAAGTTGTAGAGAATTTTACCTTCTACAATATTTGTATAAACACAAATCGCATAAACCCAATAAGAAACAAGATATTTGCAATAAATATGTAAAAATTTGATATTTTGACCTTTGACCTTGAAATATCTGAAGTCGCGGCTCTTACGAGTAGGTTATGAGACTAGTTTTAGGGTGCCTAAATAAAGGTTCATACAATTTTACAGCCTATCTTTCATTCGGAGGTGAACCCCTAATTTGCCTGGACTATAAGGCCGTCTACGCCAACAAAATTAAAAGATGAGAAACATTTATTCAAACAATAACGTACGCCAACAAATACACCGAAAAGCAAGACAAGAAACGAAACCACTGTGAACCTCTCCTTGCCAAACCACTTACCGTTCTGTTTAAAAATAGTAGTGGTCGTGGTGGTGAGATGTCCTTGAGGAGACAGCGTGCGGAGGCTCTCCTTAATCTTCACGGGTCGGGAGCCAAAGTCCGGGATGTCAGCTCCCTCGATGAACAGGAACTGGGGAGAAAATGCTTAGTTGTTACACCGGTTACGAGATAAGCAAGTATTTCCTCTGTTAGTAAGCATGCTTATAGGAATTGCAGTGCCAGTGTCACCCTGTAATAAATAACATGTTTCAAATCTGAAATGAATACAAGCCTCATATACCTAAATAATTCGATGGTTGATTATTTTAGCTACGGACAGGTATAGTAAATCTATTGTACCAGTGAATATGCGGTGAGTAACTCGCCCTAGCTCGCCCTGCTTATCAGAGGTGTTTCCAGACAGTTATAATATGAGGTTATTCAAGAGGAGGCCGCAAAGAGCTCTTGAGTTTGGTTGTTTACGGCCTCCTCTTGAAGAACCCCATCATTCCCCCTAGTCGAAGCGTTGCCAGTAGGCAAGGTAGGTAACCGTTCACCATCAGGTGGGTCGGCATTCTTGCCGCTCACATATGAGAAAGGTCAGCAATCTCGTCACATGTTACCTCCACAGTGAGCGTGCCGCTGACATCATGTTCCTCCATCGGGCGAGTTTGCAGCGCTATCTGCTGTCGCTGGGACGGCGCGGCGAGTAACTCGTCGATGCCAACTAGCCCGAGGCCGAGGAATCTAGAAAAAATTATGTTAAATGTTCAATTAACACGTTCACTGCAGGTCGAATAAGCCACATGCGTGACTTCTCGCTGGTGCGGTAGTCAAAATCGCTTTCTTTCACTCTGTGCGGGGGACAGCGAAAAGGCTTTGTGAGGCCGGAAAGATCTCATAAGAAGTTCCACTTTGCCTCTAAAAGACCTCATACGCACTGAAAGTTTGATTCATCATCCTCATCATCAGCGTCAATTCGTCCACTGCTCGACGTAGGCCTATCCAAGTAAACGCCACTGAGCCCAATCCTCGGCTCTCTTCGTCCAGTCTTTGCCAACTCTATTTCACAATTCATCACTGCACCTAGCCGGAGGATGGCATTGCAAAATACATTTTACACGCGACGGAATAAGGACCATAGATTTATTTACCTGTGTTGTGAGCTCCCACCGCCGGGAGAAGGAGGGGTAGTACGGTCATATACCTCGAATAGGAGCTCGGCTGTTTGCGGAGACAGGTCACTGAAAGTTATAGGTTTATCATCATTATTATATTCACCATAATAATCGGCAATAAGGCCTATGTTCAGTTTGACCTTAACTTTGAGTTCACCAGGAGGCCTACCATGACATCTTATCGCGATTCAATTGAAGACCTAAACTGTAACGTTGAAAATGGCAGCAACCTAAATTGAGTCGCTAATAAGCCATTTTCAACCTAAGCTGTATCATTTTAGGTTGAAAATGGCAGCAACATAAAAAATAAGACGTCACGGTACGATTATGCGACGCGGTTCAGTTTAAGTCTTCAATTGAATCGCTATAAGATGTCATGGTAAGCATCCTGAACTGTCTGTATAATGCAGGTTAAATGGTTTTATTTCATAATTATGATGACTTGGACAATAAATGACTTTCAAAGAGAGGCACGTCTTTTTATGTCCCCAACATTACGCGACCCTGCCACAGGAATCTGCCAAGGGGATTAAGAGGCCTTGATAAATGAAACATGATCATCTGCATGAACATAACATTTAGCTCTACCAAACAAGACTAAAATTGCTTCAAAAAACGACAACAATGTACAGCAGAGGACCAACAGCCGCACCTTGCAGCACGCCAGCTCCTCTCTCGATGTACCACAGAAACTGTACTTACAATAGGAAATGTTCCTCCCACTGGGGACTAGTGGTGTCCTTCTTGAAGCCAGTCTGGTTCTTCTGCGGAGGCTCATCCATTTCCACCACGCAGTATGGTGATATGCACCCGGTCTTGCCTGCAATCGAAAGCTTGTCGTAAGTCCAAAATATACCTTTTTTTCATGGATTTGTTTAGTAACCATGTGGTTGGGTTATGTTAAATTACACCCCTCACATTTTCTGAAGCAAATGATATGAAGACTCCATGGGCAAGTTATTTTTTTTGAAACTGTACTTTTTAAAGCCATCTGTTGGCATTCTCATATACTCTTCTTATACAACAATCGTAGTCAGCTGCAGTTAACAAAAAAAGCATAAAATGAAAGAAAACAAAGACTTTAAAAGTATAAAAGCTTGTTTTTCTCTCACTAATACTTTGTTGACATTTACGATTTGCCCTACAAGTCTTCACATAATTCCTCAAAACTATTGTTCTAAAAAAATACCTATATAAAGCCCCACCAAGTTCCACAGACTCCTTACCTCCCAGATCCTTAGCAGCCACCACCTTCACGAGCAGTCGCTTGTCTCCCACCAGGTTGGCGCTGGCAGCCGACGTCGGCGTCGACATGTACAGCTGCCGGTCGTGCTGTAACTGACAATGCAGGGATTACTGGAGATCTTGGAAATAGCTTTACGCTATAGGAAAACTCCTTAATCAAACCCAGAACGAAGTCTCCGAGAGGCACAAGTAAGGTACTACCCGAAAATATGCAGACTTCTTGTAGTGGTAAACTTTTTCTGCTAGTATCCGTCTGGGGAAGTACCAGACCGCCGTCAAATAGTCATGCGGCTAGCAGAAGTGTGCAAATATTACTGTGTTTCCCTTCGATCAAGGATACATGTGTTTCCACAGATCACAAGCGAAATTACTGGGCATATGAGACTTTAGAATCAATGTCTCGAGGGGACGAGCGCAGCGCCGCGCAAGATTATGCAATGCAAACATCTGAGTAGTGTTGTAACTGTTATGGGCAGGCGTGGCGCTTAACATCACGTGAACGGCTTGTTGGTTTCGTAACTCAGTAACTTAAAACATAGAATTGGACGCCAGGAGAAGCGAAGTGATGACACCGGAGCACGGAGCGATGGCAAACCGCATTTCTTATGAAATCAAGAACGGGGTCGAGGTTTCGAACCTGGTGTCGATGGGTAGCAAAGCGCACAAGGGCCGGCTCAGCCACCACCTCTCTTACATGATGATGGAGATGCTGTTTAGACAATTCTTACTCCTTACCATGGAATCATAATGGAGGGGCAGTCGCGGCGCGGACTCGACGTACCGGCGCAGGCGCGGGCAGGTGGGGTATGGCGATAGGTTGAACTCCAGGCGGGTACTGCGCAGTGCCAGCACTACAATATCGCTGGAAGGTAAGAACAGGTAATCAGTCCCACAATCATCAAAAATCTTTATCCCCTTGGGCCCCAAGAAAGCACTCATGAAACTTAACTGATTCTACCTCCGAAAAATAAGTTTTTTTACTGAGCCAGTCGTTCATCTCATTGCAAGCGCCACGCCATTGGTTATAAAGTCTCGAATGCCTAGTATTTTCGTTGGAAACAGTGCCCTTCAAACCGGAACACAGTAATGTTCGCACACTATTACTTGGCAGATGAATATCTGGCAATGGCACTCTAAGCTATCTGGTAAGGTGGCGAAGGTAAGTAAAATGGATTTAATTTAGATTGAAAATGGTAGCAACCTAAATTGAGTCGATAATAAGCCATTTTCAACCTAAACTGGATAAATTTTAGGTTGAAAAAGGCAGCAACATAAAAAATAAGACGTCACGGTACGATTATGCGACACGGTTCAGTTTAGGTTTTCAATTAAATCGCTAAAAGATGTCCTGGTAGGCCTCCAGTTGTGTTTTCCCGTACTTACGGCCAGTTATAAAAAACACAACAGTTGTATTTTCAGCAGTGAACTTGTTAAAATATACAATGGGGACTGAAAAGAGAATAGGTCAGAATAATTCCCATAGAAAATGGTGTTTATTGCTACCTGACAAGCTGCTGCAGGTTGCTCTCAGTGGCGTTGGGCCGCAATGGACCAACTGGAGCCAGCGCGACCTTCACTTCCGGCCACCCATCACACTTCAGCTCGCCAGTGAGCTTGTCAGTGACACAGACCACGTTCAGGCGGGCTCGGAATCTGAAGAAAAGAGGGGGGACTTTAGAATTAAGAAAGAAAAAACTAGTATTCTAAGACCAAAACTTAGTTCAAAATTTTATAAAACGTATTTTAGTTCTTTAATAGCTTTATGCTTAGTGTCTCTTTCAGCGATAAGACCGCCCTTTGTACTACCCATGTTTACCTATTGTAATTTTTCTGTACTGTGTTTATTTTTGTTTTTGGTGTACAATAAAGAGTTTTCTATTCTATTCTAATGTCACAATGTAAAGATGGAGGATTTATTAATAGGCTGTGAATCCAAGGAGAAGGTTTTGAGTTCTAATCCCAGTGCGGGCACGCACTAATGTGTTTCTGTAAAGCATATGTCCGTAATTATCACTCGCTTTTCGGTGACTGAAAACATCGTGAGGAAATCCACACACCTACCCGAGAATGATTTCAGAAGTAGGTATGTTATTCGCCATCTGGACCGGGCCCCCGTGTTGGACTATGGCCTAACCCTCCACACGAAAGTGAGGGGAGATCCGTGCTCAGCAGTGGGACGATGTGGGTTGATGATGATGAATGTATTGACGAGTGAGAGGACTTACTTGTTAACATTGACTCTATAATGGGAGACTTCCACCTTCTCTCCCTTTTGGCTGAACGCCTTGAGCTGGAAGGCAGGTGTCGCATCGCAGTCGCAGGTGATGGTCTGCAACAAGGACATTATTGTAAAGAAACCTCCTCTAATCACGCGCTCACTGCTGAGAATCAGGATGATACTTGACTGCTGAGAATCAGGAAAATCTTTTTCTTCACTATCGGGCAGTCCGACGCGCAACGGACGAGCAAGTCGTTCACCTGGTGATAAGCGCCACGCCTGCCCAGAACAGCTACAGTGCCATCTGGAACAGCTACAGTGCCATCTAGAACTTTCCATTACAAAATCTCGTGCGTCCCTGCACTGCGCTCGTCACCTTGAGACATCGGTTCTAAAGTCTCATAATGCCCATTAATTTTGCTGGAAACAGCTTCATACTTGATTAAAATGCGGCCATTTTCCCGAAATCCATTTTTGTTGTTCACCTATAATAATATTCCACTGCAAGACAAAGGAATTAAAATATTAAATTGAATAAATAAACCATGCAATATGCTGTCGGTACCAAACACCCTCTTTTTTTTCAATTTACATTCAATCTTCCGTTTTCAACCTTATCTAATAAGGATTAAAGTTCGAATTAGTTTGTCCAAGTCCTTAATAAGCCTATGCGTCAGATATCGCCCACGGCCGTGTTTTGTTCGATCGAAACTAGATTTTTGGAGCTCTTCGCAAGGGGGATATAGCTCAGTGGTAGAGCAATCGACTGCAGATCGATAGGTCCCTGGTTCAAATCCGGGTGTCCCCTACGGTTACATTTTTGTACGGGGTTCTTTTTTTTTAGGTTTTTCTCCTAACTGTTTCTTTGATTATTTGTTTTGAAGTAAAACTTCTTTAGGCACGCTTGAGTAATCTGGTGAATGCGTTACGAAAAATGTGATCGGGCGAGGTGAATGGAAGTTGAGAGGTAAATAAATGAAAATAAACTTCAGTCGTGCGTTTTTTTTTTGTTTCAAAAAGTTTATTTCACTTTTTTACTTTCAATAGTTACTACAACCGCTAACCGTGCCTGCTTAGTTAAGTGCAATTGCATTGCATTGTAAAGTTAATGCAATGCAATTGAACTGGCCTAACAGATTACCGCAACCCGTTTAGAGCAATCGCAACTTCCTGCAAAGCTTCGGATACATTGATTGTTCCGGAGCAATATCGAGGAGGGTGTGGAACGACGCCATTTTGTAAATAGAAAAAAACAGCCAAGTGCGTGATACTTTTTACAGGACACTTTTGATCCACATAATAAACTATCTATGTGCCAAATTTCATCCAGATCCGTTCAGTGCCTTACCGACAGTTTACACATGATATTTTTTATCCAGATAAAACTAGCAGGATTATAACATTAGCAGGATGCGCCTCGCACAGGACCTGAATAAGTGGCGTGAAAGGGAACAGGCCTACACCCAACAGTGGGTTGACACGGGCTGAGATGGTGATGATGATGATGATGAGGATATGATGGAATGAGCGGACAATACTCACGACGTCATCCTTGGAGTCGCACTCGCAGAACACGTTGGTGACGCTGGGCGGGTGGCTCTCCAGCGCGCGGACCAACTCCACGCCGATGCCTTGCTGGAACAATGGACACGGACAGTTACTATCATGTCGCTAATTTTTTTTTTTCTTTGACTGAGTGACGAGATGAGCAAGTCTTTCACCTCATGGTAAACGCTACGCCTGCCCAACAGTTACAATGCCACCGAGAACTTTACATTGCATAATCCTGCGCGGCGCTGCACTGCGCTCGTCACCCTGAGACGTCGGCTCTAAAGACTCTTACGCCCAGTAATGTCGCTGGAAACAGTGCCCTTCAAACCGGAACACAGTAATGTTTGCACTCGACTGCTTGCCGAATGAATATCACGCAAAGGTGTGGTACTTCCCCAAAGAAGAAAACAATGAAGTGAAAATCATAATCAAAATCCAAGTTAAAAAATAAATAAAAGTAAAACAAAACTGGGCCCCAGCGGGGGCGCGGCGAAACAAACTGTTTTAGAAGTTACTTTTAGTCCTTAAGGTGTGTCTTATCTTGGTACTCGATGAGGTTACAGACTATGACCTCTCGGTCCAAAACATTCGCCGCGCCTCGCATGACCTTACAATAATCTACGCGTTTCTAAATTAAAATTGACTGTCAGTTAACGAGTAAAATAAAGGGCCAAAAGTCGTGCTTAAAGACCACAATTTAACGCCTCTTTCACATTTCTGATTAACGTTAATTGGTGTTTCTGTCAAGGTCAAACCCCCACGCTGGTGACTCAGACTGAAATTCAAAAGCGATTGAATAAAAAAAAAGTACAGAAGGTACTTATAGAGAAAAAAGTGTCAGCTCCGACGCTGGAGTTTACTCACAAATTGTAAATACGATTGTCTTTGATTAGCAATAGGCGAAAAAAAAAACAAATGAAATCAACGTATCTCTTATATTATAATTTAGTACCTGGATGACCGAGCTTTGCTCGGTAGTATTATTATTCGCCAATAGATGTCAGGAAGAGTCATATTTTTCAGTTTAAATTTGGACTACTCAAACGCCTCCAACGCTTTGTTATTTTTCTTCTAAGTTTATGTTTAATTTGATATAACACGAATAAAATGACATTTTCTAAAAATGATTCCTAGCTAGATCGATTTATCGCCCCCGAAACCCCCTATATACTAAATTTCATGAAAATCGTTGGAGCCGATTCCGAAATTCCAATTATATTTATATATATATATATATATACAAGAATTGCTCATTTAAAGATGTAAGATAATGTTAAAAGCATGTATGTATTGTTGTTTATGAGCCATTTTTTATATTAAGATGTTCGCAATAGTTTCGTTTAGGTTTTTTGGAAAAACAATTGGAAAAATTGCCCAGAAAATTGGAAAATTTGGGGAAAACGGAACATGCTTTTTTCTATGTCATTTTTGTACGGACTCACGATCAGCCTTGGCTCTAAAGTCTCATATATGCCAAGTAATTTCGCTGGAAACAGTGCCCTTCAAACCGGAACACAGTAATGTTTGCACACTGCTGCTTGGCGGATGATGCGTTCTTGGCGCGAATGAGCAATATATCTATTTATTGCAAAAAAGTTTGAATTTTTTTCTTTCAGAACTTCTACTATTTATATCTTGTTCACAAGTCTATTGACTAGTGACTAGACTAATGTAATTAGTTTCTTTAAGTGTGTTTGAACACACATAGTGGCCTTAAGGTCAACTTAAGAATTGTTTAAGTTTGCACTCGAAGAACGAGTTGAGGTTAATGGGTTACTATAATAGAATATAAATAGGCGTTTGCAAATAGTTTTCCTTGTAAATATTTATTGTACACTTGGTTGTACTTATAAAATTAATTTAATAATATTTTCATTTAATAAATTTCCGGTGTTTGCAATTTAGGAAATGGCATTTGCACGGATACATGAAAATTGATCAATTAATTTGTACAAATTTTTTGTTTTGACATTATTTTGTATAGTTTTTGTTTGTTGTTTTTTATATGCATGGTTACCTTACATCGTTGATATTGTTTCGGGTATACGTATTACAAAAACGGTAAAGAGATTGGGTAATTTCTGTTGCAATGAATTTCAATCAAATGATTGCAACACTCATTGTCAAAACGATTTATTACCATGTATAATTCATTTACCTAGATAACCACCTACCCTAGATCCATGGACAATTTCAATCAGTTTCGATTGAAGCCTATTATTACAACTAAAATCACGTAATCGGGTTCATATATTTCCGTGTTTTATTTTATAAATCTAACAAGCTGTACCCTGCCACGATTCGCTGTGGCACATTCGCACATTCGCTGATATGTCACTGATGAAAAAAATAGATAAAAACAATCCTTGATGCGGATTATATATCATGCTACAATTTCAGCTCGATCGGTGTAGAACTTTTTGAGTTTTTGAAGCGTACACAAACCAACATGACATTTATATATATATATATATATATGAAACATTGATGAAATGATTGCATACTTCTATACATATACGCAATCATATATATATGTATGCAATATATATGCAATCATTTCATCAATGTTTCGTTAAGACGTTAAAATATCGTCCGTAAACCAACTTTACAGACAACCAATTTTTTTGGTTCAAAAATTATTTTTGCGTACCTAGTCTACCAATCGGCTAAAAAATTAGTTAATGACCTTCAAAAATGATACGACTATACAATATAACGAGCACATAATAGGCACATTGAAGACCGCATATAACAATGGCCGATAACACCGTGTGAAATGGAGAAGCCTTGAATAATTTAGATTCATTATTCGAGGCTTAGATCACCAACTTACGATTTAACTTGGTAAATAAATTAGCATGAATTCTATCAGACTAAATACATTATTAGAGAGATACATTTCTCATAACAAAAAAATATCATAATATCGAGTTTCAATCTTCCGTCAACCTCATTAGAGTTTCAAAATGGCGTCCTCCGAGACGTCACATGATTAGCTTACGTGAAACTATCGTAATGTAATTTTTTCGGTCAACGTTTAGTTAATATAGGTAATTATTAAAAAAATAGGAGAATTGCCCGTCAGGAACAGAATACTAATATAATATATCCTATTTTCAGGTGTGATATAAATAAATTAAAAATAAAAAAAAATGATTTTTTAATATTTTCACAAGCGCCCGGGGAAATGTCTTGATTTCGACCAAATTTCCGGGAATTGTAAATCTTTGTCTGGTGTCGGCCATGTGATGGCATGAGAGAAGAAAAGAAGATGATGCAAAGTTCATGAACATCAGCTTAGCACCATCTTCTCTTCTTCTCTCGTCTCTTCTTTTTTTTTTATTCTTTCGCCTTCATTTTTGATTTCTACATCTTTAATCTGAAACAAAGCCATTAAGTTGTTTACAAGTCCTCCGTGTGTTATTGTCTATGACATAACACTAGACGACGCGCCCGACCTTGCCCGCGTCCTTGTGCGTGGATGAATCGATTAGAACGCACTGTCACTTTCTATTGTGAATATGTCTACGTCTCGGACTGTCAGCATGTAAAAATATTGTTATGCTTGTAAATTTAAAAATGGAGGCTCTTTATTTTTATCCGACTGCCCAGAAAGATTTATATTTATTTGAGAACTGAGCCTTCTGCGCATAAATCATATTTTTCGGATACAACACCCTTTCTTCAGTCAAACATGATAAATAGACAGATAAAATCTATATTGAAAAGAAACTTCAAAACTAGAACAAATCCAATTAAACAATTAGTGTCACAATGGGCGGTCTTATCACTGAGAGCGATATCTTTCAGACAACCAAGCATGGAGAGTAGTAACTAGAAGATCGGACGGTGGTAAGATAATTATTATAACAGAATTAATTTTGAAAAAAAAAACAGAATTTGATCGGTATTGGAATCGTGACGTTTCCAATCAAAATGCAACCAATCCATTCATAATCCAATCACAATCGAAGTCGTTCGGAATTTTGTTTAAGAATAAGTCCGCAGCACAGTACACAAAAGTCAAATTTGACCTACCTAGGTAACATATGTTAAGCAGTGAATAATTTAGCTAGATCTTAGATAAGTCATTAAAACCGGCAGTACATCAATGGAAACCTAGCCATCTATCGAACATGGCATTGATTGAGCAGATATTTGTCATAGTTGACTAAATACTATCTACCTATACCTATAGTAGTGTCGATAGTGTTCATTTTAGGGATGTGACGACGGATAGTGGTTTGGCCGGATAGCGGTCAAAACATTTCTTTTTAAAGCTTTACAGTTACTAAAAAAACAAATAGAGACAAAACGTTAAAACGATACAATAATAATTATACAAAACCGTCTATAAATAATGGTACCTTATGTTATGGGTATTACACCCGAAGTAAATCAATATCTAATTCACTTTTAATTTACAAGACAGCTTATTATGGTGCTACCTTATGTAATTTATTTATTGTTATAAAAAGTTTACATTATACATCAATATAAGTTTCAATTTATAGAAACATAAGTACGATAAATAAATAAACATAAATCATGTTGTACAATGGGCGGCCATATCGCCAGTACTAATTTCTTTCAGGCAACCTTTGGATTGGCAGTGAGTAATAAAAACAAGTCTACCTAACACTAAGGTTTCCGCAGTCAGCCCCCGTCATTCTGAAATAAATTAATATTTTCAACATGACATCGCAAAAATGGCCGGTCGCTAAAAAGTGGCCGGAACTTTCCCACCCCGAAGTTGCCGCCTCTGCCAATAACCTCTAAATTCATTTTGGCACAAAACATAATATCTTGGAAGCTGGCCAGAATCGATGTCCCCCAACCATTGTAGTTTGTGTTGGGGATACGAGTTGCTAACAAATGTTTTGGTTATTCGACTAGGGGCGCGGGGCGTTCGCATTTTTCTCGTTTCCCCGGGGGTTTTTCCGGGATAAACGGTGGTATACACTATCGATATACTTCGTGTCTGTAATGATAGACAATCGGTGTACACATTAAAATTGGTTTAACTGCAAACAAATTTCACTTTTTACAATAATAGCAACATTAGCAGCGGCTGCGCTTTCTTTTTTTTTTATTTCACTGAGTGACGAGACGAACAAGTCGATCACCTGATAGTAAGCGCTACGCCTACCATAACAGTCACAGCACCACCAAGAACCCTGCGTTGCATAATCCTGCGCGGATCTTCACTGCGCTTGTCACCCTGAGAGATCGGCTCCAAAGTCTCATATGCCCAGTAATTAACATTAGTGTGGATTCCATTTATTTTAGCAAAACTTCCTCCTCTGTAGTAAGAACAGTTAAGTAATCTGTGCCTATCTACAAAACCTCCATAGCAAGCAATAACTAATAAATTATACTATTCTATAATTTTATTGTCCATAAAAAGTGTAAATAACAATTTTTTATTCCTTCTTAATTATTTTTTTATAAGAACCAATGATTATTGTACCTTCATAAGTTTTTGCTTATTTTTTTATTGTTTACGTGTAATTGAAGTGTTGTTTTCTCGTTCATTACTATAATAAATGTAGTTTAAGTACACAGTTTCCTATTATTTTGTCCTTGTCCAAAGGGCAAGTCTTTAGTAAGTTTATGTTTTGTATTTCCTGTTATATAGGACAGCGAGCAAAACTGATCACTGCTGACCCCTTTTACATTTTTAGCGCTTTTGCGGATCTACCCACAACGTGTGTGTTTACTGGTGCTGTGTCGTGACTAAACTCAATCAGCACTGCAGTGCGGGCGCTCACAGCTGGTGTGATTAAAAATTAATACAGCAGTGCGGGTTCGCACGCCAGCCGTGTTTTCACTAGCCGTAGAATTACAAAATTCTGCAATCTGATGCATCACAATTTCATTTTAAGTTTTGACTGCACTGCCTCCGATTGCATTTCACCTTTCAGTTTCTTTAAAATATTTTTTAATGCAAAAACAGGTAATTTTAACAATATGATAAACACAATTTGAGAAGAAACTAAGTCGCAACACAGACCTTCATGCCCCGCCACTTAAAAAAAAACCGGCTAAGTGCGAGTCGGACTCGCGCACGAAGGGTTCCGTACTGTGTTGTATGAGAGCCCCCCTTAATTATTTATCTTATTTTAATCAATTTATTTATTTAAACAGTGAATAATATGAATCAATATTCTGTGAATATTTCAACCGTCTTACCTGTTGCCGTTATCAATATCGAGCAAAAACGAGCAAAAAAATCAAGTTTGTGTCATCGGAGTCCCCTTAAATAATAATTTTATTCTGTTTTTTTTTGGTATTTGTTGTTAAAGCAGCAACAGAAATACATCATCTGTGAAATCTGAACTGTGAATCTGTGAAATTTGAACTCTGTAACTATCACGGTACAGCCTGGTGACAGACGGACAGAAAGACAGCGGAGTCTTAGTAATAGGGTCCCGTTTTACCCTTTGGATACGGATCCCTAAAAACTAAGAAACCAGTTACGGATCACTCAAATCTTTACCCCGTGCGAGAATATAGGTATAATTTATTTATCACGAGGTCACAATATTAAAATGAATGATTGTATTTATTATTTTAATGAAGTATGTGTCATCGATATTTACAGCGTATTTTTTAATGATAAAATATTATATGCTATGTTGACCTGTGGCCTTGTTGGCAGATTATCACTAATTGCTATGGACTTTTACTCATTTCTGTCGACATAAAGTGGACATAAAGTGTACACTGTTATGTTCATCGTGTGTTTTCATTTCCTTGTCTTGTCTCCCAATAAGTACGTTGTTCGCTGTTGTGTGCAGTTGTGTCAGAATAAATGTGTTTTCTCTCTTTCTTTTCTTACATAATGTGGACTAAAAAAACGCACAACCTAACTATGTAGAATAGAATAGAATAGAACCTATTTATTGTACCTACACCAAAAAAATAGATAGATAGATAGATAGATAAACTCTTTATTGAAACACCACAGAACAAAGAAAACTTAAAACTAGAACAAAACAAATTTTACAATTAGTGTCACAATGGGCGGTCTTATCGCTCAGAGCGATCTCTTCCAGACAAAAACAAAATAATACATTAGTAGGTTGTAATAAGGTAGTAGGAGGTAGGTATGTGGATAGTTAATTAACCAATAAGTACCTAATCAAGTACTTGCTCTGTCTGGGTGTTTGTAGGACCATGGTCTTCGTAGTTCCTTATTCCCTAGATACAGGGAACCCTAGTTAAGGTTCGACATCTATGTATGTGATCAAGATCGTAATGGGTAAACGTTTGTAGTGGGAGGGCCTCTTCTGCAAGAGCCCGCCTGGGGAAGTATTCATCCGCCAAGCAGTAGTGTGCAAACATTACTGTGTTCCGGTTTGAAGGGCGTTGTTTCCATCGAAATTACTGGGCATATGAGACTTTAGAGCCGATGTCTCGGAGTGACAAGCGCAGTGCGCCGCGCAGGATTATGCAACGCAGGGTTCTGTGACTGTTATGGGTAGGCGTAAAGCTTACCATCAGGTGAGCGACTTGCTCGTCTCGTCTCTCAATTACATAAATTAAAAAAAAAATTGAATATATGTACTTGTGGCCATAGTGTAATGTGGTCACACATTTCAGGTTCACACATTAAGTGTAATTTGATCACAAACTATGTTTAATCGACATAAATATGATTTGGACCGGTGATAGCTTAGTGGGAGAACGTCCGCCTTGCAAGGAGAAGGTCGTGAGTCCAAATCCCAGTGCGGGCTCGTACCAAAAGTTTCTCGTAAAAACACATGTACGTAATCATTCGCTTTTCGGTGAAGGAAAACATCGAAAACTCACGTAAGCGACAAGTATTTCGGTGTATTTCATTAATTATAATGAAGATGATTATGGCTTAAACTTCCTCACGAAAGTAAGGGGAGACCCGTGCTCAGCGGTGGGCCGATATGGGTTGATAATAGATTTTTTTTAATTGCAGAATAGGCAAGCATTTGACCGCAGTCTCACCTGTTTGTAAGTGTCGACACGGTCGTGGATGGCGCATGCTTGCCTAGAAGATACCTATTCACTCTCGACTTGAAGACTTTCAGATTATAGTTTTCGGGAAACACAGACGCTGGCAAGGTGTTCCACTCCTTCGCAATAGTAAGTTTATCAAACCGTTTTTGGTTCAATTTTGTGTATAGTCAGAGTGAAATTGTACACTATTCACTAGTCAAATTATCTCGGTCAACCTGCGGTTTCTCACCACACAATAAGCTTGTCCCAAACAACATGGTCAGTAGTCAGGTCTCACGCGAATATTAAACCTAGCTATTATTAGATTACATATTCAAGTACCTACTAGCTTTGTTTACGTTACTAAGTAAAGAGAACAATAATTCGTTCACCCGATAGTAAGCGCCACACCAGCCTATAACAGCTACAGTGCCACCCAGAGCTGTCCAATACAAAATCTTGCGCGGCACTGCACTGCGCACGTCACATTGAAACATCGGTTTTAGAGTCGCATCATCATCATCATCATATGCAGCTCATCCAACCCACTGCAGGGCATAAGCCTCCTCCCTCTTACGCCATTCATCCCGGCTTTGGGCCGATCTGGTCCATGCATTACCCAACAACATTTTGATGTCGTCGACCCACCGTTGTATCGGTCTTCCGCGGCTGCGCTTACCCACACGTGGCCACCATTCTGTCAGGGACTGACTCCACCTGCCATCGCCACATCTTGCCAAGTGTCCTGCCCATCGCCACTTGAGTTTAATTATACGGGATCCGATGTCTTCCACTTTGGTTCTTCTTCGGATCTCCTTATTTCGAACTCTGTCGCTTAACCTGATGCCTAACATGGCACGCTCCATGGCCCGTTGTGCGACTCGCATTTTGTGCACAGTCTCCTTGGTGAACGTCCATGTTTCGGCACCATAGGTCATCGTGGGCAAGACACGTTTGTTGTAGAGACGGGTTTTTAGACATTGCGGCATTTTTCGGTCCCTGAGCACGTCGTCATACGCCCAGTCAATTCGCTGGAAACAGTTACTCTTCAAACCGGAACACAGTAATGTTTGCACACTACTGTTTGGCGGATGAATGTCTGGCAAAGGTGTGGTAATTCTCCAGGCGGACTCTTGTAGAAGAAGCATACCACTATTAGCAGCGCCACGCTGTTTCACTCGCGTTACTTATTATCTCACAGACGCCGTCACTTAAAAATACACACGGAATAAAAGTATCCAATATTCTATTACAGAACCTAAAAAAATAATTACCAAATATCATCAAAATCTGTTCAGGCATTTCGGAGTGAAGAGAGATAAAGAAACAAAAAAAAGAATTCAAAAAGAGAGAGGAAATACATGGTAAAACGAAAAAATGCGGACACAACAACCATGAAATTACAACAGCGAAGTTTACCTTAGTAGTGTCCGAAGTCACAGAATACATACCAGTTGCCCATGTTCTAATTTTACCTCCCCATCTGACCTACATCGGTGGGACCACAGAAGAAACAGAACAGTAACTTATCTTTATATTACGGTACAAAATGCTGCTTCAATGTTTACGCACGCAAGCACACAAGGACAATTATTATAAATGACTGCCTATTTAACTTTTCATTAGTTTAGTAGCGAGTTAACTTGCAAAACTGGAGAATTTCAACCTTCGATTGGATACACATTCCTCGTCAACTTACTACTTGACAGACAATTTAGCGTCCTAACCATGAATAAACTACTTAACTCGCAATTTTCGTAAGTTAACATGTCACTTAACTATTAGGATATAATAGGATAGAAAACTCTTTATTGTAAACAAAAAAAAAACTACTGCTTATTGCGTTCATCAGCTTTTAGGCCACAAAGAAATAGTGTTTGTTTAAAAGCACCATAATAATTTAAAAAAAATCTTGTTTTCGTTCTGTATGCGTCCCTACTCGCACCACAATGTTAGATACATTGTAGGCACAAATGTCAATATCTCGAGATCGTATAATAGAGAAACGAAAGTTAGAAAACGCAAACGGACGGTAGAGAAAAGCAAGTAGACAAACGTAGTAATGACAGCTCATCTCAACCAAAAAGTTGAATACGACCATTATAGTCAAACGAGTGACAAAGTGAAAGAAAGCCACGTTTCATACTGCTCTATGAAGATAACCTACTGTTCAGTTTTAACTATGGTAAGGCTCTCGATACCTCCACTCTAGTGCGCTGAACTTTACTTCGAGGGCCGATTCGTTGTCAATGGCTTTTGGTGGCTTGAAAGAGGCCCTCTTTGATGGCGATTTCTATGTGGCTAAATTTATGATGCTATTTTTTTAGTCGACTAACAATCGGGTTTAAAAATATTCTTGTGACTTTTTAGTATTTTAATTTTGATTTTTTTATAATCGGTGGTAGCGGGAGAAAGTCTGCCTTCCAAGGAAAAGGTTGTAAGTTCAAACCCCAGTGCGGGCGGGCACGTACCAATGTGCGTAAAAAGCATATTATTATGTACGTAATTAATAGCGTGAGGTAATTACGGGGGGGGGGGGTCCAGCCAAACCTCCACCAATCTCACGTGGGGGAGAGGAGAGGTCTCGAAAAATGTCACGTTGGTAATTTTTTTCCAGTCAGAAACGGTGCCACATTGCGAGGAAAGTGGGTTAAATTAAGTAAAAATCTATTTAAATAAATCCAACGCAATCAAGCCCAGATTAATGTATTTACATTGAAATACGCATTTTTTAAATTCACGTGAGATTAGGGTAGGGGGTCGTGCATAATTGACATGACATCTCACCAAGTGGAGGGGGGGGGGGCAAAAATAGCCATAATCGCCATGGATGCCCCCCCCCCCCCCCTTATGGACGTAGAGAGAGATTGCCACAAAATAAAGAAATAAATTAGTAAATTCGTGTCCCACGACTCAGTTCTTTGTGTAGTCCGGACGTAGCGTTTAAAAAAAAAGCACTCACAGAAATTCCCATTTCCTTTGGTAGTGTTCCAAGTTAAGATGTATGAGTCCCACTTTTAATTTATGTTTGCTGAAAATACGTGTAAGTGCATTGTTCACTTTGATTTTGTGATGGCGTACAAAAAGAAGTGGTTAAAAAGAAATAAAATTTTATCGTCATTGAAAACAATATATACATTACTATTTCAACCTGTGTCCCGACAGTGTTCACTACGGAAAAATAAAAAAAAAACTAAACAGAAAAATAAAAAAAAAAAATTAAAAATTAAAAAAAAACACGAAAAATTATAAATAGATCCGTATAACCATCTCAAAATACCAACATCAGACGTCCGATGATAATATGATTATTAAATACTACAAACTAAATTAATCACTATATTTTAAATTATTTTTAAATTCATATTGTTTTTTTAACATTTGACAGCCAGAACAGCGCAACGCCATCAATGTTAGTGTCACCACTGAAGGTTTGATTTAAGTAATCCTTCAACATCCCATTCAATAACTTTCAAAGATATTCCAGAAACATGGACGCTCAATTATGCACACGTCGAATAACTCTATATGGAATCTGAGAGTGGCTCCAGTGGCTCGTTAAATATATTCGAAATGACAATGTTATCTAGTTTTGCTTACTACAGTCGCTAGCGAGTACAGGAGGCCTACCATGACGTCTTATAGCGATTCAGTTCAGGACCTAAACTGAGCCGCGTTGCATAATCGTACCGTGACGTATTATTTTTTATCTTGCTGCCATTTTCAACCTAAACTGGATATAGGTTAGGTTGAAAATGGCAGCAACATTAAAAATAAGACGTCACGGTACGATTATGCGACGTGGCTCAGTTTAGGTCCTGAACTGAATCGCTATAAGACGTCATGGTAGGCCTCCTGTTAAACAATAATTTTCCATCCCAATTTGTATTGCAATAAAAACTCTGTAGATTTTAGAGGCACCACCAACTTTTTAACCTACTGCGCCAGGAATAGGGTCGTCACCATTTATGCTTGTTGACAAACACACAATTCAGCTAGATTCACATTTGTCTGACGTGTCGTGTCGTGATGCATCAGCGGGGCTATGCAGCACGGTGCGGATCAGCTCGAGTTCGTTTCATTTTGACGTTTAATTGCCACGGGAGTCGTCATTCGTATTGAAATGACGAGTCCCGTGGCAATCAAACGTCAAAATGAAACGAACTCGAGCTGATCCGCACCGTGCTGCATAGCCCCCCAGAAAGGCATCGCTTTGCCGTTAGGTACCTTTGCGTAGAAAATAAGACGAAGTAAATAATAGCACGAAAGTCAGTCAAAATGTTTACGTTCTGTATCCAATATATACCTAATATAATAGCAATTCAGTGGGCAGTAAAATGTACCAAAGTATCAATATTTACAGAAGACCAAACTAAACAAACGACACTGAATCATCAAACACAAAAAAGAACAGAATAATAAATACACCTTCTAATGACGCGGCGTGACGCCACGACCGAAATGTGACATCACCGGCTGTCAACGCCTGCGCGCTGCGATCGCCGCTCGTTTAAATATACACTAGGGTTGGCACCGTCCAGTTATGTGGGACTTTACCCACTAAAACCCCTCCGTTGGCCTGCCTCTGAGCAATTAGCAGAGGACCCTGGGACTTCTGGAGGGACGCACCAGTGCCCCCCTCGCCCTGAATGTAATTTCTGCCTACCCCATTGGGAAAAGGTTATTGTATGTTAATTTTAAGTTATTATTTCCTCTACTTTAGCATTACAATTAATTCGGAAGTTCAACGAACTGAAACAAAAGCAAACTCTATAGGATATTACATGACCACTACATAACGGCCATTACGCACAATAACAAATCGCACTAACGCACTTATCCAGAGTATGTAGTTTATTGCTTTCACTTTCTTTTATTAACATTATTAGATGCTTTCGGCCTCTTTTTTTACAGAACCAACAGATAATTAAAAATATAAAACAATTATAATAAAAAGACGAAGTGAAAATCAATAGCTTTAATTCTGCCTAAGTTGTCAGATGAATATGAGATAGGAATATTGAAATAAGACCTAATTCCTAAGCTAGCTCTTTTATAAAAAACCACTAGAAAGGGAAATTTCCTTTTTCTAATTCAAACAATTTTTTTTATTTCCTGATTGACGAGACACTAGCACTATGATATTAACTTAATCATTGGTTAAGTAGATCATATTATACAATTATTTTTCTCTATGTTGCGACTTAAGTGTATGACTTTAAAAAGTGCATTATTTTTGCCTACTTACAATATAAATGATATAAGTTTTGAGTTTTTAAAATAAACAAAACCCTAGCTTGTAACAGTACAAAAACTCCCTAACAATAAGCGACCCCTACCACCTATCTACCCCCATGACTACGCACGTACACTAATAAAACTCTGGGAACACCCCAATCCAATCAACATTATATTTTATTTTATATTCAATTTATTATATATATTTTTTTTTTTTTTTTTTTATTTTTATTATTTTTTTTTTTTTGTATTTATGTGTGATATAAATTATTATTAATAATATGATTATATTTCTCCTTAATTTAAATCAGAGGTTCCCAGATTTTTTTTCTTATAGAACACTTTCATAATTTAGCTGGTTCCGGTGGGCCCCCTGCACCTTTATTTCTACCATATTCCTATTTATTTCTTACCACATATTAATTTTTTGTGACGTCAACTTAGTCCCCCATCGAATCTCCCGTGGACCCTGGGGGTCCACCTGGACCACTTTGGGAACTAAGGATTTAAGGGAGGAAGGAGAAGGGGAGGGATTTGATGGGAGGGATTTTTTTTATTAGTCTCTTGCATGCTGAATCATCGATACGAAGAAGAAGAAGAAGAAGAAGAATTAAATTATCATGAATTACATGTCGATTAAAGCATCGATGCTCAGCCCTACCTACCGATAGAAATGAAATCATGCCAGCAGCCACTCGGGTGAGGCCTGAGTCATGCCCATAGACAATAATGACATAATTGTCACTCAAATTATATTTTACGAACGTACAATTATCGTTTTAAAAGGGTCACCCGAATTACTAATTAACCTGAAAGCGGAATGTGATGACCCTGGTATAATGCAAATGTCAAACGCGTAATATGCGAATTCGACTAAATGTCAATGTCGAAAATATCGCACGAGCTTTTCTTTTTTTTTTTAATTCCATAATATTTCTGCATATTTTTTTTATGAGCCTGTAAGTGACTAGTTCGATGCGGTACTGAGCCGACTGCGAAGCGTGAGATAGCGGGCTCGATTCCCGCCCAAGCAAATCTTGTGTGTACCACCGGTATTTGCTCTAAGTCTGGATGTTTGTGGGACCATGGTCCTCGTAGTTCCTGATTTTCTACATTACACGGAATTCTAGTTAGGGGTCATGATCTATCTTGACAAATTATTTACATTTATTTATTGTAATTATTACTAACTAGCTGCGCCTCGCGGCTTTACCCCCGTACTTCCCGTTCGAATAAGGAGATAAAATATAGCCTATAGCGTTCTCCGATAAATGAACTATTCAACACAAAAAGAACTGTTCAATTCAATCAGTAGTTCCTGACATTGTAGCGTTCAAACAAACAAACTCTTCAGCTTTATATATTAGTATAGATTAAAGTCTGGATTCGTAATAAAGTTAGTTTATTAAGCATAGCGCACTGGCGTTCAGCGGATAGATACATAAGTTAATTTATTTAACCGTTAGCTTATGTAAATTAATATTTCTGTGAATTACGTTATGTTTTTAATTGCTCACTTAAAGTATCAACTTTAACTTTATTATGACGTAAAAAGAAACCGAAAAAGCAATAATGCTTTTTCGGTTTCTTTTTACGTCATAAGCGCTTACCGTAGCTATGCCAACGTGCCAAAGTTCTGTCAACGCTACAAACAAGATTTTTCATTTGACTGACGAGACAAGGTCGTTCAACTGATGGTAAGCGCTACTCCTGCCTATAACAGTTACAGAGCCACTCAGAACTTTGCATTACTAATCCTGCGTGGCACTGCACTGCGCTCGTCACCCTGTGACATCGGCTCTAAAGTCTCATAAGCCGAGTAATTTCGCTGAAAACAGTGCCCTTCGAACCGGAACACGGTAATGTTTGCACACTACTGCTTTGCGGATGAATATTTGGCAAAGGTGAGGAACAGGCGCTCACGTACTGAAATAAGTTCCATTATTATAATTGTCCTATTTTGTTCAAAGTTTCCGTTACATACATGTATACATATACAGGGCGTTACATAATACCCTATCAAGAATCGGGGCAGGGTATTCGGGTATTTCCGGCGCACGTCTGTCCGACAGACATGGTTAGATATTCATACCTTTTAGGTGTGCGCACCACACCTAAAAGGTATGAATATCTAGTATCTAGTAGGTAAACAAAAATGTAGGGTAGTCGCGATTTTCTAAGACAAACATAATTATACTTTTGAATGTGAATTTTAAATACGATGTATTCACCCTTTGCACACGTAAAACAATTCACATGCTTGATCGAAACAAGCCTGCTGAATACTTATAAGGCCTTTCTGTAACACCTTGTATACATACATACTTAGCTAAGCTTATAAAAGCGTGTAATAAAAGCAACCGATCCGTTATTTTGAATTTGTACCATCCGTCAGCGCACCAATGGGTTTTTGATCTATGAGAATAAGCTATAACCACGACGTATTGACACAACTACTGCTAGTCAAAAACACTAGACTCATTCTTCAGTTATTCAAGTATATTATAGAAGTTAGCAGTATTTACATCCATACAATATTGAGTTTACATAGACTTCGATACCAAGGTCGGCGTTAGAAAATAAACAACCACGGAACCGTAGACACTAGTAAAGGAACTCGGGCCTAGCTCGAGCTAAATCCGTTTGCTGTGCTAGACTAGTATTTTACTTATGAAAGCTGGCAGATCAACATACAGTCACGCCTTTCTCACTTTGGAATAGGCAGAGACTGTCTTTCCATATGCTACGATCCCAGCGGAAAGCAGTACACAAACTCCCTGGCAGCCTCTACTGGTTTCTGGAACTCCAGACCAATAGGCTGTGTAGGGTCCACGTGTGGTGGTGTCACATCCTTTCCGCCTGGTCTCATTCACACAAAGAATATCAATCCGTCTTTTACTCGTCATATTTTTTTTTCTTCTTGGTGGCTATGATGGCGTTTGGAGCTGTAAAAAAAATATAAAATACTTGATAATGGCGCAGTGTGCAGCGCCATTATCAAGTATTTTATATTTTTTTTGCTAAACATCTGTTTTTTTTTATATAAGACCTGCATGTTCAAAGTATAGAAAAGAAAAAGGACAAGTCCAAAATAGTAAAATGATTAACTATAAATGCTTTAAAAAATCTACGTGCTTTTTAAACACAATTTTATCATTCAAATGTATAGAGATTCTGATTTTCAAGAGGGGCTTGTGTAAAAATAATATTCTGCCAAACAGTACAGAAGCAATTAGACAGGTATTTTTGTGCTACAGTAAAGTGTTCACCCTGACATTCCGGGTTGACCTGCGCCAAGGCAAAATGCAATATAAAAATAAATGTTTATTTACAACCTCTATGCTTTAAAATAATATAATATCATCGCGTCCGATCACGACCAAGACCATGATCCGTAACTATGAGGACCACGGTCCCACAAACAGGCATACATACTCAATCTGAGGATATATTTGTTAATCTCACTGGGTGACAAAATTTCACCAAAATGGCTGAGTCTGGGTGTTTGTAGGACCGTGGTCCTCGTTGTGGTCCTCCCTGATACAGGGAATCCTAGTTAGGGGTCAGGATCTATGATTGTGACCTTAATACTTTTAAGTGACTTTGTCGAGTTTCTGTTCGAAATATCTTCTATCTTATATATTTATAAAAATGTTATGTTGGTTTGTGTACGCTTTAAAATCTCAAAAAGTTCTGCGCCGATCGAACTGAAATTTTAGCATGATATATAATCCGGATTGGATTCAAGGAGTCAAGGATTGTTTTTATCTATTTTTTTCATCAGTGATATATCAGCGAATATGCGAATGTGCCACACCGAAGTGTGGCAGGGTACAGCTAGTTTCATATAAGTATTTAATCCAAATATATAAAGCTGAAGAGTTTGTTTGTTTGGTTGAACGCGCTAATCTCAGGAACTACTGGTTCAAATTGAACAATTCTCTTTGTACTTTATAGTCCATTTATCGAGGAGGGTTATAGGCTATATAACATCACGCTACGACCAATAGGAGCGGAGCATCTATCAAAAATATGGCAAAATCGGGAAAATATAATACAAAAGATAATCCCAATTTAAGTTCTTTTCAATGATCGCTGTGATATTTAAATTCAAGCTTAAATAATTTATTGTTATGTTACCTACAATGTAAAAGTTTCAAACGGATTAAAAATAGTACATTTATGTCCCAGTTTTATCAAAGCCATAACAACTGCCTGTACCTAATTGCTCAGAGCGATAAGACCGCCGACTGTGACATTAATTGTCTTGATTTTGTTTTACCTAAATAATATATTTATTGATAGAACTTAAATAATAAAATAAATAAAAGGAAAACTAACTAAAACTAAATACTTAAAAATCTCACAAAAGAAGGTGTCCATGAGCCATGCATGTTTTACCTACATAGTTTCTAAGTTTTCTTTGTTCTGTGCTGTTTATCTATATTTCTGTTTAAATCTGCGGCAGGCAGTTCATTTGCCCACCATGGCTCGTTCAGTGTTTTGTCCCACAAAATTAAAACAAACAATATTAACCCATATCAGCATGTATCTATAATTATGTTGACGTAAGATTGAATGATCTCATTTCAATACAATGCGCTTCCCTTCCTGTGTTATCTGCATAAATCGTACAGCTTCTTTATTTTGCGCTGACCTACATGAGCCGCATGACATCTCCATCAAAACTGAACTTTCCCACTTCGCATTTAGGTCTATTTCAGCTGTACTGACATGCTGACGTTCCGGAAACGCCAGATGTTGATAAACGAATCTCAACTCTGGATTAACCAGAATAGAGTAGTTAAAGAAAACTTAGAGCTAAAGCTCACCTCCTCGACGGACTTCTTCGAAAACTCGTTCATGGAGACTATCCATTGCTGCACAAGATCATTGACAATAACAAGATCGTTATATAACCACGTCAACAGATCGTTGACCCACTGGACGCTCGGCGGGTCGGGGCCTGTGCAGGTGGGTACGGCGATGGATTGGTGCTTCTTGTGCGTGAGCTGTTCAGGCCCCGGCGACATACGCCCCAACCGTTTCTTGTTGGGAGGCGTCGGCGGCACGAACCCGCTGGGCTTACTCGCTTTCAGCGCTGAACTCCTCACTTTAGCACTGGTAACTAACACACTGTCCGCACTGGAAACTATTTCGTTCGCTGGTTTCTTCGGTTCATCTGGTTTCTTCTCGACCTCCAGGGGTTTCTTCGCGAAGCGGCCGTACGCCCATCGCGCGATGCCGAGCAGGACGATGGAGAATGCGGCCCACACGAATATCAACATTACTAGGTTGTCCATCGCTGTGTCCATGTAATCGAAGCTGCATATGAGGTCGTCAACTGCTTCGGCCAGGTCTGCCATAGCTTTCCATGGTGCCCGCCACCATCGGGCCGCGTGGTCTGTCGCCGGCTCACTTTGCGAAACTGGTGAGCTAGACATTTTTTTTCTATTTCTGTAGGTTTATTTTTAGTTGCAGCTCGGTCTCTCTCGCGCTTCACGTCTCTGTTGCTTTAGGTTGCGTTCTGTACCTTCATATTATTCACTAACGTTCTTAGATTAATTGGAAAATCCGTCCATGTATTTACTGTTGTTATAATATTGTCAGATTTTTCGTTCGTTCGTGTATATTCGTGGTTTCTATGTGCTAGGTTTCTGTAGGTTTTCTGCTCCAACTTAGCGTTTCAGCCGGTTGGTTTTGGAAACCCTGTAACAAAGAAATTGGAAAGTTAAGTTCACTGTTGAAGGTTCTTTTCAGCTTGGCTCGTTTAAATATCTTCCATGGGGTAAGTGAGTGAGTGAGTTGAATCCAAAGCGTGAATTTGCTGGTTCGATTCCAGCGCAAGACTAACGTTTGTTTTTAAATCACAATGATTGCTGTGAGTTTCGATGTTTGTGTGACCATGGTCCTTGTCGTTCCTGATTTCTTATATACAGGGAAGGGGTTATTCTCAGGTACTATCCAAGGCGGACTATTGCAGAAGAGATTACCTACCATTACACACTTACATTGGTAAACCCATCAATTTATATATTACTAGCTGTGCCCTGCCACGCTTCGCTGTGGCACATTCGCACATTCGCTGATATGTCACTGATGAAAAAATAGATAAAAACAATCCTTGATGCGGATTATATGTCATGCTAAAATTTCAGCTCGATCGGTTCAGCAGTTTTTGAGTTTTTGAAGCGTACACAAACCAACATAACATTTATATATATATATAGATTTAGTATTACTAAGTAACGAGACGAGCAAGTCATTCACCTGATGGTAAGTGCCACGGCTGCCCATAACAGCATATAACAGAAGAAGTTAGGTATATGACAAAAAAATATGAAAATGATTATATGAAGACTAGCTGCACCCCGCGGTTTTACCCGCGTAGTTCCCGTCTTGTACCACGGGAACATACTATCGGGATAAAAAGTAACCTATTTCTCAATCCTGGTTATAAACTATCTGTGTTCCAAATTTCATTCGAATCCGTTGAGTAAAGAGGAACAAACATCCATCCATCCATTCTCACAAACTTTCGCATTTATAATATTAGTGGGATTAGAAGGATATAATTATGAGTTATATAATATATATATATATAAAAATGTTATGTTGGTTTGTGTACGCTTCAAAAACTCAAAAAGTTCTGCACCGATCGAGCTGAAATTTTAGCATGATATATAATCCGCATCAAGGATTGTTTTTATCTATTTTTTTCATCAGTGACATATCAGCGAATGTGCGAATGTGCCACAGTGAAGCGTGGCAGGGTACACCTGGTAATGTATAGTTATCTATAGAAAAAATATGTAATCATTTTGCTATGCCAAAAACAATGAATAATAACCACAATAAATACAGGCTATGACATAATCAGTCGTTAGGTCAGACGGCTGACTCATAATAAGCCACAATGTCGAAAGCCTAGGTTACCTAACTACGGCATGGACTTATGTATGGCAGACGGCACTTGACCTTAGTAAATTTAGCTGACTTGTATAGGCTATCTGTAATTGCATTGATAGCCATTGTCATTGGCGGCCTCCATGGCGTAATGAGCCCACTGCGAAGCGTGAGTTCGTGGGTTCGATTCCCGCGCAGGGCAAAGATTTGCGTGAACCACATGTATCTGCTCTGAGTCTGGGTGTTTGTGGGACCATGGTCCTCGTAATACCTGATTCCCTAGATACAGGGAATCCTAGTTGATTGTTGGATCTATGCGATTGTGATAGTTTTTTTTTATTGACACACGCCGAGACGTTAGTAAGTGGGACCAATCACAAATAATGTATATTTTTTTATTTGACCTAGTGACGAGATGAGCACGTCGTTCACCTGGTGGTAAGCGCTACGCCTGCCTTTAATAATATAACAGTCACAGCACCATCCAGAACCCTGCATTGTATTGCAATTACGTACATACGTTTTACAGAAACACATTGGTACGTGGTAATTTGTTTTGTTCTAGTTTTAAGTTTTCTTTGTTCTGTGGTGTTTCAATAAAGAGTTTATCTATCTATCTATCTATCTACGTGCCTGCACTTGGATTTGAACTCACGACCTTCTGATTGGAAGGCGGACGTTCTCCCACTAGGCTACCATCGCTTGAATCGCTTGAAACTTGAATTCGACTAGCTGACAAGTAACACTTCATTACGAAAAGTGTGATCGATGAAGTTGAGTAAGAGGGAGATAAGTTAAGTTAGTGAAGATAGAAAGAGAAAGAGTTACGTTTCGTATATTACTGTAGGGGCAAGAGAGAGGTGCGAGCACACATGTTCTTTCTCTCTTCCTCTCATAGCGAAGTTTTACTTCAGTCGTGTGATCAAAACAACCTGTTTTTTTAATTTTTAATTAAAAACCATGCGACCTTGGTGGGTCCGAAGTGATGTCATACAAGGTCGGCTGGCGGCTGTGCCATTCGCGATAACGTGGTATAGCTTCGCTTATCTTTACTACTGGGTTGGGAGTGCATGGGGTAAGGGACCTACCTAACCTATACTTTGTAGTGGGAGGCCTCTTCTGCAAGAAACAGCCAGGGGATATTCATCCGGCAAGCAGTACTCAATCCTGGAGGCATACCAAGACATCTTACAGTGATTCAATTGCAGAACTAAACTGAACCGCGTCGCATAATCTTAGTGTGACGTCTTATTTGTTATGGTGCTGCCATTTTCAACCTAAACAGCAACCTAAATTGATTCAACGGTTACGGAGTAGCAGCAATTTTACACTGAGGATAGAAGACAACATCCACAGCGAACGTGTAAGCACTACCGTCCAAAAGGGGTAAGAGATTTAACACTAATAAGCCATTTTCAACCAAAACTGGATCCAGTTTAAGTTCAAAATGGCAGCAACATATAAAATAAGACGTCACGGTAAGATTATGCGACGCGGTTCAGTTTAGGTCTTTAATTGAATCGCTGTTAGATGTCATAGTAGGCCTCCTGGTTATAAACTATCTGTGTTCCAAATTTAATTCTAATCCGTTCCGTAGTTTTTGCGTGAAAGAGGAACAAACATCCATCCATCCATTCTCATAAACTTTCGCATTTATAATATTAGTAGGATAGGATAGGATAAAATTGTCGATGATCTAAGCTAACTTTGAATGCACTGCCTGTGAGTGACGTAAACCAATGAACAATAGGTTACCTACGCACAGAGTTAGCTAATTGTTAAATGGTGTATCCTTGGTTGCCTCTAATTTGTTAGTGAATTCATTTACGTAGAGTTAGCCTTGTTATAATTACCACAGGCTAGTGATTGTTCAAAATCAAACTTCGTTCAGTACGTTCATTCGTTCGTTCTATTCACAACTGTTGTTAAGATTTCGAATTCATTCCCGCACCGACGCATTCGCTTTTCTTTCTGAAAGTTTTGTAGTGAGAGGCCTCTTCTGCAAGAGACCGCCAGATATTCATCCGCCAAGCAGAAGTGTGCAAACATTACTGTGTTCCGGTTTGAAGGGCACTGTTTCCAGCGAAATTACTGGACATATGAGACTTTAGAGCCGATGTCTCAAGGTGACCCAAACAAACAATGATACTTTTTTTAAATACCAAAGAACATGTATCATGGTCCATGCGTCATGGTCCATGGTCCATAAAATAGCGTTCTTCATGCGTTTGTGAGCAATTAAACCACAGTACTTGTTTGTGATAAGACGCGATAAACTTAGCGGAAAATAAGACTGAACACTTTTTTTTTTATTTGACTGAGTGACGGAACGAGCAAGTCGTTCACCTGGTGGTAAGCGCTATGCCAGCCCATAACAGTAACAGTGCCACTCAGAACTTTGCATTCCATAATCCTGCACGGCACTGCACTGCGCTGGTCACCCTGAGACATCGGCTGTAAGGTCTCTTATGCCCAGTAATTTCGCTGGAAACAGTGCTCTTCAAACCGGAACAGGAATTTAATTTTTAGTTGGTAATGAAATCAATGCAGTATGCACAAATATTAAAAAAATATTGGGCTGTTTCGTTCCCACAGCTGGGACTTAAGATGCAAACAAAACGATTCAATAGAGATCTGTAAGTGTTTTTTATTTCATAATACTAAATGCGCCGCACGGTTTCACGCGCATTGAGTATATTTTCCCTAAACCTGTTAAATCTAAACATCGTTCGAATTAGCAGAAAAGTCATAAAAACTGTATAGTAAAGGTATTTTACGTGTTTTATCAGTGTTACCATTGTAAACCTGTAAGTGTCGAAATGAGATTTCCAAATAAATTCAGTGGCGAGCGCAGTGCCGCGCCTCGTAGACTTTACAATTCAAAGTACGCTCAACATTAGGCAAACGACCTGCTCGTATTGTCTCTAGGGACGTTGTATGTCTCATAAAGGAATGTTAACATTTTCAATGTACCTAATCATCATTGGCCGAAATGGGCAAATTGTTGAAACTTTTTATTGTAATAACAACAGCATAATGTACACAATTTGAACAATAAAATATTCTGATTCTGATTCATTAACAACCCATATCATCCCACTGTTGAGCACGGGTCTCCCTTCACTTCCGTGAGAACGTTTAGGCCAAAATCCACCACAGTGCCCCGGTCCGAATTGGTGGATAGCATACCTACCGCTAAAATAATTCTCGGGTAGGTACGTGGGTTTCCTCACGATGTTTTCCTTCATCTTCATGCGTTACAGAAACACATTGGTACGAGCGCTGGGATTTGAACTCACGACCTTCTCCTCGGAAGGCAGACGTTCCCTCACTAGGTTAATGATACCATAAAAATATGTATGCTTTTATAATATTGTAACAATAAAAAAGTAAAAAATTCCGAATGTCGTCTGGTATAGTTGTAGAAAAAAAAGCGTGTTAAAACGAAATGTGTGCTGGGACGCATAGAAGTAAAAATTCAAAATTTTTTTTTTTTTAAATTTGAAGAAAAATACAAAACGTAACTCTCTCTCTTTCTATCTTCACTAACTTATATCTCCCTCTCAACTTCCCTTCGCCTCACCCCATCACACTTTTCGTAACGCATTCACCAGCTTACTCTCCAAGTCAAGCGTGCAAACAAGTTTTACTTCAAAAAACTCACCCTAAAATCACTTTAACAAAAACAACCGCACTACACGCAATCATGTCCGCTCGGAGCGACTCACAGAAATGCACTGAATCACTGATTCATTATATTTTGCAATTCGTATGCGATACGAGTTTTGCAAGGTTACTAGAGTGTACCTTTTTTGGTTTGGTCGTAAAGATGTGGACGTACTAAGGGTGGGGCAGAAAGGAGCTCTAGCCCTCGCCCCTGCCGGACTCAGTACTCATATTTACAACTAAGTCCATCCCGCGTAATTCTCGATTTCCCGCAGTAAATATACATTTTCTCGTAATAAAATATAGCCTTGTAGCGGCAACACTGCCGTAGACAGGAGGGCAAAAATGTTCCCCTATCTACAACAACAACACAACACACACAACAACAACACAACACGACAACAACACAACACGGACAACACCAAACAACCAACACGGCAACACGTTTCCTGGCAACACGGACACAGCTAGGACTTTCAACCGGTAACGGATTCGATCGGTATGAAACTGATATCCTTTCTGATGCATCAGGTCACGACACGTCAGACAAATGCGTCGGCAGCTTTAGTTGTTCACCTGATGGTAAGCGCTACGCCTGCCAGTTACAGAACTTTGCAATGCATAATCTTGCGAGGACTGCACTGCGCTCGGCACCCTGACATCGGCTGTAAAGTCTCATATTATGCCCAGTTATTTCGCTGGAAACAGTGTCCCTCAAACTGGAACACAATAATGTTTGCACATGTCTGCTTGGCGGATGAATATCTGGCAAATGTGTGGTACTTCCCCAGGCAGTCTCTTGCAGAAGAGGCCTCCTATTATGGGCTGGAGCACCGATTTTTGAATAGCACCCGGTGACAAATTTCACCAAAATTCCTACAAGAAATCGGTGACAGTCTGTCTTTTTGTCACCGAAGGAGATGTACCCAGACGTGACTGAAACGAAGCATCCAGAAGTGACTAACAATGCCAACAGCCGTTCTACAGGAAAACTGCAAAGAGCCATAGTATTATATTTTATCTACACATTGTATGTAAGCTGTGTACTCGCAGTGTAATTTCAAGGTCCCTTTAATTACTGACTAAACACCGCTTGTATGTTAAACTCTGGGCCATGGAAAACTTACTCATTACTATTATCAGATAATCACAGTAGGTGCATATCGACGCTAGAAAGCGTAAACGCTGTAACCCTTAGACCGACCCGAAAATACTTTTTTTACATATTTGGAAACAAACCCACATTTCAACGTCCCCTAGGAACTTTAGGATATAACCAAGGTAGCAGTATTGTAGCTTTGTATGTAACACACCAAATATCCAAAATTTACGTTTTTAGGTCGAGTAGATATTAAGTTATGATTTTTTTTTTAACAAAAAAAAAGTTTGGTGAACAATTTTGCATTTCAAGGTTACAGCGTTTACGCTTTCTAGCGTCGATATATACCACATAATGAACAAATAATAAAGTGATCCTAATTATATAAACTAAAGCAGCATTTAATTGACTGCTCTTAAGTTTTTGAAGTGAAACTCTTGAATTGGGGAGTAAGCTGGTGAACGCGTTACGAAAAATGCGAACGGAGGCGAACGGAAGTTGAGACGGAGATATAAGTTAGTGAAGAGAGAAAGAGAGTTACGTTTCGTATATTACCGTAGAGGCAAGAGAGAGAGGTGCGAGCACATATTTTCTTTCTCTCTTACTCTCCTAGCGAAGTTTTACTTCAGTCGTGTGGTCTGAAGCACAGTCGATTTTTAATTTTTATTACCATTTAGCTATAATATTTATTAATAGGGAAATATTATAATAATCATTCAAAAATCTACCCTTTAAGGGTGAAATATGTGAAGAGTCAAATGGTTAAAGTAACTGGCAATACATTATATCGTTCGGTGTGTTGAGTATATTTTATTTGTGTCTTATAATATGTAACATTAATATATTATTATGGTATACGTGGCTTCTAAGTTAAGTATCCATTAAAGCTGTGTAATGTTTTGTGGACAGCTAGGGTTGTCACTCACAATTGAAAACTAAACATCTATTGCAAGTAGACAAAAATAATGCACTTTTACAAGCACTATATACATTGAGAAAAACTAAAAATAAATCAAATATTATCATCTAAACTAAATAGATTATGGTTTGATTTTGAATAACGACATTTCCCTTTCAAGTGGTGACTCATGCCTGAATCTCGCACAGGAAAAGGAAACTCCATTAACTCTACCAGTGCTTCGGAAATACGCCCGTCAGAGAAGAAAGCTTCACTAATACCAGGAAACGATTGGATGAATCTTTGTTTTTTGTGTCGTCTTTCTTTTTAATAATAAAACTTTTTCTATACGTGGTGTATTCATTTGTTTGCTGTTTGTTTTAACAAATGACAATGCTGTATTAATTCATGAAATTGATATGAAAAAGAATGAAGCTCACTACAACGATAAATGCGAAAGTTTGCGCGTTACTGTGTTTGTGTGTTTGTCCTCTCTTCGGGCCCAAACATCTGGACCGATTTTGATGAAATTTAGTATAAAGAGATTTTAGATCGTGGAATAGAATATAGGATATTTTTAACCCGTAAAAGTTACCTGTTCCTGTGGGATAATGGTTATGTAACGTGGATAAAACCGGGTAAAAATTTGATACATCGGTGGTCATCGAAAAACTTAGAACTATTATAATTTCTATATTTTATATATTTATATACTAAGTTAGGAAGGTAGATAGCTCATTCCTTCTACATTGCAGTTCGGTGTAATATAACTTTAATTTTTTTTTACGGTTGACAACCTTACGCTACAATCATAGCTACATTAGTCCTTGCATAACTAGTCGTGACTACTTTTTTACCGAGACCGAAAGAAAGAAACAAAATGACCTTTAAAGCCGCTTATTATACGGAGGTGAACGCCCTGACGCCATGAAGTCTGATGTTGTGACGTCATCGCCAAGTTTTTCTATTTATTATGTCATGGTTAAAATAGTTGTACATAGAAGTTGGCGTGCCGAATTTTTGTTATTTTTGCAGTAGATGTATGAGCGCTGATTGATCCTAATTTGTATGAGTAGCTAATTTATATATTTTGTGGAAAAATTATGGAACTATTTTTACTAGGAGTGGCCCACGGTTTCGTCCGTGTTATTTATTATCCCACGGGGACCGTTAATTTTTACGGGACAACAAGTACCCTATGTTCTATTCCAGAACCTAAAGTATCTGTATACAAAATTTCATCAATATCCGTTCAGCTGTTTCGATAAGAAGAGAGGACAAACACAAGCTTTACATTTATAATATTGACAATAGAACTAGCTTTTGCCCGCAGTTTTGTCCGTGGATATAGTTGATTGTGATAAAAAGTATCATATGACCTTCTTCAGGGCTCAAACTGTCTCCAAACCAAATTTTATCAAGATCGGTTCAGCCGCTTAGCCGCGAAGTGGAGCAAACGGACAGACAGAGTTACGTTTCGCTCGAAATATTACATTTTTCCTTGGTTTTTTAGCATTCATTACTTGAAACTCCATTATTATCCGTATGTAAAAGGTATACGGATATTTAAGCTAATATTAACCTGATGAATTCTACATACCACCTTCGTGCTCCATCCTCAGACCCTGAAAATCACCAGCTCCGTACTAATTTTGTAAAGGCAAATGTAATTTAATATTCCTAAACATTTTTTCAGCTAAAAATTGTAAGCAGCGATTTTAGATCACATGCAGTTTTTCCTACATGCCTATAGGTATGTATTATGTAACGAAGGTTTAAAGATAAAGCTTATCAGTGCATGTAGTCTGGATAAACGCATGTTATCAGTCTGTGTCCTCTAATCTCGTGAGAGAAATACCTCCAACTCTAACCACAAACTGAAAAATCGAAACGCAAAAGTAGGGTAAACGCGGTTTCCTCTCAACTCGTCTACCCCATCCGTTGGCGGTTCTTCTACAGATGTGACCTGCCCACTGCCACTTCAGCTTGCTAATCCTTTGAGCTGTCGGTTACCTTGGTCAGAGAATCTTGGTTCTCTATCGGATCACTGAATTACGGATCTTGTCATTTGGAGAAACGCTAAGAACAGCTCTCTCCATAGCTCGCTGAAAGAGGATAGGAGTAGTGGGAGGCCTATTGCAGAAGAGGCCAAGAAGAAGAGAAAGAAGAAGAAGAGAAGAAGAAGAAGAGAAGCCTGGAGAAGCACCCCACCTTTGCCAGATATACATCCGCCAAGCAGCAGTGTGCAAACATTACTGTGTTCCGGTTTGAAAGGCGTTGTTTCCAGCGAAATTACTGGGCATTTGAGACTTTAGAGCCGATGTCTCAGGGTGACAAGCGCAGTACAGTGCCGCGCAGGATTATGCAATGCAGTGTTCTGGGTGGTGCTGTGACTGTTATGGGCAGGCGTAGCGCTTACCATCAGACGAACGACTTGCTCGTCTCTTCGCTCAGACAAATAAAAAAACAAGGAATATCTAGCAAAGCATCACCCAAAAGATCACAAAATGTACTACTTTTTAAAGATCTTCGCAGAGAGGAATCGCTCAAGTGTTCAAACGTTTCTCGTTCACATTCGATGTTGTATGATGATCCATGTCCGAGATGTTAAGTAATCGAGAGATTTGCATTCGGTGCAAAATCACAATCGAGTCTATAAACATCTCGCACCCCGACTGAACTATCGAGATGTTTTTCGATAGTTCTGAGTCGAATGCGCCGCTGCGTTCGCTTGCTCTCTCTCGATCTCGTCGTGTCGTGCGCGGTCTAAACTCGAAAAAATTGCCTTATTGCTTGCCGATTGTTCGATTATTTCCTTTCAGATGTTTATAAATAATCAAAACGACTGCGAGAGAAAATGATGGAGAACCATCGAGATGTTAGAACAATCGAAACAATCCACTAAACATCTCGGACATCCCCATTGTGAGCGAGCGTGCAGATTCTTAGTCTACGACACGCCGAGGGAAAGCGTGAACGCTTAACGCATCACGGCCTCCTGTCTGCAAAGACCCTAAATAAATTAGACGTAGTTAAATGATAATAATCCAATCCACACAGTCACTTTTGACATAAAATTTGTACCTTAAGCGGCAAAATAAAAAATAAAAAATTTACATCTCGTAGTTTTTTGGTGCTATCTTCTCTGGCGTATTTCCGAAGCACTGGTAGAGTCAACGGAGTTTCCTTTTCCTGTGCGAGATTCAGGCATGAGTCACCACTTGAAAGGGAGATGTCCTTTTCAAACTCAAACCATAATCAGTTAATTATTAGTTTAGTAGATCATATTTGATTTATTTTTTTATTTTTATGACGTTAGATGTTTTTAACGTATAGATGTGAGTTAGTTACGATGTTGATAAGCAAAGAAAAACAGCTGATTTTACAAAGGATTTTTACTGACCGATTATATCGATATTTATCATTATATTTAGCTTAATAGTAATTTTTGACAATGATATATAGGTCAGGATCAGTGTCGGTTAATATTTCCAATTGTAAATTCCAATCCAATTCTAATTGTAGGCCCTAATCGTTCTAACAAACCTCATTAAACATGTTTAAAACTGGATTACAAGCACAACACGTGTTAATTCGACAAGGTTGCGTCAGTTAGCGCTTGTGAAGAATTTGTTTATTCGATTTACAGATGGTTGATTCATGCCTGCCCGTCGTACCATAGAATAAACAATAGGTACAGAAGGTACTATCGTAATTGTGTTCTGAGACAATGGTATAGGTATTTTTGGAGTTAATTAGTTCGTTTCCTTAATGGGTGATGTAATAATTATTGGTATAGTTTAGTAGCTGGGCCTGGCGGCTTACCCCGTGTCCGCTTTGATGGTGAGCTGTGGATGATGATGAAAAGTATCCTATCTGTAGGTACCTACATCAAATTTCATAGAAATCGGTTCAGCCGTTTCAGCGTTGGTTGGTAACAAACATACACACAGACAAATTTTCACATTATTGATAGGATAGTATTAGTTTTTTATATAAGTTAAAGTGTTTGATTGATTCCAGAAAAAATCGATATTACCTTAATATTCGAACAATATCGATTTTGCCAACTATTGGCAGAATAAATCTAAAAAATCTAGAACATGTTTATTATTTGACAAAACCTTTTTAAAACTAAATGCTTTAATCGTACGGAGGCAAAACGAAAAAAAATCGTAGCGTACGGTGAGCCTCTTTTACAGCATAAAAAAGTTACTTCATTGATCGAAGGAGTCCAAAGACCAAACAAAATACAAAACGAAAACCTTTTTGCCGGCGTTCACCTTTGCAGTGACGTCACGTGATCAAGTCGCACCCAAGGCCGTGACACTGATGACGTCACCAGACGGCATGTGGTAAGGGAGTGCCTCTGGGTAACCCACTAATACTGGTATCACAGCGATCCTCTGTAATTTACTATCTAATTAAGTAACGGATAGCGACGTCTATGTTCAGATACCTTTTTCTTGAATGTATTTTTTGAAATAGTAACATTTATAAAATTGGAACGTGTAAAAATGGCGCCATTATTATAACAAAGACTTAACTACACCCTGCGAACTTCCAAGCCAAAGCTAACAATCAGTTTTCCAATATGGAACTCGATCTAAAAGGCGGCGACGGCAGATGTTTATTTTCTTAATTACCTATTAGAAAAGAAAGAGATCACAGCGGATTTATAAAAGAAGTTCGTATAGGTACCTAGATGAGGTCGTACGTAACACAACCTCCTTAACAGTATCAAGAATCATGACCAAAGAGTATAAATAATTATTTATGTACTTTTGTTAGCAAATCACCATAAATAATAACATGTTTTCAACAAGACAATTCGAATAGAAGCTAAGTGCTTGCAGCTACATAATGAGGAGACTACAAATCAGTATAATTTATTATTATCCGTTTTGCATTTTAACAGACAAAGGCCAGTATATTTTCCACCTTAGTAAAATTCTTTTAAAAGACGTAAATTTAAAATTTTTCATTTACGTAGGTTTAAAAATAGTGATGAGACAGTATGACATTGGTAGCAACGCGAATTAGCACATTTTTGAAGTAAAAATTCTTGACTTGGGGAGTAAGCTGGTGAATGCGTTACGAAAAATGTGATCGGGCGAGGCGAACGGAAGTTGAAAAGAGTTGATAAGTTAGTGAAGATAGAAAGAGAAATAGTTACGTTTCGTATATTTTTTTTAAAAACCTTAAATGTTTTTTTTATAATAATGTTTGGTTCAAATTTTACTTCTACTACCTATGTGTTCCAGCACACATTTCGTTGTTTTTATAAGATGAATTAGCAATCAGAGGTGCAACGAAATTTCACAGCAAACTATTCGTAACATATTGCGCTAAAAATTCGGTAAAATGGACTCAATTGTTTTTGAGTAGACAAAGGTGAACCACCAATGAAGAATTGGAGGGCCACCGCCCACCAATGAATTGGTTGAAATATTGCCATAGACACAGTTATTTCATAGATTTTTGAAAATAATTAGTCGAAAACATTGCACAGATTGCAATATTTACATATTATGTAACGTATAATAATATACTATATTCATGACAATGACATTTTTAGTGAAAATAATAAGATTCGAAGAATACAATAACCAAGATACATTAATTAGGTGGCGCAGTAGTTAGTAAATAAAATAAAGAGACGTAAATCTAATATGAAACTCAGAAAAATGACAACGAACTTTCATTGCGTTAATTGATTTAACGAAGCACATTAATAATAATGTTAAAGTGCTGCGTGTAACAATAAATTACAAATCTCTATACTTATATCATTAAATATAATAACAAATAAAAAAAAAGTGCAATAAATTAAAGGTTACATTAAAAATAGTTTATAAAATAAGAGACGTTAGATACTGAAAATGTTTATAAATAACGTTTTTGTATATTGTATCTGTCTGTCTGTTGGTTTACTGAACTGATTGTAACGTGGTTTTCACTGTTTGGTCGTATCGTGATAGAAGTTGCGGGTTGTGTTGCGGATTGGTTGCGGGTGGATTGCTGGTTATTAATAAATAAAAAGTAGTAACGTATATTTGTGGGTCCTGAGGTTTTCTTTTTTATTGATCAGTTAGGTACTTTTAGGTATTGTAAAAGGATCGTATTGATCATACATAATTAATACATAGACAAACAGAGAAACTAAATATTTTTTCCCGGTCTAAATATTTTCGACTGTGATTTATTCCCATATGTATCAGGAAACCAAACGCTACATAAAAAATCGATAACGACACATAAAATAATCGACACCAAATAATATTGATAAATATAGCATACCAACCGTCTAAATAAAATAAAATAAAAATATTCCTTAATAAATTTAATAATCTTACCTCATTTTACTTCTAAATGCAAAACCCACTAACGTAAATACACGCAGTGTACCCAAGCACACAATTAAAACAAAAATCAATAAGAAACCACGACAACACGCGAACTGTACTAGTGTTGTGACATGCGTATTAATTGTGAGATTTTTAATTTAAAAAGCGTAACAATAACACTTGTGTCAAATTGACGGGGGATCGATGCAAGCGCGCGAAAAACGTGTCCCGCGTGGAGTAGCCGGTGCCGCACTGCCTGCCGAGTGACACTGGCTAAGTTACAAAATGGCGTGCTCACTTGAGTTTGCGCAATAATACTATCCAATTAAGTTTTTTGGACATAATTCAATGATACCACAAAAGTTTAAAACTAGTGCCCAGCACCGTTTTACTCCATAATCTGTGTGGTAAAATCATAGGACGTAGGCCTGTTTATAAATCTATATCTGCAAATAGTAATTACTATTACTAAAACACCTTGTTTGATGCGGTATTTTAAGGTCTTTGAACTGTAGGATAAAACAATCAGTAAGTCGTTATTTGTTATCAGCAAATGGTAAACGTGTACTCGGTTCGGTATAGTTTGTTGGACATCAATTATTCGAACACTGCGTAGAAAATGTTAACACTAATGGGCGGGTATTAGCTAGGTAGATTAAACTAATTGATTAATATAATATTGATAAACTTAAATGTCAGTATGTACTTCGTATTCAACTTTGCCCTATTTTACGAAAACTGGTTCGTTCCCCTCCCTATTTTGAACAGGGGTTCGGAAGAACTATTAAGTGATCTGTGACAGGGGTAAAAAAAGATTACTTCTTTGGTATCGTCGTCATCATGTATCATCCCTAACGCTCGGTATAATGTGATTAAAATGCTAACAGCCATTTATTTAACGTTACACTTAATTCAACCATCATACTTATTTCTTTAAAGTATGGTGCATCGATTATTGACTATTAGATAATCTGTGCTAGACAAAAACTAATTGTTCGTCTGAGATGCTACCGGTACTTGGCATTATAGAGTAACTTGTATGTAAGGATCTCAGGCTGTATTTGCAATTTAAGTTCACTGTGCTCTTTTTCCCTAATGTTCCGACTTTTCTCTGAGACCAAAACCTGACAAATCATTGTTTTGACTGGCCTACATCGTGATGATTATCAAAATCTTAGAAACCGTGTCAAGTTAGGGCTTACCATCAGGCGAATAACTTGCTCGTCTCGTTACTCAGACAAATAAAATGAAAAATTGCTCGCATGAATAGTACAGGCGTTACTATATCATATTCATTTATGTTATGTATGTAACGTCATGCACTTTATGTATTTATCAAACAAATTACGAATAATGGTTTTGTACTTGGATATGTTTTGTATTCCCTCCCTTTTATTTAATAGGATTAATGATTGAGTTATGCGATTTTTCACAGGCATGTCAATAGCCCGCTCCACATCCACTCCGCTTCCGCACCAAAGCTGTTGGCGGGAGTAATCTGTATAAATTATACATTCGCTACATTATATTTCATATTATTGTGCTGCATAGCCCGGTAATAAAATTAAATAATATTCATAAAAATTAAAAGGACGATGTGGATAAACATAGATTTATATTGTAGCACTGGTTAGTATAGTGTCACTGTCGTGTCATAAATGTCATATTGATGTCAATGTCAAATTAGGTCAGTTTATTGTCATTGTCAAATGTCAATCAATCAACATGTGGACTCAGGCAGGACTGTACGTACTGTCTGCCAACTGCCATGTTCCTGATCTGACGGTTGAGGTTTGGAAGGCGCGGAAATACGCAAAATTAATTTCAATTTTCACAAAAGTTTTTTCAAATAATACCACAACACTGAACAATGGCAGAAAAACTGGAGGATTTAAATCTCCCAATGACCGTTGTCACGAGGATAGTGAAGGAAGCTTTGCCGGAAGGTGTAGCGATATCAAAAGAGGCGCGAACCGGTCTCGCAAAGGCCGCATCAGTTTTCGTGCTCTACGTTACCTCTGCAGCCACAAATATAGTGAAAAATAAGAAGAGGAAGGCTCTTACTGGCCAGGACGTGCTGGACGCGATGCGGGATATCGAATTCGACAGATTTGTCGAACCCCTAGGCGAAGCTCTAGAACAATACAAACAGCTGGTTTCAGCGCGAAAATCTGGCGCCGGGAAGAAAAAAGACGATATTGATGAAGTGGAAACGATAGAAGACGATTGATGTGATATTAAGAATCCTAGGTTAAAGTTTTATTAAGTTATTTGTTGAATAAATCGTGTTGTAAGTATAATGCGTTGTATAACCTGGCTTTTTTATATTACTGGGTAACTATCTGTAAGATACATCTTTACGAAAGAATTTCTAAAAATATCGTAAGTATTAGTAGTTGTAATATTAGGACCTAGTATTATAACAGTAATAATAAGCAATATGCTAATTAAAATGAGCTCAAACACCATCAACCTACTGTTAGTCCCCAGGGAGTTCCGTCGTCTACCTTCCATGTATCAGATCAGATCAGGTCTAAACAGCTTGCTGGCAGCATAATGTCATATAGTCATTGGAATTTGACAGGCTGGAAAATACAACTGTGGTGTTAGCTGTACGGTAAAATACTATGGTGTGTACAGGGCCGCACCCAAGGCTAACATCAAAGCTTTCTTGTCAGCTAACACCACAGTTGTGTTTTCCCGTACCCACGGCCGGCTATGAAAAACAAAAGTTTGAATTCCAAGTGTGGCTATACACCAATTTGTTTCTATACGTAAATTATGACTTGCTTTACAGTGAAGGAAAACATGGTCAGGATATCCACATAATTCCATGTTGTTTTTATTGTCATTTCAGAGGTATGTGATCAACTAATCTGGACCGTACCCCATGGTCGATTACGGCCTAATTCTCCTCACCAAAAGGGAAGGGAGACTCTTGCTTCTATATATATATCGACGCTAGAAAGCGAAAACGCTGTAACCTTGAAACGCAAAATTGTTCACCAGAGCCAAAAAACTTTTTCTTTGTTGAAAAAAAATCATAACTCAATATCTACTCGACCTAAAAACGTAAATTTTGGATATTTGGTGTGTTTCATACAAAGCTACAATACCTTGGTTATATCCTAAAGTTCCTAGGGGACGTTGAAATGTGGGTTACAGAGTTTGTTTCCAAATATGTAAAAAAAGTATTTTCGGGTCGGTCAAAGGGTTACAGTGTTTACGGTTTCTAGCGTTGATATATATATTATAATATATGGGATAAAATGATGATAAATAACAAAATAATACGAGCACTCATTATCTCACTTCTTTATTCAGGAATAAAATCTGTTCACAAATAATTTCGAATGTTAACATTGAAATCACTTTTCGTACAGCACAACATTCTATAGCTATCTACCTACATCTTATGTACTTAGAGATGACAGCCATAATCTTTACCCTCTTCGATAAACAAAATAAATACTTATTACTACTACACCATCTAAATTCTAATATATTTAAACTCTTTTAATTGTATGTTTTATACTAGTTTCATTTTAGAGGGAAAATTGGATAGACTTATTTCTAGGCAAAATTATGCACTACCATAAACCCTGCACATAGCAGGGCATGGCCACAGCTGCATGCACAATTACTTTGATCTTAACACCTTCAGTGCTGAGAACATGACTGTTGTGTTTGATGTATGGGAAAACACTATGGAGTGTGCAGAGCCGCATCTGTGGCTAGACAAGAAAATCGACACAGCAATCAAAGTGTTAAGTCAAACATTACTTCTGATATCTTTCATTTTTGTAAGCAACAGTGTACATAGCCGTGGCCGAGCGCCGCTATGTGTGGCTGGCTTGAAAAAGAAGCAGTACTTTCGGTTAATTAACATCATATGAATAAATATATAAGTGATTGTGTCTCACACAACCTAATTAATGTAACATTATAAATGCGAATGTGAGTTTGATACGCTTCCACTGCTAAACCAACAAACCGAATTTAAAAATTCTTTCACCTTAGGAAAGCTGTAATTCATTATTAGCGAGTAACGGGCTATATTATATCCCCATACTCCCACGGGAACGGAAACTATGCGGATGAAACTGTGGGCCGCAGCTAATTAAAGAAATAAATAATGCCTGATAAATCTGATAATCACAAAAGTATACTGACGGACGAACAAACTGCATCAAAATCCAATATAGAAGTATTGATACAATTTGTATATCCATCTGGACCAGGACTCTGTGGTGGATTATAGCGTAATCCGCCTCACAAACGAAGGGAGACTTGCATTCAGAAGTGGGTCATTATGCATTGATGATTTATATCCATCAATGTAGATCTTGACCCCTAACTAGGGTTCCCTGTAACTAGAGAGTCAGAACCAGAGAGGACCATGGTCCCATAGGCACCCAGTCAAACACTTTCCCTGTGGGGAAATCGAATTGCAACCTCAGAGGTTTAGAATTCAAGATCATTCTGTGAAATGGTTCACTTCACTGCAGATCACATAATTAAGGGCTTTTTTTCGAAATAAATATTGAAAAAATGTTATTAACTAAACGAAAGTACTGCTTAAAATAAGCTACAAAGCTAGAACCCTACAAGAATTAGACAAAAACAAACTAAGTACTAATAAAAATATTTGTAAGCAGTTAGTAAAAAAAACTACGACCATTGAGAACCTAAGTTTCTAAGTTTAAAGTTGGAACACAAAACATAACCCTCCTCTTGGGCATTCGGGTAAAATCCCACACTTAATACAGCTATTGTTTCATTATTTCCAAATCTACAAAAAGTCATACTGATGTAAAAAATATTTTATAGCTTTTATTTTTTAATTGAGTTCCTAATCTATATTTTATAGCAAAATTAAATGTTCTTTTTAGCGCTATAAATAAAGCACTTACTAAACGTTATTTTTAATTTAATAACTATTATTGAGAATTTAAGCTATGAAAATAAATGAGCATTATATGCCATTAAAATGTCTACTTTCAATTGTGAGTATATATTTATTGTAAGACATTAGATTCCTGACTTATGAATTATTAATTTTCATAGAACAGGTAGATAGTTATTATTTATTATCGTCAATGTTTAGTAATAATTGTGATTGAAGTTTTTTTTGATTAGTTGTTAAATTTGAGCCGTCCATTTTTGTCAAAATGGAAATGATACTACATATTTATGATGTTTTGTAAGACACTATAAAAGAAGCCTACTAAATGTTAGTTATTGGTAATGACCATACTGTTATGGTACTGTATGTATGTTATTGGTACTTATGGTCATGACCAACAACTTTAATTCATTTTGTATTATAATATTATTATTATATTCTCTTTATAATCAAATCGTAAAAGTCACAATTTATAAAATTCTTGAACTAAATATTATCAATCAATTAACGCTGACATTACACTCAAATTACCTCTATATTATTATAAGGTACTTATATTATAAAATTATTTAAATTCAGAAGCCTAATAATGATGGAATTATTAATAATTATCATTATTATTACTTCGGGAATTATGAAATCCCATATCAGTACTGGTGTTCTTGTTTTTTATTCTAATTCATAATCTCAATATTACATGACTAAGTATCTACACACTAAGTAGGTATCTACAGCTAAATATTATTGAAAATATGCATGTGTCAGGCAAAGGGAACAATAATTAAAAGAAAAACCTAATAAAATAGTAAATTATGACATAATACGCGTCACGATTACTTAAAGATCGTGCTCCCTGTCTAGGGAATCAGGAGCTATGAGGACCGTGGTCCCACAAACACCCACACTCAAAGCAAATATTTGCAGTTCTCACAAACCTTTACCTGTTTGGGAATTATTAATTATTATGTTGGGTGGATTTTTCAAAATATGAACTATTATATTATAGTAACAAAAATTTAAATTCCATATTTTGAAAAAAAAATTAGATTAGTATAACTAGGTTTTAGTTATCCTAAAGCCTAAAAAAGAAGATATTATATAACTACTAAGTATGAAATACTTGAACACGTTTTTGCTCTGAATAAGTAATGTGTAATAAATAGTATAAAGATTATTGCATGTTACAAGAAAGGCATTCTTTTGGCAGTTTTAACATAACATCTAATACTAACACATAAAGGCGGATATTAATGAGGTAATCGTTTGTAAATGGCAACTCTATCTTGCTGTCTCGCTCATACTGTAGTAGCTTGAGGCAGACAGCATGTGAAAGATGTGTTGTCATTTATTGGTGTTACTTGGTATTCATTTGGTGACAATGTTGCGCCATGTCGCATGCCCATGTTGCGTGTTACGACGTCAGCCGCTGTTTGCTACATCTGCATCAATGGCCGACTAAACTAGTAATTTATGTTTGTTTGTACTTTAATTAAAATGATAAATTATAAAACGTAAAAATGATCTTATGAAAATCATTGCATTTTTACGTCGTGCCTCTGTGAAGTAAATAAAAAGGAAAATTAAATAAAAAACGAAAAATGTACAAAATTAATGTTTATTGGGAGGTATAAATAAAAAAGGGGTTTAATTTAAAGCAAGACGACGGATTCCATAATATAAACGAAACAATCTAGGAAAGTGCCGACAAAATCCAAGATGGCTGACGTTTTAGTGCGAAACATTTTTAGCAATTTTAAAAGCGTGCGTTTAAATTTCTTGGATATTGTACAAAAAAGTTCATTAAAAAAATGGCAAAACAAATAATCAGTTCTGACAACACAAAAGTGTTGTCAGCGTTAAAAAATAAGTGTTGCTAACATTTAACAAAAGTGGTACAAAACGAAATTAAATTGTTACAATAATCTCTTCGTTTATCACTGGATACAGACTTTTAACAATTAAAACCATTTAATTAATACATATAACTTTTTTACATACAATTGTTTCTCTTTGTCAAAGGTCTTCTGGTTTGAGCAACAAAGAACACTCTGCCCTCTATACCAAATACATTTAAATATATCTTTAATATTTTAAATAAATAGAAAATGAGCAGTCAATCAAAGATTCAAACCTAACAATCCGATGTGGGACATAAAAAAAGAACTAAATACATATTTATTACATTAACACTAACGATATTATAATACAATTGACTATATTACTAAATGGAATAATTTTAAAATTATTATTATTATTTACAAAAAATAATTATTAAATACATAAAGCGAGCGGTTTTATTATATTCTAAAGTATGTATATACGAGAAATTGTCTTTTCTTTTAATATAGTTTTATTTTTATATTTATTAACATTTTTAATCACATTTGGTTTGTTAAATGTATAGAAGAGTCTGAGTAATTTCAAAACACATAATTAAGCATCACTTAAAGAAGAGATGCTCAAATGTTTGTGTTTTTATTAACCTTGTCTACGGTCGACTTTATTTAAACATAGTCGTATCTAAGCCGAACCTAAGTCAATGACTTCCATACAATCGGCAGCCTGATCACATAAAACCTAGTAACAGCAAAGCGACAGCAATTACTATGCGATCAGTCACAAAATGATACTAGAAATTATATTACGGATACGGATCGCCCGCCCATTGTCCTGCCTGTCGCAGACTACACTTTGGCCAAAGATACTAGCGCCACCAGCAACAGGACTGCAATAGGTGACACAGTGACGTTTGTGTCAGCAACGATCGCGAGGTTTACGTCTGTCGCAAGCCTGCCGTTAGATTCGTAATAAGGCAGCCGGTTATACAGGGCGTTTCATAATACCCTATCAAGAACCGGGGCAGGGTATTCGGGTATTTCCGGCGCACGTCTGTCCGACAGACATGGTTAGATATTCATACCTACCCACTTTAAGGTGTGGTGCGATAGTAGGTAAACAAACATTTAGGGTCGTCGCAATTTACTAAGACAAACATAATTATACTTTTGTATGGGTATTTTAAATACGATGTATTCAACCTAAGCACACATAAAACAATTCACATGCTTGATCGAAACAAGCCTGCTGAATAAGGCTATTCTGTAACAACCTGTATTTAATTTGTCTCGTCGAAAATCTTGCCTTTTCTAAGTATTGTATTGTTTGAATTATTATTGAATGGCGAATGAATAACAGAAACTGATGTTTAGTACCACAGTGAAGCATGTGAGTGAATGAAGCTTCACTTAGCCTGGGCTAAACACGACTAGTGGATAGATTGGGTTTAGTGTGTCTAGCTTGAGCTAGTGGTCTAGTGCTAGAAATTAGCCCAGGCTGGCTAGCTCGCCTGGCTTAGTTTCTAGTCTAGGCTAACGGTCTAGACCGGTTCAGTGTCTCGACTGGCCTTGTACCTAGCCTGAGTTAGCGTCTAGCTTGGACTAATGTCTAGGCTAGTGGCCTAGCCTGGCCTGGCATAGCCGGGGCTGTCCCGCCTGGGCTAAGTCTAGTCTCATTAGCTTTTTTTCTATTCTGCAAATAAGTTGGCCAAACTATAACAACCTTGAATCTGTTTTAATTTTTATTTGTGTTTATCGAATTGGCACCATTGACGAAGACTTCGTAAAAATTCTATTGAATAGTACCAAACTTGTGAAGACGAGAGCTAACTTTTTTATATCTCATAAGATTAAATAATATACAAAAAGATTTAGACACAAAATAGGTTGCGCCTATAAAAAAATATTTACTAGACGCGCCACGAATCTTTTATTTATGTAACTGAAAAGCGGGACGAGCAAGTCGTTCACCTGATGGCGAGCGCCACACCTGCCCATGAGTTACAGTTACACCCAGAAGTTTGCATTGCAAAATCTTGCGCGGCACTGCACTGCGCTCGTCAACCTGAGACATCGGTTCGAGACTCATATGCCCAGTAATTATTGCTTGGACATGCAAAAGTCTCTTTTTAGAAAATAAACTTAGAGCGTGCTGTATAGGGAAGACGTTAATGAGAATTATATCATGGTCATTAGTTTTAAAATTACCTTAACTCGTTGTGGTATATTAATTATTGGTGGTAGGACACTTGGAATGGTTATTAACGAACGGCAGTGATAGTAATACATTCCTAGATATAATTTAAGGTTTCAAATAGATTTAGATTAACACGTTGATTGTTGAAAATACAGACATTATGTTTTTTATAACTTTACGCGGGTTCGGGAAATCACACCTGTTGTGTTAGCGCAGCTTAAGTGCCGGCTGTGCGGCGACACACAGACGCGTGTGTTTAACGCGGCGCTACTGCAGTGCGGCTCACACGACGGCACGCCATTGCTGGAAAACACACACGGCCCGTACCGGTGCCCAAATGTAAAAACCGGTTCAGCAGTCAACGTGTTAAAAAAAACTATTTTTTTTTATGAATTAATATTATGGTTGATACTGGCGATGTGCATTTCGAAATAATAATCATCCAAATCGATTCAAAAATTCGCCGGATATGAGATAACTTAATTATACCCAGAAAAAAGAAAGTGTCCAATCGAAAAACTTCTCTTTTTATGGTCGATGACAAGTAAACGAATATTCGTTGATATAAAAGTACAGATTTATTTGAAACTGTACTAGAAACCCCGAATTTAAGTTATAACTATGAAAAAATAGAGGTTAAAATAGCTATTTCTCTGGGATGTGAGAATTTTTTTATTATCAGAAACACTTACCTCAAGTTTTTTTTTCTTATTTGACTGAGTTACGCGACGAGCAGGTCGTTCACCCGATAGGAAAAAGGTTGGTTGGTATCTCAAGGTATTTGCGAACACTTTTGCTGAGATAAAAAATAAACAGTTTTGCACTGTGATGACGTATTATAATAGATACACTACCTCTATAATATTGTCCGTAGCAATACTGGTAAATCGGGTCCAATTCACCTAATTTATTAAAGAGCGGCTTTACAATTCTTTGTGCGAGTTATGCTAATAATGACGTATCTTCTGGGATTTATCCCAGGATTCTAAGGTAATCTATTGTAAGCGGTAATTTTCATCCATCGTTGGCAAAATTCCATTTCCATATGAATGTTTTCTGCGTATAGTTTCGATACGACTTTTGTTCTACATTGCTACGTTGTTGCTGCGTTGCGGTTGCTGCATAGCCTGTCTATCCAAGCGGCCTCGATTTTATCAAATTGTGCTCAGTACGACGCCTCGTGGCCGGCTAAGATATAGAGATCGTTCCCGTCTTCGCCCGAGAGCGTGTTGTTTCGTAGCGTGTGCGATTCTAGCACCACCACTCTGGAAGGATAACGGTATGATTAAATATTTTATAAATCGTAAAACTGACGTACATATTAAATAACGCCCGGGGCGGGCCTGCGCGCCGCCCGGGGCGGGCCTGCGCGCCGCCCGAGGCGGGCCTGCGCGCCGCACGGGGCGGGCCTGCGCGCCGCCCGGGGCGGGCCTGCGCGCCGCACGGGGCGGGCCTGCGCGCCGCACGGGGCGGGCCTGCGCGCCGCACGGGGCGGGCCTGCGCGCCGCCCGGGGCGGGCCTGCGCGCCGCACGGGGCGGGCCTGCGCGCCGCACGGGGCGGGCCTGCGCGCCGCACGGGGCGGGCCTGCGCGCCGCCCGGGGCGGGCCTGCGCGCCGCACGGGGCGGGCCTGCGCGCCGCCCGGGGCGGGCCTGCGCGCCGCACGGGGCGGGCCTGCGCGCCGCACGGGGCGGGCCTGCGCGCCGCACGGGGCGGGCCTGCGCGCCGCACGGGGCGGGCCTGCGCGCCGCACGGGGCGGGCCTGCGCGCCGCACGGGGCGGGCCTGCGCGCCGCACGGGGCGGGCCTGCGCGCCGCACGGGGCGGGCCTGTGCGCCGCACGGGGCGGGCCTGCGCGCCGCCCGGGGCGGGCCTGCGCGCCGCACGGGGCGGGCCTGCGCGCCGCCCGGGGCGGGCCTGCGCGCCGCACGGGGCGGGCCTGCGCGCCGCACGGGGCGGGCCTGCGCGCCGCACGGGGCGGGCCTGCGCGCCGCCCGGGGCGGGCCTGCGCGCCGCGGGCGGCGGGCCGGGGGGAGTACGTACTTGTCATGAGGTAGCAGCCGGTAGGCGCGCGAGAGGTCGTTGATCTCCTGCGTGACGTCCGCGTTCCGCAGCGAGCGGCCCTGCACGCCGTGCCGGTGGAACGCCAGCACGGAGTCCGCCAGGCACACTGGAACACATCGCACGGGTTGTAACGCGTGGACTGCTGAACCAGTTTTTACATTTAGGCACCGGTACGGACCGTGTGCGTTTTCCAGCAATGGCGTGCCGTCTGTGTCAGCCGCACTGTAATAACGCCGCGTTACACACACTCGTCTGTGTTTCGCCGCACAGCCGGCACGTAAGCAGCGCTAACACTTCTTTCTCCAAATTTCGCTGCACTCTATATTTCTTTCATTTTACGCTCTTTTCTATCCATTGCAGCTGATTGGCGATGGATTTACCTAATGTGTTTTTAGTATAGGTAATAAACTATCTGTGTGTCAATCATCCAAATCCGTTCAGCAGTTTTTGCGTGAAGGAGAAACAAAAATCTATCCATCCTTACCAACTTTCACATTAATAATATTACTATATGCACCCCGCGGTTTCACCCGCGTAGTCCCCGTGCCCGTGGGATTACGGGGACAAAATATAGCCTATGTTACCCGCTGATAAAGTAGCTTTCCATTGGTGAAAGAAGTTTTAAATTCGGTTCAGTGGTTCAGGCGTGATAGCGTAACAAACAAACAAACTCACATTCGCAGTTATAATATTAGTTAGGACTATCTGTGCAAGCGACTTCGTCCGCGTGGAATTTAATAATTTTAGATTTTTTTCTAAAATAGAAGTGGCCTAAGATACTCCTTATTACATCAGCTATCTGCCGGTGACAGTCCCGTTAAAATCGATCCAGCCGTTCCTGATATTAGTCGGAACAAACAAACAGACAGACAGACAAAATTTGTAAAAAATGTAATTTTGGTGTATGTACCGTTTATAAATTCATAAGCATGTAGTAAAAAGCGGTAATTTTTATACGACAAACAGAGACTTCAATTTAATTTATTTGTATAGACAAGGAAGGATGTGGACTCACGTATGCTGTCGACGTTGAAGTTGAACTGTATCCGCGACATGAGCTTCCCTCGGCGCTGGTCGCCCTCGGCGCGCCACCGCGCCGCGTCCAGCGCGGGCGGCAGCGCCGGGATGATGTCCACCACGTTCTCGTGACACACCAGCACCTGCACAATATGTCATTAGATATTAAAAAAACCACAAAAAAATAATTAACAAAACGTCCCAGCCCTTGTTAGAGGTCTGGATCTATGTATGTGTTTTTTTTTTTTTAATACTTTATTGCACAGATTAATTAACTAGTACAAATGGCGGACTTAACGCTAAGAGCATTTTCTACCAGTCAACCACCCATGGTGAAGGAGAGACGGTGTAGGCGTGCATCAAAATATCTCATTAAGAAAAAAATTATAAAAAAATAATGGAAAATAATAAAGTGATTGTGACGCGTTATCGCATATTTTTTTTTAATAAATACAAGCTGCACCCTGCGGCATCACCCGCGTTGAGTATTATCCTACAGGAAATGTTAACGTTTACGGGATAAACAGTATCCTATCTGTTAACCCAAGAAATAAATTATCTGTGTGCCAAATTTCATCCAAATCCGTTCAGTAGCCTTTTCGTAAAAAAGGAACAATCCACCCTCACACACTTTCACATCTATCTATATATATATATAAATGTTATGTTGGTTTGTGTACGCTTCAAAAACAAGTTCTGCACCGATCGAGCTGTAATTTTAGCATGATATATAATCCGCATCAAGGATTGTTTTTATCTATTTTTTCATCAGTGACATATCAGCGAATGTGCGAATGTGCGTGCGAACAGCGAAGCGTGGCAGGGTACAGCTAGTTTATAATATTAGTAGGATTAATTGTTGCAATAAGTTTTATGCTCGCGAGCTTTACTATTTGTAGAACTACAAGTATTAGTAGAATTGATTTTCTCGTCAGTGAACGTGTAAAGGTTGGCACCCACCGCGTCCTTGTTGAGTTGGTGCACGGCGCGCAGCGTGTGGAGCCTCTCGGGGCGCGGGATCACCGTGTTGGAGCCCCCCACGCACAGGTCCAGCTCCTCCGAGTGGAACCACGACGCACCTGATGATGGAGAGGAACCATGTATAGAAAAAAAAAATTAAAACTTCACTGGGGCGTTTCTTTTTAAATCTCACTGAGTGACGAAACGAGCAAGACGTTTGCCTGATGGTAAGCGCTACGCCTGCCCATAACAGTTACAGTGCCACCCAGAACTGCACTGCGCTCGTCACCCTGAGACATCGGCTCTAAAGTCTCACACGCCCAGTGATTTCGCTGGAAACAATGCCCTTTTCCAACCGGAACACAGTAATGTTTGCACACTACTGCTTGGCGGAAACATCCAGGCGGTCTCGTGCAGAAGAGGTCTCCCACTACAAAACACTCACACACGTGTACAAACGTCATTTATATGTGTGAGTTGTCAAAATGAGATTTTATGTTGAGTTTATGTTTTATGTTGAGTTTATGTTTTATGTTGATTTTATGTTTTTATGTTCCATAACTTACTAGAGTTGATGTTGATGAGGTTGAGCCGCAGAGGTTTCCTCGTGGCGCCGACGCACAGCAGAGGATACTCCAGCTCCGGGGTGATTATCAGCTCGAACACGTTCAGCGGAGTGGGGAGGACGCATTCTATGTTCTGTGAAAAATAAGATATACATAAGTTTCTATATTCCCCTCGGGGAGTTAAGAGGCAGCGAGGCCGGCGTAGACTGAGAAAAATAAGATAAACATAAATTTCTATATTCCCCTCGGGCAGTTAAGAGGCAGCGAGGCCGGCGTAGACTGAGAAAAATAAGATAAACATAAATTTCTATATTCCCCTCGGGCAGTTAAGAGGCAGCGAGGCCGGCGTAGACTGAGAAAAATAAGATATACATAAGTTTCTATATTCCCCTCGGGGAGTTAAGAGGCAGCGAGGCCGGCGTAGACTGAGAAAAATAAGATAAACATAAATTTCTATATTCCCCTCGGGGATTTAAGAGGCAGCGAGGCCGGCGTAGACTGAGAAAAATAAGATATACATAAGTTTCTATATTCCCCTCGGGGAGTTAAGAGGCAGCGAGGCCGGCGTAGACTGAGAAAAATAAGATATACATAAGTTTCTATATTCCCCTCGGGGAGTTAAGAGGCAGCGAGGCCGGCGTAGACTGAGAAAAATAAGATATACATAAGTTTCTATATTCCCCTCGGGGAGTTAACACTTTCACTGCTGAGCCGATTTGCTTGTGTAGCCACGGGTGTGGCTCTGCACACTCCAGTGTTTTCCCATACAAGAAACCCGTGTTTTCTCAGTGTTTGTTTTTGCCGTGTTTGTTTGTTTTTTGAATAAATGTTTTTTCTTTTCTTTTCTTTCTTTTTAAACACGACAGTTGTGTTTTCAGCACTGAACGTGTTAAAAAGCAGCGGGGCAGCCTAGACGGCGGTGGAAGGACGAGCTTGACGCCATATAAATTCGATCAAAATCGGTTCAGTAGTTTGATTTTTTTAGTATATTCAATTGAAGTTGACTTTTTTATTCTTTGAATCTATTATAATTTATCCACTAATTTAACTAGTTATACATACCTTCAACAGCATAAACTTCCTAAGCGGATCGTACCACTGCATCAAAAACAGGCCAGCCGGCGTCGCGCCGCACAGGTACTTGTAACCGTTGTACGGATTGCGACCCACTGCGCAGCGGATACAACCTGAAAACACATTGATTTTTCGTTTAAAAGTATGTTTTTGATGTAATTTTTAGACAATTTTAAAAAGGTAAGTCTCAATTCAACCGTGCGTGTTGATGTGAATATGTCTTTAACACGTTCACCGCTGAACCGTTTCGTTTTTTTGGGCTCTTTTGCGAATCTTCACACAGCGTGTGTGTGTGTGTTTACTGTTTACTGGCGTTGTGTCGTAAATAAACTCAATACAGCAGTGCGGGTTCGCACGCCAGACGTGTTTTCGCTTGCTGTAAAATAGATGGAAAGTTCTGGGTGCCACTGGAACTCTTATGAGCAGGCGTAGCGCTTACTATCAGATGAACGACTGGCTCGTCTCGTTACTCAGTCAAATAAAAAAATACATAATTACCGATTACTCGTTCCGTTTTGACACGTTGAAGTTACATCGTCGTATTCTCGTAAAACAAACTGCCGTGTCCCCGATACAGCCACACCCGCGATATCTGTATTGCACTGCCGGCGCTCACCGCCAGGCTCGCGCCCTGCTCGTCACTCACCTCTAGTGTCGGGCACGCGCGTGGTGAGCGCGAACCGGCGCGGCAGCAGCCGGGGCGGCAACACTCGCAGCGACTTGCCGCCGCGGGCACTGCCCAGCAATGCCAGCAACTCGTGCCGGTATAGAGACGGAGTTTTGCCTGCGAACAGAACACAATCGGCCGTATTTAATCTTATCCTAGCGTCGCTCTTTAGATATCGCTATGAAAACCGTGTAGACGCGGTCAGTGCGCAAAGAAAATCGTGAAGATGCGATCAGTGCGCTATAAAAACCGTGAAGATGCATGAAGATGCAACTGTGAAGACTCGGTCAGTGAGCATGAAAACCGTGTAGACGCGGTCAGTGCCTAAGGAAAACCGCGAAGGTGCAGTCAGTGCGTTATGAAAAACGTGAAGACACGGTCAGTGCGCTATGAAAACCGCGAAGATGCAATCAGTGTACTATGAAAACCGTGTAGACACGGTCAGTGCGCAAGGAAAACCGTGAAGACGCGGTCAACGGTAACAGTTCCTGTCGGATATTACTCAACACGGCTGAAACCGTGGAGCGCAGCTAGTAATACAGTATGCCGACGACATATTATAACATCTGATAAGGAATTGGTGACCTCTATCCGAGTTTCAAGTCTATATTTCTTGGGTCAGTCTCGGTGACGTTAATTGACATTCCTTTATTTCAATACCGCACTCGAGAGCTTTGGTCACTTTACAAGTGAAATCAAATATGGCTGCTTACATCCGCCATTTTGTTTTATGTAAAATAAAACAAAATGGCGGATGTAAGCAGCAGTCACTTCTTTCGGCTGAAACCCATTGCTAAGTAGTTAAGGATAACGAAACTAACCTGACAGTGACATGAGCACGTCCTTTATGACGTGCATCCAGATGGTCCGCCGTGGGCAAAGCTGGTCCATCGCCGTCTCGTGCAGTTCGTTCAGATTCAATGTGTAAATACCTTCCTCCGCGCCTGGGGAAACACCCATACAATTTTATATTTTTAAACCATTAAATTTGAATTTTTTTTACACATTGACTGCTGAATCGGTTTTTACATTTGGGCACCGTTACGGACTGTGTGTGTTTTCCAGCACTGGCGTGTAAGGTGCGCTAACACAACAGTTGTGTTTTCCCGCACTAAGTTATAAAAAACACAACGTCTGTGTTTTCGGCAGTGAACGTGTTAACCATTTTCATTTCTTAACCGTTTTACTATTTTTTGGCTTTTTTGCGAATCTTCACACAACGTGTGTTTTCTGTTTACTGGCGTTGCGTTGTAACTAAATTCAACAATCAGCAGTGCGGGCGCACATAGCGTGTGATAAAATTAAAAATACAGCAGTGCGGGTTCGCACGCCCGGCGTGTTATAGCTTGCCGAAAAATTATAAAAACACAGACGTGTGTGTTTTCAGCATTGAACGTGTTAATAACTAACCTATAAGTATATGTTGGTCTCTCGTATCGGGGTGTATCCACGACGCGGTGCAGTTTATCCTGAGAGGACACCCATTGAACACCTGGAAGCAAATTCATCATTATCATCATCATCATTGGCCCATAACGTTCTACTGCTGAACACGGGTCTCCCCTTACTTTCGTGAGGTTAGGGCATAATCCACCACGGGGGCCCGATCCGGATTGGTGGATAACATACCTACCTCCGAAATAATTCTCGGGTAGGTATGTGGGTTTCCTCACGATGTTTTCCTTCACCGAAAAGCAAGTGATAATTACCAAACAACACAAGAAACAAAACAAAACAAATTGTGGATTGTAATTGTGGTTTGTTGTGGAAACAAATTATTATTAATTTCTGCACTTGAATTTTTTATTTTTATCAATAATTCAAAAAGAATTCAATGCTTTTTAACTGATATTGGTAGTTAACACTTGGACTGCTGAGCCGATTTTCTTGTCTAGCCACGGGTGCGGATCTGCACACACACTTTCGAATCGATAGAAAAGTGAATAACGTTTTTTAAATGCGTCGTATCGGGATTGGATACGTCAGAATCTGATTCGTAAACTTTCAGATAGTTGTGAGTATCTAGTGTTACCTTAGAGAAGCACGCCCCCATGTGCACTTTGGGCGTGGGCGGCAGGCCGTTGGGCGCGGCGGCGCGCGGCGGCGAGCGCGGCCGCCGCGGGCGCCGCCGCGGGGGCACGGGCGGCGTGCCCGGACCTACACACAGGTACCATTACCTTAGTGTTTAGGCAAATAAACATTCTATACTCTGCGCTATACGCGGGTGGAACCGTGGAGCGCAGATAGAACATGGTAATATAAGTGGAAAAGTATCCCCCCTAGTAGTAATAGGTGGAAAAAAAAACCATTCTTCCCTACCAGTAGGGATATGTGGAACTGCCGATTTTTATTTATTGACGGGCCGATTTATTGATGGTAAGCGCTACGCCTGCCCCAAAACAGTTACAACGCCACCCAGAACTTTGCATTACATAATCCTGCGCGGCACTGCACTGCGCTCGTCACCCTGAGACATCGGCTCTAAAATCTCATATGCCCAGTGGAAACAGTGCCCTTTAAACCGGAACACGGTAATGTTTGCACACTACTGCTTGGTGGATGAATATCTGGCAAATGGTACTTCCCCAAGCGGTATCTTGCTTCAGAGGCCTCCCGCTACAAAACATCGGGTTTCCAACTTTCCAATAATAACACGGCACTCCTTCGATATATCTAACCAGTACAAAAATTAACTTACCCTTATTTTCAACCTTCGCTTTATCCCTCTGACTATCAGACAAACTCCGCTGCCTCTGACTGATTTTCTCCTCCTCACCACCATCTTTCTTCACATCACCGTTCTCATCGACCATATTGAAGATCTCATCGACGGAGGACGTCTTCCTCTTACCGCTGTCCAGTTCACACTGACAGAACTGACTGAGGTCTATCCCCGCAGTGATGGAGTCAGAATTGTGTCTATTGTGTTTTTTTCTATGCTCCGGTTTCTCCTCCATATTCATGCTTATATCTATCTTCCTACACAGGTCCTCGTCCGACTGCGCCCCGTTCTGCAGTCTGTCGTCCGCAATGCGCAGCCTGTTCGCGATTTGCAAAGCTCTGAAGTTGGATACGGATATCTTTTGCTTTTTACACGTCTCACAGTGCACTATACCCGAGTCTACGTTCTGGTTGGAACAATTGCGATAGTAACTTAAGATATCGCCGTTGGAGTTGCAAGAATCACACGAGCATTTAGGGGCTACAGATCTTTGTAAGTCGCTTAGAGTGTTATTCGAACTGAGAGACCTTTCTGGCTTGGGGCAGAGCCCGCATTCGCAGTTGGCGTTTCTCAGCTGCGGAGATTCGACAACATCGCTTTCGTGCTGATCTACGTATAGGATATCCTCCATTTTTCGACACAACGGATCGTCTATTGAAACTCTAGACGCGCTCTGCAAATTTGAAGCTAAGTTTTGGTATATGTTTGTACTCGAGTTGTTCAGATAGTTCTGCTTCAGTTGGATACATTGGGATAAATGTTGGTCGTGGAGAGATAGCCCGGTGTGGCTAGTTTGGACCATTGACGCAGTTTCAGCTGTCAGAGGTAATGTTGCCCTGTCGAAAACACGGAAATTAATATGGGGAAAATTGGGTGGTTTAAGGTTGGATCAGCTCGGACCGAATCAATTTTTTTGTTGCTATCTATATATCCTTTTCTATCGTTCTAAGATACGATCGAGTGTGTCTGTATTTGTCCACAAACACACTGCTTGCTTTTGCGTTGTTCTGTTCTGTTGCGTGTTGTTTTTTTGTTGTCGTCTTGTGCTAATTGTCTTTCTATTGTTGTTTTCTCGCTCTATCAAACAAAGTCTCTGAACGACTGAAAGGCATAGAGACAAAGAAACGATTCCGCCCGAGTGGGGTCCAACCTTTAGCAAGCATCCGGTGCGGTTAGAGGGTAGTCGTAAGCTTGTATATAGGGGGTGCTGTTAGATACAATTTCGGGTAGTTTTTTTTCTTTCTAGGCGAGGTTATGGTTCGTGTTAATTAATAACAAGTGGTGCTGGTGGTACAAATATAATGTTTTATTATACATAATTATATTCTATTTCACGATGACCGCTCAGCTAGAAATGTAGAAGTGACATGTACAGACGGCGTATTCCAGAAATTCCCTTTCGCTCCGGAAGGGGACTATAATAATTTATCTATCTATCTATTTGGATAGAAAATTACTTGGATATCTAATTGGATTTGCAAAAAAAATTGGAAATGTTGCCCGGAAAATTGGTTGATTTGGGAAATACTGTAAATGCTTTTTCCTATGTGTGATTTTTGTATGAACTCACGATTTAACAGTTGTTTTTTTCGCTATTCTCAGTTGTTTATTTTCAAGTGTGACATTTTAAGTTTTTTAACATGGGAAGTGCAGTTTTTACGCCACGGAGGCCGTCAAACATAAGAACTGTATGTATATTCACATAACTACAATCATATTCAAGCTGGCATCGTGAAATGCGATATTTGTACTTGTCATTTCAAAGTGAATTTTAAGGGGAGTTTGGGAATATAAATTTTATGGATTAACGTTTTCTTTTTAATGTACTAGGCTAGGTTTAGGCATTTTAAGCATGCTACATGCTATTTACTAGGAGTATTGATTTTTTTAAATGTGGTTAAAATGAAAACACGACGTTAAATTACATTATGTGTACAGTATTCGTGACTAAATCATATTTTGTTCTACGATATTTAATTTTTTTTTATAAATGGTCTACACGGCCGGTTTTTACAAAATAAAAACAACAAATCACTAGTGTAATTATTTTCAGTACAAATAAACGAAGCCCCGTGTGCAGCCGATACTTAAAATTGTAATGTATAGACACAATAACAGCGCAGTTGATTCTATCTTCGGATAAAAAACAATTTTAAAGATAACGGGCATAGCGCTTTTTCTATTTCTTTACATGCAGCAAATTGTCTTAGGTGACATCCATTAATTACGTGAGGCGATTTTGGTGATTATTCAACCCCTTTCACTTCGGTGAGATATTGCTCGACCCCCTCCCTCCTCAGATTAAAAAAAATTGTATTATTAATGCAAATACATTAAACTGGGGTTGATATCGTTAATTCAATTAAAAAAAAAAAAAAAACTTAATTTAAACCCGTTTCCTCATCGTTTCACTGTTTCAAACAGAAAAAAAATTATGTGATATTTTCCGAGAGCCCTCCTCTCCCCACGTGAGTATGGGTGAGATTTGGCTGGACCCCCTCGCCCCCCTAAACACCTCACGTAATTGATAGACGCCCAACTTAAGTTAGTTCGTGTTCAACCGCGCCTGTATTTATTGTTTATTAGACTGAGTGACGATACGTGCAAGTCGTTTACCTGATGGTAAGCGTTACGCCTGCCCATAACAGTTACAGTGCCACCCAGAACTTTGCATTGCATAATCCTGCGCGGCACCATTTAGATCAGTCTAGAACCTAGACAGGATTCCAGGATACCTAATCCTGTCACCATAATGTTTGAATCCAAACAACCTACCTCAGCGCACAATGGTTGAACCAATTAAGAATCAAAATTGATTAGCCACCAACACTGACTCCGTCAATTCAACGTCGTGTTAATTTTTTTTTATTCCAATTTTATTTTATATTTACGGCGTTTACTCAAAAGCAAAGTGTCGTAACTAAAAAAAATCTACACTTTCAAATAGCAACTCCAATACACAAAAAAAAAACACACAAAAAGCGTCTACAAACAAACATATACACTATATTATAATAATGTACATGCATTAATCTTCTCTTTGTTTTACCTGAGCATTAATTCTTCGTCAATATACTGTAAGAGGGTCCTATAACAAGAGAGATTTACTTACAGGGTTGTGCCACGCACGCGTCGATTTTTAACTTTATGTAAATGGGAATATGGTCTAAAGTGACACATTGAACGTTATACTAAAAGTGTACACGGTTTCATCTTTATTATTGTGTCAATTTAAAATTATACTTTTGTTACCGTTGATAAAGCTTATATTATTTTGATGAAAAATTCATGTTTAATTACAGTAAGGCGGAACGTATAGAGACAAATGGTTTTTAAGGCGTATTTCAGTCGGCGCCGATCGCCCGCCGCTGTGTGTGGAGACGGATATTGTGAATTAAATAATAAAAAAATTAAGTTATTTTTTATCCCCATAGACCAAAGAGGGCGCTAGTGAACGTTCACTGATTATCATTGGATTTGGAATGAATCAAATGATTGGTTTTTTTCCAATGTTGAAGAACCGGTAAGAACCTTTAAAGCATTTTTTTTTAATCTATTGAAATAAACATGCGTGCTACCGATTTCATTATTTTTAGTTTTAAATTCTTTGAAATAGTTTTGAATGGGTTTTTAGACATAAAAAAATGGAAAAATTTGGGGAAATTAAAAAAATTTGAAAATACTGTGCTTTTTTTCTATGGGATTTTTGTATGAACTCACAATTCGATTAAATTTGTTTTTTTTTTCTTTGATTCAGGCGGCAAAATAAGATCAGAATGAATTCGGCAGATAACAAGTGGCATATTATAAAAAGTAATTTAAAAAAAACTTGTTTTTCTATCGCATTTGTTAGCGGACCAGGATATTTTCCAGTAAAATTCAAATAACTTTAATCCCTGTACCAAACGTCTGTATTTCACCAGAGCTCCGACTCAACTGTCTTAAAGACAGGCAATGACGTATGCCTATCTACCAGCGCATTGAAAGTCAAATCAAGTATCTTATATTAAATGTTAACGGATATTAACTAAGCATAAACATCCGACATAGGTATCATATTGCATTAGTTTAAAATATAAGAATAGCTAACATATCACTCATTTGGGACAAGAACGTGCCATCTCCTTAATAGTACATAGGGGAGATAGCACGCTTTTATCGCCAATGAGCGATATTTCATTGGATTTTAGACCATATTCTCATTTAAACACACACCAAAGGCAATAAATTAAAACAAATCAGATGCCAAACGCACAACTCAAGACATCACATCATATCACACCTTACCTTATAATATCATTTAAAAACTTATTTCAAAACCAACCCAGCCTTTAATAGAAAGCCAAAACATTCAAAATGGCGCCCAAACATCATGCAGATTGCACCCCGTGTAAGAGACAACGAAACTGTGATGAAAAATTTAGACCAAAAGATTTATAAAAAAAACTAAATAAGATGGCGATAGTAATTATGACCCAAAATGAGTCTTAGCTTCCAATAATAAAAGCCACATCGGTCTGTCTTGTAAATAACTAACCAGAATGGGGTTGCGACCCAAAATGAGTCTTAGCTTCCGATAATAAAAGCCACATCGGTCTGTCTTGTAAATAACTAACCACAATGTGGTTACGACCCAAAATAAGTCTTTAACTCCGATAATAAGAGCCACATCGGTATGTCTTGTAAATAATTAACCACAATGGGGTTACGACCCAAAATGAGTCTTAATGTTCCCGTTTAAGCGATCTCTACCGGACAACCTTTGGATGAACAAGAAAAGACAGCAGGAATGGGGTTGGGACATCAGTGTCATTGGTCAATTATGTTTAGATTGATAGTCTAAATAAATTGAACGCTTTCATTCATCAAAATGGTTAAAGCTTACTAAAGACCTCATTGACCATAATTTCATCACAGTTCCGTTACGTCTTCAGTCTATGGGCTATTGGAATGCAAAACGTGATTGTCTATACTCTAGCTTCACTGTGTAGAACACCCAAGGCCATTTCCGTAAATTTTTATAAAAAAAATTGTACAATTATTTTTTGGAGATAATAAATGAAAATATTTGTTCAGAATTGATAACTGAACAACCTATATAATTTTTTATTTATTTTTTTATAATAATTTTTTTTTTTTTATTTTGATAAATGTGCTAGTTTTTGTGTGTGTGTAGGTATATCAGTGTATTTGTTGTTACACAATGAGGTATTTTTTACGAAATAACTTGACGACGACATGCGGGCCGCTCGGCTGATAGTAAGCGCCATGCGTGTTTTAAACAGAACAGTGCCATCACCGCTCGGACGGCACTACTCTATTAAAAAATATCAGTTACTATAGGCCAATGAGTTGTTCAACTATCCAAACTGAAGAAACGTCATCATAAACAGTCAAGGCCACAAATCCACCATATTCATCTTATAAATAGTCTACTGAGATACCACCACCGAATTCCCACAAAAATAAAAAATAAAAACCTTCGAATACGGTTAGAAACAAAACGAAATGATTAGAAAGAATTAGAAATTTTGAATTTTTCCGTAAAGAATAATCCCAAATTATACCTTAGGGTCATTTTGTAAATATCGTCACCCGTGATCGGCCGACACCACTTGCTATAAAATAATAAATATAATAACTAATAATAAAACTAAAACATAGTAATTATAACAACAAATAAATTATATTAGAAAAGGTTTTTAGCTAAGAGAAGCGGCGGTAACGAATAAAAAAAAAAGTTAATATTTAAAATGTGTTAGTAACCAATCACCTCTGCAAATGGTAAACGGAATTTTATGAAATTTTACTCAATAAATCTTTTACCTTCTTTTATTTTAATTTAACACGCTTTCACTTTATAATTTATTATTATACACTCTCATACCTATAATATAATTTATTATTATAGGTATGAGAATAACACACGGGATGCTTTTACGCGGCGGGTGATGCCGCGTGGCGTAGGTAGTTAATATCATAATAAAGAGGAAAAGGATGTGAGTTTGTTTGTTTGAGATAATCTCTGAAACTATAAGTGCGATTTTGAAAATTCATTGGTACGTATTCTTTTGTTTTTTTTTTTTTGTTTGGTGAGGTCTTTCTGGATTATTTAAAGGGCTTCTTTTGTATGTACATAGACAAAAGGAGGTCGACCAGAGACAATTTTTTTGCGAGAACCTTAGGGACCCGTACGAAGTCAGGGCGGCTCGCTAGTTGAGTAATATTTTTTGGTATTTGTTGTGCAAAAGAAACAAATTCTTTTTTCTTTGTCTTTTTCCACTCTATTTTTAATAAAAACCTTTTCTGTATAAAAAAGCAACATAAAAACAAGTAAACACCCAAAACAACGCAAGTTATGTAATAAATATGTATATACCCCATAAGCAATACAAACCTATTAGGGATAGAAATTTGACATTTCTGCTTTTCCCGAGTGGTGCAGGTCACTCGGCCGATAGTAAGCGCATTACTTTATGGTACAGGAACAGTGCCAGCCAAAATTTTTGTAAAAAAAGTCTGGCATGGCACTGCAACGCACTCGAAATCTCCAAAAATGAGTTATAAGGTTTTCTATGAAAGTTATATCAAATTTCTATATCATTATTATATGATTATAGTAGGTTAGATAAATACATTATTGGGATATTAGAGTCAGGGATATAAGAACAAAAACTTAAAGCTATCCCGAAAAACCGAACCAGTAGCGAAACCTATCGCCCAAACCCGTGAACTACATAGTGCAGAGTTGTACGTACTTCTCGCTAGATGGCATTGTGTCGGTAGAGAGCTCCGTAGTGAGGGGGTTGTGCTTGGGGCAGGACATTAGGGATGCGACGGTCCAATCCTCGCTAGACTGCCGGTGGAAGGCTGGAAAAAAATGCAGTGGAATTAAGGACTTCCTTATTTGAGAAGTCGGTAAAAATATTATTTTTATTTATTTATTATAATATTGCATGGAAAAATAACAGCTTAAATATATCATGGATACAATAACAGGTACATCTATAAGGTTAACAGCTTTTGCTTATAGATAGATGTACAATTGTCCAATTATAATAAAATTGGAGTGTCTGTCTGTAATATCAAAATTAAAGCTAAAAGAAAATGTGAGTGCATTGCTATTTATACGATACCTAATGATGAATGAACCAATCCGGACCGGGCCCCCGTGTGGGTTATGGCCTAATCCTTCTCACTAAAGTGGGGGAAGACCCGTTTTCAACAGTAGGACGGCATGGGTTGATGATGGTGATGAATTACCGTTTTAGAATTAGAAAATTTGTAAACGGATTTCAATGAAAATTGCAGAGATTAATAAAGAAATTTTAACTTAAATTCTCGTGAGTTTCATTTCGATATCTTCCAGGGTTTAGAAGATATTTTTCCAAGTAGCGCGTGAACATAGCCGCGGGTTACAGTTAGTTTTAGAATAATTTAGTTGTAGGGAGGAGTCTTTCGGTCTGATGTAAAGCGTACATTACACGTTCAATTGGGCGTTTATCATGAATTGCCAGGGTGGGGGGGCGCCTCTATGTTGTCCGATTTCGGATCTGTATAATTATACCGAACAGTTCATTGAGACATTTTCTATCGCATAATAGATATCGATAATCGATTGTTGTAATTGGCTGCGGCCGTTGCAATTGAATAAATAAATAAATAAATAAAATATCCATTTGGCCGCAATCTAACATGATGTTAAGTAAAAAGGCGTACGACATTGGACCCTGTCGAATTGAAGACTTTCACATTAGTCCTCGAGAAACAAAGTCGGTAATCCCTTTACGATTGACAGTCAGAAAAACAGAAGGATTCTTCTTCTTTGCGAGTTAATAATAGTCATAGCTTATAAGACCTTGGCTAAGAATGTAGCCAAAGACACCGCGTTGTCTGAGGTCGCGATAAGTTCCTCTACTGTGCAGAGTGTAGGGCTCGGGGGCATGACAGCATGTGAGGCATGGTTTGTTTTGGAGCTCCACAGTAGCAATGCTGGAGAGATTGGACTGACGATATATTGACTCACCGTGGCTCCGCGTCGCGGCGGCGGGGCGGGCGCGCGCGGCGCCGAGGTCGATGACCGCGGCGAGCTCGTCCTCCGCGTCGAGGTCAACGACCGGCGAGTCGTCGTACCCGCGCCGCGCCGCGTTGTCGCTCGTCAGCCTGCCAGTACATATTAGACGAGTTTAGAATTATCGCAATTATCACAGATATCATATTGTCCAAAATCGCTGCGCTATAAAACTTTACCAGTTACAATTCGACCGATGGTTCATGGGATGCGATAGCAATGACCGATCATTGCTATCGCATCCCATGAACCATCGGTTGAATATATATTATTGTTTCTACTTCGGAGTAGCGCTAAGATTTTAAGGTTCTATTCTAAGGTTTACAAAACGTCGGATATCACTAAAAATAAATGCTATTATTTTTAAATATTCATACGGCGCCTGCGACATAGAGGATCGCGCCTGCGGGACGTGTCTCCGTACCGTAGGTTCATGGCGTTGTTGTCGGCGACGTCGCTGCGCTCGAGCTGCTGCTGCAGCAGGCGGCGGCCGCGCCCCGTCAGCTTGGACGCGATGCGCTGCGGGACTGTGGACGGCGCCTGCAAGGTACCGCTGTTATTATACGTCATACACTATGTCCAATAGAAAGTACTCTACAATCTGTCCCAGAAGTGACACCCTACACCACACAGTATCTCAGAAATGGCACTCTACACGGTGTCCCAGAAGTAGGTCTCCATACTCACCGCCTCCTCGTCCGGCTCGAGGTTGTTGTGCGTGGGCGGGTTGTGGTACTTGTGCAGAAGATCTATGGCCAGCCGTTTACTCATGTCTTGTTGGAAGAATGGATGCTGGAATAAACAAAAGAGATTTTAACATTTAACCCATACGGTATATTATTAATTGACACTGAAATATCAATAAACAATACGGAAGTTGATACCAAAAATCAATAAACGAAATGGGCAAGTCGGGAGGATAACAGTCTAAATGGGCAAGTCAGTGGGATAATGATCCTAATGAACAAGAGGATATTGCAATACAACAGTGTCTCGTCACTGATGATACCCTCACCTGCAGCAGTTTGTCTGCCGTGGGGCGTTTCTTGGGGTTCTTGGTGAGCGCTAGTTTCAGTGCGGCGTGGAACAGCTGCGACCAGCGCTCCCGCTCGCGCAGCACGGGGGGTTTGAACCCAGACTTCGACATCAGGAACAGCACACGCATCGGGTGCAGCTCAAACATCGGGGGCTGGAGTTCTGCTAATTCTGGAAACAAATATTCACCAACAGATCATAAAAAAGAAAATAATCATAAAAATACAAGATTTTTCTTTCCTTTATCAATATTGTCGCGACCGCTCTGCCAAAATTTTCCTTTCGCGGTCCACAAGCGCTCGTCAGAAAACTCAAGCAGATACTTCAAGGGAAATCGCCAACTCACCTATGGCAGTGATCCCACAAGCCCAGATATCGCATAGCTGGTTGTACCCGCCTTTCCTCTCTACCGCTGCAACCTAAAAAAATAAGTTAAAATATTAATTTGCGAAAAGCGCCATCTACTGGTCAGATTAAAAAACTTTGCTCCAATATCTAGTAGGAACAAATACAAAATTATACTCTCCACACAATCGTATGCGTCGATAGATCCCAGATAGAGAAGTATAGGAAGAGACGCCATTGGAATTTATCGACCGATATCGGTTGTAAAGCAATGTCAAGACTGACGGCCCTGACAGTGATAAGTGTTCTCACCTCAGGCGCCATCCAATACGGAGTCCCGATGAAGGATTTCCTCTTGTTGATAGTGGCCGTGATCTGCGCCGACACGCCGAAGTCTGCCAGCTTCACATCTCCGCATTCTGTTAGCAAGATGTTCGCGCCTTTTATGTCGCTGGAGAAGAGAGGAAATAGTAATAAATAAATAAAAAAAATTAATGCTGTTTGTTGGTCACTACGTTATTTGAGAAAGGCTAGACAGATTTGCCAATTTTTGCCTCTTTAAATGTTTGTAATAGTCCGAAGTAAGTTTTCATATAAAGAAAAATTGGAAAATTCGAAAACTCAATTCTGAATATACTTAAATTCGAACTGAAAGTCCTTTGTTTGTACGGGATCTTGTATGAAATCAAGTTACGATTTGGACGATTGATATGCGATCGACATTCTTCAGACATCAAGATCTTCAGTTGTTTATTTTCCATTGAATTGTGATTTTGTTGTTAATAAATAACTATGACTTATGTATGTGACTTTGACGCATCCAACGGCTTGGTGGATTTTGATAAATGAGGAATCATTAGATTAGCTTGATCATTGAAATGGCAGCGAACTCACCGATGCATTTTGCCCATACTGTGTAGATATGACAAGCCAGTGAGAGTTTCTCGGCACATGTAGGCGATCTGTATTTCTGTGAGCGGCCCCGTGACGTGGTAGATATCCTGGAACGTAGCAACGTGCGAGTTAGAAGAAATGAATGTGCTCTGAGATTAGCATCACCCTATATTCATCCACTGCTCGACGTGGGCCTCTCCTAGTGAACGCCACAGAGCTCGATTTTCGGCACTCCCCATCCAGTCTATGCCAGCCGTTTTTCGCAAGTCGTCGCTCCACCGCCGGCGGGCATCCTACACCATAATACGGTTGCTGATACACAGCTTACATAAAAAGTAAAGAGGTTAACCTATAACCACAGTAAGTATTTATAGAGATATCTACAAATGGTTCTTCTGTGATAAGACCCGAAGGCAGCCATTAAAAAAAAAAGTATAGGTTATTATAAATAGTAATGATAATTAGCTGCAAGCTGCCACCACCACCGCGGCCAAGTGTCCGATTCCCTAGTTAAGCTAAAAGGAGTGATATTGTCCACCAATCTGAATCGGGACACTCTCTTTACGAAAGTGAAGCGAGACCCATGGCTCAGCAGTAGACTGATATAGATTGATCTTGTTGTTTTTGATGATGATGATGACGATGAGGATGAGGGAAGGATGGATCAATTGGAGTAAAGTCCCGAATCAAAGTACCAGTCTACAATAAACAGTAAAGAGGTTCACCTGCAAGCTGCCGCCACCACAGTACTCCATAGAGATCCACAGTGTATCCCTCCTTAAGTAAGAACTAGTTAAGCTAAAAGGAGGTATGTTGTCCACCAATCTGAATGGGGACACCGTGATGGATTATGGAATAATCCTCTTTATGAAAGCGAAGCGAGACCCGTGGCTCAGCAGTAGACAGATATAGATTGATGTTGTTTTTGATGAATATGAGGAAATATGATGAGGGAATAATTGGAGAAAAGTCTCGAATCAAAGTACCAGGCTGCAATAAACAGTAGAGGTTCACCTGCAAGCTGCCGCCACCACAGTACTCCATAGAGATCCACAGTTTATCCCTCCTTAAGTAAGAGCCGTAGTACGCGACGATGTTGGGATGCCGACAGTCTTTCATCATCAGGATCTCCTGCTGGATGATGGCGAAGTCATCGCCGGGCTCAAGCTTTATCACCTTGATGGCGGCAAGCTCATTGTTGCCGTTGAGCCTTTTCGCCTGGAAATAAGAGATTTTCGTTTAACAAATATGAAGAAATGTGGAATCCGGTATGTTCAAGAAACTTAAGATTTCAAGGACATGTGATATCCACCAGCCCACACTGGGTCGACATGGTGGATAATGGCACAGCAGTTCTCTCTGAGTGGACAGGTCCCAGCAGTGGGAACGAAATATGCTGGTGATAATGATAAATTTATTCACATTTGGGCTAAGATTATTGTAGGAAGGTCGTGCATACATCTCCGTTTACATAATATTAGCAACGGATGGACCGATTTTGATTCTGTTTTTTAGCGTTGGGACTGAAACTTTTCAGGGTAGGTAAGTTTTAGAAATATGTGACTATTCCGCCGCATATTCTTTTATTTAGATTAGGCTGTCCTTGAGTAGATTTCCAAAATTATATTCAAGCTTGCTGCGCCCCGCGGTTTCACCAGCGTAATTCCAGTTTTTCCGCAATAACTCTGCATTTCGGGTTGAAAATCACCATTTTACTTAGCAATAGCTGGAGATCGCGAAAAAATCAAATTTCAAATCGTGTGTTCATACAAAAGTTTCAGATAAAAATAATTTTCAGTATATCCCATTTTTTTTTCAATTTTCATCGCATCCTTATTAATCTTTTATTTCTTAAGAACCTTCTCATAAAAAAAATAATTGAGAAATTGTCTCAGCCGTTCACGTGTGATGCCGTGACCAAGGGAAATACATATTCGTTTTTATCTATATATAGATGATATTATTTCTTCATAGCAGGTAAAAAGCCCTTTGCTAATAATACACCTCTGAAGCATCTGATAAATTATAATAAATTTACAATCAATTTACTTATCCATATTTTTTACCAAGCCAATCTTTCGTGAAGCTGATTAAACTTTTATTACGATATAAACACGATAATATGACTAATTTGAAGCCATTGTGTTTAAGATTAACCAAACGCCAGGGGTCAATGTATTTAATATACGCCTAATAAAAAAAATACTATTTGAACCTTATTTTCAACAAGCTAGAGTTCAGAATTGTTGGTTAGATTATGTAGATACCACTCTATGTATGTAATACTTCATCCACATCACTTCACAAATACCACTTTCAACCTAATAACCAAGGATTACGGTTGAAAATATACATAAAGCCTATGAGCAAACAATTAATAATGTTATTATGAACCTTATCAGCTAGAATATAAAGGTGCAATTGTGACGTAAAAATAGAGATGTAAGTGTTTAATAAAATTATTGATGATTCACTAACCGCACGGTAAATAAGCCTTTATGTACATATTTATGTAGGTACCTACAGACATAGTTGCTAATCTGTCTTATATCTATCTATACTAATATATAAAGCTGAAGAGTTTGTTTGTTTGTTTGAACGCTAGGATTTCAGGAACTACTGGTTGGAATTGAAAAATTCTTTTTGTGTTGAACAGTCCATTTATCGAGGAAGGTTATAGGCTATATAACATCACGCTACGACCAATAGGAGCGGAGCATCAATGAAGAATGTGGCAAAAAAAGGAAAAAGCTATTGCTTTTAAGAGAATTATTGCGGGAAAACTTGAATTATGCGGGTGAAACCGCGGGGCGCAGCTAGTACTAAAATAAAACTGTAAGGAACAAAACTTTTTTTTAATCGTGCCACCTTTGCTTACCCTTTGATCCTGATCCTAACTAGAATTTCTCATGTCAAGAGAATCAGGAACTATCCTCATAGTGAACTATCCTCATACCATGGTCCTACAAACACCTAGACTCAGAGCAAATACTTGTGATTCACATAAATTTTTGCCCTGTGCGGGAATCGAACACGCGACCTCACGCTACACAGTCGGCTCACCACCCACTGCGCCACGGAGGCCGACTGTACATCATCATCATCATCCCCACATTTTTTCTTTTGCCTTTCTCCCTTTCCATTAAAAAATCTTATGCGGCACTGCACTGCGCTCGTCACCCTGAGACATCGGTTCTAAAGTATCATATTATGCCCAGTAATTTCACTGGAAACAGTGCCCTTCAAACCGGAACACGGTATTGTTTTTACACTATTGCTTGGCGGATGAATATCTGGCAAAGATGTGGCAAAGATGTGTGTACTTCCCCAGACGGTCTCTTGCAGAAGAGGTCTAACCACTACCGTGATCAGCATCGGTTGTAAAATGCGACATTACTGGGCATATGAGACTTTAGAACCGATGTCTCAGGGTGACGTGCGCTAGATTATTAAATGCAAAATTCTGGGTGGCACTAGAACTGTTATAGGCAGGCGTAGCGCTTACCACCAGGTGAAAGACATGCTCGTCTCGTTACTCAGCCAAATAAAAAAAATACATCTTCACAACAAAACGTTGTAGGTAGGCATGAAACCGCACTTAGCATTCAACCAAGATTCAACCCTATATATGAACCGACTGCACTTGCCAAGTTCCCCCTTTCATGTCGCAAACACATTGTCTTATTGATCGAGTTCGCAGACAGACAGACAGACAGACGGCCGGAAGTGCATATTGAATCAAATTGCTGTTTGTCATGAGCTTGGTACCTTGGGAAAGTTAATACGTTTTAAAGTAACACAATCACTAACATAATTTTGTCATTCGAAACGGAATATTTACCCTGTAACCTTTTGTGACATAAAAAAGATTGGATGTTTGTTACTTTATTTCTATTTGACTGAGTGACGAGACTAGCATGTCGATCACCTGATGGTAAGCGGTACGCCTGCCCATAACAGTTACAGTGCCACCAAGAGCATTGCATAATCCTGCACGGCACTGCACCGTGCTTGACACCCTGAGACATCTGCTCTACAGTCTCAAACGCCCAGTGATTTCGCTGGAAACAATGCCCTTCAAACCGGAACAGTAATGTTTGCACAATACTGCAGATGAATATCTGGCAAAGGAGCGGTACTTCTCCAAGCGGTATCTTGCAGAAGAGGCCTTCCACTTCTAGTCAATCACGCAAAGAGGGCTCAGCGTATTTTTCACGCAGATTAACTATCTGTGTGCCAAATTTCATCCAAATCCGTTTAGTAGTTTTTGCGTGAAAGATTAACAAACATCCATCCATTCTCACAAACTTTCACATTTATAATATTATTAGGATAACACATCAAAAGCATATAAGATCCGCACCATCATCATCAACCCATATCATATGGGTATATGGATATCATATGCCATAAACCACCAAGGGGGTCCGGTACGGATTGGTGGATCACATACCTATCTCCGAAATAATTCTCGGGTAGCTGTGTGGGTTTCTTCACGATGTTTTCCTTCGCCGAAAAGCTAGTGATAATTACGTACATATGCTTTTTTATAAAGACATAGTTACGTGCCCGCATTGGGATTAGAACTCACGACCTTATCCTTGGAAGGCAGACGTTCTCCCACTAGGCTACCACCCCGTCAGTTACTCGAAATGAAGTTATTGATAATATAGCAATTTATTGGATTTTTCACCAAAAAACTGAATTAGCTACACCTAGGTCAGTCACGCGCGCCTAGGTCAGTCGGTGACAACACGCCCCGCGTGCGGTGACTGTTCCGAGCGAGTGGAGCCGACCTGCTCAGCCAACAAATCCAATTAGTATCCCGAGCGCGCAGGTCACGGACCCCTAACTGTTACTGCCAAATGCGTTGCCTCGTTAGCGGCAAGCAGTGTTATTGATACGGCAATTGGCGTACTATACGGCAATTCAGGTCATATTTTTTTCAGGAAATACGGCAGTTTGCAGGCAAAATACTGAAACTGGGGACTAAAACGCGTAAACTTTATTAAGAACTAGCTGCGCCCCGCAGTTTCACCCGCGTAGTTCCTGTTCCCGCGGAAATATGGGGATAAAATATAGCCTATGGTACGCGCTGTCAATGCAGCTTTCCGTTAGTGAAATAATTTTGTAATTGCAGTGGCTTAGCGAAACCGTACATATTTCCATACGAACTCTCATCACCTATTTCACCCCTTACAATGCTATTTTCGCATTAAAAAGTACCCTATGTCCTTTCTTACGCTCTAGACTATCTCTGTACCAAATTTCGTTTCAATCGGTTCAGTAGTTTAGGCGTGAAAGAGCAACAGATAGACAGAGTTACTTTCGCATTTATAATATAAGTAGGGATAAATAAAGGAGGAATAAAATAAATCTCACTACTATTATAAAGGCGAATATGATAATATATATTTTTACATTTTTACGGCCGAACGTCAGGTTTGACTGTCAGGATACGACTAAATACGGACTGACTGCCCCATGGCAGGCTGCAGGCCGATTGGGTATCTTGGTAGACACCGATTGCTGATTGAAATTCAGCAGTTACGACCACGTATTCACACACCTATGCCGGATATATGAGATATTCATCCGGTTTAAAGGGCACTGTTTCCAGAGAAATAACTGAGCACGAGACTTTAGAACCGATGTCACAGGGTGACGAGCGCAACGCAGTGCCGCGTTAGATTATGCAATGTAAAGTTCTGGGAGGCACTGTCACTGTTATGGGCAGGCGTAGCGCTTACCAGCAGGTGAGCGACGTGCTCAAAATTGCATATTACAAAAGAAATATCAACGTATTGCCAAATATATTGTCGCAGTGGAAGACGCGCTTTACGCGCGATAACTGTCAATGCGCGTGACACCATTTTTGACATGTTTATCGCCGACGGAAACTCGGCCGAGAGGTCCACAATCCCACATAACTCACTTGGGTGCTTTATTAAATTAACCAGTCGTAACTAAGTTATTATTTTTAAGCAGAAACCTTTAAACCGAGAGGAGTAGAAGTGGCGTGGAGTGAGGTGGAGTGGAGTGGACAGGCCTTTACCCTGCAGCGGGACGACCATGGCTGAATAATAAGATTTGTCAAGCATCCTCAAAAAGACAATCAAATATGTCTTGTGTATGGAAATGAAACACACGATGGGTTAACAGAAGTAAAGCGAGTAGTGACGAGACTAGCAAGGACAGGGTCGTGAGTTCAAATCCCAGTGCGGGCACGTATCAATGTGTTTTTTGTTAAACATATAATGTACGTAATTATCACTCGCTTTTCGGTGAGAGGTTACCCGAGAATTATTTTGGAGGTAGGTACGGATCCACCAATCCGGACCGAGACCCCGTGGTGAATTATAGCCTGATTCTCCGCTCGAAAGTGAGGGAAGACCAGTGCTTAGCAGTGGGACAATATAGGTTAATGATGATGAAGTAGTAATAATAGCTCAGTTGGTTGAAAGTACCAGCTGGCTAACCGTAGAAAATTATTTTGAAATGAAGGAAAACATTTCTATTTTGGGGATAATGCCCTCGCACTGTCCCCTCCGCCACGGGGGTAACGGAAGGGCGTGCATGGGATTCGAACCCCATGAGCACTTGAGCAGTCCTCCGCCGCAAAATCAAGAACATCCTGGGGCAAGATGTGGTCACCCCAGAACAAAAACATTTCTATTAACCATGGTCAACTTATTTAGTCAGTGCCTTGGTGGTAGGCAACTAGGTATTACTGGTGTCTTCCTAGCAGCTATCCACAAGCTTTACATATAGGTTTCTGTTCGATCGAGGGCCAAGCAAATCGATCGCACTTTTAGTCTAAAAAAATTTGCGAAAAACTTCTAAGTAACATTTCCTCAAAAATGGCGCTAGTTTTACGTAAATTCGGGAAGCTACGTCTTCCGCTGTCGCAACAAGGACGCTCGCGCCGCGTCGGTCTGTAACTACCATTATTCAATGGCCGGTCGTGGGGAAACACCTCAGCTGCTGCGCAACCGTCGGCTCATTATAATATCAGCAACGTTTCGTAAACAACCGTTATCAACATTACGTAAGAATCTTTATCAACTACTGCGCAGTCTGAATTGACCGTGGCCATTTTAGAACTATCAGAAAAGCAGACATTATGGTCACAGATCTGTATCGATTTGTAACAGTCGATTCATCGAGAGGCATGAGTCACCACTTGAAAGGGAAATGTCCTTTTTCAAACTCATGCCATAATTAGATAATAATCATTAGTTTAGTAGATCATATTTTACTTATTTTTTGGTTTTTCTCTATGTATAAGAGATTGTTTTTGACTTATAAAAGTGCAATATTTTTGCATAATTGCAATAAACAATTTGAGTTTTGAGTTATTAGTTATGAGTTATTGTTTTTTTTTGTTAGTTATTGTCCCATTCTTGTAGTGTTAGGCCTCTTCTGCAAGAGACCGCCTGAACTTTGCCAGATATTCATCCGCCAAGCAGTAGTATGAAAATAATACTGTATTCCGATTTGAAGGGCGCTGTTTCCAGCGAAATTACTGGGCATATAATGACACTTTAGAGCCGATGTCTCAGGGTGACGAGCGCAGTGCAGTGCCCCGCAATATAATGCAATGCAAAGCTTTGGACGTCACTGTAACTGTTGTGGGCAGCGCAGCGCTTACTGTCAGGTGAACGACTTGTTCGTCTCGTTACTCAGTTACATAAAAAAATCAAGTTACAATCGATCTGGTTTCAATGTCGCGTTATCTAATCTATTTGCGAAATTTCGGAAGGTTGATCGATAGAAGGTGATTATTGATAATATCAAAAACATGACCTAATTGTTATCATTTATGATTTTCAAACAAATGAGCTAAATACTTTTAATAATTGAGTTAAGATTTTTGTAAATACGATACCACTATATTTGATGCAACCAAAAAGCGACTTCTAATACATGTAAGTACCTACAGTCAGCCTCAAAAATAACTGAATATCTCGTAACTTCCTGTTTAATTTTACACATTTTCCTATGTTACGAAATTGAAAGAATGGACATTAGACATGTTTAGCTACCTCTATCACCAACTGTACCTTCCATACTACTAAAAAAATACAACCCTATGACTTTTGGACTTTTTGTACGCGGTACTTTACTTGCAGACTGCGCAGTCACGGATCAGACCAGACACCGAAAATACAGACGTTGTGTTTTTTATAACTTTACACGGGTGCGGGAAAACACAGCTGTTGTGATAGCGCAGCTTACGTGCCGGCTGTGTTGCGAGACACAGAGGTGTGTTTTTAACGCGTACTACAGTGCGGTTCACACAGACGGCACGCAACGCTTCCCAAATGTAAGAACCGGTACAGCAGTCAACGTGTTAATCCATGCAGTTGTATAATAACCAAACTATTTTTTTTTTATTATTTTGATGGACTAAGTACTCCGAGGCCTGTCCCTATTCCTTCGCAGTCCTTAATCGTGACCCCTGAGGTTATCACCGCCCAAGGGTGCCCGCGCGCATCTGTGGACTCTCGTATGATTCGTTCGCTCGTATGCAAGCCGGTTGTGCGACCGCCAATGCCGGTTCGTCGGCCAGGCAAGGCCGCCAGTGAAAGTAAACACGACCGCACCACGACGCTCCGATGGACCAGGTGGATTGTGTGTCGAACGGCAGCGGAGAAATTGAAACGAGATCTAGAAATGTTTTGGCATATTTTTTTTGGTTTGGGTAGCGTTTCCGTCTCTCATGCGTGCTGTCACATGTTATATTGCTGTTTCGTTATCATATAGCTAATTGTATTTATAATGTATCGATGTTCAATTCTCGAAAAGCAGCAGCGGAGGGTAGTCGGATATCGACTGCCGATGCACCGCGCACTGGTAAAAAATCTGGAGCGCAAGCGAGTGTGAAAGCTAACGCCGCGCGCAACACATCGTATCGGTTGCTTCCTGTAGGAAAGCAAATCTTCTTGTTCTTTCGCGTGCGCTAATCAGACCTAAGTGAATCCCTATAAACAATATAACTAGCCGGCTGGTGGACGACCGAAGGTGGAAGCTCAACGAGTGCTTGCAGCAGTCCAAGGTACGTGAGTGCATTGTATTCGCTGTAGCCTATGTCGAGTTATTGAACATCGTTTTTCATCGTATACGTATTGTCCCAGTGTAGTATAAAGCCACTCCTATTTCGGCTTGATGCGAATGCTACAATTGCTGACTTGAGAGTCGCTTATTAGCCATAACACTACAAGTGGATATAAAATCCGGCTTTGTACAATTCCGGCACTTTTTCTTGGTTGCTCCAGGGCCATCTGAGTTCTGATCGGACCCTATCTGGGTCCTACCGATCAACTTTGAATTAAGCATAGCTCGGAAGCCCGACAGGCCGTTCCAGACCCAGGTACTGCAGAAAAAGACTTGCGCGAGCTCCAGGCGGAAGACTGGCCGGAGGCACAGGACTGGCCAAGTGGCGGCTCTTATTATCAGACTTATTATAGATAACTGCTGCGCCATCCTAATTGCGTTTGATTAACAATGGCGGCCCAATGGTAACTTGTGCGCTTTACAATTCAACGTCACCAGGTTCGATCCTCGGCCCCGCACTAATGACTTCTCGTATGCCATCCGTCCATACTCACTTAACTACTATAACTTAGCTACTAAAAATAGCAGTTGAATATTGAGATCCTTTGAACTCGGTTAAAGACCACCAGACAGCGCAGTCCCCTTTCACCAACGTGAAAAAATAGTAAAAATACAAGAAATGACGTCATCAAGAACAAAACAATAATTACTGAACAATACAGACCGTCTGGCACGCACATGTTCAATTATATGGGTACGTTTTGCTTTTGAATCGGACAACGTGTTGTTATAGTGTGAAAGAGTACTATGAAAACTGGCATCAACCAGCTATAATCTATCTTCTTATGTTATAAAAATGAATTCCGATTTCCCTTGATCACGCCGTAACTTGAGAACAACTGCACCATTTTGACATATGGTTTTTTCAAATAATCATTGAGGTATGAGGAAGGTTTTTATATAAAGAGAAAAATTGGAAAGTTGCCTGGAAAATTGGAAAAATTGGGAAAAACTGTTTTTTTTTTCCTATGAGATTTATGTATGAACTCACGATCGGAATTTGATTTTTTCGCGTTCTTTAGGTATTCCTAAGTAGCGTGGTGGTTTTTGAACTTGAAAAATTGGAAGACTGGAATTACGCCGGTGAAACCGCGAGGCGCGGCTAGTAAATGATAAAAACGGATGTCTGAGGTAAAAAACTAAAAAAAAATACAACCAAATTAATAACCTCCTTCTTTTTTGATGTCGGTTAAAAATAGAGAGCACATTTATTATTTTCGCCTCCCATATGCTGTTGCCGAAGAACCGAGTCGGTTTATATTATTTCAGCTGAAAATACTTTTAAAAACACGTGTCCTGCACACATTATAAACACATAACATTATTTTTATTTTTTATTTCTTGCATTTGTTTATTTTGTGTATAATATGTATCTATTTATTTATTTATTTTATTCTATGTATATAAGGAAAGCCACCGTCCGATGTCCTATTTACTCCTCTCCGCGCATGGTTGTCTGGAAGAGATCGCTCTGAGCGATAAGACCGCCCATTGTGACACTAATTGTAAAATTTGTTTTGTTCTAGTTTTAAGTTTTCTATGTTCTGTGGTGTTTCAATAAAGAGTTTATCTATCTATCTATTGTTACGAAGTATTTTCATAGTGGAGAGTAGACCATAATCTGTTACATTTAATCCTTCTAATATTAAAAATGAGAAGCGTGCGTGCGTGCGTGCGTGTGTGTGTGTGTCACGTGCCACGCCCCCTTGGATCGTGGATTTCAAAACGTTTACAATACGCGATCCACCTATACCATCAACAACTCATCAATACTGGGTCACGATACCGAGTATCACGTGACATTATTGCCATAATGCAAAGAGCCAAACGTTACAGATAAATACTCAACAGGAGGAACGCCAGTTGTCACCAATTAAAATACCTAGAGTGGTTTAACCACCGCTGTAGTCACGCCACCACCGGTCGGTCGACGAACTGCCGGTGGTCACGACACGCTCCGAATGGTGGTGAGCCCGTTAACTGGCAAGGACTCCTTGTTTAAGGTGGTACGTTTCGCTTATGGTGGCAAATTTAAATTTCAATCAGTGTTTTGTCGTTTTTGGAGCCAGACCGGATAAATGATAATGCGATAATAGTAGATCTTTACGATACGATCACTGCTGTAAACACACACGTCTGTGTTTTTTTTTATTTTACAGCAAGCGAAAACACGCCTGCCGTGCGAACCCGCACTGCTGTATTGACATTTTTATCACACCAGTTGTGTGCGGCCGCACTGCTGATTGAGTTTACTTGCGACACAACGCCACTAAACAGTAACACGGTGTGTGAAGATACGCAAAAGAGCCAAAAAAAAGTATAACGGTTCAGCAGTGAACGTGTTTAAATTAACTTAGATATTGACCTTAGCCTAGTGGGAGAACGTCCGCCTTCCAAGCAGAAGGTCGTGAGTTCAAATCCCAGTGCAGGCACGTACCAATGTGTTTCTTGTAAAACATATGTACGTAATTATCACTCGCTATTCGGCGAAGGAAAACATCGTGAGGAAACCCACATACCTATCCGAGAATCATTTCGGAAGTAGGTATGTGATCCACCAATCCGGATCTGGCCCCCGTGGTGGATTATGGCCTAATCCTCCTCACGAAAGTGAGGAGAGACCCGTGCACAACAGTGGGACGTTATGGGTTGTTGATGATTGACCTTATTGCAGTCTAGAATCAAGCCTCGATAAACGACCTTATTCACCCACTAAAAAAGCACCTATTTACCAAAGCATGTGCTAAATTGATATACCTACAGATTGCAACGATACAAGGCCGCCTGATTCAACTAGGCACTTACCTACCCAGTATAGTTATAGACAGTTAGTCTATTTAACAATGGTTATTGTTCTAATCAGAAGAGCAAATGTATTAATTGCAAATGTGAAACAAAAATAGTATCACTGATATAGATCTATCTCTTTCTATAATAGCTGCAGAACTGCTCATAAATGAGGGAGAGGGAGATGACGCCCGAGAGGTTGCTTGTGCGCTTTGTAATCCGACGGCATCGGGTTCAATCCTGGCCTCCATATTTACCCAGGTAACCCAGGTTTTGATGATATTACAATCAGTGAGAGAGGTGGAAGAAGGTAAAGAACGGATAGAGAATGGAACTGCTCACTGCTCAGTGACTAACAGTAGAGCGATGGTGTGTAGGCTCATTTGATAAATCCCTAGACCGCCGATACACTTCGTAATGGTAAACGTAATTGAATTTGATATTTCGCTCATATACTAAGAACGTGAAATGAAGGTGTTTACAATTACTATGCGGATCAGCAGTCCACCTTTTAGCAGTACCGAATATTTTACAAAATATTATCAGTAATAATAAAAATCTAGTCCAAACAAACCTTGATTACTCCTCTCATTATCTACCAACAGCGGCCCGCGGTTTCACTCGCTTTAACTATTATCCCGCAGGAAGCGTCCACTTTTACGGGATAAAACGTATCCTATGTTCCATTTCAGGACTTAAAATATCTGTATAATACATACAATTTACTGTTTTCTGATTCTTTTCATTTGGTTGATTTTTATTTTTCTTTGGATTATGATTTTAGTTTGACATTGTCATTATAACTGCTAATTGATGTAAATGGTTATATTGTATCAACTATTATTGTTAATAATAATAATTGGAATAGGAAAAAAAAAAGTAGTTTTTTTTTTTTATCTTATTGTCAGGAAGTTCCTCTCTCTGCAGCCCTAACCATCGGTAGCCTGGGCCTTGCTCCGCTACCGGTGGTTTAAGTTTCTTTTATAATATTTTTAACTGACTTTATTATTATTAGTTTTGTAAAAGTATTGTACAAAACATTTAAATTTAAGAAGTAGAATTAATAAAGTGACTAATAATAAATAAATAAAAAATCCATCAAAATCCGTTCAGTCGTTTCGGCGTGAAGAGCAGACAAATATGCACAAACTTTCGCATTTATAATATAAGTGAAATCCTTCTCCCTACCACCATGTTGGCCTGTTTGCAATTATGTCATAAGAATAACAGCTATATAATATATATAGTTATAATCTGTTTAATGATACCATAATCAAACAAACATTAAAGCTGCCTTCACTAATCTCAGTGGATTATTATCTTTACGGTACTTTGGCGTGGCACTGTTGGATTGGTGTTATAAATTGGGGAAGCTGGAACTGTGCTCCGGTTCGATGGCAAGTTTCCAGCCACATTACTGGGCAATTGAGACTCAATAAATAAATGAGCCGTCACGACCACAAACTTAAATCCTGACACCTAATTAATATTCCCTGTTTCTAGGGAATCTGGAACTGCGAGGACCATGGCCCTACAAACACGCGGGCTCAGAGCAATTGGGGTTCACACAGATCTCAATGTCTCAGGGTAAACGAGCGCAGTGCAGTGCCGTGCAAGATTATGCAATGCAACATTCTGGGTGGCACTGCAACTGTTATGGGCAGGCATAGCTAAGAACACTCTCAATGTAGTCACATTTTAAAGCAAAATAAACTAAATCAAAATTGGTTCATCCATTTGAGAGCTACAATGCCACAAACTGACACATAGATACACGCATTAAAGTCATACCACCCCTCCATTTGAGTTGGGGGTTAAAAACTATAATGACAAGACAACATCCAAATTGCAGTGCCGCTTACAATGCCGGCCTTCCCTTGAGACAAAGCACAATTTCAGTTATTACTGTCAACGCATTGTATCCAATATTAAAGCATTGCAATCAAGCTGAAGGTCAAACACCTGTCATGATGGAGGAAACGAACCGAAACACTTTTGGTCTCTGAATCATCTACTGAATCATGTTTGGTGCAATTTTTTTGAGACGAGATATCTATCTGTTTGATTAGCTAGATAGGGTATGTAAATAGCCTTCCAAGCACAGAGTAGTGAGTTTAAATACCAGTGCAGGCATGTACAAACGATTTTCTTTATTTTTTTTTTTTTTTGACTGAGGGACGAGATGAGTCATTCACCTGATGCTAAGCGCTGCACCTGCCCATAACAGTTACAGTGCCACCCAGAACTTTGCATTGCATAATCTTGCACTGCGCTCATCACCTTGAGACATCGGCTCTTAAGTCTCATATGCCCAGTAACTTCACTGGAAACAGTGCCCTTTAAGCCAGAACACAGTAAGGTGCGCACTACTGCTTGGCGGATGAATATCTGGCAAAGGTGTGGTATTCTTTAAAAACTTATGTTAGGTCTGTCTCGTTAGATAAGCCCAAAGGCAATAGGCAGAACTTCATTCAACGCCTAAGAGTCTTGCTTTTGCATAAAAGCTAGCACAGCATCTGGGAGGTTTCATTCGTTGACGTTGAGCAAAGTCTAAGCTTTGTGACATGGCTTTACGATTGCTATCAATGGATAACAATAGGAACTGACAGCATAGCATGCCCTCCGTAAAACAACATGGTGGTAATCTGCACAAAACTAGAATATTAGAGGGGATTGAGGATCAAACCTCGTCCTGTTCTTACAGTTTCGGCTCGGCTACAGCCGCAGTGCACACATTTGGCTTTGAATTACCACCCACTCACAATAACAATCGTCTATTTCTTAGAAAGTAAGCCACCCACTGAATTTTAACACTTGTATCATTGTGTATCTAAGACTAAGCCCGTTTCGCTCAGGGTGAATCACTTTGACCACATTATTTAAATACAGTGCTTCTGGGGAAGGAAATAGATTTGTATTTACAAAATGATGGCAAAAATATAACATGACTTTGACCATCCATTGCCTTATTTATACGTTTTGTTGTAATTTTGTAATTTATTTTTTGTTATAAAATAATCGGCAAAGAAGCATGCCGATCCCACTCGATGATAACTGGTCACCGCCGCCTATGGACATTTGCAACGCCAGGAGCATTGCCGGTCTGTTGTGTTGTTTGGTGTACAATAAAGATTTTTCTATTCTACTCCTAGCCGCGCCCTGCGGTTTCACCCGCATTGACTATTATCCCACAGGAAACGTTAATTTTTACGGAATACAAGGTATCCCATGTGTTAATTCAGGTAATAAATTGTGCCAAATTTCATCCAAATCCATTCAGCCGTTTTTGTGTCTATTAGTAACAAACATCACGGATTACCAGACTACGGCAAAGCCATATGGATGAGTTACGTTATAAGCAGTCTCCACAGAGATACATGTGTATGTATCTCGGTGTAGACTGACCAATAAGGAAAAGTTATCCAAGTGCATAGTTTATAGCTGAATAATATTAATAATAGAATCCTTTTATTGGGACAATAATTGTTTATTTACATTTTCCTACAATTATAATTATAATTCATAATAAGTAGCGGTGGCAGCCTAGTCGGAGAATGTTTGCCTTCCAATGAGAAGGTTGTGAGTTCAAATCTTAGTGCGGACACGTACCAATGTGTTTCTTATAAAACATGTAATGATCAATTGCTTTTTGGTGAAGTAAAGCATTGTGAGGAAACCTACCCGAGAATTATTTCAGAAGTAGCTATGTTATCCTTCGATCCGGACCGGGCCCCTGTGGTGGATTATAGCCTAAACCTCCTAACGAAAGTGTGGGGAGACCCGTGCTCTGCAGTGGACAGATAGACCCACAAACTCCCGGACATCCAACTCAGCTACACACTACTTCTCTCAACTACTCACTTATCAATATTCTATGTAAACACTTTCTACTGGTTCCTATCACAGAATTTGAATAACAAATGGTTCTTATTGATACAATCTCACTGGAATGGATACAGTGTGCTTTTCAAAACATCACCTGGTACATACAGCTGTCTTTCACACAATCACAATTGAATTTTATGTAACAAATTCTAAACAAAGGAATCACTGAGCAGTGTTTTGCATGAAACCGTCCACTGGGTGTGTACACCTCAATAAATTAGTACAACCACTTGCCCAGTTTCAAGGTCAACCTTTGCACATGTTTTTATTTGAATATAAATAACTGATATCAACTTTACAATGAGTTAAACTGGTTTACGTTTAATGATTGATAAAATCAGAAGAGAAATCCGCAAAAAATCAAAGAATTCGAACAGAAAATGAACGAGGAATGTGGTATCGTAAAATTCGAAGATTCGTATTTCAGTCTTATATTAAAAATAGAAAATAGTATGTAGTACTCCGAGACCCCCTACCTTGTACACATCGCCATACGTGCCCGATCCAATCCTCTGAACAAGCTCGTACTCATCCTGTGGATTCCTTCTTGAAATATCAGAACTCAAAACACCACCACTATGCGCCATAATCACTATAAAACACTAAACTAACACTTATCTACACTTTCATCTCATTATTCACATAATTATTAACACAAAAAGTCGAGAAATTAATTATTTTTACAACACAAAACTCGACATCGTCTGACGTTTGCCACAGTGCCATTCTAGGGCGAGGGCTGCCAGCATGCTACTGTGGTTTTCTACTAATTTGAACTATTTTTCATGTCATGAATTCTACTATTGTCTAAGTCTAGCAAAAAGTCGAGCAACTAGAGTCTAGCTAGTTTCTAGAAATATAAATAACTAAATATTTATATTATTTTTATCTAGTAATAGTAATAATATTATGATCTCTCGATGGAAACTATGGCCGACTCTCGGCAGTGGGTATTGACTGGCAGCTGATGATGAGTATTCCGTAAAACGTGCTTTTTATACATTCAAATATTCACTAGCAATACTCCAAACAAACACTTCGTAGGTACAATAAAATATACAATTGTGTCGTAGTCTGGGCATACCTATCTATCTCACAGATATTATAGGATTTTTGCAAGATCTACCTGCAAACAGAAGACTCTGTTTTGATTGTAACATTTATAGGCCGCTAGTAGCACTAACGTTTAATAAATCCTTGCTATTTTCTGTAATAGTGACGAGTAGATGCCCATCAAACACGATGACAAGGAGTGTTCGTTTTATACAACAATCCTCCTAAATACAATATCATTTATAATACTTGGTAACACCTTATTTAAAGTCAACCATGAGCACATGTCATAGACAATTAACTTTTTAATAAATGAAGTCGACAAAGGAATTTTTATGTAGACAGCTATATAAAAACTTGGAATAATAAAAACACATTTACATATACAAAACATTTTTTTATTTTTTTTAACGCAACTCCACTGACGAATACATGAAGCAAAAAAATACAAAAGCAGCGTTGACTCGTCGTCACTGCAACATAAACAACTTTCTCTAACAAGTGGGTGGCAATATGTCTAAGCATGCCGTAGGTGCCGCGCTGGGGCCGAGACGGGCCAGTATGCTTTCCATTCTTATTCCAATATTCTATTCTTTCTATGGCTCAGGCTAAAGCTGCTATATACTAGAAACGTGCGAACGCGAACTATCCTACCAATCAGAACCCTCGTTAACGACGAGCCAAGAAGCCTTCCAGTCGCTAACGTAGTGTTTATTTATAATGTTCTTGGCCATAGAAGTGTATCACAGGCATTAAACTAGGAAGGAAATGGAACCAATCAAAAATATCCCAGGATACGATATATCAAAACAAAGGTGGTAATGTTAAAATGGTATATTCATTACAATTCAATATCTTCTCGCCGGCGTCACGTGACATCTTACAAAATTTGTTTTGGGCCGACACATTAAATAACTACATATTTAATATTACAAAAATTATATTTCTTTTGGTTCATCCAAAGTACATACTTAAGTGCACTTATGAATACGACATAGTGACGTAAAAGCTACTTTCCAAGCGTTTGGAAATTTACAATTTCCTTAAAATTTTATTTCGTTTCGACACGACACATTTCAAATTCGTCACGCTATGAATTCCGAAAATTTGGCGAACCAAAGTATGTACTGTACGAAACTCACACGTAAATATTACACAGAGAAAACAGTTATAGCCTAAATGAATTTGACGTACCAGTTATAATTTTTACTTATATTATTCTAATATCTGAACACTCTCTAAAGTCGATTTTCCTCTCGCACAAATATTTTCTATACTGCCGACACATACAAAAGGGGTGGTATGCGTGCGACGTCGCTGCTATGAAATTAAACACTTATTTGTCGGATTTGCGATAGTACATTCTAAGTGATCTGAGCTTGCGAACGCGTCGCACCTCTTTTATGTATGTCGACCCGTACAGATGCTTTATCTGATATAATTCTTTTTGTTTCACCATCCGCCATTTTCAAATTTCAACAAACATGAACCTGTACTAATTACGAAGTTTAAAAATCCAAGTCAACAAATAGCTAATGCAATTCAAGAACCCTAGTTCTGATTTTAGAACTATTTACTACAAGCGTTTTTTTTTATAAATAAAATTATTTATGTCCAAGGTCTTTTAGCAATTCACAACAAAATACTACATACATGTTTATACACCGATATTCTAAGATTTCACATCCATATTAGAAAAATGTATACAACACCAATACAACTTTAAACCCTTAAATGCATCACGATGGAACTATACTTACAAAATTAAAAAAAAAAAAAAAAAAAATCCGACGATTACAATTTTTGTTGATATTTTATAAAATCGTGCATTTAAGGGTTAAGTCAGGAAACCTTTATACAACAGTAGATAGATAGAAGGTATCTGGTGTATTGCGAAAATATCGCCTTAACAAGTTCACTGCCGATCAATATTTTTTGATTGCCCTCTATTCAGAAAACGTGCGAACGCGTCTAGAGCAGTGCAACTGTTAAAAGATTTTTGGCTATCAACTCCGATCGAAGCAGAAAGATGTAGTGCTGCGTTTATACAACTCTTTGAATCAATAAACCGAATCAAAATAGATTTATCAAAAACTACTGTACCATTTTGCGTGAAATTTATACGGAAAAACAAAGTAAAAAAACATCCGAATCGTTTCATAATTCCCGTGATCATGAATCAACAAATTTAAACAGTCGGAAAGAAACCAAATTTCCAAGACAGTTACATAGAATATAAATATACAAACATATATATACATTGGCATTTAGTTATATTATATCAATTAATAATTTACTTGTGATTAAAAAACAAACAGTGACATTAAATAGATATTTTTACGAAAGACACGAAACCAAAATTAATTTATATCGCTTTTAGATAAATTTTAATCTCAGATTTATTAACTTCCTTCCTCATATACTAACGTTTCACGATCACATTCTCATATAGACGCATCGCTGCATCTTTCATTTTGATCCGATATCATGTAGTTACAAGCATTTTCCATAAATCATCGGCTTTAACAAGTCTCTTATGAGGCGTTTATAAGTAGACATACGTTTTTCTTAAATGTCATAATGCGCTTGTTATAATAATTAAGACTGATAACACGACATAAACTCGATTGCATCTATTCAACAAATTCTTGTAAAGCAGGTACTTTTCTACATTATTATTTGTAACTATGAGTTTCGCTTCAATTGTGAAACATTTTAAAAAAGTATTTAAAAATTAAAAATTTAAATTAAAAAAAAATATTTGAAAATGTGTTCTTTTAAATAATTTTTGTATTGATAAAGACTAGACATCATATAGTGAAGTGTCTTTGCCGAATCGAAACCCATAGCACAGAATATAAACAATTAATATATATTTTAATTCAACTAATCGCAATTTATTGCTATACCAACGGAAATTTATTCTTACGAGTTTTTTTTTAATATTTCAATTTATTTACTTACAAATACTTTTTCAATAAATTTACCTTTGACCAATTTTTTTTTGTACTATATACTAAAATAGTGTTTTTATTTACAAAGAAAATATAAAATCAATATAAAGTAGGTAATAATTTATTTGGTAAAAGCGCTGAATACGACAAAAGAAAATTCTTGAATAAAAGTGCATAACAAACAATTGACAGATTCGAGTAAAATTACCGTTAAAATTTAAATAATTGAGAGAGAGAGGTTAGAAGCAAATAATTAACAACCATGAGGCATGCTTTGGCACTTCACACACCATACATAAAAATATATATTGGGTATAGACTCAACCACGACACGTCCAAACGTGTTCAGTTATCTGAACAACTTTTGTTCAAATAATATTAACAGTCGCTATACAAATTGGCCCATACATATCCTATGATAAACTATTCATTTTCATAACGTGACCCAAAAGTTGTACAAGAATAACTGACCGTATTCATAGTCGCAGTATCATAATCCCCAGTTCTTTATTATTACAATAAATGGAAGATAAATTAATCAACGACAGATTAAATACGCCTCAAATATGAATCGAAGGAAAACATTTACAATTTTTAACCTATTTATCTAAACAAACAAATATACACACACAAACAACCTAAATTAAGCAATAGAAAGAGATCTATGTATTCTCGTGGACTTTTTTTTACACGGGATGTAAGTGAAAGACCTATATTTCATATTTTATCAAACACCTCGACATAGATTGAAACTTCATCATATTTTGACTGCCCTCTACGTTTCGATCAAGTTACGTTAGAGCATTGTTTCCAGCGAAATTATTGGGCATATGAGACAGGGCGACGAGCGCAGTGCAGTGCCGCTCAGGATTACACAATGCAAAGTTCTAGGTGACACTGTAAGTATTTTGGACAGGCGTAGCGCTAACCATCAGGTGAACGACTAGCTCGTCTCGTCAATCAGTCAAATAAAAAACACGTCAAGCGGCAGGTGATGTTCCAACCCGCGCATGTGTGAAATTCGTTCAAAAGCCATCGATACCGAGTTGATCAAAAGTTTAAAGCTGATCAAAAGTTGATCAATACGAACACGTGAATTCAAATGCCGAGGTGTATTCGACTTTACAACTCTAGCTGTGCATGCGCTACTCACACTAGTACACGTCACACACACACATAAATATAATTCAAAATGCCGTCGGCTCTCGTGACGTCTCTTAAAAAATATAAAGGAGAAATTGTTCCATTTCTTTCTTTATATGCGTTTGTGTATACAATAATTATTATTATTATGTGAACACGTTCATTTAATTATAGTAATATTTGAACACCAACTAGAATTGTAAAGTTTTGAACTGTCGAATGCATAGTCTAAAAGCCAACATTCCTCGAAAGCAACTATTTATTGATAGTGACAATTTCAAACATTGAAAATACATAGTTAATATTCAACTATGAATTCGACAGTTATATTTAAAACAACGTTAAAATGACAAATTACTGTAATTATTTAACATTTACAACCTGATTTGCTATATAGACATATATAATTCAAAAACAGGGGTTTCTATGGGTATTTCTAAAAAACTTGAGATGCTAACACCCTTAATTTATAATACAGAGCGAGAGAGAAGATAATAAAGCTATTCGACCTTTATTTTATTCAATTTTGTGGATGGAATGGAAATAAATACTCTAGCTTGACTGTAACAGATAGGTTGGTTAACTATTAGTTTAAATAGTTGACTATTTCTTGTCTGTCAGACCTGTGTATAGAATATTTATTGGAGAGGGACGGGCTGGACTAAAGGGCACACATATTTAAATCGATTGATTTCGATCACGTGGTGTCCTCTAATGTCAAAATCTGTCAGGCCTCGTAATGACCTCTGACATGGTGTGTATTTGGAAAAATTGAGATGGAAAAGGTAAGATGCACAGATTATGTGATCTTATCATATTTCTAGTGTTAAATTGGCTACATAATATAACATACCCTAAAATTTTCTCGGTAGGAGAGATAAAAAAAGAATAAGATCATTTCCTCGGCTGATCGACGCCGCTGGCGACAAGACGACTGGCTCATTTCTCGCGGAGAATAGCTATTGCTATGCAACGTGGCAATGTAGCCAGTGTTCGTGGCACCACGCCTCATGGACCCTTTTGGTTAGATGTTGAATTGAGTTGATAATAAGAAACAATAATAAAGTTAGACAGAGAGGGAGATAGTAGTTTAGTTTAGATTTGTCTTTATTTATTTTTCTATCTTTTTACTAATATTTAGAGCCTAGTTAGTGAACTAACGGGATTAATTGACATTAGTTTAAATTTCCTAAGACACTATTTTAAAAAAAACTATTTTTTTGGCCTGCGCGATGTGCCCTGAGTTCTCTCCCCAGCTCACAAACCAACAAGTACAAAATGAAAAGCAAGATCGGTTTCCTCCATTTTATTATCTCCCCCCGCGCCCCGCACATACCATGGGCGTCGCTTACAAAATATTACAACAATACGTGCAACAATCACACCGCAAAATTTCCTAGCATACCTTTTAATTAATTGCCTAATTTAAATATAACGTCAAAGAATTAACTCTAATGGTAATATAATAAGGGGAAAAAAGGTATCTTAAAAATTAATAGTAACATTAAATAAATGGATTATCAAATAAAAAAAACGTATTACTAGAAACAGAGGAGCTAATACGCCCTTTTCACAATCGCATGATGTTTTAGTAGTTTGTATCACAAAAATCTTTTGTTGAACAATTTTTTGTGAATCAACATAGCACAAGGGATTTGTGGTCCAAAATAGACACGTTCTACCAACGTTTATATGTAAAGTCTTTGAACTACGAAAACGTCAACTTTTTGCCATGAATAAAATACCTTATAGGAAGCAACAAGGTCACAAAGGGGGCTAAAAATATGTTTATCATACGAATTTCAACCTTATTACAAGCCATACACTACACAACTAACATTAAGTCTCGCGTCTCAACGGCGCAGATAGTAGAATAGCTAAAACATCGTACATGTTGCAAAAAGGTCGTATTTAAATAAATATTGGGTACCTCACGTTCTATGAGCAAGCGCCTATCTGGAGTGGGCTACATGACGCATTTTGGAATTCACTAGTTTGCCTTCAGGCGTAACAGTCTATATTTATGATAATTTGTCTAATATAACAACGATTTGATATACTCAGTGGATATTTCATCTCCGGTTGGCGCGCGACCGCGTCGCCCGCACGGGCGTCTTTTTCGCTTTGCTCGCGTTCTTTTTAGCTTTGGTGTTCCGCTTGGACGTCGCCTTGGACTTCACAGATTTGTTCGACTCGATCGAACCGACGCGGAGGTCCGACTCGAAGGAGAAGGCGGGTATAACCGCGTTGACTTCCGACAGGGAGAGGCTGATCTCCAGACGCCGCTTGCGCGAGCGCGTCATCCTCACGTTGGTATCGTCGGTCTCCGGTTTGATCAAGGGCTGCAATTCCTTGACCGCCGCCTTGGTCTTCCTGGCGCGGACGACCTTCCTCTCAGAGTCCGTGCTTTTTCCGTTTTGTCCCTTCTCTCGGAGCACCGGTTTGATGGTCTCTTCGAATTTCCGCTTGCGAGTCGTCCGCGTAACCTTTTCGTTCTCGATCGACTCTTTCCCCGCCCTAGTCTTCTTTTCGTTGGTTTCCTTGACGGCTCTAGTTTTGCCGCCGGTACTACGCGTCCTCATTCCAGTGTCCAGCTCGACGGACTCTCTGTCCTTCTCTATCTTCATTTCCTTCTCCACTTTGATGGGCTTAGATCTCTTTCCCGCTCTAGTTTTCTTTTCCACGGACCACCTGTCGTCGAAACTATCGTTATTCCGGAGCGTTCTCTTTTCGATCGCCTTCTTGCCCTTCTTAGTTTCGTTCTCGACCGGTTCCACTCTGATGTCCTGACTCCTGAGCGTTCGGGTCGCCGTTTCCTGGGCGACTTTTCTCTTCTTCTTCGGAACGGGCGATTTGGACTTCTTGTTCCGCGTTTTGGGGGACGCCACCTCCGTATCGTCCAGCTGGATGCTCTCGACGAACATGTACTCGTCCAGCTTGGGCCTGGACTTGGCGTAGGTCTTCTCCACGGGCTTCACCGAGGGGACGTCGTCGTCGTACGCGGGCTCCGAGTCCTCCGCCACCGGCGTGTCCTGGGTGTTCGCTTTGATCAGTTCGACGTCGTTCTCTATCGAATTCTTGTGCGTTCTGTTGAGGGCGTCGATCGCTACGAGGTCGGCGTCCCGCTCGTCCTGCCGGTCGGAGGTGCTCGCCTCGGAGGCGCTGGAGTCGCGCGCGGTCTGTTTCCCCTTGTTGCGGCGCTTGTAGAGATCCGCTTTGGTCATGTCCTGGGGGAGAACGGTAAGTTTTAATCGTGAATTTAGATCGAAGGGAACGAGTGGTTTTTTTTGGAGTATTATTTGATTCGTCGAGATCGTCAGGTAACGGGTGCCCGGAGGCAGGCGCGACGACCTCGACCCGAGCAGAGGCGCACCTGCAGGCGGAAGGCGGGCCCGGGGGCGCCGAGCGCGCGCAGCAGCTCGGGCAGCGCCAGGCGCCGCGCCGCGTCCACCAGCAGCAGCCCCGACACGATGCGGCGGCTGCCGCTCGACACGTGCTGCCAGCGGGGACCTGCGGAGGAGGGAGCTCATCATTTCCCAGTCGAGAGAATTTCCAATCAAAAGAAAATAAGTTTCCAATCAAGGAAAACTATTTATATAACTTTCCACTATATAACGGTCCACAATACTTTCGAGCCATGACATAATATAGTAACATTATAGACAACCCCAAAAACAAAAAGAAGGTTTTTGTTTCACTCTCTCTCGTGTTCGATATATCACTAGATGTGAATAGGAGAGATGCTAGACAGTTGGTGCCCTTAATTTTCCTTCTATAGCTTTAGTTATGGGTCTTTAGTATGGAGACTGACTGGTGTCCATTATACTGACCTTCCATGGAGTACTCCCCGTGTCGGATGCGGTCCATGAGCGCCGTGATGGGTTCCCGCGCGGGCGCCGGCGCCGGTTCGAAGGGCGGAGCCCCAGTCAGCATGCAGTACTGAGAAGGAACAGAGATAAGGTAAAATAGCAACTCTCTATTATTACTCATCATCAACCCATACCATCCCACTGCTGAGCACGGGTCTCCCCTCACTTACTGTTACTACTATATTTATTATTTTGCATATGGTACAAAAAATAGCGGTCTTGTTGTTAAACAGCAATAATATCCAGACAACCTTTGGATGGAAGATGAGCCGTATAATTGGTTGGTACTCACGAATATGACTCCGAGACTCCACAGGTCGCACTGAGGTCCGTAGCCGGGCGCCGCGGCGCTGCGGGCGCGCGACACCACTTCGGGCGCCGCATATGGGAGGCTGTGGGAAACATAAGAAACATCATGATATATTTTATTTTTATATTATTTTATATTCATTATTTTTTTAAATATTATATGGTACTTTTTTTTGTTTAATTTTGATCCGACAAACGAAAAAGTTGTAAGATGGTTTCCTCATGTAGATAAATAGATTAATTTTTTTAGTTATATTTGTTTTACTGCCTAAATTTTTTTTAAATGTCTTAGGTAAAATTTTGGTACATAATTTTTTTTTAGTGACCATTTCAAACTGATGTTACAGGACCTCAAATGTATTAGTTACTATAGCAGCGCCCCGCAGTATTATCCACGGCTCCCACAGGAACCGTTATGAAAAGGGAACACCGACCTGAAGCACGGCGTCATCATCCTTTCGCGGTCTCCGTGCTGCGGCACGCGGCGCGCGAAGCCGAAGTCCACCACCTTCACGTGCGCCTTCTCCAGCACGGAACTGGTCAGGAGGATGTTCTGGAATCACACAATGACAGGTTGAAGCTGGAATACACACTAGAGTTAGACACTACACACAAAAGCCGTATTTGACAACTCATTCTAGTAATTTATATTTGCACACGCGCTAGATTCGTGTGTAAGAACTCAAAGATACTATGCGATCCAAACGTAAGACAACCCGCTAGTATGAAGGTTTTAAGAATCGTTTGTCTATTTTCGTTTGGGCGTGTAATATTGACTGCCTCCCAAATGTCCTCCCGATTGCGGAGAAGCGGATTGTGCGAGATAGAGAATGGCCATTCTGTATGTAGTAAATGCTAATAGGTCTTGTCTTGTCTTGTCTAGTCTTACTGTGACTACACAAGGTTTTTAAATTTAGATTTTTTTGCTAAGCTTAGGAGGAGAAGCGCACTTCATAGTCACTATACAGATGGACCTCTACTTTACACGGCGTCGTCCAGGCGGCGCGCGGTGGGCTCCGGGTGCGAACCCTACACGTACCTCCGGCTTGAGGTCCCGGTGCACGATCCCCCGCGCGTGCATGTAGGCGGCGGCGTGCGCGAGCGGCGCGCGGTGGGCTCCGGGTGCGAACCCTACACGTACCTCCGGCTTGAGGTCCCGGTGCACGATCCCCCGCGCGTGCATGTAGGCGGCGGCGTGCGCGAGCTGCGCCAGCAGGCGGCGCGCGGTGGGCTCCGGGTGCGAACCCTACACGTACCTCCGGCTTGAGGTCCCGGTGCACGATCCCCCGCGCGTGCATGTAGGCGGCGGCGTGCGCGAGCTGCGCCAGCAGGCGGCGCGCGGTGGGCTCCGGGTGCGAACCCTACACGTACCTCCGGCTTGAGGTCCCGGTGCACGATCCCCCGCGCGTGCATGTAGGCGGCGGCGTGCGCGAGCTGCGCCAGCAGGCGGCGCGCGGTGGGCTCCGGGTGCGAACCCTACACGTACCTCCGGCTTGAGGTCCCGGTGCACGATCCCCCGCGCGTGCATGTAGGCGGCGGCGTGCGCGAGCGGCGCGCGGTGGGCTCCGGGTGCGAACCCTACACGTACCTCCGGCTTGAGGTCCCGGTGCACGATCCCCCGCGCGTGCATGTAGGCGGCGGCGTGCGCGAGCTGCGCCAGCAGGCGGCGCGCGGTGGCCTCGGGGATGCGGCGGGACCGCGACTGCGCCAACAGCTCGCCGCCGCTAACCAGCTCCGTCACTATGTACGTGAACGCCTGCAGAGGGGAGGGAGGGAGATACTCATTATTTGGTCGGAAAAGGATACCTAATTTCGAATCGATCAGACCCGTGGAAGTAAGATTTGACCTAAACACACATCCATCCCTCCATGCTAAAATACTCACGTAGTGAGTTAAATAATTTGCCGGTGACTTCGCATTATTTCAGACTTCATAGATTTCGTACTATCGCATCACGTATACAAAACATATCATCCACCAAACCCTAGAGACAGTTTGTATACAACGCATATCATCCACAAAATCCCAGAGAGACCGTTTGTATATAATGCATATCATCCACCAAACCCTAGAGAGACAGTTTGTATACAACGCATATCATCCACCAAACCCTAGAGAGACAGTTTGTATACAACGCATATCATCCACCAAACCCTAGAGAGACCGTTTGCTTACAACGCATATCATCCACCAAACCCTAGAGAGACCGTTTGCATACAACGCATATCATCCACAAAATCCCAGAGGTACCGTTTGTATATAGTGCATATCATCCACTAAACCCTAGAGAGACAGTTTGTATATAACGCATATCATCCACCAAACCCTAGAGAGACAGTTTGTATACAACGCATATCATCCACCAAACCCTAAAGAGACAGTTTGTATACAACGCATATCATCCACCAAACCCTAGAGAGACAGTTTGTATACAACGCAATTGATCTGCCAAACCCTAGAAGGAACGTTTACAATTTTACAGTCTTTGTTTTTATTTTTTTCTAATTTTTATACATATTAACGTCAAATAAAGAGTAATCTATCCATCTACTTACCGAATCGTGATAAACGTCTTGCAGATTAATGATGTAGGGGCAACCCTGACACGCCTTGAGAAGTTCAACTTCTTGTCGCACGTCCTTCTTGTGTGCTGAGATTATCTGCGGACGCAATAAGTTTCATTTTAGCATGTTTAATCATCACCACTATCAGAACGGACTTCGTGGCGTTAGTTGATGATGAGCGTCCATTCTGTATGTAGAACAATATGTCACGTTATTCCACACGTTGAGGCGATAACACGATCTTGTTGCAAATGTGCGAATGTCTTATGTGAACACAACACCTTAAGTTCTTACCTTGACGGCGTAGGCAGTGCCTGTGGTTTTGTGTATACATTTTCGACAGACCGAGTAGGAACCGTCGCCTAGCATCGGGGTGCCCATCTCCACTTCGTATTTCTTGAAGAACAGTGAGTCCTGGGGAAGATACAAATATTTATTTAACCATCGCCTGATATGAATCACAGATATATTTGCGGAGTTTGGTATTTGGTCCTCGAAGTTCAGAATTAGATTCAGGGAATGCTAGTTGGGGTCAGGTTTCTATGTTCGCTTCACATTCGTTTTATATTGTATCGCACATAGCAATGTATACACAGATCGCTCCATCTCTCTTCTACCGAACTGGGAATCTGCTAAATCCAAAGGACTAAAACCAGGTGTTTCTTAAAAAAATGGAACCTATGTGGCCTTGACTATATAAAAGAATCTATTGACTCTTCACTCATCAAAATCGCACGAGTAGTACATACATACTGTTAAAAACATAACTCTTCTTTGTGTATTCGGATAAAAAAAATAGTTTTTTTTTTTTTTAATTTAGTCTAGGAACTACACTCCAGTAGAGATGACACAGTAATGTTTCATCCGCGATTAAAGCCACAGCGCAAGCAATACAGAATGCAGACTTTACAGATACAGAATTACTAGTCGGAGGCCTCTTCTGCAAGAGGCCTCCGACTATTCATCCGCCAAGCAGTAGTGTGCAAACATTACTGTGTTCCGTTTTGAAGGGCATTGTGTTTCCAGCGAAATTGAGAGACTTGATTATACTTACTTATGAGACTTTAGAGCCGATGTCTCAGGGTGACGAGGGCAGTGCAGTGCCGCGCAGGATTATTCAATGCAGTGTCCTGGATGGTGCTGTGACTGTTAGCGCGACTCGTCACTCTCAGTCAAATAAAAAAAAAAGACATGCCTTAGCGTTCCAGCCCTTCAGTTTGTCGTACTTCTGTCCCGTCGCCTGCAGCCACAGCTGGTCGGAGATGATGTTCTCGGAGAACAGTATACTCGGTGCCACGTACGAATAACCTGCAAATACAAAATAACTCGTAGAGAAACTTCTTCTTTTGTAGTTTATCGGTGCAAGCACTGGAATTACTGTGCGAGATTCAACCTTTGAAAGGGAAATTTCCTTTTTCAAACTTAAACCGTTATGGATTAGAAATCCTTTATGGATTATAGACCCTATTAGAATGAACCAAGGAAACATTTTGCATCTAAAGGAACTTCAGACGCCTTCCAGCCCTTCAATGCACACACAGTAAAATGGACCTTATCCCAACTTACCAAGGAACAGTTTGTCGTGGTGCTTGGGTGCGTGCGCGGGCGAGTCGGTGGGGGGCATGCGGGTGAACTCGTCCGCGAAGTTGGCCGTGTCCGCCGCGTGCGACAGCGCCGGCACGAAGGGCGCGCGGATCTCGCGCCGCGCCACGGCGCCCCAGTCCAGCGTCTGGAAGTGGAGGGCACGAACGTTACAGCATGTTAACACCTTCACCGCTGAAAACACAACTGTCGTGTTTTTCACAAATAACCGCGAGTGCGGGAAAACACAACCGTTGTATTTGTTGTATGGGAAAACACTATGGAGTGTGCAGAGCCGCACCCGTGGCTAGACAAGAAAATCGGCTCAGCAGTGAAAGTGTCACAACAAGCTCAAGTCATAGCCGGGATGACTGAAATCCCGATTAACAGGGCACTTGTTCAGGCACTGGCCAGATGAGGGATCTACCTTAAGAACCAACGAAAAGGGCATGAGCAAAGAACTGAATCCATCTCAATAAAAAAAAGACTACAACACCAAAAAACTGTTTCCAAAACCTCAACTAACCTAACCCGCGTCTAACCTTAAAAAACGGATGCCTCTTCAGCTCATCAGCATCCTCCTCGCCGCCCAGCCGGTATCGAGGATTCTTCACCAGGAGTCTGCGGAATAAAGACATAGGTTTATGAGACATGGAACCACTACATCATGAAGGATCCTAAACTAGGCACACTCGGATATTGCACACATAGACAACTCACATATATAAATGACGTTTGTGCAAACGCCAAATGCGTGTGTGAGTACAGAAATATTACGCGACAAAAACAAAAGAGAACCCGCCATAAAGAAGGTTCATACAAACAGTTTGTATATTACATTTGGGCGTGTAGTATTGACTGCTGGTAGAGATGCGTGGAAGCGAATTGCGCGGGGTGGAGAGTGTCTATTCTGTATGTAACTAGTTACTACACTTATTCTGTGCTCAAGTTACATCTCCCACTAAAGCGTTGATACTGCATCACCACAATTCCAGTTCTTCAGAAAATTCTTTCACTAATAGATAGCAGTAAGCTACATTACCACACACACACACACACACACACACACACACACACACACACACACACACACACACACACACACACCTATGTACCGATGTGTGTATATTACGCAAGGACCCTACACAGCCTATTGGTCTAGAGTTTCAAAAACCAGTAGTCAGGAAGTCGGTGTACTGCTTTCCGCTGGGATCGTAGCATGTGGAAAGATGTAGTCTCTGCCTATCCCAACGGAAAAAAGGCGTGGCAGACGGAAAATGCAAAGATTCCACTGAAAAATGGAACGTAGCCAACAAAGTTTAAAAAAAAAAGTACTAACTCCTCAGTCTCCTACTTGTACTCACTTCTTGATAAAGTCTTGCACCTCGGGGGTGACATCGGGCGGCACCGGATAGCTGCACCGCACGATCCGCTTGGTGATCTCCTGCTGCGTGTTCTTCTCGCCTTCCACCGTGAAGGGAGATGCGCCTGTCAGGAGCTCGTATGTGAGCACGCCAACGGACCACCAGTCCACCGCCTGGGGATAAGGATAAAGGATGCTTAGAATAGAAAATAGAATGGAACATTCTTTATTGCAAACCAAAACGAAACAAAATTGGTAAGAACCCAAGGACGTTTCGTATATACTCTACATGGACACGGCATGCATCTTACTTTGCAAACAAAATTTCTGTCAGTATTGGCGGGGGTCGCTAGTACTAGCGAAGACAGTACTAGTGATGGCGACAAACAAAGACCGATTAAATGGGCGGAGATGGTAAATTTACTACCGTTATACGAACTGTCAGTCACATAACTTTAGCAGAGGGGGGCGAGAGCGTGCGGGGTCCTTTGGTTTTCGAGCTAAAACCCTACCAGCTTAGTGTTTTCTTGTGTATTATGGAAGTATTTAGAAATCTTATGAGTGAAATTCCATCGTCAGTCCCGATTGTTATGAATTGGTAGCAATCGTTAAGCCACGTCTGATGCCCTTGCTCGGACAATTTAACACCAGATGCAGGCACTAATCCATTCGCCAAACCTCTAAGGTATTCAGGAATTGACCCTTTACCGTAGAAAATGTATACGAAATTCCGCGCTCATTAAATAAAAATTTCAAAGCATGTCCCATTGAAACAATCCCAAATATGAAGATCTAATTACCTAATAACAGACTCGTTAACATTGCGCCGCCATTCCACTTTCATTGTAGCTAAAAGGTCACCGCGGCGATACCATCGATGCCCAGAGCACGGTCGAAATATCCCATGTAGGTCATATTTTACGGATTGAAACCAGACCGAGCTGATTAAAGTATAGCTATTAAAGCATAACAGAGTATGGAGTCCTAGTTAGACGGTTTCAGTATTCGATAAGGAGCGTTAAATATAATGTACTTTCTCTAATGCCGTCAATTTGCAACAATTATTATTGCGCTCAGAACTGTGATATGTGAATTCCTATGTGACACTGCACTGGGCAGTGCCTCTATATCATCAGTAGCTAGCTGGAAGACGTTCACGGTTGAAGATAGACCTCCTGTATAGAACGCCACGACGAGGGTTTGCTAGCTGTTCGCATCCAGCTCCTCGTACCAATCGTCGGTCCACTACGGTCCCACGCTACGTCTTCCGGTCTTGGGTAGTCAATCAAGACCTTTCTTCCCTTAGGGTTAACGGTTCTACGAGCTACGTGGCCTGCCCACTGCCACATCAATTTGCTAGTTCCGAGAGCTATATTATCGGTAACTTTAGTTCTTCTGCAGTTCCGGTTCCAGGTGATCAAACTTGGCGATCTCAATTAATGAATCGCAAATGAAATGAAACATTTCTCTACGCTGTTAGCCCGTAAAATACCCACAAACGACAATTTCGAGATCCGCCTGCGATAGCGAATTGAAAACAACGCACTTTTCACGATTATTCACACTCGTGTTGAGTTCAAACTAATCCTGTTTGGTTTCTTTGTTTCCCTCGTTTCCGGGAAGACCTACGATTAGAATTTACCTACTGACCGTTTTACAGAGGTTCTTTCAAATTATATGCATATAATTATATTATAATACTATTCAATTTCTTGGAAACCCGAACTGAGCGTTGATTGTGCTTACATAAAGTACTTCTACATTATTATAGAGGTGACAGAAAAATTATGAAAATACTTCACCAGCGCCTGTGATATGAGAATCTGTTACCATGAAGTGAAACTATCTTCTAGGAAAGCATGCTCCATCCAAAGTGCTAAAAGATTGTGCAAAAGCCTCACTTCTTCCCAAGTTTTCCGATCGGTTGCTTAATTTATTACCTGCCTAGAGAAGTCTAAATATTAACACGTTCACTGCTGAAAACACAACTGTCGTGTTTTTCATAACTTGCCACTAGTACGGCAAAACACAACTATTGTGTTTGTTGTATGGGAAAACATTATGTCGCGTGCAGAGCCGCACCCGTGGCTAGACAAGCAAAGCGGCTCAGCAGTCATTGTGTTAACCTGAAGGAATCCACTAGAAAGTCAACTAGAATCCTTATACTCTAGATTATTTGCGTTAAAACTGAAAATTTCACAAGAATTCTTTGTTAATATAGCGCAAGACAGAAACCTTGGCTCGACATTGACCGTGAACATTGTAAAATGTATTAGAACTAAGAAAATGTATAAAGCAAGGACTTTAAATAATGGCTCTTTACACAGAAGGTTACTGAAAACAGCTTTGAAGATAATTAGGTTTGGAACAAACGTGATAGTTCTAGAACTATGAACGTAACACATTAATGGCTAAAGTTACATTACCATTGTAAAACTTGAAAATATTATTAAGATATATCACTTAAATAATGTGAAATCTAGATCAACATACAATGGCGATTACTACACCGCGACATAGTACGACCTACTTATCGCGTATCGAATCGGAATTCCATCTATCTGGGAGAACCTTTATCATTATGTTATTAGTTGAAAGTACACTTTATAAACCATGAGACGTATCATCCATTTCTCCGCTTGACATGACCTTTCCATCCACCGAGAGTGGAGACGTGCCCACTTAAATAACGACGCACGCGCATAGTACACAATTTTCCAACCTCAATTTCCACACGGATTTTCCGAGTACAGCCGAGCTCTACCGAAGACACCCGAGCAGGCACGAGCGTGGCTTCCGTGAAACCTTGGCGACCCGATATACAGATGAAGGAATATTGTAAACAATTTTTTTGTCTATGGTATTTCCGCCGCCATAAGGGCAGGTGTGTTTTTGATTTTGGCAAACCGGTTCTTAGAAAATAATTATAATTATCAACATTTAAAAACAACATTTTTATTGGGCATCATGACGCAAAACTAAAGAGGCTTTAGGTGGTGAATTTAAATAGTATCCTATAGTTCTCTAAAGGCTGAATTTACCAGCCAATTTGGCAGTTTTTTGTTTTTTTTTTTTTTTTGCTTTTGTTTGTAACAATCGATTTTAAATACATCAATAGTGAAACCTACTGCTAAAAACCACAGTAATATAGTAGTTTAATCAGTATGACGATGAATCAATGTATATATTTAATTTTAACTTTAAAGAACACGCCAAAGGTTCCTCCGCTAGTAGAAACAATAAGAAAAGTTCTATTGTGGACGCATTCTTATAAAAAGACAATTTCAAATTATAAGTATACTGCATGCTATTTTTATAACGGAAACCGTCCCCGAGAAAACGGAAGCAACGAGACACAACACTATAGCATGGGTCACTCGTGGAAATGAAAAATTGCGAAAGAGCGTGGGCTGGTTTCCCTGAAGAGAATCTTGGAAAAGCTATTTACAGAAATAACCTATCTGAACTTTGGAGTACCCCAGGAGTAAAGGTCAGAAACCCTGTACAATGAATAACTTTAGAAAGTTGGTCTACGAAATATGGTTTGTTTTTGTAATAAGCAATTGAAAAGGAATAAAACATTTCGTTTTTTTTTTGTATTCCGCAAAAGCTTTTGAATCTGCAATGCGGTTTTCACCATAATACGATAAATCGAATTTAAAAAAAATGTACGTATATACTTCGAGAGCATTATCAGGTAGTTTTAGCTGCCCTTGATAAAGGATTAGCTTTATCATCATCAACCCACATCCGTCAACTTCTAAGGACAGGTTTCTTCTCACTTTGCCGAGGAGATTTGGACCATAATCCACCACGGGGTCCCAGTTCGGATTGGTGGATCTTATGAAGTAATCCTCGAGCATGAGGGTTTCTTCGCTATGTTTTCCTTTACCGAGAAACCAGTGATTTATGTATGTGATTCCATTTATCTGTCTTTCTCTCTCTCTAATCATAGAGATTTATAGTGAAACCAGGTGTCTCGTCATATTGCAGACGGATTTTACGACTGTTTGTAGGCAGATGGCAAGTCCGCAATGCCGTTACCACGACAATAGTTCTTAATTCTTCAAATACAATATTTTCTTCATCAATTAAAGGAATAAACCTTATGTTTATAGCAGTAAGGCTGATATTTGTATACAAATTCAAGGAAACGAACCTTGAACGTGATAGAGCTGCGAGGCCACATCGCCACTCTTGCGGAAGGTTAGCGTAATCGTCAATTTATAAATGTAAACAACTTGCTCTTTAATATCTCTACAATAAAGCACAAATTCCTATATTAAATTTACATCAATTTGAGACAATTTAAACGCGAAGCTAAGTACAAATTTCTTCGTGGGTACTATAAATTTTTCGAAACATTTCAAGGCGAATGGGACCTTAATCGGCGAGTGGTAAAGTTCGCAGTTGAGATAATTATCTAGGTCGGGTTGAGTTGAAAATTTTGGCAAGTGTCGGTTGGCAACACGTTTTTTTCGAAATTATTGTCTCTGTGGTCAACACAACACGTTTAAATTAAGTAACAAATTAATCATTGTTAACAGTTAAGGTTATATTAATTGACAAGATATAAAGATTATATTTCATCATTAATTAAATCGTATCCGGCTCGGTATTGAATCAGGCTTCTTCTGTCTGGTAGTCTATCGCTGGAGACCACCTCTTTCACTGGGAAAGTCACTTTAACAAGTTCACTGCTGAAAACACAACTGTCGCGTTTTTCATAACTTGCCACGAGTACGACAAAACTCAACTGTTGTGTTTGTTGTATGGGAAAACACTATGGCGCGTGCAGAGCTAGACAAGCAAAACGGCTCAGCAGTCAAAGTGTTAAAAGTGGGACTGCACCAGCCATCAACGATATTAGTGGGCATATGACTTGAAAAAAGCCAAGAGAAGTAAACGAAGAGAATGCCTCAACAAGACGCGACAAGCGCAATGCAGCGCAGCGCAAGATTTTTCAATCCATACCGGTAGTCCTGTCAAAGAAAATGCTTGAATTATCAACCAGTTGAAAAGATCCGCGCAAAATTTTTCAATATATCAGTAAGTTCTTGCAATTGGTTGAAAAGAAAATAAAACTATCTACCAATTGAAAAATATACATAAAGCACAAAAAAAAAAAACAGATTAAAATCCAATCTGGTAAGTACCCGATTCCGTAACTATTGTTGCAATCAATTACAATCAACTGATTGCAACAGCAGCAGCACCTGTCAAAACGATAGCTGACAATGTATTTTTCAATAGCCGCATTTTATAGTTTCAAACGGCATCATCATCATCAACATATAACGTCCCACGGCTGGGCACGGGTCTCCCCTCACTTTCGTGAGGAGGTTTAGGCCATAATCCACCACGGCATCGGATTGTGGCAAATTCTTTTTTTATATACAGATAAGCATGTCGTTTATTTGATGGTAGGCGCCACACAAACGCCTTGCAGCTGATCACGTCAATCTATTACACCAATAAATATCAAGTTGTTACATACAGTATTAACATAATTATATCCCGAGCATCGTACACAAATAAACATATTGACGTATACTCTGGCAATATTCATATAACAGTATTCCTATCCTCATATTTCGTAAACACATCAACAAATCGAAATATGTATAGTTATAGAAACATACAATCTACTAACCGGGTTAACGTACATGCGGACAAGTAATATTCAAATGGGCGTCACAAAAACATGTATATATTTGCCTTTGAAATCAGCTTGTTCCTAACGAAGGTGAAGATTAGGTACGCGCAATGGTAATCACTAATTAGTTGACCAAAATATTCTAAGTAGTTCAAGCATAACATTATCTTTATTCAAATAAATATTCAATTTCTCCTAAAAATAGATCAAACTGGTCTTCTGTCGGATATATAGTTTTTTTTTTATTTTATTCAGGACGAGACGAGCTAGTCGTTCATGGTAAGCGCTACGCCTGCCAATAACAGTCAACAGCTACACAGAACCCTGCAATTCATAATCCTGCGCGGCACTGCAAAGCGCTCGTCACCATGAGACATCGGCTATAAAGTCCCATAATTACGCCAAGTAATTTCGCTGGAAACAATGCCCTTCAAACCGGAACACAGTAATGTTTGCACATTACTGCTTGGCGGATGGATATCTGGCAAAGGTGTGGTATTTCCCCAGGCGGCCCCTTGCAGAAGAGCCCTTCAACTACAGGTTCTGAAGTTCTTCTCAGTTGGATGTATTCCGAATTCCAGTGGCAGAGTCGGTGACTTTCATGAGTACCCCTCTCTGGGCCCATGTGAATATAGATTTTTGACTTTGACTTTGACATACCGGAAATATAAAACCGTTCCGGGAAAACAGATTTCTAAGAATTTTCATAAACATCCATTTCTCATTTTAACAGTCTTACACGGTCGTTAATTTTTCCACGCGTCTTCAACGGCAGTATCATGTAAATTCCCGACTACCCTCCCATTCTCATATACTTGTATACCCACCCTATATTAAGGGTACTTGGCTATGTTATAGGGGGGTAAGCTATGCCAAAATGGTGGACATAAATTTAAAATAATAGGTATGTCAGTTCATATTTTGTCTTTTAATGATGTAAAATATCGTTAATGCGGTCGAGAAGAGCTATACATAGATGAAAAATTATGATACGGAATAGGTACTTATAAATTAAAAACATAACATTCTTTTCGACAGTCAGGTTAACCAAATAAGTATAATTAATAAAGAATCAGCCATTATTATTCGAAACAGGATTGTTGTTTGGTAATCTATTAGAAATGTGTAATTAATTTGGTCATTTGTTAATGACATTGATAAAAGTAGACTTTAGAAAGGGGGAATACCCTGTTTGTAAAATGATTCTACTCTATGGTAAATATCATTGACGTAATTTATTTTTTATTCTTCTTTAACACGTCAATGGTATGTTATAACAAGGAATTAAGACTTTAGTTATTCTAAGACAAGGAGTCATTATTTAGTTTTTATCGGACAGATCTTAGTTAACAACTACAGAGGCACGCTATGAAGATTTAATAAAATTTATATTAAAATCCATAAAATTTAAGAGTATACATAAATTATGGAAGTGGCATGAAGCTATTAACGATGAAGCAAATTGATAAGACAAAAGATGTTTACTTACAAGACAAGGGTAGGAAAGGTACGAAGAAGGGTTGGTTTATAATCGTGATTTCCATCTGGCTGTCCCCACTGGTGGGGATTAAGGAATATTTGTTCAATGATGATGCAGATGATAAAATGAGTTGTGATGAAAAATAAATTTCTATCGACAAGTAATCCTTAATAACCCAGGGAGACGAAATCTTGAAAAGGAGTCTTCTTCAGTTTTGGCATAAATAATTGCCATTTTGAGAATTGATCCATTTGAGAATAGTCCATTTTGATAATTGGGCATTCTGCGCCTAAAATATTATCTATACTGTACCACTCAAACTAATTACCTAATTAGATAATAATATGTATATAGGTTTTTGCTTATTCGTTACAATGTTCCAAATGAGTTTGCCCTGTGAGTCGCAACGCAAGACAATGCAAACGTCGAGTGCATGCGACCTCGATGGGGGTAACTGCGTTTTACATAATACTGTTGTATATCTAGTTTAATAGCGATGCTCACAGTGCGCAGTGCAATCGCATCAGCTGGGGGATAACTCTTGCTGGCTTTAAAATTGTGTCGATAGTCAGTTTTTTGCTAACAGTACCAAAGAGCCCGCCAGCCTGTTATGTGGAGTGATGACTTAGGAAAACGGCTGGCGGAGACTGGGTGGTGAGAGCCAAAGATCGGGCTCATTAGGAGAGGCCTACGTCGAATATAAGCCTTTTCTGTAAGAGTCCGCCTGGGGAAGTACCACATCTTTGCCAGATATTCTTCCACCAAGCAGTAGTGTGCATACATTACTATGTTCCGGTTTGAAGGGCACTGTTTTCAGCGAAATTATGAGACTAGGACCGATGTCTCAGGGCGACGAGCGCATTGCAGTGGCGCACAAGATTTTGTGATGGAACGGTGGCACTGTAGCTGTTATGGGCATGAGTGGCGCTTAACATCAGGTGATCGACTTGCTCGTCTTGTTACTTAGTAACATAAAAAAAACTAAACATTCGGTTGAATTCCATATTTGGTGCATCTTTACATGATGTTGACAGTTTGTGTTGTGATAAGAACATATTGAGCAATCGACAAACACGCCCTTATTGTTCAAAACAAAGACATAAACAACAGCACGTGGACGTTGCGTATAGATGTGTCGAGTTAAGGCACGTTCCCACTGATCAACATTGCAACATTCCGCAAAGGAGTGGAACTCCGTGCCCGAGTCTGTGTTTTCCCATAGTCACAAGCTGGGCCGTTATTCGCTATGAGCACCTAGACTCGTGACCTCGTAGACCTCGACCATGATATGACCATTGTAAGCCTAGATTTCCTAGGCTCTGGAGAACCTACTTACAATTTAGCAGCATTAACGGGCATTGTGGAGGTGTATGGTATAATAGATAGAAAACTTGGTAGAAGCAGAAAGCTTACACCCAAAAACGTTTCGCTGGAGGTTCATGCCCTTCAACCATATATTCAGACAATGTCGCATTCAGAACCGACTCTTCGATGATATATCATACCAGCCCACTACAAGGTAGACCCGGTCACGCGAGGCGTGGTTACGCCGTGGCACGTGACAGCACGCATACAAACATAACATCTGCACGTTATCTATACTGTGTACGTGTAGATGCAACATATTCATGCACGTGTGACAGTATAAGATTGTATATGTGTGCAATATGTTTTAAAACTGGATATTGGATGTGTTGCCGTCGTATTGCCAAGTGCCGGTCGTATTTTTGTCGTTACTGTTTCTTTTATCTGACAGTTGTCATATGAAAATGTATTTGAGTTTAGGCTGTGGTATGTGACACAAATGCGATGTGTAAGTTGAAATGGCAAAGGGGATAATATATTGAGATAGAACAATATAGCAAGATGATAAAGTAGGAGTCTCCCCGAGTGGCGTTTTGATAAATCTACTTTTATAATTCTAAAAACATCTATCGCAGCTTAACTGTGTCATCGCAGTCAAGCAGACATTCTGATACAACGAATTTTCAATCAAAACGGCGCCCAAATTACAGAAAATTGTTACACCTTTATAAAGAAAAATAATGTAATGCTCAAACAAGTCAGACAAATTCTAATCATTAGGATATTCATCTTAATCATGATGAGCTTCCATTTGATCTAGAAATAATTCTTAATCATATAGATAGATCATATTTTCAAGCAAGTTAGGCGAATTTTAATCATCATAACGTTAATTATCCGAATCATCATTTGATTTTGCAATTAATTCTAATCACATACAAAAATAATTTCCCCTTGGATTCCGATTTCAGATTATGATGTTTGTGACCTGTAAACAAATTATACCAATAAATTGATGTTCCCTTCATCTAGGGAATCGTGAGCTACGACTGCGGAACACATAGACAAATTCGTTTTTATATGTATAGAGCAATCTTATCTCTTGATAGCGTCAATGATAATTTTAATAACAAACTCTTTAATCTGACCTTTACTATGGAATAACTAATAGTGCTGCACTGTACGCGAGGTGCATGTGTTAAATGAATATACAGATGTGGTGATAGAAATCAGATAACTACTATCTAAATGTAACTTTTTATCGTTTTATGGAGAATCTTTTTCGTTACAATAGATATCGACTTTATTCCAGTCGTGCGACAATTCTGAAGATATTGTTCTCGCTGCAAATGAGTAATGCTGCGTTAGATCGATAATATTATTATGATATATCAATCAAAACAATCAAAGTAATGTAAAAGAAAGCACAGTTGGCAACAGTGGCGAAATATCGGAAACTTCCAACAAACATAATATACATAGTAAATGTCCCATTTCCGATGTAAATACTAATGGGAAAGACGTAGACCATCTCCCAACAACGAATATAATGACGTCTCACGATGACACACATAGACCCTGATTCCTGACCCCAATAAATAAATTGTTCGTAGCCTGACACTAGGAAAATACAAGGACAACGAGGAAAATCGTGAAACAAGAAGAAACAATTAAGACAAGGATTATGGTTTATCTCGGTTCAAATGTAAAATGTATAATGTATAATTTTGAAGAAAACAACAGTTTAAATTCCAAGAGTAGAGACAACCAAACAGCTGCTGATTGAGCTGATAATTTTTCAATTTGCAATAAGTGAGACTTTAATTCAAATAATTCTAAGGCACAAACCTATAAAATAGATATAATATAAATGAAAGTAGAGATAGATAGAACGTGCAATACATTATTAATTCAGCTCAAGCGGGCACCTCAAGGATTTGTCTCAAGGTTGACGTGGCTGTTGCTAGTTCATGTACACACGTTTATATATTCATGTTAGGTACGATAATTAGAGTAATTTCATTAGTTTCAGTAAATTAATAGCTTTAGATTTGACACCAAGTCATGTTTGTGTTGTTGTATTTATTGACTGTTTAATAATATGTATAGTGGTGGCATCGGTATGAAACATTTATTCCATGACTAGGGTGCATCCCATGGCTTAAATCGCGGATAAACGAGTTATTGTAGGACTTAAGAGTATCTTTACATGAAATTTAATTGAAATTTGTAATATTCTATATTGGTAGTCACTAGTAAGGATAGAATTTTCCCAAAAAAAACCTGATCTACTGGTACTTTGTCTAATGCTAGGTAAAGTTTTTCGCAACGCTTTACGACTTATGCCAGTATCCACGTTCTTTTAACTTCTTTACTCAATATTTGTTCTCATTGGTTTTTAGTGCTGCTGGAAATCTAAAATCTCTTTCAAATGGTGTAACAGACTTATCATTATCTAGCTTTATGTACGCTGCTGACGTCCTTTGTTTCAAGATTCTCTATAACAGTTTTATAAACTAGACATGATCGAAACTGTAACTTTTATGAATGGTCAACGTATATTGTAAAGGTCACGATGACAATAAGGGTTCTCATAATGAAAGGACAAATTTTTACACACGTTTACACATGTAACCCAATCTACAACTCGATTGATAGCTATTGAAAATAAATCGATTGTTAAAACGTATTGAGGCATCGTGACTGGACACTTTGTATTCGATTGTCGGCGCAAATGTCGATACATCGATATGTAATAGCCAATCGTCGGCGCAGAGAGAGGACAATAGTGAAAGTTTTTAATATGTTTTGTAACTGAATTTGTTTCGCATTGGTGTTGAATAGAGGCTTACTGTATTATGAAAAATATATAATACATTTTAACCAAATTGAAGCACTGAAGAGCAAAAGCGAAAGGAAGAAATGAGATATTGAAATCAGATTGCACACACTTTGTTGTTCGATTTCTATATTGTATATAGCCGGAAACAAAAGCAGACAAAGAGTTCTAATCTTGAGCCATATTATTCATCCCTTGAAAGCGATATATAGATCAGATACTATTTATATATGAATGAATATGCGAGTACCGTAACTGAGATATATGACATTCCCAGCTGTCCACAGAATTTCCCGTAACTACTCTATATATCCGCAGATTAATGGACATTCCACGCACACATCTATCAAACACACGCACACACCGAATGACATAACATGTCAAATCCCGGTGCAAGTTCAGGGCTGCCGCGGACCGGTCGACTCGCGGATCTGACTGTCCCACTAACCTCAATAACTGTACCGTGGCACTGCAAACAAATATCAATTACGTTGCTTGGCTGTAGAGCTCAATTTTGTTTGCGGTTCATAAGCTGGTTATATCGTTTTGATATATGAAGTTCGCGAAATGTTGTGTAGGGATGGTGCATTGGAATTTCATTCGTATAACTTGAAGGTAAAGGTATGAAGTCGGTCGTTGTAAAAGGATTTTGTACCGTTTGCAAAACGGAAATAATAAAACGTTTTGCAAGCATTCAAATGAGATTGAGTCCTACGGGGAAGCACATATGGTGTGCATTTCAATAGAGCCAACAAATTGTATAAACAGTGTTAAGAGAAAAAAAATGTAAAGATGATAAATGTATGCCCGATAAAGCTAAACCGCATCAATCTGATTATAGTACAAGTGGAACACAATCAGATAATCAGATAGATAACAACGTACATATTGTAAATAGTAAACATAGAGTAGAAAAGTACAGAGTTAAAGACATAACTCGCTGAAAACTTTCAAAAATCAATAGATATTTGGGCTGAAGATGTAATGACCACAAAGTTCAAGGAATGCCATATTTTAAAATAACATTAAATCAAGACAAAATATGTACTACAAGATAATATGAAGGTTGATCAGCAGGTCATAATTGAGTTGAAAAAACTTATAAACGTTCTTATAATTGTCAAAATCTGGTTGGTAAAAATAAAAACCAGTAACAAAGTCAACAATAATTAAAACAATGCGCTTGCGCAGGCAGCACATCAATTACAATTGTTCATTTCTGTACATTTTCCGCGCACAGAGAGGTCGGACTATGCTAAGTGAGTTGTGTAATCGACCTTCCATAAACTCACAACGTGGACACAGTACTTGAAATAAGTACAAAACAAACAAACGCTCAATTCGTAAAGTGAAATGATGAACTGACGAGCTTAGAAAATGAAAGTAATGAGCTAGAAGAGAAGGGGCTCTATTTCTATTGAATTAGCGCACTTAATGCAGTACGGATGATTGAAAAATCTTATGAAAGAAGTCAAAAGTCAGATGTAATGCTTGATTCCTCACAGCTTTAAGACCCTCTGAGATCTGTTGATCTCAGGGAAAATAGATTTGCTGAAGACAAGCGGATAAAAACAATCGGTTTCAATTCCAACTAGGTATGTTGGCTATGCACTTAATGTTCAGAGATCCTATCAAACTCTGCCTTATCGTGAGAGCATACAATGGTAATTTTACCAAGATGGACTAGCTAGCCCGTCGTTATGGAATATCAAGTCCAGTCTACCAATCCGCTTTTTCAGTAGGGCGGTATCTTGTATGCTGTGTCTACATCATGTTCACATTTTTCTGTGCGAATCCTTGCAAGCGCGGTCGTTTGTTCCAGTTCGCAGTAAATATTTCCTTCAAAGCCTCAGTTTCATGTTACAATTTGATTCTGTAAGTCGGCGAAGTATGTAGGTCAATATGAAATTGCTTTCAGTATTTACTTTACAGTTGTGTGAAGCTATGCAACTTTGGTGGATATTGAATTCTTTACATTCTTTGGAAATTTTTCAATTCACATTTGTTTGATATTTGAGCTCCCCTTCACCCTGGAAAAGGTCATGTAGGTGAAATAGGCTCATTTAGAATCTTCAGATAGTAAATGAAACAGGATATTTCGAAATTTAAGAAGATATAATATAGCTTCACTGAAAATTGCGCTTATACACAACATACTATTCCATGTAGATTTCAAGCCTATGGCCAAACTGTCTTTAAAACCACCTATATCAATCGACTGTCCAACAACAAAACCACCAAAAAATTGCTAAACATACTCTCGCTCTGGAACATCTTCCTGAAATTCTTTTCCCAGCAGCAAAACTTTGGCCGGTTCCAATTAATACACAAAAATAGGCGATAATGTAAGAGCAAATACGGTTTATTAAGTCTCAAAGGCCACAGTACAGTAGTAATAACTATAACTACTGCCATATACATAGCTTCTGCATCAGCCGATAATTGCTTCCAGCTATAACGCTGAACTTAATTGTCGTGTTTTCCCTCAACAGCGATACCGGGAAAATGGTTCAGAAAATATAATATTGCCTCGAACCGGATGCGAATGCGATTTGGGAATGACATTTACCCGTAAAATACGGGACGTGGGATTAAAATTATCCGCTAAAGCTTCAAGTACAGTTGTACGCTGTGGAACAGGTTTCCGCATCGAATTAGTTTGCGGTCAAAGAGCTTGCTTTTGTTGGTTTTCTCGAAGATTCCAACTCGTTCTCGCTGAAGACTATTATGAGGAAATAGGCACTGACAATGGCCCTGAACGGTTTAACGTTCTCTCGCTCGAATAGTCTCAATTCTACTTAACCCTTCTTGGAACATCACATCACCTGTCCAAGATAACCAGTACTTAAGAAGAAGAGAAGGTGAGAGAAAATATGGTGAATTTCTTTTTGATTATATCAATACCATACATGACAGGGTTTGGCTTGAGTTTGAACTCTGTTCTTGACAATGTCAAATGGACTTTTTAGGCATATGCATAAGTTTACACTTACGTTATTTCTGAATCTAAAGCTAAGAGAGTTCAATGCTTTATATACGTAGCAGGGGAATATATATCTTAGGATCTTATTACATTGGGACTATCTCACAATTGGAAATATGTACAAGCGAATCTAAAACCGCGGTGGCCTCTCTGGATCACGTGACACAACTTGTTCGAAAATACACTGTGAACGAGACAAATACTATATGATACTTATACATTTTTTTTAAACTTCTATAAATAACTTTGAGTTTGTCGCGGCGATGAGCTTGTGGGCGAAAGCTCTAACCGTTACCTATTCTGTGGCCGACGATTTTCTGCTCAATGGCCAGTGAACCATTTACTATAAAAATACAATTAGGTGTGCGCACATTGTCAGCGTATTTAAAACAGTAAAAGCCTAGAAGGATAGAAAAGGAAGTCATATCACGTATGAAGGAAAAGTCAAGACAGTGGGAACGGATGACCGTAGATTTTTCGTCTTATCGGCCAGTATTCGCGCGAATCTAGGTTCTCCCGAATTACTCCACTCGTTCCGCTCTCGAACTTTGACTTTTGCTGGCAGCTAGCTAAACTACGCAAATCATTCATCTATGCTCTATCCTATAGCCAGTGGGCGTCCCCCACACTAAGTTTGACGAACCACGGTTACCAACCTCACAAATATTTGAGCCCCACGTTTTTTAAAAGAAATGCCTACTCTACGCATAGCCTAAAAATCATGGGTAGCTGAATAGTCGTCGCTCCATATACATTGGATAACAGTATCTATGTATGTATGTTACATATAACGTCAGGTCATCCAGTGGACTCCCAAAAACGAACGCAGAGGACGGAGTAGATCTAGCAAGCGATGGCTTGATTCGACAGTTCGGATTCTCTACTACCAGAGTAGCAGCCCCGGATACAGATGCTTGGAAAAAGAGCCTTATCCCAGCAGTGGGATACCATATATGAAGAAATATACGACAAGTCAACACAGGACACGTGGTTGGATGGAAACAGACAATATATTTTTGGATTGAAATAATAACATGGTTGTCAACCCTCGTCGATATTGTTTATTGGCTTTCAAGTTCAACTGACGTCAAAGCGTGTTCTGCTTTAGATTGGATTATATTAAATGGTGGAAGACAGTAAATCAAAAACTTACTACAACATGTCTGAAATAGAATATCCTAATATGAAAAATATTTCGGACCTGGGTATTTTTAAATTAAACTTTTAATTTAGTAGCCGTGAAGAAAGCTTCTAAATCTGAAATCTTGTTATGTTGAATTTCATGGGAAGTTGCTGTTTCAAGTGATATCCCTAATTGCTACATTAACATACATACGTGTTGACGTCAGAGAAAAACAAGGTGAAGCATTTACTTTCTCATGTTTACAGACTGTACTTATAATACCTACACCGAAATAAATTAGTAACGTGTAACTTTTGCCACCAATAGTAATTAAGGAGTAAATTGTCAAAATATTAGCCCAAAATTCCAAGATCGACACGGTTTCACAACCCGCAGAGTTGATGACCAGGTGTCACAAGTCACAAAAAGGCCTTTTCATTTATTCTACTATGTAACCTGGTAAGCGGCGCGGCGCTCCTGCCTATAACAATTGGAGTGCCACCCAGTACCTTACATTGCAAAAGTGTGCACGGCATTACACTTCACCCTAACACCTTAGTCCTCAAATCTCATATGCCCGCCCAGTCAATTACTTGCCTAAGCATGCTCTAAATACTCTTGCAGTAGACCCCTGCCACTATATCTGTTCCCGTGAATGATGAACCTGCGAATTAGTTAAAATATTGGTCCAAAACGGAGCCAACTCCATCATCACGCTCTCATAACCCTCAGCGGCGATCAAGATTACCCCAAACGCTACATCGAAGAGGCACCAGTACGCGAGGTCGCGCCGTGGCCAACTGACCTAGTTAGTAACGCGCCGTGGCTGGTAGGTACTGTGGCTGGTAATGACTCACGTGGCCACTGTTATCCTTTGCCGGAGTGTTTGTCCTTTCGGAAAGAAATGTTTCTGCGGAGCCGTGCCGAATTCCGATTGTGCGAATGTTCGAGACCATTTGAATTTCTTTTTCCGTATTTTCGTTCTATATCATTACTAAGAAAAGTGTAACCTGTATCGGATAGGTTGTTCTTTAATATTGGAGAATCTAGAACAAACATGACATTTCTCTATTGAGAAAATATCAATAAATGTTGTATAGTCAGTATTGTTTTGTCACACCATCCCTAAACTAAATCCATTAGTAAGTCGTTCAAAGAAATCGTTTCATTAGAAATGTCTAGATTTACCACAACATCTTCTAACTTGAATGGAACTAATTTGTTATGAATCAGATCTCAAAGTGGGTCAATAGACTAGGTCATTATTTAATGAAGTACTTACCTACTTAAATAGTCACACACTCACTGATTATGACAAACAAACCCCCTATTACCATTCAAATGAACGCGATTATTAGTTTTTATCCCCGGTGGAAGATCTTGGGACAGATCAAAGACAGGGTAGACAAAAGTAGCACAAAAGACATGAATAAATATCTGTTATCCGAAAATGTTAATAACGATGATGATGAAGATAGAGCGAGAGTGGAGCGTAAGGTAAAGAAGATAGATTCCACTGCCAATGTGAAATATAAAATCGGAAGAGAGATATTGCATGCAATTCCTTAAAAAAATATTGAATTTTAAAAGCCAAGACTAGAGTGCAAAAGTACGAAAATTCTCGATAAATAAGTGACATTGGCATTGCACAAGGTCATGGAAGCGAGGTCAAATAGTTTGACCAAATGATTATTTGTTTGGGGATTCCTAAATGCCGGCTGCAATTTCAACGGTTTTTTTGTAAAACTTCCCATGATCTTTTGAAATATCACGATTTTCCATGAACCAATAAAGTAAGGACAAGGGTATGAGCACATTTGTTCAATAGTTTACAACGGCAAGGCAATGATGCCACTTATAAATTTCAAAGATTTCTATTCAGAACTATGATCTAGATGCTTTGATTTTTCGTCCACAGTTATCTTTCTAAGAAGCGGTAGATCTGAATACTATCCGACTAATACTATAGATGAGAAAGTATTATGCGTTTGTAACGGGTTTTAAGGAAATTTTGATGAATAGGTCCTTGAGCCACACAGAGTACGTTTCATCATTGGCCACTCCATTGAAGCAGTGGGACATAACTATCATAAGTCTGTTTATTTCAAAGTAGATTAAAAAAGAAACCTCCAAGTCGCATCCGTGCCACTTGGTTTACAATCAATAGGTGAAATTAGGTTACATTGCTACACCGACAGCCGGTGTGAGCGCAATGAAGTCGATTCTAGGGTTCTGCGACTTAGAACAGAGTTTTGCATGCAAACTCCTTCATTGTATCCAAGCCTAGGTGAAACGGAAGAGAACTCCTAACGATATTCTGGTCCAGAACTATAAAGATATCACCTTTAAACACCTCGCTTCAATTCGCAGTTTCTCACCATTGCCATTGAGTGCCATTTTTTCTAATCGTAGAATCTATCATCAGTCTATTATGTTGTTACTGCTGGAATATAACAGGGCCTTTCTTCCTCCTCAAGTCTTGAATTTTGAGGGTTTTTAGACATGTCAGTATCGTCATTTCCTGGTCGGTTAGAAAAATCTTTACTGTCTCGAATTTCTAAGCTTCCAGTAGCTCAGCCCTTTAGCTTTTTCCATAAATACATCACAGAGGCATGGAAGTCCTCCTTAACGTTCCTGTGTCTGCGACCAAGAGAAGTAGACACTTGACATTGTTTCTAAGTTTTGTACAGAACCTAGAACGGTGTAATGGGACTCGAGCTGAACTCGAACGTTTTTTTTTTTTCAAAGTCATACAGCCTTTTCAATACAGCAATCGCTCGATAATCATTACTTCGGATTGGCAATTCGGGTCAATAGGCTAAGAATTATAGGTTTTCGGTGGAATGGATGTTCGAGAAATTTCAATGTGAACTGAATGTTGTTTGTTTGTATGAGGCAAAGTTTGTCAAGCCCCCCACGGCCTCCACGTGGCTTAACGACCTTTATCAATCTATAACAACCGAGACGGGGATCTTGATGCATATTTATTAGTGGTATTTGCAAACAATATGACGACGTGGTTTCTTTTGAGGGATTAAACTACATAGTCAAAAACTAATAAAGTAATAATCAACACGCCTCCTCTCGCCTGCCAGAACATTCTACGCTCTATAAAACCAAATTCAGTGTGTATAAGAAATAAAATGTGTCCGATAATATACATGGAACTGTCTCTTCTGTGCAAATTGGCACACCATTCAGCAGTCTTTAAATCATCCAAATCAAGACCAACGAGTGTTTGCAAATCACACAACATTAACTCCGACGATGGTCTTGTTTCCACAGCCTAGCCTACTTCGCCGCCATTGAAGTAATGGAAAGTGACAGAAGCATTTAAGAGTTAGCGCAGAAAACCCAATGAGCTGTAAGTATCCAAAAAAAGAAGACAATTAGCCAAAAAAGACGGCGCTACTCGCCTTAACCTTTCACATTTCCTCAATCGCGATTTTTCACGGCAAATCTCGAGCAAGTTGCGCCACTCCAAATCACCCGTTTCACTTTTGCTCATACACTTTCACTGCTAACGGTTCAACAACAAGCAGTGAATGCTAAACAAATAGCTGCTCTAACGTTCGAGAGATAGATCGTTATTTCCATTGCAGTCACGTCGTTGCTGCATCTCGGATTGGTGGAAAATGTGTCGTCACAGAGAGGTGTAGAGTAGGATTTTGGATTTGGAGCGGCGGAGTTAGCCGAAGTCGTGCCGAGCGGTTCTTCGGCGGAGCAATGGCGCTGCGCGTGAGTTTGAAAGTCTTCCCCCACTCCCCGCTCGGGGCAGGTACCGTAACCGCTTGTGTCATCCGTTACCGCGGTGAAACTTTGTTACGTCGACGGACCGTTATGTTACCGCTGACGGTGCGGAATCCGGACTGTGTTCATTCAACACGACCCTCTTCGATGACATTGACAATGTGTTCTTCAAAAACAATACGTATGACATTGAGGAGATTGAAGAGTTTGGACACGAAAGTAGGAAGTGAATTTTCATTCAGGCCTGATAAATTGAGTATAGATCGTAATATTGTTCATTTTGAATGAGTTTCTGATAAACTGGATCAATGAATAATAATCATTAGTAAGCATTTATTTTAGGTTGAAAATACTAAGCATCTGGAAGTTAACAGTAACAATTATGCAACAACTAAAGGATCATAGGTAGAGGTCAAGACTATGCTTAGAATTACTACAATAAACAAATACACTTTGAATCAAGTATTGAATTCAAATTAGATGCAGACTGAGACGAGAGCGATTTACATAATGCAAACCTAGCTCCGCTAGATGTACAATTGTACACATCTAAGTGTTTTATACAAACCTGGCAAGTTAAACTATAAAGTGTTGATACAGAAAGATGCAATCAAAATTAGAAACGTTGATAAATAAATAAACAATACCATGAATCATAACGATGATGTCTTTAGAGGTTTTGAACTTAATAAGTATGGAAAGCTCAAAAATAGGATACGAAAGAATTTACGAGCTAAAGAGAAATTGTTAAGAATTTTGCACATGTAAATATTATTTGTGATACTTTCGAGTTTATAAATATCAAAACAATTTCTGGAAATTATACGAAGATGATATTTAAAGATTTTACATTAAGAGTAGTACCTGCATTCTAGAATGTTGTTTGTCAAGTCTTGTTTAGCAGAACAGCACATATTTGTAATTATTGATTAAGGTAAGGATCACAGATAATAAATTAACCATTTAAGTAAATCCAGGAAGTAGTTTTTTAATACCACGGCCTTAAGGACATGACACACGACCGGATGTCCTCAGAAAGAGCAACGCCCTGATCCAAATTGGCGATATCAAAAAATTATCAAGGGTTTACTACTGGTTCACCCCAAAATTGGGAACGGACCATGCAAAATTGAACATTCAAGTTGAAGTAGTAGAGATTAAAATTGATATTGAAATTATTCGCATGTTGACTGAGGAAAGTGGCCTCGCTTGGAAAAACCCGATTTAAACACGCGGGCACGTCGAGACAGGTTCGTTTATATCATCATCTCTTTCCTTTATACTCGATATTCGTATAGGAGCGAGAAGGATAGATGTACTACGATTAACGGAACTTATCAGACTCTATTTATAATTAGCGGTCGAGCGATACTGGAGTTGTAATAACTGTAGATATGTCATTTAGGCTTTATAATGTTTTTATGGGTATGGTTTGAGAAGATTTATGGGCATACTCATTTATGACAATACTTAGTCTTGCATATTTGAAGTAATTGGAAGCTTTCATCGTTTTGTCATCTTTCTTAATGATCTTAAGAATAATTGATGTGGATTCTTTTTCGGGTCCAATTTGGTGATAAACCATTTACATGTTATCATTAGAGATAAACAAAAACCTTTTTATTGTACTGTTCAGTATTAAATGTACTGTTGTACCTAGTGACATTAATTTATTAGAAATTCTTAAGCAAATGAAGAACTATAAAATGTTCTTATTGAAGTCAATTTATATTGGCTATGGCTGAACGGAAGCCACTATATTGATCAAACGGTAAATAATGCGGTTACCGACAGTGTTGTTAGCAGTGTCATTATAAATAGGAATTCTGAACAGACGTGGAAAACCTAATCTGATTATAATGCTAAGAAGAAATTTAAATGGGTAGCAAACAAACATTAATGTACTTCAAACGGTGTAGAAACCGTATAAATACATATTGTATGGAGACTTAAAATCTACAAGTTACGTTAGACGCTAACGAAAGAGTATCAGCATAATTAAAACAAGTTCATAAAACCATAAAAGCTCTGTCTGTTATTAGAAATTTACGACCTAGCCGCCGATCCATATTGAGATAGCCCAATCAAAGCCGACGAAAGAAACAGCAACGGCATCGAGCCGGAACCGAAAACGGATCTGAAACTATGCTGTACAAGACATTTACGAGACTCAGAGATTTAAAAAAAAATGCCAGTGAAAGTGCAAGTATCAAACCTCACGCCTGACAATCGAAATTTAAAATTGGAACACGTCGACCTCATTCCGCGCGAGTCTTCGCAAGAGAGCGGACCGGCCGAGTGGTGGGCCGTGCGAAAATAAATCATTAAAATTAGAATTATGTCGTTATCACAATATTAATTCACAATACGTACATTGGCAACACTTTCGGTGCTTAGCAAACGTTTTGTCAATGGAGTACATTATTCTTTGTACAAAAAAAAATGTTCCGCTCTAATAAATATATCATTAAGCTTTCACTTCTCGTGGAAAGGAATTCGCCAGCCGTTTTGTTGAATCGTAACGCTGATATGTACTTGTTTTGTAACTGTTTTCGTATAGCAAATATTTTTGTACAAGGCGTTGTGTGAACAAAATATACGAGAGTTGAGACATAATAAATAACAGAACCACACAATGTATGGCATATTTTGTTATCATGCCTGTCAAATGACTATGTAGGACACGATGCCAAGAATTGAAAATCATATTTTGGCAACTTCATGGAAAAAATAATGGGGATACAAAACCTATTCATATTAACAAACGAAGTTTGTTGAGTACATTATTTTTTTTATAGTTTTAGATATTGAAACTGCTAGATAGGCAACCATTGCAGATGCTGCTCTTAATATTGATATAAGCAATGACGAAACGAAGGAACTACAGCTGCAAAGTGAAAGAGTTAGTTTTCCCAATAATCAATCATAACCCCTGACTTAAGAAACAAAATCTGAAAAAGGTTAAATGTCAGTAGCTACGAAGCCTTAATAAATTAAAGAAAGCAAGAAGACGGTCTAAATAAAAAACGGTGTACGGAGGGTACATCGTAACCATTAAAATATGATTTGTATGGTGATTATCTCTTGACATATTAAATAGTAGCAAGAGGGCCCCTAAAGATTTAATTTATATTTATGATTCTTTCATTCGGGAGTATAAACGGAGACATTATGAAGATTTTATAGAAGCGTGAATAGCTTTTGTATGAACACTTTATGGGGTTCAGAGAGAGTGGAGCTTAAAGTTTATTATGGGAAAGAATGAATCTAGGTTCCGTGAATGTTTTTACGAAGAAAGGAATATGCTAAATAATGTAGATAATGGAATGCAAATGGAGCTTTACAAAATTTAAGGAAGACGGAATAACTAATTATGTAGTATCTAGAAATGAAACGAAGAGACTCGATTTCAGACAAGAAGCAAGTTTTAAATTCGAATATAGTATTTTTTAGGTGTTTTCTATTGTTTCCGGCATTTTAAAAATAATAAAGGTTTTCAACTAAATCCATCTGATATATTTTATTAATACAAATAAAACGCATCTTCAATGTACGCAACAAATTTGTTGCGTCTGGGCGGTGTCTGGTGATCTACGCAGTTCAGAAGTCTAAGAGAGAATATATCTCTATAGAGAATATATCTCTATAGAGAATATATCTCTATAGAGAATATATCTATATATCTATATATATCTCTAGAGACTATAGAGAATCCTAGAGCTTCTAATCTACATACTTTGTAAGTCTGTAATCATTGAGCGTCAAATTTGCCATAGATTTCAATAGAAAAACTAAAATCTAGCAATGCCATCTAAACTTTTTTTTAAATCGTAACAGTGAGGCACCTCTGCACCGGTCGCCGTGACCCACATCGACACCGACCGTACACCACAGTACCTTAGCTTACGTGTTTTGTGTTCTATTCTATGAATGTTCTATTGTATGAAGAACACGAAGAGCAAGTATTTCACTTTTATAGTGAGCGCCACGTTTTCCCATAAGAGTTGACACAGCCTACATTACATACCGTATTTGGTGACGAATCGACTGCCAGGCATGAGGATGTAAGTTCAATTGCTCGCCGCTGCGAGGAAATATGTGTGAACCATTTACTCTGGACTCTAGGTTTTTGACCATTCGGACATTTAGCCCAAAATCTTGAGATAGGTGGCTTCATACTCGAAGGTAAGATCATGATCCTAGTAGCTGATTCCATAGAAACAAGGAATCAGCAGGATGAAGGTGACGCTTCATTGTTGTTACTATAAAAAAATCTTATCTACAACTACGAATCGCAAATCCTGCGCGTATCACACTGCGTCGTCTCTCTAAAACATAAATGTTCAAGTAACTGCTCATACCTGGTAATTTCACAAGCTCTAATAATTTCCAGTGTCGGTTACAAGCAAGTATTTTGTACAAACATCAATTACTGTTCTACAACGGCGTTGCCGCCGGCCATTTTGAATATTCAGCGCTGCGCGTGCGCTACTTTTGGTGGCACATTTCACATGCTTATCACTTCGTTTTGGGAGAATTCTTGAGGGAAAAATAAGGGCTACATCGTTTACGTGAATTTTCTTTATCATCAACTCATGGCCGCCCACTGCTGAGCACAGGTCTCACCTCACCTGAGTTTTCATAGTCGATGCGTATAGATAAACATCTTTAAGATAAATATGTTAACATTTATTATAGGACTACGTTCAGCAATGGACGAATACATACCGATGATGATGACGTTAGAGTTATTATTGAAAGAGGACGTGATAGAATCATTAACAGTTTTGGTGCTACTATAGATACAACAATGAACTTAGAAGGAACGTTTGTTAAAAACAATCGATAAAGTCTATTGGTGTCTTTGTCTGGCAATAAACAAAGAACTAAGACAGCAATAGATTTAACCAACGATCCATAAACTAGTGGACCAACACGGGTCAAAGATTGATAGAATAATAAAGATACTTCAATCGTGATCACGATCTGAATCAGAAAAAATATCATATCGCGATACCACGAGTAAAATCAACACGATTATCTAAAATCAAACAACAAGATAGGTACTTAAAGTACCAACTAAAGGACGACATATCAACACAAGTTGAGGGCAATTAATGGCGGTTCGCACGGGGAAGTTAGGTACTGTTGAATTAGACAAGGTTGTTGGAGAAATTGAGCTATTGTTTTATTTACTCGAATATTTCTAAGGTTCTTTTGATTATCTAGAAAATGATCTAGAATTATTATTGGATTATACAAAACTGCTTTACTTCCACCAGTCTTACCAAAATTTGGATACATCGAACGATCCTAGCAGAAGACTATCATTGGTTATTTAATTTCTAGTAATACGCTGATTGTGGTCCGAGTCGTAGCAAAATGTATTGATAGCACCTTAAAGTTTATTGTTGAACATAAACCTATGTTCTTCTTCTGCAATAGAATTACAAACAACGAACACCCTATATCTTTAATTAGGTTTTTCGCTGTCCATATTGGTCTCAGGAAGTTATCGTTATAAGTACCACAGAGTATGTAATTTTGGTTCTCAGAACAAATAATAAGCAGTCGTATTCTTCACCAGATAAGGTGTTCTAAATTAGTTAGCATGTGTTAACTAACAGTAGTTTTTTGCCTCGTGCCACAATAGGTACCCACCACTATGACTAACTGGCGTGGTATGTGATCAAATGAATAAAGCAGGTACATGTGCACTGACAACGTCGATGACCGATTAATTTGTCAAATTGGGTTTGTTTCTTTGCTTTAAATTTCTTATTGGGATCTTGCCTTTGGTCGTGCGGGAATGACTCTTGGACTATGGACCTTTTTTCATAGATGTTCTAAGGCAGTTTAAATTGCTGGACAACTTCATCATCAACCCGTATCCACCCACTGCTGAGAACCGGTCTCACCTAACTTCCGTGAGACGGCTTACCTAATCAACCAGGGGGACCCGGTCCGGATTTGTGGATATGCCTTCAAAATAATTCTCGGGAAATGTGGGGTTTCCTTCTTCAACGAAAAACGCATACAAAAAACACATTGGTACGTGCCCGCAGTGGGATTCGAACTCACGAGCCCCTGCTTGGCAGGTAAACGTTCCCCCACTAGGCTATCACCGCGCACCACTTTTAGTTGCAGGAACTTTTAGTTCCATATATAAAATTCTTGGACGAGGATCTAACAAATGTCCAGACCTATCTCTACCTTCAAAAGCGTGACTCAATTTCACGTAGAGACAATATGTCTGCCTGTGATGCCAGGTATGTGCGACAAGAATAAGTCAACCCAGAAAGACAGTTATAGGACATCGGTAAAGGTTGAATTGGGCAGCTAATATAAATTGAACATCTCTCATCATCGAGACGGATATCTCCCCAGTGTTAATAAATTGATTCCTACTTTTGTTTGTTTGTCCTTCTTTCACACAATAACGGATTTGACGTGATTTAGCGTAGACGTAGAGGGCTGAAGAGTGACTAAGCTACGATTGATCCCGTAAAAGTCTCATGTTCCTGTGGGATAACAGTTACGATTGGCCAGATCTACCTCAGCGGGGCTATGCAGCACGGTGCGGATCAGCTCGAGTTCGTTTAATTGCCACGGGACTCGCTATTCGTATTGAAATGACGAGTCCCGTGGCAATCAAACGTCAAAATGAAACGAACTCGAGTTGATCCGCACTGTGGTGCTACATAGCCCCGCAGATTTAGATTGTTATCCCACAGGAACCGTAGGTTTTTCAGGGATATTCCAGGATAGATAGTAGCTAAGTCACTCCACCACCACCACGATCCAACACCCACGATTACTACTCCACCTACCACGATTATTACTTTTTAATAACTAACTTCACTGGCAGATAAACAGAATAGCTTCCACGTTCAAATTTAAACTCATTAAATAGAAAAGGACGCAATTATGAAAACAAATATAAACGAAAGAGATAACACACGCTGTACTGATGTAAATCTATTATTGTATACGATAAGATATGCGTTAAAATATGGTAATGTAACGATAGTCAGTCATACGCTTCCTGGACGTATTTAGATGACCTATTTAGAAATAGACTGGACACAGAAGCACACCCCGAATACTCCATAGAAATAAGCTAATTTGACAACACACACACACATCTAAATGACACACGCACAAAGCACACGCACCAATTGTGTGTGTAAGTACACAAACTGACTACACGACCAAAACAAAAGACAACCCGCGAGTATGAAGGCTCACACAATCTGTTTGCCTATTGCATTTGGGAGTATTACATTGACTGTGCCTCTGATTGTCCATCCGATTGCGAGAGGTATGATGAAGCGTATTGTGCGGGGTGACCATTCTGTATCTAGTACTACATTATATATATATCTTCTGTGACAGAAGCAACAAGTGAGATTTTAGCGGATTACTAACGGTACATTCCTGTTAAAGACTTATTAACTGATCTAAATTAATCCAACCAACTAGACTGTTAGGTTATGCATTGAAGAGTTCCGTTGTCAACCTTGTCTCTAACTACTATTCGGTATTCCTATCTGATTATAAGGAAGCCAAACTGCATCTACACAGTGTTAGGCACTGAGGAGTTTCGTTGTCTACCTTGCGCATGTAAACCTAATGATTTTCATCGCGTATTCTCGAATAACACAAAATTGTTTGAAGAGAAGTTTTATTGGTTATCTATGTAGTTGTGCCAAAACACGTTTTCATTTATATGTAAACAAAATAACAAAGTTCGTTAGCGAAGAGTGGGTAATATCCACAAGGTCTCACAGTAAAGTTGTCTGTGTAGATTTTCTGAAGATTTATATTGGTAACAAGCTGTGCCCGCGGTTTCGCCCGCGTAAAATTTAATAATATTAGATTTTTTCTAAAATATAAATAGCCTAAGTCACCCCTTATTACATTAGCTATCTGCCAGTGAAAGTACCGTCAAAATAGGTCCAGCCGTTGCAGAGATTATTCGTAACAAACAGACAGACAGACAGACAAAAATTGTAAACAATATTATTTTGATATGTACCGTATATACTTTCATATGCACGTATGTAGTAAAAAGCGGTTATTTTAATATTACAAACAGACACTTCAATTTTTTTATTTGTGTAGATTAGTTATTCAGATAAAATTTCGTAATATTGAGAAAATAATTCCTATTTTTATTTTTTATTTTTTTAATTTAATAAAGAAGTGTATTCATCATCATCATCATCAAAAACCCATATCGTCCTATTGCTGAGACACGAGTCTCTCCTCACTTTCGTCAAGAGGGTTAGGCCATAATCCACCACGGGGCCCCCCGTCCGGATTGGTGGATAACATACCTACCTCCGAAATAATTCTCGGGTAAAAGTGTATATATATAAGTAAGGACAGAGTTTAAGAATCGCCTTGAAGTTTAATCAACACGTAGTTTTTGGAGGTTATGGACAAACAACAGTTTTATTGAGGTAGGTTACATAATTATAATTAAAGAATTATGTCTTTTAAGTTATGATGGATGAGTGAAAAATATTAGAATATATTGAGAATTACCATATATAAAAACGTTATATATATTTATAAAGTTATAATATAAACTATATATTGTGTAAAACTAATTACAGAGCTCTATATAATCTGTGAAAATAATAAATCAATATATAATATTCCTTCGATCCCATTTTTCCATTATTCAGATTTGTGAGACCGAAGTTTATCTGTCTACCTTCAAAATACGTTAGTATAAGAAAAATTCAAAAGGACCCCCAAACAATAAAACATAATTAAAGGTAAGATAATAATCATTAACATCCAAGTGTGCACGGGCATTGACAAGAAGAAATCATATCCGAAAATAATACACATCCAAAAAAATGCGTTCCTTTCGTAGTATATTTAAAAAAATTAAATAATTCAATTTTAGTATTAAAAATTTTTAATTAGAAAATATTATAACAATTACTAACTAAAAATATTTTTTACGCGCTATGCATAACCGTTTACACTTACGAAAGGGTCGTGACGGATAATTCTTACACTTTTTTTCGCCTCGCTCGCCTCGCGATACTTCGTCCCAACAAATAAAGAGAAATATTACGTTCCGGTGATAGAATGACAGATCCACTTCTACCAAAAGCATTCTCATTTCACCTCATACTCTCGTGACATATAATATATTTATATATTTATATATATTTGTAAGTACACACATACAACTATAAATAAACGTGTGTGTGAACACAGTGGTAGTTCCAAAATTAGCACAACATCGCGCAAGCATGTAGGTCATGGTCCTAAAGTGAGAACGAGATGTAACATTCGGCACAGGTGCGAGAGAAAGGGATAGATATAGTTATTATTAAAGTAGGTACCTGTTTAAATCTGATATAGTCGCGAATTATGCATGTATTAAGAGATATGACTTATGAAGAAACTTGTTTGTCGTATAACGGCAGGTTATATTATGAAAGTGTGGAACCTTCAGACGGCATTTTTTTTCTGTGAATGGTCGTATTGTCGTAATCGACTTTGATACAGTTATTTTTTTAATTTTATCAATGAATGGTTGTAATTTTTGTTTTTGTATTTATATATTGTATTTATATATTTATATATAACTTGATTTTTTAGTTATTGTTTGCGAGTAATCTTGAAAGTTCATTTTGACCCACGACGCAATAACGATGAGATGTAATAGTTATAAGTTTGACGTGTCTCTCTCTATCTCTGTGTGTGTGTCTGTCTGTGGCATCGTAGCTCCCGAACTGATGAACCGATTTTCATTTAGTTTTCTTTGTTTTTAACTCAGTTTCTGTTGATTGAATTGCAATTTTGCATGACTGTCAAGTTTTATTACAATACAAGACAATACTGTTCAACGAAAAATAGTTATTTTTAACTGACTGCCACCCAAATGAGACTTATTTATTGAAGATCATGAAAATCATCTTGAAATAGAATGAGAACCTTCAATTAAAAGTAGCTAAAAACTTGGATGAATTTAGTATATTATGTCGAAAAAAGTCATTAAATTTTTTTTTTGTGATTACACAATTATCAGTTTCTTCTATACTTTAGGTCCAGGAATAACATAATATTTATATTTTCCATGTCCAAATAGACGAATTTATAAAATACATTTTAATCAAAGAAAAATATAATGAAGCAAATTAACCACACAACGATTTACTAGTTTCTTTTCACGACATTGTCGTGTTTTCTTACTCAGCTGTTCACAAATGAATGAAACCGAAGCGCGCCTAGAAAGTTAAATACAAGTTACAAACAAATCACTGTCTTTACTGTTTCTTTTGAAAATCCGCCTTATACTGTACAACTTAATGTTTACATTAGCTTGAAACTTATAGATAATACTTTATTTATTATTGTTGTTCGCGCCACTTACATTGGCACTCATAATACCTTCCTACCTTCCTATTCCTATCATTTCTTGGCGACTATCTCTGTCGCTCATATCGTGGTATCCACGAGAAAACTGCTTGCCGCCGCAAGTAGTCTGCGATCGACCCTCGTCCTTCGCGGCTGCCGCTCTCGCCGAATCCAAAGTACTGGATCTGCTGCTCCTCTGCGGTGGTCCACGTGAATTCGACGTGCAAATATAAACAAAACCCGCTATAAACCCGCCGCGTAAACGCTCCTTGCCGACACGCACCAACCGCCAAAAATACAGTCCACTACATCGAACGTCATAACATCCTGAAGGAACAAGCAGCTTGGAGACGGACCCGAACCGAGGTGATTGCAGTTGCATGGAGACCAGGTTAGTCGCCAAGTTCCTTTGTACTACTCTTCTACCAGCCATCCTTCCCCCGCCATTGGAGGCGCGCTCAGCCTATACAGCTTAGCTGCCGCGCTAACAATTGTTTTATTTGAAAATCAATTTTATTGCGATTACTTTAGAGTTTACATTTTCTTGTTACTAGATGGCATTTTTATATTTTACTTAAACCGAAATCAACCTTTAAAGTCAGTTTGCAACTAGATGGCGCTTTTATAAACTTTTGAAGTTCTTGTAACCATTGAAATAAAGTGGATATTCGTTTGTTTTTTGAAGTAGTAATAACATAGTATTTACCTCTAGTTGATTGTCCACAATTATTTTTACTATCACTGTCACGGTTAACCGTTTATTTTGTTATGGAAGAAAACAATGTCGTATTGTCATGATTTTCATGTCAACAGGTATATAAAACTTACGGTCAAAGTTGTTACATCATATTTTATAGATTTAAAGACCAATATTATATATATTTAGTAAATATTTCATTACAATCTTAACGCAGTTGAGATAAGATCTAATTGTTCCTCAAACTTAGTGTAAGTGTTTTTGACAGCAAGCAGATATTTGTCATAAGTTTTTGTAAACATAATCACTCCTTTAGCTTCCAGAATATTTGAATATTTCGTGATTCTTTACTACAAGGTCCACAGGCTCTCTCCACCTGGTCCAATCTTCGGCTTTGTGGAGTGCCACGTTGACTGGCATTTCTAGGTGCTGTGACACCTGATCAGACCAAGGCAACTTTTCGGGCTTCGGCCTCTTAGTCTATTTTACAACTGTGATTAAAGCTACTATAGTATTATGTCAAAATTCAGTGCTTTTTGACATTATCAAGACGCTAAGCTGCGTTCATGTGTCTTAGAAACTTGAAATGACCCTATAAAACATTCAAATAGCAATGTCAAATCTTTGTCAATAGCTATAGCAAACACAATCAATCAGTTCGTCAGTGTGTTTGCTTCGGTTGACAGGGAGACCTTTAGAAATGACACACAATAGTATCGCGGTAAACTTGTTGGGTAAGAGGTAAGAACTAATATTCGTGCCTACAGTATTTACACGACTGCAGCGAAGGTCATGCGTTTCGCACCCTTAGGGCGCCCATACACGTACAGCAAGCAGTCAACACCGACCGCCTCAAGAATGGATTGCATAGCGAACTAGTTTTCCTTTTTTATGTTACTGATTAACGAGATGAGCAAGTCGTTCACCCGATGATAAGCGACACATACCAATAACATATACAGTGCCACACAGAACTGCGTTGCATAATCTAGAGCGACACTGCACTGCGAGCGTCGTCTGAGACATTGGTTCTAAAGTCTCAGCCAAGTAATTTCGCTGGAGACAGTGCCCTTCAGCCAGGCGTGGCGCGGATCTGTAGTACCGACTTCGAATTGTTATATCACGAGAAAAATCTTTTTAATTTCTGCTCGGATCTTTCTCGATTGACCGACGATAACGTTGATTATTTTTTATAGTTGTATAATTTTGCAAGCATATACTGGGGGAAGAATGTAGCTGGACAATTCATTCAATTTACACTACATGCTGTACTATCTATGTTCGCAAAAACAAATGATTGGACTTGATTGAACTGATGAGAGATTGAAGGTGTAACGTCCGTCATTTTACTGAGATTGGAGAGGCTAGTGACGTTATCATTATCGGCTACAAACAAAGATAAACTTATACCTAAAGATAAATATAGAATGATTCATAGTAATTGTTTGATCTGTTGTTGATTTTTAAGTAGCAATGTTGTGAAATTGTTTCTAAATATATTGTTTGTTTTGATGAAGTTAATAACGGATTACTTTCATATTGTCAGCGCCAGTTGCATAAGTTAATGATGAGCTGACTGCGAGCCGTGTGATTGCCGGTTTGATTCCCGCCCAGGGCTTTGCGCTCAACCTGGGTATTTCTGCAACCAAGGTCTTCGTAAGCCGTACTTAAGTCTATAGAGAGACGAGCCAAGAGGCTTAATAACAACGAGGCAAAAATTCAAAGCCTTTAGGATCGAAGGTTAGAGAATAGAAGACAGTGGACACGATTTTCATTAACAACAAAATTGCCGTTGTCCTAAAACGATCTAACCAAAGGACCACGCACGGGCTCATTATCTATATGATCGACTGTTCGTATAACGGTAGTAACCTGGCAATCTCCGACTATTTTAATCGATCTTTGTTGCAATCACTACTATGTTTTCCTCGTCTCGCGCGACTCCCATTCGAACTGGCACTTTTTCACAGAGTTAGATACGTGCCCTGTCCATAGAATATATATAAAGAGTCCTTGAAAACAGCGGGCGCACGGTTTTTCTCAAAGAAAGCGCCGTGGCCTATATCCTTGGGCGCCGAGATGGGAAGACGTCGAAGCCACAGGCGCTGCTATGTAAAAGAATAAAGAGTACTCACGATATCATGCCCCTGACTGCCGCTGCGGACCACCTCGGGCGCCATGTATTCTATCGTCCCACAGAAACTGTAAGCCCTCGTCTCTCCGCCGACGAACTCCTTCGAGAGACCGAAGTCGGTGAGGACTATGTGACCTTCCGCGTCCAGGAGAATGTTCTCCAGCTTGATGTCCCGGTAGATGATGCCGAGCTGTGGACGAGTTACACATACAATAGACAACATACATGACATTGGAAGACTCCCGCACAAAGTACAAAGATTTGTGTGAACAAAATGTGTCTGGGTGTTTGTGGAAGCATGGTCTTCGTAGTTCCCGATCCCGTTGGCTACACGGAATCCTATTGAATTGTAAGAGAGCCAAGATCATTAAATGTGATCAATGATCATAATGCGTTATTTATTTACGAGATCTGTCAACGACACGAACGTAAAATCAACAGAATCCATGTCCATCCACTGCTGAGCATAGGGTCCAACTTTCGTAAAGAGGATTAGTGCACAATTCACCTCGCGACCCATTCTATACCTTTACTTAGATACATTAAATAATATATAAAGTAAATACGAAGTAATTACATTGTCTTAAGTGAGTAAACTTTAATACTTATGGTAGTCTGCAGCGCTCCAGACGGGGAATATTTATACAGCTGTCTGATACGTCGAGACTAGACGGGACATTCATTACCTTGCAAACGAGACGAACACAAGTCGTTTTGTAAAGTTACTTTGTATCGAAACGAGCAAGTCTTGCATCTGATGGTAAACGCCACGCCTGCCCATAGCAGTCATAGTGCCACTCAGAACTTTGCATTGCATAATTTTGCGTGGCACTGCACTGATTCGTGGCGCATCGCTGCCAATCATGACCGACGCGAGATCAATTAAAGTTGTAACGTGTGATGTCTGCCTTGAAAAAGTAGGATCCTCACCTTGTGTAGCTGTTCCAGAGCCAGAATAATCTCTGCGATGTATATCCGGACCTCGTCTTCGTTGAAGTGTTCCCGCTGGTATAAATGTGTGAACAGCTCTCCGCCCGCTACGTAATCTGTGGGAAGAATACCACAATAGTTAGCTTAATTCAGAACATAAAATTAACAGGAAGGAAAGAGATCCAGGGGTCGAAGTGCAATACGGTGGTATGACCAAGTGTCGAAACAACTGGACACATATGTCTCTCAGGCAATAATACACTATGCCTGTGACCGACATAGATGGATAAAATGGTGGAAAAATGGTTCGCATCACGACACTCAGCACACGAATAGAGGAGAAAAAAGTTACAACATTCAACCTTAAAATTTAAATTAATTATGGTCGTATTTCGACTGCTAGGCGACCACTCATCATCATCAACCCATATCGTCCCACGCTGAGCACGGGTCTTCCCTCACTTTCGTGAGGAGTATTAGGCCGTAAGGCCGGGGCCCGGTCCACATTGGTGTAGAACACACCTACCTCCGAAACGATTCTCGGTTAGGCATGTGGGTTTCCTTCACCGAAAAGCGAGTGATAATTACGTGCATACATATGTTTTACCAGAACACATTGGTACAGGCATGAACTCACGACTTTCGATTGTACGGCGGACGTTCTACCACCGCTACCGCTACCATCTACATGTAAGTACATGGTAAATATCCCATTTTCAATGATAATAACTAATCTAGATCTAGGTCGGCATAACCACAGAATAATCTAGCAGTAGCTAATAACATAGTGTTTAACCTACATTGTCTGCCCACGGCAATAAAACGCGAATATACCAGTTTGTTCTTTTCAGCTGTACTAATTATCCCCAAAATAAAAACTGAAATTAGTTCAATTAAATGTTTTTAAGGTTTCTTTTTTTGTTGCATTATAAGCCAGCATCCGACCGCAGCATCTGACCGCAGCATTTTACCATCAGGCTCACCTGATGGTAAGATGCTGCGGTCGGGGCGGTGTACCTGGCTTGACTTGAAGACTTCGAGATTATAGTTATCGGGAAACAAAGACGCGGGTAAGGCGTTCCATTCTTTCGCTCTCCCAATTATAAAAGTGGATGTTAATCGTTTATTTTTATTTGACAGTGACGAGACGAGCAAGTCGTTCACCTGATGGTAAGCGCTACGCCTGCCCATAACAGTCACAGCACCACCCAGAACACTGCATTGGATTTGCTTTTTGCAAAGCTACAAAGCTATAGCCACGATTGGCTCTAAACTGGGATAAATAGAACAATATTTAATTTCAACTCAGAACCATAGCTAAAATACAGTTTAAATAAATTAAAATTTTCCTAATAGGTCATCGGGGAGTTCAGATTAAAATCTATAGAAAAATTTGTACCGAACAGACGAACAGATAGAGAGGAAAGAGAGTTGATAAACAAGTGGTAAAAATAGGTAAGAATAAATGATTCGATTTGAAGGGGAAGAAAAATCAACCTTATTGAGAACACAAATCACAATGCAAATGTATTTCTAATCATGGCCGCAACAATAGACCTATTTCAGACCGTGATTAGATTAGCCGACATTGTAGCTGGTTCCACCGCAGAATAAGTAATAGTACATTATAAAATGTACTTATCTTTTACTAGCTGCGCCCCGCAGTTTCACCCCCGTAATTCCCGTTCCCGTGGGAATATGTGGATAATGTATAGCCTATGTTACTCGCTGATAATGTAGCTTTCCATTGGTGAAAGAATTTTTAAAATTGGTGTAGTGGTTTAGAGGTGAAAGCGCAATAAACAAACAAACTCACGTTCGCATTTATAATATTAGTTAGGATATTACGAGCAAGTCGTTCGCCTGAAGATAAGCGCCACACTGTCTTGTAACAGTTACAGTGCCACCTAGAACTTTGTATTATACAATATTATGTGGCAATGCACTGCGCTCCTCACCCTCAGATATTAGTTCTGAAGTCTCATATACCCCAGTAATAATACCGCTCGACTTCTAGCAGCATCTATATAAACAAAGTCATATAATTATGTATTTATATAGTTGTACAATATAAGTACTACTATAGTTGAACATTCAAAGTATATCACTATAGATACACATATTATTATCCTCAAGCTGAGTTCAAGGAGCACTCGTAAGGAAGACTACTAAACGTTTTGTAACGTTGGCAGATATACTATACGAAGCATGCTACCGACTCCCTGATCACGTAAAACTTGACAAAGCGACAGCGATCACTACGCGATCGATCGCAAAAAGTCACTAGATATCCTAACGGAACTAATCGCACACAGGCGCGCCTGTCACAGAATCCACTTTGGCCATAGATTCTAGCGCCACTAGCGACAGGACTGCAATAGGTGGAAACAAATGAGTGCAGTTTTAGTTTAGGCAATCTTTAAAAGAGACGTTTGGACTGCAATAATCGCAAGATTTACATCTGTCGCAAGGCTGTCGCGAGATTCGTAATAAGGCAACGGTGCATGCCAGGTGCAATACTGTCGTATTATAGAAACTGTGTCGAGGCACGAGTAACCTATTTTACTTAGTTTACTATTATTATACTTTCCTTCATATTACTTTCTATTCGTTTTATGAGTAGATTGGATTCCTGCTTTTATTTTTAATAGAGTTATGAGACGACATGTGCCTGATGCACAAAAGACACTTCTACGTACAGAATGGACAATCTATCCCGCGCGGTACGCTTCCCCGCATATCTACCCGCGATCCGGAGGGCAACTAGGAGACTGTCAATATTACACACCCAAATTGAATGGACAAACGGACTAAAATTACCCTTTATACTAGCGGGTTGTCTTTTGTATTGGTCGCGTCATGTATTTCAGTATTAACACACAAATTTGGCGCGCGTACAAACGCCATTTTGTAAGTGTGAGTTGTCAAACCAACCATTGAGTGTCTGGGGTATACCCGATGGTAAGTGTCAGTACTACACAATGACAGTGGCATCTAGAACTTTAACATATCCTACGGTGAATGAGACCTTGACTGCCGTCTCCATTATTATACTAATGTTAAGGGTAAAACGTTGGACACATTACATGGATGTTGCCTTCATTACCCGCTACAAAGTAGAGCTAACCACATAATACGTAACACACAACAGTTGGACTATCTGTATTCTGCCAACCATAACATGTGTTTTGCGGCAAAACATATGTCATGCATGGCAGATTTTTGCTTGGCAAAACTTTTCTCTAGCTAGACCAATGTTCCTGGCTCTCCAGACCTAATACCGCTGCCGCTGGAACACCCGATAGGTGCTTGGCGATAGATCTTCTAGGCGATAGGTATGGGCCATTATAGGCCCTTCTTCATCCAAGGTTTTTCCATGTTGCGTCGCTTTGATATATCAAAAGGGTAATCCGGTGGTCTTTCAAACTAGATCCTATAATAACGAGCGGGTATCGAATATCGGCTCTATTATGAATGAGCAATTGCATTGTTCTATCGAATGTTTCTCAATAGCAGCCGGTTCGGAAGTGGACTGTGCTGCAATCGGTGTGCTTTGTAGATACATTGTTTTACATTGCTCTTGAGAAGGAAGATACAAACCCAAATTTAGCGGCGGCAGCCTAGTGGAAGAACGTCCAAAGAGAGGCTCGTGAGTTCAAATCCCAACCAATGTGTTTCTTGTAAGACATATGTACGTAATTATCACTCGCTTTTCGGCGAAGGAAAACATTGCGAGAAAACCTACATAACTAACAACCCGAGAACTGTTTCGGAGCTAGATAATTATATTATTCACCAATCCGGCCTGAACCCCTGTGGTGGATAAAGGCCTAATCCTTCTCACATAATGGAAAAATAACTACAATAACTGGTTACGATCACAAACATACAATCTTGACTAACTAGGATGCCCTGTATCCAGAGAGTGAGGCATTACGAGAACCGTGGCCATGGCCGGTAGACTTTACAGAAGGGGCAAGCAAGGTGTTCGATACATTTAGTTGAGGACTGATAGCTTGGTTCTATTCTGTTCTAAACGTTCCAACCACACCAATGTCCTCTGAGATGGACCGTTCCGGTTGAAAGATCATGATAACAGGTTTAAGCAGCCAGACTGTGATGAGAGTCCAGGTCCGCTAGAACCCTGCATTTTTCCGAGATTAAAAATAGCCTATTGTACTCGGGAATAATGAACCTTCCTATTAGCGACAGCATTTCCAGAATCGGATCAGTAGTTTCAGGGACTACCTACCTGCTACAAAGAAACAATCTGACACAACTTTATCTCTTTACAATATTAGTATAGAAGTAAAGATAACGTTAATGACCAATAAACCCGAAAGCAAGGCAAAATTACCGCCCGTCTCTTATCCCTTGCTACGGGTAGACGCACGTGCAGTAAATTTAACAATGGATTGCAAACAACAAGGAAAAAACAGCAAAATGCGTCCGTTGGGTCAAGGCGCCGACCGAATTGGCTTGCGAAATTAATTTGGTGGAATTTAGGAGTTAATGATATCGTATTTATTGATATGGTAAGGTTTACGACGTCCTAGCTGACACAAGCGGCAATGTCCATGACACTAGTTCTGCCAAACCAATTATGTTAGTCCACAGTTTACCCATTTTTGGGAAAAATCAAATAAATAAATAATATAGACTTGTTCTTTTTTTTTTGAGAGCTTAATGAATTTTCTACACACAAGTATGTAAAAAGTACTTTCTAAGACTAAACGCCGCCGTCCATTTTGTCGTACAGTCAGACACAGCTCTCTTCCATTTCTCGACGGAGTCAGAACCTACGACGTTCCTACACTTATAGCAAGTCCCAAATTACATCCTCGTCATGTACATTCTCAGAAACGCGTTGTTTTCTGTTGTTCAAAATCATTCGTCACTGATTCCAAGACGGATAATAAAATGACACTAAACGTTGAGTAAACAATAGTTTTCGGAAGCAAATTCACAAATTACTAAAGTTGTGTGAGAAAACAAACAAACAAACGCAACAAACTCCTAATTAGAAATAGGAACAGTGCCAGCACGCACTTCAAAGACCAAAATCATTGAAATCAGCGCGTAAAATCATATACGCCGTTCAATTGAAGAAAACAGCTTCGTCACTTGCGAAAATTCTCAAGAACAAGATAACAAAGACGACTCTAGAACAAATCTAAAGAATAAATTCTAAAAGCTAGCTGACACCTAAGTAGGAAGTGAAGATAGAAACTAAATATAAGCCACAGATCTGTTCTACGATGACAATCCAGCTCAAGACGTAGTAGTGACGAGTATCAGATAGATAAGTGCATCTGTGAGACCAGAAAGCTCCTAAACTAACAATATGCTGGTAGACGTAACCACAGATATAGTCAGAAGAACGAACTTTAAGATTAAAGTAAACGTTAAATAATGACCAGTGATGCTCAAGTGGTGCAATCTCCCACGACCTTTACAAACAGAAAAGAAACCGTACACGTGAACATACTATGAAAGTTTATTTAAAGAATCAAACCGTAATTCGTTATCAACGATGTTATAAACCTTGGGAACCACGTACCTAATCAGATTAAACGTAAGGCATAAAAATAATGACATTGTGAGGGCCATAATACAAATGGCAGTAGCTTGCATACATAAAAAATTAATGTGCTATCTACCGAATTTACTAATATTGATACTTGCAAAGGAAATAGTGTATTTGTGAGCTCACATGCATGTTTTGAGCAAGATACTGGTGTATGTATTGTAGAGGTATTTTTTGTGGGTGCTATTGGTGTATATGTTGTTTGTTGTTTTGTTGTATATGGCAATACTGGCGTGGCAACCCAGGGTGGGTCGGTAGATGACATAATTATATCCTCAGATTATGAGGTTATCTGACAAGCCGATTTCCACAATAGAAGATTACGAAACCAGACGGTCTTATAGGGACGAAGCTTTGAACGTGTGTCGCTGGATAATGGAGATCACGACCGACATGTTACCGCTCAACGGATTAATCTATCAAATCCAAAAACCCATTCATCCAAAACATTAAAGGTACAGTAAGGCGATTCGTGAGCTATCTGCATTTACACTCCAGTAGGTCAAGGCGACGCGAAGTAGGCCTCACCGTTTGCAACGTTTGGCAATCCTTCAAACTGCGCACTTTTTGTGAATTTCTACTATTTCTACATTATAATCACAGTTTTGAATGATATGATTGACTGGGTGTTAGAGGTTTGCATTGCGAATGACTTTGAAATGGTCAACGGTGATGTTAACATCGGATTTGTTAAATTGCTTTTCAATGATTGACACGTCATTAGAAATATAAAAATGAATGTTAACCAGCTGTCAGTAGCTACTCATAATTTAACCTTCGTGACTGTTAGGAAAATAATAAAGAAAAACCCTACATAAAATTGTCTTAATAGAAAAGATGTCGCATGGTTAGAAAACGATTTTTAAATAAATATAGGTCAGGCTTAGGAATTTTTAAATTATGTAAATAAATAAACAAGCGCAATAAAGGAGAGACCCATGTGTGTATGGAGTGGTGTATGTGTGTGGGTGTGGTTAATGTATTATGACCGTGTGAAGATTGAGTTGAGACAGGCTGATAATAATGATGATGAAGAAATCTTAAAAGAACAAAAATGGGATGAAATCAAATTATTTAAAACAGTCTATACAGCGGCGTCACCAGCCATAACCCATAACAAATTTGCAAAAAGTAGGTCAATCAATTTTAGTGGCAAACAACTTACGGTAAAGGTTGGCCATAACTAATAATAACGAATTATTGTACGGAAGAGCCCGACGGTAATTCCGAAGGTGATATCGACTACTATCGACCTTATATTCGCCGTAGCAATAGCGCCAAGGACAAAAGATAAAAAGCGAATGAAGCAAGGTTGAAATTGTCGTATAAACAGTTTATAAAAATGGTAGATAGGTGCATAAAAAATATTGATTGACGTAGTAGAAGACTGTGTCGGAGGCCAAAAAGAGACTCTGCAGTCTATCTGGTAATCCAGCCATTGCTATATTGCCAACAAGACCTACCACAGGGACAGAAGCAGACAGAGAGAGGGCATGGAATGAAACAGAACGATTTGGCAATAATGTGGCAAGCTAAAACGGTTTTGATAATTGCAAGTACTGCGCACTGCTAGAAATATAGTAAACTAATAGCGGACTAACTATGTAGTGGTAGACCTGTTTTACAAGAGACCCCTTCGAGCAGTACTAAATCTTTGCCAGATATTCATCCGCCAAGTAGTGTGCAAACGTGTGTGTGTTCCGGTTTGTACAACACTCCAGCGTAATTACTGGGCAATATGAGGCTTCAGAACCTGACTGTCACATCTCAGGATAACGAGCGCAGTGCAGGGTAAGATTTTCCCAAAAGTTCTGGATGGCAGTGTTATGGGCAGACGTAGCTCTTACCATTATTAGGTGAACAACTTCGGTAAGTCAGTCGAGTTGTTTTGGCATCTTTGAGCAATAAGCAAACATCTACACTTTCGCATCTATTATATTAGTAGGGTCTGATTTGTGCCAGAATTGTGACTTCACCGCGATTATAGATCACCCTTAACGAAGCTAATTTTAACACGCCAATTTAAGTCAATCTGGCACAGGATCTGGTTCTCAAGTACCCTACATGAAAGAGTTCGGTGAAGCGTACTTATAGCAAAATTGCTCAACGATCACATACCTACGTAGTGCTGACCTGATTCTCATGATTTAGCATTAGGATATAGGTTAGTTGACCCATTTATCTAATTTGAATATTAATTCAAGATGGAAAGTCAATCAAGATCAATTTTGATGTCATGCTTCACATACATACAGTCACGCTTTTCTCCCGTTGGGATAAGCAGAGACTACATCTTTCCACATGCTTCAATCCCAGCGGAAAGCAGTACACCAACTCCATGACACCCTCTACTGGTTTCTACAGAACTATGTTAAGTATGTTGTTATGGTTGTGTTTTTTTTTTTGTGAAAGAGTTTTCTATTCTATTCAATGTCAAAATATGTACCTAAATTATTTCTGAATCTATTAGAATCTGTATTCGTTAGTACCAAATATAAACAGTCCCAAATCTGATTCAATTTTTTTTACTCTCTTTCAGGTCCGGTAAAATAAAAACAAATAAACAAATCCCGAAACTTCCGGAACGTATAGTGGACTTCCAAGTCCAGGAAATCAATGCCAAATGTTGATATGATTTCATTGAAATCCCGACCCACGCTACAGTTTCCGATATTCCAAACACATACAATTTATCACCTGCCAGTCGTTGATTCTGTGAACCCCATTTGGCCGTGTCAATTATAAAATTAGAATGATTCATAGGAAAATTAACTTTTGCGAACTAAATTCATATTTACTGGACACAGGCAGGTATCATTAGCGCACTGTGTCACGGATGTGTCCAGTAAATATGGTGAGAGACTTTTGTCGCCGACTTGCGTAATATTAGCAAATATATCAATTACACATGTATTTATTGACAAGTATATTACATAGTAAGTATTTTTACAGTTTCTTTTTGAACCCATTGGCTCCAAAACTAGTGTGAACTGAGTTTCAGTAACCAAAAATGTCCTACCTCCCTAGATACAGAGAATCCTAGTCAGGGGAGGGGATCTTAAAACGTGTCAGTTCACGTTACCTTCCAGGAATATTATTTAAGTAGGACATTTCAAAATGCTTTTTTAGGTTGGACAATTTATTCGAATATAAAATATAAATTGTATCGATTTGCTATTAGAATATAATTGTACGGATAGCCAATTTGGACAGTTGAAGTGTTGAGGTGTTGAGATTCTGATTGGCATTACCCACGGTACTTTCGAGTGACCGCAAAGTGCTTTTTATTTGTGCAATCGAGTTTTTTCGCAGGTGTGATTCATCGTTGTTATTTGAAACGAGTGGAAGGAATAGAACGAATTGAAAATACTGCTAGAAAGACGTGGCCGGAAAGGCCATCCTAATCTATAGCTTAAATAATGATGTTAAAGGAATAATTGACAAAAAGTCTGTACGTACATTGATAAAATATATTAATTTATTTACATATTTAATACTTTATTGCACAGATTAAATGGCAAGTACAAATGGCGGACTCAATGCTAAGAGCATTTTCTACCAGTGATCACCTAAGCGGAAGAGAGAGGGGTGTGCATAGGCAGTAACATTTCTATACCAAATTTATAAGAAAGTAAGGATAAAATTTCGAAAATGGTGTCCGTTTCATTTATAATACCATCACGGAAAAAATACTGAATCAATTGCGATGTGTATTTAACTGTACAATAGTTTAGATCTGACTAAGAAACTAATACGATACTGATACTACAAAATTACTATAAATTACATGTAAGGTCGGTTTTAATGCTCGACCGAACGTACGCACGCGTGTATTGCTTAATTTTCATACAAATGACAAGCGCGACCGATGCCTACGTACGCACCGACGGTCGGTCGAGCACTAAAACCGGCCTAAATGCAACGAGCAGAAACCGAGCTACAGATAAAAAAGCTGTGAGTTTTGTATAAAATTGAATTTTAACATTGATATACAAAAAATATATATCAATCTGTACGCGAAACAGACCCGTTTTCTGCCTAGAAAATATAAATTCAGTGAGGGAAAGTTTAAGAATTTCTATAAAAGGAAAAGTCACCATGAACGAAGTCGCGGGCGACAGCTGGCAATAGGCAGCATGCCTACAATAAACAGTGGGTTACAATGATGAAGCGTAAAATTTTAATTAACGATATTTAATATTCAAAAATTAATAAAACACGACTGGTTCAAAATAATTATGTAATAAAATCGTGACGGTCAAAGATCACAACTTGATAGGTAATTTACAGAAAATGATATTTGGAATTTTTAAACTCAGTTTTATCTATATAAATGTCATATAACGTATTTTCTACTATCCTACTAATAATATAAATGCGAAAGTTTGTGAAAATGGATGGATGTTTTTCACGCAAAAACTACTGAACGGATTCGAATGAAATTTGGAACACAGATAGTTTATAACCAGGATTGAGTAATAGGGTACTTTTTATTCCGATAGTATGTTGCCGTGGGACAAAACGGGGATTACACGGGTGAAACCCCGGGACGCAGCTAGTTCCACAATAAATGATGCATCACAAACCATACTTTTAGGTAATCCGACGTTATTTAGGTTTTCCTTGACTAGAAAGCGTAAAAATTTAAGCTTTCTAAAGCCAATTAGTATTTTTAGTTAAAGTGAAAGGTATCATTACGCCTTGTTAATCAATTACTTAAAAATTGAGACTATTGCGTGTTTTTGGACTTAGACCTTCCCACAGTGGGGATCCCCGCTGTTTTGAGCCATCTTAATCCAAAGATAAAAGTCGACACAAGGGAAACTGTCTTGCGTTGCCAATGAAAAGGTAAGCTAGTAATAATCACACAAATATTACCGATGGGAATGTTTGTGTGTTTGTTTGTAATCTCCTCACGCTGCAACGGCTGTACGGCTTTTGATGACGTCTAAAGATACTTAAAGGCCAGAGGCCAGAACCGATGTCTCAGAGTGACGAGCGCAATGCAGTACCGCGCAAGATTATGCATTGCAATGTTCTGGGTGATATGATGGCCAGGCGTAGCGCTTACCATCAGGTGAACGACTTGCTCGTCTCGTCACTCAAGCGAATGAAAAAAAAACTGTGTGCGAATTAGACCCGTTTATGTCCAGTAACTATGAATTCAGTTTGCTCAAGTTTAAAAAATTCTAGGGGGTAGTATATTTGATTTTCCTGATACAATTTTAACTTTATAATTTCTTTGTCAAACATAATATTGGCAATAAAGCAATCATTAACCGTTTGATCCTCTAGATCGTTAATATAAAACGAGCATAAAAGAGGAATAAATAAAACCAGTAGAGGTTAACGTTTCCACTGACGACCTTGCCCTTTCATAAGCCCTTAACACAGAGTTACACAATATTATTATTGATTCTGATACGAGACAGATCGTGGCCGAGCGGCAACGTGAGCGCTTTACAACCTATCGTCACCGTATCCGATCCTCGGCCCCCGCACCAATGACTTCTCGCAGATTTCCATGGCTGCATGCTTCGGAGCGGACGTTAAGCCATCGGTCCCGGTTGTTATTGATTGATAGGAGTCGTTAAATCACGTCAGAGGCCCTAGGGCGGCCTAACACACTCTGACCTAGTGTCAGCACTAGTCGACACTGCATGAACTACATTATTCGGCAAAGAAACAGCATTGAAACTTCACAGGAATGCTAAAATTAAGCTCAACCCAATCTGTTTTGATTGGATTGATCCGGTACCGGGTTAAAATTGATTTGCAATATTGTCCCGATGATGCCAACGAAGTGAAGTTAAAATAAAGCTTGAAGAAAGATCCAGACTGTGCCAGGCTGAAGCGGGAATGGGCGGGAGTATAGCCGAATGCACCCAGAATGTTGGGCGATGGTCGTAACGCAATGGAAGATTAGGGACGACGTCGCTGAGGTAGACCCAAGAAACGTTGGCGAGATGACATCGATGCCTTTCAAAAGACATGGTCGGAGATGGCGAGGAACCGAGACATTTGGATGGAATTGGGGAAGACTATTGCCCAGCAATGAGACAGAATAAGTTAAAAAAAGATCATCGATTGGTTACCATATCGAACAGCAGCAGACCATACATTTTTAAACGAGTACACAGCCAAAAGCCCATTGCCTAGTAGTTCAAAGACCGTCGGGTTCTTTGACATTTGCTAAGAACGGAGACCGAGACGGAGGGTCACATTATGATTTCAGTAATTTTAGACGGCCCTGTCGTCTGCCTTAATAGGTTTAGGCTATAGTGTAAGTATTCTTTCTTTCCTAAGGTGCTTCAGAAACTATAATATTCTTTGATAAGGAGCTTGATAAGGTTTTTAGATGGCTTCAAATTGCTATTTTTTGAATTTTGATTTGAAGATTTTTGAAGTGATTTCAACCAGATTTTTATAATCTTTATTATTATAGGAGTCCGGACAGGAATCTTACTATGGCTACTAATGAAAAGCCTAAGCTTCATGAATTAATTCTAATAAATTTATTAGGTTAAAGAAATATTGTGTAATTACTATTTGAAAACTTACGTCAAAAGCACATTCCCAATTTTAAATCAGACCGGTATTATGCAACAAACAACCAGTCCGTAGGAATGTACTGCATTAAACAGCCAAGATAGTGGACTGAATAAAAGGAATAGTAGCAGATTGTATATCGCGTTATGTAAATTTATCTGACAAAGGTTAACTATTGCAATTTAGTTGATTAGCACGCGAGTTAGAAAAATACACTAATAGGTATTGTGTCAGGGGGTTCGTACCCAAGACGAGCCAGCACTGACGTACCTTTTCTCGAAGCGGTTCGAGCTTTTAATGCTGTGTATTTTTTAAATAATGTTTAGTGCAAATAGTATTGATATTTGATAGTGAGTTGCGGTCATCTAATTTAAGCGTTTTTAACACATTGACCGTTGAGCCGCTTTGCTTGTCTAGCCACGGGTGCGGCTCTGCACGCTCCATAGTGTTTTCCCATACGACAAACACGATAGTTGTGTTTTCAGCAGTGAACGTGTTAATGAAATAGGTAGAACCAATCCAATGATACATAATAAAACAAATAACAATTATAAACTCTACTTACCAAGAATAAGGTGCAGTTTCGCGTCCGTCTGGAAGGCATAGTGGAGTGTGACCAAAAAGGGGCACGCCCTCACAGCCTCCAGGACCTGTCAAGTTAACACTTCAATAGAGTCCACTCTTAATTTTGTTCCGTGCCAACCCTAGGGAAATTACAACTAGAGCTATTTAAATGTGGACCTAGATGTGAACCATGAGAGACGCTTGGTTTGAATCTCAATTCCATGTCGTGCTAACACTAAGGAATTAAAACAACTACTATTTAAATTTGGTCCTAAAACTGAACCTTGAAGGACACTTTGGGAAAATCAATCGAATGTATTATTAAATAGTAATAATTCAATGGATACATGCAATTCATTACTTAAATGGTGGAATCAATTTAATAGAATGTCTATACTCCATTAAATCCATAACTAGTTCGTAGTGTAGAACTAATTCATTAGCATCGGACGCTTTGATGAAGTCAATGTTTTTTTTATTTCTGACAGTTCAGTGACAGAACGAGTGCGAATCAATTTTGTAAGCCATTAACGATTGTAATGTTATGTTATTGATTCTAAGAAGCTTAGCGAGCTTAGAAAAAACTCAATGGAATTATCGTAAATGGATTTTTGTCCGTGACTTATAATATTATATACTTATAGGGATCGTGCATTTGATTATTTTATCATTAAATTTTATACTTTGAAAGAGTATTAATTTAAGTAGTAGATTAAGGAATGAATTGCAGTTATTATACTTTCACTAACAACAATAAAGAGAAGTTGTGTCAATAAATATTTTATTCATATTGAAAAAAAAAAAAATAGAAATGCGTTCCGTTTAATGCATTAAAGCTGGATTGGGAATTAGGACATTTTAATGATAGGCTTAAATTAAGTTAATAATTTAAAAAATAACTTTGAACAAAAATAAATGTTACAATTGATATTTGTACAAGGACTAGAGTCAAAACGTTATGGTTTGTAGATAAAACAATGTTTGCGCTGCTCACCTGTCTTTCTGTCCTAGTGTGTTCGGCAGTCTTTAGCTTCTGCACTATCGATGCTTTCTTGAGTACTTTCATTGCGTATAATTTACCCTCGTCGACTCCATTCTTTTTTCTAACTAGGAACACTTTGCCGTAAGCTGTAACAAAGAGAAAAATCGTTGTAAGCAATATTAATCGTATTGAAGCGTTGGTGCTTCTCGTAACTTACATGGACGAAGGGAGTACAAGTCATGCTCTTAAACGAGAACCTTATATCAAAGGGCATATGGGACCATGTCGCATGATCACCACCATTATCCTCATCACCATCATTTAGGATGTATTCTTAGGACTGAAAAACCTAGTCTGGAATCACCACATATAATACCATTTGCCCATTGTACAAATGGTACCCTTGAACTACCCTTGTTTACCTATTGTAATTTTTCTGTACTGTGTTTATTTTTGTTTCTGGTGTACAATAAAGAGTTTTCTATTCTATTCTATTCTATTCTATAATAATACAGAGTAACCGCAGTCTATCTGGCCAAACCTGACCTGAGATATTCTTATAACTTCAACAAGAAAGAAGACATGGTTGACACAAATTCTGAAACCTCAGCTGTTCTCCCTAATCACATTGTCGCCGAATTAAATACCCCGACAAAGACACAGATGCGAACAGCAGTCAGTACACGCCAAGAGTTTACAAGAAAAAAGTATTATGTACTAGTCGGTGGCTCTCACGAAAGTGGGGCACGTACCGAGCAAACAAAAGATCAATTAAAACATGTTTATTTTTATTTCACGTCAGTAGATAAAAAACGGGTTCTGACTTGAAGGATTTTACTTGTTGACTGTATTGTGAAATTGTGCTCAAGTGTTTTGTGAGCATTGGAATGGAGGCATCGGCGACAATGAGACCGTTGCGGCATTAGAACCATGGCTATTTCATAGCAGTGATTCCTATAGATCATGTATGATGATGATAGGTACTTGGAATAATAACGCGTCACGATATCGATCCTGACCACTATCTAGGGTCCCCATTATCTAAGGATATCAGCGATGTAGTAGTCAAATTTTTAAAGCAGACGATCTTCTAGTCTTGTTTATTACTTCTTCATCGTGAGCAGAATTGGTTTTGATTTTAAAAATAAGAAATAATTAATTTAAAATATGCATAATATGTAAATGTACGCCATTAATTTAAAATTAACACGTGTGTTGTTAATTTTTCTTTATCGCCAGAATTATTTTTTGCGATAGATTTGTCACCGTTCAAGCTGGATTTTCACCTTGAGAAAGAGAACACCTTGAACAAGATCACAATCTCACTAACGCTACCCTAAAAGCATTCACTGAAGAAAATTGGCAAGAAGACAAAACACATATTCCCCTTCATCACACCTACCAGACTGTCCATACGTCAAAGTTCGATGCGGCTTCTACGAAGTCAATTCTATTTGCTACAACGAAAACAAACGATACCGACCTTCAACAACCTTGAAACAAAGCACTTATTGACATTCCTGATGTAGAACGTACAAATCATACAGAACTGCGTAGCGTGGGCTTCCTTTCCGCTTGTGGCATTGTTATGGGAAATGGTCACGGAGAGGCTGACAATGGGGCAGGACAATAAGCGATTAGACAGGCCGGTGGAATTAAAAAGGACATATTGTGGAGACGGCGACTGTCATCTTTAATTTTTAGATACTTCCCGTGAAGGCTAGTTACCGCAAAACGGGAGCTAAGTATGAGGAAACGCTATGCAGATTCTTGAGTGAACACAATTGAATTACATAGCGTGGTGAATACAGTCCAATATCGTTTGCATCATTTCAGGGTTGAGTTAGTCCAACCAACCAATCTCACCCCAAGAATTCTGTATGGTGGTAAGCTCATATAACAATTTGAAAGATAATATACGAGATGAATTCATTAAATATAGAGCAAACATTTTCTGAAGGATAGGGGCTAAACTTTAAAATTAGGTCAGTAAAAATATTTTTAGTTTAATAGTAAATAAACTTATTTATAAAAATCTCTGCCTAATGCCCATATTATTGCTGCAAACAATGTTGCTTATTTATAAATCTTGAAAAGAAATCCCATTAAAAATAATGGGTTTAAAATCAATGAGGTTAACGATTGAAGTTTAATTATTTATAGGTATTCTCTACCTAAGACTATTGCGAAAACAACTATATAGTTATTCAACGCGGTTTCTAGAAATTTGCAAATTAATTTAGTTGAAACTTGTTTATATTTGGTTACATTACACAACACACAAGAAGCCCTTTGAAGGTTCATGTATTAACAGAAAACTGGTACTTACAAACAATGTACACCTTTTGCTTATATAATTATTAGCGGTAAAGAGTATATCGAATTCTAATTGTTTCGCTAGAGAAGTAATGTAAACTAAATTGTCTAAAGTCAAACTTCTTATATCGCTCTAGTACTAAGCTGTAGACATAAACACACAGACCACCAACTAATCTTACAGATAATAAAGGTGTATAAAAAGTAGAAGAAATAAAGAAAGAAACAACGATCGCTCATAGGAAGAAGAAATAAATTTGAGCAATCTAGTGCATTAATGTTAAATAACTCTAGAAAATAACGTAAACAGCGACTGTGGCGGATTATGTTATCATTTACATTATTTACCCGGTCTAGCCCAAAAAAAACGAAAAAACTGTTTGAAATTTAAATTTCCCGCCATATGCGAAACATTTCACCTTAACTTGAATAGACGATGTGATAGACAAACGTCTTTATCCTCATCAATGCAATAGACACATAGATAGGTCAAATATTTATTGAAACACCACAGAACAAAGAATACATAAAGCTAGAACAATATGTGTATATCATGGTTGTGATTTACAATCGTTCTCATCAAATCAATAGCCACAACTCTAACAGCTCTTAATAATGAAGTTAACAGCAAACTAGTATACTCTCAAGGACTCGGCGCGGGCGTGGTAATGACCACATAGAGACAGCTGTGCGGCGACAGTAAGCCGATACGTCCGGTGTTAGCTGGTGAGATGAGCACAGGAACAAAGGTGGCCGGGTGTACGGCGTGGGCGAGTGTCGTGTGAAATCCGGGGACACACGCCGCTATGGGTAAAACGTGTGGAGGAGGAACCACAGGAAAAACATGTGCAATAGAAAAAGACGATAAGCTCGATAAGGTTGTTCATGGCAAGTGATGACGACAACAATGGACTGTGGACCTATGGGAAGTAGCCGCACGCACCCGAGGATAAAGTTTTGGATACAGATACGTTTACAAATGAAGAAATACTAAAACAAAAAAAACAATGTTGATAGAAAATAAATTTGCAAATAGAGATTGACTAACCGTGTTGCCGTCACATCAATAGATCAATTTATCCAGTCTCAGAGCACCATGCTCATCGAAAATGCATCATCGTGATCCAACTGGCTAATCCTGTCATCACAATCCCAGTAAAACAACTCACTAAAACATCTCAAAAACATCAAGAGAACAGTCAAAAATATCATAATCACACAAGTCGAGACAATGCATACAGTAATGGTACCAACACAAAATTTGGCATGAATGGCGAGGATGACGAATGTGTGCAGTCACTCATATTCGAAACAAAACACACCGGTGAGCGATGCAATGCATCGCGAATTTTCCGCTATTTTTGGATTATTTACACCAAGTTCTGAAGATCAACGACCGGTCTAGGTCGATGAAGAATAGGAATGGGTGAGAGAACTCGCCGATATTTTGATCTATATTTAAAATGTTACCTTGTGGGTCGAGAATTTAAATGTTAACAATAGAGCTGAACTAGAAACGAATGGTAAACAGAAACGAAGACCGATGGGTCTGTCTAAAGACTCTTCAGCTGAAGAATATGGATGCAGTTGTTAATCAAATTATTTTTTTATGTAAACTTCAGTTTCATTTATATGAAAACTGTACATCGCATTAACAGTTTAGGTGTTGCTTTAAACGTGACGATATCCGAAAAGTATTTTCAGTTACCTACGAATTTTCAGAATTGTAAGATCAAAATAAAAAGTTACAATATCTATAAAGAATAACGATAATATGAGACATTTTCCTGGATCCTAGAATTAATCTGTTATCGGAGCCAGAAAGCCGGAAATTCTCAGAAATAACATCGACTCAGTAAACATAATTTCAAATTAATATTAAAGCGCAAAGGTTAATATAGGTACAACCAAAATGACTGTACAGAATAGAATGAAGGACACAAAAGATATAATTTAGCCACTAATGCAAGTTACATAAATAAACATAAGTACATAATAAAGTAACCCTGATGCAAAAAACAGAATCCTCTAGACTTCCGGACCTGACTTGGACTTATAAATAAAAACAAGGCGTAATAAAAAGGTCATATTCATATTTCATTATGAAAGACCGAGCGCAATCTCCCAGCTTCTGAAATATTTGTTAATTTTAACAACATATTCAGTAAAATGCTGTCTTTGTCTGGCACTAAACAAACGACAAAGACAACACTAGAGTTGACTAATTCATAATAGTCAAATAAAATAATATCATCATCATCATCATCAAAACCCATATCCGCCCAAAGTTACTGAAAAGCTGTCGAAAAATAGAATTAGAGTTAAATGTTAATTCTCTAACAAAAGAAATAAATATAAGAAAGACGTTTTTGTCATAAGAAACATCAATTTTGTGGGATCTGATAACATTTGGTTGGAACAATCCGATACAAGTTATCAACAAGGCCATCGCGTTGCACCAGGTGAGATAGCGGTCAAATAAAAACAACAAAATAAAAAAGCTCAATCTTTGCTTTAGTAAAATTCACAATTATTATACAGAAGAACTTGACCATTAAAGTGAGGGAAGAGCCGTGCTCAGCAGTAGGCCGATATGGGTTGATGATGATGACGATGATGATGATGATGATGATGGTTATGATGATGACAGTTAAAACGACGGCTTCTTGGCGTAAGTTGGTGATGTGCCTGCTGCAAAGAGTGTGGTGTTTGCTCTGAGTTTGAATGGACCTACGAGGACCATGGTCGTAATTTGCGATTAACTAGATACAGGGTATCCTAGTTTGGGGGTCAGGATTTATGTAAGAGGTCTTAGCGTGTTATTAAAAAATTAACATCGAATCAACAAAGTAAATACCAACTGTTTATTACAGGTGTAAATGGGCAAATGTCTTTATTGAAAGACTAGCTGCGCCCTGCGGTTTCACCCGCATAATTCAAGTTTTCCCACAATAACTCTCTTAAAAGCAATATATTTTCCCCGTTTATGCCACATTCTGCATTGATGCTCCGCTCCTATTAGTCGTAGCGTGATAGTATATAGCCTATAACTTTCCTCGATAAATGAACTACTCAACACAACTCTTCAGCTTTATATATTAGTATAGATATAGATAACTAGTAACTACCACAACGTTAAACTAACTAACTACTACGTACAGTTGGACAACCTACAAACCATTACAGGCTTATAGGTACTAACCCACCACCAGAAAGCTATACTAAAACTGCAAGGTCACAGATACATGCAGTTGAAAGAACGTATAATTATGATATCTGAAAAAATTTTGACAATTTGAATTTTGACGCGTTTAATTTTACGAAATAAAAATGTCAAAATATATAATGTAGTTTTCATTTGTTTACTGGTTAATGAAGGAACCCATGAAGGCGTGAATTACACATGCCAGTAGCTTGCATGTACTAAATGGTATAATATCGTAAGACGACACACCATTGATACAATGTTAATACTAGCAGGCGAAGTAGTGTATCTTTAATAGCAAGCAACTACTTTTATACCTGTAGCTTTCACGCTTATGTAGAAGCTTCTAGCATGTGTATTCTCGCTTTCACACACAACTTTATTATTAAAAACATCAAGAGATTTACGGCTACAAAGTGTATGGAGAAGAATCTACCGGATATTTATCATGCATTTGGAGTTTTCAACACTTCAGTGCCGTTCCAGGCGCCATGGTCACGGATAAACTGAACTATTTGGGAATGTAATAGACCTGACGAAGCAGTCTAAACACATCTTTCAAGCATTAGTCACCATGTCAGTTTAAAAGTACATGGAAAAGAAGGTTTTTGCGACAATTACGTAACTAAAACCATGGCGGTCGTAATAAAGGTGTAACGAACTCCGAAACTTCGAAGGTTCACAAAACAGTGTTGACTCCAAACAATACACGTCCTTCAGAACTTGGTGCATTGAACTTGAAAAATTCTAACAGATTTTTACCATTCAGAGCTGCTAAAATTGTTATTCAGTCCGCACAAAAGGTTAATATAGTGGATTAAGCTAACGTTTCCCGAAGTTTAATGAATCCTTAATCCTGTTTGCAACGATATTTGTTTGCAAGCTAAGGAATTCCGGGGATATTAAAAACACACAGTAAAAAAACAGACGAATGGCAAACCTCTTTTTGAAAGTCGATTTATTATCTAAGCTAAGAATATTAGCCTACAAGTTTGAAAAACCTCTTCAAAAAGTTCTGAATCGTTATAACAACGGATTTAGTTCTTAAACTAAGCTATTCACAAAAGCTAATGAAACAATAAAGTATATGATATTACGTAAACACTGATACCGTTAGTGACCTACTCTAGAATATTCTAGGTCAAGAAATAAATCAGACTTTCGGAGCGTTATATCAATTTTGCGAGGCTTTGAGAACGACGCGCGTAATGAAGAATCGTTGTGAAGATTTATTGGAGGCATTGAAATAAGTAAAATTAGGAGCTTTCTAGGCCAGACGATTATGGGTGTATTCAAATTAATAGAACGAGTCAATATGCTCTTATTTGTATGCAAGACGTTTATCAGCATCATCATGCAAGACGGCAATATGCCGAAGTGGTATAGGCACCAGTCGATGCTTTAATCCTTCATACTAGACAATTAAAAATATTTTGTGGCTGGGAATGAGACTTGAGAGGAGTTATTGATTTATATGAAAAGGAAAAACGTCGTGCGAAGCGTATGAAGCCTAACACTTTGACTGCAGAGCCGATTTTCTTGTATAGCCATGGGTGCGGCTAGGCATACACCGTTGTGTTTTCCCATACGGATAACATCACAGTTGTGTTTTCCCGCACTCGCGGCAAGTTATGAATAACACCACAGTAGTGTTTTCAGCAGTAAACGTGTTAACAATTGATTCGGATAACCCTGCCACCAACATGTAGGCAAGTATTTGACCGCAGTCTAACCTGGTGGGAAGTGTCGACGCGGTCGAGGATGGAGCATGCTTGCCTAGAAGATACCTATTCACTCTCGACTTGAAGATTTTCAGATTATAGTAGTGGACTTTTGGATTTTACAAGCGTTCATTACAAGGATAATCCAGCACCCAACAACACAAAAATGGAGTATCAGGTAACCAATATTATCAATGGTGGAACCATTAAACAACTATTCGAAACAAGCCGCTTCTGATAATATGTTAATTCGCACACATATATACATAACGACAGGGTAACGACCTGCCGCCGCATAATGAAGAACAATGAATCGTTCCTATAGATATATTATGATATACTAAATATCAATGTGTAATGATAGTATAAGAGTGTGATAAGTTGATAACCATTGTCTGGTACGAAATATCTTAGAAGCGGGGATAGCCCGTCCATCATACACGATCTTCTATTCAGCCCGTATCCACCCACTGCTGGGTATAGGCCTCCTCTGTTTCACGCCATTTGTTCCGGTCCTGTGCCAGTCTCATCCATTCAATCCCAACGTGCTTTGCGATGTCATCCGACCATCGGGCTGGTGGTCTGCCTCGCAGGCGTTGCGCTCATACACGATATTAAAACTTAATGTCAGTAAATGTGATTTTGAACATATTGGTTGTGTTCGGGGTATATATTAGACTCATACTCTGCCGATAAAGAAAAAATATACTAGTTCTAACGTTATTTTATTTTTAAATTGTAACTTGTGGCATTAATAAAATGACGAAAATTTAAAAAATTACATCCCATTAGTTTTTTGCTGTGTTTTTTCTCTGACGGACGTATTTCCGAGGCACTGGTAGAGTTAATGGAGTTTCCTTTTCCAGTGCGAGATTCAGGCATGAGTCACTACTTGAAAGGGAAATGTCCTTTTTCAAACTCAAACAATAATCAGTTAATCATTATTTTATGAGATCATAAATGATTGATTTCATATTTATTCTCTATGTATATGAGACTTTAAGTGTTTCACTTATAAAAGTGTATCAGTATCATTTATTTATTTTTGCCAACAGGCAAAAATAAATAAATGATTTCAGTTGAGTTAATTTTTGTAACATAGGTACCTACTAACAATTGTGTTTTTTTTTGCCAATAATTTGTATGAGCGGACATTTTGTCATGCATCACCGATGAAATATTAGACATTTCATGGATTTATACTACACTTTTAAACCGTCTCTACAATTCTCCTACATCTAATTCTGTATATCTCTCCTATTTCACAATATCACGTAACCTCTGAAACAGAGTCCAAAATACCAAAGGTCGACACACTGTCAGTGTGACCTTAACTAGGTCACTAGGGTAGACAACTGCGGCGTCCTTGACCCCTGGACCCAGGACGCGACCCCAATTGGAGCCCTCCGAGAAGTCTACTAGTTGATATGCTACCCTAGTAACTGTACAAGTGAGGCTATATGAGCTTTTGTTTACCTTTACATGTTAGTGTTAACTTGTCAAGTTCCAACGCCTCACGAATAAAGATCACAATATACTCAGATCCTAACCCCTAACTAAGAAAAGAAAGAGAGAAAGAAAAGAAAAAACATTTATTCTGACACAACTGCACACAACAGCGAACAACGTTCTTATTTAGAGACAAGACAAGGAAATGAAAACACACGATGAACATAATAGTGTACGCAGAAAGCCGGCGCGCAGTGATGTCAGACAAGGCCTGAGCTCAGCATAATGCTGTGGTCAAACCACAACGCTGATTTTCAGCTCTTGCCTTTGGTGACACACGGACTTAAAAAAGACTTCAAAAAATGTCGTATTATATATAACATATTTAGGGCATTTTAAATAATAAAAGATAAGAAAAAATAACCCATAAATAAATTAATAATATAAAAAAAAATAGGATTCCCTGTAGCTAGGGAATCAGGATCTTCGAGGTCTGGCCCCACAAACACCCAGAATCACAGCAAATACCCGTGATTCACACAAGTATTCGATAAATGTTCAGAACTAGCTACAAAAAATCTTTTTTGTCATGGTTTCAATCAGTGATCGTAGACGAAACTTCGTACTCCAGACATGTTCGATCGACATGAATCCTGAGCTCTACCTAGGACTCCATGAAATCAGGAACTCTTCACACCGTGATCTACAGGCTCGAACGATTCAACCAAAGGACACACACACTATTATGTTCATCGTGTGTTTTCATTTTCTTGTCTTGTCTCTAAATAAGTACGTTGTTCGCTGTTGCGTGCAGTTGTGTCAGAATAAATGTTTTTTCTTTCTTTCTTTCTTTCTTAAGCCTCTGCCAAAGTATATGATCGACTGTCCACATCACCGAATATCACGATCTCTAGCCCGCCAATCGGTCTTTGTTTTTCGCAATAACTAGATCAATGCTATTACTAGATCTTTGTCCAACGCCAAAACTGACAGAATTTTTTGTTAGCTGGGTTTGATCCGACATAGAATATAAAACACTACAGGAGGTCATCACTCTCATCTGGTTGTTGATGTAAAGCTTGACATTTTCGTTTTCATCCAATACGTGGTATACACTCCACAGATCAGGGTAATGTCCTACCGAACGAACATCTGTCCACTGATGGGACAAAAAACGAACCACCTGGCTTGGGGCAGTAGCCGCGACCAGTGACGGTAGACCCGTGAGGCGGTACGTTGTTATTCCACAGGGGGATTTCGACTGGAGTTCACTAAACGTCGATTACCACAGTTCAGGCGGGAATTTAACTCGAGGGATAGTTTTAGTGCACTGCGTTTGTAAGGAGTTTCCGATATTCAGTGACTATGAAATAGAATATGAAGTGCAGTTAAAATACACATTGTCAGTTTACAAAATTTAAATGTTTGGTTCTTTGCCCTTTTCAGACACCCAATTCTTATGACAAAAAAATGTTGACTAGGTTAATATTGTTTGATTTAGCCCCTCCCTTATTTCGCTACACAGGTTTAGGTAACATTTTAACCGTGTGGTAATCCCACAAAGTTACAAGAGTTCCATTTGGCCGCGGAACTATATTCCACTTTGGTCGACTAGAAATCAGGTATGATTCAAAAGCTACACAGTACAAGCGTTGCGGTAGGTCAAGTTACAATGGTCGTAAACAATTATTATTAGGGACGAGACCGTTCCGGGTGCGTTTGGTACAAACTCTGTTTATTGTTATATTGCTCAGTGCATTTTAGTGTTGTTTACTTCTTATATAATCTGTGGCATTAATAGATAATTAACAGCTAACATCATTCATTATTACCCAGCTGCGCCAGGAGGGTTATTTTTTTTATTCCAAAAGATCGGTGTCTGTATTTCTGTTGCTAGGGATTATATCACTGAAATATTCCCTTTGTCCATAGTACATAACCCTTCCTTTCCTTCGCCGCAGTAGGGAAAACAAACCGTTGGTAAAGATCAAGTTAAAATGGCAGATTCATAGGGAATCAATGATTTGTGGGCCAAGTTACGATGGTCGCATCGCACAGGTGGCGTGCAGTGGGGAGCGCGCCGACGAACTTGTGTGAAGTGATGCAAGCACGCAACCTAGCGGATATGCCAAAATTACCACGCTTTATGAATGAATCAAATTCTTTAGGGTCTAAATATGAGTGGTGTTTTTTTTTGTGAATTTTAAATTTTCGATTCTGTGCCCCATAATTCGGTCTTCGTCGAAACATCGCGGTGATGCGATTCATTCTAGCTACCAAGGAGTGCGCGAAAACGATTTGCCTCTACATTCACTATGCGTACAACAAAGGAGTGGAACTCCTAGCTCGAGTCGAGTCAATGTGTCCCTTTAATTACAACCTGGGAGTTTACAAGTAACGAGTGAATAGGTTATATCTAGGTAAGCGTGCACCATTCTCGACCACAGCGTCGCCTTATTATTGATAATTAATTTATTGATTTAAAAAAAAGTTATATTCGCAATATCTTATACCGTCTCCCTTGTCAGAGTCAGGCCATACGAATAGCGCGACATTTGTCCCCTAATGAATAAGTGCCAAGCCGCCGGTTTATTCTGTGGTACCGGTCAAAGCCACCCCATTACAGAAACTAGGCCTCTCATCCTTCTTTCATAAGCTTTAGATTAAAACGGACACAGTATACGCCATTGCGGTAGGTCAAGTTGCCACGGTTGATTGCGCACAGGTGTTACCTACACGAAGATTTTGAACCTTGGGCCTAAAGCTAATAAAGTTGGTGATTTAAGGGCGTTTTCAGAAGTAAAGGGTGGTTACGAGGGCCCGAGTCCCCGGCCCGAGACGCGTGCATTTATGTTGGCGTCACGCGATCAACCGGATGTTGAATTTGATCGGATGATTTTGGCACGTAAATCAGCATATGGTACGTTTTCGCTTGTTGCCAAGCGGTCGTTGAATTTTGATTAGTTTTATTTGGTTGGATGTAATAAAGGTGATGGGCAAGCGTTCGAAAGTAGAATACACTTACTGATTTAACTGTGGAAACGTTATAATGAGTTTATGATAGCCTCGTAAATTTTTTTAGAAATGTCAGTTAATTAAGCTACTAGAATGTTCAAAATGTTTGAAGTTTCTGATACCTAACTTAAAAGCTCAACATAATATGAATTAATTACCATCGCAGTCTCAAAATAATGAGATAACTATTTTCTTTTTTAAGAAAACACGTGCACCTATTTCCAGCCAGCGTCGAATAACAAATAAATATGTCGGAGTATAAATAGAAACAATTACCGGGACTATAGATAACGACAAGCTGCATTAACTGTACCTCACGAACCACAGCACTTTAGATTTGAACTTTAACACATTGGCGCAAGGTTAAAAGTTAAACAAGTTTCAAAAAGCGGTGTACATTTCGTGAATCTAAACATATTGAGTTCTTCGCTTGGGGTAAGTCTTATCTCGCATATGGGTGGGCTGTGACACCGATGTCAACGCTCTACGCCCCCCTTTCTAAACGGAAAAAGGAAAAAAAATACTATAGGTTGTGTATGGTTTAGCGTAACTTGATCTACTGATTGTTTTCTAACTGTGGCTCATATTATTAGCAATTGTTTAGTTTTAAAGACAATCAATGCGCTCGGTGTTTGCCTTCAATATTTTTATTTGAATCGGCATTAGCATGAAGTCAGTACCAATAAGTATTCAGGCACTAGAATTTTCTTTTTTGTTTTAGATTAGGTTTTCATTTGACCACTATCGCGAAGCAATAATTTACGAACGAGGAACATGCATGCCACAAAAACCCAATCGATCTTAGGTTGAAAATTCCCAATCTATAAAACATGAAACCTGCGCAGTAGTCATTTCAATCCGTCGTTGCTGGTAGCACAGAATAGATAGTAGGTACTACTGGTAGTGTGTTTGCAATTGTCTGGATAACTATGAAACTCCAAGCAGGGGTTTACACCATTATCCTAATAACTATCAATTTAGTAACTTGTCACTTAAATGATTGGCAAAAATGTATGCTTTTCGCATTAAAAATACAAACAAAAAACGTAGACAATTACAAAAATTACATTTAAACGATATTTATCCGCTGAACTAATGTTTAATAATATTATGGCAGTTACCTAATTCGAGTTCGCTTAAACAATTTTTATAGGACATTTATAGGTTACGGGGTTAGCGAACTCTCCAAAGCTATCGTTGTAGGTACAACAACTAATAAACCAACGGGGTTTTTGTACGTTAGCATTTATTTTAGTGCTTATTCGCATTTTTACGTTAAACAACCTGTTTTAGTATATCCATGGTTGTAAACTTATATTGACCGTTTTCAATCAAACTGCGAGTTTAGCGATGCGTGCGATATGATGAAAAACCAGTATTTAACAAGTGAGATCTTATGATTTGTTTTTTATGCTCAGTAGTTCTTAACCGTGTGTGAAACTTACCACGCGTCCTGTTTTAACGTACTTTGAACTATAGCGATTATACAATTAAATGGAGGTGTTTTCTCTCTTCAGCCCCCAACACTAGTTGAGTTGAGTCTCGACACGGTTACAGGTTTACCAACGCCACGTGTTTATAATTGGTTTATCTAGGAAGTAGTAGTATGGTTTCCTCCGCTCTTAGAATAGCTCTTAGATGTCAATGTCAGGGTAATTGTGAATCTAAAAATAGTACCAGAGTTATAGCAAACAAATTTTTTAAACATTAATAAAAAAAAATATTTTTCCAAAATTATGCGATACAAACAGGTAATAGTGATATTAAAAAAAAGTTGAATCGCGACTAGAAAACAATCGTCTAAGTACCAGGTGCTCATAAGGTCGAAGCAGTTTGTAAGGACGGGCGCGGGTAACGACCGGGCACCGCTACGCGATTCGGGGGTCGTCGACCGCGCGAACGTCCTGGGGCGGCCTCTGCCGGTGTCATGAGGCCCTGGTACCGCAGACGGTTAGATGGTTTAATTAAGCGCTTTTTTTTGGTAATTTCGCCAGTTTTTAAGACATTGAACTACTATTTAAATTAAGCCAGATGGCGTTGCCTCTTGTAAGGAAAATTACAGAAAATATAATTACCTACACGTTAACCATCAGTTAACCCAACCACAAGACAAACAAGATCATTAGAGACAATGTATCATGTGATGTCGATACATCGCAATTCATTATCGATTGCTCCTGCCATCATTGACCAATAATAGGCTGGAGGCATCAGAAGAAAGCAAACGCACTCAATATTCAACGTAGAACAATATAAAAACCCCTTACAAAAACTCACACTTAGGTTCCAAAATACGGTGTCCTTAATGACTCTCCTCAATAACATTGTAAAAGCGAAAGTGTGCTAGCAACCGAGTCACATTCAAAACACCTGGAAAGGTTTAGGCATGGTTATTCTATAATACGTGTTCTAGATTAAAAAATGAGCATTGTTCGAGTCAACCGCAAGTAAAAGTTTCTCAGTTTCATATACCTCTTTACACTGGATGAAATAATAAGCTGATTTTTTCGCATATCTGATTGAGAAGAAAGTGGCAACTCTGATGAAATGTAATCAATCTATCATCATCAATCTATTCTGAGCTGTTACGTTCGATTTTGAAACCTTTAATTCTACATAGCACCCCGACTAATACACCATCAGATCAAGAACACGACTGGAGCCAGAATTCCGTATCCCATTGCCGCTTTATTTTCGGAGACTGATTTTGCGAAGATTATGGCAATTGATCATAACCAGAATTTGAACTTGTGGCATCATATATATATTATACCGTTCCATCGCTGAGTTATTGATTACCGAACGCATATCATCACTCTTGTTATAACTAATCGTCATCATAGAATAGAAATCGACTCAGAAAAGACGTTGAATGTTTCATAAAAAAAATACGTTGTGTAATAGCTAAGGTTCTGGATTCCGTCTAGACTTGAATCCGTCTGCGTAACCTCTAAGTGTTCCCCCAACTTGGACAGTCTAGTCTGCGTGACTAATCATTTTGAAATCGCTGGAGAAATTTTGTCTTTCGGATTTTCTGAGAAAGGTCGTCTTTATAACAAGCTTCATCTTTTGAGGCTGTTCAAATCGGACATTAAAGGTTTTTGATTGCTTCCAAAAATCAGGTTCTCAAATTGGTCTATGTTGATTTTAATGTTTTTTTTTTGTGTGTTTTTCTTCTTTCTGTGCCGTTTTTATTGTCATATGGTCCACCATCGTTGGTCGGTCATGGTTTATCATTGGAAATAAAGTTAATCGTATTCTATATCTACGAGATTTCTGAAGCAATGTGGGTTAATTTTTTAACGAGTTTCTATGAAAATTCAAGAAAATTGTTCAATAGTAGTAAATATTTAGTAGATTCATTCGGAGTCGTTTTAGATTAATCAGTTTACTCATGATCATAGCGCCTGCAACGGCCAAAATATCAAGAACCCAAAATATATTAAAAAAAAATACAATACATACATGGTAAATATCAAATTTGCAACGATAAAACAATATTATTCGTTTCTTATTAAAATTAATAAACGTTTTAGAAATTAAACAACACACCCTAATTTAAAAAAGATAGAGACATAAATAGTAAGTACCTATGCGTGAATGAAATAAACATCACGAAACATTACAATTTATCAGCTAAACTCATTTTTATTACTACGAGATAATAATTAATGACAGTGCATAGGGTCACCGGACACCAAAACAATATAATCTGAAATTGCTTATTGATATTTTCGTACATCGTACATTGTGTACAAATCTCGAGGATAGCTAGCGATAAGATAAGGCGGGTTTTAATCGGCCATGACTATTTTTTTAATGTTTCTGCTTAATAAGCATTACATACAATCCAATACATAACAAAAACAAAATTAAAAAACCAACGCTCTCAAATTAAAAAAAAAAACTTCAACTCTAAATGACCTTCGGCGGAGCGGCAAGTTACTAACTGCATTGCAGATTCTTATCAAAATAACGCGATTTAAATGCACAACCGATTGATTATACCCAACAACAATCCGCGTATCAACACGTCGATTGACGTATCACACTGCGCTGTGACGTAACAAGCGTCGAGTGACGCGTTAACAATCAGACTGTCAATTGGAGTAAGTACGTTTTTAAACGCGGGAGCAAGTGGTTCGCGCGTTTTATGTAACACACAAAGGTTGTTACTGTAAGTAAAATCAATTTACACCAGACGTCATCGCGTCATTTAGATTTGTATGTTGATTATGACGCTGACGTCTTTAATGTGATAGTAGACTTGGCAATGAATTATACATCATCGACAGCTTGTTATATTGCCACTGTTGAGTGCCACACTGTCTGCCGACCATCTGTAGTGAAGCGTCACATATACAAAGACCCTGACTCCTATCCTCCTAGGATTCCCGTTAATCAGGAACTACGAGGCCATGCAAACACCCACACTCAGTCCTAAGATTGTGTCCATTAAGACATTTCTTACTGTCTCTATTTAGGTGAAGGCACTTTGTTAATGTGTTCTTTACTAGTAGATTTAACCAAACTACACTTCACTGTCACATCAGTATACTAACTCGAAAGGTTTCTTCCTTTTTAGTCTACTCACACAATCTTATCAATAACTCTACTTAGAAATTTATGTTAAACGCAAATTACTCATTAGTCTTTCAGGTTAGATCGTAATTTTAATGATGTACTTATCATGATTAAAAAAAACTCAGTGCTAAGATAAAGTAGTAATTTTTGGGGAGGTTTTTAATACACTAACATTTTCGTAATGGTTGGCCTCTTCTGCAAGAGTCCGCCTGATATTAATCCGCCAAGCAATAGTGCGCAAACGTTACTGTGTTCCGGTTTGAAGGACTGTTTCCAGCGAAATCACAGGGCATAATGAGAATTTAAAACCTATGTCTCAGGGTGGCGAGCGCAGTGCAGCCGCACAAGATTTACTGTAATGGAACGTTCTGGGTAGCACTGTAGCGGTTATGGGCAGGCGTGGCGCTTACCGTCAGGTGAACGACTTTCTCGCCTCGTTACTTAATAACATTAAAAAAAAGCTGTGATATATACTTAGTTACCACTATAGAGTCACAAGACTACATGCATGTTCGTAAATTATACAACGCTGATACATTTTGTATGACTTTAATTATGTTCTTTGACAAATTTACCGGCATTCATACATGCGCCGTTGTATAACATGTCTTTTTATGATTAGTAGCTTTAGCCTGCGACTTCCTGCGCGTGGATTATCACGACGTGTGACGTCATCTAGCTCACGGTACAGTTTTACGTCAAATTACACGTAACCTCGTCTAGACGGTCCACCAGAGTTTATAAAAGAATTTTATGGCTACAAAAAATGGTGTTTTTTTTTGGAGTTAACGGTTAACACCCTTGGGGTGGCGTACGATTTGGAACAATTGACTCGTGAAGGTACGTTAGTACTGTTGACTATTCTGTGGTGAGACGCGGTCGCATGGTGTATTGAAATTGTATGACTGTCTGGTAGCGGCTTCAATTCCCACAAACATTTGCTCTAGGTGTTTGTGGAACCATGGTCTTCGTATTTCCTGGTTCTCTAGATACGGGGAATCCGTGTTAGGGGTCTGAATCTATATATATGTTTGTGATAGTAATGCGCGCGCGTTTGTGTGATTTACGATCGCACTAGCTAAGTGAGTTCTAACTTTTTGTTTCAAACTTATAGTCTCGTTTTGGGTAAGTTTTCCTACTGATCTTGCTTCGTTGTAAGTAACAGACAGTAGGTACGACTGGGGTGTTTACCTGATAAAAACTGCAATAACCCCGCATTTTGTACGATAGCGAAATGACTGATAAACCTATCATATTCTGATTTAATTTCCCCAGCAAATAGCGGTTGTTTTTTCACTCAAACGTCAAAATACATATGTACTGAAACTGAACTGATCGAGACCGAATTATAATTTTTATTTTGAAGCATCCCGATCATTTACATTGGTCCTGACCCTTAACTAGGATTCCCGGGAATCAGGGACTGCGAGGACCACGGTCCCCCAAACGGCGCGACTCAGTAAATACCCGTGGTCCACACAAATCTTTGCCTGTTCGGGATGCGAACCAGCAACCTCACGTTTTGCAGTCGACTCATCACCCACTGCGCCACGTGGGCCGTCATTTGACTGAAAATAGGCTAAAAATGTCACAGTACGACAGATTCACAGTGCCGCCGTAAACGCCATTTTGAGACTATAATATGATTAAATTTTTATCGAAAGATTATTTTGACAATATTTTGTTAAGAGCATTGGGTTCCAGAAACAAGTAAGGGTGTCAGGGAGTTGATGTACTGCTTTCCGCTGGGATCTTAGCGTGTGGAAAGATGTAGTCTCTGGCTATCCCAACGGGAAAAAGGCGTGACAGTATGTTTGTATGTAGGTAGAATTGGGTATCTGAATGTAGAAGTTTATTTGTAACTTAAGTAATTATTAATTCTGTGCTTAGGAGTAAAGTTCGGAAGAGTGAACTCTAAGTACGTTCGAGACTTTAGCCGTAGTAATTCTATGACAAGATAACCTATACTTTATCGCCACATTTGTAACGGGTACTTCACACGGGTGCAGGCGGCATATCGTACAAAAATGCTAAGCACCCGCAGGAGCCATGCCTTGGGGTGACCAGTACACTGTGAACAGGCCGGGAGCCAGCGCCGTTGACTAACACACCATTATTAAAAAAACATGGATAGAAAAGAGGACTGTCTCGAAATTTATAATGGATTAAAATTTAAGACAGTGGGAATACCGTCTTGTTAGATTTAGTTATCAAAAATAATAATTAATAGGACTTCAAACAGTCAAATGGCAAATGGAATTGAAAAATGGAAAGAAATATTCGGATTAACTTGGCGGGACCAAGAATCGCTTATTTCGAAGTGTTTAATGAGCGAGAAAACTGCACTTTAGCTATAGAATAATAGACTAAGACACACCGCCCAAAAGCAAACTAACGGATTAAAAAAATATTACAAGTATTATTTACTAATAATTTACTTGAGACGTCAAGTCTGGAACTTTGCACGGTGCCGGCCTAGTTTACCGACTGGGGGAAATTTATCAGTCGCCAGCTCCTAGACTAAAGCTCACTGCCTGGTTACAATAACCTGGCTACTTCATAACGGTCGCATAATCGAGCGCATCGCGGATGTTAACGCCACAACGTTTAAAGCTTGCAATTCTAACTTCTAACTTTTTTCAGTAACGTACTGTTATCTTTATTGGTAGCAGGTGGGCCGAGGTAGAGTAGTAATGTTATGCGTTGCATGCATGTCTATTGTAAATGTATTTGATAGGGTTATTGTGCTTTTTATGGCTGTAGAATTCACGCAGTCAGGTTAGGTACATGGTGGACATTCCATCTCTACGCACGAAGCGATTTGCCTCTACATTCATTATGCGGACCGCAAAGGAGTGGAACTCCTTGCCGGAGTCTGGTTTCCTGATAGTTAAAACAAGGGCTTTTGTTCGCTATGTCATACGAGATTCTTTGGCAAAAACGTCATTTATATGTGTGAAATGTTAGATTCGTTATTTGTATGCAGTGTCCGGGGTGTTATTGTCCCATACAAACTTTTTGTGAGGATAGAAGTGTGCAAATATCAGGCCGTTCTAAGTTTAATAAGCTGATGATCTCATATTTTGTCATCATAACATCCAAACAGAATAAAAAAAAAAATTTGCTGTGTGCGCGAATCGAAGCAGCCACCTCACGCTTCGCAGTCGACTCACGCCATGGAAGCCGTGGCCAGTCCCTAAAGTAACAAACTCAGTTGACTTTCGTCACATACAGCACACACACACACACACATACGTCACCGCTGATACATTATACAGCAGGTGTGTTATTCAACCCCGCCCTATCACCTTTACACTGCACCCCTTATGAAAACTTTATGATGCATACGATTAGGTGATCTCCGACAGCTGACCGGGTCGTTGACCTCTACTATCTGTAGGTATTATAACTCTACATTACATAGGTAGAATATGTAAACAAAGTGTTGAAGATTAAGAATTGTTCATAATTGTGGAAGCGCTCTTTGGCATTGATCATCCACACTTGGATGGGTGACCGTCCCGAATTCATATCGCGATAGTTTTAAAACATCTATGGTTAAATTATTGGATATACAATGGGACACTACCATGTATGAATTTATAAAAGTCCCACAAGCTAAAAAAAAAAAACTAGAGGCATTGTAAAAAATCTAATTTTACAATAATAATAACGCTGTTGATCACATACATAGATCCTGACCTTTAATTCGGACCCATGTCTAGGGAATCAGGAACTACGAGGGCCATGGTCCTAAATACACCCAGACTCAGATAAAAATTTTGTGGTTCACACAAATCTATGCCCCGTGCGGAAGTCGAATTAACAACCCCCGCGATTTTCAATAAATATGAAATAACTTACCTCCAGTGCCGAGGACTTTGAGCAAGTCGAAATTTGTTATATCCACCCTAGCCGCACCATTCAGGTTAACTGAAAGCAAAGAGATGTTGTTGAAAAAACTGCCTTAATAAACATAGTCTTAAAAGTTAAAACACAATGAGCCAATCCTATAACTAGCAGTTGAATAGTGTTTTGCTTGTTTTTTTATTTGAATGAGTGACGAGACGAACAGGTCGGTCACCTGATGGTAAGCGCTACGCCTGGCCAAAACAGTTACAAATTACAGTGGTTTATGACATTTTAACAACCACTTGTATAAAATTAACATTCAATATTGATGGTATTAAGTTTCAACAGTGAGTTGTAATGCATTTGGCACTGCTTGGTACAGTCAGTAAGGAAAGTTGCTGAACATGTCCTTATATCCAATTAAACTAACATAATGCAAATTATTGTAATAAAATGTTGCTTGCAAACAGTATAGGAACGTTAGGAACGTTAACGTTAACGTTTAGGAATTATCAGCGATTTCTGTTACTGACGGTACGACGGGATAAGATTTCACTTATTACATTATTGATTTTTTGATATATGGAAAGCTAACATTCAGCAAAAGATCACAAAGGGGCAACCATTCCAGATAACTGGTTAAAAACAAATTTAGTTTTTATTATATACATATAGAAAACAATTGTGATAAAGCTTATATAACTAAATACCGGCCATAGTTTTTGAAACTTCATTTACTTTTGATGTTGACTGTACATTTAATAAACAAATTTAATAAAATTTGTTATAAATAATAACAAACTTAGCAAATAAGTAAGGGTAGTCACCCACTTAACTAATTATATTTTTTTCCATTAAGTCGATCATTACCTCCAGGTATTAGATATTAGTCATTACTAATTGATATTCGTAATTAACAAATTACATAATATAAATATAATATGCTTGTTAGCAACATAATTCACTTTTGAAGTTGTTGCAACTGATATTGGTATGATTATTTAAATGGTTTATTTACAAGGAAAACTTTATAAAAATGATAATATTTTTAACACAACAAAGGTGTTTCATAAATTATGGTATTGGTTGCTTATCATAACTTAATATGTGTTATTTTAGTAGCGCTATAGTTCAAAAAAACAGGCAAAGCCATGGGCGAAATGTTAATTAAATATCTATAGATTTTATTTAGACTCTTAATAACTCAAAACTCAAATAATTAATTGCATTTACGTAAGCAAAATTAATGCACTTTTACAAGTAGTCTCATATACATAGAGATAAAATAACAAATATGATCCACTAAACTAACGGGTAACTAATTCTGGTTTGAGTTTGAAAAAGTAATTTTCACTTTCAAGTGGTGATTCACGGCTTAATCACAGGAAAAGGAAACTCCATTAACTTCCAATGGTAGATAAAACAATACAAAATCATTGAATAAAGAGTATTTTTTTTAAATAAATAAAGAAATTGCTTATAAAAAATTATGTTTTGTTCCATCCACCCTGCCCAATTCATAAAAATAAATTGTTTGTGATTCTTTGTTAGTGTGATTTTTACAAAAAGTATAAAAATAATTAATGACAGCTCTGGTAGATTTTCAGTCATCATCTCAACCATCAATGTTAATATTAAAATTAAGAATAACAATGGTTTACATAAGAATTTATGATAAACAAACTCATTTGTTAAGTATTAAAATAATATTTTTCCACCTTCACATGGCCAGCAAAAGTCAAGAGTTCATTGACACCTCCAGTTTTTTTATTTAATTTAATCTATGACATTGTTTTTTTCTGAGAATGACTACTATGAATGTTGTAATATTATGAAACAATTAGTTGCGTCCTGCGGTTTCCCCCACATTTACACTTAGGAACCATGCATTATTCAGGAATAAAAAGTAGCCTGTCTGACTGTCTGTATGTCGCTTTCAAATCCTTTATCTGCCAATCTAACTCTATGCAAAAATAAACCTTAGTTGTCGTTATTCCTCTCCTAGCATAGTTGTCTGAAAGAGATCGCTATGAGCTATAAGACGGCCCATTGTGACACTAATTGTTAAGTTGTCTTTGTTCTGTGGTGTTTTAATAAAGAGTTTATATATCTTAGTTTTTCCCAAACAATGAAATGGGTGTCTAAAGTTTATGATCAGAAAACTGTGGGCGAAGCTACGGGGCGCAACTGGTATGTATTATTAAACAAACAGTAAGGTAGAAAATAAGTTCTATTATCAACGCATTCACTGTTGGAAACTCAACTATTGTGTTTTTTATAACTTGCCGCGAGTGCGGGAAAACACAACTGTTGTGTTAGCGGTATGGGAAAACACAATGGTGTGTGCAGATCCATAACCGTGGCTAGACAAGAAAATCGGCTCCACAGTCGGTGTTAAGATAAAAGGTAGAAGTTAATGTCTGAAACCCGCCAGGCATTAAACAGTTTGACTTATAATGTCACAGGTCCAATGAACTTGTAGGTAATACACATTTCTAGATGCTAAGGTCATGTATTGTTACCTAACTATGTACATATAGGTTTTATTTGAGGAGTGATTCTGCTAGTAATCTTCACTGCAACAATTCTCTTTTATCCTGACCCCTAACAAGGATTCCCTGTATCAAATTAGGAACTACTAGGACCATGGTCCCCTTCAGAATCAGAGCAAATACTTGTTGTTCGCACATATCTTTACCCCGTGGAGGAATGGAACCCGCAATTTCATGCATCGCAGGCGGCTCATCACCCACACACTAAGCCGTTAATTATTACAAACTACACAGAGACGGTTGCAAGGATAAGGGTGCAGGTTCAATTCTATCATATATCCCTCTCTAGTATACTATAATTATTTTTTTTGTTTTTACTATTAAACTGTCAGAAAATACTTTTTATTTTTATTTTTGAGAGAAATTATTTAATTTTAAAAAATACCTAAACAGTTTACTGAATAGTAAGCTCCAAAACTGTACCCAGTAAGCGTTGTAATGCCATAATTATAAAGTGATAAAAAACTGTTAACCCAATCAATACCAAACTTCACAGGATTAGTTAACACACAGATAGTTTATTACCTGGATTAACACATAGGATACTTTTTGTCTAGTAAAAATTAACAATTCCTGTGGGATAATAAAAAAATAAAAAACCTACTAATGATTACACATACATTATATTATAGCCCATTGTGACACTAATTGTTAAACTTGTTTGTTCTAGTTTTTAAGTTTTCTTTGTTCTGTGGTGTTTCAATAAAGAGTTTTTCTATCCATCTATCTATGTATAGACTTTACAAGAAACATACATTTGGAAAACCCACAACAACTAATAAGTTGTTTTGAAATAGCAAAGAATTCCCTAAATGCCATTTAAAAATCACAAAGAATTTATATGCTTACATACATTAACTTAGACACCATAAAACTGATAAGAGCTTATCACTATTTGCGTCAAGGATTCTGATAAATATGGTAACCGAAACAGTGGTACAGTTCACACTATGTTTGTTTGATGAACACACACAAACAAAAACTTACACATTTATAATATTATTGTGATGTGTGTAAGTAAGTGGTGGTAGCCTAGAGGGAGAATGTCCGCCTTCCAATCAGTAGGTCGTAAGTTCAAATCCAATGTGTTTCTTGTAATCCGGATCTGGTCTTCATGGTGGATTATGGCCTAACCCTCCTCACGAAAGTGAGGGGAGACCCGTGCTCAGCAGAGGGACAATATGGGTTGATGACGATGATGTGTGAAATTAAGTAATTTTTTCCTATTATTTGTATGTACATATGAATAAGGACAGTTGGTTTCCTAAAAACCGCAAGTGGTAACCGTACTGATAAGTAACAAGTAGGTATCTATTCAACATGGTTCCCACAAATGTTTGTTTAAAGTAAACAATATGTGAAACATTGATAACTTGTGGTGGAGAATGGTATTTAGGTCATCAAAAGGAAAATTTAGATTTTAACGATGGCATGGGTATAATATATGATACTCTAACAACTCATTCATTACAAGTAGGCATAGTGTACATATGAGCCCAATTAATGACCTGATGTTTTTTTAGCATTTTTGAGTGCACTATGGCAGACCATCTTATCATCAGGTGGGATGGTGGTCAAACGCAAACTTATAAAATATAAAAATGACAACTTCACAGTGTTGAAAGTCACTTTACAAAATTTTGACTTTTGTAACAAATCACTCAACTAAACTTTTGACGTTTTGTTAACGTTTGTAAATATTTTTTTAGATAACTAAAGGGTTGCTTAGGGATTTAGATATTCAAACGGATAGATTTACCATAGGGGTTAGGTCATCCAACAAAGTCCTATCATACATTCATCTGACAACTTAGGCGGAATGAAAACTATAATATATTTCTACATTTTCTTATTACTTTTGTAGCAAGTTAGTTGGTAGCCAGTAATCAAATTTGTTTTAAAAAGTTGTTTCTTGGATTTGTTTAATTAGCTTAAAAAAACTTCAAAACTCAAGGCAATAACGAAATTGCATATTTAGATGCAAAAGCTTGACATTTAACAGTTGTAAACAAATAAAACACTAACCTTTACACCTTTTCCTAATTTTACTAGCCTCTACGAGGTTCCAGTCGATGGAGTCGCGGGCCGGAGCCGGCACAGTGCCTCCAATGAGTTCCACCGAACTGCTCTTCTTGATGCTCGGACCTGGCAGCACCATCTCCTGGCTTGGCTTCCGCTGTCTCAGATCCTGGGCATGTGTTCGCAAGTCCTGTGCACCCGAGTAATCCACAATTTCAACACTCTTGTCATTACGGCTAATACTGCTATGTCCGTTCGTCGGAGGCTCTACCCTCGGCTTTTTACACGGGATCTTCTTGTTAGTGTTGTGAGTGTGACGCCGCTTCAGCTTTGTGGAGCGCGAGGAGTTCCGAGAGCTCGAGGGGGAAGGGCACTGGCACTCCATGCTGCCTTCCTGGTCGCTACCTTCGTAGTACCCTGACTCGTGTTCAGGCTTCTTGTCAGGCAGGCTCATCTCGGCAGTGGCCATGGTTCAGCCTTCCACCAACACCATGTATGGACCAACTTCAAAACGCTCGCATTAAGTTCTATAACCACACCCGGGCACTTCACAGTCAATTATCCAGAGCAACGAGCCACTGCGTCCGAACAAATTTAATTTTCTAACTATTGAACAACTTTCAGCGATGGTACAAACGACACGTAAAGCATTTCGCGAGTGGATGCCGCAATCAGCGCGAACTTTGTGTTTGTGCGATACAAAATCCACAAACAATCAACGCAGACGGCGCCACCGTCGCGGCATAAACCGGCTGAATTCGGATGTCGACAGCGTAAACTGTCACTGTTCGATTTTGGTGCTAATGATATTTTGCTGGGTAATTTTCACTTGTTACTACTTTCACTCTATTGAAAACGTCAAATTTTCGGTTTATTTCCCTTTGTTATTCGGTTTTATTTCCATACACAACCCTTTTCATCGTCTCGTTTCATTGGGTTTTGATTCCAAAATGATCCATGTACACAATTCGTATCAAAATTTCACTACACTACCAGTATCAGTACAGTCCATTCGTCTATTCAGTTTGATTATCGATAAAACATTCACTAACACTAAGTATAAATTGTCTTTACTATACAAAACGGCTATGTAAACTAGATAAATAACTTAAAAATGCACGCGCGAATGAGATGATTACTCACTCAGCGCGCTAAAGTAACTGAATTCGAGAAACACAAAATAGAAACCGTGCCGACGAATGCGAGCGGCGAAGCTTCCCCCACCATTTACGATTTACGAGGCCACGTAGTGCATGCAAAAGCTGCAGACAAATCGATTAATCGAATGGGCAGCTTTTTTGATTGTTTATCGAAATGGGTATCTTCTTTGATGTTAAAAGAGCTTAAATTAAAAATTACATGCGTGATTTGTAATAATAACGATCAATAAATAGTTTTCAATACTGTGTAATCTTAAATTTTTACATATACTGGGTAGCACCGTTTTCATGGACGTAAATAAAACGAGACACAGCTACTGCTTATCTATCAAATAGAGCGAGATGCTAAATCTAAAAGCGGTATAGCAGTATTTTCTGTCTTTTTCTCGTTCCATAACCGTGTGGCCAAGTTGAAATAGGGATTGAAAAATAATTATTTTGACTAGGCACTATGTCTATTCATTACCTTTGTACCCAAAATCTTATTACAGATATAACTGTTTAGCACTTTGATGTCATGAATAGCAAAATCCCGTTTCTTTTTTGTCTCGTTCAATAAATCCGCATGTCTTCTGTTCTATAAAAATAAACCGCTCAACGTATCACCAGTATTGACAAATACTCAATTAGGTTAATTACTCAATCAGCAATATCCTTAATAATTATGGGGATTGTTCTTTTTTATTTCAAACATACTTAGTTAACTATAGTTACTTTCACACATAATTCCATATTATTTGCGACGAATATTATATTATTCTGCGACTCCTGTGTGCTAATGCTATAGATATTAAGCTTTTTAGAAAACTATGATGTAAACTAATAGATTTACTTTACCTGACGATAAGTCTCTACAACTTAGCATGTAACATGTAGAGTTGCTTAACAAATTGCAGATTTCATTATGAAGCTGTCGTTTTAAATACTTACCAAGTCATGAGGGGTTACTAAAAGAAGGTTACTGTGATTATCACCTAGTGTTTCTATATTTTAATTAGGGGTTTGTTTAGCATAGGAGTTGCGTCTTCTATAACCTTTTTCTGATGATTTACTCGTCTATTTTGACGGCTTTGAAGATATACCTACGTATCGTTTATTCGACATTTGGAATATGATTTTTCAGCAAAGTAACGCCTAAATTTATCAACTATGATATACAGATTTTGCACTGCAATATACGTAACTGGAAAATAATCTTCTAGCAGGCCTGAGAAATGATGCACGTAACAAGAATGTAGTTAATTACCACTCGTTCTACAACTAATAAGGTTTCACTACCTAGAAGGCACTAAACGCAGGTAAACAATTCTATTGAATTTTTACAACAAAGCGTATGCCTTGGGGCCATTTTGAATGCACCTAGTTCCTGGTATAGTTTTATGTAAGCCCTTTTTAGAGAATTTATTGGAAATATAGTTATCGATTTTCAAGGCCTCAGAAATAAGTGACAAAGGGTTATTGTGGTCAGATTGTATTAATAACATTATTATAGTTATGGTGAAACTTTGCAAGTTCAAGTAAACTAAAATAAAAACTAATGACACGCTACTTTAGCTACGATCATAATTATGATATGTATTATAATAATATATTGTTATTAGAATAGATTAAAAAACATGTTTTTTTTTTTTATTTATTGAATGGGCTTTGTCGCTTAGCGACCACATCGCCCAGTGAAAAAATATGGTACAAAGCTTCATGTAGAAATTACCAGCTTTGTAAAAAAATATACCAAATAACGGTAGATAGAGTACCTTTTCTGACACTCGCTTGACATATATTAGCGTAAATCACTCAGTAGGACTCATTAAAGGTTAATTTGCTACTCGTTTAATGGGCTTACAATAATTAGCGTTAGTTAACTATTCGATCGAGAACACGGAAGGTAACCATTTCCAAGACACGGAAGCGCCACGACCTTCAATTTTGCAGCAGAAACGAACAAAAATCACGTATTGAATGCTCTGTTTTGACTTCTCTGCGATAGCAACTCATATTCGTTCAGATAACAGTCTCTCAGTTATTAATCAATATCATTATTGTACCTATCTATATTAATATGGTCAATTTGCTCGTGTATCGATGACGATCGTCGATAACACTAATTTCAAACTTTTGGATAGGTAAGTTGCTGTCGTTGCATTTTGGTCTTATCTCGGAATAGCATGCTGTGTATTCTCGAAAAGTATTTATTATCAAGTCATCGGTAACTAACGTGTATGAAAGCATGTAATAGAATTTTATATTATTCTGTCGCACTGCGACTATTTCTTGGCACCTAGCAACAAAACGACCTACACTACGGACAATCTGCTATTTTAGGCAATGCAGTGTTCTTAATATTTTTGATAAAAATTTAGATGTCTTACTTGATATTTTTTATTAAAAATGATTCATAATTGTGTACTATGTATGTATGTTGTTGTATTGTGTGTTGTGTACTATTAATGCAAGAGTTTAAGACATTATAGAGATGCAACAAGGTCTACTTCATTTTTATTTTTGTCAAAAAATATAATGTTTTCATATTGTATACAGTGTATAGAATCATCAACATTGATTTACCTACATACCTACTCAGCAAGAAAAGTATACACCAGCTATAAGATTTTCAATCTATATATATATAAATGTTATGTTGGTTTGTGTACGCTTCAAAAACTCAAAAAGTTTTGCACCGATCGAGCTGAAATTTTAGCATGATATATAATCCGCATCAAGGATTGTTTTTATCTATTTTTTTCATCAGTGACATATCAGCGAATGTGCGAATGTGCCACAGCGAAGCGTGCCAGGGCACAGCTAGTGGAATAATAAAAGATTAGAAACGGAAAATTGGGAGTAATTGCTTAACAAATTATTAGTCCATAACTTTTTTTATTGTTATCAAGTAATTTTATGACTTTACGACCCAGTTAAAATAATCTGGATCTATATAGGTCTGTTCCAATATTGTACATAGGTTTTAAGCATGACAGCGCGTTTCATTCTTTAAATCGTTAATAAATATGTAAGTACATAGTAAAAATTAAATACCTTACTTTCGAATATCAATAAGTTGCATTTAAGCCTACCTATAACTAAAACAAGCGTTTGAGTCGTTACTATCTTATAAAATAAATGTTATTATCAAATTCTACAGCCTCGACCTACATTTTATTACTACTCTTTCAATACTCTACAATTATAAAGTCCTTGTTGTATTTCTTTAATTATTGAATATTTATATATAGTTATAACCTTATAAGATAGACAAACTCTGTATAAAACATCACAGAACAAGAAAACTTAAAAAGTAGAACAAAAACAAACAACTAACACCTAACCATCGCCTAACCGTTACTACGCACAGTTCAATTATTAAATGATAAATTTATCATTGATAACTGATAAAAGTGTCTATATCTCTTGTGATTCCTCTCCTGGCATGGTTGTCTGGAAGGGGTCTAATTGTCCAATATGAGAGCTTAACGAAGCTAGTGTCGGGCCGAAGATCGATTTCTGGCCGAAGCCAAATCAATCGACAATCGCATCAACCTTCGGCCGAAGCCGAAGGCTTAAAACACTAAGAAAAATATTTTTTACAACTTTTAAACGTAATCTTTATACTGACCGTATATATCATAAAAGGGTTATTTTAATTATCTCTACAAATTAATCTAGAAATTTTAACAATTAATTACCTTGTAACTTGTCAAAAATAATAGCATTTCGAAATAATGTGAATCATAATAAGTGGAAGTCTACAATGCAGTGGGACCTCTCACGCGTCGCCATATATCCTTCGCGCTAATTCATAACAGTTCAATTTTGGTGCTTGCTAGACACATTCGGCTTCGACCAAAACGTTGGCTCATTTTGGCGAAGGTGTCCTTCGAAATCCGAAGCTTAAATAGACCCTTCAAATTGCTAAGTTGACGTGATGTTCGTCTTAAGTTACCTTGTTTTTTTTTATATAAAAATATCTATAATATGCAAGCTTTACTACCCAATGACTTGTTACTTCACTATAGGCTTTTTTATTAACTTTTTCGTTTTCATTATAGCTAAAATGAAAAATAAAATGTAATAATTTATTTCATGTTATTCCACTATACTTTTATACTTACCTAAATAATTCTAAATAAATGTTTGCTTAATTCAGCTAATGTCACGTTTGTGATAAGAAAATCAAGATAAAAGAGGGTCCTTTAATTACCTACTTAGAAAATAATTATACTGTACCCACCAACTATACTTACCGTATTGAATAACATGTCGGACTGTATTAGCTTTTAATATGTCTGGTTCTTCTTCTTCTCCAGTTGCTGCCTCTTCAATTTCAGCTGCTGCCTCTTCTGTTTCAGCCGTTGCCAAATCTGTGACGATTTCTTCAGGTTCTTCTTCAAACAGTTCGTTTTGTTTGTTTTTCTTGAAAAATTCGAAGTCAATAGGCGCCCGTTTCATTGTTGGTGTAGAACTAGCTGCATAGTTCATTTCAAATTTTATCTTGGCCGGGGACATAAGTTCCGCTACAGGCGAGGGCTTGGCGAAATCATAGTCATTCATTTTAGACAGTGAAAGTTGTAGAGATTTTGGAGGCTGTTTACGAACGTTCTCAGCTCTATTTTCTTCTACTGGAACTTTTGGTGTATCTATTATTGGAGAGGATTTCTCAGGTGGCAGTCCTGTCTCTGGTGTTGGCGTTGGCGTTGGTGTTGCTAACACCGGCGTACCAACATTCGAACTGCTCAAAGTATCAACGGATGTGTCTCTATCGGCAGCAATTGTAACGTTTTCGCCGATGACTGAAAAGTTGTCTAAACTCATACGGAACTCGTCTTCCGGCAATTCTAAGCTCTCGGCAATATAAAGCTGATTAGATCCCGAGCTCGCCGATGATACAACTCTAGCAGTAATTTTAGTATCATTTACTTGGGAATCCATGTTTAACGATTTCAAGGAAATTTGTTCCTTATTTAATATTTAAGTTCATACTTTAGTCTCATCCAATGGCCTTGAAAAATAATCTTACCAATCGATAAGCGCAAGTATTCACATCACTGGCTCACACACACATGCGCAGTACTGTCCGTCTATGTGTGCTGTTCGTGAGCTGTCAAACCAGTTTCGCGGCTACCTTTTTTCAATTTATTTCATGAAATAGTCAAATTAGAATTGTTTCCAGCCCTGCAGCTGTCAACAATCTTATAAGAATGATAATTTATCTGTAACACATAACTCAAAAACCGTCAAAACATGTATAGAGCATCACAAGTCCAGCTATAAATAGATTGGTATAATCGTCACTTGTCCACTGATTTTGCCCGCCTTTTTTCACTTACTACAGTTAAAAATAGTTTATTAATGCTTGTTTACGTTTATTAATCACTGTGCTACTTTCCCACTGCTTGCATAGTGTTTATTTAGAGTATAACTCGGTTAATTGGCGCTCAAAACGGGGAAATACGGCGCGATGGCGCGTACCTCGACACAACTACATAAATGTAGTAATGTCAACAAACAAGCGGCGAGAACGCACCGCAACACATTGCGCGGGAGATATCTATTTTCAAGATTATAAACGATGAAAATTCTTAATTTCTATACCATTTTCGAATATTTCAATTAATTTTTGATTGATTTGTGATCAAATACGCATAGATAATTTTTATCACAAATTTTTCGTCAATAACTTGTTGCCGTTTCATTATTGTTGTTTGTGCTAAGTGATGTGATGTGATTGTGATAGCGACATCAAGTAGAATATAATATAGGGGCAGAGGATAAAATAATGAGTAATAAATAATAATAACAGAATATAAAATAAATCAGAGACAGCAGCTGTAATTAACACAGTTGTCCTAAATATTGAATCTTTTAATTAGGTTATTTGTAGGTATTGTAATTGTTATTAGTTCATAAAGTCGGGCACTTGTGCTAGCTATTTGAAACTGCAAAATACATTCTTTAGAAAGTGCGTAATAATATGAGTGTTCTCCTGGAGCCCATGTGGATAAAGATTTTTTACTTTGACTTTAAATTCTTTCTATTGTTCGTTCTACATTGTAACATGTAAGTTTTTGTATTGGCCACATCTGGCTGTCAGCGTCATCACTCATGGCTATTCATTATTAGTGCCAAATCTTCCCATTGGCTGACATTGACCTACTGACCTAAAGAAATGATCTCTTAGCCTCTTAGATATATTTCTTTGCCATTTGTGACCGTTATACATTTCAAAACAAAAGATTCGCATTGCATTGTGACACCTACCTACCTACTTGTTCTAAAAGCTATTGTAAAGGTCTCGTGACTCGTTAAATAAAGCCAAATAAAAACTTCTAGAACATAGATTTGTTTCAATTTGTAAAAAGGGTTCAGTTAGAATAATTTTGGATCATACTTTATTCGTATTTTTAATAATACGACATTATTAGTGTTCGTCTGTATAGTCGTGGTCGATTATTTAATATCGATTTTTTGGATTATTTGTACGTCACTATCGAATTTATTGATGTTTTGACGGCAAAGGAGAGTGACCTTTATCAATTTGACATTTGTTGCTATCTTCACGCTTTAGAAATCATACGTTCGGAAACACGCAATATTCTTTCGAAAGCAATTCAAATTATTTCAGCTTACTTCTAATTAAATAATTTATCTCATGGTTCTATGTCAACCACGGGATGGTATACATAAACTCCGGATTTTCAATACTAAAATGAGTAAATAAAAGACATCTATAAAGAGTATAACAAATATAATATTCATAAAGGGTTTCACTTTCTTCTTTTACCACCAGCACCGTCAACCTTGCCGCCTTTTCGCTTCCCGCCATTTTGGTCAGCCATCTTGAAATTCTTTTTACCTCCGTTTCTATCGGCCATTTTAAAGTTCCTTTTCTTATTTTTCCCTTTGTTACCCAATATTTTCTTGTTGTAACCTTTGATCCATCTATCCCGTTTATCTTCCCATGCTAGTTGTTTTGTACTGGCGTTGTCCGTATTGGAGACAGCTTGGCTCGAGCCTTGTTTCTTGTTTGACGCTGTTTCTTCTAGAAGGGTTGAGAATTCCTCGGCAGACGCGAACAGAGAGCCTAGGTCATCAGTACCTGTCATAAAACGAATTATCACTAATTATTGAAAGAAAAAAATGTCTGCCTGCGTAAGTTAGTTTCGCGATAATGTCGAATCCTATGATACCTCATTTAACAAAATTCGAGCTGTTTAGGCTATAGGACGCGCCAGCGGTACATTTCTCCGAAAAACATAACCCTCCTTTGAGCAGTCGGCTGAAAATAGCCGCCCATTAATTTTTATACGATGTTTTATTTCTTACTAGTAGCGCCCCGCGGTTTCACCCGCGTGATCTATTATCTCACAGGAACCGTTAATTTTTACAAGATAACAAGTATCCTATGTTCTTTTCCAGGACCTAAAGTGTCTATTATACAAAATTTCATCAAAATCTGTTAGCCGTTTCGGCGTGAAGAAACGACAAACGCACACACACAGAAACTTGCGCATTTATAATATTACTGAGATTTGGTGTAAAAGTTGCATCTAAATGGGGGAAATACTTTTTTTAGAACACCTTTCTAGACATACCTTTAAGTTTCATTTTATTCTTTCCTTTTCCTGATCTCTTTCCGGGGACATCGATTGCATCTTCATCGTCGCTATCTTCAAGAAGTAATTCTATAAGAATAAAAAAATCCTGAATGCAGACAAAACTAAAAAAAGTTGCAAATGTTTTGTTTCACCAGAGGCTCATTCAAATCTAACAAGGCTGCTTACAGGCGCCATTTTGTTCTGACACCTTTTTTGTCTTACCATCATCGTCACCGGAAAATGCAGGCTCATCGTCGTCTCCTGAAATATTCAGTTCTGCGTCACTATCTGCAAATAAAGAAAAAAACTAATTATCATGTACGTACAAACGCATTTAATTTTTCCGTATCCCTATCCGATCGCATGTAAAGGTGGAGTACCAAACTAGGTGAGAAATAGAATGTTGAATTTTGACTCAATTGGAATTTTGCACCAAATATATTTTTTTTGTTTCTGACTCTGCATGCACTAATTTTATTAAGCCAATGTCAAAAATTTATATTTTTCAACTTTATTTATTATTCCAAAGTAGTTAAAATATCGAGTCCCAGGCAGAAGTGTAGTCAACAGTGTTCACAACCTGACGCGAGGCACCTATCGTAACAGAGCCGTAGAATTATCGTATATGGACCAACATAGGTCAAAAATATCGTACAAATCAGGATAATGGCTGTAGTATAAAAAAATTTAAATGTTTGCTTGGACACATAGTTGAAAACTTTCACTACATGTACGACAATTATCGTACGGTTGTGAACACTGGTAGTCAAAGTCACGACTCAGTAAAGTGGCGGGAGCATTTCTGAAACTGCTTGGGACTTTTGTAAAGAACACGAAATTGCACATTTTTTTGGTTTTTATCATTTGCCCACACTCGTACAGGTTAACGAACACTTAATAGTTAATATTCCAACAATATAACACACGAAGATACACAAGTTTGAGAATTGATATAAGATGTTGTATGTCACATTTTTGTTTTCCCACTAAAACTCCACCGAATGTTAAATTGATCCCAACATAAACCTGTACAAGAAACTATTCCAGCCGATTCAAAATTAAAAAGTTACAAATCTCACAAACCTCCGTCATCACCCGCCCCACCCACGTCACCATCATCATCGTCATCATCATCACCATCGCTGCCAAGCGGTTCATCATCAGCATCCTTTGCTTTCTTCGGCTTGGCCTGCTTAGCCGCTGTCATCTCCGCAAGGTAATCAATTTCTTCGTCAGAATCCGCTGGAAAAATAAAAAAACGAGTGTGCTTCAGACCACAAGACAGAAGTAAATCTTCTTTAGCTCCATCTAAATAATAATATGTGTATATAACTGGCTATGAGACAAAGATGGAAAGAAAATGTAACATATTCACCAGCTTACTCCCAACAGTGTATTATTTGAAGTCAGTTGCGGACACCCTACTTGTATAGTCACTTTCGATGGATATAACTGTAATACAGTTTAATATGAAACACCAGTCGAAAAAGTATTGTATCACAAGGGAACAAAATAATGTATTTAGGGCGAGAGCGAGATTTTTTGTGAGTCAAAGTACTTCGCTCGAGGTTAAATAATTTTGTTACCGTGTGGTACACTATGCTTTTCATCCTGAGCTATGAGAAAAATTAATCATACGAAAAAAAAATCTTTTTTTTTAATTTGGATAGCCAATGCGGCGTCGGCACGCGCTGTTTTTTAATGCCGGCCAGGACTTTATTGAAGCGAATTGCGTTCAGTGAATTAAACAGTGTTCCAAATTCAAAACTCATTTCGTCATTGTTATTAAGTGCGCTGGAATGACACACTTCGTTCGCACTTATCGAGGAGGCAAAGGCCTCTTTTCGAATAGATGGGATGAAAATACTTTATTGTACACCAGTTCTGAAATGCACAAAATACAATAAAGAACAGAACTTATTGGGACAGATATAGTACAATGGGCGGACTTATCCAGTGATCTGTTCCAGTCAACCTTTGAATGGAGAGAAGCAATTGGCCAATGAGATGTCTCGTTGAAAAAAGAAAAACAATAGCATCAATAATCATTATGATTACCTCGATCTTTGGACCCCGTGACACTATCTAGATACTTCTCGAAGTCCTCGCTGTTGACCGAGTCCGCATCGCTGTCATCGTCTTCTTCATCAGAGCCCTGGGCGTCTCGTCGCTTTTGAAGAAAACTGCAAATTTCCAAAAAAATTGGATGACATTGAAATGGCAGATTCAATCCAATTCAATTATATTTATCCCCTCCCCCCTCCAGTACCCCTCGGAGTATCAGAATACCTACTAATAAACAAACTCACTCGTATAGGAACAGTTCGTCCACCGGAATCTTCTTCGAATCTTCGTTCAGGTACGAAGCTGAATTCACTGGTATACTCTTCAGACCTGGTAATAACAAATAATGATACTTAGATAGTTTGGACATCTACAAAGGATGGATAAAGGAAGATTGACAAAACAGATTTATGGAGATATTATGAACGGGGCAGCCGGTAGGGTCTACTTAGGTGAATGTACCCCGATCAAATAGAGGACATACTAAAGAAAAGGCTACCTATAGCCGATGAGCATGTATGAAGGGACTGGTGAAAGTGGAAGAAGCGAAAGAGGTGTGTCAGGATCGAAGCATGTGGCAAGATGTAGTCTCTGCCTACCCCAACGGGAGAAAGGCGTGACGGTTTGTCCTACTAATATTATAACATAAATGCCAAAGTTTGTGAGAATGGATGGATGTTTGTTCCTCTTTCACGCAAAAACTACTGAACGGACTCGAATGAAATTTAGAACACAGATAGTTTATAGCCAGGATTGAGTAATAGGGACAAAACGGGAACTACGCGGGTGAAACCGCAGGGCGCAGCTAGTATAATTATAGTCCCCTAATAGGAGAAAACCCTCCCTTGAAAATCATGGAGGTTCATAATGCTCATCAACCGGCTCTGAATGTTTAGCTGGGAATTAAGCTGGCCCGTTTTTGAAAATTCCATCTTGATGGAACAACTTAGTGGGGAAGACCGTAAAGCATTTTGCAAAGCCTCACCTTTAGCAGTATAATTCTTCCTGGTAGCGAACTTGGGATGGGATCCCTTGACCTTCTTCACGGCGTCGTCGTCGACGTCGACGCGGCGCTTCGGGTTCTTGAACACGAACCGGTCGAGGAAGCGGATGCACGCGAAGTCTTTGAGCGGGTCGCCGCTGTATTGGATCAGTTGGTCTAGAAAAATAGAGAAAAAAAATATTAAGGTGGTACGTTTCTGTTATGGTGGGAAATTTAAATTTAAAACAGTTTTTTCGTTTTTAGAGCTACACCGAGTCACTAATAAAAACGAGACTGTATTTCGCGCCAACTGTAAATCATTCTTTTCGTTTTTATGTTGAAATGTTTAGCACTAATACACCGTTATCGCTCAAATATGTCAATAAACCGTCAAACTGGTGATTTCAGTGTTTATTTGACCAGCAAGTTGTTCACCCTGTTCGCCTGCCCATAACAGTTACAGTGCCACCCAGAACATTGCTTATTTGGCTTCTCGCATTAGCATTGCAATTTCGACGAGGTAATGCCTCCAGCACGTTGGATACGCTGCCAACTGGTAGCGAGTTAGAATACTTCGCTGATTTTAGTGAGATAACACGTTCTAGTCGCAAACTACTGTGAGCCTGTAACAGTTTGTAGGTTTTGTTGTAATTCTGTCATAGGGTGACCATGAGGTGAGCGACCTGCTCGTCCCGTTTCAATCAACACGTACCGTTGAGCAGTTTCTCGGCGAAGAGTTTGACGGTGGGGTGGAAGTGTCTCGCCACGGACACCAGCTCGATGTAGGAGGCGCACTCCGCGCCCGCGAACGAAGGGTTCCGAGCGTGAGGGTTGTACTCCGATGATACCTGGGAATTACACCTATACCTATTATATCTAATCATTATCATCATCATTAACACGTTCACTGCTGAAAACACAACCGTTGTGTTTTTTATAACTTGCTGCAAGTACGGGAAAACACAACGGTGTGTGCAGATCGGTAACCGTGGGTAGCCAAGAAAATCGGCTCAGCAGTCAGTGTTAACCCATATCGTCCCACTGCTGAGCACGGGTTTCCCCTCACTTTCGTGAGGAGGGTTAGGCCATAATCCACCACGGAGCCCCGTTGCGGATTGGTTAATAAGGGCTTGGTCCGGATTTGTGGATAAAGCTAGGTTCCCATTTGTCTGACGTGTCGCGTCGTGATGCATCAGAAAGGTATCGGTTTCATACATTTACATAAGCCGTCACCACACACTGCATCAGAGAAATGTGAACGCTACCATATTAAATGTACGAAAACGATTCATTTCTGATGCATCACGACACGACACGTCAGACAAATGTGAACTTAGCTTAATCCGTTGGCTATTATCTCACAGGAACTGTTGAGTTTGACGGTATATAAAGTATCCTACGTGGTAATCCAGGTAATAAACTATCTGTGTGCCAAATTTCATCCAAATCCGTTCAGTAGTTCCTCCATCCGTCCTTACAAACTTTTACATCAATAATACAGAATGTAGAAAAAAAGAAAAATGACCTTACCCTCTCCATATTGACAGTCTTCTTCAACTGTATCTTGGTCTCGAGCTCTCTGTCCTTGTCCTCGTTTTCTTCGGCCTTAACCCTGGCGTGGAACCAGCCGGCGGCGGCGGTGGCCTTGCGTTTCTTCGGCCTCACGTTGCCTTGCTCGTCGATTTTCAAGTCTACGTAGCTTTCGTCTTCGTCATCTGAAATAGAACAAGTTATAACTAAATAAAATAAAAAGCGGTGGTAGCTTAGTTGGAGTGTCTGCCTTCCAAGGAGAAGGTCGTGACTTTAGATCCCAATGCGGGCACGTACGTACCAATGTGTTTCTGTAAAGCATATGTACGTAATTATCACTCGCTTTTCGGTGAAGGAAAACATCGTGAGGAAACCCACATACCTACCCGAGAATTATTTCAGAGGTAGGTATGTTATTCACCAATCCCAACCGGGCCCCGTGGTGGATATGGCCTAAAGTGTGAGGAGACCCGTGTTCAGCAGTGGGACGATATGGGTTGATGATGACAAAAAAAATAATTATCCTATGAAAAACCGGCCAAGTGCGAGCTGGACTCGTATTTATTCTTGGACTCTTTTGTTTGGAAAAATATTATTTTCGAAAAACTTTACTACCTTCTTTATTTCCATAAGTGTACATGTAAGCGTGTACTCACCTATCAGCAAATCCTTCTTATCACCCTTCAGCAGATCAATCTTCGTCTGTTCTTTTTGCTTCTGTTCTATTTCTATGTCCTCCGCAGTGGAATCCAATATGGAGTTCTCTCCTGCATCTTCTCTATCCTCATCCTCGATGATTTCTTCTTGTTTTGCTTCTTCTTTCACTTCCTGTATTAAATGGGTTGTTCGTTTTATTTACTAATCACTTAAGTATGACGGTATCAAACAATTACATTGATTAACAAAAACTATTCCAAAATAACTAGTTACAATCATAAATAATAGCTTGTAATAGCTAAAAAAAGCAATATAAAATCGGTGGTAAAGAGAAGGCAGGTACTAGATAAGTAAGGTAGGTAAGAAGGGAGGGTAATTTTTTTTATAGCGTGCTGGCTTGGTTTGGTCTAATGCTAACCGACAATGTGGCCAAAGCGTGCTTCTTAATAGATACCTTTTCACTCTTGACTCTAACACCTGGGTTGTAAAATGGGTAGGAACTTAGGAAGTTAGAGAAGTAGATAAGGTAGAAAGGTGTGTAGGGTAGGAAGTTATAGAGGTATATAATGTAGGAACGAAGGTAGTAACTTGTAGGATGCTAAGTCAGGGATCCGGCTAGACCACAATTAATTTAATGTCTCTATAAATGACGCATACGAAAGATTAAGATAGTTTACCTCTTCCTTGATCTCCTTCTTCGTCCACACAAGTTTGATGGCATCTTTCTTCTCTCCATCCTTCAACACTTGTGACACCATGAACAGGACCTTAAAATTAAACAAAAACATATGATAAATAATTTAGCTTTTATAATTTTCATAGCGCGCCGCGCAGTTTTATTGTTTTCGCATTTCAACCTTTTAGGAGGCCGATTTTAGGAATAAAAGGTACTCTATGTTGCAATTAAAAATATAGTCTATTTTCGTACCAAATTTTATCAAAATTCGTTCAGCCATTGCGGCGTGAAGATAGGGTAAACACAACAACAAACAAACAATCAACAATACAATGTAAAAATGTTTTTACAATTACCTTAAAATCGAAACGTCGAGGTTTGTCAAAATTCTAACTCAAACCATAATTAGATAATAATCATTAGTTTCGTAGATCATAATATTTTGACTATTTTTTTTTAATTACTGTACTTATGTATAAGAATTTTTTTTTTGACGTATAAAAGTGCAATATTTTGCCTATTTACAATAAATGATTTGAGTTTGAGTTATTTTATTTTGATACTTATCTGTGTGCGTATAAGACCCGTCTGTGTCTAGTAAATAGGATAAACACACACACAATTTCGCATTTATAATATAAGTTGGATACACACTCCTTACCCCGCAACACTGCGCAGGAGTCATGTAACAGCACAACTGCAGTAATCTCTTTATAAAGGCGCAAACTCGATTCGTGTTGCTGTCCTGCTTCAACGACTTGTAAATGAGCGAGAAGAGTAGAGCCGAGTGTGTGGTGGAGAAGATATTCGCACTCGTCAGTTTCCGGTAGAGGGCGGTGTAGTAGCTGTAAATAAATAAATGAATAATAAATAGACAGTTAATAGGTACATAAATACATATAGTATCACGATCATGAGACGTCATGAGACTTGCAATAAATTATTTGAGATTTGAATTTAGTTAATCTTTAGTGGGAGGCGTCTTCTGCCAGAGAGCGCCTGGGAAAGTACCCACACCATTGCCAGATATTCATCCACCAAGCAGTAGTGTGCAAACATTACTGTGTTCCGGTTAGTAGGACACAGCGAAATTACTGGGCATATGAGACTTCAGAGCCAATGTCTCAGGGTGACGAGCGCAGTGCTAGTACCACGCAGGATTATGCAATGCAGGTTTCTGGGTGGTGCTGTGACTGTTATGGGCAGGCGTAGCGTTTACCATCAGGTGACCGACATGCACGTCTCGTCACTTTGTCTAATAAAAAAATAAAAAAAAACTTACCGGTCCGAAGAGCCCTTAGAAGCGTCACTGATATGGAACAGCAGCGCCAGTGCATGGATTGCCACATTGAGGCTGGTGAGGTGCACCAGCTTGTAGATAGCGTCGATGTGCGACGTGGTCCCTCCCAGGCGCTCCTTGTCCGCGAACGGGTACGCGCGCTTCACGCCCGTCAGGATGGCAGACATGAGCCGGGAGTCTATCTCGCCCTGGAGAATCATCATCATCATCATCACCATCATCATCACCATCATCATCATCATCATCACCATCATCATCATCATCATCATCATCATCACCACCATTATCATCATCAACTCATATTGTCCCACATGTCAAATTTGGCTCATATTATGTGTACATCATACACAAATTTAAACAAAACTAAAAAAAATATTTAAAATTAAATTATTGAATTGATTTTTTAGAAGTGATAGGTCTATGTCCTATGTAATGCGGCGGGTCAGACGGCGGTTGGCGTGGCGAGTGTGGTGATTAGCTTTTTCTTTTTGCATTCAGCCAGTGTACCCATAAAGTACTTTTTCTTTTGACTGATTGACGAGACGAGCGATTCGTTCACCTGATGGTAAGCGCTATGCTTGCCCATGACAGTTACAGAACTTTGCATTGCATAACCCCGTGCAGCAATGCACTGCACTCGTCACCCTGACACATCGGTTCTAAGGACCCATATGCCCAGTAATTTCGCTGGATACAGTGCCCTTCAAAACTTTAACTTTTTTTTATGTCATAACTTAACTGTTTTTTATGTCATGCGCTATCTACTTTTAACGGTGCAATAAGTCTCATAGCTTACTTTCTTAATGGAAGCCTTGAAGAAGGAGAAATATATCCTGATGAGGCTCTCCGCTATCTTGGAGTCGTCCTTGCCCAGATAGAACTGATTCAGAAAGCAAACGCCATAGTACTGCGCGCGGGGCGAGATGTTAGACCTGGAATAATAATATTATGCAGTTAAATAAAATGAAATTAAATCATTTTCATTATTAATATATTGTTTAGCTTATCACTTCATCATCATCATCAACCCATAACGTCCTACAGCTGGGCACGGGTCTCTCCTCACTTTCGTGGGGAGGGTTAGGCCATACACCACGGGGGATCGGTCCGGATTGGTGGATAACATATCTACCTCCGAAATAATTCTCGGGTAGGTATGTGGGTTTCCTCACGATGTTTTCCTTCACCGAAAAGCGAGTGATAATTACGTACATATGTTTTACAGAAACACATTGGTACGTGCCCGCATTGGGATTTGAACTCATGACCTTCTGATTGGAAGGCGGAAGTTCTCCCACTAGGCTACCACTGCTATTACTTACCACTTATCACTTGTACCTTTTATTTCGTATTTTTACACGTGAAATAATAACATTCTATTTTGTGTCAGCTTTTAAACAACTAGAGTCACGAATAGATTAATAAACTCTTTACAGTGAAATATTATAAATAGTAATACAGAATTACTCCACCATAAAATGAAGTGTAGCTCTTTTAGTTTTGAGTTTTAAGTGTGTGGACAAATCAGTTATTTGTGTGGGGTGTAGTAGGAAGTAAGTATTCTACCTGAACAGCATCTTCTCTATCTCTGCGAGGACGACTGCCTTCATGTTAGGGTGGTTATACAACAGTTGGCACAGGTGGTAGATCACCTTGGAGGCCACCGCCTGGCTCGGGTCACCCAGCTTGTTGATGATGTTTGTCAACAGCATCTGGAAGCCAAGAATGTGGAGTGTGTCATTATTATTTGTTTAGATCTCTAAACTCATGGGCGTGATAGAGATGGAAGACGGAATATGGTGAAAGCAATCATTTCGAGGCAACTCACATGCCTGCCTGGCTACTAAGCCAGGGAGGCATGTGAGCTGGACCACCGGTAAGGTGTTGTTTTGTAAATTTTTGCAGCATCATCGTCATCATCATCCATCCAGACCGGCCTACTGCTGAGCACAGGTCTCCCCTTACATTTGTGAGGCCTGGTGGCGGTTAACATACCTTCCTCCGAAATATTTCTTGGTTTCCTCATGATGTTCTCCTTCACCGAAAAGCGAGTGATAATTACATACAAATGCTTTACAGAAACACATTGGTATGTGCACGCACTGGCAATTGAACTCACATCCTTCTCAATGATTTGAGCTTTGAATGTAAGACACCAATAACAAAAAGCATGTACCTTTTCTCTCTCCGGGTGGTGCATAAGAAGGTATGACATGGCAGTAACAGCCTTCTCCTTGTTAGCATCAACCGAGTCGTGGGCGAATTTGTTCAATGCTTCCACGTATGCTGAAATAAAAGAATAAAGCGTCACAACAACATACATAGATTGTGACCCCTAACTAGGATGCCCTGTGTCTAGGGAATCGAGTTATGTTTATAAATTATGTTATCCACCAATCCGGACCGGGCCTTGGTGGTAGATTAAGGCTTAAGTAAGAAGGATTAGTCATTCTTACGAAAGTGAGTGACCAGCAGTGGGCCAATATGTGTTGATGATGATGATGATGAGGGAATCAAGAACTACGAGGGCCATGGTCTCACTAATACCTAGACTCAGAGTAATTATCTGTGGTAGACAGAAACCTTTGCCCTGTGCGGGCATCAGACCCACAATCTTACGCTTCACAGTCGGCTCTACATCCACATCTTGATTTGCCTGAAACTAACATGGATTATCAGATAAATTGACAACTCACTTCCGTACAGCTCCTTAAGTTGGTCCTCGAAGTACCACACCTTCAGTATACTACGTCTCGCTTGCTTGTTCCCTGATGCCATGGTATCAACTTCAGCTAACGGGTGCTGAGTGAATGTACGTAGCTTGGTGTCCGGGATGAGCAGGTCTGATATCAGGAGTTCGGAGAGGCCATCTGAAATATGTGGTTCATTTAGTTGGTCGGTCGGTTGGTTGTTGGTCAAGGCAATCAAATTTAAAAATCTTTATGGATAGTTTGATATTTGGTTCATTTGCAACCATAATGTGTTATCTCCTCAAAAGATTGTGTGTTAAATAATCCAATATATAAATAGTTAGTGATAGTATACTAGGTAGTGGTATGTAATTATCCCTTGCTTCACAGTGAAGGAAGATATCATGAGGAACGTGACAATTATTTGGAAGGACCAGCTTGCTGTGTTGGATTATGGCCTAACCCTCCTCACGAAAATGCGGGGAGACCTGTGCTCAGCAGTGGGACGATATGGGTTGTTGATGATGTGCATTTGTGATGCAGATTAAAATAGAATTGTTTACTTACCAATAATAATTATGCCATCTTTTTTCTTAGCAGGTTTTACATTGCTGATCAAATTTCTCAAGGCAGCCAAATTGTATATTGGATTGTCCTGAAAAAGTCCAATTTATTTATTATAATAAGCAGTGGTAGCCCAGCGGCAGAATGTCTGCTTTCCAAGGAGAAAGTTGTGAGTTCAAATCCCAATGAGGGGCATGTACCAATGTGTATATGTAAAAAGCATCATGTATGTAATTATCACTCGCTTTTTGGTGAAGGAAAACATTGTGAGGAAAGCCATATACCTACCCGAGAATTATTTCAGAGGTAGGCAAGTTATTCACCAATCCGTACCAGGCCCCAGTGGTGGATTATGGCCAAACCCTCCTCACCAATTTTGGGGCAGACTCATGCTCAGCAGTGGGACGATATGGGTTGTTTATGTTGATGATGATTATTGATTAATTTATAGATGAGCAGCATAGATGCCATTATGTCTACATCACGGTCTTGAAGTCACTTCACAAAATAGTCACTTTTGTAACAAGTTAATTAGTTCATAGCCAGTTATCGAGTTTGTTCTTAAAGGTGTTGACAAAGGTGGCAGGAACAACGTCATCCGGAGTAAATTCCAATTGTGGACCACTCTGTTACTAAGAAAGCGTTGGGCTGTCTGTGTTGCTCCGTGAAGAAGCAATTACCTGAATAAGTATAGTAGCAGCTGCAACTCTGTCTCCGATGGCACCCTTGTTGAGCAATGTCCTCGCCCACTGGTGGTCCGAAGATCCACTTTTGCTTGATTCTAAAATATTGTTGTTTTTGTTATAATTTGTAACAAATTCGTATAAAAATCATTATCACTATCTTTTTCTTTTCTTTAAGTAGTTTAAGTAGTAGTTTTTTTCTTTGTTTATTTTTGAAGATTCCGGCAACTGTAGGGGTTTTGTTTTGTTGTTGTTTTTTTTGTTTAAACTGAACATAAGACAGTCGAAGAATTAAAGGATTTAGATATGAACCTTTTCACGGCATATACATTGAAAAGAAATTTCAGAAAATTAGCAAAATTTCACTACTTTTAGAACTACACATGGGTCATACTCGGGCGATGAAAGACCCAGACTGTAAATTATAGTGCAGTAAACAAGAGGCCTACGTCCAGTAGTGAATCGATAAAGGATGACGATGATGATAAAGTATACATACTAGTCTCATACGCCAGTGTGTCGCCATGTAATGCACTATTCGCTTCTTTCCTATATTCCTCTGTCTGCTCTGTAGTCAGTGTGTTAGTTGTGGCTGCTGGCTCTTCGGGTAGCTGAAAAATATGATGATGGCTGATAAATAAATGTTCTCTCGAAGAAGTCATGTCTAAATGTTGCCAGTTGCAGACCAAATTTGGGTGGATAATGTTTAAAGAGGTTGATGTTAATGAGTATACAATAAAGAATAATGCTGGGGAATTTGGGACACACAGAAGCAATAATATAGAAATAATCCATTCTTAAACCATAAAAAGTAAAACAACCTCAAAACATTGCAATGTTTACAATAGGAAAGTAACTAATATATTTCATTTACTGTTTATTTTACAGATAAATATTATAGGAATGAAGTTAATCAACTTTTTAGAGGTATTTACCTGATGATACCACTTCTTTTTGTCCTCATATTCCAAAGTTTCTGCAAAATGTTTCGCGATTCCCTGCGATTTTTTATTGTCGGCGTTCTTGTCGACTTTACCATAATTTGTGTACGCCTCGTCAACTAATATATTTTCTTCAAACCTTTTGTGCTTCATTTTAATGTAATATCATTACTTTTTAGTGAAATATAAATCGACTTGACTTGACTTGACTTCTTGATTATGGTCTCTGTGACTAGAGTTGTCACAATTCTGCCAATGTCCGTTTAATGATAGTTTCATAAACTTTTGGAAGAGGTGTATTGTGAAAATAATATGGACGGTGTTGTAGAGGGAGAATCAAGTTGATTTATCTGCACTATCTGTAAAGAGACATCACAACTAAGACAATACATTGTTAGTAGTAACATATACTACTTTATAATCTAAATATGTTATGGGATATATAAATATTATTAGGTATTAGTACTCAAATTAAAAGTTATAATATAATTAATAAAATATTTATAATTATAATCTAATATTATTAATACTAATAAATTTACATAATATATAATTAATTACGGGGGAGAAGGTGAGGGATAAGAGGCATTTAAAGGAAGTAGGACGGGGGATGTCGGGAGGGAGGATATCATATAGGGAGCAACGTAATTTTGGACAGTCAAAGAATATGTGGTCCACGCTTCCTTCGTCCAGACCACATTCGCACAATGAGTTATCCCTGATCCTTAGTTTGGCCAAATGGACTGGAGTGCACGAATGACCCAAACGTAGGCGACAAATAGTGGAGGTAGTAATTTTGTTGGCCTTACGAAATTTGAAAAACCAAGGAGTAATTGGAATATCTGGTTGAATGTCACTATAGTGTTTGCCTTTCAGTTTTTTAGAAGTTTCCCAAGACTTTGACCATGCATCTTTGAGGTGAACATTAGGGAGAAGGCAGAGGTCATGGGAGAAAATTCTGTAATGTTCAAGAGAACCAATCTGCGATGCTGTTTTTGCGCAGGAGTCGGCTGTCTCGTTCCCAGGAATTCCAGAATGACCGGGAATCCAGGCGAGAATGATATTGATGCCGAGGTTGTGACAATCGTAAAGAGATTGTTTAATTTGGAGAATTAAAGGAAAACGAGATATGGATCGGAAGGGATTAGAAAGTATAGATTGAAGGCAACTTTTAGAATCTGAGAAAATGATTGAGTTATCAAGGCTATGGGACTTCACAAAGAGGATAGCTTCCAAGAGAGCAAGAGCCTCTCCAGTGAACACCGAACAGAGAGAAGGACATTTAAAGATTAAACTTATCTTTGAGGAAGGAAACCACACTGCTGAACCAACATCACTGTTGGAGGAGAGTTTGGATGCATCAGTAAAAATCATATGCCAACCATTAAATTTTGTGTAAATTTGTTCATTAAATAACCCTCGGGGGTTGGGAGAGTCTTTGGCAATGCCAAAGTCTAGAATGACATTAGGTTGAAAAATAAGGGATTCATATGGAGTTAAGTAAAGAGGGTTGGCTGAGTATTGAATCAATGGACTTGAGAGTTTAGTAAATTTGTTATAGCTAAGGAGTAGACAAGGAGTTTTCTTAGAGGTAATATCATAGAGATCAAAGAGAATTTCTAATTTTGGAAGAAGAGGGTGATTGGAATTTTGAATTAGCTTAAAGAGGAATCTATCAGAAAGGAATTGCCTACGAATATTTAGGGGGGGGTCTCCAGACTCCAACTGCATGGCGTTTATAGGGGAAGATCGCATGGCTCCAAGGATGATTCGTAGACATTTTGATTGGATTTTAATAATTTTGTCTTGACCGGATTTATTGCAACTATTTAGTAGGAAAGACCCATAATCGAAGTGACTACGAACTATGGCATTATATAGTAACTTTTGGGAGTATGGGTGAGAGCCCCACCAGACCCCAGAGAGAGAACGGAGAATGTTAACATTTTTTTCACATTTTTGAGAAATATAATCAAAATGGGAATTCCCCGTCATTCTCGAGTCAAGCTTGATGCCCAAAAATTTAGTACTGTTACGTTGAGGGATAATTTCATGACCAATAAATATATCAATAGAAGGGATGCTTCTTTTTTTAGTAAAAACTACAACAGAACTTTTAGAAGCAGACAAGGATAAGCCATGTTCACATAACCAAGCCTCTAGATAGGATAGGGCTGAATTAAGTCTGCTAGTAGCCTGTTCAATAGACCTTTCTTGTACATAGAGCGCAAGATCATCAGCATATTGAAGTACTTCGCAAAACGAGTTAACGGAGCTCTCAAGGTCGTAAGTATACAGGCTGTAAAGTAATGGACTTAACACAGAGCCCTGTGGTAAGCCTCTCCAGACAGTTTTGGGGGAGAGGAAGTAGTTGTCAGATTTTACCAGTACCGAACGTTCCATCAGCATATTACAAATAAAGCGAACAAGCTTCTCTGGAATACTCAGCTGATTGAGCTTCCTCCTGAGCATGGGAAGCGAGACATTATCATATGCAGATGAAATATCAAGAAATACACCCACCAGGAATTGTTTTCTCTTGAATGATATATTTATATCTGTAGTTAGGATGGCTAAACTGTCCATGGTACTTAAACCTTTCCTAAAGCCGAATTGTGTTTTGGCTAGTAGGGATTTGTTTTCAACAAACCATTCTAGACGATGTTTTATTAAATGTTCAGTAATTTTACATAGGACCGATGATAATGCTATTGGCCTACGACTACTTGGATCAGAAGGATCTTTACCAGGTTTTAGTACTGGGATAATTATTTGAGATTTCCATTGGTCAGGAACAATGCCATTTTGAAAAAAATTGTTTATAAATTCCAAATATACTTGTTTAGTTTTTTCGGAAGACTTTGTGATGAAAGAATAAGGTATACCGTCAATACCAGGAGAAGAGTCAGTCAGTCCGTCAAGGGCAAGATTCAATTCAGTAAAAGAAAAAGGACGGTCCAAGCAATTATGAGATGGAAGAGAGGATGGAAGTACGGGAAAGGATTCTATAGAAGGAACAGAAGGGGGAGCGAGTTTATCTGAAAAGGCCTCTAGCCAAGATGAGGGGTCATTAGCTGAAATATTTTCTATGTTACACGATCCTCTGAATCGTCTAATCTGTTTCCATACTAGATATGAGGGAGTTCTTGGGGATAAATGTTCGCAGACATTTATCCAAGCGAGCTTTTTCTTTTTAGAGACTAATTTTTTAAACTTCGCTGAGGATTGTTGATATTTAATAAAATTTGATTCAGACATAGAAGAATAGTACTTGAGTTCAGCTTGTTTTCGTTCTGATACAGCTGAAGAACAGTCAGAATCCCACCATGGAGGAGAAATTCTAAAATCTTTGGCTGGTTTTTTGAGGGGGATGTGACATTCAGCTGCGGAAATTATATTATCTATGAATATGTTATATGAAATAAGGGGGTCGATATTTATAGGGAAGATAGAAGAAGAGTCTAGTTTGAGATCAAGAGTAGAAGAGTAGGAAGACCAATCAGCAGAGGAAAGCTTGTATTTAATAGACGGGCAGGGATTGCAATAAGGGGATAATTTGTTCGGGATAGTAATTATGATAGGGAAATGGTCACTACCATATGAAAGGGGAAGAACTTTCCATGAAAGAAGGGAAGAGAGAGATGGGGAACATATTGAGATATCGACGGCACTTTTCGGATTTTGAGAGGGGAAGACACGACGAGTGGGAGAACCATCATTAGCCACGCAAAGGTTAATTTCATTGAAAATTTCCAACAGGGACAGGCCAAATGAATCTGAGTTGCTAGAACCCCATAGGACATGATGGGCATTAAAATCACCCATCACTACCATAGGGGGAGGAATAGAGGAAATTAGGAGCATTAAATCAGAAATTAGTGAGGAATTAGGATGAGGAATATAGATAGAAACAAAGGAGATGTCCAAGGACCTAATACCAACTATGTTGATATCAGGGGGATGGAGAGGGAGGGAGATTTGGGAGAATGAGAGAGAGCGCTTAATTAGTAAAGCACTTCCTGCATACCCGTCAGCCCTGTCGTCCCGAAGACAGGAGTATCCTGACACCCGAAAACGGGAACCAGGAACCAACCATGTCTCCGAGACGGCAATGACTGACGGGTGGAATTTTGAAATTAAATGGACCAGTTCATGCTTCTTTCGTCGCAGGCTCTGGGTGTTCCATTGCAGAATGTTGACTGGATCCATAATGACCGGATAGAGAGACTAATTGAGTAAGTTTAGAGGCAACGTTGGACGGTAGGGATTGAGGATTCTTAAGGATTATGTTGATTAATAAGGTAATGAGGGTTTCTAACATGTTTTCCATTGAAGATGGATCAGAGGAATGGTTGTTGATTAAAGCACAACCATTTGGAGATGAGGTTATTGGGACAGCAACTATTTCTCGATGGGCGGACTTATTATAAGACTGTCCTCGAGGGGCTTTAGGTTGGGGAGTGGCATATACAGTTTTGACATATGATCGACTGTGTTGGGGAAGGGTAGCCTGAGAATATCTAAGAGCCTGAGATGAGGAGTGAGGGGAATTCGTCTCTTGGGAGACTTCCGCATAGCTACGAGTAGCCTTGGGGAATTGGGACGCAGCTTCCTCATATGAGACATTGCTTTGGGCCATAACGGACTTGATAGATTTTTGCCTTTCTTGTTCTGGGCAAGCTTTATTTGTAGAGAAGTGATTGCCGGAGCAATGAAGGCAGGTTGCATCTTTTTCTGCAACATCACAGCTTTCACCGGAATGCTCTTTAGTGCAACGGAAGCATCTGGGTTTAGACCGGCATTGCGTTTTCGTATGTCCGAATCTGCAGCATGCAAAGCATTGGATTGTTGGGTACTGGTATTGTTCGACTGGTATAGAATTATAGAAGGAATATACCCTATTTGGTAGTAGCTGACCTTGAAAAGTGATAACAACTGTCTGGGTTGGAATCCATGATATTTTTCCCTCTTCGACATTTTTCCTATTAAGGCGTCTTGCTTTCAGAACTCTACCACACCCTGTGGGGAGCTCCAAAGCCTTGACAAATTCAGACATGGATAGGTCTGTCGGGACTTGACGGATGAGGCCCATCCGGGTAATATTATAGGAGGGAATGGTGGCAGTATACTTGCACTTTTCTAGTACCGGGAAAGTGAGGAAATTATTTGCGGCATCGGCAGAGGTGAACTCCACAGATATCTTATTTCTGCCTACTTTTTTGACTCCGTCAGAGCAAATGTTTGAAACTTTGTGGGTCTTTAAAAATTGGCCAAACTTCATAGGTCTTATCGAAGTGCCAGCCGAGGGGTCAGGCTCCGAGCGGGACACGTGGACCACGTATGGGCCTTTGTCCGCTGCTGAGTACGAGAGTCCGCCGACAACTATAGACGAGTCCATATATACCGTCTCGATCGAAGCAGATGCTAAGTCGGGAGAGGTAATCGTCTTTTTAGCAGGAGGAGCTGGCTCCGAATCTAGGCGTCTCTTGTTTGAGTTAGAGGGGATTGTAGGATCCGGAGGATCCGGAGCCGGGGGTGGGTCGCAATCCATGGTTGAGGTTAAGTTAACCTCAACCACGGAAATAAAAATCTATTACACGTAAACTACACACTTACCAACACCAGGTTAGGACAACACAACAATAAGATTAATCAAAATGATGGATTTATGTCGAAAAACGACAAACTGAAGAGATAAAACACCAAATCTTTCCGACCAGTTTACTCGCTATCCAATTCGGAATCGGAAAAAAAAGGAAATATAAATCAAAATAGGGATGGCGATCTGAGATCGATTAATCGAAGAATCGATTTTTCGAGTAGAAAATATCGATTTTTTAAATCGATATGAAGTACTGTATCGATTCACTGAATCGATATATCACCCTTGAAAATCGACATTCGATTTTTTCTGTTTTGGTATAAACCATACAATTATTTGCATTTAGTTGAATGTGCCTGAATTATAAGAGTGCTGCCGGTTAAAGAGTTAACTACTCATAAACTCGCGAGATGGCTGTATTTTTAGTATCCTTTACTCTTACTAAATGGCTAAGTGAAAGTAAAACAGTAATTAAAGAACGAAAAAGATAGTTAATTTAATAAAATTTATATTTTTCACTACTAATGCATCAAAGTTATGAGCGTTTTTAGAACTAATATTAAGACTCTGATATTATGACGTAATGTTTTCGAACGTTTCTGACGAAAGTTGCCAGTGGTTTTTGTTATAAGGAATTGATAACTATGCATTGTTTACCCACGGATTATTAGTAAAGGGAGTGTGTAACGCCTATTCATAGCTTACTCACTGTATAGTAATACAGTTGTTACACAGATGTTTAACTTTTTTTTATTAGTAAGGCCGTTAGTATATAAATACTTTTTTTTTTTATAGTTGATCTTATAGTTTGATACGCTAATAAAAATAATAGCTATTTTTGAATTCCCTGATTTTATTGATAAGATATCGTTAATTGCAATATTAATCTTGTTTTTAGTAAAATTGATACAAATTTACATTGTAAACGCAAACTTGAAAAAAAGATCGATTTTTTAAGAATCGATTTTGTAGGCCTCGATTTTTTCGTGAATCGATTCATTAGACTACGATTCGAATCGATTTAAAAATCGATCTTTTTCGTAAAGAATCGCCATCCCTAAATCAAAACACGTGAAAACCACTGAACTGAACCATGCATGCAGGGATTCAACTTTGACAATGACATAATTGACATGACAACAACTGATGAACTGACTTGATGTAACACTTGTGACAGTGACATAAAAATACTCATTTGAGTAAACGATGACTGCGTCGATACTTTTAGTCTGTGGTATTTAAAGGCGTGTCAGCTGAGAAAATGAATCGTAATTTGAAAATAGACCTTACAATTTGGTGATAAAAGTGAATTTGATTATAAAATGCTTTGAAGGTTTCAACGATTTGTCATTTCAGTTGTCACCAGGATTAAAAAAAAAAACTTTGGAATTTACAACTTCGAGTGGGGTGTTTACTATTTTAATATTTTTCGTAAATAAATCCTTACTTTATTGCTCAAATTAGTATTATATAAGAATAATGGATGACAAAGGAAGAAAAGTTATCGTTTGCGACAACGGCACAGGCGTAAGTCCATTGAAAAACTACAAGCGAAACCCATGTTGATAAGGCGAGCATTGAGTCACCGTTTCTCTGATTTCTCGCTTCCAGTTTGTGAAATGTGGATATGCGGGCAGCAACTTCCCGGCACACATCTTCCCGTCGATGGTGGGAAGGCCTATCATCAGGGCGGAGAATAAAATTGGAGACATTGATGTCAAGGTATGCGGAACCATTTATAAACCGATATAATTCTGCAAAATTAATTGAGAGTACAATGAACTCTTTAGCTATTGTGATATTGTTATGTCTAATCTGACACGGCAAACTCATTACACTCCTGTCACAAGTCATTACTACTTGTATTCTTGCAAACCATATCACTGGTAGGAAAATGTTTATACTGCAGGCCGTGGTTCCATTCACATTTCTCCCTTATTATATTTGTTGAGGTAGTGCCCCCTTGGGTGTCGAGAGTTTCTTATGCCATTTAAGGGCCGCTGATCTGGCTTAACAACTGCTATCTATCTAAACAACTGGAACATGTCTTCGAAGCCTGTAGCCATGGAAATCCACACTTTATGGAATGAAATGTGGCATCAACTACATTCTCATACTAAGCATAACGTCTTATATTAGTTAGTGGTGTTTTTTTTTTTTTCGAATAAGCCTATAGAGACATTGTTTACCGATGTTGATTGACGTACCCAGACATCATGTCTGATGTCAAGTGACATCAGGCTACCTCTTCCAACATTGTCCATCATGTCTAGCAACACATGTTACAGAACATCTCGTTCATTTGCGACAAGAATGAGATAAGGAGATAACACATTCTTGTTGCAAATGAACGATTTGTCCTCTAATTAATAAGAGCCTTAATTCTTTGGCTAAGTATCAACTATTTATTTTACTATTTCCAAAGTTATATAAGTCTTGTTTATAGTGATTCTAGAAGCCAAATCTTCAATTCTACAACACTTTTGAATTTTCCAGGACATATGCATTGGAGTAAGTCCCGTATAGGTAGTAAGCATGTATATCTAAACATCAAGATTTTCTTTGTGATTCTATCATCTGTTTTTAACTAATAACATAATTATATTTAATATAGAGGACCCTTTTTAATGTTATAAATGTGTTCCGTGTTATGTTTGTATGTTTTTTTCATGTTAAAAATACTGACCTTGTTTATACTAGCTAACTTTGTTGTGTTTGAAAATTATTAATATTTACTCAGTAAAAGTTAATTATACCAATATTATACATAATAAAGAAATTACTAGGGTCCTTACCCACTAATGACAGGATAAGAAAAGCTTAATAAAGATTAAATTTAGTCTTCTGATAAAACTTTTTGTTTATACAATACAATACAATGTACACTTTAGAAGCACTGGTAGAGTTAATGGGGTTTCCTTTTCCTGTGTGAGATTCAGGCCTGAATCACCGCTTGAAAGGGAAATTTCCTTTCAAACTCAAACCATAATCAGTTAATCATTAGTTTAGTAGATCATAATTGACTTATTTTCACTTATTTGACTTATTTTTTTCTCTATACACATGATACTTGAGTGTTTGACTTGTGAAAGTGCACTATTTTTGCCTTCTTGCAATAAAATATTAGAGTTGTTTTTTGAAGGTATATAAAATTAATTTGACCGCAATCCATAAAGTATTTACAAAACAAAATATCAATTAAAATAATTAATTAATTCATGCTCTACAAAACTTTGAGATCCAACATTCTGAGTGACACTATAATTATATGGCCAAGCATAGCGTTTACCATCAGGTAAAGAACCTGTGCACCCTATTCACTCATTTGTATAAAGCGTCACAATAACATACGTAGATCCAGACCCCTAACTAGGCTTTCCTGTATGTAGGGAATCAGGAACTACGAAGACTTTGCCATGTATTGGTATATTATTAAAAATTGCCGTTTCACTCACCCAGGCCTTTGACCCCGAGGTTGTCCAGGTATGGGTCCAGTATTCACACTAGCTGCTGTTTAGTATCAGTGCAGATTTAGCATAGAACTGCCCAAGCATTTTGCCACTGACCCTGTACTTACACACCGCCTGCCGCTCTAGTTTGAGTTCTAGGTAGCTTTGTATTAGTTGCATAATGATCTAATTCAGACTGGGTCACTGTAGTGAATTATAGCCTAATCAACCTCACGAAAGTGAGGAGAGTTGTGCTCAGCGATGGGCTGATATGGGTTGACAATGATATCTTTTGGCATATCCATAGGTATATGCTTCTCTTAAAGTTAAGCATGTGATTTAACACATTCACCGTTGAAAACACAACTGTGGTGCTAGCTGTATGGGAAAACAACGGTGTGTGCAAATCCGTACCCGTGGCTAGACAAGAAAAACGGCTCAGCAGTCAGTGTTAAGTTCAGCATGCCACATTTATGTACTGTGCAGAACTTAAATGACATGCTTAACTTTAAGAAGCATTTATAAGTAAACCCGATGATTTTTAAATTTACAAATTGACTGACATACTGATAGAATTAAAACAATTAGAAAAATGGCTTATGTCAGCAGTTTTTTGACCAATAGCTCCGTTTCTACTCATTTAATTTAATATGCAGATCTGAGGTATAAGTCAGATACTATAATAAAAAATTGTTATTTATAAACAATGTTTAACTTCCTGCCTGACATTTTCCTTATGCAAATAGTTATTTGACAACATTCTATTGAAATAACTCACAAGGATAAACAAATATGCCAAAGGATACAATACAACTGCATAGTCGTACGTTGAAATACATTTGTAAATATACTAAACTATTCAATACTAGGAAAACCATTATATTATCCATTTTGTTTATTATTATTATTATTTTTATTTTTTTTCTTAATGAGATATTTTGATGCACGCCTACACCGTCTCTCCTTCACTATGGGTGGTTGACTGGTAGAAAATGCTCTTAGCGTTAAGTCCGCCATTTGTACTAGTTAGTTAATCTGTGCAATAAAGTATTAAATAAATAAATAAATAATAAAACCACAATCGTCTTTCAACAAGATTGTTAAAACTAATCGTGAACATAGCTTTGCATTTACACCGTTTTTAGTTTTGTGAATGTTTTTCAGGTTTTTATTAAATATAACAACTTAATATACGTTTTAGATGACATTTGTAATCATTTTATTAATAATAAGGTTATACCTACCGCATTTCCATATTGGTGCTCGTGGCTCGCCTTGCGACTCGCCTCGTGGCTCGCCAAAACATTCGGCGACACATGATTGATTTGTTTATAGCGTACCTCATGTGAAATGAGCGAGAACGCGAATATTTGGCTCTCCACTCATTCATTTCATTCGCGGTAAAGAAACCGCTCTCGACCGACGCAAGTTACGAGCGACGAGGCGAGCGTCGAGGCCAGACGCTACTACTATATTTGCCAAGCGCTTCGAGTCGCCATTCGTGCGAATGTGTAAATGCGGCCTATCACAATACGCCAGTGGTTGAAGAAATTAAAGAGAATCTGTCATGCATATATTCAATTAACAATACATTAGTCGTAGCATGGAGATTATCGGTCGAGAAACATCTCTCAAAAGCTTTTGACCAGCGAGACCGCGTCGCGCGTCGTTCCGTGGAACAAATCACGTGTTCGTTCTTTTTTTTTTGGTTGAGTGACCAAATGGTAAGCTATACGCCTGCTCATAGCAGTGACAGTGCCACCCAGAACTTTGCATAGCATAATCCTGCGCGGCGCTCGTCCCCCTGAGACATCGGTTCTAAAGTCTCATATGACAAGTGTTTAGGCTGGAAACTGTGCCCTTCAAACCGGAACACAGTATTGTTTTCACCCTAATGATTGGCGGATGAATATCTTCCCCAGGTGGTATCTTGCAGAAGAGGCCTACCACTATTATAAGCACAGAAGTTTTTCGCTTTTCATATGGGTCATCAATAATGACTAAGCATAAAGTTGCACATATATAGTTGCCTATACTTCCAGGAATTCTAGTATACTGCTTTCTCTTTCACACACATGCAAATACAAGTATAAGAGATAGGCAATTTATAGACACACGCTTGACTTAGATGCTAGTTCTAATAACACCATCTTGCTACCCACTGACGTATTGCGTGTAGTTAATGCATTTAGGGTTGACTCCACTTAAGCGTACGGAACCGTGCGTCCGACAGCAATTTCTCACGCTAGCGTACGTTTGTCCCCGGTAAAATGCGCAGAAGTGGGGTCCAGCCCTTAGTTTTTTATGCTGAACAGTATATGATGAAGTTTGTAACGGTTGCAGGACTTGATGGTTGGTGATGAGGCGTCGCAGCTCAGGTCTATGTTGGAAGTCAGCTATCCGATGGAAAATGGGGTAAGTTAATATGTATTATTTTCCTGGTTGGCACCGTACCCAACATGCTGGCAGCATTACCCCGTAAATCATAAATTTAGCTTGTTCCCTGTATATGTTTTTTTTTTTACTGAGCAAAGAGACGAGCAGGTCATTCACCTGATGGTAAGCGCTATACCTGCCCATAACAGTTACAGTGCCACACAGAACTTTGCATTGCATAATCTCGCTCAATACGGCACTGCGCTCGTCACCCTGAGACATTCGTTCTAAAGTATCATATGCCCAGTTGTAGTGTGTAATTGTTTGTCCGCTATGTTCCTAAGGTGGTACGTAACTGGGAGGACATGTGCCACGTGTGGGACTACACGTTCGGTCCCAGCAAGATGAACATCGACCCCAAGGACACCAAGATACTGCTCACCGAGCCCCCCATGAACCCCACCAAGAACCGGGAGAAGATGATTGAGGTGACCTATTTATACTTATATAATTTATAGAAATAATTAGTATTACATATTACTTTTAATTTATAGCGGTGGTAGTCTAGTGGGAGAACGTCCGCCTTCCAAGGAGAGGGTCGTGAGTTCAAATCCCAGTGCGGGCACGTGCCAATCTGTTTCTTGTAAAACATATGTACGTAATCATCACTCGCTTTTCGGTGAAGGAAAAAATCGTGAAGAAACCCACATACCTACCCGAGAATGACTTCAGGGGTAGGTATGTGATCCGCCAATCCGGACCGGGCACCTTTGTTGGCTTATGGCCTAATCCTCCTCACGAAAGGTAGGGGAGACCCATGTCCGGCACTGGGCGGTTATGAGATGTGAAAACGATTTTTTATATTGCTTATTCGACTGAGTAACGGGACGAGCAAGTCGTTCACATGATGGTAAGCGCTACGCCTGCCCATAACAGTCACAGCACCGCCCAGAACACTGCATTGCATAATCCCGCGCGGCACTACACTGCGCTCGTCACCCTGAGACATCGGCTCTAAAGTCTATCTGGCAAAGGTCTATCTTCCCAAGGCGGGCGATGGTGAAGTTCAAAAAATTAATGATATTGACACTGCAGGTGATGTTCGAGAAGTACGGGTTTGACAGTGCGTACATTGCTATACAAGCGGTGCTGACGCTGTACGCACAGGGGCTGATCTCTGGCGTCGTCGTCGACTCAGGTACTCTGACACAATTTATTTATTTATATTTACATTAATTAGAACAGCCCAAGCAATTATGTTGGCCAAAGCCGGAGGATGCCAAAATCACAAATGAACTAAAATTAGTTTTTTTTTGTATGTTACTAAGTAACGTAACGAGCGCGTCGTTCACCTGATGGTAAGCGGCGCGTCTGCTCCTTATAGCTACAGTGTCATCAAGAGTTTTCCATTATAAAATCTTGCTTTTACTTTTTTTTTTGCATGGAAATCTAACAGCCTTTTAGAAATGTCGTAGATACACTACAAATGTGTTCCGGTTTGAAGGGCTCCCGGTAGTCTCTCGTCACTCAGTCAATTAAAAAAGAAAAAACGCTCCGTGGCGTAAATGTTTTTTCTTTTTAATTATTTTGTAATTATTCTTCAATAATTTTTTATTCGTCAATTAATTTATCTGTCTTTAGGGGATGGTGTCACGCACATTTGCCCCGTCTACGAAGAGTTCGCGCTACCTCATTTGACACGGCGCCTGGACATCGCCGGAAGAGATATCACCAGATACCTTATTAAGGTATTTTACACTGCATATAAATAACACACCCACATACCTACCCGAGAATTATTTCGGAGGTAGGTATGTTATTTACCAATCCGGACTGGGCCCCCGTGGTGGATTATAGCCTTACCCTCCTCACGAAAGTGAGGAGAGACCCGTGCCCAGCAGTGGGACGTTATGGGTTGATAATGATGATGATGATGATAAATAACATGATTTGACGACTCACACGTATAATTAATCCCGTTTGTACACGCGCCAAATGTGTATGTAAGTACTCGAAGATACTACGCGACCAAAACAAAAGGCAACCCGCTACTATGAAGGTTCAAACAAACCGTTTGTCTATTATATTTGGGAGAGTAGTATTGACTGCCCCGATGATTGCGGGTAGAGGTGCGGGGACGCGGATTGCGCGGGTTGGAGTTACTATTCTGTATCGAGTAATCAGGGGCGTAGCTACCGTCGTATCAGCCGTATCAAAGATACGGGGCCCCCGAGCTACAGGGGCCCCTAACGTGTGTAAGTAAAATTTAGTAAAATATTATCCACAATATCACTTAATCTCGTACTTCCCGGGAAAAAAAACATAAATAAAGCCGTCATATGTGCCTATAGAGTGTTTACTTCAGAAATGACAAAAGTCAAAAAACAATCTCCTTTTTTCCCGGGTTAAGTATTTTTGTTTCTTTTATGAGAACATTTCTACATTTGGGCCCCCCAACTAATTTTGATACAGCCCCCCCCCCACACAAGGCACGCCACGCCACTGCTAGTACTATATTTATTCTGTGCCTGTGTGGTAGTGGCTTTAATCTCTCGATTGCATTATTTCCAGTTGCTTCTCCTAAGAGGTTACGCTTTCAACCACTCGGCTGACTTCGAAACGGTGCGGATGATGAAGGAAAAGCTATGTTACATCGGGTACAACATAGAACAGGAACAGAAACTAGCGTGGGAGACGACCGTGCTGGTCGAACCTTACGTGGTGAGTGTTCAAGGTTACTTTGGAAAAGTTACAACGTAGAATGAAATAAAAAACTCTGTAAAGTGCAGCCGCAATTATATGTAAGAGCTTGGCAACCAAATTCCGTGCGAGAAAGTGCAATGACAGCAATGCCTGCTAAATGTCAACATTAAAAATGTATAACTAACCACCATTACTAGTATAACGTTATTATAATTATTAGTTATAACATTGTCATACTCGTTATAACGTTATTATATACGTTATAGTCGTTATAAAATTGTTATATTCGTAATAACGTTGCTATATGCGTTATAACAGCGTTATATTCATTATAACGTTGTAATTTTCGTTATCACGTTTGTTAAATTTTTTAGAATGTTGCCATCAGTAACATTGTTCTTCTAATTTCAGTTACCCGATGGACGTGTGATCAAAGTGGGGGGTGAACGGTTTGAAGCCCCCGAAGCCCTATTCCAACCCCATCTGATCAACGTGGAGGGCCAAGGGATCGCAGAGCTTGTATTCAACACTATACAGGTATCATCATCATCATCATCAGAACCTAAATCCGCCCACTGCTGAGCACGTGTCTCACTTCACTTTCTGACCCGTTCCGAACTAGTGGATCACATATCTCTTAAGTAATTTTCAGAGATGTGGGTTATAATTACAATAATTACCATCATGCGAACGACTTGCTCGTCTCTTCACTCAATCACATAAATTAAAAAAAAACTCTTTTCTATTGCTATTAACTCGGTATGGATTATGGGAATCAACTAATGTGTATTGCTCACAGGCGGCTGACATAGACATGCGCAACGAGCTTTACAAGCACATAGTCCTGTCCGGGGGCTCCACCATGTACCCCGGGCTCCCCTCGCGGCTCGAGCGGGAGATCAAGCAGCTGTACTTGGAGAGGGTGCTGAAGAACGACTGCGAGAAACTCGCCGTGAGTGCCCTATACAATAATAACCAGCCCACGCTCGTCCACTGCCGGACGTGGGCCTCTCCAAATGAACGGTGATGTATGATGATTATGATGAATGATTCAATGAATAAATTAATGAATATTATTAATTTCAAAGAAACACCGGAACAGATGAACGGATTTTGATGATATATACAGATACTTTTAACACGTTGACCGCTGACCTGATTTTTACACTTAGGCACCGGTACGGACCGTGTGTGTTTTCCAGCACTGGCGTGCCGTCTGTGTGAGCCGCACTGTAGTAGCGCCGCGTTACACACACACGTCTGTGTTTTGCCGCACAGCCGGCACGTAAGCTGCGCTACGGGCGTGTTTTCCCGTACTCGACGAGTTATAAAAAACACAGCTTTTCAGCAGTGAGCGTGTTAAGTCCTGGAATAGAACATAGAATATTTTTTACACCGTAAAAATTAACGGTTCCTGGGCCGTTAATCGCTATGACAACAACCTAGACTCGTAACGCGGTAATTTAACTGTCAATTGAAATGTCAAAATAACGTGCGGGAATCTAGCACGTTTCAAGAAGTTTTAAGGTTCAAAATAAGTTTAACACTTTGGCTGCTGAGCCGTTTCGCTTGTCTAGCCACGGTTGCGGCTCTGCACGCGTCGTAGTGTTTTCCCATACAATAAACACAACTGGTGTGTTTTGCCGTACTCGTGGTAAGTTATGAAAAACACGACAGTTGTGTTTTCAGCAGTGAACGTGAAGAAATCTCTTGTGGCATAGCGATTAAGGGCCTTTTGGGCTTTGTAGTTAAAACGGGTGAAATCGCGGGGCGCAGCTAGTATAATAATGAAGTGAAGGTTGTATGTGCATTGTTTAATTTGTTTCAGAAATTCAAGATCCGCATCGAGGACCCGCCGCGGCGCAAGGACATGGTGTTTATCGGCGGCGCCGTGCTCGCCGAGGTCTGCAAGAACCGGGACGCGTTCTGGCTGTCGCGGAACGAGTACCAGGAGCAGGTAGGAAGGAAGGAAGGAAGGAAGGGAGGAAGGAAGGAAGGTAGGAAGGGAGGAAGGAGGGAAGAAAGGAATGAAGGGAGGAAGGAAGGAAGTATCACCTGGAATATGGAGGAAATGCAACTCCTCACCTACTTACAGCAGAGGTATCGCGTTTGGACTCATTGGAATGGTCTCTATGAATAGGCTATAGATAGATAGATGGTGACTTGGGGCTGATGATGGAGGAGGAAAGATAAATGAGGATATTATTAAATGTGTTGGGGTTTTTTATATTTAGTAGTAGGAGGCCTCTTCTGCAAGAGACCACCAGGTAAAGTACCACCCCTTTGCCAGACATTCATCCGCCAAGCAGTAGTGTGCGAACATTACTGTGTTCCGGTTTGAAGGGCACTGTTTCCAGCGAGATTACTGGTCATTTAAGACCTTACAACCGATGTCTCACGGTGACGAGCGCAGTGCAGTGCAGTGCCGCGCAAGATTATGCAATGTAATGTTCAGGGTGGCACTCAGGTGAACGACTTTTTCTCGCCAAATTAAAAAAAATGTACTTGTTTCCTTTTTTTTATTATATTTTTCTTTTTCAGGGCTTGGGGTGCCTAAGGAAGCTGGGACCAAGGGCCAGTTAAATAAAATAATATAAATAATTCCATATTGAAGTTATAAAAAAATACTACTTAGTCTCCTTGTATTATAATATTAAGTTATCGCACCCGATTATTTTTTAAAGCATTTATGTTTATAATTAATTTTTTTTCTTATTTTTTTGTGAATCATTTTTTTATTTAGCTAAGTTACATTTGTAAATTCGATTGCATTTTCAATTAATGCATTCCATAATAAATAAATAAAATAAATATTACTTATCCGACATTATTTCGGTTTATCCCGTAATTATTGTAATATCAGAGAATTCCAAGACTTGTTTCTTTTTTTGCAAATTTAATTAATAATTCTGTAAAATAACCAAATATTATTCAGGAGGTAAAAACTTCACATGATTATTTAGTTTTAAATCTTGTTTTGTATTAAGACTTTGTATTATACAATTTAATAATTAATATTTTTTTTATTTTGTAATATAAATATTCATTTGTTATCACAATAAAGCCAGCCACACATAGAGGTGGGCGTCCACTACAACGAATACGATTTCTTCGATCTAACGCCAAACATACATCTGACATAGTTCATTTTTGTATAAAATCTGTACGTGCGCTGCTATGTGTTGTAGGCTTAAGTTTCCCACGGCCATCCCCTTATATTACTAGCTGCGCTTCGCAGTTTCACCCGCGTTCAGTATTATACCATAGAAACAGTTAATGTATTACATATTATACTGTTCATTTAAAGGTTGTCTGGAGGAAATCATAAGGATAAGATAAGACCGGATAAGACCATATAAGATATAATCATACGATAAGATCGCCCATTGTACTACCCTTGTTTACCTATTGTGGTTTTTCTGTTCTGTGTTTTGAAGTAAAACTTCTTTACGCACGCTTGACTTGGGGAGTAAACTGGTGAACGCGTTACGAAAAGTGTGATCGGGCGAGGCGAACGGAAGTTGAGAGGGAGATATAAGTTAGTGAAGATGGAAAGAGAGAGTTACGTTTCGTATATTTTTGTTAAATTTGGGTATGAAATATTAAAAATAAAAATAGTTTTCAATTAAAGTTTTACTCCTACTATGTGTCCCAGCACACAATTAGTTTTTTTCGGGATAAAAATATCCTACATGTGTTAATCCAATAAACTATCTATGTGCCAAATTTCATCTAAATTTATTCAGCCGTTTTTGCGTGATTGAGTTACAACCATCCAAATGGGTCATTCTTTATAAAAATAATTCCCAGTTGTCACCACTGAGGACATGGAAGTTGGTGGCAACTGGGAATGACCCATCCAAACATACAAAATAATAACATACAGTATAATAGATAGATAGATATATAAACTCTTTATTGAAACACCACAGAACAAAGAAAACTTAATAACTAGAACAAAACAAGTTTTACAATTAGTGTCACAATGGGCGGTCTTATCGCTCAGAGCGATCTCTTACAGACAACCATGCATGGAGATGAGTAATTAGGACATCGGACGGTGGCTTTCCTTATATACATAGAATAAAATAAATAAATAAATAGATACATATAATATTAGTTACAGTGCTCAATTGAAATACAAAATTAAATAATGTATCTGGCATGTTGGCAAAATAAATAAACAATAGGTATAGCGACATATTATTAATATGTATAGATAATTCTTTATTGAAACCACAATATATAAAACATATAGAGAAAAAAAAACATAACTCAATTAAAGGTACAATGGGCGGTCTTATCGCTTAGGTTTAAGTTCGATTTTAATATCACGTTTGAAAATAGCTGGTCAAGTGCGTGTTGGACCACGCATAGTAGGGTTCCGTGGTCTGATAGCTCGAAAAATTACATAGGATACCCGAAATAATCTTAATTGCTATTTTTTAACATAATTCTACTAAATATAAGTTAAGCTGGCTCCACATTAGGTCCACATTTGTGACCGTGACCTATGAAGTTTCATAGAAATACTTTGTCTATTACATTTGGGCGTGTAATATTGACTGTCATCCCAATTGTCCCCCCGATTGCGGGTAGAGGTGCGGGGAAACAGATTGCGCGGGGAGTGGCTATTCTGCACCACATACTATAATATAGTATGTTACCGCCACGAACGCTATAATATATAATTCCCTTATTCGATGTTGCAACTCTAAATCAATTAAATTACCATGTTTTTCTTAAACTTTAATTCCCAAGTACCAAAAAACACAAACAAATGATTACACTATTAATCGAAATTAAAAATCCATGTCGTAATTAAGGCGGCAAATTAGAAATTAATTATAGCACTTTAACTAAGGGGCCTGCTATAAAATCGAGTTTCTCAGTTGATCACTTTGGTTTGACAAGGTTCAAAATGCGTGCTATTATTTTTTTGTGTCTTTTGGTTCCGGTTATTTGTGACAGATACAGAGAGCAGTTTGAGGAGCGCGAGGTAACTTAAACTTTATCTAAGAGTAACTTAGAATCTATATTAGAAAAGTAACTTTGAATATATATGACAGTAACTTTTATTTAAGCGGTTGTAGCCTAGTGGGTGAGCGTCCGCCTTTCGAGGAGAAGGACGTGAGTTAAAATCCCAGTGCGGGCACGAACCAATGTGTTTCTGTAAATTAAACTACTAGTTGCTATTCGGTGAAGAAAAACATCGCGAGGAACCATTGTGAGGAAACCTACATAGGTTTCCTCACAATGGTTTCGGAGGCTATCCAACAATCCGGACCGGGTCCCCGTGGCGGATTATGGCCTAACCTGCCTCACGAAAGTGAGGGGAGACCCATGCTCAGCAGTGGGCCGATATAGGTGGATCATGATGTCAGTAACCTTTGTGTCACCCAGGACTTAAAACTACCTATGTATAACTAAGTACGGAACATATAAATGATTTTAATATTTTGTTTTCTTCTTTCTTAGCGATTACGCCAGCTGTCAGGGTTAGAAATGCAACCGGTATGTACCTAATTCTAAATTTTACGTTTTTTTTTAGTTTTTTTTTTATTTATTATCACAGTGAAAATTAAACTTTTAACTGGGATTAAACTGATATTCATTGACGTTGAATAAGCAGTGCCGTAAATAGGGCAGTGCCAGCGGTGCCCAAGCACAGGGCGCAAACTCTGGAGGGGCGCAGAAACAACCAAAAATGGCGCATTAAAGGCCCGCTACGGCACTGCGAATGCGGTAGTGTAGACTTCGTGAAACAGAGGATTTTTTTACTCAATTTTATTGATATGTTTTGTTTTTTTCAGGTGTATAAAATGAATTCGGAAAGCGAACAGGTATTTATTGATTATATTTAAATGTGGAGGTAACCTTTTGCTAATTTGTATCAAAAACGCTAGCCCCCCTTTTTCTATTTTGTATTTTCATGGAAGTGGGAGGCACTCGACAGACAGACTAAAATTATAAAAAGTACTTTCGCGCTTCTACATTAATTTCTATGTATATTTACAATAATTAAAATTTTCAAAAAATAAAATTGTTTTTACTTTTTTTTATTATTGTTTGTTGTTGTTGTTGTTATTTATTTATTTTATTTTAGTTATTTTTCTGTACTGTGTTTATTTTTGTTTCTGGTGTACAATAAAGAGTTTTCTACTCTATTCTATTATAAATGTAGATAATTATTGGCCCGGTTACAGTTTTATTTAATTTATATTAGTAAGTAGATCGAGGGTAATATATTAATTAGTACCTACTTCTTTTCAAAGATGAGCCCAGCCGATATGTCAACAGTGGTAAGTTACATAGTAGATATATTTCCCCATCACGACCCATATCTGCCCATGTCGCGGGTTTCACCCTAAAAGGGTCCAGTTGCCTCACCACGAGCAGTTAAATCCACCCAGTTTAAGCCCTTAAACTGAACTGCCCTGCTAACTGTCACCACCAATATCGCTAAACGTTCATAAATCGACCAGAGACATTTATCCAAAGAGATCGTAACAATTTGTTTGCATTTACTCGTATAGGAGTTTATATAGGTCCATCTCATTCTCTTTTTCTCTCATTCTCTGCAGTCAATTTTTGAGTGACGTCACGTTACGTTTGGAATTTATGAGTGTGTGGTGCCAATCTAGGCCGTTCGGTTTAGGGCCTTAAAATGAACTGCATTGAATAAGAATAAGTACGTGGTTACCCCCAGGTACTGGGACGTCTCGTGTCCCGGGATTTTGGAAAAACTTTATTAATCGTAAGTTAATTGATACATCTTCGGTTATCCGCCAAAACATTTTTTTTTGTTTTTCTAGCTCCAGCTAATCTCCAGTGTTACCGATCAAGTTCAGGTAAGAATATTCAAGTTTTTAATGTCTAAGTAGTTTAAGTCAGTCATATTTAGTATTCTGTGGCTTATTTAAATTGTTTAAATTGTTTTTCGTTTTTTATAGCCTTCACACAATTTGGTAAGTAATTCATCACAATACTGTCTCCGTTTTCCTTCTTTTCTTTTTATCTTTTTAATCCGCTATGCAAAAAAGAGCTGTAAGTGTGTCTGTGACATTGTAGCACCCGAACGGATGCACCGATTTTGATTAAGTTTTTTTGTTTTAAATGTAACTAAGAACGCATAACGATCACATACATAGATTCTGACCCCTAACTAGGATTCCGTGTCTAGGGAATAAGGAACCACGAGGACCATGGTCCTACAAACACTCAGACTCAGAGCAAATACTTGTTGTTCACACAAATCTTTGCTCTGTGCGAGTATCGAACTCGCAACCCCACGCTTCGCAGTCCGCTCATCGCCCTCTACACCACAGAGGCCGTCGAAATAATAAAATAGAAAATAAGAATTACGAACGAGTAATTTATTTTGCAGAGAGGTGGACCACCGCCTATGGTGGAAGTAAGTTTTAATTTTTAATATTAGCATATAATTAGAAGAAATATTAAAAGAACCCTGTAAATTCCAATGTAATATCTGGAGGATGTATTTTTTATGGATTTCTGTTTTTTTAATGTATTCCTTATAAAAAAATGTGTTTTCATTTACAGATACACGCAGTTTCTGGAAAGGTACCAAATCAGCTTATTTTCTTATTTATATTTTTATTACCTTATTGCTATTTATTATATTTCTTTAGTATTTACCTTATTTTATAATATTATTAATTCGTATTTGTTTCTTAGGTTTTTTGCTTGAAAATAAATATCTAATACTTAGTATATTTATTAATTAATTTCTTTTCTGAAATATAGATATTTTTGTTTATTATTTTTTAACAATTGAATTTATTAGTTGATTTTCTTAACATTTAAATTATTTTCTAATGTATTGTGATTTTATTTTAATATGGGAGTTAAGAGATGGTTTCCCATAAAACTTTAACCAAAATTTGTTTAGCAATTTTGTTTAGGACATTTGATTCTTTATAATGAGTTTGCTTTTTTATTTTTTGACTGTATTAAGTTATCTGACCTATAGTCACGCAAGTAAGTTTCGAGTGAACTTAATGCTGCTTAAATGGTTAGTGGGAATCCAAATGCCCAGCGTTCCCATTAACTTTTTTTGTGGGGTCGGTGGGAAAATAATTCCCATCTCCCCCACTGGAGGGTCCGTTGGGAATAATTCACATTAATTTGAAGACTTTATTTTTATTAAACAATTTTCATGGCAGAAATTATCAACAACGACATGCTTTTTAATAAAAAAAAATTGTAATAAGAAAAAAAGAAAATAAAAAGTATACCTTATTATTTCAATACAAACATGTAACCAACAATTATTTTTTTTAAAGGAACCACACGTAAATATCAGTGTAAGTAGCCAATTACTATTTTACGTTCTGATCAACGAGACGAGCACTTCGTTCACCTGATGGCGAGCGCCACGCCTGCCGATAACAGTTACAGTGCCACCCAGAACTTTGCATTGCAGAATCTTTACATTACATATAGATAGTGGCCCTTAAGCCACGTCAGAGGCCCTAGGATGGCTTAACTAACTTGACAAACTAAACAAGAGAAAGTTAATGACGATTAATTACTACCTCCGTAGCGTAGTGGGCGATGAGCCGACTGTGAAGCGTGAGTTTGCGGGTTCGATTCCCGCACTGGAGGCCTACCATGACGTCTTATAGCGATTCAGTTCAGGACCTAAACTGAGCCGCTACGCATAATCGTACCGTGACGTCTTATTTTTTATGTAGCTGCCATTTTCAACCTAAACTGGATGTAATTTGGTTGAAAATGGCTTATTTGCGACTCAATTTAGGTTCCTGCCACTTTCAACCTTAACTGGATCCAGTTTAGGTTGAAAATGGCAGCCACATCAAAAATAAGACGTCACGGTACGATTATGCGACGCGGTTCAGTTTAAGTCTTCAATTGAATCGCTATAAGAGGTCATGGTATGCCTCCTGGGCAAATATTTGAGTGATCCACTATTATCTGTTCTGAGTCTGGGTGTTTCTAGGACCACGGTCCTCGTAGTCCCTGATTCCCAGAGACAGGGAATGTTAGTTAGGGGTCAGGATCTATGTGTATGATCGTGACACGCTATTTTAATTTATTTAATTAAGTTGTGTACACACATAATTAAATTAATTAAATCATTTACACCAGAACATTATTGTTTTTTTGTTTACAGATAGAGGGACACATAGCACACGACGTAAGTTAACTTAAATCCTTTGTTTTCTTGACTTGTCGACAAAAGGAAATCTTAAACAACACTTTCACTGCTGAGCCGATTTAAAACAAATCTAATTTAACAATTAGTGTCACAATGTCTATATTTAATTCATAATCTCAAATCATATTTCATAAGATATTTTCATGCCTTTTTTCTAGTTGGTTCTACCAGTTACGAATCAGAACATACAGGTAAGATTTACTTTTAATAAAAGCTTATTAAGTTAGGTATAACTTGCGCTAGTGTTTATTTATATTTTTGGTACTAGTTGCGTCCAAAATTGACTACTACACACATTGACTACTATCCCACAAGAACCGTACTTTTACCGATTTTCCAATCCACAAACAATATCCTTATAAAAAAAATAGTAAATAAAAATAATAAAAATTAATTGTAGTGGGAGGCCTTTTTTGCAAGAGACCGCCTGAGGAAGTACCACACCTTTGCCAGATATTCATCATCCAAGCAGTAGTGTGCAAACACTGTGTTACGGTTTGAAGGGCACTGTTTCCAGCGAAATAACTGGGCATATGAGACTTTAGAGCCGATGTCTCAGGGTGACGAGCGCAGCGCGGTGCCGCGCAAGATTATGCAACGCAGCGCTCGGTGGCACTGTAACTGCTATGGGTAGGCGTAGCGCTTACCATCAGGTGAACGACTTGCTCGTCTCGTCACTCAGTCAAAAAAAACCTATCACCACTGGAGCGATAATATCAGAAAGGTTTTTACCATATTTTGTATTAAGACGCGTGTCGTGACCGTGTCATGGTACATGCTATGCTGAATATAGACGAGGCCTGTGACATTTTATGGCCACCCCATCAGGAGGCTTCTGAGTGGATCGCTACGTGACATTAGGCCACGACTCTTTGACCGTAACTAATGCGCGTGCCAAACTCGTTCACACTTGTGTTTTGTCACGCGTATATGTCACAGTCACTGTTACATATGTGGACCCAGCTTTACACATATCTGCATTATAAACGATAGTAAGAGGCTAGACATATTGCAACGCAGCTGTGTGGAAAAGAGGTGAGACGCATTATAAGAATAGCACTGGTGTGTGCTACTGGCTGTATATTGCTTTTTTTTAATTACAGAGAAGCGGAGCACAGACCCTGGCACTTGCTGGTGATGAAATTGTAATTCCTGGAACGGTATGTTTTTTTATTAATAAAATTAGTAGCTATATTATTACTAAAAAGGCAATTTATAATGATTATTCTCTCCCAAATTTAAAAGTTTCAACAATTTTATCAATTATATAAATAACTAGCTGTGCTCTGCCACGCTTCGCTGTGGCACATTCGCACATTCGCTGATATGTCACTGATGAAAAAAATAGATAAAAACCATCCTTGATGCGGATTATACATCATGCTAAAATTTCAGCTCGATCGGTGGAGAACTTTTTGAGTTTTTGAAGCGTACACAAACCAACATAACATTTTTATATGTATAGAAGATAGATAATTCATGTAAAATCATTATTTATCTGTTTTAGGGGCCGATCATAGATATTAAAGTAAGTCTAAAATTATAATTATGAACCAAATATTTTATTGCTCAATTTATTTGAATTCCAAGTCCCCGTTGTTCAATCGATGCCTGCTTCTCAAGTTTCGATGGCAGCACAAATATTATCTAGTGATAGTGAGCCGCTTTTTTTTTTAAAATAATGCATAGGTTAGTTAGTTAGAATCGTTTATGAATAGGTTATAAATGGGACCACTATCTCACTTGATGGTAAGTGACAATGCGGTCTACGATGGTACACGCTTACCTAGAAGTAATCTATTCACTCGTGCCTTGAAGACTCCCAGGTTATAACTATCGGGAAACACAGACTCTGGCAAGGAGAATAGAATAGAATAGAAAAACTCTTTATTGTACACCAGAAACAAAAATAAACACAGTACAGAAAAATTACAATAGGTAAACAAGGGTATTACAATGGGCGGTCTTATCGCTGAAAGCGATTTCTTCCAGACAACCTTTGGATGGACAGTAAAAAACAGGAGTTCCACTCTTTAGCGGATCTGATGGAAGAAGATAGATAGCGGAACTGCTCAATGACTAAACAGTAAATTGATGGTGTTTTGCCTCATTTTGATCATCATGCATTACTGAATACGTATGTACGTCAGGAAAAAAATATTCTTATATTAATTACAAGCTGCGCCCCGTGGTTTCATCCACGTAGTTCCCGTTGCCGTAGGAATACGGAGATAAAATATAGCCTATAGCCTTTCTCGATAAATGGACTATCCAATACAAAAAGAATTGTTCAATTCGAACCAGTAGTTCCTGAGATTATCGCGTTCAACAAAACAAACAAAATCTTCAGCTTTATTATATTAGTATAGAATCTCAATGCTCGCCAAACGGTGGAAAGCAGTTCTAGTTTAATTATACAAATAATTGTTTTCAGATCGAGGGAGATCTGGCGACGAAGGTTGGTGTTATAGTTCACTTTAAAATACATTTATTTGAAAGACTGATTTATTATTAATCAGTCAGTTTCCGACTGCGGTTTCTCTTTTTAATGATAAAAAAATGTGTAATCACACATACTTTAAATGTTAATAAAAATTAGGACTCGAAGTTGACTCAAATAATGTGTTTATGCCCAATTTCCAAAGTGGCATATATTATGGGTCACCAATCCTCAAAATAACCAATTCTACAATGCCTTATTGTCAAATGGCCAATTCTACAAAACCCATTCTTATAATGCGGTTTGTCTGAAATTATGCGGCTCTGAAAGATATCACAAATGAATTCGTTTTTCTTCCTACAGTTAAAGAACACGCAAATATCAGACTTATCGCTACCGGTGGAGCTCAAACAAGTTTGTATTTTTTTTAATTATTATTTACTAATTATCCCACAGGAATGGCGCAGAAGCCGAATTATATAACTCCAATGGAAATAAAAACGAAATGTGTGCTGAGATACTTAATAGAAGAAAAACTTCAACTAAAGAATTATCACAAAAACAAAATACATCTATTTAAAAAATATATGAAACGTAACTCTCTCTCTCTTTCTATCTTCACTAACTTATATCTCCCTCTCAACTTCGTTCGCCTCGCCCGGTCACATTTTTCGTAACGCATTCACCAGTTTACTCCCCGAGTCAAGCGTGCGTAAAGAACTTTTACTTCAATAAAAATCGGATATCATTTGACATTTTTCCCAAACTCAACACGCCACTTGAATCTAAATTCCATTTTCATTTTTTTGTTTAAGGTAGGTCCGGCAGCAGTTTCCGTCATTTCACGAAACCACACACTGAATCTAGTGTATCCGTAAAATTGAGTTCACTAACCAATAATGATTTTTATTAATAGTGTCTCACCTTCCATCTGTAATTAAACTATTTATTTTTGGTTAAATTAATTAATTGCGACATTGAATCATCGCCATCTATCTTTTATTGTTGGAACTAAGACGCGTCTCTTGATTGTCACTTGTCTTTAGAAAAATAATATAAAACGATTATTGCACAGCTTGCTTGTTTACCTATTGTAATTTTTCTGTACTGTGTTTAATTTTGTTTCTGGTGTACAATAAAGAGTTTTCTATTCTATTCTATTCTATTCTATTTCTATTCTTGCGTATTTTATTAAAATAATAGTTCTGCGGGGCTATGCAGCACGGTGCGGATCAGCTCGAGTTCGTTTCATTTTGACGTTTGATTGCCACGGGACTTGTCATTCGTATTGAAATGACGAGTCCCGTGGCAATCAAACGTCAAAATGAAACGAACTCGAGCTGATCCGCACCGTGCTGCATAGCCGCGCTGGTATTACCTACCTAAACTCTTTCACAAACTATCAATTTTATTACAGAAACTGTTGGGTGGACAATCGACCGTAAGTTTATAACCATAAGAAGTACCTACCGTAAGAAGAGTCCCTACCATATTAATGTGAAATAGTGGTACTAATTTTGCTGGCAAAGAAAAAAAAAATTTAAGCTCTAAAATTACTGCCCTTTCGTTTTTAGGGTTCCGTACCCAAAGGGTAAAACTGGACCCTATTACTAAGGGTCCGCTGTCTGTCTGTCCGTCTGTCACCAGGCTGTATCTCATGAACCGTGATAGTTAGACAGTTGAAATTTTCACAGATGATGTATTTCTGTTGCTGCTATAACAACAAATACTAAAAAACATACTTAAATAAATATTTAAGGGGGCTCCCATACAACAAGCGTGATTTGTTCTGCTCGTTTTTGCTCGATATTGATAACAGCAACAGGTATACGCTTGAAATGTTTACAGAATATTTCGTTCACGTATATTCACTTTAAAAATAAACAATTAAATTAAAATAAAATATATATTCAAGGGGGGCTCCCATACAACAAAGTACGGAACCCTACGTGCGCGAGTCAGACTCGCACTTGGCCGGTTTTAAAAGGTTGAATAGAGACAACAAATCATTTGACAGAACTAAACTAAAAGTAAAACTAGCTAGTTTATAAAACAGAAAAAAGCGAAACATACTTTACCTTAATTTACGAGACGTCATTGGTGTGGGCTGAGGATCGAACCCGGTATCGTTGAGTTGTGTTCACCCACCATTTTTCTAATGTAGGTTCATAATTACATCGTAATTATTAATAATTTTAGTTGGAGTTGCCAAAAAAATATAAATTTCTATTTGGAAAAATAAATTGTTTCTTACGTAATTGATAAAGTTCAAATTCAAAATCATTTATTACAACTATATTTTAGGTATATATGAAATAGCTAAAAAGTAAGGTGAACCAGCATCTGTATTATGTAACGCAAATGAAAATGAATATCGGATTTTATTTTTATTATTATTGCGTGTAGAAAATAAAAATAAATATGGACTAAAGTGGTTCTGATTTGGTTTTCCATAATATTTTTACTTTGTCTTTTTAGTTACAAGCACAAGCAGGAAGATATAAATACGTAAGTACCCTACCTAATTTTTTTTTGAAGTTATACTTCTTTTGGCGCGATGGAGAAAACTGATGAGAGTGAATTTTAAAAATAAGTCGGGTTTTCCTTCCTGACGCTATAACTCTAGAACGCACGAACCGATTTCCACGGTTTTGCATTCGTTGGAAAGGTATCGGGCTCCGTAAGGTTTATAGCAAAGAAAATTCAGGAAAAATTTCAACAGAAATTTCTCTGCTCAGTTAATTTCATGAGACAAACCGGTATTGTGTTCACTGTGAAATTGTGAAAAAAAAGTAAAAAAATTAAGTTTTATAATGCTTGGTAAGCGTTTATTTTTTTCGTTTTGTTTTATTTCTGGTATATTAACAAATTTTATGTATAAATAAAAAAAAACAATAAATTTTCTATACTTGTTTATATTATAACCTTAAATGCTGAATGTTTATTTTATCTTTGATCTTAACTATTCGTTAAAATTTGATTTATTGATATTTCAATTATTTTTTATTATATTTTTATTAAAACAAACAAATTTTATTAAATAACTCTAAAAATAACGAGCACTGAGCTTAACATGATATATTTATATAAACATATATTTTCAATCTATTAAAGTAGTACTTGAAACAATCAAAAATAAATTCTCATAAATAATCTTAAATAAATTTTGATAAATAAATTTAAAATTTAAATAAACTTAAATAGAACAATATAAATATTTTTCTATACTAATTCGTATCTATCTACCTATGATCTTTTGCAGGTTTCTCTGAAACTAATAATACTACATGATTAAATTTCAATTTCTGTTTTAGTTTCCGAGATGTCTGAAGATATTATTCAAAGAAATGCACAATACTGTAAAAGAAGAAAATAATATAATAGAATATAATAATAATATAATAATATAATATATATAATATAATTAGAAGTATAACTTCTAACGCGTGTACATAAATAAGTACACACACTCTTTTTTTTTGTAATAATGCATGATGCATCTTATCGATAAGTACATCATTAAAATTACGATCTAGCCTGAAAGACTAATGAATAATTTGCGTTTAACATAAATTGCTAAGTAGAGTTTTATTTTTTAATTTATTTATTTATTTAGGCATACATAACATAACACTCTCAGTATAATATTGCTAGCATAAAATATGCACAATAGTTATTGCTAATTGTGTCCATTAACACATTTCTTACTGTAGAAACTTTGTTAATGTGTTCTTTACTAGTAGATTCAACTGACCCTATCTATTCAGCCCGTATCCACCCACTGCTGGGCATAGGCCTCCTCTGTTTCACGCCATTTGTCCCGGTCCTGTGCCAGTCTCATCCATTCAATCCCGACGTGCTTTGCGATGTCATCCGACCATCGAGCTGGTGGTCTGCCTCGCATCTAACTTACACTACCTAATGAAAATAAAATATAACCATTATTTACACATTTTTAATTATTTATCTTGTCTTTTTAGTTACAAGCACCAGTACACCAATTCGTAAGTAACGAAAATAAAAAGTTTACTTTTGATTTCGTTTTTTACATTAACACGTCCACTGCTGAAAACACTGACGTTGTGTTTTTTGTAACTATACGCGGGTGAGGGAAAACACACCCGCTGTGTTAGCGCAGCTTACGTGCCGGCTGTGTGGGGAAATACAGACGTGTGTGTGTAACGCGGCGCTACTACAGTGCGGCTCACACAGGCGGCACGCCAGTGCTGGAAAACACACTCGGTCCGTGCCGGTGCCTAAATTTAAAACCAGTTCAGCAGTCAACGTGTTAAAACATCGCATATTATGTTGTGTGTACAGCATTAAAGTTAATATTATTTTGATTTTTAGTTTGTTTTAATAATAGTTTGCCTAAGTTCTTGAGTAAATGCTACGCATCCTGTTTTTTTTTTCATTTAGTTCTGGAGGCATACCATGACATCTTATAGCGATTCAGCCATTTTCAACCTAAACTGGATCCAGTTTAGGTTGAAAATGGCAGCAACATAAAAAATAAGACGTCACGGTAAGATTATGCGACGCGGTTCAGTTTAGGTCTTCAATTGAATCGCTATATAACATGTCATGGTAGGCCTCCAGTGTACCATTTGTAATCTTATTCGACTACAAAACCAAGACAACTTTATTAACATCTTTTATTATCCCTTTAGTTACAGGCACCCGCCCATGGACATACCTATGTAAGTAATAGAAAACTAGTTATAATATTTCATTATAATATTTGGTTTATGCAAATTAATTTAGGCAAAATTAGGAAATTCATAACTTTGAATTTAATGTTCTAACTCAGGGTTTCTCACACTTTCGGCTCCACGAAACCTTGTTCGTGGTTCCAGGGGACAGCAAACCCCTTAACTAACTAATGAACCCCCCCCCCCCCCCCCCCAATAAATAATACAATTGACTGTTAAACAAATAAGATTTTTATTTCAATGTGTTATGGGATGGGATTTTAATGTGATGGGTGTGCTTGTTTATTGTCGCAAATTTTAATCTGACTCAGAATTAAGTCCATTTCTGTATTTAGTTTTTATCATGACCAGGTTTGGAAACCCTCTCACATAAGTTTGTTGTGCCTGCCAGTCATCAGACCGCCATTACGTAAATCTTGTCGCAAACCCCGTGCCGTCGATTGGCGAACCCCCAGAGGTTCACGTACCCCACTTTGAGAAACCCTGTTCTAACTGAATGGTTATTTTTAGTTTACGTACACTTTTCAAAAGTATATTTTTGATTATTGTTTTAGCTACACGGAGGTATCGGTGGACATAAATACGTAAGTAATGAAAGCATGAAGATGCAGTTCGTTTTTTTCTTCCCCTACCATATTTTTATTGAAAACCCTTACACCATAATTTCGAAAAGATCATCTTTTCACATAATATAATGTAATGAAATATTTTTCTTTTTTAACCGGCTTCAAAAAGGAGGAAATTCTCAATTCAACTCTATGTTTTTGAAGTAAAACTTCTTTACGCACGCTTGACTTGGGCAGTAAGCTGGTGAATGCGTTACGAAAAATGTGATCCGGCCAGGCGAACGGAAGTTGAGAGGGGAACACAAAAAAAATTGCTGGTTTTTCATTTACAGTTGAGCACGGGCAGACGTTAAACAGCGCACCTCATCAATTGGTTGGAGACTACGTATGATGTTATTCAAAATAAATAGCCCTGACCTGTAACATTTGTTATCATTTACACCCTCCCATGCAAATAACTTTTTTTATTGAATAAGCAAGCATTTGACTACAGTGTCACCAATTGGTAAAGTCTCCACGAAGTTGACGGTGGAACATGCTTGCATAGAAGATACCCATTCACTCCCGACTTGAAATAGGGTTATAGATTTTCGGAAACAAAGCTTGGAAGAATTTCTATAAGAAGTATTGAGTGAAGAGCAGTTGGCAACCATTGCTGGGTGCTGGTTCTTTGAATACATTACCATGTATTACTGTGTAATTACTAGGTACTATGATTAACATAATAATGTATGTCTCATGGTGAAGAATTACTAGGCATGTGAGACTTAGAGCCGATGTCTCAGAATGACGAGCGCAGTGCAGTGCCGCGCAGGATTATGCAATGCAGTATTCTAGGTGGTGCTGTGACTGTTATGAGCAGACGTAGCGCTTACCATAAGGTGAAGGACTTGCTCATCTCGTCAAACAGTCAAATTAAAATTAAAAAAAAAAAACTGTGCCGTGTATCGCGCATTTTGTATGCGAAGGTTATAACTGGCATTTCTATTGGGCAAACGTGACGTTTACCACCAGGAAAACGTTCTGACAGTCTCGTTCCTCAAAATGTATGAAAAAAAAATTTAAACAACAGAATAGTCAGAACAAAAATCAACATTTAATAATCTCCATACAAAAGACATCAACGCGCTCCCAAAACCAACGAAAATGTAATCCAAAACAACAGAATAATAAAGACTTCAATCTAAATTGTTTTGTTTCTTTTTAATAACGCGTCACACCTATACAGGGTGTTACAGAATAGCCCTGTAAGTATTCAGCAGGCTTGTTTCGATCAAGTATTTGAATTGTTTTACGTGTGCAAAGGTTGAATACATCGTATTTAAAATTCCCATATAAAAGTATAATTATGTTTGTCTTAGATAATTGCGACGACCCTAAATGTTTATTTACCTACTATCGCACCACACCTAAAAGAGGGTAGGTATGAATGAAACCATGTCTGTCGAACAGTCGTGCGCCGAAAATACCCGAATACCCTGCCCCGGTTCGTTATAGGGTATTACGTAACACCCTGTATAATATAGAGAATAAATAAATAATGGAGCCTGACCCTTAACTCTATCCTATCTCTGGATTCCATGTATCTAGCGAATCAGGGACTAAAACAACCATGGTCCTACAAACACCCATACTTGGAGTAAATACCTGTGGTTCACACAAATCTTTGCTCTAATCGGGATTCAAACCCGCAACCTCGCGCTTTGCAGTCGGCTCATCACCCACTACGCCACGGAGGCTGTCTTCCGGCCAGGAGGCTTTAACCAAGTATTGATATGAGTCTATTATTATTTCACCAATAGGAAACGACATTATGCCTGAAAGCTGCGTGTTATCTATATATATATATAAAAATGTTATGTTGGTTTGTGTACGCTTCAAAAACTCAAAAAGTTCTGCACCGATCGAGCTGAAATTTTAGCATGATATATAATCCGCATCAAGGATTGTTTTTATCTATTTTTTTCATCAGTGACATATCAGCGAATGTGCGAATGAGCCACAGCGAAGCGTGGCATGGCACAGCTAGTAACTTATATTTTATCCTAGGAAAATGCAGAGTTCCTACGGGAAAACGGGAATTCCGCTGTTCAAAAAGAAATCTCTAAAACATGACCATGATATAGAAAATCGGACATTTTTGTGAAATTTGTCACCCAATAAGGTTCTAAAATCGGCACACTGATCCGATTCTAAAAAATCTTTCACTCTTAGAAAGCCACAATATTCCCGAGTGACATAAAAGTTGTTTTATTCCATGAAATTGTAGTTTTTTTCCTGGAAGACGGGAATTACATGCTAAGCGCAGCTATAGTGAAAAATAAAACAGAGTGTAATATCGATCTCGGTCGCCTAGTGGGAGTACCTTTGTTAAAGCCTCTTATTCAACCATTCCAAATTCAAACCTTCCCGCCCTTTCATTCGTTCCCATTATGGACGTTCAGTCCTTTCTACACATTCACTCTACCAATTCTTTTCACTCTTTCACTCTCTTCCAAAACTCTAACGAACCGACACGGTGCGTCGCTCCATCAAAAACATAAAATAAAATATAATCAGTGAATAACCATCAGTGTACCATCAACAATTAGCAAAAGGGGGCCCCCAACGACGCCTCCAAAGGAAGTTAAGTGCCGACCACCGGTGAGTGTTTTCCCAACCAATTTTGCTCTTCATAACCTCAGCACCCCTAGATACAGTTCACTCGTCTTAACAACCTTCGTCTTCCAAGGACAGGGTCGTGAGTTTAAATCCCAGTGCGGGCACGTACCAATGTGTTTCTTGTAAAACATATGTACGTAATTGCCACTCGCTTTTCGATGAAGGAAAACAGTGTGAGGGAACCCACATGACCGATAATTATTTCGGAGGTATGTGATTCACCAATCCGGACCGGGCCCCCATGGTGGATTATATCCTGAGACCCGTGCCCAGCAGTGGGCCGATATGTGTTGATGATGAGGACGATATCGATCTCTAAAAAAAACAAAAAGAAAAAATACACGTGTACCTTGGAACATTTATTTTTAGCAATTGCAGAAAAAATACGGCTTTATTATTCGAAAATTGAAATTCCATCTTTAATTTAACAACGTTTTGAATTTCATTTTGCATAGTTTGTATTTTTATCAGAATCTATGCAAGTTTCAATTAGGTAGGTATCCGTCTATTGGACGCTCGTAAATAACGGATGGTTTTTTATTTATGGTATTGAATGGTATAATAATGCGTGTAGTTTTACTTATAATATGTTTAACATCTAATATTTTGTGTTATGGAAATGGCAATAAAAGTTTACACATGCTTTTATCTTTGCAGGTAATCACCATTGTTGTCCGTTTTATTCCCCAATGCAACAGAATGGTGTTCCTATATTCACAGAGGAGACTTTTTTTTCAATTCTGTGATTATATTTGTCTTTTTAATAAAAATTCTAGCCTAAAAGTTCACATTTTGAGAAGTTTTTTTGACATTTTGAGAAGTGCATCTATTGTCAAATGCACATTTTGAAACCAGGAGGCATAACATGACATCTTATAGCGATTCAATAGAAGACCTAAACTGAACCGCGTCGCATAATCGTACCGTGACGTTTTATTTTTTATGTTCCTGGCATTTTCAACCTAAACTAGATCCAGTTTGGGTTGAAAATGGCAACAACCTAAATTGATTCGCCAATAAGGCATTTTCAAAGCAATTTTTTCACAAAGAGCATATTCACAAGTTCTGAATCTGCACTTCTCAACTTGTGAATATTCACTGTGAATATGAGTGAAATTTGAAGTGGGTGGATTTTTGTAAACGGCGAACACGTATAAAAGGACTCATAAAAGTGGAAGAAGTGAAATCGCATGTGGAAAGATGTAGTCTCTGCCTATCCCAACGGGAAAAAAGGCATGGCTGTATGTATATGTGTATGTGTATCTGTGTATCTGTCTGAGGCATCGTATTCCCTAATGGATGAACCGATATTTTTTTATAATTATATTATTACTCTCAAGTGCTCAACATTTTTTCTTTTTTTTTGCCCGGGTTAAATGCATTAGGCATACCCCCGGCCTCAGGGGAGGCCGGGTGGTTATGTGGGCTTCCCCCGCCAGAACGCGTCTGAACGCGTCTGACGGGATTTACCCACTAAAACCCCGGAGTGTTCTCTCTCCGCAGTATGGAGGTGGCCACGGGTACGACGGCGCTTCCGCGACCTCAAGTGCTCAACCTGCTCTAACTTATCTCTAACTTATCTTACTCAGTTGAAATAAATTATAAAGGCGAGGTACAGTCAACATCAAAAGTAAACGATGGTCAGATAAGTTTCAAAAAGCGCGACCAGTATTAGTGTATTAAAAACTTATCATAATTATTTTCAGTAATGTCTGATTTCTTAAATTTGACATAACGCCCTTCTGTCTCCCTCTCTATTTCTCTATTCAACAGGATTCAGTGAGGGACAGGGAGTTATGTCATTTTTAAGGACCAAGATTGGTTTTGAAACTTGTCTGATCATATATTACTTTTGATGTTGACTGTACCTTCATTTTACAGAAAGTGACGCAGCATGTTTATCGACATGTAAGTAGCACTGGATTAAAAAAAAATATTAGACCGTGATTACGACTTTTTTTTTTTAATTGTAAACAGGTTCGCGTTTGACCACTATCTCAACTGATGGTAAGTGACAATGCGGTCTACGATGGTGCTCGCTTACCTAGAAGTAACCTATTCACTCGTGCCTTGAAGACTCCCAGGTTATAACTATCGGGAAACACAGACTCAGGCAAGGAGTTCCACTCCTTTGCGGTACGGGTAATGAATGTGGAGGTCTTAGTCGTATGTACAAATTGAAAATTAAAAAAAAATTAAGTACAGTACAATTTTTTTAATATGCTAGTTTTTTATTATTATTACAGAAACCAAGAGTGAAGTTGTTTAATCATGAGGTAAGATATTCATAAATTTTATAATACTACATTAAATTAATTATTTTCGACAAGATGACCACAATCTTTTTAATCATTTAATTTTTATATACAGAACTCAAAACGAATAATTAGATAAACTTAAATGGAAAAACTAACTAAAACTTAAAAATCTAGCAAAAGAGGGTGTCCATGAGGCATGGTGCCAAGAACACTGGCTGCATTTCCATGTTGAATAGCAATAACTATTCTTTGGTCTCTTTCTCTTATACGTGAAATATTATATTACAGCTATTTGCGTATAAATCGAAATTATTTTGACAGCATGGACACAAAGCAAAGTTGTATATAACCACAGTAAGTTTTCACCAATTTCTTTATTTATCTTACTTAGGCCGTATTTACTCTTATCCTGATGGTCGGTATTGACGTCGGTCATCTGTAGCTATCGCTATGAAAACCGTGCGGATGAAGTCAATGCGTTGCTAAATGACCGCAAGGTTTTCATAGCGAACGCTACGGACGTCCGACGTCAGTACTGAAAGTCAGAATAATACTTAAATACGTAATACGTCATCATAATCATCATCAACCCATAACGTCCCACGGCTGGGCACGGGTCTCTCTTCACTTTCGTGAGGAGGGTTAGGCCATAATCCACCACAGGAGCCCAGTCCGGATTGGTGGATAACATACCTACCTCCGAAATAATTCTCGGGTAGGTATGTGGGTTTCCTCACGATGTTTTCCTTCACCGAAAAGCAAGTGATAATTACGTACATATGTTTTACAGAAACACATTGGTTTGTGCCCGCATTGGGATTTGAACTCACGACCTTCTGATTGGAAGGCGGACGTTCTCCCACTAGGCTACCACCGCTTTAATACGTACTTACATTAATTTAAATTATGTTTAGAACCGGTCCTTGAAAAAAGAATATATCGTGCAAGCGAGAGGAATGTGGCTAGATATGCCAGCAGAAGGCGAAGAGGACTTAATGGATGACAAGCTGCTTCAAAATCATCCATTCCTTTGATTATAAAGATTCAATAAAATTATTTATTTTCGATGCAAAGTATTTTTTTTACAACCCACTTGACCGTGGGCAAGGCAACGCAACGACAACGCTTTAGTAGAGAGTAAGCAACGCATCGACAACGCCCCAAGTGTTGTCGTTGTCCACAGGCGGCGGTCACCGTTTACCATCAGACAGGCCGTCTGCTTGTCTGTCACTCTATTTTATTTAAAAAAACTTGTTAGTTATTGTACCTTTTTGTTTAGGTCACATTTTGTAAGCTAATACTGAGCCCTCCCTTTGTTAACATAATTGAGTTGAAATGTTACATGCCTAACAAGTTCTGATAACTTAACAACATTATGGTGACAGTGAGCAGATCTGATGATATAGGTCATACTCAAACTCAGACCATAATCAATTACCCATTAGTTTAGTTGATTTATTTTTTATTTTTTTATTTATAAGACAGTGTTTGATTTGTTGCATTATTTTTGCATACTTGCAATAAATTATTTGAGTTTTGAAACTGATTATGGAAGGTATTGTAATAAGTATAAAGCCAGAAGAATAGATTACATGATTTGTTACTACTGAAATAAAAGAAAAATATCTTATTATATTTTTAATCAAAAGGTACCAATTGTAAAAGCACTGACAAAAGGAGTTTTAAATTTAAATAAAGTACATCAGCTTTATAAGCTTCATTTTATTCTCTTTTTGGAACCGTCTCTTGACCGACGCAATACTCGTTGGCTTTATTTAAAATACACATCCGAGTTTTGGCTTTTATCTGAGAAGAAAGACAATAATATACAACAATTAAGTTATTATTACGCAGATGGTGTAAAGTCTCATCCTGATGGTCAGTACCTACTGACTTCAATCGTCCGTGCAAAACCGTGCGTGCATTTAGCAACGCACTGACTTCGTCCGCACGGTTTTCGTAGCGATAGCTATGGACGACCGACATCTGTACTGACGGATGTCGGTCTATGTAGGAGTAAGAGAAGGGTCGATTCTGAGTCCGCAAAAGTCAATTAAAATCAGTCTTCTTATATTTTTAGGTCAGTTTAAGGCAAAGATTATAAAGTCTTCAGCCTTCATAGTCAATGGTTGTAGGATCTCATTGTAATTTTTAGAATTTTCTTCAATCCATAATTCATTTTGTAGTTTTTTTGTACATAAAAATGCTTTTGACCACTCTAATATTATTATGAACACTGTAGTTTTCAAACCTTACGAAATAGAAAGGGAGAGAATGAATTTAGGACTAACACTTTTTAAATTTTCATGTACTTTGCTTACCTTGCCCCCTTCTAATTTATGATTCAACGTTTGATGCGTCCAATGATTTAGCTACAACAATTAAAAATTCTGTAAATAAATATGTTCGACTACTCTAATGTTTTAGCTGTAGTTTTAAAACCTTACAAAATAAAAAGGGATAGGTGAGTAAAAAAAAAACGAAATGTATGCTGGGACACATAGTTGAAGTGAAACTACGACAAAATAAAATCATAAAAGATTTAAAAAAAAAATATACGAAACGTAACTCTCTCTCACTTATATCTCCCTCTCAACTTCCGATCGCCTCGTCCGATCACACTTTTTGTAACGCATTCACCAGCTTTCTCCCCAGGTCAAGCGTGCGTAAAGAAGTTTTACTACACAAACAGTTTTAAGACTATTCAGCTTCGTTTACCTTTCTTTGCTCTTTTACAATTTTATGATTCAACGTTTGATGCGTCCATTCGTTTTGCTAGAAAAAATTAAAATACTGTTAATGTAGGTCTATAAACCCTATCTTGCCCTATCACTTCCCTCTATCAGTGGTTTTGGCGGCAACCACACGTTTGTCTATTGTTAAATTTCTCCGAATCTTTGAGCCAAAAAAGTATTAATGACATGTAGGGATATCACGGAATAAAAACACTATTTCTTTTGAACTCTCCGTATATTCGTTAACACTTTATACTTCTATTTTCTTTTCTTAAATGCTCAACTAATATCTCGACACAACCAATCAGTCTCGCTGTTTCTCGACGAATGCCCGACCTTCCGAGTGCCCCCACCTTTACAGTTGCCAACTCACCATATCCGGAAGTCAATTTTGCAACAATATCAGTTAAAAAGTAATAAGAATCATAAATAAATTTAAGGATATTAATAGAACCTTACAGACATAAGTATTTGACTTTTAATATGGTGATGTTTAGAAAAATAAAATGTGATAATTCCAATGCATAGAAAAGAAGGTAGTTAGTATTACACCATTTTAGAATCTTGACTAAATGGACCATCTTTTGATGTAACTTGCTGAGGTACATTATGTTTTTTTAATGTAGATTCAAAGTTGGAAGATATTTTTTTTTCTACTTCGACTCAAAGATACTACGCTAATTTTAACTAACTTAGCAAACCTTCTTGCTTAATTTGTGACTGCGATTCGTTAGTACGCTTGTTTAACAGCACGTCAGTGAAAAAAAAAACCGTAAAACTGTGAAATTGTTGGTCACAGGACCTACAAATATGGTTTAAGACGTTGATTTTCCTCATTTTCATAAATTTGCCAGTTAAAATTTCACTAACTGATAGGGATATGTTTTATATTTTTCCCTGGACTGGTGTGACCCCTTCTCTCTCCCCGTGCCTGCTTCGCGTTCAGTAACGGAACATCCTGTATATCGAGATAGATACATAATACTTTTACTAACTTACCATAATGCCATTTTGTAGCTGAAATTGTGATTAATGGGTTGTTTTTATTAGTTTGTCACATTGCAATGTATCTACTCCAAAACATTATCTTTCTAATGATCAAATGTCTATAACGGTTTTTCCAGTTGGTATAATTTAGTTTATAAGATATAATTATTATTTGTAACCATGATGAATATTTTTAAACCGTATTTTTTTAATATAAACCATATTACCTACATAGTTTTTGCAGGATGAAGTCAGACGCCACCGGTATTTAAAAATATCGTCTATCCAGGGTGTTGTTATAAAAGTTTTTTTCAATGCGTTTATTAACGCCTTATATTGTGATTTAGTTAATTTCTGTAGTTCAAAAACAATTTTATGGCATCATTTAATAGGTACTGTAACTAGGTTTTATTGTGTTGTTATTAAAATTTGAAATCTTATTATGTTTATTGAAAATTAATATCGTGCAATGACTAAAAATATTAGCGTTATTTTTTTTTATTTGACTGAGTGACGGGACTGAGCAGGTCGTTCACCTAATGGTAAGTGCTACATTTGCTCTTAACAGTCACAGTGCCATCCAGAACTTTGCATTGCATAACCCCGCGCGGCACTGCACTGCGCTCGTCACCCTAAAACAAAATAATATCAAAAGACGAATTATTAAACGTAACGAAAGGTTTTGAAAGGTTTAAAATGTCGTAAACTGAAAACTTACCACATTACTAATATTGCCTATTGAGCCGATACCACCCAAATGCTGTAACGATACATATTAGTAAATCTCAATAATTTGCAATAATTAAATATTTACATTTTATCACCATCATCACCATCAACAACCCATATCGTCCCACTGCTGAGCACGGATCTTCCCTCACTTTTCGTGAGGGGATCTACCACGGGGCCCGGTCCGGATTGGTGGACATTTTAAGGGACGAGTGAAACGTTACAAGTATATTTTTAAATCGTTACATCTTATGGCGTATTTTTACACACGAAATAATGCACTAAGTATACCAAAATTAAAGTACGATTACCTTATTTGAATGAGGTCTACGCTGACGAGGTCGATTCGGACGAGGTCTACGCGGACGACGTGTAGTTTGACGAGGCCGATTTGGACGAGGCCTACGCGGACGACTTGTAGTTTGACTTGGTCGATTCGGACGAGGTATTAGTGCTGGATTTTGTGCACCGCCGTAGTCATAGGGGTTATTATTTCCGAACTCATTAGCGAGACCGCTGTAATCATTATTTTGGCTACCAGCACCTCCATAGTCATAATTATTGCTACCAGCACCTCCATAATCATTATTAAAGCTATCAGCACCTCCATAATCATTATTAAAGCTACTAGCAACTCCATAATAATTATTATTGCTACTAGCAACTCCATAATAATTATTATTGCTAGCAGCACCTCCATTATCATTATTAATGCTACTAGCACCTCCATAATCGTTATTATTGGTACCAGCACCACCATAATCAATATTATTGCCAGCGCCATCACCAACTATGTAATCATAATTTGTGCCACCTCCGTAATCATATGAGTTACCATCTTGACCATCGCCGGCCTGTAAAAGTAACATAAACACAGCTTATTTTCTGTTATGTATAATATTCGAAAAGGTCGCCCCAACGTTCGCTCTATAAAGGTGGACTTTCAAGAATCGCGGCTCAAGCGACTGATGCGCGTGAAATGTCAAATGTATGGCGCCTTTTCCGAACGTCATACATTGGTATTGACGTGCACATCTGTCACCCAAGTCAGTCTCGTGAACCGCGATGCTTGAAAGTTCAAATTACTGGGCATACAAGACTTTAGAACCCATGTATTTGAGTGATGAGCGGAGTGCAGTGCCGCACAAGATTGTGTAATGAAACATTCTGGGTGGCACTATAACTGTTATGGGCAGGCGTGGCGCTTACCATCAGAAAACGTTGCCCGTCTCTTTATTTAGTAATATAAGAAAAAGTATTATCCTGACGGTCAGAACTGACGTCTGACTTCCGTAGCTATCGCTATGAAAACCGTGCGGACGAAGTCAGTGCGTTACTAAATGCTCGCACGGTTTTCATAGCGAAAGCATTAGGTTTGTTATTTTTGAAATTACCTTTGCTACCCATTTGATCCTAGGTATTGAAGTCTCAATAACCTGTAATGACAATAACGTCGACTGCTGAACCGGTTATTTAATGGCACAGCAAACCTTCACACAACGTGTGTGTTTAGAATAGAATAGAATAGAAAACTCTTTATTGTACACCAGAAACAAAATTAAACACAGTACAGAAAAATTACAATAGGTAAACAAGGGTAGTACAATGGGCGGTCTTATCGCTGAAAGCGATTTCTTCCAGACAACCTTTGGATGGACAGTAAAAAACATTTTTCGATAGTAGGGTGGGTGGCGTACTTACAGTATTTAACAGTCACAATACATTTAATACTTATGTTTTAATAATACACATACACACTATACTCAATAAATAATAAATAATAATAATAATAGTACAATAATAATAATATACACATATTTATAATATACTACACACATGATTAAAATAAAATATATACACTATTTAGATACATAAATAATGTTTACTGTTTACTGGCGTTGTGTCGTAACTTAACTCAATCAGCAGTGCGGGCGCACACAGCTGTTGTGATAAAATTGACAATACAGAAACGCGAGCTCGCACACCAGGCGCGTTTTCGCTTGCCGTAAAATTATAAAAAACACAAACGTGTGTGTTCTCAGCAGTGAACGTGTTATGCATTATTGTATAGATTTCGTTATAAAATCAAATTTCTAAAAATATTAACAAATAGTTTCACTGTGCGGGAATTTAACCCGGAACCTCACGCTTCAAAGGTGGCGCATCACCAACTACGTTATGTAATGCGTGTCACCAACTAACGCGACGAAGGCCGACTTTTTATTAGTTTGACTTAGTGACGAGACTAGCTAGTCGTTCACGTGATGGTAAGCGCTACGCCTGGCCATAACAGTCACAGCACCACCCAGAACCCAGGTAGGAAAATCCGACCTAGACGAATAAATGACGTCATTCTAAGGTCAGTACTTTATTCGTCGATTATGTACGTCCCACAGACGTCAATTTAGCGCCAGGTTTTTAAGGGTCGTGAATGTACGTTTTAGCGACGTCTCTTTACGTATGGCTGTGACAAATTGACGTCATCTGCGGAGGCTCCCGACGTAGTAAAATGACGTCAGATACGTCTAAAATGACTGTAAGCGGACGTCAAACTGACGTAAAATTCCTACCTGGGAACACTGCATTGCATAATCCTACGCGGCACTGCACTGCGCTCGTCACCCTAAAACATTGATTCTTAAGTCACACACAAAACACATACTCAAAACATAACATACACACATCGCTCAATTACGACAAGAACGTGTTATCTCGAACTAAACACGTTCTTGTCTTCTGGTCACCAATGGGGATATAATGTTGTGGATATTTACCTTAAGATCTCTGACTGGTGTCGGATTTATTTCATTTTCGTCACCTCTCTGTCAACAAGCAAAGGGGCGGGTATTAGTAACTCTAATCTATCTATCCCTACTTATATTATAAATGCGAAAGTAACTCTGTCTGTCTGTTGCTCTTTCACGCCTAAACCACTGAACCGATTTAAATGAAATTTGGTACAGAGATAGTCTAGAGCCTAAGAAAGGACATAATAGGGTACTTTTTAATCCGAAAAAAGCATTGTTAGGGTTTAAATTGGGATGAAAGTCTGTATGCAAGTTTCGTCATTTTTGAAGCTAGAAGCTTTAATTTATTTTTTAGGCTTTTGTTTATATATAAATATATATTATGTATAAATATATAAATATATAGTATATTTTATCCTCATATTCCGGTGGGAACAGGAACTACGCGTATGAAACCGCGGGGCGCAGCTAGTATATATATAAAAATGTTATGTTGGTTTGTGTACGCTTCAAAAACTCAAAAAGTTCTGCACCGATAGACCTGAAGTTTTAGCATGATGTATAATCCGCATCAAGGATTGTTTTTATCTATTTTTTTCATCAGTGACATATCAGCGAATGTGCGAATGTGCCACAGCGAAGCGTGCCAGGGCACAGCTAGTAACATCTATAATCCATCAACGTAGGTATCTCTCACAGGTCACAGACGCTGTTTAAATCGTCTGCAATAGACGTATAAGGTCATGTATGTAATATTATAAATCAGCTCCTTGCGGTTTTACCCGCGATACCTACTATCCCCCGGGAACCGTCAGTTTTTACGGGATAGTAAATATTCTATGCTTTACGCCAGGACCTAAAATATTTATTGACTAAATTTCGTCCAAATCCGTTCCGCCGTTTAGACGTGAAGAGAAGACAAACACACAATCTTTAGCCTTTTTAATATTAGTGAGATGCGAAAGTTTGTGCGCCTGTTTGATTGATTTCTCTTAACACTTTGACTGTTGAGCCATTTTGCTTGTCTAGCCACGGGTGCGGCTCTGCACGCGCCGTAGTGTTTTCCCATACAACAAACACAACAGTTGTGTTTTGCCGTACTCGTGGCAAGTTGTGGAAAACACGACAGTTGTGTTTTCAGCAGTGAACGTGTTAACGCCGCAACGTGTTAATGTTTGCTATATCATCACAATCATCATCAACACATATTGTCCCATTACGGAGCACGGGTCTCCTCTCACTTTTGTTAGGAGGGTTAGGCCATAATCGACCATGGGGGCCCGGTCCAGATTATTTTAATTGTATGGTGTTCAAGAAATTCAGTTTTGTATACTATAACATTTAAATTTTTCAATACTGCATCTTTATTATTTCCGTTGTTGTTTAATATTTATTTCTTACTATAAAAACAAAAGTTTCCTGTCTGTTAATTTCCTCACTTTTAAACGGCTGAACCGATCTTAATGAAATTTGGTGCGGAGATAGTTTCAGAGATTTATGCTGAACTTTTTCTGACATTACTGCGCGCCGGCTACCAGCTTATACTAATCTTCGTTGTATCATTCTTGTCTTGTTTTTTCATGTGTACGACTTTGTTTTTTTTTACATTAGACGAGACAAGCAGGTTGCCCATAACAGTTACAGTGCCACCCAGAACTTTGCATTGCATAATTCTGCGCGGCATTGCTCTAGTGACGAGCGTCACTCTGAGACTTCGGCTCTAAAGTCTCATATGCCCAGTAATTTCGCTGGAAACAGTGCCCTTCAAACTGGAACAGAGTAATGTTTGCACACTTCTGCTTGGTGGATGAATATCTGGCAAAGGTTATTACTTTCGCAAAATGTTTTCCTTTCTTTATTTCTAGATCTAGAGCTAACAGAAAACAATAAAAATCACACAGCTTACCAATATTGAAACTCGTGAGGTTGTATCTGACCTTTCCAAGTCACTTTGTGTTTCGTTCCGGGCCCCTGATATTAAAAACATCAAAGAAAAAAACGTGAAAACACGCATTTTAAATTCTGCTAATCTAAAGGTCAGTCAGCATGAATCATAATACATATGAAAAGGTGCTTAATACCTATTGAAAATAGGAAATAAATATCAATTTGAAACAGGCGTGAAAATTGCCAATTTGTTAACATTAATTCAGACTTTTAATTTGCAGTTACTATTTCTAGTTTATTTTTCTTTTTTTATGTTACTGTGTAACGAGACGAGCAAATCGTTCGCCTGATGGTAAGCGCCATGCCTTCCCAAGGGGTACAGTTACAGCATTTTGTTGCAAAATCTTGCGCGGCACAGCACTGCGCTCGTCGTCATGAGACATCCTACTTCCTACTTTATATCATAAATCATTAATGCAATGTTTGTATGTTTGTTACTCAATTACGCAAAAACTGCTGAACAGATTTCGATGAAATATGGCACACAGATAGTTTATTACCTCAATTAACATATGAGATAGGTACTCCTCGGCGATTTGTATTCGAGACTCGCATAGGATAATAGTGGCCTGTAAGTATCGTAATGTATTAAGATGCAAAGCTACAGCTCAAGTGTTAAGGCAGATTTAACTCACATATTGCTTTTTTTGGTACTCAAACCTGTTTCTGGGGGCACGGCAGTGCCTCCGCCAAGTCGAGCAAAAAAAAGCGGCACCCGTACCATCCTTTTCTCGAAGCAGTTCAGGCCATTTTCGACCCCCTATAACTTCGTTGTGGATAAAACTAGGAGCCTGAATATTCAGTAACCAAGCAGGCGTTGTATAAACACGGTATATTTCAAATTTCATTCAATTTGAACGAGTAGTTTAATAATTATAACTAGACAAAGTCTCTTAATTTTGTCACTCACTGACTGACTGACTGACCGATCATCCAAACTAAGGCACTTCTAGCAGACATAGAAGCTTCAAATTTAGGATACAACTATTGTTTAGTGTATAAATCAAGGAAAAACTAAAACATTTTGCAATTCCGGTCCAGTTTTCTAGATACACCTGGTAGAAAATTTGCTTTCCTACACTGCGGGGGGGTGCGGGCTGGCCTCAGTGAAAATACGGGCTGTTTCAGCCGGGAATCGGATGGTCTCCTGAGGTTGTCGAGGGGTAGCAGTAATTATGTGTATAAAAATGCGGAAAAAGACTACGTACCAATCTAGCACCTCAAGGGGGTCCGTCTCCAGCTACTGTCCATCCAAGTTATCACCCACAGTTCCGTTTTGCCGGCCGGCACACGTGAAATCACGTCACTGCACTATCGTTGCGGTTTGTTTACACAAGCGAGCGGGGGTGAGTTCGACAAACGAGATTCCTATTATAATAAATGCGGGGGATGAAAACACGACACGTTTAATGTTAAATTACGTCGTCGCGGAGCGGAGCATGTGCGATGCGGCGCGTGTGGATTTCGAACTGACCGTTGGAGTGACACAACACGATGCACTTCACTCTTCCGGCACAGATGCGTAAATTGATGCGTTTTGTCTATTAGCCACAGAATATACACATAAAAAGAGCCATCCCCCCGGCCTTCAGGAGTTAAAGAAGACTCCTGAACCAACAAAGAGAGAATGATCACCTAAATTGTGTTATCTAATGTCTAAGGATGCGGAAGCGGATGCGGAAGTAATCCGTCTAATAAAAGATAGGAAAACTTGAAAGATAAAAATAAACTATGACTAAAATTGCGGGTGAAAAATGCGGGGAGGGGTTAAGAATGTAGGTTATTGAGAAGGTAAAACACATAGTTTTACAACAGGGCGAACATAGGTACCATTCTTAGTGCGCACCGTTACCACTCTGACGATTCCGTCAGATGAAGGATGTATATCCTCTACTATGCCTAAAGGCCATTGTAACGGTGGTGAATTTTCAGTTTTTAGCACAACGACAGCTCCTTTAGTCACCGGATTAGACTTAGTATTCCATTTGGCGCGTGTTTGTAGGGTATTAAGATATTCTTGTCTCCAACGATTCCAATATCTCTGAACAACCTGGTCAGTCAAATGTTTACTGCGGACTAAATCTGTCAATGTAGGTTTGTAACGTGAGTCATCATGAAATGACTCAAGCGGACCCATAGTCAGAAAGTCAGAAGGACAAAGTGCCTTGGGCTCTGCGGGGTCAGAACTTAAAACAGCGGTTAGCGGACGACTGTTGAGAAGCGATTCAACTTGAGTTAATACAGTAAGCAGCTCCTCATAAGTAAGCAGAACATCACCGATCACGCGCTTTAAAATTAACTTTACACTGCGGACGTTAGTTTCCCAAATGCCACCGAAATGAGGTGCACTGGGCGGGTTCAAATGCCAAGATATGCCTTGAGATATCGTTTCCTCAGCGAAGGAATCACAAAAGGCCTTGGATTTGAGAAAGCCATTCAACTCGTCCAGCTGGGCTTTAGCGCCTAAGAAGTTTCCACCATTGTCTGAAAACAACTCCAGACAATTGGAACGCCTCGAGATGAATCGACGGAAAGCGCGGAAAAATGAGTCCGTACTCAAGTCTACTGCCAATTCCAAATGAACGGCGCGCGTCACTAAACATGTAAACAAAGAGATATATGCCTTTTCTTTGCGGGCACCGCGGTATCTGCTTATCAATATGTTTATTGGACCAGCGTAGTCGACGCCCGTTCGTAAGAATGGTTTAGCCTCGGTGACGCGAGAAGCAGGGAGGGGTGCCATGAAAGGCGCCTCATTACGGGGATTTACTTTAAAACATTTATTACAAAGTCGAAAGCGTTGTTTTACTGTAGTGCGTCCGGAAATTATCCAGAATTTTTGTCTCAACAAAGATAGTAATAAATGTGGTCCGGCGTGTAAATATTTGCGGTGATAATAATCTATTAAAATGTTAACGATATGATCCTTTTTAGGAAGCAATATCGGATGTTTAGCGTCAAAACAAAGCGAAGATTTTTCTAAACGTCCCCCGATGCGACGCAAATCATTTTTTAAAAATGGTGAAAGCGGGATTAGCGATTTTGAAACCTTGCGATTGTTGGAGAGGGCGTTTATATCGTCTTTGAAATATTGTTGTTGAAGAGATTTTACAATAATATTTTTTGCATATTGTAAGTGTGAAAGTTCGATTCTATTAGAACGCGGAATTTTTCCTAAGAAGCGGTATAAATATACTATAATGCGGAGAAGCTTGGACCAAGACGATACTTTCTTAGCAAGCGTGCATAGAAATTGCGGTTGTTCATCGGTGGTGATGAAAACATTAGCGCGTTTTTTGATTTCCAACAGCTTTTCATCAGCTGTGGAGTCGAAAGTGAAGCGATTAATAGGCCACGTACGTAGATCGTCACGTGCCCAGGGCGGACCGTGGAGCCATAGCGGATGACTCAACAGTTGAGCGGGAGAAAGTCTGAATTTTAAAATGATTGCGGTTAAATCTGCCTGTAAGTTTGGCCCCGAGTGTAGAATGTCGTTTAAAGCTACTTGAGTGCTTGACTTCGCGCTAGGGTCACATACAAGTCGTAGCGGCTTTTCTGGTCGGCAGACTCCATGATGAGGGATTACATAATATTTGTTATCGGTGTTCAAAGCGGGAGCGGGGGAAACAATACCACCTTTTAAATAATCCGTCATTACCTTGTCGTATTCGCTCTTTAATGTTTTGTTAGTCTGGAATTTATGATCAAGATAAGAATAACGGCGCGTGGCTGTCGTCAAGGAATCTCCTAACAAGTGCGAGGATTTCGAAAATGGCAATGCGGTTACATAACGTCCTGAATTAACGTCGCGGTGCGTATTAGAAACATAGAAATGTTCACATTCTTGGTCAGCTGTCGACATATGTTTTTGTGTAGGTACCGACTCGAGCTGCCAAAATTTAGTAACTAAAGCCTCAATTGACTCGTCACTCGATGTAAAGAACGCGCGGTGAGTTTGATTATGTGCGGGTTTATGATTATCGGCGGGCACTGAGGCCGTGGACCCCATTACTATATATCCAAAGGCGGTTTCTAACGCGTCAGGTTGTCCTGCAGGGCCCAGCGATTTTCCAGGCCGCAAGATTTCGACAAAGACCTCGGAACCCAATAAAACGTCGATGGGTCCGGGCGCGTAAAAATGCGGGTCGGCGAGCGGTAGGTCATAAAGGTGCGTGACCGCGGAAGTGTTTAGAGAACAGCTCGGTAAATCTCCAGAGATTGTTTTAATGACTAGCGGTTGAATCTTCAAGCAAAAGTTCGGATCAAGGCGTGAGTACAATGTTAGGTCAGTAATGCCCGATATAGGCTGGGAGGTGTCACCTATTCCCATTACCGATTGATTACTGGAATCATTAAAGACACGGAGACCCAACTGTTTGCAGGCCTGCTTTGTTATAAAATGGTTTTGAGAACCATTATCGATCAAAAAACGAACTTTCCTAACAGATCCATCATTTGATTTTACGTCAGCGAGGGCTGTACCTAGTAGTACATTTTGTGATTTCCGCCCGTGACTAGCATGCGAGTAGGTATTCATACTGCAAAGTGATAAGGTTCTATCGTCTGACTTAGAAGAAGTCGAGTTACGTGAATTTTCCCTTCCGTTAGCTCCCTCACTACAGCGGGAGGTATTTGTATCGAGCTTCGACGATAAGGAATGCGGGTTTGCATAATCGGATTCAAGAAAATGTAACATACTGTGATGTTTTTGTTGACATTGTTTACATGTGTTTATGGATTTACAAGATTGAGCGGTGTGTGTTTTACTAAGGCAATTAATACAGGCGTTACAACTTTTGATGAACTTGAAACGTTCGCGGGGCGACAGTTTTCTAAAGGTCGAACATAAATAGAGATTACTGTGATCAGGTTGTTCACACAAAGAACATTTGTTAGCGGTGTTGTTGTTTACAATAAAAGAACGTACATTAGTTTTTGATGCAATTGTATTCTGGGTCTTAGAACCCGATTGGTCACCAGTACGAGTGAGGACCTTTACGCGGTCGCGGACAAATGAAATTAACCCGTTTAAGTTAGGTAATTCTACACCTCGATTCTCCATTTCAAATAACCGCGCGGACTCTTTGTCTAACTTTTGCAAAAGGGTGTAAGACATAACAAAGTCGCATAGATCAGGTATGTTTAAGTTATTCAATGCTAAGTAGGCATTGGCGAATTGATCTATGAAAGATTCAAGGTTACTGGCGGTTGCGGAAGCGATCGGTTTAAGAGAGAACATCTGATCTAGGTATGTAACGGCTAGACTGCGTTTATCTTCGTATTTCGATATAAGCGCGCTATAAATCGCGTTGTAGTTTTCGGCGCAAGGAACAATACCTGTGCAGATGGATTTGGCTTTACCACTTAGTCTACCAACCAAATAATACATTCTTTCGGTATTAGTTAAAGATGCATTTAAATGTACAGCGTTATGGAATGTGGCATAAAACAATGGCCACTGAAGCCGATCTCCATTAAATTCTGGCATTTCTATCGGCGCTAACCTAATTAAAGATTTAGCGGGGGTAGGTTTAAATTCTGCTTTTGGCGGTGTAAACATGGATAATTTACGTTTAATGCGGCAATACATGTCTTCGAATGATAACCAGCTTTGAGAGTCAGGTACACTTTCTTTATCTATTTTCAACAAGGTTATATTGTATTCTTTCGCGGTTGATTGGAAGTTAGTTCTTACGTCTTCTAAACTTTCAATGGAGCATAGAAAATTATCCAGGGCTTCTGGATCTTTTAAATCGCAACATGAATAGTCGTAAATTGTTTGTAGGCGTTGGAAAAATAATTCCCGTTGAGATTCTAACAATTTCAACTTCTGTTCATTCGCGGCCATTATTATGTAGGTATGTACCTAATGTTCGTAGTGGCGTACAGAGATATTGAAATTGGAATATGCTTATGTAGGTTAAGTTTTTAGCGAAATATGCGGAAATAAATGTAATGCGGTTGTTATAGGAGCGTAGTTAGTGTTTTTAGTTAAAAATATTAAAGTTTCGAAGAGATTTTAGCGGATGGCAATATGACGCGTGCGCACTAACAAGGGCAAAAAAAATGGCGGGGGTGTCTAACTTGAAATGTTTGTTAGAAACAACTAATTTTCACGGAGAATCCGGTTGCTGAAGGACCATAAAATGGTAGAAAATTTGCTTTCCTACACTGCGGGGGGGTGCGGGCTGGCCTCAGTGAAAATACGGGCTGTTTCAGCCGGGAATCGGATGGTCTCCTGAGGTTGTCGAGGGGTAGCAGTAATTATGTGTATAAAAATGCGGAAAAAGACTACGTACCAATCTAGCACCTCAAGGGGGTCCGTCTCCAGCTACTGTCCATCCAAGTTATCACCCACAGTTCCGTTTTGCCGGCCGGCACACGTGAAATCACGTCACTGCACTATCGTTGCGGTTTGTTTACACAAGCGAGCGGGGGTGAGTTCGACAAACGAGATTCCTATTATAATAAATGCGGGGGATGAAAACACGACACGTTTAATGTTAAATTACGTCGTCGCGGAGCGGAGCATGTGCGATGCGGCGCGTGTGGATTTCGAACTGACCGTTGGAGTGACACAACACGATGCACTTCACTCTTCCGGCACAGATGCGTAAATTGATGCGTTTTGTCTATTAGCCACAGAATATACACATAAAAAGAGCCAACACCAACTGCATAAATAACTTTGTAATCCCATATAAATATATAGTATTACAAAGTTATCGATCCAGTCAAAAATTACTTAGGTATTCATAATTATAAATAAAATATAATTAAATATAAATATTTTTAAATAAAGAACACGACGCGTCCGCAATAAAATAATAATCAATAATATAATAAAAAATGTATGACTATCTACAAAAAGAAATGAGATGCCATCAAAAACATAACTTGTAAAAAAAGCCTAGTCTCGTAACTCAGTCCTTCTACCGTAAAAAGTTGCGAGATCCCTGTGATACCAAGTCAGTTGATTTATTCAGTCCCTACTTAAGGTTCCTTCTGTCTTAAGTTATTACATACTTAGCTAACTTAACAACACCTTATAGTGATCATAATCAATTTTAAAAATCTATTATGTTTTAAACAAACAGAGATTGACTTGGCAATCGCACTAAATAAGCTAGTTTAACACGTTCACTGCTGAAAACACAACTGTCGCGTTTTTCATAACTTGCCACGAGTACGGCAAAACACAACTGTTGTGTTTGTTGTATGAGAAAACACTTTGGCGCGTGCAGAGCCGCACCCGTGGCTAGACAAGAAAACGGCTCAGCAGTCAAAGTGTCAATATAATATAAATTACTTGTGAGATATTTTTTTCACAAAAATTGGAGAAAGCTCCCGAAAAATTGAAAAATTTGATAAAAGCAGATTATGTTATTTGATTTTTGTAGGAACTAGCGATTTGACATTTGATTTATCCGCGATCTTCAGCAATTCCTAAGTAACACGGTGGTTTTTATCCTGGGAAATGCAGAGCACGTGTGGGGATAGTGGAATCACGCGGGTGAAACCGCGGGGTGCAGCTAGTACAAAATAAAATCCTGTTATGATGTTTCATCAGATTATATTTAGTTGCCTCAAAATAGCAAAGAGGTTCCTCATTTCCATTTATTCAATTTCTTTACACGGTTGGGTTTGTCTTTCAATTTCTTCGCACCGCTGGACAAATTTTGCAAATTATTTGCCCCTGGTCCTTCTTCGCCGATGCAATACTCGTTATTTGAATTCAGTATACATATCTTGGTTTTTTTCTGAGGGGTCAAAAGAAATGTCAAATTATTTTCCACTGCTGTAAAATACTATAACAGAATAGGGAGACGAGCAGGTCGTTCAGTTCAGTAGTAAGAGCACTACGGACGTCAAGCTGAGTTTTTTTTTTCTTTTTTTTCTTCACATTCTCATAGACCATGCTCCTTCAAACACCCAGACTCAGATCAAATACTCATAGTTCACACAAGTTTTGCCCTGTGCGGGAATTGAACCCGCAACCTCGTGGTTCGCAGTCCGCTCATCACCCACTACGCCATTGGTTCTAAAGTCTCACAAACAAGGGTTGCGGGTCACGCGTCCGCGTCTAGATTCCCTATGAAGTTGTAATTGAGTTTTCCAAGTGTATGAGGATCTAGCTTATTTTTTTGATGAGACTGAGTGAGGAGGCGAGCAAATCCTTCACCTGATGGTAAGCGCTACGCCTGCCCATAACAGTCACAGCGCCACCCAGAAGCCTGCATTGCACAATCCTGCGCGGCACTGCACTGCGCTCGTAACCCTGAGACATCGGCTCTAAAGTCTCATATGCCCAGTAATTTCGCTGGAAACAATGCCTTTCAAACCGGAACACAGTGATGCTTGCACACAACTGCTTGACACTATGAAAACTTACCTTTTTATCGACTCCCATAGACAATTTCTGTTGGTACCATTGATAATTCTGCAAAAATACGTTACAAGTTATAGTTTTACGTAAAAAAATAACAGGTGACATGAGAGGCGAATCCGAATTAGTGGCCAATGGCTGCTGAAGCGGGCAGTTGAGACATTTAACACTTCGACTGCTGAGCCGATTTTCTTGTCTAGCAAGTCAACAGTGTACGTGTCATAAACATTCGAGAACAACCCAACCCAGCCTTTACGGCCCAAAACAAGTTTCTAGTTATTTTTATTTCAATACCTAACTAGTAATCTGATTTTAATGGTGAGCGCTACGCTTGCCCGTAACAACTACAGTACCAACCAGAAAGTTGCATTGCATAATCATGCGCGGCACTGCACTGCGCTCGTCACCCTGAGATATCGGCTCTAAAGTCTCATATTCCTAGTAATTATGCTGGAAACAGTGCTCTTCATACCGGAAAACAATAATCACAGCAGCTGGCCCAAGTTCAAAGGCGAGTGGAACTGTTACCATACGGATTCAAACTCGTGGCCATCCTTCAGCACAGTTAATTTTTTAATTCCTAGTTTCATCATCATCAGCAACTCATATCGTCCCACTGCTGATTTCGGGTCTCCTCTCACTTTCATGTGGAGGGTTAGGCCATAACCCACCACGGGGGCCCGGTCCGTATTGGTGGATAACATACCTATCTCCGAAATAATTCTCGGGTAGAAATATTTCTCATGTGGGTTTCCTTACGATGTTTTCCTTCACTGAAAAGCGAGTGATAATTACGTACATATGCTCTTTAAATAACACATTGGTACGTGCCCGCACTGGGATTGGAACTCACGGCCTTCTCCTTGGAAGGCAGACGTTCTCCCATTAGGCTACCACCGCTATTCCTAGTTTGTTCATGTAATTTAATACTAAAAAAGTATTAAGTCATAGGTAACAGTATACCTGATTAAACTGTTGTCCATAATCAGCTCCGACGCCATAATCGGGGTATTGATTGAGTTGGCCATAGCCCGTATTCGGAGATTCGTAATAATCATAGTTGCCATAAACACCTGGACCGCCGCTATAAGGGTATCTACTAGGGTCTGCTACATTGGTTTTATTGCCTTTGCCGTTACATGTAGTACAAGGCGTTTTACGATCGCCCGTTTTACATGGACAAGGCTTAGGATTTGGAGGTCCTGGTGAGGTATTGGGCCTTGGGCCAGGTCCCGGCGGCGGAGTAGTCATCGGGCCAGATCCTGGTGGTGTATAAGGCCTTGGGCCAGGTCCTGGCGGCGGAGTGGTCATCGGTCCTGGTGGGGTATAAGGCCTTGGGCCAGGTCCTGGCGGCGGAGTGGTCATCGGTCCTGGTGGGGTATAAGGCCTTGGGCCAGGTCCTGGCGGCGGAGTGGTCATCGGGCCAGATCCTGGTGGGGTATAAGGCCTTGGGCCAGGTCCTGGCGGCGGAGTGGTCATCGGGCCAGATCCTGGTGGGGTATAAGGCCTTGGGCCAGGTCCTGGCGGCGGAGTAGTCATCGGGCCAGATCCTGGTGGGGTATAAGGCCTTGGGCCTGGTCCTGGTGGGGTAGACCATTGGCCTGGTACCGGTGGCGTAGGCCTTGGATCAGATCCCGGCGGAGGAGGCTTTGGACAAGGCTTAGGTCGCGGACACGGAGGTCTTTGACAAGGAGAAGGTCTCTGACAAGATGGCCCATTCCAACCGCCACCACCCCCACCGCCACCACCGCCGCCACCACCACCGCCTCCGCCTCCACCGCCGCCACCACCACCGCCACCCCACCCTCCACCACCACCCCCCCACCCACCATAGTCCCCCCAATTACGGATACCGCCACCACCATGACCAAACAGAGGTTCACCATTACCGTCGACCGCAGTACCTTGATTATCCTGTAAATAATGAAATAACAATAAATATACTGGGCTGTGAGATGGGTACAATGGGTAACCATTCCAGATTGAGTACCATGAGGACACATGCCATATGTGGAGAAAGAAAGTTACTTTTAAAAGAGTAAAAAGTTAAAGTTACTTCTAAAGTCTGCCGCGACCCAGCTGGGCCTTGTAGTGGAGTCGACTGATTTTAGAGGAGCTTTTCCGTATCATCGAGTACCGGCATGGAATTAACTAAGAGACGGCTTCGACAGATGAGCCGTAAACACTAAAGCTGAAGAAGTCCTTCTGTACTTCACATGGGACATCATCCTGGTACTCGATCAGCTGGTTACTTATTGCGTCCTCTACGCCCATCAAGTGTACCAATGTGTTTCTTGTAAAAGCATTTGTACGTAATTAATATAAATCAAAACTTTTTTAGCTCTTTTTTATTTTATCGACATATCATTTGTCATTTGTCATCTGTCATCTATCATCGGCCACCAGCCACCTACCACCCCCCTACCTTTTAACCTTATTAACCTAATTTACCTCTCAACTTCCAATCACCTCGCAAGGTCACCAGCTTACTCCCCAAGTCAAGCGTCCGTAAAGAAGTATTACTTCAAAAATTACAAAAAACAATTGGTACGTTCCGGCAGTGGTATTCAAACTAACAACCCTCTGCTTTGGAAAGCGGACGTTTTCCCACTAGGTTATTTACTGCTTATTACTAATTTTATTATTCTTTAATTTCATGTTACCTGCCGAACCCTTAATGCAATGGCTACCTGTAAACAGAATGCAAAGTTTAATTACTATTAAGTAACATTTTTTTTGCGAAACGATTAGCTAATCATACACGAATAGATCTGCCTGACACACATGCTGGCAGTCCAAACAGCTGGTGTATGGTGAAAACAGACACGGATTTTCCCGCCATCTACCTGCCCGCTGCCCGTCGTAAAATTGGCCAGATCGGGACCCGGGCGGGTAGATCCAAACACCCAACTGTGCGTGTGTGCGTAGCGATAAATGTGCCCGTCAGATTTCACCTCAGTCGCGCACTAACGCTCTATCAGTGCTCACGCCTTTGATCACAGAAACCGCATTTAGCGAAAATATAGATTTAATTGTTATTCTTGCATTTTAAATATCTGATAAATGGAATAATTTCAAGTATTTATTATTTTATTATTAAAAAATGCAATCTATATATATAAAAATGTTATGTTGGTTTGTGTACGCTTCAAAAACTCAAAAAGTCCTGAACCGATCGAGCTATAATTTTAGCATGATATATAATCCGCATCAAGGATTGTTTTTATCTATTTTTTTCATCAGTGACATATCAGCGAATGTGCGAATGTGCCACAGTGAAGCGTGGCAGGGTACAGCTAGTTTTGTTCATAAAAGTATGCAATCATTTCATCAACGTTTTGTTATGACGTTGTCGCGTTAAACTATCGTCCGTAAACCAACTTTACAGACAACCAATTTTTTTTCAACCGTCATAGCTGAAATCACGATTTGAACTGATGGCCGACCTCGGGCACGAATACGGATCCGAGTTTCGCCTGGCGGGCAAATCTGTGCGTGGATACGTCTGTCAGGCAGATCCCAGATTTGCCCGGCAGGTTAAACTCGGATCCGATTACGAAGTATTACTTACTTTCGTAAGGGCTTCCTCCTCTTCGGCGTTTAATGTCAGCGGCTATTAAAAAAAAAAAACAATTTATTTAACACCAAGAAGGGTAAAGATAAGGAAAACTACACTCTAAGCATTTCAATAATTATCCATAGGGGAAAGTGGGAAAATTGCGAATATGAATACTAATAAAACCAAACCTGCGGGGCTATGCAGCACGGTGCGGATCAGCTCGATTTCGTTTCATTTTGACGTTTAATTGCCACGGGACTCGCTATTCTTATTGAAATGACGAGTCCCGTGGCAATCAAACGTCAAAATGAATCGAACTCGAGCTGATCCGCACCGTGCTGCATAGCCCCGCTGATAAAATTATATTAATATTATGTTTGGTTACAAAATCTCGTATATCCCCACTCTTCCCTATGAATACCTAAATATAATTTAAATGTTATTTTAGTACATACGCTTGAAACGACCTGTTCACTGATGATTTTCATCTAAAAATTTAAAAAGTGAGATTTTTTAATTTCTTTACGGTGCTCTTTAAAAGTTTAATATATACCTTCCACTATAGTAAAAATCTATTTACTTAAATAGACAAATAGATTAAAAATAGATAATTATTAGATTGCATAATTAATAGATTTCTAAACAGCTTTTTTAATGCATGAAGTTTGTGAAGTAAAGTCATGTCTTCTACGCGTATTTAGGTCTACACCCTACACAAAACATTATCATTTTTACAACATTTCTGGTTTAATATGGAAACAAAAACATATTGAAATTTTTTTACATATATATTTTTTTGTATAGATATTTTTGTGTAGTGTGTAGAGCAAAACACGCGCAGGATACACAGTCTAACTTCAATAACGCTGTTTCAGTTTAAGTATTACTTAAAAGTATGGATTTAAGCTATTTTGGGCCAAATAATGCAATTCCATTTTGACCCAGCCTCTGATATTAAATTATTATTCCGGAAAAAAAAACAAAATCCCTGTCTAGTTCCAAAGATAATCCAATACTGTGGCGATGACCTGGTCTGATGATAGAGACGGAAGGTAGACAGCGGAACTCCTCAGTGAATTACAGTAGATTGATGGTGTTTGGGCTCATTATGATCAGCTTGCTTTAGAAATTATTCCTAGCACGTAAAATAAAAAAAAAAACTATTATATAGAAAAACTGTCATAATATATTACCTTATTATAACCGAGTGGATGATCGACATGTTTTTCATCGTTTATCTGTCAAAATTAAAAATATATCATCGTCATCAACCTATATCGTCCCACTGCTGGGCACAGGTCTCCCCTCACTTGCGTGAGGAAGGTTAGGCCGTTATCCACCACGGGGCCCCGGTCCGGATTGGGATGTTTTCCTTCACCGAAAAGCGAGTGATAATTACATACATATGTTTTTACAGAAACACATTGGTACGTGCTTGCACTGGGATTTGAACTCACGTCCTTCTCTTTGGAAGGCGGACGTTCTCCCACTAAGCTACCACCGCTTAACACATATACATTAGATAAATGACAGATTTTAATCAAGTTTCGGTTGTCATTATTATTTTTACCCAACTGCCCAAAGGAAGGAAGGTTTTATTTTTTAACCCTCGACGAAGAAGAGGTGTTTTATCAGTTTTTAGTGTGTGCCTGTGAATCTGTGTGTGTAACATAGTAGCTCCCAAACGGATGAACCGATTTTGATATGGTTTTTGTTTAAAAGTAGGTAAGTAAACACAAAGTGTCAGTGTAAACACATTGACACTTTGACACTTTGTTTACACTGACATTTTGTCTATACCCACTTACCTACTTTTAAACAAGAGCTATATCAAAATCAGTCCATCAATTTGGAAGCTACGATGCCACACGAGTAGGTAATTATTCACAAAGTGTTAATGTATACAATTACACTTACACTTTGTGTAGACTTACCTACTACACGGTACACACTTACACTTTGTATATAATTTAGACTACACAGTCTAAATAAGGTAAGAATACCTTAACTAAATATCAATTCCAGATGTGGCGCTTCCCATCCGGTGCTTTCTCATCTCATTTTTTCTTACATTACTCAGGAAAAGACAAAAAAAAAACATTACAAACTCACCAAATCCGAATCTCGTAAGTTATACCTTTGCTTCTGCCGCTGACTGGCATTCAAATAACCCAACAGCAAACAAAAAAGCGTGAATACACGCATTTTGAATTGCTAGTGAAGATGTCCCTCTCCCATGCAACCCTTCATCGAACTGCCAGCTAGCAACAAAGTATACCCAATAAGTACCTAATGAATTACCATTCTTAATTTGTACACGATAATTAGACAGGGAATTAACATTAATAGGCAAAAAACACTTAACTAAACGAAACAATAAGTGTGGTAAATTTGGAAATTGGGTAATATGTAAATTATAATTATTACAACCTCTTGTGAGAGAATTTTCGTATTTGTTAATTGAAAATCCTTAATGCTAATTTATTTTCAAAAATCTCATTCAACACCTCAATATATACGACGAATCAAAATGCTGAATTATTTATTTTCTTTTTCATTTTCACAAAAACACTCTTAAAATGTGTACACGGTACCTAATTATTCAGCTTGTAAAGTTAATTCTAACAAAGCTCATACAATTATGCTTTTATGAGAAAACAACTATAATTATTTAATTAGCGACTCCATGGTAAATCGCAGCCTTATCGCCTTGAGTAACTTCGATCATACTACGGTAAAAATAAATCCAACTTACCTAATATACAGTTCCTATTACGCCCTGCGTCGCCGTATCATGTGACACCGTACCACAGAAAACATAATTATAATCTATCTATCTATCTATATATATAAAAATGTTATGTTGGTTTGTGTACGCTTCAAAAACTCAAAAAGTTCTGCACCGATCGAGCTGAAATTTTAGCATGATATATAATCCGCATCAAAGCTAGTGTTATATAAAACATAAGTATTAATATATATATATTAACTAAAAAATACGCTTTCGTAGCAAGCCGAACTAACAAGTAGAAAAATAATTAATTGTATGGTAAATATGTCTCATTTTGGACTCTAGTCACAGACAATTGTATGTAGTACTAGCTGCGCCCCGCAGTTTCACCCGCGTAGTTCCCGTTTTGTCCCACGGGAACATACTATCATGGTACGATGTTGCGACGCGGTTCAGTTTAGGTCTTCGATTGAATCGCTATAAGAGATCATGGTATGCCTCCAGGGCACTGATTTTTTAATGTCATCGGGTCAGAAATTTTGTCAGAGAAATTAAATTAAAAAGTCGCCCTCCAGAAATACTTTGTTGGTCAAGTTAGGGAGAATAAAACTCCTCAATATCTTTAGTAAAGTTTATTGATTATACTTGTAGTATACGAAAGTTTCCAAGTTGGCAACACTCAAAGAAGTTCCACTGTTGAACAGCTTCTTCACCCATTGAAGTTTTTCTTCACCTTCATAGTGTGGGAGGAATGTTCTTCACAGAATGGATTACTTGCATCCATTACACACATTCGCGTATGCGTCACCTTATGCCCCTTATGCCCCTGTAGAATAAGAAAACCAGGGTTTTTAGTTCTCAAAAGTACTTACCTACCTCGACGAGCAAGTCGTTCACCTGATGGTGAACGCTACGCCTGCCCATAGCCAGTTACATTGCCACCCAGAACTTTGCATTGCATAATCCTGCGCGGCGCGGCTCTAAAGTCTCACATGCCCAGTAATTCGAATTTTAGTCGATTATTTTGATTGTTCAAAAATCTCGATAGCCTGAGTTGTAAATATTGAATATTGTCTGTTTGTCTGAAGTTCTGTGAGAGCGATGTTTGAATATGCTTAGAGCTGTTAAATTTTAAATTGTTTTTATTTTGACGTTCATATTCTTGTTCCTTGTTTCTATTTTAATTTTGAATGTTATAATTATTCTAAAACGTTGTTGTTTCTGTATTTAATTTTTTTCTTCAAACTAGTGATTCCTGTGTGTTATTAATTATATTTCAATAATATAATATTAATCATCGTGCAAAAGTAGGTATAGATGGTAAATTGTAAAAATAAAATATTTTTCGATTTCCCGCCCATTGCCTCCCCATGTGGGACTCCCCCGCCAGAACGCGGTCTGACGGGGTTTACCCACTAAAACTCCGGGGTGTTCTCCTCTCCACATTGTGGAGGTGGCCACGGGTACGAACGGCGCTTCCGCGACCACCTCTGCGGGTGCCCTCTCGGGCTCATCACGTGAGGCAACAACAAGACTTTTAAATTAACAAACTTCAATTAAGATAATGCTAATGAAAACTATTGAATTGTTAACTCGTTAAAATTAACAATTCCTAATTAAAAACTGTTTATTAAGAATTGGTTTAGGTACCTAATCATTGACTTGTCAACTCATTCTTACTTTTATTACTCCAGGCATTTGGTATTGCAGAGTAATAGACACAAAAATGGGTGTTGTTAAAACTTTTATATATTTTGCTATTTTATATGTGAGTAATTCCTTTTTTATGGTACTGATTCACGAAACAAACCAGTCGTTCACCTGATGGTAAGCGCCATGCCTGCCCATAACAGCCGCCCAGTCTATTGCGGCACTGCTCTCATGCTCTGCGCTCGTCATCCTGAGACATTGATTCTAGTATCAATTTTTTTTCATTCAACTGAGTGACGAGACGTGCATATCGTTCATCTGATGTAGATGGTAAGCGCTACGCCTGCCCATAGCAGTCACAGCACCACCCAGAACCCTACATTGCATAATCCTGCGCGGCACTGCACCGCGCTCGTCACCCTGAGACATCGGATCTAAAGTCTCACTGCCTAGTAATTTCGCTGGAAACAGTGCCCTCTAAACCGGAACACAGTAAAGTTTGTACACTTACTTTTTGCTGCTTGGCGAATGAATTCCCCAGGCGGTGAATAAACTTAAAATAAGTTGGTATTTTTCTTTCTAGTCTGTATCAGCCTTCTTAGACAATCTTCCTCGTGGTTCGCTTATGAAAAATGCAAAGGTAAAACATAATTTACGTTTTATATTATGTTATAATGGTGGTGGTAGCTTAGTGGGTAACCTTCCAAGGAGAAGGTTGTAAGGGCACGCACCAATGTGTTTCTGTAAAGCATATGTACGTAATTATCACTCGCTCTTTGGTGAACGAAAACATCGTGAGGAAACCCCATACGTACCCGAGAATTATTTCACAGGTAGGTATGTTATCCACCCATCCGGACCGGGCCCCCGTGGTGGATTATGGCCTAGCCCTCCTCACGAAAGTGAGGGGAGACCCGTGCCCAGCAGTGGGACGTTATATGTTGATGATGATGATTATGATATTATATATTTTAGAAATCAAATCTATATCTATACTTATATATAAAGCTGAAGAGTTTGTTTGTTTGTTTGAACGCTAGGATCTCAGAAACTACCGGTTCAAATTGAAAAATTCTTTTTGTATTGAATAGTCCATTTATCGAGGAAGGCTATAGGTTATATAACATCACGCTACGACCAATAGGAGCGGAGCATCAATGAAAAATGTGGCAAAAACAGGAAAACAATATTGCTTTAGTTATTGCGGGAAAACTGAAATTATGCGGATGAAACCGCGGGGCGCAGCTAGTATTTAATAAAATAATATTTTTAATTATTGTTAAGGCCGCCTATTGACTACATTGGTTTTAATAAGTTCTATTTTTTTATGTAAAACCTTGTGTATTTCTGAACTGGTGCAAAATAAAGTATTTTCTAATCCATTCTTATAATTAGTTTTCTTTTTAGGTCAACTATCACAGGCAATCAGTGTGTATATTCAAAACCAGTGATCCAAAATGCTATTTTATCGAAAAGGTACAATATTTACTTGAATATCTGATTTTTGCCTAAAGTTGCCAGCTTCCCCACAAACATTATAGTGGCGCCCGTTGGGATAAATAATTCTCAGTATCCCCTCCCCACCGATGGGCCCGTTGGATTAATACCTTCTTTCAAAAATAGGCCTCCCATACTACCTCACAAACTCACAAACTTTACCTCTTAATAATAATAATAATTTAGTATAGATGACTTGTGTCCGTACTAAGATTAGAACTCGGAGGGTTCGAATCCCAGCACCGGCACGTAAGAAACATAATGGTGTAAGTACGTAATTTTCGTAATTCGTAATTTACGTAACGTTTCTTGTAGAAACATAATTGTGTAAGTACGTAATCATACTCATATTGCGAAGGGAAGTATTGTCAAATGTGATCCACTAACCGAACCGGACCTCCGCGGTGGGCTATAGACTGATCCTCCTCACTAAAGTGGGATGAGAACCGTGCTCAGCGTTGGACGGAAATGAGTAATAATGATGCTGATTTTTCTTATAGCCAGGGGATAAAGCCGAAATCATGAAGCTATTCGACATTTACAAAGATACCGAAACTGCCGATGTTGACGAAAATTACAAGCGTGTCCAATAAGGAATGTACTCGTATACTCTGCAATAAAACGTACAAAAACCTAAAGAAGTTTTACTAAAGTAAATGTAACCTAAACTAAATTGACTACTTGTCACTAGACCATTTGATATCAAGCACCCCCCGCTTTTTTACCATAAAAATAATAATTATTCATTAATTATTTATTAATTATAGCTTTTAGTTTGGCTTGCTAATAAAGCGTGTTTTTTTAGTTTATTTTAACTATTATTTATTTACAGCGGCTTTTATAGTTTAGACTCCTTCTTTTCTCAAATCAGTATTGGCAGCACTGGACAACATCAATCATTGTCTGTCAGTGTCAAGCTGTCAGGCACTCGCACTCGCAATCAGATTTCTATTGTAATATAATTGTGTACATTGTATCGATTTTTTTCCAAAGAAAAAACGTTTTCTTTCTCGGTCATCCATAACCGGCCGTTCTAGTTGTAAAATAATATAAATCGTTTACGATGGAAGTGCCGAAAATTGATAAAGCTACTATTTTAGCACCAAATATGGCTGTGAACGCTGTTCTATTACCGAGCCAAGAGTTACCTGCCGAAACGCCTATAGTTTCTGGATTCGACTGGGAAAACGGTACAGACTACAATAAAATACTGGAAAGTTACGCCTGCTCCGGTTTCCAAGCCACCAACTTCGGAAAAGCAGTCGCTGAAATCAACAACATGCTCAAGACGCGAGTTGTACCACTCACAGAAGAGAATGGCGATCCTTACGAAGTAGACCAGTTCATAAAGAAGAAAACCAACTGTACAATATTCTTAGGATACACTTCTAACATGGTTTCTTCAGGGCTCCGCGACACAATACGATTTTTGGTGAAAAATAAACTCGTTGACTGCATAGTGACTACTGCCGGTGGTGTGGAGGAAGATTTTATTAAATGTCTTGCCCCGACATTTATTGGAGATTTCGATTTAAGCGGGAAAATGCTGCGGACGCGTGGCATCAACCGAATCGGCAACCTATTAGTGCCAAATGATAATTATTGCAAATTCGAGGAGTGGGTGACTCCGTTGCTCGATGAAATGCTGGACGAGCAGTTGGCGCACGGCACCGTATGGACTCCATCAAGAATCATATCTAGACTGGGCGAGAAAATCAATGATGAAAGCTCCGTATGCTACTGGGCTTGGAAGAATAACATTCCAATATTCAGTCCGGCATTAACCGACGGATCTCTAGGAGATATGATGTATTTCCATTCGTACAAACGGCCAGGTCTCATTATAGATATATTAAGTGATCTGAGAAGACTCAACACCATGGCGGTGAAGGCTAACAATGCAGGGATGATAATCTTAGGCGGAGGTGTGATCAAACATCATATTTGTAATGCGAATCTGATGAGGAACGGAGCGGATTTCGCTGTATACATTAATACGTCTAGCGAGTTTGACGGCAGTGATGCGGGGGCGAGGCCTGATGAGGCAGTGTCTTGGGGCAAGATCAGGCCAAACGCTAACCCTGTAAAGTTGTATGCCGATGCCACGCTAGTGTTCCCGTTGATTGTGGCTCAGACGTTTGCCAAGCACTACTTTAGTAATAAAAAGAATGTTTAATTTATTATTTTATCAGCATTTCATTTTTAAATATTAAGTAGGTATTAGTAATATTAAAATCCCAGTGCGGGCACATTTCAATGTGTTGTAAAAGCATATTTAATGTATGTTATTATAACTCGCTTTTCGGTGAAGGAAAACATTGTTATGAACCCTACATACCAACCTGAGAATTATATCGGAGGTATGTTATCCACCAATCCTGGGCCCCCATGGCGGATTACAGCCTAACCCTCCTCACGAAAGTTGGAGGAGACTCAGCAGTGGACCGATATGGGTTGATGATGATGATGATGAGAATTAACACGTTAACTGCTGAAAACACAACTGTATTGTTTTACATAACTTGCCGCGAGTCGGGAAAATACTACGGTGTGTGCAGAGCCGCACCTGTGGCTAGGCAAGAAAATCGGCTCAGCAGGCAAAGTGTTAAGATATTGTTGTGCCTTTATCACAATTTGAATAATTTAATCTATTTGTCTGGATTAACAAGGGTAGATAGATACTGTTTATCCCAAAGGCTTTTTCCATAATAGGTATAGGCTATAGGTAGGGTAGGTACTTCTGTAGTGGGTGAGACAGAATACTTACAAGTACAATGCCTTACTTCGTCTAGGGGGGGGCAGATTAGTGGGAATTGTGAAAATAAACCTAGGACATCAATGCTAATTTTATTCGTTCCAAGCTACGGATAGCTTTGAACTGGAATAAATTTAACTGGCAGAAATATATGGTAACGCCATCTTTTGTCGAGTAGCAAAACTAAATTTATTCGTAGCGCCATCTATTGTTGAGTAGCTAAACGACATTAGTTTCGTTCTAAAACATTTCTATGTGTAATAATTTAAAGTCACACCTAGATCAACTTCTTTGTATATAAAAGAAACCACAGCTCAAAGAATTTAAATAAATATTCACAAGTTGATGTTAAATTTGATGTATGTATTAGGAAGTTGCGCTGTCTGTCTGTGTTCAACGTTTGAAAATCATCATTGTTTTTGAACAGAATAGTGTGAATGAACTGTCAAATGTGAAGTTGGTCGCTGTCTGGATTCTGTGATTATTCAATTGTGTGCTATGCGTGAAGCAAATGTTGTGTTTGTGTGCCGTCTGTGAAAGCAGCTTTGTAAGTTCGCCGCGCCGCAACCCACCCCAACACACACAAGTTCAATTCCTTTTGCTTGGCACATCTCGGCTCCTCGAGCTCGGCTCGGCGTCAGCCGGCGCAGTACCTGTATCAACTCGTAGTTTGCCGTTGCTCGCCGCGGACGGTGGCCCGCATTATTTACATCGAAACTACATCCTGTATAACTTCCCAATGTCCTCTAACTTATGAAAAATGGACGTGAACTATTACAATCTCTTCTACTGAGTAAATTCACGTAAAGTTTCCAATGGTTTTATGTGATAAACAGTGAAAAATGTGTGTGAATCTCTGCATTCTGTTACTGCTACTGTCTGGTGAGTGAATGCATCTTAGTCCTTTTGCGGTGCTATTTTTAGGTCGTCTGGATGGTTATTAATGTGAATACGTTATGGTATTGTAATTTGCTACATGTTCGCGGACCGGTGCGGCTTTGATATCGCAAATAGAATGAATGCTGAGTTCTGTTTGATCTTGTTTAACATGCGACACTGCACGTATTGTATTCATTTGCCGGTGCTTCGGTGAATAATTACGTACTTTGTTTTAGGAAATCGTCGCGTCTTTTGTTTTAAGTTTGTTGGATGTTTAAAGTTGTTGGAGTTAAATTGTAATTGAAAGTACCCAGGTACCTGCTTACATTCTCATATGCAATCTTAGGGGCAGTAAAACTTGTAATTTCACAGGGAAACTTATCAAATCACAGGTAGACCTATTAATCAGAGATAAATTTAAAGATAAAATAACAGAAAATCTTATCAAATCACAGGTAAACCTGTGAAATCATAGGTAAACTTAATAACTCAAAAGTAAACCTTTGGAATCACAGGGAAAATCAAATCACAGGTGAACCAAGCAAATCACAGGTAAACATAGCCACTCACAACCAAACCTTTTGAATCACAGAGAAAATCAAATCACAGGTAAACTTATAGAACCAGTAAAACCTACCTAGTAAGGAAACCTATGAAATCACAGATATCAGGTCAACGACTTGCTTGTCTCACTCATTATGATCATCGTTAACCCATATCATCCCACTGTTGAGCATGGGTCTCCCTTCACTCTCATGAAGACCATAGTTAGGCCATAACATACTCTCATGGTTAGGCCATAATCCAACATGAGGACCCGGTTCGGATAACCTACCTATGGATGGGTGGATGATCTATCTCAGAAATCATTTTCAGGAAGGTATGCGGGGTTTCCTCACAATGTTTTCCTTCACCCTTTGACTGCTGATGTTCTTGTCTAGCCACGGGTGTGGCTCTACACACACCATTGTGTTCAGCAGTGAACGTGTTAAGTAAGCACTGCTATTTATGCAATGCCTAGGCTGAAAACCGAACTATTAGTCAGACTGTTACCTTGTCATTATCAGTCTAGAGCCTTCGTACAGTCAACAACAAAAGTAAATGAGGATCACAGAAGTGTAAAAAACCATGATTGGTATGTGTGCTTGTCATAATGGATTTGGATTTTTTAATATAATGATCCCTTAAAAATTTCATGACTGGACAGGGAGTCACTGAATCCTGTTGAATAAAGGAATAGAGAGGAGAGAGTCATACTTCATTATTTATTACTATTACTATCTGCGCCCCCCGGTTTCACCCGCGTTTAAGGGGCTGAAGGGTAAATTTTTTAAAAACATTGATTAGCATATTTATTTATAGCTAATCAAAAAACTAAAAAATAAGTTTCAAGCTTCTAGTTTCAAAAATTACGAATCTTCCATAAAAACTTTCATCCCCTATTTCAACCCGTTACAACCCTTTTTTCGCATTAAAAAGTAGCCCATGTCCTTTCTCGGGCTCTAGACTATCTCTGTACCAAATTTCATTTAAATCGGTTCTGTAGTTTAGGCGTGAAAGCGTAACAGACAGAAAGACAGACAGAGTTACTTTCGCATTTATAATATAGGTAGGGAGGTAGGGAAGTAGGGATTTATTTAAATATTCTTTAGCACACAAAATAAAAATGTACAAGGAGGACTTATTGCTAAGTAGCTAAACAGTGTGATCCAGATCTTCATTGCGTAATCGCCATAAAATTTAACCTTATCTTGAGCAGCTTACTTCAAGACATGCGAGCAGCTTTGGTTTCTGTAAAAAAAGACAATTAGGGGACCGTTTTTGCCACTGCTACGGTACCCTAAAAGGGTTGCCATAATTTAGGAACGCCGACGACGCAGTCTGCAAAATGCACCCATGAGTCACTAATCTGCTCCGCCAGACGAATTGATGATTAAACGAAAAACAGACGTCAATAATGAAATTAACTGTGGTTCAAGTACGTACTTTTGTTAGGCCAGTGCCGAATTTAGGTACTTAATAAAGTGCCCCGCGGTTTCACCCGCAATAGTTATTAGCCGTTAATTTTACAGGCTAAAAAGTATCCTATGTTCTAGTCCAAGGCCTAAAGTATCTGTACAGTAAATTTCATCAAAATCCGTTCTGCCGTTTCGGCGTGAAGAGAGGACGAACACACAAACTTTCGCATTTATAATATTAGTGAGATTAGAAGTGATATTTAATGCTATGAAGATGCCCTTTCCGATTTCGGATATTTTGTTTTTGGGAAAAAATAAGCCGTAAGTATAAAAAAAAAAGGAAATAAAAAATTATCATGACTTTTTTTCTATTATAATGTAACTAAGTAACGAGACGAGCGACTCCTTCACCTAATAGTAAGCGCTACGCCTACCCATAACAGTTACAGTGCCACTAGAACTTTGCCTTGCCAAATCTTACGGGGCATCTGAGACTAGAGCCGATGTCTCAGGGTGTCGATCGCAGTGCAGTGCCGCGGAGGATTATGCAGTGCAAAGTTCTAGGTGGCACTGGGACTACCATGAGCAAGTATAGAGCTTACCATCAGGTGAACGACTTGCTCGTATCGTCACTCAGTCAAATAAAAAAAGTCCTCAGTCATATTTTATCAACAAAGCCATAGAGTGCAATCTGTCGGCTGCGCGGTCGAGAGCCGGCCCCCACATGACCTCATCAATGACATCCACACTGGATCTTTGACCATTGATAAATAAATGAGGAATTATCTGGAACTCTAGCTAGCTCCTCGTCGGTGCGCTGAGGGTGGCCGAGTGCAGCATAATCCTCTTCAAGAGAGATCGGCTGAATTCGTAACGCTGCCCACAGAGGTCTGGTGCAGCGTGTGGGTCGCCGCAACCCCATTCTTCGAAAATGCCCAGGGCCTCTAATATGTTAAGTTAACGTCTGTTTTAGATAAGACCCTACTTTCGTCTAAAAGGACACTTTATTTCGGGTTTAGTTTTAGACTTTTCCTTCTCCTATCACATTCACTGCTGAACCGTGTTTCTATTTGCCGAATGTTCACACAACATGTGTGTTTACTGTTTGCTGGCGTTGTGTCGTAACTAAACTCAATCAGCAGTGCGGGCGCACACAACTGGTATGCTAAAATTGACAATACAGCAGTGCGGGTTCGAACACCAAGCGTGTTTTCGCTTGCCGTAAAATTATAAAAACACAGACGTGTGTGTTTTCAGCGGTGAAACCGCTAGAAGGGTCACTAACCAGAACTGCAGAATCGAGTTACTCGTCTCTCTCATGTCGCTGTCTACTCTAGACCCTGTGCCTCCACAGAAGCGACGGATAAGCAATCAAGAAATCAACGCTAACCCTGGGGTAAGAACGGAAAACGGTCAAGATGGAGGATATAAATTTAGACGGGTTCTGTAGCTTTTATAATCGACTTTGAAGCTCGCTGTCAAACTGACAACAGAGGTGGTGACCGAATGGTTTTCAACTCGACGAAATCGGTTTCGAAACCTCGGCCTCGAGCCAATGACGCTACTGATCAGTTATTTAAAAATAATGTACCGTAACTGTCGTGATTATACCGTATCTTAGATTACTTGATTATATATCTTCTAATATCAATTAAAAAAGAACACCAATATGAACCAAGTCGCGGGTAATAACTAGTCAAAAGTATAGATTCAACACGTTCACTAGTGTTTTTTATAGCTTGCCGCGAGTACGGGAAAACACAACGGTGTTTGCAGATCCGTACCCTTGGCTAGACAAGAAAATCGGCTCAGCAGTCAAAGTGTTAAGTATTCATGAATCATTTCTCAAGCCATATAATACATCAGGGATAACATTTGTTTCGTAAATTGAAATTAACATATATTATTGACCTGTCTTCCGGTTTTGTTTCCAGCGAAATTACTGGGCATATGAGACCTTAGAACCAATGCCTAAAGGGAACGAGCGCAGTGCAGTGCCGAGCAAGATTATGCAATGCAAAGTTCTGCGTGGCACTGAGGCGTGGCACTTACATTAAGTGAACGACTTGCATGTTACTCAGTAGTATAAAAAAAACCTTTATTCCGTTTCCCCCGAATGTACGGAACTCTAAAACCACCACCCCTGGCGTCGCAGCGTTGCAGCGGGGGTGTGCAACTATAAAACCTCGACATATTTACGAGGTTCACCCCCCTGCACCCTTATTTTTATGGTGGAGGTTCTAGACGAGTGGTAAATTGAACTGTTATATTTTTTCTTTATGTTTAGTTTGAAATAGTGTGGGCAGGGGTAGATTAGACGAGATTTAAATTCATGACTGTTTGTTTGTTTGTTTGTCGAGTGGTAGTGGCCTTAGGTGTCAGAGTTTGTCAGGCATCTCACGTGGCTTAGCGACTTCACGACTGCTATTAATTGATAACAACCGGGACAGAGGGTTTAACGTGCCCTCCGAAATACGAAGCGATGGAAATCCGCACATAACTTATGAAAGTCTTAGGTTAGGGGCTTAGGATCGAACCCGGCGTGAATGGGTTGCAAAGCGCAATAATTACCGCTCGGCCATATCACCCAATCTCTTCTTTTTTTTTAAATATGTAGTCTTGCGATACTTCAAGCTGAACAAAATGAGATAAAACCAAAGATCAGGCCTACTGGTAGTCACTGAGTGCAGTTGTCTCCTTCCGTCTCTATCATCAGATCAGCTCACTGTCACCATAATAATGATTATATTGTCATCGGAACTCGATAGACATGCTTTGAACTCAATTGACTCGGAAAACCTCTTCTTGTAGTGGGAGGCCTCTTCTGCAAGAGACCGCCTGGGGAAGTACCACACTTTTGCCAGATATTCATCCGCCAAGCAGCAGTGTGCAAACATTACTGTGTTCCGGATTGATGGGCACTGTTTCCAGCGAAATTACTGGGCATGTGAGACTTTAGAGCCGATGTCTCAAGGTGACGAGCGCAGTGCAGCGCTGCGCATGATAATGCAATGCAAAGTTCTGGGTGGCACTTAGCATCAGGTTAACGACTTGCTCGACACTCAGACAAATAAATAAAAAAATACTCAATAAAAATTGACTAAACATACTAATAAAAGCTTCTAAAAAGTGATTTATTTTCTATTTATTTTTCTAACTAACAAACATAAATAATTTTATCAACAAATTCTTCTCGAACCAAGAGCGCGAAATAACTTCATTTTTATGCCTCAAAAAAAAACTAATCTTCCAAGCATCATTATTCACCAGCAGCGCCCCGTGGTTTTACTCCCATTTGTTATTATCCCACAGGAATCGTTAGTTTTTACGGGATATAATTATAGTATCGTGTGTTCAATTCCAGGACCTAACGTGCGGATGTACATATTAAATTTCGTCAATATCCGTTCAGCCGTTTTGGCGCGAAGAGAGGACAAATACGCAAACACACACACTTAGGACAAACACACAAACTAGGACAAACGCACAAACTTAGGACAAACACACAAACTTAGGACAAACTTAGGACAAATACACAAACATAGGACAAACATACAAACTTAGGACAAACACACAAAAATAGGACAAACGCACAAACTTAGGACAAATACACAAACATAGGACAAACATACAAACTTAGGACAAACACAAAAATAGGACAAACGCACATACTTAGGACAAACACACAAAAATAGGACAAACACAAAAACTTTCCCATTTATAATATTAGTGAGATTACGGACCCTCCTGGAGCGTCTGTATGTATTTAAAACTGGAAATTGAACTAATAAGCGATACGTTTCTACCCTGAAGTGGTTTCGTCGCTTATCATTTACTCCCAGGGAATCTACGTTTCAAATCCAACTTTCTACCTTAGAAATAAGGTTCAAATTCTCATGGATTTGCCAGTGTACTTTATTTTCGTTTTTCTAGGGTTTCGAATGAATATTTTTTTTCTTTTTATTTCGATGTCGTGCTAAGCGATGTAGAAGGAATCGGGGAAACAGTGTGTTCGCGAAACGTTACCTGCGTGTAGGATTTTAGAGTAGTATTTCATTGGTAGTTTAGGTAATAAGGTCTAGTTTTGTCTAAAGTTTAAATTAATACGTTGGAAAGTAATTAATTTCGCTACAGATAACGCTATTGAGATTTTAGTTTCTGGTTTTAAAAATAACATACATCCTGACCCCTAACTGAGATTCCATGGATCTAGGGAATCAGGGAATACGAGGACCATGGTCCTACAATCGCCCAGACAATATATAATTTAATAATTACATGCACCCCGTGGATTTATCGTTTTGCTCCTTTATAAACTTTGGCACCCCTTTCACTCTTTTAGGGGTCGATTTTTGTAATAAAGTGCCTTTTTTACAACTACTAATCTACTCTATTTTGTACCAAATTTCATTAAAATCTGTCCAGCCATTTTGATTTTATTGAGCAACAAACAATTATACACACTTACGCATTTATGAAATTAGTCTCTAGGATTAATACATTTGTGTTATTTACTAATAATTATTCGAGAAAGCATCCATCTAAGCATCCCTTAGATGGTTTGGACAAATCGAGGACGTAGTAAAGAAAGGCCAAGTCAAAAGTAGCTATAACCGACGAGCATGTATGAAGGGACTGGTGAAAGTGGAAGAAGCGAAAGAGGTGTGTCAGGATCGTAGCATGTGGCAAGATGTAGTCTCTGCCTACCCCAACGGGAGAAAGCCATAGTAAATATTTAAAAAAAACTCGTGTCTGTATTGATTTATAATGAGATCTTTTCAATTAATTTTTTAAGCCGGTTGTGGGACGGCTCTCACATAATTAAAAAATTCAAACCGACTATTTTAAAACCTCCCGTTTGAGTCGGTTAAAATGTTTTCTCAATTTTATTTTTACCTTAAAAAATTATCAAGTTTACTCGACCTAAAACACGTTTGACATTTAAGTTGCGGCACACACTCGCTACTAAAATTCAATATGTAACGCAATTAAAACGCTGCGGCCACGCTAACGAATCGCTCTCGAGTTCAAGAGGCGCGGTATAGGTAGAGACGCAGTACGTAATCTCGCCCGGTTTTTGTCCTAGGAACGCGCAATCTCTTTTATCTGACTGCACGACGCATAGAAAGGTGTTGTGTTTATGAGTCTTTTTTCCTATCTGGCGTTGTAAAGACCAAATGCGTTTGTCGATTTTGATGATTCTTATTTATTGAATAGAAAGAACTAATGTGTATTTTTCACTAATATCCCTGAGGGTTTTAGTACCCATAGACTATGTTTTGTCGCGGGAAAACTCATAGTTATTGCGGGAAAACGGAAATTCCTTCGAAAAATATGCGACAGAAAAATATATGACAGCAGACGTGGGTAACATTTAGTATGTAAATAAATAAAATATAATAAAAAACTGAAGCTAAAGCACTGTTTCCGTCATTATACCTTGCCTACTGCATCCGTGTGGAGTCCACCCGCGACGCAGATGTTGGTAACTCGTTATCTGCAGTGGGCTCTTGCTTTAGCCGATATTATAGATCCACCTATGTTTGGACTGTTTCAAGTAGTCAACTATGAAGGACATACTAAAGGTCGGCGCCCACTGCAGCGCACGGCTGAGCACACACACGACTTCATACAAAAAGATGTCAGTTTTTATTCACGATCGCAAGACACCTTGATTTATTTTTAATGTACTAATGTATTATTTTCTTTTTCAGGTTTCCTACAAACTTTCGGAGCTGAAGGCAAGTACATAATAAAAAAAATTGGTTGTCTGTAAAGTTGGTTTACGGACGATATTTTAAAGTGACAACGTTATAACAAAACATTGATGAAATGATTGCATACTTTTATAAATAAAATTGAATCCTTTTTTAATAATAAAAGAATAAATACTTGAAATTAAATTAGTAATCAGATTTTTAAAATGTAAGAATAATAAGGCTGCCAAGAAGAGAAGAGACATAGATGCGGCGCAAGCGTACAATGAGCGTTACGGAACAATGTGTCAACTTTTTCGTGCATGCAGCCGGCGTTCATCAATTTATTAGACGTTGTCACGTCAATAAATAATCAATCAAATATATTTTTAGAACAAATTCTGCATGGATATGGTTAAACCATTTTGGAAGAACCTAGTATTTTCAAGAACCAAAACTTTGTAAGAATTTAGTCCAGAAGTTCCATTCAAGAAGCATCATAATTTCACAACGATATTAAAGCTCTAAAAGTGCATGAAAATTAATTTAAAGTTTATCCCATATTATGGGAAAAGTTGTATTTTGTCAGCAAGCAGTGTACGAAAAAAAGGCAACTGTCAGTGGATTGGGACTTTAAAAAGTTTTGCATAGTTTTTTTTTATAGGTAGGCAGGTACGTACGGTCGAAGATAAAAGTGACTGAACATCTTATTAAATTTTTCCAATTTGACTTAACGAAAATATACACATATCTCTGGAACGGCTGGACTGATTTTGACGGGACATTCACTGGCAGATAGCTGATGCAATAAGGAGTAACTTAGGTAAAACTAACTGAAGACGACTGAAGTAAAACTTGACAAAGAGAGAAATAAAATGTGTGCTTTACTGTTATTTGTCATCTGTCATCTGTCACCTACAACCGACAACCTACCACCTTCCCACCTACCCCCTTATTATACGTAACGTAACTCTCTTTCTATTTTCATTATCTTATATCTCCTTCTCAACTTCCGTTCGCCTCGCCCGATCACATTTTTCGTAACGCATTCACCAGCTTACTCCCCAAGTCAAGCGTGCGTAAAGAAGTTTTACTTTAAGCACTTTCTTTAGCTAGATTATAGACGTAACAATATACACAGTAAATTGTTACTAAATCGCTGTAATACAAAACTAAATTCTGTAAGGTCGTAGGTTCGTGACCGGTCGCAGCCGGTCACATAGGACTTTTAACTTTGAACTTTGAAGGTTGGAGACAATGTCAACGAACTTACTTCGTGCCTAGTACATAATAAACAGCCCGACCATATCAGACTAAAGGTTTATCCGACGAATATTATACTAATATTATTAAAGGGGGTAGCCACGATGTTAAGGGTGACGAGCGCAATGCAGTGCCGCGCAGGATTTTGTAATGCAGGGTACTGGGTGGTGCTGTGACTGTTATGGGCAGGCGTAGCGCATACTATCAGGTGAACGAATCGTCGCTCAGTCTAAAAAAAATGGTTATACAATTACAGTGTCACCCAGAACTTTGCATTGCACAATCTTGCACGGCACTGCAGTGCGCTCGTCACCCTGAGACATCGGCTCTAAAGTCTCATATGACCAGTAATTTTGCTGGAAACGGTGCCCTCCAAACCGAAAAACAGTATTGTTTTCACACTACTGCTTGGCGGATGAATATCTGCCGAAGGTGTGGTACTTCCCCAGGCGGTCTCTTGCAGAAGAGGCCTCCCACTACTAAACTTTCAGCTTTTATAAAATAACGAAGGTCTGGGGTGCACGGGCTCATGCTCTATTACCGAAAATCTCGGAATAGATTGGCAGAAAATAAAGGGGATCTCCCATTTACGGCCGAGAGTTCTTTCCTAATTAAATTAGATCAGATTTGCAAGTAAAATGTAATCAATTTGAAAGCATAAAATTGGACAATTTGTAAAGAAATTGAGGCTAATCTTGAGAACGTCCTTATTACCCGACTTTAGAGGTGGAGGTTATTCATTCAACTGTATTTCTTTGATAGCTATCTTAATACCTCAAGGATTTCAAAACATAATGTTCCCCTTATTTTGCCGGACTACGACAAAGCCAAAAGGAAAGGTATATTTTTGGAAATTTATGTATTATGTATGTTTGCATTCATGCGCCTTAATTACTCCGCCGATTTTGATAAATGAAGTGTCAATCGATTCGTTATTAAATTTCTTGCCTTCTTATCGAGTGGGATGCCACTCATAAGGATGAAAAGATAGAACTAACAGAGTAAGAAAAATAGTTAGCGCTCGTAAAATTGCGGGGCGCTGCTAGGAAATATTATGTCGATGCCAAATTGTAGAATTCGCCGTATCAGATAATGCCTAGTCATTTTACAAAACCGAAGAGTTTTGTATTGAGGTGGTACGTTGCGCTTATGGCGAGAAATTCAAATTTGAAGCAGTTTTTTGGCACTAGACCGAGTAACTTGAACTGATAATGACAATAGTAGATCATTCTTCACGATATTCTGTAGAGATATTAAACACTAATGCACTGGCTTACCGAAATAAGTCAATTAGTTCACGATTGAAATGTTTATTGACTTATATGAGTAATCAGAGGCATGTGCGTTAAATATCTTACAAAATAACGTGCACCATAATCTAAGATTATCGCGAATTCCAACAATATTTACAATAGTTACGGTCTAGCTCCAAAAAACGAAAAAAAAATCATAAAATTTAAATTTTCCGCTATAAGCGTAACGTGCCACCTTGAGGTGCGGTGCACCGTACGGCGTATTTGCGTAAAAATTGGCCGACGGCATCGTGGCGTGTTGTCAGTCTCTATGCGACGCGGTGAAGGAGTCATCAAGTGGCAGTGTCTATTTCAATCTAGGGATGCGAGTAGTCACGAATAATATCGATATGTTTTTTTTTTATAAAATCTGACGCTCCTTTGTTTATCTCTATCTAAAGGTTGGATGAATGAGATTACAAGTCCGTTCGTTGTACTGTAGATTTGGTGACGTTTTATTCAGTAATTTAAGCCATACATACACCATGCTGCTTATCGTCCAATCGGCATGACGCTGCCGATCGATGTAAGTAGAACTGACCGTGTGTGGACGTGAATTGGCATGACTGTTATACTTGTGTGGTGTATATGTACGAACTGTATATTCGATCAAGCCTGCACAGTGTCATACCGATTGGACGATAGGCAATATGGTGTGTGGCCTAGATAAGTTGCATATTTTGGCTACTGGTGTACAATAAAGTATGCTCCATTATATTTTATTCTATTTAATTTACACCATAATTTATAGTAAAAGAACAAAAGGTAAGCAATGGTCAGTTTGATTGCCATCGGCGATTTCTTCCCGACAACCTTTGCATGGACAGAAACGAATTGTCTGGTCACTTATTTACACTATGTACACAAGATTTCTAAACATCCAAAATGGCTGTTATGGGCAGGAATACAGGACAACCGCAAATACTTTCGTGAGAATGATAATTTATCGAAACATTTTTTTTCAAAACTTTTTTGTTTTAAATAAACTGGGCAGTGTCCCATCCTTACGTCATCGTCATCGACTAGTCTCGAGCCACGGTTCGTCGCCTCCGCTCCATACGTACCCATGAATACCCGAGCATTCTTTTGTCCATCCCCTTCTTATTGTGCGAGAAGAACAAAGAGGGCGATACTCGAATACGTGTATATATCGCTATCTGGCCCTTAATGATTCTGATATTGAGATTTTGATTGGGGAGTTTTATGGAGATCGATGCAACATTGAAGGGGACGTGTGCTGAAATTAATAATACAGTAGAATGAACCGAGTTCTTCAACTATTTGTTGGTGTTCACTTGTTCACTCAATTGATTGGTTTGAAATTGATCTTCGTTCGGTGAGGTCGGGATATTTTACCTTTCTTGAAATTAATATAATTATCTCCTTAATTTCAAGTTCTAAAAAAAGAAAGCGTAATCAGTAGTTTAATATAGTATAGCCTCATTCTAATTCGCTTTATGTCAGCTTTATGCCTATCTCAGAGCCATGGTACTGCTGAAAAACCGCGGATCTCCTTTTAGATTTTATTTTCTAAATTCTCAAAGTCACCGCTTTTTCTCGAACCACTTAATGGTCTTAAATTGAGTTTTATTTTTAATTTTGATTTACAGCTTACCTAACTAACAGGCCTAGAACAAAAATAAAATCTTGAAATATAAATATTTGACACGGGACTAAACGGAAAAATCGCGCAATGCCAAAACTTAAAAAAAACGCTTGTAAAAATATTGTAACACAAGTAGAAAGAGAAAAATAATTAAAATGCACGGAAGTGAATATGCAGAGTGGACTTTGAAACGACGCGGACGGGATGAGTACCTACCTTCTATTAATAATTATGTGTTAGTGGTCTGAAATTCTGAATGCTGAAAGTACCTCTCTGAGGCCCAGTGAAAAGGGTGGCTCTATAAGAAATGTAGCCAAGTAGACGAATTAAATTAGCAACGGTGCGGGTGCCTGTGCCTACTCTAGCTTTATTTCTTATTCTATGGCCCACTCCACCTCTTTCTGCTGGGTTTTTTTTTACGCTTTGACTTCGCACGATTATTGCATTTAGCCAGTTACTGTTTTTTTTTTCGGATTTTTGGCTTTATTTTCCTACTCTATGAAAACAGAGTAGCACCTAAAATTAAATAAAAAGTAGCAGGGTTATAAAATAAATAAAGAGGGAGATTATTTTTTACAAATATCGAAATTGCTAAAGTAACGTTGGTAACTTAGAAATTGGTAAATAAACGTTGGTGAAATTAGCTATGGTATTGTTTTCTTTTTTTTTTCTTTTTTTGTCTATTTCTACAGGTACAAAAAAAATTGTTAAAAAAATAAAAACATTCAGCAACAAACTTACAGGGACTTAATTTATTATATTACGCAATATATTAATATTTTGAGTGTGAATGTGAAAGTTTCATGTGAAGTGTTTTTTGGCGCAGATTCTAACCTTATTTCCAATGCTCTGCCAATTTTTTTCTATTCTACAGAGAAATGAGGTCGATAATTGTAGATCTGCTCTGACCATTAAAATTTGTGGTGTCTCAAACGCGTTTTAGACCGCATCATTAATCAACATCAGACCGTTACGTTTGTATGAAAAATTGTTTTAGCCAGTGATCTAATAAAACCAAAAAGAAGGCAGGCCTGGCTGTATTTTCGTTGTCCAAAGTATAAAAAAGGCAGCCATTGCAAAGCTCTTTCGCGCCCTTTGTTGGCTGCCGGAATGTTAGTGTTACCAGTTTTTTCCCCGGATTGATGGACCATTGTGTTGCCATTCGCGAAAAATCCGGCGTCGAATAAATGATAAGTCTGCCGAGTTTTTTATTTTCGCCGAATCGTTAGTATTAGATCGTTTTTGGCGCCGCGTTTGGGATTTGTATAGATTTGTTTGCGTTTCTGTCTAGTCGACTTCCATTGTTTTCGATTCGTACAGCAGATGTTGCCGTTTCAATGTTTTCAAATCAAATATGCTATTTTCTACAGAGTTTTATCAGGATGTTGGTTTGGTAGCGTTTTAGGATTCGAAATTTTGACTATTTCAACAAAACTAAATATTTTATTGCAATAATACTTGACATTGGCTGAATGCACCAATTTTGCAATGTCTACATTTAAAAAAAGAATATGCAAGCAGTTTTAATGAAAGAGTCCACATATTATGACCTTTGCCAGATATTCATCCTCCAAGCAGTAGTGTGCAAACATTACCGGTTTGAAGGGCATTGTTCCCAGCGAAATTACTGGGCATATGAGACTTTAGAGCCGATTTCTCAGGGTGACGGGCGCAGTGCAGTGCCTCGCAGGATTATGCAATGCAAGGTTCTGAGTGGTGCTGTGACTGTTATGGGGGTAGCGCTTACCGTCAGGTGAATGAATTGCTTGTCTCGTCACTCAGTCAAATAAAAAAAATGTAGTTTCTAGTATGACCACTACCTCACCTGATGTTAAGTGACAATGCGGTCTACGATGGTGCACCCAATTTCAAAATAACCCAATATTATAAAGTTTATCCAGTTTAAAGATATACAAAGAAAAGCGACGTAACTTAAACTCTTGTTAGGAAAGCTGTTATTTCCCCTCTATCGGAATAAGAGGAGCAGAGTTCCCATTTCTTTGAATTTTCTGAGATACTACTAATATTAAAAATAAGAAATGTTGTATGAGTGTTTGTCCCCTCTTCGTATCGGAACAGCTGAACGGCTTTTGATGAAACTCTGTATATATACAGATACTTTAGGTCCTGGAATAACACATATGATACTTATTATCTCATTAAAATGAACGGTTTTTGTGAGATAATAGGAAACGTAGGTGAAGCCGCGGGGCGGCATTAGTACATTCATCTGACATCTTTGGTGGAATTAAAGTTATACATTTTTTTTCATACGTATAGTATTACTGCTTCCTTTTGAATATTAGTTTAGATAGTAGAATAAAATAGAAAATAATTTATTGTACACAGCAGTTTACAAAATACACGAGGTACTTACAGAGATAAACTTAGATGAATCTAGATTAGATAGTGTAAAGTTACATTTTGAACGCACTGCCAGTAGCTTTAGTGTTCATTTTCCTTGGTTTATTTATTAAATTCTGTCCCAAAAAACGTTGAAAGTCTCGTCAACCTACAAGGACCGCACGCAGGGTAGTCGTGAATTGCATTCCGATCACGTGCTCGACCTAAATAAGTCGCGCAGACGCGCGGTGCACGTCTGCGGGCGCATGCCTTCTGCTGAAGCAAAAAATATAGAATTATTACACCGACATAGTGTTTGTATACTCTTTGGTTTAGGGTATCTACTAAAAGCTGACACGACCACAGACAGAACTGCATATTGACTTGAAACTGGCATAATGTGCAAACCGCACCATTGCCACAAAGAAGAACAAAAACTAAGTTTTTTTTTTATTTTAAGTTTTGGCTTCGCACCATTTGTACTTTTAGCCAGCGTCAAAAACGCATGGTTCTTTTTTTATCTAGATAAGCTATTAGAAAATACGTGTTTAGTACTGCAAATTGATTAAAGTGTGCCCAAACTCCATTAATGATTCCGTTAGTGACCGAGGAATGACTCTGTTAGTGACCGAGTAATGACTCCATTAGCAACGGAGGAATGATTCCGTACTGAGGAATGACTCCATTAGCGACCGAGGAATGACTCCATTAGCGACCGAGGAATGACTCCGTTAGTGACCGAGGAATGACTCCGTTAGTGATTGAGGAATTCAGCTGTGTGTTCGTCAGTCTTTATCATCGGTTCAGCTCGCTGTCACCGTAGTATTGTATTATCATCAGAACTTGACAGGCGTGCAAAATTTCAACTCAATTCAACAACGGGAACTGGGTTGTCCTGCAATATTTGACATATCCAATCAGTCATCCATCCATAGCTCTATATTAGCAGAGTAAAACCGTGGATCGCAGCTAGTTATAATTAAATAAAAAGAGGACAGGAGGGCAAATTCCTATTTTGCAATTCTTTTATTTTTCGACATAGCCTGAGAAAATTTTCCCTTTTAAAACCCGATTCGCAGAAGTAACTTCGCCTTAATAACGTACTGTCGCGACGAAAACTAAAATCAGATTTGTAACAATTTTTATTTATTGAAGTTTGGTAAGTGGTTTTTCACGTTTGTCAGATGCAAAGGCTTAAAAATTGTCTATCGTGTAAACCTTTTTACACGTTGACTGCTGAAGCTAAGAACAGACGTGTGTGTTTTTATAATTTCACGGCAAGCGAAAACACGCCTGGCGTGCCACCCTGCACTACTGTATTGGCAATTTAATCACACCAGTTGTGTGCGCCCACACTGCTGATTGAGTTTAGTTACGACACAATTCCAGTAAACAGTAAACACACACGTTGTGTGAAGATTCGCAAAAGGGCCAAAAAAGTAAAACGCCGAGAACACAGACGTATTTTTATAACTTTACGCGGGTGCGGAAAACACACCTGTAGTGTTAGCGCAGCTTACGTGCCGACTGTGTGGCGAAGCACATACGGTACGCCGGTGCTGGAAAACACACACGGTCTGTAACGGTGCCCAAATGTAAAAACCGGTTCAGCAGTCATTAAGTAAACGACTATGAAGAGAGGATAAAATGAAATCGAACTTTTTAGAAAACACATCTGTCGGTGGCAGTACAGTGCGGCGGGCGGGACGGCGCATGGTCAAGCCATATACATTAATGTATCCAAATGAATATGATACAGAGGCCTATCCGTGTCAAATTATCCCTTCATCTGTCTGTAGGTCACATCGGACTCCAGTCGGTCTTTAGTCCGAAGCGGACAAACATCCCCGAAGGTTTCTATACGCGAATCTCAAAACTCTTAACTCTTCTTCTAACTTCTCTCCTCTTCGCTGTTGTGTCAGAATAAATGTTTTTCTTTATTTCTCCCTTTCTAAATCATTTATTGCAAGAAGGCAAAAATATTGCAAACACTTAAGTCTCAATCAAAACGAGATAAATAAAAAATAATTCAAATATGATCTACTAAACTAATGATTAACTGATTATGGTTTGAGTTTGAAAAAGGACATTTCCCTATCAAGTGGTGACTCATGCCTGAATCTCGCACTGGAAAAGGAAACTCTATTAACTCTACCAGTCTCTACTCTGAGTGACGAGACGAGCATGTCGTTTACCTGACGGTAAGCGCTACGCCTGCCCATAACAGTCACAGCACCACCCAGAACACTGCATTGCATAATACTGCGCGGCACTGCACCGCGCTCGTCACCCTGAGACATCGGCTCCAAAGCCTCATATGCCCAGTAATTTCGCTGGAAACAGTGCCCTTCAAACCGGAACACAGTGATGTTTCTGCTTGGCGGATGATGAATATCTTGCAAAGGTGTGGGTACATCCCCAGGCGGTCTCTTGCAGAAGAGGCCTCCCACTAAAAAAATGTATGGAGTGTTGTATTGAGTGCCCTGGGTCCAGTTATACGACAAACAAACAGAGACAGTTCTTCTCCAGCCACACCCTATTAGGATAATCAATAGTTATTTATCCCCAAAATAAATAAACATGACCTATTTATTTCCGAATCCCGTATCATTACGTATCCCTGAACATATCATTATGGTAATTCCCCCGAGAGTCGCATAATGCCATTTTGATCGCCTTTCTGGGATATGTTTGCTGTGTGTGTTATACGTACCAAACACTAGCTTGTGTTTGTTTCAATTAATTGGAGCCTGAACAAAACGGCCTGTGTATAGAAATAGGATAGGAACTACTGGTCCGAATTGAACAATTCTTTTTGTGTTGAATAGTCCATTTATCGAGGAAGGTTATAGGCTATATAACATCACGCTACGACCAATAGGAGCGAAGCATCAATGAAGAATGTGGCAAAAACGGGGAAAATATATTGCTTTTAAGAGATTTATTGCGGGGTAATTTGAATTATGCGGGTGGAACCGCAGGGCGCAGCTAGTATAGAATACGGGTAGAATAGAATAGAATAGAAAACTCCTTATTATACACCAAAAAAAACACAGTACAGATAAATTACACTAGGTTAACAAGGGTAGTATAATGGGCGGTCTTACCGCTGATAGCGATTTACTACTAAATATTTCTATTATTCATCATCATCATCATCATCATCCCATATCGTCCCACCGCTGAGCACGGGTCTCCCCTCACTTTTGTGAGTAGGGTTATTTACCCATAGGTTTGTTAGGGTTATTTTTATTTTATATATTTTTTGTTTATATTTGACTAAGTAACGAGACAAGCAAGTCGTTCACCTGACGGTAAGCGCTACGCCTGCCCATAACAGTCACAGCACCACCCAGAACCCTGCATTGTATAATCCTGCGCGGCACTGCACTGCGCTCGTCATCCCGAGACATCGGCTCTAAAGTCTCATATGCCTTTTAATTTCGCGTAATTTTAGCAGTAACCTTTAGCAGTAGCCTTTGCGACATATTACTTGTTTAAATAAATATGTTCCTAATATCACAATTTGGACGAAAAATCATTATTCATGAATATGTGGGGGGCACTCTGAAAGTATTTTTACCCGAATGTGTTAGAAGCAGGGTTATGTTTTTCGAGCGTATGTATGTATTTATTTATGGTGGATATGTTTGATGGATTTGGATGAATGCGATAGGTATAATTTCTGAATTTTTATATAGAAATCGTGCCCTTCTCAGTTAAACTATTTCGATAGTAAATTATATCAAGATCGGTTCAGCCGTTCAACCGTGAAAAGGGATCAAACAGACAGACAGACATGAGTTACTTTCGGTTTTATAATATTGAGAATAAGGTTTATACGTACCCTTTTATTTACTCCTCTGTCCTTATTTTCTCTACCATTTTTGAGATCGACATTACCAACAGATTATGTTTTAAAAATGTAAAAAGCAATGGAGATTAAAATTAATTATATATATAAAAAAATATTTTCTTTTGTTTCGTCCCCTTTTTGGGACCGACGCGGACATGTGCGACTCATGGACCGAAACACTGAACGAGCCTTTGGCATAATATGCAGCAGGAATATACCTATCCTTGTTGTAATTCCTACTTTTATTGTAATGAAACAGCATATAAATGAAATTAATCTAATTAAAAAGTAGGCAAATCAAAGTTATATATTAATTATGAAATTTACATTCCCATTTTTAAGACGAGTCATAGTATTATTCGCATTATCATAATATTTAAATGATGTATTGTGTTATACTGTGCCCATTGTGACAGTAATTGTAAAATTTGTTTTGTTCTAGTTTTAAGTTTTCTTTGTTTTGTGGTGTGTCAATAAAGAGTTTATCTATCTATCTATCTATCTATACTGTGACAATATATGAATTCTATTCTATTCTTCCTATTGTAATTTTTCTGGACTGTGTTTATTTTTGTTTGTGGTGTACAATAAAGAGTTTTCCATTCTATTCTATTCTATTCTTGAAATACCCAAAGTACCTGGGTAGTTACTATCAACGTAAATGATATTGTTCTCTGTTCCCTAATTCCAACTGGTGTCTAGCTCAGAGTTACCGATTTCAAAGGGGGCTTGCGCGCCATAAAATTTTACGATCAGTCGCCATGGCAACGGCGCCATTTTGAAATTACATAGTGTGTTAAACTGTCGCTAGGGGCGCTTCGGCATTCAGAATAGTGTTGCGTTTTGATTTTAGTGTTGTTAGGTTGAACATTGAAAGGAAGAAGTCGTAGGCCTTGGCCAGATACTCTTCCGCCAAGCAGTAGTGTGCACACATAACTGTGTTCCGGTTTGAAGGGCTGTGATTCCAGCGAAATTACTGGGCATATTTGACTTGAGAACCAATGTCTCAGGGTGACGAGCGCAGTGCAGTGCCGCAACAGATTCTGAATGGCACTGTAGCTGTTATGGGCAGGCGTGGCGCTTACCATCATGTAACCGACTTGCTCGTCTCGTCACTCAGTCAAATAAAAAATCATATAGAATTTATTATATCAAAATAGGAGAAAATATATCAATTTCATCGGAAGTGCAATCGGCAATTTTGGTAAAATTTAAGAGGGAGAATTTGGTGAGATTCTAAAATCAGTAACGCGGGTGAAGCCGCGTGGCGCAGCTCGCATTCAATAAATAAACAAACGCTTGCAACGCTTCAAAATAATCTCATTTACTTTTTTACGATTTACCATAATGAGTGGCACCGCCTAGCTGTCACATAAAACGGCAAATTTAGGGGTAGGGGGTTGAATTACATCAACAGCACTTTACGACTTCTAGGGGTAGTTTATTATACTAGGGTAGGCGCTTCTAGAATTTAATTATTTAACGAAGTGGAGCGACCAATTAAGCAAGATATTTCTTTATTAATGTTAAAGCCTCTTATTCAACCATTCCAAATTAAAACCTTCCCGCCCTTTCATTCGTTCCCATTATGGACGTTCAGTCCTTTCTACACATTCACTCTACCAATCCCTTTCATTCTTTGACACTCTTCCAAAACTCTAACGAACCGACACGGTGCGTCGCTCCATCAAAAACATGAAATAAAATATAATCAGTGAATAACCATCAGTGTACCATCAACAATTAGCAAAAGGGGGCCCCCAACGACGCCTCCAAAGGAAGTTAAGTGCCGACCACCGGTGAGTTTTTTTCCAACCTATTTTCCTCTTCATAACCTCAACAACCCCTAGATACAGTCCACTCGTCTTAACATCATTTTTGGTCCTCGTCGAACCGGATTTCGACTTAGAATCGGTTTCCTATGCTCAAATCGTAAACTCGTTTCAACTTGTGAAAATTTTAGCGTCATCAAGCCGCCATATTTGCACACAACAACCAAATTGCAAAACCTATAATTCGAATTATTAGCATCATATCAACATATCGATCACAACGCATATCATATTTTGTGTTTAATTCATCAAACAAACTCAGTCATTCATTTTGTGTGAGGAACTTTGCAAAAAGTTGGTGTAAAAATACCTACACTTTGTATTTCACCGATCTGCGCACACGCGCTGGAGTTTAGGTAGGTTGGAAGTATTGACCTGTGTTCGTTCTGTGGGTGAGTCCAACTTCATATCGTGTCATTGGGAGAGTCCATTTAATCAAAACATTTGTGTTCGTGTATTCAATTTTGTGAAATTGAACATTAATTATCATTTCAATCGTTGTTTTATGTGTAACATGCGACACTTAATAATAACAGCTTATCGTGATAAATCATTAAACAATTGTGTTAATACTTACGTGTAACATACAGCGCCTAAGTAACTCAAGCAAAGATTGTGTTTGTTTGTGTGCCGACAAATTGCGTTTGTGTGCCGGCAATACGAACAAACCGAATCAAATTCGTCGATGTTCGTTCGATCATTTCATACGGTCATTCTCATAGTGTTTATGCTGTGACTTTTGACAAACAAGTGACAGTTTCGTGTTCGTTTCTGTTTGAAAACTATCAAACTCCATCGTAAAGTGTGTTTTATAAAAGTTTGCGCGATAATAAGTTAAGTTTAGGCGTAAAATTTCTGCTAAAAGTGATAACAACTATCAAATTTCAAAATGAGTGAGACCGTGATTGCGCATTGGGAGTCGAAACGCAGCCTGTCGCACAAGCGGCTCAGCGATGCACTTTTGTGTGCACGTAATTGTGAATCCGAACCGAAACTTATAACGCGGTTAGAGACATGGTGTTCCCGTTTAGACATTATCTTGGAGGGCTTTAACGATGCCCACATCAATTTGGTTTGTGAATTACAAAAGGCCGGTGTAGATGATAAAGAGTTGCAAGGGCAGTCCGTGTTCCAAGAGCAAGCTGATGACATGTATTTCGAAGTACTCGAAGCAAAACGTAAATACTTGAAAGAATCAAAAGTGGAGTTCGCTTCTCCTTCTCAACCGTGTCATCAACCCAAGCCAAAGACTAAACTTCCACCGATTAAATTACCTACATTCACAGGTGAGTTCAAAGATTTTCCGGGGTACATTGACCTCTTTAACACACTTGTTCATCAGCGAACAGATTTAACAAACATAGAAAAGTTTCAATACCTAATCACAACATTGTCCGGGGAACCCATAAATATAATTCGTGCTTTTCATGTGTCTGAGGCTAATTATATGAGCGCTTATGAAGCTTTAGTGAATCGATACAACAACAAAAGGTATTTAGCATTCATGTGTTGGGAACAAATTAATAATTTAAAGGCCATGCCTTCTGGTTCAGCCCAGAGCTTGCGGAACTTGCTTGATGTCTACGGTGAAAACATAGCGATGCTTAGTTCACTGGGATTACCAACTTCAGAATGGGACTTTGTGTTATTTCATTCGTTGTTAACAAAATTAGATAAAGCATCTCGTGAAGCCTTTGAGTTGTCTAGCACAGGCAAAGATTTCCCAAGCTTTAATGAATTAAAATCATTTTTTACTGGACCGATGCAGTGCACTAGAACGCTCATTATTCTCAAATGAGAATAACAAATCAGTAGTTCAGCAACAAAATAATTATCATAACAAGCGTGTGAATTCAACCAATCAACCAAAGTCAACACCAACAATGCTTTTGGTTCAATCAAACAATCAATCATGTGTTTTGTGTAAAGAAAGCCATGCTCTTTACTCATGTCCAAACTTCTTATCAAAGACCCCACAAGAAAGGTCTCAAGTGATTAAACAATTCAAATTGTGCTTCAATTGTTTGCGTTCAAATCATATAACAATAAATTGCAATTCAACTCACTCATGCAAGACATGCAATCAGCGACATAACAGTCTGTTGCATTTTCCTAAGAGGACAGAGACTGGTGGTCCTGTCAACCCCCAACATAAACAAGCAAGTGCTGCTTACCATCAAACATCTTCGTCATCCTACTCTAATGTCAAGGAAGGTGTGATCACTCCAGTTACATCATTGTCAAATGTGTCTTCAGGTTCATCATCAGGTAGTCATTTTGTCATGCTTGCGACTGCAGAGGTGGAGGTAAAGGATGGCCAAGGTACTTTCCAAAAGGTGCGCATCCTGCTGGACCCAGGAAGTCAAAGTCACATTATTACCAAAACATGTGCCCGTCGTTTAGGCTTGTCCCAATACAAGACTCAAACACCTATGTCTGGAATTGGTGAGGTTCCTGCATGTTCTACAAGCAAAGTGTTTCTGGAAATTAGACCAGTTGGAAAAGTGGAACCCACATTCACAACGGAAGCAGTGACTTTAGACAAAATTTGTGGTAACATGCCCACCCATCCGGTGAATGTTCAAAACTTTGAACATTTAGCAAATCTGAAACTAGCTGATGAAAATTACCACTCTTCTCGTCCGGTGGATATCCTCATTGGTGGTGAGATATTCCCACAAATTTTAATACCAGGAAAAATTGACGGTGGACATCATGCTGCGACGGCTATCAATACAATCTTTGGATTTATTCTTATGGGAAAAACGTTGACAAATTCATCATTCCCCACTCCTTTATCAATCAATCATGTGTCAGTGGACACCAACCTGGACATTGCGGTTCAGAAATTTTGGGAGTTAGACAACATACCTACTGGAGATAACAAGCAATCTCACTCCGTGGAAGATGTTCAATGTGAAGATATATTTCAATCAACTCATAAACGGGATGTTGCTGGGCGATACATCGTTAACTTGCCCTTTCGTGATCAATCACCACCATCATTTGAAAAATCATTCAGAAAACTTAACCCATTTTTGGATCAAAATCACATTTTGCGGGTGGGGGGTAGGCTCTCTCAGTCAGATCTTAGCTACGAATCAAAACACCCAGCTTTGCTTCCTCGCAAGCATCGTTTGACACAACTTATCATTCAGTGTACTCACAACGAAAATTTTCATCCTGGTTTACAAACAATGCAGTTCTTACTACTTCAAAATTTTTGGATTTTGTCTCCAAGACGAGCAATTCGTCAAGTTATATCAAATTGTTACCGTTGTTTTCGTGTAAAGCCCCATAATTTTGAACCTGAAATGGCAGATTTGCCACGTTCTCGTGTTACTCAGATCAAAGCATTCCAGTCTGTAGGTTGTGACTACGCTGGACCGTTTAACATAACTTTTCAACGTTATCGTGGTACGCGTTCTGTGAAGGCGTATCTGTGCTTATTTGTGTGCTTCGCTACCAAAGCAGTACATTTAGAACTTGCTTCTGACCTATCAACAGAAGCATTTTTAGCTGCCCTACGCAGGTTTGTAGCAAGACGTGGTCGGTGTAATGTGATCCACAGCGATTGTGGTTCGAATTTTAAGGGCGCACAGTCGCAACTGATAGACCTCATGCGCGCCGCGTGTGAAACGGAGCGTATTGAGTTTAAATTCAACCCACCAGGAGCACCTCACTTCGGAGGACTTTGGGAGGCGGGTGTTAAGTCCGTAAAAACACATTTGTATCGCGTTGTTGGCACACAAATTCTAACGTATGAGGAACTTAACACGCTTTTGACTCAAGTGGAGTCAATCCTGAACACAAGGCCCCTCTGTCCACTTAGCTCGGATCCTTCAGATGTTTCAGTTTTAACCCCAGGACATTTCTTAACATTAGCGCCTCTCACAACAGTGCCATCTCTTGATTATTCCAACATAAGCATGAACAGACTTACACGGTGGCAACTGTTGCAAAAAATGCACCAAGACTTTTGGTCTCGGTGGCATAGTGAGTATCTTACCACTTTATCACAGCGATTGAAATGGACTAAAGCATCACCTCCAGTAAACATTGATCAACTCGTTATCATAAAAAATGAAACTACTCACCCACTGCGATGGCATTTTGGTAGAATAATTAAACTACATCCTGGGCGTGACGGTATCCCTCGATCTGCCTCAGTCAGGACTGCACAAGGTGTTTTCGATCGACCTCTTGTGAAGTTGTGTCCTCTACCAAATAATGACTAGTTTGTGTAGACATCATTTCATAATTTTTTTTAATTTTTATTATTATTTTTGTGTGTGAAAATATAGCAATTATTCATTAAGTTCATTTCAAAACAGATCATTAAATCATAATAACACTTGACATCATTTTATAACAATTATCATATGTCAAGATTTTTGCATTGGTGGTTGTGAACAAATTTTAATGTGTTTTAGACTTTTCTGTCTCATCAATTCGCCAGCGGGGGGGAAGATAAATGTTAAAGCCTCTTATTCAACCATTCCAAATTAAAACCTTCCCGCCCTTTCATTCGTTCCCATTATGGACGTTCAGTCCTTTCTACACATTCACTCTACCAATCCCTTTCATTCTTTGACACTCTTCCAAAACTCTAACGAACCGACACGGTGCGTCGCTCCATCAAAAACATGAAATAAAATATAATCAGTGAATAACCATCAGTGTACCATCAACAATTAGCAAAAGGGGGCCCCCAACGACGCCTCCAAAGGAAGTTAAGTGCCGACCACCGGTGAGTTTTTTTCCAACCTATTTTCCTCTTCATAACCTCAACAACCCCTAGATACAGTCCACTCGTCTTAACAATTAAATTATTTTTATTGCGTTCTTATCAATTTGATAAGATTAGGTACCTGCGTACAATTGCATGGTTATTTTTTTCATTAGCTTAATACTTAAATTAAATTACTTAATAAAATTTAAGTGTCTGAATGTGTATTAAAAAAAATGGTTGTCTGTAAAGTTGGTTTACCGACGATATTTTAACGTGACAACATAATAACAAAACATTGATGAGATGATTGCATACTTTTATGAATAAAATTGAATCATTTTTTAATAATAAAATAATGAATACTTGAAATTATACTAGTAATCAGATTTTTAAAACGCAAGAATAATTAACATGTCAAAAAGAGAAGAGAGATAGATGCGGCGCAAGCGTACAATGAGCGTCACGGGACAATGTGTCAAGTTTTTCGTGCATGCAGCCGGCGTTCATCGATTTTTAGACGTTGTCACGTCAAAATATTGCCAACATTTAAGTGAATACTGTTACATAAACGACGCCTAATAAATACTAATGATACGTACTGATTTTGTATTTTTAGTCAGTCATTGAATTGTCATTTTTTGTCTTGAAAGCGGGTGAAACCGCGGGGCGCAGCTGTCTGTATATAATTAACTCTGTGTTCGTCTTCGCAAGTGACAGGCGTTCGTTATTACCTACGTGATCGGAATGGCGGTTCCTCTGTGTTATGTATGACTTATGAGTAAAGGCGGAAGCACGCGGGCGGGGGCTTGAGTCGTTACAATTCGGCGTAGATACATATATAGATGGGAATATACTAGTTAGATTGATGGATGAACTCATTATTGAAACACCACAGAACAAAGAAAACTTAAGAACGAAAACAAATCAAATTTAACGATTAGTCTCACAACGGGTGGCCTTATGGTCGTAGTCAATAAAGATGATTTTTGTATGTACATCGAAATCATCATCATCATCAACCCATATTGTCCCACTGCTGGGCACGGGTCTCTTCTCACTTTCGTGAGGAGGGTTAGGCCATAATCCACCACGGGGGTCCGGTCCGGATTGGTGGATAACATATTGCCTCCGAAATTATTCTCGCGTAGGTGTTTGAGTTTCCTCGCGATGTTTTCCTTCACCGAAAAGCGAGTGATAATTACGTACATATGTTTTACAGAAACACATTGGTACGTGCCCGCACTGGGATTTGAACTCACGACCTTCTGATTGGAAGGCAGACGTTCTCCCACTAGGCTACCACCGCTACATCGAAATGTGTGTCGATTATATTCGTATTTGGTTAAAAAAATAACTTTTTCAGACAAACTTTTACAAAATACGTATTCGGTACTGGAATATGCAGATGAATGGATAAATGTATGTATTTCATGTTACTTTAGTTTAGGACGTTTATTAAACCTTGTGTAGTATCATATATTTTTCTACAATAAACTTAACTCATCATCATCATCCTCATCCTCATCCTCAACATCCAATATCGACCCACTCCCTTCACTTTCGTGAGGAAAAGCTATACTATATAAATGTTCTTTTAACTTTAGTAGCATAAATAGCACATCATAGTAATTTTGTGATAGCACTCACTAACCGTCCATATTAAATTTAATATTTACATTCCAACTCGCGATTAGATTACATTTGCGACGCTACCCGAATGCGAGCCCGAAGTAGTTAAATTTTATCTTACGGCCACACTTGCGACGAACTTCGTAACTAACTTTAACCACCTATAGATACTGCTTTGATGGTAACTATTTAGATAAAGTACATAAAAACCACAAAAAATTCAGAACTCTACCTTTATTCATAATATAGCTGTACCGTGCCACGCTTCGCTGTGGCACATTCGCACATTCTCTGATATGTCACTGATGGAAAAAATAGATAAAAACAATCCTTGATGCGGATTATATGTCATGCTAAAATTTCAGCTCGATCGGTGCAGAACTTATTGAGTTTTTGAAGCGTACACAAACCAACATAACATTTTTATATATATAGATAGACTAGCTGTGCCCGCGACTTCGTCCGCGTGGAATTTATTAATTATATTTTTTTTTCTAAAATATAAGTAGCCTAAGTTACTCCTTATTACATCAGCTATCTGCCAGTGAAAGTCCTGTCAAAATCGGTCCAGCCGTTCCAGAGGTTAGCCGGAACAAACTGACAGACAGACGGACAAAAATTGAAAAAAAAAAATTTTTTTTGTAGGATTATGTACGGTATATACATTTATATGCGTGTAGTAAAAAGCGATTATTTTAATATTACAAACAGACACTTCAATTTTATTTATTTGTATGTATGTATGTATAGATGAAGAATAGAATGGTTCGGTTCGGGTTTGTTGGTCGACTTAGCGCTTTATACCATAAAATGAATTATTTTGACAACAGTGCCTTTTTTACCGGGACACACTTTAGCCACCCCTAATTTTCCATTCTGAGACATCGGTTCTAAAGTCTCATATGCCCAGTAATGTCGCTGGAAAGAGTGCCCTTTAAACCGCAACATAACTAGTAATGAATATCTGGCAACATTTGGTGCTTCCCGTGACGGACTCTTCCAGGAGAGACTTACCAAGTTCTTTGTATACCAAGGCGTGGTCTCTTTGTATTCTTTGTATAATAATTCAGTCCACAAATGGCACTAAGTACCTATAATGGGTAAGTGTGAACTGATGACGAGCCGGGTGCGTCGGCCGCGGAGTGACGTACGCCAGCCTGCTTTGTGTTTGCTTGTGCACAGTAGGGTGTGTTATGTCGGTGAGGATTTAACACTTTCACTGCTGAGCCGGTTTGCTTGTCTACCCACGGGTGCGGCTCTGCACACTCCATAGCGTTTTCCCATACAACAAACACAACAGTTGTGTTTTCCCGCACTCGCGGCAACTTATGAATAACATGACATTTGTGTTTTCAGCGAGTTGTGGCTGTATGAATGCATAAAATGCCACTGCAAAAATAATGTCTAATGTTTTGCTTCCATTAATTTGCTTTCAAAAATTCTCTAAAGTTCCGCGCCGCCGCGTGGTCACCCCATAACACATAACGTAAAGGCGTGAAACGTATCCCTTTGAAGTCGCCGAACGTAAACTTGCCTGTTTAGGTTTCCAGCAGTGAGCGGCCGCGGTCTAACCAAATACGGCCTTCTATTTAACCGACATTACCGTACTTCATTCGATTATTTATAGGTTTAGAGATGACACGCCCGTCCGGCCAGTTTCTCGTTTTCTGTTTATACCGACTATTATTAATACTAACAATTTGTGAAAATAATAAATATTCCTTATTTCCATTATTGACGTTGGGTATTTAAAGTAATAGTATTGTTTTTCGTTCATGGTTTAGGTATTATTTGTATTCCACTTATATTTTTAAATGTGTCTGTTTGTGTGTTTGTCCTCTCTTCACGCCCTAACGGCTGAGCCGATTTTTATGAAATTTAGTATACAGATCCAGGTCCTGTATTACAAGATAGGATACTTCCGTAAAAATGTACGGTTGCTGTGGGGTAATAGTTCGTGCGGGTGAGTCCGCGTGGTGCTGCTAGTAAACTATAATACTTACCTAATATTCCTATACGGGTGGATGGCGTAAAGTTTTGTTTTTTAATAAGTTACTAGGACTAAGCATAAGGTATACAAGTATATGATTTCCAATGAGCATTTCACTTGACTGAAACGTAGAATAATATGGCCGGATACTAGTCTATCCGGCAAAAACCGACCCTTTCTCGTCTCTAGTAAAAGTTTAGATATTTCGTGTCAAAGGAAATGCTAAAGTTTGTCGGTGTTTAGGTATTTATACTTCCGGTGGAAAGAAATAGTCGGGAACCATCAAAGGACAATACTTGAAATAACATCAAAGGACTTCAAATAGTGCCGTGTTTATATAAATTATTATTATGGATATTTTCTTGATGTCCCGACACACACTAGTCACCGGGACATTTATTGAAGTCACCACTTTTGTTTTGTTTAAATACAGGATATTCTCTACTGGTCGTTTTTGGTGTTCCGTACCGAAAGAGTAAAACGGGACCCTATTACTAAGACTCCGCTGTCTGTCCGTCTGTCACCAGGTTTTATCTCATGAACCTTGATAGTTAGACTGTTGAAGTTTCCACAGATGATGTATTTCTGTTGCCGTTATAACAACAAATACTAAAAAACAGGATAAAATAAATAGTTGGGGCTTCCATACAACAAACGTTTTTTTTTTGTTTGTTTTGCTCGATATTGATAACGGCAACAGGTAGACACTTGAAATATTTAGTTCTTTATATTCATTTTAAAAATAATTGATAAAATTAAAATAAAACGAATATTTAAGGGGGCTCCCATGCAACAAAGTACGGAACCCTTCGTGCGCGAGTCCGACTCGCACTTGGCCGGTTTTTTTTAAATGTAGGATATGCAATGGACAAGAGTTGTCGATGAGTCTCCCCTCACTTTCGTGCGGAGGATTAGGCCAAAATCCACCACGGCGGTAAAGACTTATCGTACCTACTTTTATGAAATTCGCAAAAAAATTCATCATCATGATTTATTTATTATATATGAAAATATCTCGTGAATGGATTCAAACATGCTGTTTTCAATGGTTTTGCGTAGTTTCTTGTTTAAAAAATGGCAATAGGAATTAGTTTATAAGACCTATGTAAATATTTAACCAGTTGTAATTTTTATTGATTTTCGGTTCATATAATATTTTGGTCTTCAACTTATTGTATTTTGTTACAGACGTGGCACTCCACACAGCGCACAAGCTACATTCGCACAAGAATAACAGAAGGCATCGTGCTACAACAAATGGTAAAAAAATCAAGAAATAAACTTGAATTTTTGAAACAGTAAAATCATCGAGAAACAATCTAAACGCCATCTGTGATTTTGATACTGGAACTAAAAGTTTACTGCCATCTGCCGTTGAGTAGCGGTACTAACACGAATACTATTTGATTACTTAGTTCTCTATTAAATCATAGAGGGCGTATTTATCAAACCCGCTAAAATAGTTCTGCTACCCGTCCATAGATGCCGTACTGCATTTCGAGCCGGAGCCCTACAGCAAGAAGTTGGAGCTCAACAGCTCTGGAAAAATTCACTGCAAAGTAGCTGGTGGTGTGTCACCGAATGTGACTTGGTATTTGGTTAGTATATATAATAATATTAAATAAAATACATATTAAATTATAAAGTAAATGTTCGCCTCGAACTAGGATCTCTTTATTTTTACATTCTGTTACTTCCCAATGCGGATGAGATAAATCTGAAGGTATACTAAAAAAGGCCTTTCATTGTGATAACTAGGCCATCCCGCTTGACGCATTGTTGTTTGCTCGATTTGCTAATAGATGCATGTTAATAAATTTTCTTTTGTTTAACATACTTCAAAAATGGACAAGGTTCTATGTTCGACTATGGCCTGTATTTTTTTTTCTCTCTTGCTTTCTAACGATTCCCTGTCAATTTGAAGTTTGAACCAACTGATAATAAATCAAACAAAATTGCTTACAAACCGACCGACTATTCCAGAACGACGCCGATCAGCTGCCCGAAGGCATGTCGTCCACCAACGGCACGCTGCTGGTGGCGGCGGCGGCGCGGCGCCACGCCGGCAGCTACACGTGCCGCGCTGCCGACGCTACTAGGACCATCGAGGCCAAGATAACGTTGGACATTGTTGGTATGTGTTCTTCTTTACTTTATTCTAGAAGAATTTCATGTTTTTTTTTGTTTCTCTTTTGTAAGGCAAACTAATGTTCATACTTGACTAGCTAAATGCACTAAACAAGAGAAACCAAAAATAAGAAAAAAAATCTGAGGAACTTCCATGTCGAAATCCATTTGTGTACTTATCATGGTCATATTGGTATTTAATATTTTTATCAACTCATTTTACTTTTTTTACAAACTTCCTTCTTATCAAGCAACTTGGCAGATTTGAAAACAAACAAGCAGTTTCGTGCACAATTTCTACGAAGCCAAAACGTAAGAAAAAAACCCTTAACAGTTTATCATATTTTAAATTTTCCCGCCTTCGGTCCCTTCTAATAGTTTTCTCGTACGAAACTAGATGGCGCTGCTAAACGAGCCGAGTTTTCCTGCATCGCGGTGACAAGATTCTCCGCGAAATCACGAAGGTTTCCGAGTTCGCCCGAACCGTTATCGCTTCTCGGCCTTTTGGCTAAGATCAAAGTGTAGTATCTGTTCTTTTCAGCTTAATATCTGAAAGTTCCCTCACTGAGGGACCAGTATATTAAACTGATTTTTTTAACTCGACGGGATGTTCGGGGCTCGCTCCACTCCCGTCACGGGTCGGCCCGGCATTGCAGTGCCGCCGGGATCGGCCCACTATAATAACTTGTGATCTTCTACAACGAATCTCAAAGGGGTTTGGAAACCATATGGGAAACCAGGTATCCAAATCACTTGAGACTATATTCAACCGGATCTCGATTCACTTCGGCACTACGAGATACTAACAGTTTTTAAGACTTATTTCAATAATAACTTTTATGTATTTTTGAAATAAAACTTCTTTAAGCACGCTTCACTTGGGGAGTAAGCTGGTAAATGCGTTACGAAAAATGTGATCGGACGAGACGAACGGAAGTTGAGAGGGAGATATAAGTTGGTGAAAATAGAAAGAGATTGAGAGAGAGTTACGTTTTGTTATATATTTTAAATATCTTTTATGAAATACCAAGTTATTTATAGTAAATCAGTGACGTAGCTTTCAAAAGTATGTTTTTTTACTAGCTTCGTCTGCAAGCTCTGCAAGTTTCTTGTAGTGGTGGGCCTCTTCTGCCTGGGGAAGAACCACACGGCCCGATATCGATCTGCCAAGCAGTAGTGTGCAAACATTACTGTGTGCCTGTTTTAACTAAGAAGAAAATTACCACCTTGTTACGAATTTGTCTCAAAAATTAATCTATTTCAACGTTTTTTTTTATCACAATAAGTAACGAGACAAGCAAGACGTTCATCTGATAGCAAGCCTATACAACAGTTACAGCGCCACCCAGAACTTTCTTGAAAAATCTTGTGAAATGACAAAAAATCTTGTCTTGTGGAAACAGTAGAAGAGTGTATATCGTCAAATGAAGAATTTGGTTGTGGTGTTCCAGTTTCCCCGCGCGTGGTGGAGCCGGTGGCAGGCGCACTGCTGCACGTGCTGGCTGGGTCGGTGGCGGCACTGCACTGCCGCGCCACCGGCGACCCGCCGCCCGCCACCCACTGGGACCGGAACCTCACCGTGCTGCACCAACGTTAGTGGACACCAGCTTTATTTTACTAGTAGTTCGCCTCCAACTGGACCTCGCTACCGACTCCTACATCTTCATATTGTTTTATTGCTCCGCTTCCACATGTACGTTGATAGGTCTTAAGAAAAGAAATTATAGTTTCGAATTTTAGAATTTGAAACCCGGATGGGTAAGAGAATTTTTGTTTGTTTGAGACCATTTATTAATATACAAAAAAGACAATAAGAGGGACCGAAAAGTAAAAAAGATGTTTTACATAAAAAGAAAAATTAAGCGATAATTTCCTCGTTTAGTCGATGCCGCTGGTGACAAGAGGGCTGGCTCATTTCTCGCACAGAGAATGGCTATTGCTATTCGACGTGGAAATGCAGCCAGTGTTCTTGGCACCATGCCTCATGGACACCCTCTTTTGTTAGATTTTTAAGTATTAGTTTTCTTTTGATTTATTTATATTGTTATTTAAGGTGTGTCATGAATTTGTTTTTCAAAAATCAAACAAAAACTCTAGCTAATTTAGAAGTTTGATTCTTTTACCGTAATGTATGGGGAAAGTTCTTCGCAACATCTGACAATTCCAGTATGCAAACCGCAGTCGGTCCAGTAGGGACTTTTGATCCTTATATGAAACAGGATGGATTGCCATCAAAAAAAGGTTTTGTGCAAAATTACCATTTTCTTGCTGACTGTAATTTTTATCCAAAATCTGTAAATGCAGTTTAGAATATCTTGAAAATTTACGGATAGTCTTCTAAAAACGTTTTCCTGTAACTAACGGTTAAGCTCTTGCCTTTACTGTCCTGTCTCCAAAATTCACCCTGTGTAGTGATAAGATTATTGAAAGTCTGATCCGCGCGACCAGCCTGATGGAAAGTATGGTGTATCCACAACGCCAGGGGTCGCAAACATTTTGTTATACCAAAAACCAATTTTAATATAATAATTTAAAAATTTCAGAAGAAGGAGTTGACGTGGAAGGTGGTGTGAATGCTTCCACGGCTAAGTAAGTTCTATTATTTTCTACTGAATAACGAGAAGAGCAGTTCATTTGCCTGATGGTGAGCGCTACGCCTGCCCATAACAGTCACAGCACCACCCAGAACTTTGCATTGCATAATCCTGCGCGGCACTTCACTGCGCTCGTCACCCTGAGACATCGGCTCGTAAAGTCTCATATGCCCAGTGCCCTTCAAACCGGAACACAGTAATGTTGGCACATTACTGCTTGGCGGATGAATATCCGGCAAAGGTGTAGTACTTCCCCAGGCGGCCTCTTGCAGAAGAGGCCTCCCAATTATATACATTAGTCCTGACACTTCCGGCGACATATTCCAGGTTCGTCCTACTCAACAACGGCACGTTGCTGATCCGGGACGCGTCCGAGGCGGACTCGGACCAGTACGGGTGCACCGCCGGCAGCGCCGCGGGGCTGGCGCGGAACGAACTGCAGCTTATCGTTCATAAAGGTACACGATCCACGGGACGGGCCTGATCCGGGACTGATCCGGAACGAACTACAATCGATCGTGCATAAAGGTACATAATCTACGGGACGTAGCCGGGACTGATCCAGAACGAACTACAGTCGATCGTGCATAAAGGTACATGATCTACGGGACGGGTCTGATCCGGGACTGATCCGGAACAAACTACAGTCAATCGTGCATAAAGGTACATGATCTACGGGACGGGTCTGATCCGGGACTGATCCGGAACAAGCTACAGTCGATCGTGCATAAAGGTACATGATCTACGGGACGGGTCTGATCCGGAACAAGCTACAGTCGATCGTGCATAAAGGTACATGATCTACGGGACGGGTCTGATCCGGGACTGATCCGGAACAAGCTACAGTCGATCGTGCATAAAGGTACATGATCTACGGGACGGGTCTGATCCGGGACTGATCCGGAACGAACTACAGTCGATCGTGCATAAAGGTACATGATCTACGGGACGGGTCTGATCTGGGACTGATCCGGAACAAGCTACAGTCGATCGTGCATAAAGGTACATGATCTACGGGACGGGTCTGATCTGGGACTGATCCGGAACAAGCTACAGTCGATCGTGCATAAAGGTACATGATCTACGGGACGGGTCTGATCCGGGACTGATCCGGAACAAGCTGCAGTCGATCGTGCATAAATGTAAATAAACTGCAGTCAGGCAAAACCAATGCAGGCAAATCTCTGCTTTAACCCACATACAAATAAGTCCTAAATTCTCAATTCCAGAAGGTGAAATGCCCCCATCGGAGGCGAGTGGCGTAGCGGGTAAGGCGGTCGTGGTGTCGATTTCCGTCGCGGGAGCGTACATGCTCCTAGTACTCGCCCTGATGGTCTACTGCAGAAGGCGCCGCCTCAAGAGAAGACAAGCCGGTAACTAAATAACAATAAAAAAAAACACAAAAAAAAAAAACAAAAAAAATTGGCTTTCTTATATTCGTTAGTATTAATGAGATTAATAACTTTTTTTTATTTGATTGGGTGACGAGTCGAGCAAGGCGTTCTCCTGATGCTCATAATAGTTACAGAGCCCTACTTTGCATTGAATAATCCTGCGCGGCACTGCACTGCGCTCGTCACCCTGAGGCATCGGCTCTAAAGTCTCATATGCCCAGTAATTTCGCTGGAAACAGTGCCCTTCAAACCGGAACACAGTAATGTTTGCACACTACTGCTTGATGAATATCAATGAATATCTGGCAAAGGTGGAAGAACACTTCCCCAAGCGGACTCTTGCAAGGCCTTTCTTCCTTTTTTTCTTCCCTTTTTATCTATCTTTTTCCTTTCCTTCTTCATTCTTTTCTTTATATTTTTCTCATGATTTAACGACTCTGTTCTTCACCTTCAGGTGAGAAGTTGGAGCTGGAGATGGTTGAGGGCCGGGAGAAGCTCGTGGAAGATGGGGACGAAGAAAAGAAGGCCGTCAACGGAGCACCCACGGCCAACGGGCGCCTGTTACCGCATGACCGGGATAGCGGTAAGAAATACACACTGCATGACCCAGACAGCGGCAAGAACTACACACTGCATGACCGAGATAGCGGTAAGAACTACACACTGCATGACCGAGACAGCGGTAAGAACTACACACTGCATGACCGAGACAGCGGTAAGAACTACACACTGCATGACCGAGACAGCGGTAAGAACTACACACTGCATGACCGAGACAGCGGTAAGAACTACACACTGCATGACCGAGACAGCGGTAAGAACTACACACTGCATGACCGAGACAGCGGTAAGAACTACACACTGCATGACCGAGACAGCGGTAAGAACTACACACTGCATGACCGAGACAGCGGTAAGAACTACACACTGCATGACCGAGACAGCGGTAAGAACTACACACTGCATGACTGAGACAGTGGTAAGAACTACACACTGCATGACTGAGACAGCGGTAAGAACTATACACTGCATGACCGAGACAGCGGTAAAAACAACACACTGCATGACCGAGACAGCGGTAAGAACTACACACTGCATGACCGGGATAGCATTGCGCTGCACAGAGGGTTATGTTTTTTGGACGTATGTGTGTGTGGATGTTTGTATGTATGTTATATTTGCGCGCCCTACACACAACGGATTGATGGGTTTTTTTTTTCGAGAAAATTTGAAATGCCATTGGATTTATAGACGAGAGATTCCAGAGATTTCGTATCCAAATAGAATCCGTCATAATCACGAGGGTGACTATTGAGGACATTGGCAGTCGGGCTTATTGAAAGGAATCGAACTCGCAAGCTCACGCCTCGCAGTCGGCTCTACGCAACAGAGGCCATTTTGTAACATCCAGTTTTGATTGAGTTGAAATTTTGCATTATTTTTGCTGATTTTATGATAAAGATGGAAGGTAAATGACAGAAATCCTCAGGTTAGCGATGTTTAAAAGCTCTGGAAAAATATATTTTAATAAAATACAATAATTTCCCTACGATGTGAACGGAAGTTTTTTTTTTGTACCATGCCTATTTTACACCTGAAATAAGGATATTTTATTTATTTAATGACGGATATTCCCATGTGGACAGGTGCCGACAACTCCGAGGTGTCCGGGGTGTCGAAGGTGTCGAAGAAGTCAGGTCAGTTCGACCACCTGACCGTGCCCAGGACGCTCCTCATCGACCAGATTACTCTTGGTAAGTACAGCGGATCAAGAACCTTGGTCCTGATCTAGTTAATGCCTAGTACACCTCGGACACTTCATACAAAAGCTTGTTTGACAACTGACATATACAAATAACTTATGTACACGCGCGAAATGCGTGTGTTTATCCTGGAACATACTATGCGACCAAAACAGAAGGCAACCCGCTAGTATGAAGGTTCATACAAACTGTTTGTCTATGAAATTTTTGCGTGTAGTAGTCACTGTTCCCCAATTGTCCTCCCGATTGCGGGTAGAGGTGCGGGGAAGTGGATTGCGCGGGGTGGCGAGTGGCATTTCTGTATGCAGTACTACAAACTATACTATGGATACTTATATTTGCGTATTCGAGTGCTTTCATTGAATTTGCCAGATATTCACCCGCCAAGCAGTAGTGTGCAAACATTACTGTGTTCCGGTTTGAAGGGCATTGTTACCAGCGAAATTACTCGGCATTATGAGACTTTAGAGCCTATGATGAGATTCTGGGTGATGCTGTGACTGTTATGGGCAGGCGTAGCGCTTACCATCAGGCGAACGACTAGCTCGTCTCCTCACTCAGTCAAATATTTTTTTTTTATAGAAAGTTACTTTTTTTTATTTTTCCAGGACGCGGTGAATTCGGCGAGGTGCTACTTGCCAAGATTGACATGTGTCAAGTGAAGAAAGTGAAGAGCAAAGACGACGGAGATGCCGAGTCGGATATACAGCATGTGTTAGTTAAAGCACTTACTACTAAGGACGAGGTGGGTTTTCGAAGTTAAACTTTGCTATCGACGTATTGGATTTTTTTATAGCAATCGTCACACTTTTCTGTTACGCTCGACCGTCACGTAAGAGTCGACGCTTTGTCATGAAGGTTTATTGAAAGAATTTTGAAATTAGGCAAGGAGTTCGGGAGTAAGAGGTCATCATAGAGTGTACAAAGGTTTTGTATTGACGTCTCTTCACAGTTGTCAGTTTGTCCATCTTGTTTTTAATTTTTGGTTTGTATAGTTAATAGAATCAGGCGTTATTTTGCGGTAATCCATAATCAATAAGATAATATAGAAATATATAGTTTTAATTCCGCCTAAATTGTCTGATGAATGTATGATAGGACTTTGTTGGATGACGTAACCCCATGACAAATCTATCCGTTTAAAAATCTAAATCTCTAAGCAATTTTTTATTTTTTTATTTTAATATAAAATAAGTAGATAAGGCCGGAGGCCGTGTCTATTTATTTTACGTTAGGTCAATTTAAGTACGGGGGACACGTCAGGGTTGTTTCGGTCTTCAGATAAATTAAGGGTTGCGTAGGGATTTAGATTTTTAAACGGATAGATTTGTCATAGAGGTTACGTCATCCAACAAAGTCCTATCATAGATTCATCAGACAACTTAGACGGAATTAAAACTATATATTTCTATATTATCTTATTTTTTGTTTGTTACCTATATTGTATTCACTAATATGTTAATAATAATTAGATAACACGTTGACTGCTGAACCGGTTTAAACATTTGAGCACCGTTACGGACCGTGTGTTTTCCAGCGATGGCGTGCCGTCTGTGTGAGCCGCACTGTAGTAGCGCCGCGTTACACACACGTCTGTGTTTCGCCGCACAGCCGGCACGTAAGCTGCGCTAACACAGCAGTTGTGTTTTCCCGCACCCGCGTAAAGTTATAAAAAACAAACCTCAGTGTTCAGCAGTCAACGTGTTAAGGGAATATCTGGACAAAATAACCGAAAATTCCCTTTACTGGGGATATCTGAAATCTGAAATAATCCTATTGGAATTCATCCTCAATTAGTGATTAACATAAATGGATACATAGATAGATAAACTCTACTAAAACACCACAGACAAAGGAAACTTAAAAACTAGAACAAAACAATTAGTGTCAATGGGCGGTCTTATCGCTGAGGGGGATCTCTGTAACACTTTGACTGCTGAGACGATTCTCTTGCCTAGCCACGGGTGCGGCTCTGCACACTTCATAGTGCTTTTCCATACAGCTAACACAACAGCTGTGTTCTCCCGCGGCGAGTTATGAAAAAAAACACGACAGTTGTGTTTTCAGCAGAGTACGTGTTAAGATTTCGTACAATTCACAGATCCAGCTGGCCGAGTTCCGCCGCCAGTTGGACATGTTCACTCGCGTCCGACACGACAATGTTGCGCGCCTCATCGGGCTCTGCAACGAACGCGAACCGCACTTCATGTTGCTGCAACATACTGACTGGGTAATAAGATAAGATACTCTTTATTGCACTCCAAGACATACGAGCACAAGTAAAAACATCTTGCAACTAAAGGCACAATGAGCGGCCTTATTGCTAAACAGCAATCTCTTCCAGACAACCTTAATAATATGTTCTATCTCAACACTTTTAGACTAACCCCTAAGGACTCACTTAGTACTCGAATGTCATGAACTGCGTAATAAGTAAAATTGCAAAAAAAAAAAAACAAAACTGAAACAGCAAAATTTGTAGTGCGCAATTTTTGTTTCTAGTTAAAAAATAGGACTTTAATTATTTTTTCTTTCTTTCTAAAACATATGTCCGTAATTATCACTCGCCACATACCTACCCGATAATAATTTCGGAGGCAGGTATGTTATCCACCAATCCGGACCGGACCCCCGTGGTGGATTATGGCCTAAACCTCCTCGGGAAAGTGAGGGGAGACCCGTGCTCAGCAGTGTTACGATATGGATTGATGATGATGATGAAGAAGCAAAACGTACTAATCCTAAAAAAAAAAATGTTTATATTCCAGGGTGACCTGAAAACCTTCCTGTTCGCGACCCGCACCCCCGCCGAGACCTCGGAGTACCTCTCCCGCGTGGGCCCCGCGCTCCCCTCGCCCCCCGTGAAGCACCCCTGTCCCCCCCTCGCCCCCCACCACCGCGCGGCACTCGTCCTCCACCTGGCCACGGCGGCTGGCAAACTGGCTAACAAGAGGATCTGTCACAGGTGAGCAAAACCACAGGAAACAAAAAAAAATAGCAGGAATGGAATTTAAAAAGTTGAAATTGTATTTTATCACGCGGGGTTTTTTTTTTATTTATTTTTTTTACTGATGACGAGACGAGCATGTCGTTCACCTGATGGTATGCGCTGCCCATAACATTTACAGTGCCACGCAGAACTTTGCATTGCATTATAAACCATTTCTCTTTTTTTCTAGAATAAAATACGTTTATTGTTAATAGTCCATCATCAGTACTTGGTCACCATCTACCTATATATAACCTAAAAATAGTTATTTCAAGCTACATTTCAAATTTCCAGAGACATAGCTGCCCGCAATTGCCTGATAACTTCGAAACTGCAGCTCAAACTATCGTTTCCGGCGCTCACCCGGGGGCCTGATTCCCACGAATACTACAAACTGCATGATCAGGTAAAAAAAAGTGTGCTTTATACCACACGACCGAAGTAAAACTTATTTAGCTCTTTTTTTAAGTTTTTAATATTTTTAAACCAAAAAGTTGCAATACCTTATTGACACTGGCTGAATGTAAAAAAAACCTCGTACAACAACAGCCGTTTGACCCACATAAAAAGTACAGTTGGTCTGTTGCCGCGTTTCAATTTCCTCTCCTTCCAAAGGTTGTTTCGAACAGATCCTTTTTTAGCGATAAGACCGGCTATTGTATATGTTTCTTATCAATGAGAACAATACAAACATCACACAACGATCGTACAACAACATATAATTAGTTTAGTTATTGATATTTGAAAGAAAAAAGAACGTAAGAAAGATATTTTTAATTTTTTTTAATATGTTTGAATTGTAAAGTGCTTTATTTTCGCCTACTTGCAATTAATGATTTGAGTTTTGACATCATATCAAGAATAATTATCGTTTTAGCTAAAAAAAACTTACTAATTAATGAAATTAAAAAAAAAGAATTTGTGTATTTTTTATTTCATTTTCTAAAAATAGAAACATCTTTCAAGCGGTTTCATACTTAACACTGGCTATAATCGTGCGAAGTCAAACACAAAAAAAAACAAGTACCCGTTTATTAAATTTGAAATTTTCCCGCCTTTGACTCGCTCGTAGCTCTCTCGTACGAAACTAGATGGCGCTGCTAAACGAGCCGAGTTTTCCTGCATCGCGGTGACAAGATTCTCCGCGAAATCACGAAGGTTTCCGAGTTCGCCCGAACCGTTATCGCTTCTCGGCCTTTTGGCTAAGATCAAAGTGTAGTATCTGTTCTTTTCAGCTTAATATCTGAAAGTTCCCTCACTGAGGGACCAGTATATTAAACTGATTTTTTTAACTCGACGGGATGTTCGGGGCTCGCTCCACTCCCGTCACGGGTCGGCCCGGCATTGCAGTGCCGCCGGGATCGGCCCACTATTAACTGACTGGCTTAATAAATCGAATTGTTTCGGCGAAACACTGTCGATTAACAATCAACGATGCTTATTTTAAATGTTCCCGTTATTCTGTAGCGTTTTAACTTTGTATGACATAATTAAACTTTAAATACAGGGATAATAAATAATACAATATGCGCTTCGCGGTTTCGCCCGCGTAATTCCAGTTTTCCCCCAAGTGCCCTGCAGTTTGCATTTGCCAGGTTAATAACAGACCTTGTTACACACGACAATAAGAACTAATTCAAGACCGCGAAGAAACGAAATGTCAGGCCGTGACTTCATACAAAAAAAAAACACAAATAATCATTTTCATTTTTCCCAAATTTGCTAATATTTCGGAGAACAAAAAATATTTTTTTTTCGAATTCGTAGAATCGAATAAAATATAGTTCATTTTAACTATAATATATTTTCTTATTTTTTAGTAGATATGAATATTCATTTATGTATATTTTTATTTTATTTTATTATACTGTGTTGGTCCTTGATAAGTGTGCAGTTTTCCTGCTTTACTTTACTTAATTTGCTTTACCTTTTTTATAGGTGATTCCCCTGCGCTGGCTGCCACTGGAAGCGGTCGCCGAGGGCGAGTACTCGACCAAGTCTGATGTGTACATGTTTGCAGCTACCGTGTGGGAGGTGAGGAATCCACGAGGCGCTTACTGTTATTTATTTTATTACTTAGATAATCCAACTGCATAACAAAAATCCTGGATGCGAGTTCAAAAATTTATCGATAAAAAAGACTTTTTAATCCGCATATTTGATTTTTAATTTCTGATTTGCGTTTTTTTTTTAATTTGACTGGGTGACGAGACGAGCGAGACGTTCGCCTGATGGTAAGCGCTACGCCTGCCCATAACAGTTGCAGTGACACCCAGAACTTTGCATCGTATAATCCTGCGCGGCACTGCACTGCGCTCGTCACCCTGAGACATTGGCTATAAAGACCTATATATCGTTATAAAAATAATATAATATGGAATATGGAATGGAATAATATGGAATGAATACCGTACGCCGTAATATGGAATGTTTATATATGGTTTTCTTAAATGCACGCCACAGATCTATTTTTTTGATGTTTTTATCTGTTCATCCAAAGGCTGGAAGAATTCGCTTTACCCGACAAGAGCAATTTTAATTGCAATTTTATTAAAAAAAAACTTAAGTCTGTAAGTAAATAAAGAAAATAATAATAATAACGCATCACAATAACATACATAGATAATGCAGGTTTTTTGATCATTTTACTGTATTTCGTTGGTTCGATAATTATTTTGCTGTTTTTTTATTTCCAGATATATACGAAGGCAGAACTGCCATTCGCAAAACTGAACGACAATTCTGTGTTGGAGCGCCTGAAGAGCGGTACACTGGACTGGACAGTGCCCAGTGGCTTGCCCGAAGCGCTCGCCAATATCTTGGTAAGTATTGTTTCAAGTGGCTACATTTTTTTATAATCTTAAATCCTACTAATATTATAAACTAGCTGTGCCCTGCCACGCTTCGCTGTGGCACATTCACACATTCGCTGATATGTGACTGATGAAAAAAATAGAAAGAACAATCCTTGATGCGGATTATATATCATGCTAAAATTACAGCTCGATCGGTGCAGAAATTTTCGAGTTTTTGAAGCGTACACAAACCAACATAACATTTTTATATATATAGATGTGAAAGTTTGTGAAAATGGATGGATGGGTGTTTGTTACTCTATCGCTTAAAAACTGCTGTACGGATTTGGATGAAATTTGGCACACAAATAGTTTATAGCCAGGATTGAGTGATAGGATACTTTATATCCCGATAGTATGTTCCCGTGGGACAAAACGGAAACTACGCGGGTGAAACCGCAGGGCGCAGCTAGTCACTAATAAAGTTAGTGGTCGAGCTTAATAGTTTTTTTTTTTTTTTAATAAATAAATCTTACATATTTTATTAAATATACATAATTACCAATGCGTATTATGATCGTGTTATGTTCTTTATCCCACAGAATCAATGCTGGCAGAAGTCTCCAGCCGACCGGCCGCAGTTCTCGGATATATGCGAGGCCATGGCCGCCATACTGCTAGATATCTCGTCTGAGAACGTGTCGCAGCACTCCCAAGAGAGGCTTAACGAAGACGCCTAACTGACTAAATGACGCCTTACTGACTTAACAAAGACGCCTAACTTACTTAACGAAGACGCCTAACTGACTTAACGAAGACGCCCAACATAGGGCATTGAGTAATGACTAAACCAGACTTGACAAAGCGTCTTACAGACTAAATAAAGACGCCCAATAGACTTAATGAAGACTCCTAACAGATTTAATAAAGACGCCTAACTGACTTAACGAAGACGCCATTAGTCTTAGCGAACATACCTCACATACTTCACGAAGACGCATAACAGATTTAACAAAGACGCCTTACATACTAAACGAAGACGCCTAACAGATTTAACGAAGACGCCTTTCATACTTAATGAAGACGCCTAACAGATTTAACGAAGACGCCTTTCATACTTAATGAAGATGCCTTTCATACTTAATGAAGACGCCTTTCATACTTAATGAAGACGCCTTTCATACTTAACGAAGACATAACAAAGACGCCTAACAGACTTATTAAATAAGATCAATGGAATTATCAACGAAACATGCCGCTGTTATAGTGTTTGTTAGGTCAAGATATTTCAGTTTCGCCGCGCGGACGTCAGAGGCGTCAGAGAGACGTCAGAGGCTCCTGGGCGGCCTGACAACCTCTGACACCTTTATCGAATAAGAAGATATAAGTCTGCTCTCTTTCTCCATTCGTTTCTAATAATACATTTCATGGTTTACGGCTAAACTGACCGGGCGGTTCTCGCGCCGTACTCAAATTTCATATTGAATTGTATCGAATCCACGTGTAGTTTGGGCGTTAGTCGTTTGTAAAAACTTATTATGCTAATCGTATTTTAGTATTTTAGAATATACACTTGTAGACATTTTGAAGCATTTACAAAAAAAATTATTGTTAACTTAATCTAACTTATTAATAAACGGCCTCACTTAGAATAGTCTCTTGAGGTTAAGCGCGTAATTTTGGTACTGCGGATAAATTGAATCAATTTACGCGGACCGGGTCCGCATGGTGGATTATAGCCTGATCCTCACGAAAGTGAGGGGAGACCCGTGCTCAGCAGTGGGACGTTATGGGTTGATGATAATGATGACGTAAATTACGTTCTTAACTTTAAGTGGTTGTCATAATTAAGGCTGTCATTGTGACTTAGCTATTAAGTTTCGATGCACAGTGCAGTGCAGTTGTTTGTAGTGGTAGGCCTCTTCTACAAAAGTCCGCCTAGTGGGGAAGTACTTGCTATACTATACATTTATCCGCCAAGCAGTAGTGTGCAAACGTTACTGTGTTCCGGCTTGAAGGGCATTGTTTCCTGCGAAATTACAGGGCATGTGAGACTTTAGAACCGATATCAGAGTGACGAGCGCAGTGCAGCGCCGCGCAAGATTTTCCACTGCAACTGCTATGGGCAGGCGTGACGCTTACCGTCCGGCGAATAATCTGCGCGTCCTATCTCGTACATTGCCCGCTGGTACAGTTCTGAACAGTGTACGACATCTGACAGTTACTTCGCTGCTTCCACACAGTAATGTTTGCACACTACTGCTTGGCGTTTGAATTATTTGATCAGGTATTATTTCCACTGATACATTACAATAATTCTTTATACTAACAATGTATAACAAAAAAAACTTTACTATCATGTTGTACATTGGGATTGTTGCTATCAGCAATTTCTTCCAGGCATCGATAGGTTCTGTATAATAACTGTGCATCGAGGCCTTTTTTATTTAAATAATATTATGAAAATATACACAACTGTAATTTCTTAAATTTAGGATAGTTAGATTTAGTTTTGTTTAAATATTTGAATCTATATTTTAACTAATCAGGATCGGGCCTTGGATTATGGCCTAATCCTCCTCAAGGTATAGATTTAAATATTTTTACAAATTTAGCTATAAAAATTGTATTAAAATGACAACTGAAGCTAACGCAACTGCCACTTTGTAAATACATTTTAGATTGTAAGACTGATAGCCATGTTTACCCGACTGCGCCAGGAGGGTTATGTGTTTTATATGTAAGTACTTAGTATTAGTAATTATATTATTACTTACTTTAGTATTCGTCCTGAATCTGTCGTTGGAATATTGGCGTCCCGATTGAATCGAAATTTTAGATTATAATAAGGTTTTTTGTGTTTCCTAGAAAGTGTTAGGCCGGTTTTAGTGCTCGGCCGACCGTCGGTGCGTACGTCGGTCGAGCTTGTCGTTTGTATGAAAATTCACAAGTCGTGACAGTGCTCGACCGACCGTACGCGCGCGCATATTGCTACGCACTGCGTACGAGGACCGTCGGTCGACCGACGCGCTATGGAAACATTCACGCGTTCAGTGCTACACCGACCGTACGGATTCGCGTATCATCGTCAACAAAAATCGAACCTTCTAGTTCAAACACTAGTCGGTTCAATTTGATTTTATAGGTTTCTGTGATTGGTAGGCAGGTAGGTGTTTGTGACTGTACCAGTCCGGCCAGTTCGGTAGGCCAGGAGAGCACGGAACGTTAGAAACTGACGGTCGGTTATGCGTATCGTCAGGACCGATGGTACGCTCCGACGGTCGGTCAAGCACTAAAACCGGCCTTAGTGTGTAAGAATATCGCCTCCGATCTCATACGTAGGTTCTGAATTTATCCGTATTCAAGGAAATCAGGAACTACGAGGACCATGGTCAGACAAAAAAATATACGTCTTTAGAATTGTGGCATTTTTTTAATTCTATACACCGCTTAATTGTACTTGTAATTAGAAATCTAAAATTAAAATTAGAAATACAGACTTATTGAGACGCACAGAAATTAAAATAATTGTGATTAAATTTTTTGAAAGTTAATAACTTGTTTTACAGATTTTTTTCAAAATAATGTTGTAAAGAAAACGTATCATGTTAATGATCTCTTAAAAGTTCAGAAATATCGGCACTATTTTATTGTAAAATAAATATTCGATCATATTTAACATAACATTAAAAATTGTACATTGGAAGTGACCAGAAATGCATTTACTAGAATAAGGTTGTATTGTAGCATTTTTTTACATAATTTTTTTATTGTAAATTATTCCTATGACAATTATCTCATTATATTATACAGTAATTAATTATTATTAAGACAGCATTTTATGTTATAATTTAGATTTAAGGCTTAGCATTTATTTCAGATTTTTATGTCTATTAACATTTTTTGGAAGTAACAGTACATGACTCATATTTAAATAATCCTTTCAAACTTTTACAATTTTTGTATATATATAATAATTCTGAAAAATTTTAAATTTGAAAATATCAATTTTTATCCCGACCAAATATTAACTTACCTATTTCCCCCCATTCAATCTATAGCTTAATTTTTTTTTTAAATTTAAACTTTAAAATAAAATTTCTAAGTAATTTAAGGTCAGTTTAAAACTGACAAACTTACTCGTAACTTAAGTCTTAAGATAGATGAAAGCTTAGTGCCAGATTTAATTCTTAATAACTTAATTATAAGTTAATTACATTGTGTCAATTTGACCTAATTATATCAAATTAGAAATTACATTTAAGAAAATGCGTTTTAAGAGCTCATAAGTGTCAAACTGTATTTAAATATTACTAATATACATTTTAAAATTTAACACTAGACATTGTAATTTAAGATGGTAAATTTGAGTAAACTTTTTAGTAAATAATATAATTATGTATTTATAACTAATATCTTAATCAAATATGTTTACTTAAATTATGATAGTGCTTTTATACATTTGAATTAGTATAATTAGTATTAAAATAAAAAGTGACCCTACTTTTTACGTTTTGGTAGCTTGAATAGCTTTCGATCATCGTCGACTGATCTCATACTACCATCGATCAACGTCGATCGATTTGTGTAGTAGCTTCGGCTATTGAGTAGCTGTCGATCATCGTCGACTGATCTCATTTTACCATCGATCAACGTCGATCGATTTGTGTAGTAGCTTCGGCTATTGAGTAGCTGTCGATCAGAGTCGACTGATCTTATTCTACCATCGATCGATTGGTATTAACTTCATTAGAGTTCCGTAGTGAACGCTAATTTTTTTGTAGCTTTTCAACAATTTTGGAAGAATTGCTTTAATTTTGTGTAGTTTTTAGATTTCATATTTATCTCTCGAATATTTTTTCGACTATAATTTGTGATATTGACTGATTTCTTTTTTTTTTTACTTTTTTATAATTACTTAGGCTTAATTCTTATTGGCGCAGGTCGACATTAAATAAATTCAAAAAATACAATTTAAATACTTTACAGTGAACTTTGGAGTGTAATGACAACGCTTTTGAATAATTTTAAATTTAGTGAATTTCCTACTAATAAAATAAACTGTTTTTTTTTTAAATTAAAAGTTCACATTATATTACATTTCGAACTATTATTAATCAAAATTATACACACGAGGGGCCGACTGTTTAGTCTCACCGGGTGATAAAATGCAAATCCGCCATTATTGATTGACATAATTGCGATGTAATTAAAATTATTAATTATAATTAATTATGTTGAATAATTATTGCAATTGGCCACGGCCGTGTAGTTGATCAAAATAAATAAATAAAATTAAAATATTTGTCATCCGATGATATAAAAAGTCTGCCCCTGTAACATAAACAAAAATCTATAAGTAAAATGATACTGTGAACCTCAGTGAAATGAAATGTAGGCCAATATGAAACAGAAATGTACACTTTTTTTCTATTAATTATATTAAACTTAGTTTTAATTATAGATAAATACGTGCTACTGTATCGATTGTGAATGAATCTAGCGTTTGCATTTTTAAATAAACATTTTAATGAGTAATTAAATGTGTTTTTATTTAAATGATATTTGTTAGGATTCGCTTACACTGGAAAAGTTCACCATTATTATAAGTAAGACAAGTTGAGATGACAGCTGTCACCTAAGACTTTGCATTGCATTATCTCGTGCAGCACTGCACTGCGCTCGTCACCAGGAGACATCGGTTCTAAAGTCTCATATGCCCAGTAGATTCGTTTATCCTAACGGTCGTCCGAACCTTTCGTTAAGGATCTGCACACACTGTTGTGTTTTCCCGTACTTTTTTAAAATGCAAGAATAATTAACCTTTCTCGCACAGAATAGCTATTGCTATTCAACGTGGAAATGCAGCCAGTGTTCTTGGCACCATGCCTCATGGACACCCTCTTTTGTTAGATTTTTAAGTTTTAAGTTTAAGTTTATTTCCTTTTATTTATTTTGTTATTTAAGTTCTGTCAATAAATATTTTTATAAACGTAAAAAATACATAAAAGTACCAATTCAGAACCTGTCAAGAAGAGAAGAAAGATAGATGCGGCGCAAGCGTACAATAGCGTTACGGAAGAATGTGTCAACTTTTTCGTGCATGCAGCCAGAGTTCATCAAATTACTAGACGTAGTCACGTCAAAAATAAAAAATTGCTTGCAATTACCGCGTCCGCTCGTGACGTCAGAGTAAGACTAAAAACATCCTCTTGGAAAAATCCTTTGCCACCACCCGCACACTTTCACCAACACACGACAAATGACAAAAAACTAAAAGCCAACAAAAGGTCGCTCCCATGACAATCGATTCCAATTTGTCGCCATACCATCACAAACCCAAAACGAAAGTTCCACACTTAATTATAAATTCGTTCTTACATAATTACAAGTTTCTTCCATACATCGATTATTACTAGAAGTTGGCAACAGTCGCCGGCGTCGTATTTGACGGGTGTATGTCAAAATACGCGATTGGTTTGTCGGTGAAGATCGTGAGAAAATAATGCGGATATCTTGTCCACTTATTATTCTAATAGTAATATAGATTAATAATATATATTTCACATAGGTACAGTCACCGTCAAAAGTAAATGATTTATCAGACAAGATTCAAAATCAATTTCTGTTTTTTTTTTTTATTTGACTGAGTGTCGAGACGAGTAAGGCGTTCACCTGATGGCGAGCGCTACGCCTGCCCATAACAGTTACAGTGCCACCCAGAACTTTGTATTGCATAATCTTGTGCGGCATTGCACTGCGCTCGTCACCCTGAGAGATCGGCTCTAAAGTCTCGTTAGCCCAGTGGGTGCCACTGTAACTGTTATGGGCAGGCGTAGCGCTCGCCATCAGGTGAACGCCTTACTCGTCTCGACACTCAGTCAAATAAAAAAAAAAATAACAACTCGGATTCATTAAAATCGAACGAGAGAGAAAATAATCGATATATGTTTGAACAATCGATTATCAAATGAATAAAGTAACTCGGACTCTTCCATCGCCAATAAATCGAAACCAGTCTGAGAGGAAGTATTCTTTCCGATGCGATAATTATGTATAGTTATTTAAATAATAGCCTGAGAAAAACTGTATATTGCAATTCTGCAAACAGCTACGGTGTAATTTATTAATCATTAAGGAGGTTACCGATCACGGTCTCTGCTTCCTATCAAAACGACAAAAAAACGTGACTTGAATTTTTACAACTCCATAAGCATACAAAGGCTTATAAACACATAACACTCCTTTGCGTCGCACAGTTGGGTAAAAAAAGTTGTAGCATTAAATCAAATATTTGGCAATGCGAAGTAATGGGTGGCACTGCACTGCACTGATATTGGCAGGCGTGTGGCGTGACAGCGCTTCATCATCATAATCATCGTCATCATCAACACATATCGACCCAGGCTGAGCACGGAATTAGGCCATAAACCACCACCGGAGCCCCGGTCCAGGTTGGTGGATCACAAGCCTCCGAAATAATTCTCGGGTTGTGGGTTTCCTCACGATGTTTTCCTTCACCGGTACGCGATGATTTATGACGAAATTGTTCCCCTTTAAAAGTTCTAAAAAAAACTCCGCGACAGCATATGTCTATCTTTAAAGGTTACTTCACTATAAACTTATATATGGTAATCAATTTTGTTCTAAAATAATGTATTGTTTGCAAAGGTGTTTTCATAAACATGATATTAATCCTTATACAAATAAATACGTTATTTATCATAAGTATTTACTTTTGAACAAAATGGTATCATTTGAATTTAACGTATATCTGAGGAGATATCATAAGTTTTAATTAAGCACCACGCGCACATTTATTGCAAGGCAGGCGATCCTGAAGGAGTACCTCATCTGATCAGGGTAGCATCTTACCCGATCAGGGTAGTATCTCATCTAATCAGGTATTATATAAACGATCAGAGTAGTATATAACTTGATCAGGTAGTATTTTATCTGATCAGGGTAGTATCTTACCTGATCATGGTAATGTCTTATCGGATCAGGGTAGTATCTTACCCAATCAGGGTAGTATATAACCAGATCAGGTAGTATATTGCCCGATCAGGGTAGTATCTTACCTGATCAAGGTAGCATCTTACCCGATCATGTTAGTACCTTACCTGATCAGGGTAGTACTTATCCGATCACGGTAGTATTTTATCTGATCAGGTTAGTATTTTATCTTACCAGGGTTGTATTTTATCTTGCCAGGGTTGTATTTATCTGATCAGGGTAGTAATTTACCTGATCAGGGTAGTATTTATCTGATCTGATAGTAATTTACCTGATCAGGGTGGTATTTACCTGATCAGGGTAGTATTTATCTAATCAGGGTAATAATTTACCTGATCAGGGTAGTATTTATCTGATCAGGGTAGTATTAAACTGATCAGCGTAGTAATTTGTCTGATCAGGGTAGTATATTACTCGATCAGGTAGTATCTTACCCGATCAGAGTAGTATCAAATCTGATGAAGGTAGTACCTAAGTAGGTAGAGATTTTTGTATGAACTCACGATTTGACATTTTTAATTTTTTTACAATCTACAGCTATTATTAAGTAACATTGTGGTTTTTGATCCGGGAAATGCAGAGTTATTGCGGGAAAACTGGAGTCATGCGGGTAAAACCGCAGGGCGCAGCTAGTAACTAATATCCGTGTATGAAACTGATAAGTTGACAACCCTATGTCAATTTTCAATTACTTGACCACTTTCAATAACAATTATCAGATTAATGCTTACAATTTACGAGAGCTTTTGTACTTCAAAATAAAACCTCTCATGGGAAAGAAAGGTAAAGAACTTAACTACTTAAATATCAGGTTAATTAAAAAGTAAATTATTTACTTTCGTTGTGTAAAGTATATATTATATAAGTATATATATACTACTTAATGTGGTAAGTGGGCACATAGGCGGGTCTCACACGGCAGCGTCAGCCACAGGGTAAACTTTATAAGGGAAACACGGACCAGGATTCGCGTTTTCCGCATGTACGGGATATAACAGAATAGAAAAGTCTTGAACACTAAAAAAAAAAAATATTAGGTTTTTTTTTTGGCACTTTAGGAAATCCTCACACAACACGTGTGTTTACTATTTACTGGCGTTGTCGTAACTAGTGTGATAAAATTGACAACACAGCAGTGCGGGTTCGCACGCCAGGCGTGGTTACGCTTGCCGTTACATTATAAAAACTCAAACGTGCGTTTTCAGCAGTTACCGTGTTAAAGGAAAAATTACACTTAACACCGGAGATAGGCAAACCTAACCCGATCTGGGAAAGTGTAATCTTGGCACCAGATATAATAACCGTTTTGCTTTCCATAATCGCAATCCACACGGGTAACTGATAGTTATTCTACAGCCTAGAGCTACTGGGTTACTGGAGAGGCTCATTTACAAGCGCAATTTACATCTAGATTATCTGTGGTAAGTACACTCAGCTACAAAAGTCTCAACGCATCCCCATTTCTACGTTACTTTAACACTTTGACGGCTGAGCCGATTTTCTTGTCTAGCCACGGTTACGGATCTGCACACACCGTTGTTTTTCCGCTATCACAACTGTTGTGTTTTCTCGCACTCGCGGCAAGTTATAAACAAGATAACTAAAAATATACCTACTCTAACTTACCATCCACCACCCACCATCCCCTACCCCCTGCCTTTAAACCTTACTAACCTAATTTACCTCTCAACTTCCATTCGCCTCGCCCGGTCACATTTTTCGTAACGCATTCACCAGCTCACTCCCAAAGTTTAGCGTGCGTAAAGAAGTTTTACTTCATAAAGGTTTTCCTAACTAAAAAGAGGTTCGTGTAGCTTACAACGACCTAAATCAGTGACATTTGTATGCGACAGAAATTAGTTTTCTCGCTGACTGTACAGCTATAGTATCCATCCTCGCCACTTCGTTTCATGAGGTTATGTCCACCACACACTTGCAAAACTTGCAAAACTTCCGCCTCCTAAAGTTACAACATAAATGCCAAGTACATAGTGTGAAAACAATAATAAAAAAAAAATACAGACGGATTGATAACCTCCTCCTTTTTTGAAGTAGGTTAATGCTTTTCGGTGAAAGAAAACATCGTGAGGAAGCCCACATACCTACCCGAGAATTATTTCAGAGGTAGAATTGTTATCCACCAATCCGGCCGGGCCCTCGTGGTGGATTATGGCCAAACCCTCCTCACGAAAGTGAGGGAAGACCCGTGCCCAGCAGTGGGACGTTATGGGTTAATGATGATGATAATATAGATATAAATTTATATGTTAATTCTCCATCTACCTGTAGATTAAGCAGGTTGAAATCGAATAAAGCACTTTCCTTTTTAATATATGACTACTACATCAGGCTTACTAACTGGACCAGCTTATTTACAGGTTCAAACTCAAACACATGGCGGTAACACATTGACATGTCGACAAACAAGATTTTTGTATTAGCTCAATCGATCCTACGCATTAAGACCCCTACCTTACCTTTAGTTTTTTGTACTACCCTTGTTTACCTATTGTAATTTTTCTGTACTGTGTTTAATTTTGTTTCTGGTGTACAATAAAGAGTTTTCTATTCTATTCTATTCTAAGATCTTATGTGAAAAAAATTTACAGCTCCAAACATACTTTTGGAGCAATCGACTTTTGTCCTTGCCTTTTACTTGACAAAACCTGATGACAAATAAATCAAATTAACGATTGACATGCTTTTGTGAACGAACATTGGTATTTTGTTATATTCAGTAACCAAAATAATATTCGTTAAACTAATTTACCCCAAAAAAAGTCATAACCTTAAAACGGCCGCCCTGACAAATTGCTATTTTAGACATCATCATCATCAACCCATAACGTCCCACTGCTGGGCACGGGTCTCTCCTCACTTTCGTGAGGACGGTTAGGCCATATTCCACCACGGGGGCCCAGTCCGGATTGGTGGATAACATACCTACCTCCGAAATAATTCTCGGGTAGGTATGTGGGTTTCCTCACGATGTTTTCCTTCACCGAAAAGCGAGTGATAATTACGTACATATGTTTTACAGAAACACATTGGTACGTGCCCGCACTGGGATTTGAACTCACGACCTTCCGATTGGAAGGCGGACGTTCTCCCACTAGGCTACCACCGCTTATTAGAGACATGTCAAGTTATTCCCGCCAGCCACGGATTTAATCAAACACGGTTCAGCATTTTACCAACTCTCAATATAAATCTACAAACAACGCCTACTACACACAAATAAACACTTTCTCCGACCGATTTAAGGCCAGGAACCGACTGCAGGAAGCCGAGCTGCAATGAATTACTTGGTTCTGTGCAGTACACGCGTGTTGGTTGTGTCATGTAGTTGGTTGTCTTATGGTAGATAAGCGATGTCATATCATAACACACTTGATGATTCAAGTTTTTTTTTTATTCTGAGCGACGAGACAAGCAAGTCATTCACCTGATGGTAAGCGCTACGCCTGCCCATAACAGTTACAGTGCCACCCAGAACTTTGCATTGCATAATCCTGAACCGCACCGCATTGCGCTCGTTATCCTGAGACATCGGCTCTAAAGTCTTGCTTGTCTCGTCTCTCAGCGAAATTTAAAAAAAAGTTACTGTCACCAGAATTTACTCGTATAAAAATCTCGTACTGTAATCTAGCCACAGGAGCAAAGTGTCATCAAAATCAGTTCAGCCGTTTGGTCTTCATAGTTAAACAAATACAGACAAAGTTTAACATTAATTAGTATTACTTTCATCATCATCACCATCATCAACCCACATCGTCCCACTGCTGAGCACAGGTCTTCCCTCACATTCGTGAGGAGGGTTAAGCCATAATCCACCACGGGGGCCCGGTCCGGAATGGTGGATCACCTACCTACCTCCGAAATAATTCTCGGGTAGGTATGTGGGTTTCCTCACGATGTTTTTCTCTATTACTATGCTGCATATAAATTTATCTAAAAAAAAATCTAGATATATTATTAATCGTATTATATAATAAGTAGGAAGCTAGCTAACCAAGTTTTCTGTTATCTAATTGAGTGGATCTAAACCAGTTATTCTAATAAATCATCGGTAAAGCCTTGTTTACATTGTGGCATTTTTTTTATTCTATCTTTTGCCTTGGTATTCTTGTTTTAAAAAAACGAATTAAAATGTAATAAAAATATAATTATGAAGAGTTATTAATAAAAAAAACAATTAGGTAGAAACTTTTTTTAACTGGTGTTTTCATAGCCTACAGCCTATCCGAGTGCGATGCCAGCTATTGGTAACGTTTCTAAAATGCTCGGAGCACTGCCATTTTGTATCGCAATGCATATCTAATATGTCTTTCGGCAAAATAGGATCAAGGCGAGAGTCGTGAGTTCGAATCCCAGTACGGGCCACCAATGCGTTTCTTGTAAAACATATGTACGTAATTATCACTCGCTTTTCGGCGAAGGAAAACATCGTGAAGAAACCCACATAGGTGCCTACTCGAGATTTATTTCGCAGGTAGGTTGTTATGCACCAATGCGGACCAGGCCCCCGTGGTGGATTATAGTGTTATCCTCAAATTATTGGATGCAATTATTATGCCGTGCAATAATTACGCCGTGTAGACTGCCCTTTATGATCGACCAACCCACAGTGAACGCATCGAGCGCGTTGATGTCTTTTCTATGATAAGATAGTGGCAGAAATACTAGCAACGAACTTTTTAACTTTTTAATGTGTTTTTTTTTTTTTTTTTTTTTTTCATTTTCTTTATTTCTTGTTGAGGTTTATCTAAAGTTTATTTTTTAGTAAAAGTAAACAGTAGTAGTAGTAGTGTAGTAAACAGTAATATAAAATTAAACATATAAAACTAAAACTGACTAAAATTAAACCTATAAAAAAGTTTATTTTAACTAAAACTAACCCCCTTATTCATAAAAAGTTGTCGAACGTCACTTAGTACTGCGCAGTACAAAATTGTAGCGCGCGATTTTATGAAACGTCACATAACTTTTTATGAATAAGGGGGTAAGAATTTTAATGACTGTATAAAGATCGCTTATATATATAATTATTTAACTAGGTTTTTGCCGTCGAATTCGCCTGCGCGATTAAAAGTAAACACACCATTTAAAAACTGTATCATAAGTCCTCTCTCGGGGTACAAACAAAAAAAAAAAAAAAGAAGAAAAAGGACAAACAGATAGGAAGACAGAGTGTGTTACTTTCGTTTTTATAATACTACTTGCAGCGCCCCGCAGCTTTACCCGTGTTAACAGTTATCCCGTAGAAACAGTTTTTTTTAAAGGAATAAAAATATCCTATATTCTATTCCAGGACTTAAAGTATCTATTTACTAAATTTCATCAAAATCTGTTCAGCCGTTACGGCGTGAAGAGGGGACAAACACACAAACAAAAACTTTCACATTTATAATATAAGTGATACAATTTATTTGTCACTTAAAAAAACTGTTATTACTTTCCTTAACTTTTTTTTTAATGAGGATTTAATATACTATGTGGAAAAAGATTGGTTTCGAATTTACTTTTTTAAACGACAAAAGGTTACAAAAATCCAAATACAAAACGTATTAAATCACAGACTAATAGATAGCAATACATACGCCGTACCTTAATTCTAGTTAATAAGCACGCTTTTTTTTAAATAAGACCTCAGATGACTTGAAATTTAAATGCCTAGCGCACTGCATATTCCAAACCTTAATTATACATATTGTAGATGTGTGTTTACGTAGGTATAGTTGATGCAAACCCTAACTGCCGGATTACCTAAGCCTTTTAAAAAGCTCTTCCCTCCACTTTTGAGGGGAAAGGGAGTTGAAGATCTAGAGGAATCGGATCAGTTGATCCAACACGCGCGATCGGACACACGCGTCGGCTGAATGAGTCCCATCGCCTTTGCCGCTAGTGCTGTCTCGGATTAAAAAGTAACAGTGACTTTTTAATTTTATTTTTTTGTGAGTGTTTTTTATTGGTGCAGTGTTTTGTAGCTTGGGAGAGCGAGTGAGTATACGTTTTATAATTATTTAAATCGATTTGAATTTTTACTAAAATACGACTTAGCCGAGTTTGATGCAATTTTATAAGGCTGTTCGGAGAGTGTTTTATATAGTTTTTTAAAGCATCACGCTATAAGGTAGCGCAGTCATGGTGTAAGTAACCGGTGAGTAGGTAACCCTTCTTTTAAATCGGTTAAAAACTTTTGTTTAAATCTTTTACATCTAACGAAAAGCCACCGTCCGATGTCATAATTACTCCTCTCCGTGCATGGTTGTCCGGAAGAGATCGCTCTGAGCGATAAGACCGCCCATTGTGACACTAATTGTAAAATTTGTTTTGTTCTAGTTTTAAGTTTTCTTTGTTCTGTGGTGTTTCAATAAAGAGTTTATCTATCTATCTATCTATCTATCTATCCGAAATATCGAGAACTGAAGACCAACATAATTCGCAGTAAATATCCGGATTTCATTGACTATACTAATGTTAGTGACTGCGGTGATGTCAGTGCTAGAGTCAGTGCTACTTTTAAATCTTATATTAATTCGAATATTTTATTAATTAATTCCACCCGAGACCGAGAACCCGTGCGCAGCAGTGGGACACTGTGGGATGATCAATTTATTAAAATAACGTTGTAAATAATAAAGCCATAAAACAATAATACAAACTTAAAATACCCATTCCCATAGCCTAGCGGTGGTAGCCTAGCGGGAGAACGTCCGCCTTCCAAGCAGAAGGACGTGAGTTCAAATCCCAGTGCGGGTACGCACCAATGTGTTTCATGCCAAACATAATTATGTACGTAATTATCACTCGCTTTTCGGTGAGGGAAAACATCGTGAGGAAACCCACATACCTACCCGAGAAATATTTCGGAGGTACGTATGTGATCCACCAATCTGGATCTGGCCCCCGTGGTGGATTATGGCCTTATCCTCCTCACGAAAAGGAGGGGAGACCCGTGCTCAGCAGTGGGACGATATGGGCTGTTGATGATGAAAATACCCATTCTAATTAAATAATTCCTTGACATCATAAAAAAATCACATAAGCAACTTCAACAGCTCCGTCTTAAATTGCTTAATCGGCAACTCTCTACTTATTTTTATATGACTGACGAGACGAGCAAGTCGTTAACCTGATGGTAAGCGTTACGCCTGTCAATAACAGTTGCAGTGCGACCCAAACTTTGCATTGCATGATCATACGCGGCACTGCACTGGGCTCGTCACCCTGATACATCGGTTCTAAAGTCTCGTATGCCCAGTAATCTATATATATAAAAATGTTATGTTGGTTTGTGTACGCTTCAAAAACTCAAATAGTTCTGCACCGATCGAGCTGAAATTTTAGCATGATATATAATGCGCATCAAGGATTGTTTTTATATATTTTTTTCATCAGTGACATATCAGCGAATGTGCGAATGTGCCACAGCGAAGCGTGGCAGGGCACAGCTAGTTTGGGATAATAATAATTTATTAATGAAGTTTGCCCATAACGATAAATTAATTTAAAAGTTTTTCAAGTAGAAAGTCAATAGGTATCTTCTAAGCGAGCATGCTTCACCACCGACCGCGTCGTCACTTACCATCACTTGAGACTAAAAGATATTTTTAGTAATCACCTCCGGCGCGTAATTGAATGATCCAACTCCAAAACGCGAGGTTGCGAGTTTGATACCCGCACAGGGCAAAGGATTTGTGTGAAACATCGTCATCATCATGAACCCATAACGTCCCACTGCTGGGCACGGGTCTCTTCTCACTTTCGTGAGGAGGGTTAGGACATAATCCACCACGGGGGCCCAATCCGGGTTGGTGTATAACATACCTACCTCTGAAATAATTCTCGGGTAGGTATGTGGGTTTCCTCGCAATGTTTTCCTTCACCGAAAAGCCAGTGATAATTACGTACATATGTTTTACAGAAACACATTGGTACGTGCCTGCACTGGGATTTGAACTCACGACCTTCTGATTGGAAGGCGGACGTTCTGCCACTAGGGTACCACCGCTGCTGTGTGAAACATGCAACTTGTTCAAAGTCTGAGTGTTTGTGGAAGCTTGAACTTTGTAGTTCCTGATTCCCAAGATACAGGGAATCTTAGTCAGGGGTCCGGGTCTATGTATGTCTGATTGTTAAATTTCATCTGTTTTAGTTTTTAAGATTTCTTTGTTCTGTTGTGATACAATAAAGAGTTTATCTCTATGTATCTATCTATCTATCTATGCTATTGTATCGCGTTATTAATATCTATCTTCTTTTTGAAGTAAAACTTCTTTACGCACGCAAGCTGGTGAATTCGTTACGAAAAATGTGATCGGCGAGGCGAACGCAATTTGAGAGCGAGATATAAGTTAGTACAAATAGAAAAAGAGTACGTACGTTGAGCTAAGTTTCTTGTATTTTCTAAAATATCTTCTTTTTTTTTGGATATTTTTTAAATAATTTACTTCTACTATGTGTCCCAGCACAAATTTAGTTTTTTTTTTTTTAATTTATTAAACGCCTGTCTTAATGATAATTCTTAACACACCCGACGATTATCAACGAAAGTAAAACCATTAAATAAAAATAGTTCCTCGTTCGACAAAAAACAACATACTGAACGAAAGAGTTGGTTCGCGTTATCGCTTCCACTAAAAGCGAAAGTTATTAAAGTTACTAAATTGGTGAAGTAACGAAAATCATTAACAAAAAAACTTTACGTACTCAATAATTGTTTATTAAATATAGGTTTCTTGTAATATTAATAAGGCATTTTTATACAATCACAGTTTTATTAACTACATACCGGATACACAAAAAATATTTCATTACATAAGGCGTGTTTCACACGACGTCGCCGTGTCGTCAGGAATAGTCGTTACCGGTCGTTCTCATCTAATACAACTTCAATAATCTAAAAAGCCTTTATCAGTAAAAAAAACGGAACAGTTCCCTTTTATACTAGCAATATGCCATATTCTTCTACACCGGTCGCGGATTATTACATGCATTTCCTATGCTGTGGTAGCCTAGTGGGAGAATGTCCACCTTCCAAGGAGAAGGACGTGAGTTCTAATCCCAGTGCAGACACGTACCAATGTGTTTAATTATGTAAAAAGCATATGTACGTAATTATCACTCACTTTTCGGTGAAGGAAAACATCTTGAGGAAACCCACATACCTACCCGAGAATTATTTTGGGGGTAGGTATGCTATCCACCAATCCGGACCGGGCCTCCGTGGTGGATTATGGCCTAACCCTCCTCATGGGAGTAAGGGGAGACCTGTGCTCCACAGTGGGATGATATGTGATGATGATGATGAATAAATAATTTGAATTTGAATACTGAGCCAGTGCGAGAAAGTAAAAGTCAAGTATCAAAATAAGTATGTCATGCCAACTTAAAAAAAGCATTTCTGAAATTCTACGATTCGAATACATATACCATATGACCATATGAGACTTTAAAGCCGATGTCTCAGCGCAATGCAGTGCCGCGCGGGATTATGCAATGCAGGGTTCTGGGTGGTACTGTGACTGCTATAGGCAGGCAAAGCGCTTACAATCAGGTGAACTACTTGCTCGTCTCGTCACACAGTCAAATAAAAAAAAATAACAACAGAAACATTTCCACTCACTTGAATTTCGTAATAGCCGCTTGGATAATCGGGCGGTGATCGCACGGCAAACAGCCGTCGTGTAAAATCTCTCTAACTGCATGCAATCCAGATGGTATGCTCGGCTGCCGACTATGATTGAGGAGCAATGGTTCTATTAGCGGTGATGATAAGCTGTTAAGCGTGTGGTAACACGAATACGACGATGAGTTAATGACAGATTAGCTTGGGGAGCGTGCTGGGTACAGTTATATCTTATATCATAGCACAATTAATGACTCCATTATGTTCTTTACGCTGCGGTTAGAAATAAATCGAACGGCTTGAGAATTGACCCTTTTGAAACACATATGCCACGTTGCGATGCATTCTACGTCTAAAGCCGCCGACACATTTGTCTGACGCGTCGTGTCGTGTTGCCTCAGAAAGGGTATCGTCAAAAAACAGCATTTATATTTTTAAATAGGCCATTACAAGATAACTACTAAAAACAAATTGACCAATTACCCTTGTTTACCTATTTCACAGTCATACCTATTAGACAAATAATTATTTATTACATGCATAAAGAATAGAATAGAATAGAATAGAAAACTCTTTATTGTACACCAGAAACAAAAATAAACACAGTACAGAAAAAATACAATAGGTAAACAAGGGTAGTACAATGGGCGATATTATCGCTGAAAGCGATTTCTTCCAGACAACCTTTGACAATATAAGTCAGTAATTACGTATAATACAATAATAATTTAAAACAATATACTACTAGTAACGAATATGTCTAAAAAGTCATATTACTGTTTATGTCAGTGCCATGTTTATTGTTGACATGTTATATAGTTTTTTCGTGTCTGCCGGTAAGTCACTAGCTGTTCGTAATTAATCACCTAACCGCATGCGATGCAAAGATGTGGTCACATCGAAATATGTGATAATAAAATTATGTTTATATAGAATTATCACTCGCTTTTCGATGAAGGAAAACATCGTGAAGAAACCCACATACCTACCCACACATACGTAGTATAGTGCAAACATTACTGTGTTTCGGTTTGAAGGGCACTGTTCCAGCGAAATTACTGGGCATATGAGATTTAAGAGCCGATGTTAGGGTAACTAGCGCAGTGCGGTGCCGCGCAAGAATATTAATGTTCTGGGTGGCACTGTAGCTGTTACGGGGTTCCGTAGCGCTTACCATCGGGTGACCGACTGGTTCGTCTCGTCACTCAGTCAAATAAAAAACCAAAAAAAACGAGAATTATTTCGGAGGTTATGTTATTTACCAACCGGAGCGGGGGGGGCCGTGGCCGATTATGGCCTAAGCCTCCTCACAAAAATGAGGGGAGACCCGTGCTCAGCAGTGGGACGATATGGGTTGATGATGATGATGATGAGATGTTATGTTCTTGAGCGTTTAACAAAAACAACGCTTTACACTCGAAACGGAAGAATTTCAGTCCGTACGCTAATCGTCTACCGATATAAAGTCGGCCGTATCATACGTTTACATCGGAATTTATCGGTTCCGGTCAATAAATCCGTGAAATCATCCATCGGTTACCGGAACAACACCGGTGCTAAGTTTTTTGGCGGAAAATGATATCTTATTATCTTCTCAAACTTGCGTTTCTTCGTGTGGTAATTGATTGAAATATCGATTCAAATAAATGTGTAGAACGGTGCCACCCAGAACATTGCACTGCATAATCTTGCGGGGTACCGCACTGCGCTCGTCACCCTAAGACATCGGCTCTAATGTTTCACATGCCCAGTAAAATTTCGCGAGAACAGTGCCCTTCAAACCGGAACCCAGTAATGTTTGCACACTACTATGTTTATGCAGGTAGCAATGTTTCTATGTTTCCTCACGATGTTTTCCTTCACCGAAAAATAATATGTATAGACAAATTTATTTATTGACATAAATTAATTTTACAGTCTAAGTTTGTTTTAGTGACATTGATGGGCATAACATATGAATGTGCGTGAAGTTTATACGTAGGAGTGAACCAGCATATTCTACGTGCTTCACTTTCGCATGTTGCTCGAGGCCTACCTTGACGTCTTATAGCGATTCAGTTGAGGACCTAAACTGAGCCGCGACGCATAGTCGTAACGTGACGTCTTATTTTTAACCTAAATATAATAAGCCATTTTTAACCTAAACTATATGCAGTTTAGGTTGAAAATGGCAGCCACATCAAAAATAAGATGTCATGGTACGATTATGCGACGCGGTCCAGTTTTGGTCTTCAATTGAATCGCTATAAGACGTCATGGAAGGCCTCCTGTCCTTTTTTTGTTATAGGTTATGTATATAAATATAATATTACTCGTAAATACAAACGAGACACGCTGTAGCCTGCTTGCACGTCCAATAAAGTACTGAAAAACGCGTGTAAACCAGTAATCAAAGTCCGTAACAGCAAATTAGCCGTAAATCCCGGAATAATCCGGAATCAACATAATTCAGTAGCAAATCAATCAATGTGCCAATCCGGTATAATTTGGCGTCTTTTATCGATTTATTGTCCGGAATCTAGAATTACCGGAACAATCGATTGTAATATTTATTTATATATTCTAGTGATGTGAATTTTTCCTTTAGAACTCTTTTTGAAGTACCTTTTTAACTTCTTATGACGTGATCGACTTATGACTTATGAATGCGTTACGAATAATGTGATCGGGTGAGGCGAACGGAAGTTAAGAAGGAGATATAAGTAAGTGAAGATAGAAAGAGAGAGATACGTTTCGTATATTTTTTAAATATCATTTACTTATGAATTTATTTTTTTAATTAACTATGTGTCCCTGCACACATTCTTTTTTCTTTCCTTCTTTCTAGTTTTTTTTATTATTTTTTTTACCCGGGGAAATGCATTAGGCATACCACCCGGCCCCGGGGGGGGGGGGGGGGGGGGGTTATGTGGGACTCCCCCGCCAGATCGCAGTCTGACGGGGCTTACCCACTAAAACCCCGGGGTGTTCTCCTCTTCGCATTATGGAGGTGGTCACGGGTACAAACGGCGCTTCCGCGACCACCTCTGCGGGCGCCCTTTCGGGCTCGCCACGTGAGGCTTGGGCCTCTTTCTCCGCTGGGTGCGTCCCAGAACACACGAGCCGCACCTCAGCTCGGGACTTCTAACTTGGGCGTTGGACCCCCGATCCGCGGCCCAAAAGTCCCCGTTATTGGTCCCTCGCTGTGCCCTCTGCTGATCAGAGGGACACACGAAGGACCTCCTCTCGCCAGGTTATTTGCTACGGCCACCAATTCTCCTAGGAGAATTGCTGACCGAACCCCAGGGTGCACCGTCCCAGCTGCTGCCCTTCCCTCCGGATGCAACGCATCAAGAGGGACGAACAACAGCCGGGCACTCGTGGAGGTTACCTGGCCCGCACCCCCTAGTTTTTTGTACTTGTCTTAAGGTGGTTCGTTTCTGTTATGGCGGGAAATTTAAATATCAAACAGCTTTTTTCGAGCTACACCGGCTCACTTATATTTTATTATTATTTTATTTTATTTATTTCAGTAATCCAACAGCGTAACAAACATTTTAAAAATAGGCTTAAACTATGTTAACATAAGGCCAAAAAATTATTACACAATTACATTTTTGAATTTGACTATTAGTGTTTCCTAACATGAATATAAAAAAAACTAGACTGTATTTCGCGCCAACCACTAAATATTTCAACATAAAAACGAAAAGAATGATTTACGGTTGGCGCGAAATACAGTCTCGTTTATATTAGTGACCCGGTGTAGCTCTAAAAACGAAAAAACTGTTTGAAATTTAAATTTCCCGCCATAACAGAAACGAACCACCTTAAAACTTGTCTGATTACCGTTTATTTTTTATGTTGCCTGTACAGTTATAACTCGGACTTGGTAAGATATAAAATCTTCTACACGTTGAACACAAAGCGGACAATTAAACATTCTACAATTGCTTTATAACGCCTTCAGTTCATTCCCACCGTATAATCTTAGTTTTCTACATCTCTGATTAATGTCTTCTTAAATCGGCATTAAGTGATAATTCAGATTGTTCGCATTGTCCATTATGGCAAGCTATCATTTTATTGTTTTGCTCACGAACTATTTAGCCAATAAATGAAAAGTTTCGATATGATGATACTTATTTCTAGATTGATTAGAACAGTGGATATAAGTGGAAAAGTATCCCTCCTAGTAGTAATAGGTGGAAAAAAATCCATTATTCCCTACCAGTAGGGATAAATCAGTGGGAATATGTGGAACTGCCGGAAAAAACGTTTTTTTTTGTTATTTGAGTTACGACTGTATGTTACTGAGCAAGAGACTTTAGAGCCGATGTCTCTACGACGATGTCTGTCTACGATGTCTGACGAGCTCAGTGCAGTGCCGCGCAAGATTATGCAATGCAAAGTTCTGGGTGGCACTGTAACTGTTATGGGTAGGCGTAGCGCTTACCATTAGGTGAACGACTTGTTCGTCTCGTCACAGTCAAATAAAAACATAGTAAAAAGAACTCCCGTTTCAATTAACGAATAGTAATAAAAAGGTTTCGATAGTAAGCGCTCCTACTTCATTATAATAATTAAAAACTATTAATGGAGCTTAATTCCCTACGCCCATTGTTACTGGCAGCTCAATGGAACGAAAATGAAAACGAATGCATTCATTCTGTAAGTTCATTCATCATTCTAGACAATGGAATCTCGAATTTTGTAACCGCTATTATCGTGACATAACTCAGTTTCTCGCGTTGGTTGTTGGTGAATTAAAACTTATAGAATGTATGCATTTTGGCGCAAACCGGAAACTGTGTAAAGGTGCAATCACACCAACACGTTTGTCGTTCCAATGCCGATCTAAATTATGAGAAAAAACAAAATGTCGCACATTTACGACAAAAACGTGTTATCTTCTTATTTTTGGTCATAGTGATGAACAAGTTGAACGCCTGATGGTATGCGCTACGTTTGCCCATAACAGTCACAGTGCCACCAGAACTGTTCATTGCATAATCCTTCGCGGAACTGCGCTCGTCACCATGAGACATCGGCTCTAAAGTCTCATATGCCCAGTAATTCCGCTGGAAACAGTGCCCATCAAACCGGAACACAGAAAAATTTGCACACTACTAGAGGGGTCCTAGGAAGGAATCCTAGAGGGGTCAGGGGCCTCACCACGAACAGTTAAATCCATCCAGTTTAAGGCCTTAAACTGAACTGCCCGCTAACTATCACCACCAATATTGCTAAGCGTTCATAAGTCGACCAAGACATTTATCCAAAGAGATCGTAACAATTTGTTTGCATTTATAGGAGTTTATATAGCTCCATCTCATTCTCTTTTTCTCTCATTCTCTGCAGTTTATTTTTGAGTGACGTCACGTCACGTTTGTCATTTATGAGTGTGTGGTGCCAATCTAGGCCTTTCAATTTAAGGCCTTAAAATGAACTGCATGGAATAAGAATAAGTACGTGGTTACCCCCCAGGATCTGTGTGTGATCGTAACGCGTTATTTATGTGTGTTGGTTGTATATTGAGACAGTGTGTGTACTTGTGTAAGCACGGTCGTAACAATTATTTTGTACGCCAGTTCGCATAGTGTTTGAGTATTAGGTTCTCGCTACTTTCTAAGAAATATAGTTTGGTAGGTACTTTCTCAGTACCTCGGCTTAGAACTTTAGGTTCTGAAATGGAAAGCTAGGACAAACGTTGTCTCAGTTTGTAGTGAGAGGCCTGTAAGAGACCGCCCGGGGAAGTACGCCAAGCGGTAGTGTGCAAACATTACTGTGTCTCGGTTTGAAGGGCATTGGGGATATGAGACTTTAGAGCCGATGTCTCAGGGTGACGAGCGCAGTGCAGTGCCGCGCAGGATTACGCAATGCAGTGTTCTGGGTGCTGCTGTGACTGTTATGGGCAGGCGTAGCGCTTACCATCAGGTGAACGAGTTGCTCGTCTCGTCACTCAGTCAAATAAAAAAAAAACCTTTTACGTTGTAACTTAGAAATATTGAAAATTATGTATGTATGAATTTATTCATGTATAATATACTAGCTGAGTCTCACGGTTTCGCCCGCGTTAATTATTATCCCACAGGACCTGTTTATTTTAACGGGATAAATAGTATCCTATGTGTTAATCCAGGTAATAAGCTATCTGTGTGCCAAACATCAAAAACCGTTCAGCCGTTTTTGCGTGATTTAGTAACAAACATACAAACTTTCTATTAGAATGTTTTATTGTGAACTAGCAGCGACCCGCGGTTTCACGTGTTTATCATTATCCCAAAGAAACTGTCATTGTTTACGATATAAAATGTATCCTATATTCTATTGCATGACCTAAAGTATCTAATACCAAATTTCATTAAAATCCGATCAGCCGTTACGAAGTGAAGAAAGGACAAACATACTAACTAACACACACACTTTCGCATTTATATTATTAGTGAAATTCTTTTTGTTTTTTAGCTAAGTATATTTTAATTCGATAATTGTAAGATTCTGGATATATTTATTGGCACAACTTAAATAACAATATAAATAAATTCTAATAAAATTGCTTTATGTAATTTTTTCCTTTCTTTTGTTTCAGATAAACATTAGAAAAGACTTAGAAGAGAAACCTTAGACACACTGGGTTGAAGTAAATATATTTTAGGGGACTGCAATATGGTAAGTTTTATCCAGTTTTTATTTTCACTAGTATCTTTGCATGTGGCTGCATAGATAATATCTATATATATAAAATGTTATGTTGGTTTGTGTACGCTTCAAAAACTCAAAAAGTTCTGCACCGATCGAGCTTAAATTTTAGCATGATATATAATCCGCATCAAGGATTGTTTTTATCTATTTTTTTCATTAGTGACGTATCAGCGAATGTCCAAATGTGCCACAGCGAAGCGTGGCAGGGCACAGCTAGTCCCATATAAATTCAAATGTTTCAGGAAAAAATATCCCATATTACTTTCTGTAGCTTGCACTATCCCTATGCAAATTTTTATACAAAATAGAATAGAATAGAATAGAAAACTCTCTATTGTACACCAGAAACAAAAATAAACACAGTACAGAAGAATTACAATAGGTAACCAAGGGTAGTACAATGGGCGGTCTTATCGCTGAAAGCGATTTCTCCCAGACAACCTTTGGATGGACAGTAAAAAACAAACAAAATAAGTTAAACAGTTTTAGTGTGTGAGCACGCGAACAAAATAAAAAAAAATGCTATAAGCTAGGACGTTCTAAAGAAAGGCCAAGTCAAGAGGACCTATAACCGGCGAGCATGTATGGAGGGGCTCGTGAAAGTGGAAGAATCGTGAGAGGTCTCAGGATCGTAGCATGTGGACAGATGCAAATTCTGCCTTTTTTTTACCTCGGGAATGCATTACGCATACCACCAGACCCGGGTGAGGGCCGGGTGGTTATGTGGGAGCCCCCCGCCAGTCTGACGGGTATACCCACTAAACCCCAGGGTGTTCCACCGGGACGCCTTTGTTGTCGGGGCTACGGGTGCGAGAGTGGACTTCCGCGGCCCCGACGGGTGCAGTTTCTGCCTACCCCAACGGGAGAATGGTGTGTATGGACGGATGTATGTAAGCTATGACGCTTAATTGGCTATGTGTTCAGCAATTGCGCTGTAGGTAATGGGTTCGAATCTCACTAAAGATGAACATGAGCGTGCGTGATATGAAACTTTGGCTTATAGTCTGGCTGTCTATTTTTAACCGTCTTCAAACCAGGAGGAGGTTCTCAATTCGACTGTAATTTTTTTTTCAATTATTTAATGTTTGTAACTACTTTTCCAGTGGGTCCGCCTTTGGATGGCATTCAGCGTGTCCACCGCAGTACTGTCGCAACACACCAACTCGGTAAGTGTGGCCTATTATCATGCTTACTATCTGTCGAACGACCTGCTCTTCTTTTGTAAAAACAAATAGAAAACTATAACTAACATAACATCAGGATTCAATTTCAAACTTCCCGGAATCGACAAAAAAAATGTGAAATATATTACTTGTGCATAGGAAACAGTTTATTATTCATATCCATTGTAAAGCACGGCTTAAACCGGAAGGCGTCTGAAGTACTTTCTCTCAGTCCAGGAGACAGTGGACCAGGGCCACAGTGTAAGGAATAGTTGTCACAATGCGGTAACGCCACTGAACAATGCATAGCTACTGCACTCACAAAATAACTAAACTGTAACGTTTTGTATTGTGCGATATAAGTCACAGCACGCGTCTTGGATCTTGGCTGATGTCACTCGTGGTGAACTTCACGTAACTCAAAACTCAAATAATTTTCACAAGTAGGCAAAATTATTGCACTTTCACATGTCAAAAATTTAAGTCATAAGCACATAGAGAAAAAAAATCTAAATATTATCTACCTAACTAATGATTATCTAATTATGGTTTGAGTTTGAAAAAGGATATTTCCCTTTCAATTTGTGACTCATGTCTGAATCTCGCACAGGAAAACGAAACTCCATTAACTCTACCAGTGCTTCGGAAATACGCCCGTCAGAGAAGATAGCGCCATGGAACTCTACGGGGATGCCATTTTATCAATTTTCATCATTCTTATTTTTCTTTTCTTTTTGTAATGCTTCTTTGTTTGTCGAGTAGCGGCATCTGGTGTCAGAGTTTATCAGACTGCCCAAGACGTGGCTTAACGACTGCTATCTTTTAATAGCAACCAGTACAGACGGCTTAACGCGCCCTCCAAAGCATGGAGCGACGGAAATCCTCACTTAACTTATAACAGTCGAGGATCGAACCCGGTTTCGTCAGGTTGGAAAACGCACAAGTAACAGTTCGGCTCGTGATAGTAGACTCAGGGTCCGAAACCTCGCTGTCTCAGTCTCTCATTTCTTTCGGTCATATCGCGCGATATCTCTCCTTCTCTCTCGAACAGAATATGCTCAGGATTTGATGTGATATATAGTTGATGATAACAAGTTCTGAGAGTTTTGTTTGTATAAACCGATCACGCGATCAGTTCTCAGTAGTAAAACATCGTGGCAAGCGGTATCATCTGATTTCGTTATCTTTTACGACTCACAATTTCTTAATCCCTACTTATATTATAAATGCGAAATTAACTCTGTCTGTCTGTTGCTCTTTCACGTCTAAACTACTAAGCCGATTGAAATGAAATTTGGTACAGAGATAGTCTAGAGCCTAGGAAAGGACATAGGGTACTTTTTATCTTTGTAAGGGTTTGAAATAGGGGATGAAAGTTTTTTATGGAAGTTTCGTCATGTTTGAAGCTAGAAGCATGAAATTTATTTTTTAGGGTTTTGATTAGATATAAATAAATTTGGCATTCAAAGTTGGTGAAAATTTACCCTTGAGGGGGTAAAATAAATATAGGGGATGAAAGTATGTATGGGAATATGTAAGACTTCGGCTAAACCACTGCACTGATTTAAAAAATTATTTCACTAATGGAAAGCTACATTGACAGCGAGTAACATAGGCTATATTTTATCCCCATTTTCCCGCGGGAACTGGAACTACGCGGGTGAAACTGCGGGGCGCAACTAGTATGGAATATTTTCACCTCTGAACGCGCTGTCCGTTTCAATTATTTCCGTTGTGATCGCGGTTTGGGTTCGCCTCTATGAACAAACATATCAAAAGAGGACGGCCAAGATTCGTTGCGCGTACTGTTTCGAGATATTTCAAACAATGAGTTCTCACATTTTCAACAATTCCATGATGGAGAAATTATGTGTTTAAATGTCGTAATATGTTATTGTGGCCTATGCATTTTAGTCTTACGAAATATGACGACAAAAAATAGACAAACAACACGCAATTGCACAAATTGCAGTGATTATTGTGCTGTTTTGTCACTGTATTTATTTATTTTACACAAATAACGTTTATCACAACATGCCGCAACGTAACGTAATAATAAAAATCATAATAATAATATATATAAAAAATACCCCAAAAAGTCCAAAAACTAAGGACAGGGATGTTGTTTAAGATATTTCCTTATAGTTAGGAACTGCGGCTTGTTCCCATAGGTACAAAACTTTATTCCCACTAGATCCATGGTTTTTACGGTCTCTTTCTTTGGTTTCACTCTTTCTCTTTCTTTCTTTGGTTATTTTTTAATTTTTTATTGTTAGGTTCACCAAGTTATTATAGGTTATTTGTTATACTATACCTATCTAAAATGTGATACTAAAAAACGACCACACATCTAATTCTATAAGTGTGTCACCCTGCCCCACTCGCACTTCCTCATCTCGCACCTGCTTACTTCTATATAAGTATTACATGCATGGGTTACTTTCACTCGGAAACAGTTCAACTTAACCGACACTTAACCGCGATGTGTCATTGTGTAATCGCTTTAAGGGCAATCAAATCATCCGTTAACGAAAAGGTTCTCAAACTTTTTTGTGTTAATTAAAGTTTGTATGTGCCGCTTGGCTTTGAAACTTTTGGTCTATGGGGTCCAAGTACGAGGAATTTTTTTAAGCAATTATTTCCTGGTTTAGTCGATGCCGCTGGTGACAAGAGGGCTGGCTCATTTCTCGCGCATAGAATAGCTATTGCTATTCGAACTGGAAATGCAGCCAGTGTTCTTGGCACCATGCCTCATGGACACCCTCTTTTGTTAGATTTGTAAGTTTTAGTTAGTTTTCTTTTAATTTATTTATATTGTTATTTAAGTTGTGTCAGTAAAAAAATAATAAATAGTAGCGGTGGTAGCCTAGTGGGAGAACGTCCCCCCTTCCAATCAGAAGGTCGTGAGTTCATGTCCCAGTGCAGGCACTTACCAATGTGTTTCAGTAAATACATATGTACGTAATTATCACTCGCTCTTCGGTGAAGGAAAACATCGTCAGGAAACCCACATACCTACCCGAGAATTATTTCGGAGGTAGGTATGTGATCCACCAATCCGAACCTGGCCCCCGTGGTGGATTATAGCCTAATCCTCCTCACGCAAGTGAGGGGAGACCCGTGCCCAGCAGTGGGACGATATGGGTTGATGATGATGATGATAGCGGATAGCCCACACACGTGTACATTAAAAACCCAGGATGCCAATGGACCGAGTTTCAGAACCATTGCATTAAAGCTCACAGTACCGCAGTAAGTGGAAGTAAAAGTATGCCATAATGAATTACTTAACGGCTATTTATCATGATATTTAATATAGCTCTAAGGAAATTACTTCATAATGCGTAGACGGGGCAACGACCTCGTTACATTAGGAATGTGTTTATGGATGGACAAAAATTTATATCCGTCTCTCCTTTTTTTTTTTTTTTTTTAACCCGGGGGAATAAACCTTATTGATACCTCGGCCTTGGGGGAGGCCGGCTGGTTATGTGGGGGTCCCCCGCCAGCGCGCGTCCTGCGACGCGCGCTGACTGGGTGTACCCACTAAAAACCCCGGGATGTTCTCTCTCCGCATGTTGGGGTGGCCGCGGGCTCGCGATTGCGCTTCCACGACATTGCGCTTCCACGACATATCCGTCTCTCCTTCACTATGGGTGGTTGACTGGTAGAAAATGCTCTTAGCGTTAAGTCCGCCATTTGTACTAGTTAGTTAATCTGTGCAATAATGTATTAAATAAATTAATTAATTATATAGAAGAAAGTTATATCTATTTTTTGAGTACTTTCTCACTGGTAGATTAAAGTAAAATTTGAGTTAAATTTAAGTTTAATTTATATAAAGCGGAGAAATAGAATATAATGTAACAATAATAAGCAATCAAGAATATGGACCTTGAGTCCGCCCCATTAAAAAAAATGTGTATAACAGAATCTTTTTTTCTTTTCTTTTTTGAATCTTTTTATTAGCTGTACTTGCATCTATCTACGTAACGGAATCTTTGAACATAAATTTCACCAGCTTCCCACTGCTGAGCACGGGTCTCCCCTCACTTTAGTGAGGAGGATTAGGCCATAGTCTACCACGGTCCGGATCGGTGGATAACATACCTCCTACATCCCTACCTGCGAAATAATTCTCGGGTAGGTATGTGGGTTTCCTCACGATGTTTTCCCTCACCGAAAAGCGAGTGATAATTACGTACATAATATGTTTTGCATGAAACACATTGGTACGTGACCGCACTGGGATTTGAACTCACGTCCTTCTGCTTGGAAGGCGGACGTTCTCCCGCTAGGCTACCACCGCTAGGCTATGGGTATGGGTATTTTAAGTTTGTATTATTGTTTTCTGGCATTATTATTTACATAAATTGCAACATTATTTTAATAAATTGATCATCCCACAGTGTCCCACTGCTGCGCACCAAAAAGCGCAAATAATAACTAAGTATGCTTTACATAAACACATTAGGATATATAAAAAACTAGCTGCGCCACGCGGTTTCACCCGCGTAGTTCCTGTTCCCGCGGGAATATCGAGATAAAACATAGCCTATGTTACTCGCTGTCGATGTAGCTTTACATTAGTGAAAGAAATTTTTAAATCGGCCCAGTGGTTTAGCCGAAACCTTACATATTTCCAAACATACTTTCATCCCCTATATTTATTTTAACCCTCAATGGTAATTTTTTACAAACTTTGAATGTCATATTTATTTATATCTAATCAAAAGCCTAAAAAATAAATTTCAAGCTTCTTCCTTCAAAAATGACGAAACTTCCATACAAACTTTCATCCCCTATTTCAAACCTTTACAATGCTTTTATCGCATCAAAAAGTACCCTATGTCCTTTCTCGGGCCTTAGACTATCTCTGTACCAAATTTAATTTCAATCGGTTCAGTAGTTTAGGCGTGAAAGAGCAACAGACAGACAGAGTTACTTTCGCATTTATAATATAATATAATATAATATAAACATTCAGCAATACTGATTATACAAACTCCAGTTTATTTTACACTTCATTACCTCACAGCTTTATTATAATAATATTATATTATGTCCATAAATAACATCTTGCGTAATCTAATGCATTCAAAGCTTCCATTCCTTGGTTATCCAAGCACTTACGTACATTGCGCGTACGGATTGGCCAATACTTTGACAGTTGAATTGTACCTATGTAAGTAAATTGTGTATGGTTAGGCCTTCTCTCCTGCGCATGTTTAGAAGGCCGCAGCCGGAGGGTGCAAAGAAACCACAAATGTGCTTAAACTAGGTTTATTGAAGTTAAAATATTACATGACTAAATCCTAAGCTAAAAGTGTGTACATTCGGTCCCATGTTAGGAGCCGAAGACATCTAAAATTACACGGATTACAGTATATAGAGACATGGGGCAGTTTTGCTGCGTCTGCGTTTCGCTGTATCGCCGCCGGTCGCACGATGTGGTATGGAATGCGTTGTCGTTATTCTGGACATCGGAAGGCTACGTAACACGTCTACACACTACACAAAACATTATCGTTTATGTAATTTTTTTGTAAGATATGTTGTCAAAATGACAATGTTCTGTGTAGAGGTTTTTGTGTAGTGTGTAGAATAAAACACGCGCAGGAGGCACGGGTTTATTGAAATGGATATTTTTGTTGTCTCGAGTCTTCGATTGTCTTAGCTTGAGAATTAAACAGTCGTTACGGGAACAATATCCAATCGAATCGAATCGATTTCTTATCGAACAGTTCTAAATTGTCAAGATCCGATAGAGTATATTATCATCAGCCTGTATTCGTCCACTGCTTGGCCTCTCCCAGTGAACGCCACTGGCCCGATCTTCGGCAGTCCTCATCCAGTCTCCGCCAGTCGTTTTCCAATCATCACTCCACCTAGCCTCCTAAAAGGCTAGTTACGGCACTGTTTTATTTTTATTTTTTTAAGTAACGAGACGAGCAAATCGTTCACCTGATGGTAAGCGCTACGCCACATAATAGCCGCAGTGTCTCTCAGAAATTTCCATTACAAAATCTGCGCTGCGCTTGTCACTCTGAGGTCGTTCTAAAGTCCCACATCATACCCAGTAATTTCGCTGGAAATAGTGCCCTTGAAACCGGAACACAGTAATTTTTGCACACTACTTGGCAGATGGATATCTGGTAAAGGTGCGGTACTTCCCCAGGTTGTTGGTTGGCAGTCCATCGACCTCGGTACAAAACCTAGAACAAAACCTACTCTCGCCCCGCCCTTGCATCGCTTCCACTTTCATTACGCGCGAACTTTTTTCCCAGTCACACCACTTTTACTAGCTACAGGTTGCCAGCTCGACTCTCGTATATGGATCGGGTATGCGCAGCTATGTGGATAACCTAGGACCTTGTCATAATAAACAAGGAAAATGTATCTTAAAAAAAATTAATAAATTCAATTCAAATTAAATAGTCGTTTATTTCGGTGATTTAGACTCGTTACACACATCATCATCGACCCATATCGTCCCTCTGCTGAGCACGGTCTCCTCTCACTTTTGTGAGGAGGTTAGGGCATAATCCACCACGGGGGTCCACCTTGTCCTTGGAAGGCGGATTTTCTCCCACTAGGCTACCTTGATCAAAGCTACCACCGCTTTAAATAAAACCATCGCTTCTATAATTAATTATATACTATAGTAATTATGGTAATATAATATGATATGTAGGTACATCTCACCTAGTCACGGAAACGATATCTTGACTGTGACAAGGTACTGCAGCTGTTCCGTAGATTTGTTCTAGCAAAGTTGACAAGCCTTATTTAATGCTTCCGTAACTCATTTGGTAGGTACAGCTATTTATTAATGCGTTAGCGTCAAAGTTAATTCCCATGGAAATTGAGAGATAGGTTTACGTAAATTACTCATTTAGTTATGGTAATTGAAAGAAAGAAAAGAAAAAAAAAGAAGAACCCGAAGAAGAAGAAGAAAGATAGAATCGGAAAGAGGAAATAGAATGAATGAATGATGAAAGAATAAAGCAAGAACGGTGAAAGATGGAATCAAATGGAGGTGTTTTTCTATAGAAATACATCATCATTTTCTATAGAACACTACTGTACTTCTATAAGTACATCCATTCTCCATCCATTCCATTCATTCATTCATTCATGAAAAGCATAACCAAAGAAAAAAAAAATGAAATGTGTGCTGGGACACATAGTAGAAGTAAAACTTCAACTATAAAATTATTTCCAAAAAAATATTCACAAATTTTTTTAATAAAAGATATTTTACGAAATATACGAAACGTCGCTCTCTCTTTTCTATCTTCACTAATTTATATCTCCCTCTCAACTTCCGTTCGCCTCGCCCGATCACATTTTTCGTAACGAATTCACCAGTACTACCCAAGACAAGCGTGCGTAAAGAAGTTTTACTTCAAAAACAAGCCCAAAATATTATTAGAATTCCAGTTAAAAGTTGAACCTATTTTTAAATACTGTTTTAAAATACTTTCCCTGTTATTTCAACAACGTAGGAGGTTGGTAGTTACAGCTATTTCACAGACTCACGTCAATCGCACTAAAACCTTTTATCGCTAACATCTTATAACAATGCTATAATTAGTTACACCTAACAAACCCTTCATTAGTTACATCTTCTCACAAACTGTCAATTAGTTACACCTTGTAACAAACCTTCATTTGTTGCAACCTGTAACGAAACCACATTCGTCAGTGTGATGTGTAAACAAGGTCTTTTGTACTTCGCCCCAGCCGACACTGAGACGAGATTTTTGTCATATTTTATTTATTTATTTATTTATTTATTTATTCAAATACAAACAAAACATTCGCAAAACAGGTGTGTTTTGTATTGCAAGCTCGTCAAAAATTGCAGGCCGAGTTATAGCGGAAGCGCCGAATTACTCGCTATCTCGGCAGCTAGCATTCCGACCGCAGCCGCATTATATGACACAAATGAAAATGAAAATCGGATTAATTTCACGTGTTTAGTATGGGCATAACTTTTTACTGGAATTCTAATAATATTTTGAGCTTGTTTTTGAAGTAAAACTTCTTTACGCACTCTTGTCTTGGGTAGTACTAGTGAATGCGTTATGAAAAATGTGATCGGGCGAGGCGAACGGAAGTTGAGAGGGAGGTATCAGTTAGTGAAAATAGAAGAGAGCGAGTTACGTTTCGTATATTTTTTTGAATATCATTTATGAAAAAATATTTAATATTATTTCGGAGGTATGCCGGCGACGTAATCTCCTCGTTGGAGGCGGCCGGTGGACACTCGCACTAAGTCTTCAGATTTGTTACACCTCGTGAGCTTGTAACAAAAACACACATTACGAAGATAAAGCCATCCATCCACAGCGTTCAATGCGGATACTCTTATGTAAAAGTAGCAAGGTTGCGCAACGAGAAAGCGATAATTGGAGCTATTAACATTGTTTCTGTGATCTGCTTTAATTATTGGATGACTGGGTTAAGTCATTCAGTTATTGCGATTTAGCTTTAATTAAGTTGTTTACTTTTAATTGCATTTTATGTGTGTCAAATTTAACTTCCGCCGTATTCTAATGCTGATTTTTTTTCTCATTTTATAATCCTTTGTGTGTTAATGCAAACCCAAAAAACGTGTAATTTCACGTTCTTTCCATAATTCCCAAGAAGTTTCAGTAAAGATTCCACCACTTTATCAAATTGTGACGTTACGTACTGACTATTGAACTATCTGCGACATTCGTATAAACTAAACGAGCTTGAAATATGAAACTAACTTCGAAGAGCTTAGCATAGATTGTGCGAAGCCAAAACACAAATAAAATAAAAAGTACTAAGTCGATCTGATACTGAACTGACTGTTTGTGGAGCAAAGATTTTATAATCGCCTATAATCCGGCTATTAATATTAAATAATGTGGCAAAATAATGATTATGTAGCCTCAAGCATATGTGTCCACGTTATACGATACCAAATAAAGTTGCAAGTAACAGTTTGTTGTGATTTTTTATTGATATTGACCCCAATGTACAGCTAAAGTACCGGTATCTATCCGCAATTACGGATTACATAAGATAGTCTAATTTACCTTCCGGCCTTTTCCGATACTATTAATCAAGCGATTGTTACGCAGTCTTAGATAATAAATAATTGTATAGCTGTCTGTCTGTGTGCATTCTTGCACGCGTTGTTGCGTAATGTCTACTGTGAGTTAAATATAGTGGATTGGGTATTTTTGGATTAAAAGATTGTAAAATGATGACGGGGACTTTGATTGATCTAGTGGTGAATAATTCGTATCATTATTTTAATTCATCATCATCATCATCACACAGCTCAATCAACCCACTGCAGAACATAAGCCTCTTCCCTCTTACGCCATTCATTCCAGTTCTGAGCCAATCTTCTCTTAAAGATTTTCAATATCGTCGTCCTGTCGTTGGATCGTCCTTTCTTGGCAGCGCTTACCGACACGTGGCCACCATTTCGTCAGGGATTTAACAACCTGCCATCCATCCATATCTTGCCAAGTGTCCTGCCCTCTTGAGTTTCATTATACGGGATCCGATGTCTTCCACGTTGGTTCTGCTTCGGATCACCGTTCGCTATTTTAAATTCACGATTTCCTAATCTTCTTACTTCAGTTCCCAGAATTTGGCCTAAGTTTAGAACTACCTACTTAGTTTAATCGCCATGTGTATAAGATAGCAATCCTCGCCTTTCCACTTCTCTTTCCATTATACACATTGACAACGGTTTAGCTGACCGCACCCCCTTAACAACCCCGAATCTAGGGGGGAGCAAACCGGGCACCCGTCCCGGGCAGCAGTTTCAGGGGGTGTCAAAATCATAATATAGTATTGAATAAAAAAACTTGCACCACAAAGCTCCCAACATGCGGAAGCCTAGTTGACTCACCGTCGACTTGTAAGAAAAAGGCTCAACACAGGCCCAGTCGGTATTGTCCCATTCACGAAAAATGCCAACTGTTATAATTATTATTGTGAGTTTTTTTAAGCAATTTATCTCAAACGTTGAAGAGAGGGGCGCCGCGATCAAGTTTCTACCCCAATTTAAAAAAATCCTAGATCCGGGGCTGGCTTAATTAGCGGATTTATTAACCATCTCCTCTGTTCTGATTCCAGAGGGTGCACCACTCCGGCTCAGGGTTCGAGTGGGGGTGGCAGTTGTCCCCCGGTACGGGGGCGGGTAACATCGGAGCTGTTGGACAGTACTATGTGAAACTGCCGCAGGTGAGCGCATCAAAGTCTTCGAAATTGATAAGCCATATTTAGTCTTATCCTAACGGTTGGTATTGACGTTGGTGGTCCATAGCTATCGCTATCAAAGCCGTGCGTGTATTTACGAAAAAGATTTTAAAGATTAAAAAAAAAGGAAAACAAAATTAGATAAAAAGGTTTTAAAGCACGTTAAGACATCACGCGTTTTCGGCGCGGTTTTCATAGCGATAGCTACGTAAGACCGAAGTCAATACTGACCGTTAGGATATGACAATTTCCAAAAACAGGCCTTCACAATCAGCACCAAATATTTCAATGCCAGTTGGACTGACCACGTTACTCTCTTCCAGTCAGAGCAGCGAGTGCTGTACTCAGCAGACGGCAGTGGCTACCGTGGCGAGACAGCACTCAACGCCAGTACTCACTCCAGTAGCTTGGCGCTGGGAAAGAAGGCCGTTGACCATCATGCTCAGCAGGTAAGCAATACTTTTTTTTAATTTGATGAGTGACGAGACGAGCATGTCGTTCACCGAGTCGAGCAAGTCGGTAAGCGTTACGCCTGCCCATGGCAATTACAGTGTCACTTTGCATTGCATAATCCTGCGCGGCACTGCACTGCGCTCGTCATCGGCTCTAAAGTCTCATATGCCCAGTAATTTCACTGGAAACAATGCCAGAGGGTTTCGAACTCATCGACCCTTTTGTTTATCAATTGACATAACTTTTTCTGTATTGTTTATTTTTGGTGTAAATATAAGGTTTCTACACTATTCTATTCTAAAATTGAAATAAATTTCCTTACAGATAAGTCCGCATCTGCAGCCGAACTTACAACCCTCAGTACATCCAAACGGGAACTCCCCAGTTGACCTCTTCGTAGTCCAGCAGCAGTATTCCCCGATCACCCCGATGCCATTCTCCCTCGCGACCGCCACGAACGCGTTCCAACTGCCGAACTACTACCACCACCTGACACCTCTCTACAACATACAGACCCAGCATCCTGTAAGAAACGAAAAGAACGAACAAATCGAAAGCTCGACGCCTCTTAGAAAAGATGCCAAGCCCGAGCAAACGTTTGTCACGCCGCCAGTGGTACAAGTTTTTAAGGATCACAACTGTTCAGACGACAAAAACCATTTCGATAACATCTCCAAGGAACTAGAAACTGATCTGAAGAAATCAAAAGATCTCTTCGCGTCTGTACCCTCTAATGAATGGAGCTATTTCAATGGACATTTTGGCGCTAGAAACAAGAAGCCGCTTACTTATAGAGGACAAGCTAGTTTTAGAGTAGAAACACCGAAACCTAATGCGAGAAACGAACGATTTTATTATACCACTGAAGCCTCACCTCATTTACCAGTGTATAATAAAACACAAGATGGTATTAATAGACTTGTTGCGTCTACACAGGACCTTATAACCAACGAGGATTTGCTAAGAATCAACGATGCCATAGAACAACATTTGCGTGATCAAAACGACGATTTGATCAAATCTCAAACAAGAGTTCCAGAAAGAAATCGCCATGAAAATAATCATGAAACTTTGGAAACTTCACCTACTATGATTACAGTCAAAGCTAAAATTGCTAATATTCTTAAAGGAGAAATCGAACATGCTGAAGATAATCCTATATTAGAACAAGTTTTGCAGTCTAATTCTAACAAATACAAGTTCTCAAAGCCCATAGTTGTAGCTGAAGCGCCCGATAATAATTTCAATAAACAAATTTTTGATAATGTCGTGTCAACTGTGGTTCCGTATATAAACAACGGATATGAAGTAGTTGGGATAAAAAATACTGTACGAGAAAATCAGTATAACAATCAGTATACTGACAATGGAAAATCTGGAGATAATGTGATCAATGTAACTCCTAGACCTATAGGAGTTAACTATTTGGCACCTATAACTGTTGCTCTGAGGCTTCTCAATTCAAACGAAAATGAGACATTCAATTATGTCGATGATCATGAAGGAGCCGATAGTGAATTGGTAGCTGATACCGTAGCGAAACCAAACAATAAGAAAACTCTTGTGGAAGTCCAAGAATCTATTCCATTAGCTATAACTCATATCAACGAGGTTGAATTTCATGAATATTTGGACGAAGGAAGAAGCAATATCAAGGGAACATATGAGTTTGCAAAAAATCTGTTTGACAACTACGTGGAATCCGTGAGATCTTCGAAGAAGTTACAAGATAATATGAATAAAATATTACTTTACAACATTGATTCAACGAATAGTCAAGAAAACACCGATGGCTATCAAAATAATGGTGATTATAGTGAATCTAAAGAAGAATTGGATCCAAGTGAAAATGTTCAAAGCCATGTTGAAATTTCACCCAATGGTGAAAACAATCAACGAAGCGAATTAATCAATTACTACGATGAAAACAATTACGAATCAGATAGTCAAAAAATTATCCAGCCAATCATCATCGAAAAAGAAGTACCAGTAACCAAATTTGTTGACAGATACGTAGAAAAGCAGGTTCCTTATCCAGAAACTGTGACAGTATCTGTCCCAGTAGATAGGCCAGTGCCTTATGCGGTACAGGTAGAAAAAGTTGTAGAGAAACCAGTACAAGTCACTAAATACGTTGACAAACCTTATCCAGTTGAAGTTCCAAGACCTTATCCTGTTGAAGTTAAAGTCCCATATCCGGTACATCAAAAGGTTTACGTTGATCGTCCGGTACACGTTCCTTACCCAGTTGAAAAAGTGGTTGAGAAACAAGTGATACAACCCGTAGCAGTGCCAACTCCTGTTGGGGTACCCGTGGAAGTCCCGTACCCAGTTGAACAAAAGGTCTTTTACCCTTTTCCGGTAGACAGGCCTGTCCCGGTCCACGTAGAAGTCGAAAAACCTGTCGACAGAATAGTTGAAAAGCAAGTACCTGTGCCGTATCCAGTTGAAAAGAGAGTACCATATCCTGTACATTTCGAAACAAGAGTGCCCGTTCCATACCCAGTTGAAAAAAGAATTCCAGTGCCTGTTGACAGGATTGTTGAAAAACCTGTTACTATCACTAAAGTGGTAGAAAAACCTGTACATATTCACGTACCTGTGCCACATCCGGTGCCTGTCCATATTCACCACCCATACCCAGTTGACAGAATAGTGGAAAAGAGGGTACCATATCCAGTACATGTTGATAGAATCATTGAGAAAAAGGTTAATGTTCCATACCCAGTTGAAAAAATTGTAGAGAAGATTGTGGAACAGCCCGTTATGGTTACCAAATACGTGGATAAACCCTATCCTGTGCCAGTCAAAGTCCCTTACCCAGTAGAGAAAGTCGTTGAAAAGAAAGTTCCATATGCCGTCCAAGTGCCTTTAGAAGTTAAAGTACCGTATCACGCTAAAAGGCCTGACAACTATGAGGTATTATACAGATACGGCTACAGGCCTAGTGAAGCCGATGAAACGAGAACCAATCTTCAATACCAGCCTTTGGATCAGGACCAACTAAAAAAGAGGCAGTATCAGCAGTTGAAATTACAGTACGAGGAATACGTCAACGAACAAAAGAGTAAGAAAAGTCTACAGCCGGTGCAGTCGAATCAATGGGGTGGGCATTACGCATCTTCTTTTCAGTACATAAACACCACTGAACCTGATAGTAGACAGCAAAACTATAAGAGTAATCAGGCGATCGCTAAATACGTTAATTACGTAACAAATTCACAAAATCAGAACCCTTACTCTGTCCAAAATCAAAGAGAGAACCAGTTCGGTCATAATCAAGAAAAGAGTCAGTATAGTGACCACCACTCGCAAGCAAATCAATATAATACAGAAAACCAAGGACAAAATCAATATGGCAGACAAAATCAAGACCAAATTCAATATGGAAGCCAAAACCAAGATCAAATTCAATATGGAAGCCAAAACCGAGGCCAAATTCAATATGAAAGCCAAAACCGAGCTCAAAATCAATACAGCGGCGGACAAAACGAAGCCCAAAACGAATATGGAAGCCAACACCGAGGCCAAAATGTATACGGCAGCCAAAACCCAGGCCACAATGTATACGGAAGCCAAGAACAAAACAACAACTGGGACAAAAACAAGAGTTATTTAGTTGATGTCAAAGTAAGAAGGACGGATAGAGTGCCCAAAGTAACCATAGAGTACGGAGGGTTCAGACCACCCCTTATACCGAGCACAGAAGTTGATTTAGACGGCAACCCTATACACAAATCAGAGTAAAATTGAAGTAGATGACGATCTATCAGACGGCTATAAGAATAATTTATTAAAGGCTTTGTTCATAAAAAAATATCGAACGTCACTTAGTACTGCGCAGGACAATATTATAGTGCGCGGTGTCTCATATCTTTTTATGAAAAGGGGGCAGCTGTATATCTTGATAATTATAATTAAATCAGCATAGAACATAAAAAATGCTCATCGACTAGATTTAAGCTTTAAAACAGTATTTTATGGTATTATAATAATATTTAAGGGTAGTTTAAGAATTAACTGTCTTCCTTCTTAGGAAAAGCGCCATCTAGTTAAGTTTCTTATAGTATTTATTTAAGTGTAAATAGCTTGAATATTTAATAAACTTTTTTATCCTTTGAATTAGTTTCTTTTCATAATATTTACATCAGTGCGATTTGATATTTCACTTTACCAAATCGTTTCTTCCACGGATGTACCTACGACATATGGAATGATCTTCAACGGGCATAACATACTTTTTATTGCGATAAAATGTAGTTTTTTTACATCCGTACGGACAAAGTCGCTTACAAAAGCTAGTGTACTATCCATATACTATTTGCATGTTATTGGAATACTATAATAATCATCATCATCATCATCAACCCATAACGTCCCACTGCTGGGCACAGGTCTCTCCTCACTTTCGTGAGGAGGGTTAGGCCATAATCCACCACTTGGTGGATTGGTGATTGGTGGATTACATACCTACCTCCGAAATAATTCTCGGGTAGGTATGTGGGTTTCCTCAAGATGTTTTCCTTCACCGAAAAGCGAGTGATAATTACGTACATATGTTTTACAGAAACACATTGGTACGTGCCCGCACTGGGATTTGAACTTACGACCTTCTGATGGTGAATAATGAAAGTGTTTCCATATTATGAAAGTGTAGGAAAATCGTAGCTAAAGAAAACTCACATTGGAATTAAAAATAAAATTTATTTTCACTTGAATACCTCACAACACGCCGTGACAAACAGTTGACGCGCACAAGCGTCTCTACACTATACAGAGCTTAGACGACGCCTCGACACTAAACTGAACACGTTCTGAAAAAACTGAACAACTTCTGTCTCACATTTTTATCGATAAAACGATTTCTAATCGATCGCATAGGTTACCTATACAAAATTATCAAAAAAAATGTAAAATCAAAAGTTGTACAAGGTTTTTTGAACCTGTCATTTAATGTCTCGGTTACATTCAAACCCAATATATAACCGTAAAACAAAGCTCGTTATATATTATAAAGATATTACTACATTATTTAAACAGTATGTAGATCGGAAGCAATCGTGTCGTGAAGTCGATGCCTTACATTTTAAATATTTGCCTTTGTTATTTTTTTTTTTGTTTTCTAGATTAGATTATAATCAATGCTCTAAATTCACAATTTTGTACAAGTATATAAATACTAGATACGTATAAGATATTAGACAAAAACGGGTACATTCGTGCATAGATTGTTTTAGCACCCGCTTTCACCCAACTGTCCAAAAGAGGGTTTATATTTTTTGTCTAATAAAATACGAATTCAATAAGCGAAAGTTTAATAACGTTTACATAAGAAATGAGATGAGCAGGTACATTATGTAACGGTAAGCGCAATTTTTTTTGCCATCTATCCAAACTGTTTACAGTACGTCAAAATAAAGTTTATAAAAGTAGAAAGTGTACATCAAAACTGTACAGTGAGCGGACTTAACCTATCTCTTCCAGACAACCATTGCATTAAATATAATTCCGTGAACGAGTTCAACGAATGACATACGTGACTTCAAAATGTTAGGCAAACCTGTCGGAAAGTTTTCGAACCTTATGAATTAATTCCCGATCCGACGCATTCAAAAAACGTTAGTCACTATTTCTATAAGAAAGTCGTTTTTCGAATGCATCTTTTCGGCACTTGTGAATTACTGGCCACCTAATTTAGCAGAAATAATGATAATTAAACATTTTGTTTTAATTAGTAAAACGCACTAAATCTGTTAAAGGTTCCCGACCCGTTGTAATTAACCAAAGAATACAATAAAAAATATTGTTCAATAGAATAGAATAGAATAGAAAAACTCTTTATTCAATGTAAAAACTCACCCGTGATTATGGCGTTATATTTTTTTTTAAAATTTTATTAACTAATACATATCTTTTGGAATTTATCTAGGATTCCATTAAAGCATAAAATTAGAAATTTAGGGAAACCACATCAGTAAAAGCCTCCCAAAAATCAGTAGTTTTTTGTGTGTACTTCGACCGTTCATTAATTACTCATTAATTGCAAAGTAAATAAAACATTGGAATCCTAGCACATATAATAAAGATTCTAATCAGCAATCTTTTTGTTTTCTTTAACACAACTGTCGTGTTTTTCACAAGTTCCCGCGAGCGCGGTTAAACACAACTGTTGTGTTTATTGTATGGAAAACTGGAGTGTACAGAGCCGCACCTTTGGCTAGACAAGGAAATAGGCTCAGCAGTGAAAGTGTTAACTTTTCTAAAGGCCAAGGCAATGTTTGTTTTTTAGTGAGCACGGCTAAAATCGTAACATAGGTTAAGGCTCCAAAAACGTCTTTTTTTTCTCTAAAATATGTAATATGTCTTTTGAACTCTACGACACATTAATGTACCTACTCTATAATTATAGTACCAAATAAGAGGATTTATTTGTGTCGACAAAAACGTGCACTAATTAACTCTCCTCTATACTAATATATAAAGCTGAAGAGTTTGTTTGTTTGTTTGAACACTAGGATCTCAAGAAATACTGGTTCGAATTGAGCAATTCTTTTTGTGTTGAATAGTCCATTTATCGAGGAAGGTTATAGGCTATATAACATCACGCTATGACCAATAGGAGCGGAGCATCAATGAAGAATGTGGCAAAAACGGGAAAAATATATTGCCTTGGTGGTTTTTAACATGGAGAATGGAGAGTTATAGCCGAAAAACTGAAATTATGCGGGTGAAACCGCAGGGCGCAGCTAGTGTATTATAATAATGGTGCATTTACAATTATTCAAAAATGCTTTAAATGTAAAAATCGTTACAGAACCAAAAGGAATTATATGAATAAGAAATAACTTTCACAGATGTTAATTTGACATAATTAATTTGTTCTAGACAGGCAAAGACATCACGACACACGTATATAAAACCGAAACGTCAGATTTGTGATTTCATGTAAAAGATAATAATTAATAACACTACACTTAATTACATTACAATAATAATTATTATTATAGAAAAATTACGCGATCGCCCTCAGCACACATACGCACATACTTATGTTTTTTTTTTTTATATATTATTATATTCCAACATTATCGCCTAGTAAGTATGCGTAAAATCACACACGAAGAGAAAATAATATTTTCAATATTATAGTGAAGAAAAAATGTATATAAAAGAAAAATCAAGCATCACACCAAAACATTAGTTAAAATCACAAAACCGAGGCTGAAAATATGAATATACACATTTGAAAATTTTTAAGAAATATTATCTAAAGTTTTTTTTTTTTTTTGACACGAGGCGAAAGACGGTGAACATTATTGCTATAACTACAAAGTCCATAATACTTTGATCACGATTACATCTAACAATACATCTTATTTTATTTTTTTTAATTTCTTCCAGTGATTTTATTCTAAACGCGTGTAAAGTGTGATCCGACCCGAAGTAACGTGACATTTTCTAACCTCAGCCTTAAAAGATTAGAAAAAGGCAATTGCACTGGGCGACCGCGCTAACCAGTCTAACTTGACACCCGTCCCCATATAGAATATAAGAACCGCGTGTCAACATAAACTGGCGTTTTAACTTACATTATGACATATTTATATATTGATAATTATGAACATTTATACTGCTATTCGACGACAGCCATATGTTTTTTGTATATTTATATTCGTCATTTATATTGAAAAAAAAAAAAAAAAAAACAAAAAGTTTTTTTTTTATTAACTCTAAGCTAACTTGTATCTCTTGAGCGCAAACTCACTTTGTACATTATTATTACAACATGATTAACATACATAGTGTAATTTAAATTGTATGTAAGCAATAGCACAATTAAAAAAAAAGTCACCATGTTTGTGCGCGGCGCGCATCCAAAACTGTAAATAATGTCTTTTAAAAAAAAAACAAACGATTTTCACAAAATAAAAAAAATAAACACGAGCATCCAAACATTTACAAGTTAACAAAAATTCATTGACAACAAAAACACAAAGAAGAAGAACAAAGGCGCGCCGCGCACAAACGAAGCGACCACTTAAATAACTATACAAAAAAGAAATAATAAAAAAAAAAATCACACGTACGATAAAATTATTATATTACAAAGAATGCGCGGCAAAATGAGAGCGTTTCACGTTAAAATTTAACTAAAAAATTTATTTTTTATTAAATTATTTTAAAAGAAATATTCCATCGGCCGTTGCCGGCGCAAGATCACGTTTGTCCCATATTCCCGAATACCATTTCAATTGGCACATTAATATTCGTTCCATATTTTGTCCGACTTTTTACCCGACCATAGAAAAGTCACAATTATATATTCAACAGTTGAATATTCCAATATTAGTTGATATCTGCACAACCCGATTCTATTCTGAACAATTTTCTCAACATACGTTAAAGCAAATATATTTATATGCTAAATACAGAGATCTTAACAGTTTTTACATATTATGTTCTTTACAAGTTACAAAATATATCATACAATGTGAGCTTAATATCAAAAGTGTCTGAACACTGCGTCATCGGATTTTAAATGATTTTTTTTAGATATTATAAGTAGTTCCAGATTAAATGGATTTCAGTTCACTTTTTTATTAATTCTTTAGTTTTGTATATAAAAAATCTTCATTTTGAATGTAGTGTGCGCTCGGCCTTAATACAAACAGTAAGTTGTGAATGCAAAAAAATAATGTTCAGATTATTTTGACAATTCATTTTTCTCATTAGCAGTTAAATAAGTGTGATTCAAAACTTAGAAGTCACCATATTGTAGAATTATTTAAAACTACTATCAAAGTACAGTCAGCGACAAAAACAACTGAACACTTCCAATATATCAAGTAAAAAAAAAAAAGAAGAAAATTTAACATTGAACTGTAAAATTATATTAAAAACAGACAGACAGCGGAGTCTTAGTGATAGGGTCCCGTTTTAGCCTTTTGGATACGGAACCCTAAAAAAAAACGCGAAAACAGAGTAAGTACGTACAAAGTAATATCTGGTCTGTGGGTCTTAGTTTTACAGGTTCATCTATATTTCTATATGCCTCATAGTTAGGTAACTACACATAATGAACATGACCATAAAATGTTCAGCGGCTTTTTTCGCTGTCTGTACAAACTTGTATAAATTAAGCCTCTTTTTAAAAATACTTGTCTTACAAACCATCTGGTAGTTCTGTTCACATTACATTTTAGCTATAAGATTTTTGTAAGACATTAGTTTTTGTTGGTTTCCTAGATAAAGGTTACAAATTTATGTATATTGCGTTTTGTATTTAACTACATAGTAAGTAATATTATTGAAAAGTACAATTATTAAAAAACATAATCCAAACAGTGAAATCGTACGTCAATTACTTTACTGACTTCATTTTTAACAATTTTGACTGATAACACTGACCTATTAACGTATTTACAAATCAGAGCTCTACTTTATGATTACACAGATGGAAATCTAACAATTTCACCATTATTTTTACTAAATTACAAGATACTTTTTGAAAATATTAATAAATTGAACAGTATTGATAACATAGTTTTCTATAAAATCGAATAATAATTTATTACTGGCATTAGAAGCTCGAATACTGTCATACTGGTTGTCAACATTCGATCGTAGAACACTTAACGTACTGGTTTTTAGAAATTTGAAAATCGATTCCTACCTTAAAGGCTGTTAACAATTGTTTAAAAAATCGAACACTATCTTACAGGCTGTTAACATAGTTTTTTGAAAATCGAACATTATCGCTATCTTACAGGTTGGTAATAGTTTTTTTTTTTTTTAAGTTTTAAAAATCGAACAACTCGGGCGGCGGTATAGGCTCCGTCGGTAAACAGTCGCAAGGGGGCGACACCGCGCGCGCCTGACGCCTCAACGTATGCACACTGTACGAATAACTCTGGTGCTGCACCCGCGGCCTTAAACTCTTGCATCTCGCTTCCACCTCGACAGAATCCGCCCTGAGAGAGAGAGACGACCGAGGCTGCTGCATCGACCTACTGGGCGACAGCGGCGGCCTCAGATAATCGCTCTTAGCTAGCGATATCTCGTTCGCATTCAGATAGTTGGACGACTTTTTCGGCGACAACACCGGCCGCAGATAGTCGCTTTTGGCTAAAATCTGTTCATCTGGAGTCAGATAGGTGTTCTTCGACTTTAAGTGTGGTCGGAGATAGTCGCTGCGCGCCATATAGTCGGCGGCTAGGAAGTGGGCCAGCGTGCCCGAGGGGGTCCTCTGGCCTCCGTTGGCGACTTGGACCATGTCCTCCGTGGAGAGGCGGAGGCTGTCGGTCCTCGGAGGGGGCGGCGGGGGTATGGGGGGGGATTCGCAGTCGGTGGAGCGCGGGGAGGGCGGGTCGAGGGGCGCGGGGCGCCTGCGTCGGCGGCGACGCGGGGCGCTCTCGGGCAGTCACAGTTTGAGTTCGTTCGCAATCTTCGACGCAATGTTCTTGAAGCCGATGCTCGTGCCTGGAAGAGAGGTGTGATATTGTTAGGGCCAATTTTACATTTCATTGTCGCCTTTATCTTTCTCTTGTTAAGTTTGTTTTTGTTCTGGAGTGTTTCAATAAAGAGTTTACTTATCTATCTATCTTACGATTACATGGCTTCTTCTTCGATACAGAATGGATTCGGGAGATTTTCCATATTACAGCTATAAAAGGGATATTAACTATTATGATATGTGCCACTACGTCTTCGAATTAGAGCACTCCAATTTTAGCATGCTTCATCATACCGTAGATACGTAGAGTTGGGTCCACATTAGCGACCGTGACCGTAACGTGACATGACCGCATTTGCTACGCTAAATTATTCAAACGAAGCCTGTGATATTTTACCATAATTCCCACAGGAGACTCCTGAGTAGACCACTGCATGACATCAGTTCGTGACTCGTGAACAAAGATGCGGGACAAAACACTTATGTTTTATCAGTCATAAATATGGACTCTGCTTAACAGTTTCTCTGCTGAAAACACAACTGTTGTGTTTGGTGTATAGGAAAACACTATGGCACGTGCAGAGCCGCACCCGTGGCTAGACAAGCCAAACGGCTCAGCTGTCAAAGTGTTAAGACTCCGTGATGAGCAAATAAGATTGATGGTGCGACAACCCTGCAGCCTGCAGAGCTGCCACACCGGTACCGTGCTGTCCGACACTGTCGCCCTGCCAGCCTGCGGGCTGCACTCACCAGATATCCGCTTGAAGCGCACGCCGTTGAGCGAGAGGCGCGGCAGCTTGCACACCTCGATCTCCCACTGCACCAGCGAGTCCGCGTTGGGGTCGCCGTGCACGCACAGGAGGAGGAAGCGCTCGCGCTGCTCGTAGTCACAGTTATTCGCGTCCAGCACCTACAAAATAACCATTATACATAAACCATCATCATTGTTTCGTTGTTACGTGTTAGTTTCTACTGCAATATCACGTCATCGTCCTCAACCCATAACGTCCCACTGCTGAACACGGGTCTTCCCTCACTTCCGTGAGGAGGGTTAGGCCATAATCCACCACGGGGGCCCGGTCCGGATTGGTGGATAACATGCCTACCTCTGAAATAAAGAACGATAGACGAGACAAGGAGACGAGTAAGATATCACGTGTATTTATTTTTTTGACAAACGCGCGATTTCTAAACCGAAAAGCGGCTCATAGCAACGCGCAGACATTGAACTTAAGTAACTTCACCTTTCGAATCTCCGCCATGATCTCGTTCGGGTCCCGCGAGGAAGTGGTCTTCATACTCCATGTGAACCGGAGTACGCGCGGCTTCACCTGTTCCTCGTTACCTTGCCTGCCGACATCAGAAGTGGGATCTTAGCGTGCGTAGAAAACGCGAATTTAAGGGGAATGATAAACCAAGTCAGACTATCTACCACAGATATACCACAGAGGACTATATTTTCTTTTATTTATTACTATCTGTAACTATGTATGTATGTACTATGTATGTACATATAGGGGACACTGGGTATGGTTGTCACAGCGGCCATAACAAACACCTGAATGAACGATAGATAGGCTGATAGGTGTCGATGAACTCATTCGTTCGTTCAGGTTTTCTGTTATGGCCGCTGTGACAACCAACCAGTGTGACAACCGTAACGGGTCTCCCCTATGTTATGCAACGGAATCTTTTAAGGTAATTATCACAGACTTCAAGACGTCCGATTAACTTGAATAATTATACACTTATTGAGGACCGATGACAATGCAATTAGCAGTGTTTTTTTTTTATTTTATTTTTTTAGCTAAAGGTAAGCGCTGCGGGCTCACTGTAAGGTTTTGTTACAAGTTTATCTCATAAACGTGTACTCTATAAACACTGCTAAAAATTATTTTATTTTCAGATTGATTGGTTAGTGAAAGTTAAGTCTTTGTTTGTGCTAAGGTATATTTTCAGAGGATAATAAAAATTTAAGAGCGTGTTTTAAAATAAACAATTAAAATTTTAATTTTAATTTAAACAATTTTAATTTTTATAGAGAAACACAATGTATCATAGCCATAACTAGAACAAACTAATACCATGTAAGTATAGTTTAATCTCTGTTTGAGATCCAAATTATAAATAACACGAAATTAAGTACCTAAATTACTGATTTATCAGTCCCCTCTTAAAGCAAAAAGTAACGCCACCTTTCCAATTGCTAATAGAAAGAGAAATTCAAGATTAGAGAAAAGAAAAGGAGTCAGAACTGCTTAAGAGCATTACCATCACGCCAGAATATTTCTCCTTCACTTAAACACTTTTGAAACATTAGGAACATTAGATAATTATTCATGCTGCATTGTAGAACGTTATTTTATCGTGAAAAAAAAAAATATGGAAAGTGTTACCAGGATGAAAGACAGCTTAATGGAAGAAAAGCTTAACAGATAAGAGCGGGCTGATTAGAATTCGATTGTTTGACATTATTGGCTTTGTTTTCACATTGACAGTTTACGTACAAAAATTTATTAAAATAAATCATTGTACGTCAAACAATCGAATCATGTGCGTTAGTTGCAATTGCAAAATACTAATAGTGGAAAAAGAAAGAGAGAGAAGATACAGTGAACATTTATAGGGTTTAGGGTTTTATAGGGGTTTTCACGGTTTTTTTTTAAATTTATTTTACTTTTTTTTTGCTGAAACATCCATAGAAAATCAGAGACACACAACATTCAAAATTTTGTCATTGCAAGCGAATGTATTTAAGATTCCGTACTGGGGTGATTTCAGTGATATCACAAATTAATCCCTTCTTAACGGCCTTACTCTTCTTAATTAAGTTATTTATAGAGTAGCGTTAAGTGACGCATTAATACAATGATTTTACTGACTTACAAAATTATTAACTTCATAAATCTCACCTCGGTAAGTTTCGCCTTTCCTTAAAGTCAATATTTTGAATACACTTTGTTTATCTCACTAGAATCACCCTACAGAGCCTTTCATAGCTTTGCTATGCCTGACAAAGTTTTCAATCGTCAATATATTATATACAAGCCTTTAAAGTAGTTCCGAGTCTTAAAGGAAGAATCGAGTCTTTAAGATAGGTCGACTTTAACAAAAAGATTCGAGTCCTTAAGGCAGTTCGAGTCTTAAAGGAAAAATCGAGTCTTTAAGATATTTCGACTCTTACAGAAAGACTTGAGTCCATAAGTCAGTTCGAGTCTTAAAGGAAGATTCGAGTTTTTTAGTTAGTTCGACTCTTACAGAAAGATTCGAGTCCTTAAGGCAGTTCGAGTCTTAAAGGAAGAATCGAGTCTCAAAGGAAGAATCGAGTCTCAAAGGTAATTTTAGACGAAACACGAGGAGTAATAAATTAAACGTAGGAATAGTTACCCTAGCATGGCTTGTGGACTAGCGCCTACCGCATGCTTCGGAGTGGTACCGTCCAATGGCCTATAAACAGAAAAACATAAACTAACACTAAACACTAGGGTGGGGGTGACAATATAACACGGAGGGTTATTTTTATAACAAGATTTTTGAAATATCAACAATAGACAACATTAATGGTTATCGAAACAAAAACAAACACAAAGATCCATAATGGCCAATAGACTAAAAGAACTGAAATCACATCACGTTATTCGATTGATTATTCGATTAATTATTGATTATTAGATTTGTTGTTGATTGTTGATAGATTATACTGTCTGTCTTGTTACAAAAATCGGATTTGCCATAACCAGCCATCTGGAATCAAAATATTCATTTGTCAAAACCCCGTCTGCTATTCTAATCAAACAAACCAAAGAATAGACAAAATGTATGAATGAAAACTGTCCATCGATACACTCTGTAACGCAGACGGAATTTTAAAAGTTTATAATTTGGATATGCTAAAAATCTAAATCGTTCAAACAAAACCTCATTTTCCTGAACCTCTATCCCTTTCTCTCAATCATAAACGTCATCCGTTAGAGAGAAATTCTGTTAGCAAGAGTGCAGCCGCTTACCCGTAGTGTAATTCACTCTAGCGAACGCCGATTCCATGTGAGAGAAAGAGACAGAGCTATGAACAAATGGTCTTCTGACAAGTTGGTTCCAAACTCCAACTAGGATAAGCTGGAGACAAACGAGGTGCATATAGGGTGTTTCTAAAACAAAAGCACACACAAGCACAAGCCAACATTTATAAGCTCGTGAATATAATATTAATATATACACATGCCTAGCAAAATGGTACACATAAAACTTACCGTGTTTGCCAATGGGTTTTGTACGCATGCATGGGTACCTAAAAGTTCAAAACCTTACAACGGGTAAGTTTACACTCTGTATAAACCACATGTTTGTTGCCTGCGATGTATTTTACCCGATGGTTGTTTTATTTTTAATTTATAGCCTCGTATTTATTATTCACAGCTAAATTTTGAAAATATGGTTAAGTCAATTTTTTAAGCAGTTAGTTCCTACTGAAGTTATGTTTTTATTGCGAATGAAAAACTTATTAAAAATATGTGTTATTGACAATAAAAAATGCAATCCATCCAATTTAGTACTTTAATTCTCTATCAAAATAGAACGCAGGCTTGATTTTGAAAAACTAAACTTTATATTAATATTGAAAATCATGAAATAACATTTTAATTTTTAACGATGTGCTGTTCACATTATAAGTAACATAATAATAAAAAAGAAAAATACTAATTATATTTCAGTTCAATACTTTTAAAATATTGGGAAAAAATATTGTTAAAATGGTGAAATTTGTGCATTTATAATATATTCATATTTTCAGTACAAATCGGTTGGACCACGGGTTCATAAATCAAGATAATTATTAAAACATTCGAACGATGCGTTTAGGCCATCTGGTGAGACGAAAATACATATCTATGTAAGTACATAATTATAAAAAAATATTTTCAAAAATATATTCCAATCGATAATTTTCATAGCACTATATTATTTTTAATGTCTCAAGAACTTACAAAGCTCACAATAATTATATAAAATCTTCATTAATTCCTTTATCAATTTTAAATGCTAAATATTTGAAAAGCTGCGGAAAAATAGCTTTGATAAAAAGTTTTAAAACAATTTTTAGTCTACTATTTAACATACTTTACCCTGACCAGAAATCACTAGCTCCTGCAAAAACCTCAATCCCATTGAATAAATAAGACAAAAATAAATTTTCATCTCACCACCAAAAAAAAAAAACAAAAACCAAACAAACCGCATCGCTCTCAACTCAGTCCAAGTCAAAAAATATTATTAAAAAAAAACTCAAAACATATTATATTATATTATAAAAAAAACATAACATATTATAAATTATCACCGCGCTCGTACCTCGGGTTACGCTGTATGTCCAGAGAGGAAAATATGCGAGGTTTCTGGCGACCGGTAGACTCTCCCAACACTGACAGGCTATGGGTAATACTCACCATGTTAATATATGACTTTGTATATACGTGACAAGATGGGCAGATCGTGACCACCTGCCTATAGCAATGCAGTGCTATTCAAAACTTGAGACATCAAAGCTTTGCGCGGCATTGCACTGCTCGTAACTCTTTTTGAAACCACGTGTTGAAGACCAATGAGTATAAAGTCAGAAATTTGGTTGATGACGTTTCGGGGGTCTACCACGAGAATCGATAAAGAATCTATGTATGTCAATATTTTATTTTTATTTTTTTGTCACGGATAACTAACATATTGTTAAATATATCATGGATACAATAATGGGTACACATACACTTTAACAGTTCGTATCATCATTATTGGTCAGGTCAAAGCAAAGGCCTTCGTACCAAAACTGGTCTTAGTAGTTGATTGATCATTGATAAAAATTATCATTGATGATGAAGAGAATGATGAGTATTTCATTGGTGAAAATTATATTTCTAATGCAAACATGTATAGAAAAAAGGCTGAGGACTAAAAACTCCGTTTTTGCTTTTCCCTACATTTACGAAAAACGCGACAAAAATAACACTGATTCAATATAGCTTTTCGAACCTTGTGGTAGACCTATCGATGAAACAGAAGAAAATATAAGTAGGTAGCTATAGCAACGCACTCACAACGTTAAAATTAACTTTAACTCACTATTCTTTAATTTAGTTTGGACAAAACATATTACGCCGCTGACACGTGTATGTCTCCCTGAAGGTAAATCTAAAACCCAACACATGATTTCAATGAAGGCCGATATCTTCTAAGCAATATAAAATAAAAAAATGAGTACCTAAAAATTACATTTGAAGACTGCCGCCTAACATAATCTGTAACTTATACGACTAAAATATCTAGAACTCTAAAAAATTTCAACAGCCTAAAAAATTCAATATAAGCCTTTTTAAAGTCATATCTATAATCTAACTAGAATATTAACTAACACTTAGCTAGTGTGCAGAAAATCTTTTGCTATCAATAGTTGTTGCATCGTGACGAAAAAGGGTGCGCCGGAAATACCAGAATACCCTGCCCTGGTTCTTTATACGGTATGGTGTAACACCCTGTATATAAAAGTATTGAAGAGTACGATAAGGTAATGAAAAAAAAACACACGTTTGTTATTGAAAACTTGATTATTTGAAAAAGCGCAACACATTCACTTCACTGAATTTAGTATAAGTCATTTACATATTTTTTTTTACTTTAGATGTTTGAAATCATTACATATTTTTTAATAGTAATATCAGTTATTATCTAAGGGAAACATTTGAAATAATTATGCAATGTTTACAAACAACTAATTGTAGAACATGGTGTTAACAATACCCATGATTTTAATGTATTGCAAGACAGCGATTTCACAATTTTGAATAGATTACTGCAAAAAATATTCATTCTTAAGGCTACCTATTACACGCCGCCGACGCTGCTCCGCTATATGGTGTGCACACATCAAAACCACGCAGACCGTATCACGTGCGGTAGATACGTAATTTCGATACGAACGTACACAGTATTCCGGTGCAGGGCCGTGAACAGGAAGCCTTAATAATATTTTTTATTTATTGTCTAAATAAAATAAGTGCAATCGGAGTAAGCCGGTATAATGTACGCAAGGATACGAGGAAAACACTGACATATAAAGAAAACTACAATTTGTATATCTATCTAAACTTAACGACTAAGTTAGAATGTATTGCATTTTCCTAACGCGGGTAATGATATAATTACAGATACATCACTTAAAGTAAATAAAAAAATGCTCGTAGGAAAAAAAAAACAAAAATATAATGCACTACTCGTGTGCGTAAACCTTATTTTTTATAACTATTGCCTATAATATGGTGAAGATATATTAACTATGTCAAATTGCGGGTCTATGATTCGAACGTTACTAAAACAAACTCTTTAGTATTACAAAAATACTCTTTTTGTATGTATTTTTATTAATTTCAAAAATATAAAAAAATATATCGCAAGATACATTTTCAGTGTCGTATCGAATTATTTTAAAGGATTCGTTCCATTTAAATTTAGTCAAAAAATTTTTTCAGCAACGTTTTTAATTAGGTAAATTAAAAAAAATATTCATCTAGGTATATACTTTCTAATCACATGTCAAAAAAATGTTTTTACTATAAACAGCACCTACGTTTTAACGTAAATTTGTTCGATAAACCTATTTTTTACCTACTCAAAAGTAATATAAAACCAAACAATACTGGAGACTCGGACATACGATTATTTATCTATTTAATAATGTATATTTGATAATTAATTAGGAGAGATAACAATATTAGTTATAAGAGATATAATATCAAAACAATAAAGAATTGAAAATATAATAAATATTTATGAAAATAATTATTATATATTAATTTATATGAATATATAAGATTTGATGGCCTCTTATACTTCCTTCCTAATTAATATTTCCTTTTTAATAATTGAAGGTAGCCAAGGGGACTTCAGATTGAGAAAAATAATTGAAAACTATATAAAATAAACATTACTAGATATTACATGCTTGGATAATAATATAGATTTTTCAGATACGATTCACAGCTATATTCAAGAATATTGTGTAAAACGAAGAAAATCTAGGTTCTTGTTGTATGTATACTAAAAATCTACTTTTCATACAGACATATATATTGTACGACAAAACTATCACTAAAACAATATATATATATATATTTTCTAATACATCAATTTATAATATTGATTCATGGACTTTTCATATTTATATAGAAATATTAAGAAAATGTCATATATTTATACTACACCACACCGCCTACCGCTCCACACACGCGCACAAAAATGTCAAACGTACAAAATATGTACAAATTTTAACATTATTATATTAATAATAAACTACAACATTGAGTAATATGAACAATTTGGGATAAAATATTTATGTAAATAAAAATAATTATGTTCTTTTCAAATCACTATACAATTTGTTATTGCGTTTGTATGTGTATAATTTTTTTACAACTATCGATGATTACGAATAGAGCCATTGATTGCTACAATAAACTTTGTACAAGATTATACTGAAATTTCAATCTATAAAATAGTCAAAATTTTTGTTATACAAACCAAATAATCGTAACATTTCACTGAAAAAAATTTCGTCCAAAAATGTTCAACTATGAGCCCACGTTCGAAAAGAAATCGTATCTAAAACGTATGTACTTATAAATAAATCAGCTGCCTAACAAACAGTTAACCACCTATGCGGTAACATCTATTGAGTATTTGTACCAAAGCTGAGGGTCGGGCTCCTTCCTACATTATCCTAACAACGATTCAATTATCTTACTCGCGCTTTACGATAACAACAAAAGTACAGTGCCGGAAGAAATATTGCATGTCGGTTGGTAAGAAAAAAAGAGAACATCAGACAATAGTCATTCAAAAAACAATACATGTAAGAGTAACTTTGCAGAACTCACACACGCGTATACCTTAGTATAACCACACCCATACAAAACCTGAGTTGACAGCTCTCATACATATAAATTACGTTTATAAACGCGCCAAATATGTGAGTAAATACATAAAAAATATTACGCGACCAAAACAAAAGACAACCCGCTAGTGTTAAGGTTCATACAAGCTGTTTGTCTATTACACTTGTGTGTGTAGTATCGACTGTCCTCCCGATTGTCCTCCCAATTGCGGGTGTAGAGTGGCCATTCGGTATGTACAACTATATAATCTTCTGTGGTATAACTTTGTAAATATCACCCTCCCTCTCTCTCCCCCACAAGCCATATTATCCTCCGGACTGTATTTGGACAGGACCATCTGTATTCTACATTATATAATTGTCTAGGAAAATATTATAATATATAAGTAACTAGAACAGTAGGTATATGAACAGACAAATATAATGGTCCAATTGAAAAATACAACAATGCGAAAATTCTATAATATGTATAAAAAAAAAGTATACAGGGTGTCCGGTAATGAATAGATAATCCTGCAGGTGCGTGTGGGAGGGGTCAAGGCCGAATAGAAAAAAAAAATATATATATATAGCCAGACAGCATGTGACTTACGAATTTATTTGAAAACTTTCCTCCCTCACATTATTAAGTACCATTTAAACAAATTCAGTAAAACCATTGGTTTTTTTTTTTTTGTTTTAATTCTTTGTTTCTAGTGAAATTACTGGCCATGACTTTCGTGCCGATGTCTCAGGATAGCGAGCGCAGAGCAGTGCCGCGCAGGATTATGCAATACAGTGTCCTGGGTGGTGCTGTGACTGTTATGGGCAGGCGTAACGCTTACCATCAGGCGGACGACATGCACGTCTCGTCTTACAGTCAAATAAAAAAATATGAAGAATAGTAGTGCTCAACGACACGCATTAAAATATTTTGGTAGATGTAGCCACTTTTTTTTTTCCAATCACCCTTGACCCTTACACGCACCTGCAGGATTATCCACTCATTACTGAACACCCTGTATAACCTGATACTAATATACAATATAATATAATATCAGTCGTCATAGGAGGATATTATAAGATTTAGGCTGAAATCTGACACGGCGTAACCACAGTGCAGACATGCAACTTAAACAGCATTATTCACACACACACACTACCATAACTGTGTTTATGTAGAGGCCATGTGTCTGTGTGCGCGCCAAGGTCGAATCAAACCGCTCTTAAGAAGTCCTGACTAAACGTCTCATTGTTCAATTGAACATTGCAGAATATTACTTTGTGCTGTTCGCGAGCTTAAAAATAAAGCGTAAAGGATAAACCCTGGAATGTGGATAATTCGTTCGAAGTAAGAACTTTTACGTCTTAATAACTAACATGAAATGCGTTCCTCGACGGGACTAGCTCGACTACATGTCATTTCATTCAAATAAATTTATAATTACATAAACGACCAATGTATAAATTTTCTATTTTAAAATTTTGCAAAATTTATATGCTTCAACAATTAATGTCATTTTTTTTTTTTTTTTTACGAAAATATAGCAATTGGATTGTATTCATTTCAATAAAATAACATGTAGTCGGAAAACTCGTCGGTGATTTTTTTTTTTTAATTTGCATAGAAGAGTTACATCAGATGTGTCAACTAAAACGAACCATTATTACATAGAAAAAATCTAAACGCTTACCTAACAACTAACTTTGAAATTCAGTAAAACATAATTTTTGATATATTGTTCAATTGAATTTCAAAAGTTTAAATCTCTGTCAATAAACGAATTATGTGCTTGAAAATATCTTCGATTGAGGTTAATGAAAAATTAAATTATACCAGGACTTTCATAATTAATATGATTTCTATTTTCATGAAAGCCAAAATTAAACATGTCTATAGGTATCTACGGCACTTCAAATGTACTGCTGAGTATCATAAAAAAAAAAAAACAAAATAATAACTGTACTGCAACATTAAATTTCACAAACGAAATGCTTTATTTCAAAAACATAACACTTATTTAATTTTAATTTTTTTTAACTCTATTTAGCCCATAATTTCACATATCGACAGAGATCAATTTGTAAATAAATGTCTAATGTAGAATTCTTCATACATCCCGCAGCTTGCCCGGCGATCCAGTCTTCACGGGTTCTGATTCAACCTGCGTACAACGGAACGGGTGAGCGAGACGACAATACAGTCGAATCGCCCCCCTCTTCTTGCTCCGGCTCACTTTCTTTTTTTTTTTTATGTTGAACATAAGGTTGCCATTTATTTGCGGAATATAAAATCCGTTGTAATGAAGAACACATGAAGCTGTGTTATTTGATTAAATTATTGTTATATAACTGGCAACCCTACCAAAAATATCATAACTTTCCTCCCGCCGCAACACAAGATGCACAATACTTAGAACTCCCTCCGTAAAGAAAATAAACGCATAATTTTTCCGTCACGTTGCAACACTAACGTTAAGGGTTGTGGAATGACAAAAAGCGATTTTTTTTTGTATAAAAAAAAAAAAATACTAAATTATAGAGCTCGCGATACGTTCTCGTTAGTAGAAGCGAGATTAAAAAAAAAATAATAACGTTAATCGTAACACCGGGGATGCACGAGAGATGTTCAACAAAACGGTATCACTCCGTACACCTCTCATAATAAATATACTTACATGGAAAAGCTATCGATGAAACGCGTCACTAAATAATTCTTTAAAAGCTCTACTGACAACACTCAAAGCATGGAAGGCATTGCGTTTGTATCTTGCCTTAGCTCACTCGGGTAGCGAAATTAAAAAAAAAAAAAAAAAAGTAGCTCAACTCGAAAGTCGGGGAATACATCATGCTTTGGTACTATCTAGAACGGCACAGTAGGGTAAGATGGGTTATTCGCTTGGTCGTGACCCGATGTAGTTTTAAAAAAAAAATGTGCTAACGTTTTCTAATAGGGAGGTAGGAAGTTACAGCATCGTGCATCCCCTGTATTGACGCGAGAATGTATAAAAAATTAAAGAAAATAATAAAATAGAGCACGGAATCTTAAAGAGGGAGACAATTTGATAAATAACATGTGGCATACTATAATAATACACATTAAATGATTCCAGAAAAAAAAAAAAACGAAACAAGAACGACTGGGTTAATTGTGAAAGAGTTAGAGAAATAGTGTGTTGGTGTTATATTATTTACAACAACAAAAAAAAAAGAGAGAAACAAGGAGGGCAGTTTCGTAACCGGAATTAAAAAAAGCTATATATAATGTACAATTAAAGTTATTCATCCATTAAAAATAATTTATATGACAAGTATAATAATATAAGCGCTGTCGACATTATGAAACAGGTAGCAAAAATATGTTATGACATGTCAGAGATACAATAATGAATGAATAAAATAGTCTCCCAACATGTCAGTGTCAAAGAGCCAGTCATAAATTGACAATAATGTTTAAAAAAAAATCACGATTCTTTCTCCACAACCCTTTTTTAATCTATCACTATACACTGGCATCAAATCGGCCAATCTAAATAGAAAAAAAAACCTCTCTATATTGTCTATTGTCTATGCTAGTCTATGGCATGTGTGCAGTCCGGGCAAGGAATATAGCACGTCGGTGTTAAAAATATATTTGTTAACATTTTTTTAATACATAAGTGAAACCTTTTTGTTGAAAGTACACAGCAAGTTTGTTAAAATCAATTATGTATTTGATTAACAAAACTACACGGACGGTCAGTAAAATAAAACACATTCAAAAGTGCATTAGCAGTATTGAAACTTGTATTGCTTTCATCAGTCTGGCAAATCAAGATTTTATTTTAAGATCACACTTAACAAAATGTGCACTCGACGTAAAATGTGCATTTCTCAAAAAGTCATTTAACAAAATGGGCACTAAACAAAATGTACACTTTCCAAAATGAGCACATTTTTTAGGAAGAACTAAAATTGTCTTTAATTTAGCACTACAACAGTTTCCGAAAAAGGTTGCCATACTGTCATCGAGCTTATCCGCTGCCTATAACGTGAGTAGGTCAACGTGACTTATATAACGTTTGTATGGTAGACGTGCTCGAGCGTGCTACATTCATTGCCAAGATGTGGATGAAGTGATAGATGAGACAAAGTGCATCTAAAGCTATGCGTAGCTAACATTGAGATGCGTGGCGTGACTGGACGATACGATATTCTGTATGTGGCATTGTTTGTGTTACTGTATCATTTGTTGTGTATGTAATGCACTATATTATGTAATTAAAAAAAAAAAGACCAAAAAACTTAGCTGCACGTGTTAACTCCCTGTTCTTTTACCATGTGTGGTGACTGATAGACAATGTTTTTAACATTAAGTCTGCCATTTGTACTCACAAATGTATTGCATTCTTTACACAAATTCAAAATATTCAATGGTCTTTAAAAAAATATATAATAAAGTAAACTTAAAAAAAAAAAAACAATCAGTTACGCAATCAACATAAATAAATGCAAATATCGACTAATTTATCAATTTTGGCTAATTAAGATGCATGTTACACTAGTAAACTTGCATAATTTTATACTATTACCTAAATGTTACAACAATATAAAAAAAAAGTATACCAATTTGTTACAACAAACACAACACACAATTTGTCTGTTGTTTTCTGTTCTTTGTTGTGTACAACATTGGTGCAACCAAATTGATCCAGTAACACAAAAACAAAGTAAATGATTTGTCTGCAAAGCGTAGCGTATGTAATACATGACAAAATAAAATATACACCACCAAATGTAATGTTAAAAAATAATGATATGTCAACATGTTAGTCACAGGATGAGAGTTAGTATTCGGATATTTTACATAATGTAAAAGTAATCTTTCTTATAATAACAATGTAAATTCCTGAGCCAATGCTCAAAACTATATCTACGACTTCGATAATCAATCTATCTGGTTTTTGCCTTATAATACCAATTGGAAACTGTAGTATCTTCAATAAAACGTTGGAAATTAATTAAATCCTTTATTTACTGTTTCTTGCTACATCACACCACTGACGCTTAACCAAAAGAGGGAGAGAAAACGTGAGGCCACAGACCACATACGAAAAGCCACAGACCCAAAATCTGTCCACAGAGTTCAAGTCTCACACTCTCCCCGACTTATAATAAGGCTTAAATGAATAGAAGTAACATGACAAACTAAATATGAAAAACATGTAAACATGTTAACTTAATATTAATAGCTTCTTAGTTAACAGAAAAACTTCCTTATCTTATGTATAGTACCTTACAATTAAACATCTTCATCTAAACACTCTGAACAAGTCAACATTTGATTAACATGACGTTTCCATTTATACCCATTAACATCTATAACATAAGTAACATTAGGTATGGATTCTTCTATAACTAAACCCTGAACCCATGGCTTGCTTCCCTTCCTATAATCCCTAACCATAACTTTGTCGCCGATCACAAACGTTACATTTCTAGTTCCCTGTTCCCTTTTCTCCACTCTTTCCTGAACTGTCTCTATAAATGGCGGTGGACGCAATAAGCTAAACCTATTCCTTAATTCTCTCCCTAGCATTAACCGAGCTGGCGATACTCCTGTTGTGCGCTGCGGCGTGCTTCTATAGTCAGACAGAAACAGGTTAATTGCTGATGGAATACTGTTACCACTTTCTTTAATTTTTGTTACGGCTGTTTTAAAAGTTTCCACAAATCTTTCTGCCGCCCCATTTGTCGCTGGGTGGTATGGTGCTGTAAATGTATGTTTAATTTGTGCTTGCCTACAAAATTGTTGAAACTCTGAACTAGTGAACGAACGGCCGTTATCAGTCACTAAATGAACAGGATACCCGTATCTAGCAAATAGTCCTTTGAATACTTCAATTGTGCGACTGCTAGTTATATTTGTCATTTCGAATATTTCTGGCCATTTTGAAAAACTGTCAACCAGTACCAAATACATCTTATTATAAAATGGTCCTAAATAATCTGCGTGTACTCTATGCCATGGGGAAGGAGGAATTGGCCATGGTTTCTGAATTTTACATGGGCTCTTACTGTTTTGTAAGCATATCTTACAATTTTTTGTTACATTATCAATAATTGAATCTAAGTTGGGCCACCAGAAGTATGATCTTGCTATTTCTTTCATGCGAATAATTCCAAAATGACTTCGGTGCAGTTCAGTGAGAATGGCTTCTGTGACCACATCTGGAATCAAAATGCGATACCCCCAAAATATACATCCTCTATCTAAACTTAACTCATTTTTTCGATGGTAAAATGGTAGTAATTCTTTTGATATTACACTTTTCTCTGGCCATCCATCTGACATATACCTAATAATTTTTGATAAAATTATATCTTTCTTTGTCTCTACTTGTATTTTTTTCCAATTTAGTGTTTCCATCTCCGACTCATTTACATAACAAACCAGACTAGCGGTGTCTTCCCCACAATCTAAAACATCGTTGTTCATTGTTTCATTTTCTCCCTTTCCGTCAGTTACTGTTCTTGATAAATAATCAGCCGGATTCAATGTTGTTTTAATGTGCCGTACTTTATAATTAAATGCCGATAGGAAGATGGAATAGTGTTGTAGTCTTTTGGCAGCCATTTTTGGAATACTTTTGGTTGGTCCAAAGATTCGGACTAGGGCTGCATTGTCCGTTTCTAATTCAAAAAATCTACCATATATGTAGTTATAAAATTTTGTAATTCCATAAACTACAGCCATTGCCTCCTTATCAATTGTTGAGTATTTTTGCTCAACTGAGCTCAATTTTTTGCTAGCAAAAGCAATCGGTTTCACTATACCATTTTTGTCTCGATTCGATAAAACTACTCCTAAGCCGATATCTGAGGCATCACAAGTTAAAATCAATGGCAGTTTTGAATCGTAATGTCTTAAATTGTCAGCGGAGGCCAGTTTGTTTTTTATTAATTGAAAAGCTTTTTCACATTCTGGTGTCCAATTAAACTTATCCTTTTTTGTACATTCATACAATGGTGCTATAATTGTTGCCATATTTTTAAGAAATCGTGAATAGTAATTTATTTTTCCCAAAAATGATTTCAGCAATGTAAGATTTGTCGGGCTCTCTGTTTTCAACATTGGTTCAATATTCGACTTTATTACGCTGATACCATTTTTGTTCACACGAAAACCAAAAACATCTAAACTTGTACTAAACAGTTGACATTTTGAAATCTTTAATTTAAATTCCATTTCTTTCAATTGACTTAAGACCTTGCAAAGCGTTTCATATGTATTTTGTATATTAACTCCTTTTATATAAATATTGTCTATAAACACAATGGTATTTGGAATATTTTTTAACTTTTTAGTCATTAAGCGTTGAAATGACCCTGGCCCTGTACTCACACCAAACGGGAGATAATTATATTTATAAGTTCCTGCCTCTGTTACAATAGTAGTGCAGTCTTTACTTTCATCACTAAGAGGAGCCTGTAAATATGCTTCTTTCAAATCGAGTTCACAGTAGTATTCACCCCCTTTTAAGACATTAAATATATCATCCACATGCGGAAGTGGGAAATGGTCCGCTTCTAAGCATGGATTTACTGTTAATTTGTAATCACCACAAAGTCTAACTGAGCCATCTGGTTTTAATATTGGCACGACTGGAGTACCCCACTCATTGTGTTCTACTGCACTGATTCTACCGTTTTCCACTAACCGTATAATTTCATTGTTTACCTTTTCTCTGAGTGCAAATGGTACCCGCCGTACTGGTAGACTTTTTGGTTGGCTGTCTGGTTTTAACTTTAAAGTGATTGTTTCACCTTTAAAATTTCCCCAGCCTGGGCTAAATACTCCTGCGAACTCATTTTTTACCTGTTGTTGTGCATCTGTAACAGTTTGAACCATATTAATACCTACATTGAGGCTTCCTTGAACATTTGGTGGCCACAATTTTAACTCATTTAACCAATCACGCCCTAAGACCCTCGGAGTATCTTTCTGCATCACAAAAACATTCAGTCTCTTCTCAATTTCATTAAATTTAACTGGTACCTTTGTTAAAATGCCAACTGGTTGTGTGACTGATTGGTCAAAATTTTTAAACATTATTTGACAATTTTGTATGTGCCAATCACTCAAAAATTTTAATTTATCTTTCATGGACATAACCGTAACATCAGATCCTGTGTCCAGTTGAAAAGGTATATTTTGGCCATTGACATTTAACGTTACATAGTGTGGAGGTGTTCTGCTTACACTATTGACGGCATATGTTTCATGTTCTTCAAATAGATTCTTTATAGAGTTTTCACCATTGTCATCCTCAGTTTGTTTTGAGTTCTCCGTTTCAACTTCTATTAAATTTGCTTGTTGTTGCTTCTTTGGACACATTCTAAAGATGTGCCCCTGCTGACCACACTCTGAACAGTACTTCTTGTTTAATGAGCATTGTGCTTTATAATGATTCCTTTTTCCACAACAGTAACACTTTATATCTTGTTGATTGTTATTGTTCTTGTATTTAGGAAGTGGTTTATTTTTAGCTTTGTTATAAAATATTTCTGTCACGTCCGTTCCATTATTAGTATGGATGAGAGCTGCTTCTACTGTGCGTGCTACTGATATACACTTTTCTAATGTTAATTCCGTTTCACTTTTCATTAGTTCATACTTAATTAGTTTTGACGACACCCCTTCCATTAGTTTCTCTCTAATTTGGTCATCTGGATCTTTAAAGTTGCAGGCTGTTGCTAATTTTCTTAATTCCAAAACATAATCCTGTATTTTCTCATTTGGTTGTTGATTTCTTTTCCTGAACTCGGCTCTTTCTAACGCCGTTGATAGTGGTTTCACATATTTATCCTTCAACTTTTGGCATAATTGCACATACGTTTGTTTGAAAGGCTTGACAGGCGCGCACAAGTAAGTTAATGTTTCAAACACTTTCGCCGACAACTTGGTAATTAATAGGGGCACTTTCTTCTCCTCCGGAATTTCATTCACAATCATGTAACATTCTAGTTGTTGTTCAAATACTTCCCATTTTTCTCCATCAAAAGCTTTTATCTCACCGCACATTGACATCTTATTCGATTTATGTTGCTTTTGTTTATAAAAATCGCTCAAAAGTTTTCGTAGTTTGTCTATATTTGCATTACTTTCGTGGTATATGTGTTCCTCTTGTAATAATTGTATCAGTTCCTGCTTTGTGCATTTGTATATGTAAGTCCTTTTACCCGATCTGATGAGTGCTCTTTTATCGATTTCCTTTTCTGAACTTTCTTCCGTCTCTGATATTTCTAAGTATTCTTCTGAATCCGAATCGGCGAAATTCGACATGTATAATTATAAACAATCTTGAAGTTGGTTGAGCTCGATTGTCACGTCACGTGTTGTTCGTTCAAGCCCCGTCATTCCGGAATTTCCTGACTCGCGACCAACTTCACTACTCGTTCTTGCCGGTTTTATGGATAATTGTTTGTTGTAATTAGCTTGCTTTTTGCTTGAATTTTTAGTTAATTTGCACTACTGGTTCTTTCCCTCGTCGCCACTTTGTAGTATCTTCAATAAAACGTTGGAAATTAATTAAATCCTTTATTTACTGTTTCTTGCTACATCACACCACTGACGCTTAACCAAAAGAGGGAGAGAAAACGTGAGGCCACAGACCACATACGAAAAGCCACAGACCCAAAATCTGTCCACAGAGTTCAAGTCTCACAGAAACATAACTAGATCTTGCATCTCACTTACTCCATTAAATATATTGTATGGAGTAAGAGGGATACCAGATTTACATATGTCAACGCGTGGAAAGAGACAGACAAAAAAATATGTTATATCTAATGTAATTTATATCTCAAAGGGAAACGCCAGATATATTCATCATTGAATCAGAATGTTAGTAACCATATTTTAAACACATTTGGGTATTCGTTACGAGCTTGTTTCGTTGAAAACGCAACTTCATAATATGTCAAATTTACTATTTTTCAATTTATTATACCAGATTCTTCCATCTTAAGCTGTTTAAACTCCTTATTATAAGCAATATTAACACTTTTACTGCTGAAAACACAACAGTGGTGTTTTTCATAACTTGCCGCGAGTACGGGAAAACACAACTGTGGTGTTTGTTGTATGGGAAAACACTACGGCGAGAGCCGCACTCGTGGCTTGACAAAATACCAACATAAAAATAAATATTACACTTTTTTAAAACAGCAAAAAGTCGGTAATACTCATAAGACGAGTCAGGTACAGTCTGCGCTAAAAATCTCTGAACGTGTCCTACGTCTGGTACAGTCAAAGCGAAAAACTTCCATTAATTTTTTGACATTTAAGTTATCCAACGAAAACAAGTACTTATAACAAGCCCTGGGTTAAACAATGTGGTGATGTTTTATAGGACCAGTTCGACCCCCTCTGATTATATATTTTTTTTATTCGTCATAAAATAAAATTGGCGTTTGATAATACTAAATCAATATTGAATAACGTCCATCTTTGTCAATCTCTAATTAATTTTTGAATATTTTCGATAGGTTTTCGACGGACGTTATACTATAATAAAAAAGTTAATTACAGATTATTACACACTTACAAAAAAAAGTATGAAAATTATAAATAATACAAAACGTGGTACAATTATATCAAATCAGAGACAGTAAAACCGCCACAAAATATCCCCCCCCCCCCCCCCCCCCCCCCCCGTAATGTTCCGACTATATACATGACTATAGAGGGTGGTACTCACCGTTTCGAGAACCTCGAAGACAGCTTCGAGAAGAAGGAGGGGCGCGCCTGGTGGGGGGAGCCCCCGTCGCCGTACGCACCACCCCCGGACCCCCGCGACCGGTTCTGACCTGGATACACATATATTGATAAGATAAGGTAAACAGGTACTTATTGAAGTCCAATATAGTTTTTTTTTTTTTAATTTTTATAAACTAAAAAAAAAAACTGCACCACTTAGATGGATTGCTTGGATGGCAATGGATATAATTACAATAAAACAGTAAAGGCTAACCGCCTCATTCATAAAAAAGTTATAAGCTTCACCTAATACTGCGCAGTACAATATTGTAGTTCGAAATGTTATTAAACGTCATATAACTTTTTATGAATAATGGGGTTATGACGTTTAATAACATTTCGAACTACAATATTGTACTGCGCAGTATTAGGTGAGATATATATATATATATAGTTTGTGCTTAATTATATTTTGATTGTTGTGACAAAAAATAACGAATTTTCCTTTTGAAATTTGATCGTCGATTTCAATTTACGTTGTTCGATTTCGTTCCATTGAATGGAATAAAGAAAAATGTGAGGACACACACATGCCCGAGAATTATTTCCGAGATCCATTAATCCGGACCGCGTGGATTCCGGCCCAAGCCTCCCGCACTGTCGCGGTTATTGCTTGTGATGATGATACGGAATATCAGCCTGACGGTCCCTTGCGTTACCTGAGTGGAAGGTGGAGCGCGAGGGTACGTTCCGGGGGAAGACCAGCGGGTTGGGGAACTCGCGGCGCGCGCCCGCCGGCGCCGCCGCGCCCGGGGCGCCCGGCGTCGACAGCTGCGAGTTCAGGCTGGAAGGGACACGCGGCACAGTGAGCACGGTAGAACGGTAGCACATGCATAGAATGCGCACGACCTTTAGCATTGTACCAGATATAATATTGGGAGCATTTGCAACTGAGTTAAGTGAAGAGTGTCGCAGTAAGTGAGTACTTAAATCATAAGACATCAAAATAAAAGTTACAAGCAAAAAAGGAATTTACAGATATTGAAATTTAACATGTTTTACAAAATTTCTAAATTACGTTTTACATGAAATTATTGCCTAAATATACAAAATTTGTAACTACAACAACACAAACTACATCAAATTCTAGTGCTTTAACATTAAAAAAAATCTATAGGGTGTGTATACATAATACATAACTACATATTTCTATACATATATTTTAATCAAACTATATAAATACATAATTTGGTCCGTACAAACTTATATTTAAAAAAAAAAAACATAAACAAACCAAAATGAAAGAAAATTTCACAATAGTTAAAAATACCTTAAATATGAAAACAAAAAACTTTTATAAATATTTTAGACTGTCATATCACAATCCCATGACGCTTAAAACAGAAACGCAGACAGAAAACAGAAATATGTGGCTTAAAAAATGTGTAAAAACTCAATGCAATCAAAGCGCCACATGCCAAATTTCACTGCATTTATAATTAAATACTTCATACCATCATATTATGATTTAGGGCACACATAAACAAAAGCCATTTGTCCTAAATGGAATTCCAAATTGGCCCCCATTTTGAATTCTCGTCTTATGTCCAAACATCGTTAGCCGTTGGTGAATTTAGGCATTAGCTAGAAATAACAGTAAAAAGGGGCATTAGCGGCTTCTACAAGTAGCCAGGTAAAATATAAAAACCTCATTTCAAGCCTAGATTATGCGATACAAGTGCAAAGTGGCTTCTAAAATAAATCGAATGGTGGCACTTCACATGGCGTTGGCGTATTTAATTTTAGAAAAGGACGCTGCTATATGGACCGCAAGTTGCGTCTCTTTTCCACTTTACAAACATTGGCCAAACAACAGCATGTGAAGCGCATAAAGTGAGACCAAAGTCGTGTAGATCAAGCGTGATCGCCAAAATACAAAACACAACTGCGTTAAAATCATATTATAAAATAGCAATAAAGGACAGTGGGTGTATTGGCCGTACCTTTATAATGACAAAAATATTGACATGTGTGTGAAGTGTGATAGTAATTATAAAAAACCGACAGCAATTTAAAAAATGCGATAAGTTAAAGCGCGATAGTTAATTTAATTTCTACAAATACAATAGTTGCTTTAACAATTTTGAATAATATAAATTTATCGAAGTAGATTATTAAAACGATGACCCAATCCCTTACACATGTAAGTTTGTGCCCATTGTCCTTTAAATACTAATATTGGTAAAAAAAAAAAACACCCATAGCAAAAATAAAAAAATATTAAATCTAGCAAAAACATAATGCATTTGAATTTTTACAAACCAAAATTGAATATAAATTGACAGCTAAATCAGCTGAAGCAAATAACTTCAACTCGGCTGGTTTCCTTTGGAAGTTCTTTCAAGGAATATGTAACTAGTGATAGGTTTTATTTAAAAAAAAAACTGTAAATAACAATCCTCTTGATTATACTAATTTTTTTTCTAGGACGTTAAGTTCAAAGACCAAAACAAGACAAAACATATTTGAACTTTTTTTGAAACTTTCTTTGACATTTCGAGCGCTTCAGTCGCGGGAACTCAATTCTACCTTAAGCGTTTGATTTTTAAAAGAGCTATATGTATATATTATTGCCTATGTCTATTTACAATAAATGATTTGAGGTTAGATCTGATAGGATTGAAAGAACTTCGTGGGTCCCCCGGCGGCTTGGGTACCTGGGGCGCGGCTGCGCGAGGTCGCGCGCGGAGGCGTTGTGCGGCGCCGCCTCGGCGCTCAGCGGCGCCGCGCCGCTCGCGCTGGAGATGGACGCGCTCTTCACGTGCGTCTTCGGCGGCGCCGCGCCGTTAGTGCCGCCCTTACTGTCCGCGGCGCCCGCGCCACTGTGCCACCAACTTAGTCTTACCACTAGCTCCACATTACGGACTTATCATAAACGACATAATTATGGGCACGCTATTCTCTCAAAAACCAGAGGCTTAATACACAAAAAAATTACAAATTTCAATTACAACCTACTCAATCACATATCAAATAGTGTTCTCCTAAATGATTGACGAGTGTGCGAGTGCGCCTTGCCTACTGTGGGAGGAGGCGTACCTGGGCGCGTCGCGCGGCGGCGACAGTTTGGCGGCGAGCGGCGCGTCGGGCGGCGCGGCGCGGCGCGCGGCGCCGGTGAGCGTGCGCGAGCGCGCCTCCAGTTTGGGCTGCGCACTGCTGGGCCGCGGTGTACTCTGCACCTAGGGGACGACGCGTTACACATATCAACACGCTTCTATTAGTTTAGTATGTACTTATCTATGTTCACATTAGTATATGCCCGCACTAGGATTTGACGACCCACCCACACATGACCCACTTCGGTTGTTAGCAGGCATGTAAGCCAAATCAGAGGCCCTAGGGCGGGCTGACAATTACTGACAGCAGAACCCGGCGCTGCGTCATTAGAGATTCAAATATTTGAAGACTCACCTGCATCTGAGCGATCCGCGCTGTGTTCTCTTTGATTGACGCCGAGTCAATTGTGTTCTGAAACAGTGAGTTAAAAACAAATAAACCTTCGTTTCTTCTGCTCCGCCAAGCAGTAGTGTGCAAACATTGCCGTGTTCCTGTTTAATGGGCACTGTTTACAGCTAAATTACTAGACATGAGACTTTAGAAGTGATGTTTGAGGATAATGAGCGCAGCGCAAAGTTTTGGATGGCAAAACTTAAAAATGAAATGCAAAAATCATTTTTTTTTAATTTACAAAAAAATCATTGAAAATAGATATTTTTTTAAAATATACAAAACGTAACTCTCTCTTTTACTATCTTCACTAACTTATATCTCCCTCTCCACTTCCGTTCGCCTCGCCCTATCACACTTTTCGTAACTCTCGTCATGCAATTCACCAGCTTAGTCCTCAAATCAAGCGTGCGTACAGAAGTTTAACTTCAAAAACGCATGTATAAAGTACTCACAACAAATCACATAGGTTATTATTATATTAAGGTGATTTCACATTTATGAAACTGACTAAGAAATTAAAAAAAACCGGCCAGGTGCGAGTCGGACTCGTGCACGAAGGGTTCCGTACTTTGTTGTATGGGAGCCCCTTTAAATATTGATTTTATTCCATTTTTTATTATCTGTTGTTATAGCGGCAACATAAATACATCATCTGTGAAAATTTCAACTGTCACGGTTGATGTGATACAGCCTGGTGACTGACGGACAGACAGACAGACAGACAACGGAGTCTTAGTAATAGGGTCCCGTTTTACTCTTTGGGTACGGAACCCTAATAAAAATAGGGGTAGCAAGTCGTGTGTGTGTGTGTGTGTGAACATACCTGTCTTTTAAAATTCGACGTCGTCGTCGTGGCGGTAGAGGTCGTGTTATTCGCCGCCGTGGTCGTTGTACCCACTGAAATACACATTAAATCTAACGTTAGAAAAACACTTTCAGTAAAACTAGAAAAAAGGCTTCTCGAAATATCACAAATACTGCCATATTCAAAATTTTAAACTATCTAAAACCCAGCATTTATGAAAGAAAATGAAGACTTAATACCAGAAATAAAGCACTGTAACTGCATAAACATAAGTACAAACATTTAATAGACGGCATTCTACGAGTACACGAAACATTTAAACCGTAATAATTATAGCTTAATTAACCCAAGTTATGTTCAAAGCGCGAATTTACATTAAAAGTCGATAAGACAAAACAATGAGGGTCGATTCTGAACGCACTAAACTAAAACAATTGACAGCTCAAAATTTTTTTAATCCTGGTAACTAGCAACACTTGACTGGGGGATGTTCACATATAACCAAACTGAAAAGTAACCGTAGAGGTAAAGTGACTTTTTAGTGGCACAACAAGAGCTTCGCGTGGTTCTGGGGGCGCCTTAAGCCATCGATTCCGGCTGCCATTGAACGACAATAGTCGTTAAGCCACGTCAGATGCCCTGACAAACCCTGACACCAGAGAACGTTACCGCCTCATTCTAGATTGGTCGATTGATTGTTACTCCGTTCGTTTCTATAATATCTATTGGAAAAAAAAAAACAACAATAATTTTAGAGAAGTGTCAATCTCTTTTAGTTTAGTTGCTTCTTTTAGTTTTAGAATTGTCACAGATCGGTGGCAATTCTTTCGACACAAACTAGTCTAGTATTTATTTTAGTTTTGTGAAATGTTTTGTCGTCAGTTTCAAACTAAATGCAATTAACATTAACATTAGAGCTGTCAAATTTAGTTTAGTTTAGTTTAAGCGTACAGAATTTGTACCAATAATGTTCGTTGTGTAGTTTTAATTTTGAGTGTAAGCTGGTCTTAGTATTTAGTTAAATAGTTGTGATCTAATGTGTTTGCGGTGCGTATTATTTGGTAATGTGAATCTTTTACATGGGTACTATGAAAAAGTGTAAAAGTTTGTAGAATTTTCGGAGGGTTGTTGTGTTTGTAGACATTGTGGTAGAAAATTAAGGGAGTATTTTTTGGGGGTATGCATGTTTGTAGAATTTGTAAGGGATGTGTATGTTTGTAGGAATTATGGGAGTGTATATGTTTGTGGAGCTAAGCTACCATTAGTGGGAGAACGTCCACCTTCCAATCAGAAGGTCGTGAGTTCAAATCCCAGTGCAAGCAGGTACTAATGTGTTTCTTCTAAAACATATTACGTAATTATGACTCGGTTTCCGGTGAAGGAAAACATCGTGAGGAAACTCTACCCGAGAATTATTTCGGAGATAGGTATGTGATCCACCAATCCGGATCTGGCCCCCGTAGTGGATTATGGCCTAATCCTCTTTATGAAAGTGAGGAGAGACCCGTGCTCAGCAGTGGGACGAAACGGGTTGTCGATGATGATAATGATAATGTTTGTACGCATCGTAGGGAGTGTTTACGATTGTAGAAGCAGTAGAGTGTATGTATTTAGAACTCGTGTGGGAAGTGTGTTTTGTAAAATGTGTGTAGGTTTGTGAAGACGCCGGGGAGTGGGTTTGTTTGTATGTGGTCGTGTCCGTGTGCGTTACCTTGCGTCCGCAGCACCTCGGCGCCGGAGGAGGCGCGGCGCGAGGCGGCGGGGCGCGCGCTGGCGGAGATGGAGCGCTGCACGCCGCGGTGCGCGGGCGAGCCCGCCGCGCCCGCCGCCGCGCGGGTTACTGTACGTGGTCGTGTCCGTGTGCGTTACCTTGCGTCCGCAGCACCTCGGCGCCGGAGGAGGCGCGGCGCGAGGCGGCGGGGCGCGCGCTGGCGGAGATGGAGCGCTGCACGCCGCGGTGCGCGGGCGAGCCCGCCGCGCCCGCCGCCGCGCGGGTTACTGTACGTGGTCGTGTCCGTGTGCGTTACCTTGCGTCCGCAGCACCTCGGCGCCGGAGGAGGCGCGGCGCGAGGCGGCGGGGCGCGCGCTGGCGGAGATGGAGCGCTGCACGCCGCGGTGCGCGGGCGAGCCCGCCGCGCCCGCCGCCGCGCGGGTTACTGTACGTGGTCGTGTCCGTGTGCGTTACCTTGCGTCCGCAGCACCTCGGCGCCGGAGGAGGCGCGGCGCGAGGCGGCGGGGCGCGCGCTGGCGGAGATGGAGCGCTGCACGCCGCGGTGCGCGGGCGAGCCCGCCGCGCCCGCCGCCGCGCGGGTTACTGTACGTGGTCGTGTCCGTGTGCGTTACCTTGCGTCCGCAGCACCTCGGCGCCGGAGGAGGCGCGGCGCGAGGCGGCGGGGCGCGCGCTGGCGGAGATGGAGCGCTGCACGCCGCGGTGCGCGGGCGAGCCCGCCGCGCCCGCCGCCGCGCGGGTTACTGTACGTGGTCGTGTCCGTGTGCGTTACCTTGCGTCCGCAGCACCTCGGCGCCGGAGGAGGCGCGGCGCGAGGCGGCGGGGCGCGCGCTGGCGGAGATGGAGCGCTGCACGCCGCGGTGCGCGGGCGAGCCCGCCGCGCCCGCCGCCGCGCGGGTTACTGTACGTGGTCGTGTCCGTGTGCGTTACCTTGCGTCCGCAGCACCTCGGCGCCGGAGGAGGCGCGGCGCGAGGCGGCGGGGCGCGCGCTGGCGGAGATGGAGCGCTGCACGCCGCGGTGCGCGGGCGAGCCCGCCGCGCCCGCCGCCGCGCCGCCTGCAGCCGCGCGGGTTACTCGGCCGTGCGGGACCACAACGGAGCGGGGGGTATGGGACCTCTTTTGCTATCTTTTAAGTGGTGAAACCTTTTGGTTTTTTTTTTGTGGTTTGTTCAAAATGCTTTTTTTGTTAGTATAAAATCCGCTAATTGTTTTAGCTATTTTATCTGTCCAATAAAGTATTAAGCATAAAATTTTTAAAAAATGACCCTTTTTTCTTTATACTGAAACTCGAGAAGTCATTTAACGCAGCTCCGTATAAGTTATCGCGTGGGAACGCCGCTTTATCAAACGCTGATATTATTACACACGTCCCAGCTGATCCATGGACTACGAATCGACCATTTGTCGATTCATAAATAGTAATTGAGAATAAATTAACTTTTTTATTAATGTATTTTAAAATGCAAAAACAATTATTACTACATATCGCAGTTACTTTTTAAACCACAAACTCAAAGGCACGTAGTGCCTATCCGCAAACTGAGCAAAGCTAAAGTGGTAAATTATGCCACATTTACTTTCCTCTACGATTTCTTAATGGGATATGGGATTGTAAAATAACAGGGAACCGTTGTGATCGCCGCACATTTAGTAAATACGATACAAGCACATAATAGACGGTAAAATATAAAGCGACATTGGAGGAAACGAAGCAAGAAGGCGTCAAGTCAAAAAAACACTACGATATTATTTAAAATCCAAGTTAATACATAAATTATTTCACGTAGGTCGACTTAGGTTAGTAAAATAGCTAACAATATCGAAACTATTTTCGATGTGACGTCACATTAATAATGCATTTTTTTTTCTCTCGCGCGTGTGTCATTCCTTTGAGAACGACAGAGACCACTATTGTGTTGTTAATTACTAACAATTGTTCATTTAAATTTTGAATCTTCAAACCTTACACTCTACAACCGACGCTAATCTTGTTCTTAATTAGACTTTTCTTGTTCTTTGCTGTACTTTTCTTGTTTTTTATTGAAATTATCTTGTTCTTTATATGTTTCTTCTTCTTCATTGAACTAATGTTATTCTTCATCAATCTTTTCTTGTTCTTTATTAAATATTTCTTGTTCTTTGTTGGACTTTTCTTGTTCTTTGCTGTACTTTTCTTGTCTTTTGTTGAACCACTAATCTTGTTCTTTATGAAATGTTTCTTGTTATTTATTGAACTAATTTTGTCCTTTATCTAGATGTTTCTTGTTCTTCATTGAGCTAATGTTATATATTCTATTCTTAATAAATATTTTATTGTTCTTTATTAAAATTTCTTGTTCTTTATTTTACTAAACCCGTTCTTTATTAGCCTAATTTAGTATTTTATTGAACTAATATTATTTTTAATGGATGTATTTACTTCTTGCTTTGCTTCCAATAACAATAGACCCTCGTTTAGACCCAGCGTGGACTGGACTCATGATATGACGATGATAACCCAGTTAGAAAGCTGTCAAGCCCCGGAGATACCCTAAGCGTTTTATCAAGCTTTAATACCTAATTGATTTATACAAAAAAAATGGTTTAGACAAAAAAAAAGTATTTTTTTCCCCTTTTAGATGAGACTGCATTAAATTGTAATTTGTGATTATTAATGTAGTTATTTGTTAAACTTTAGTATTACCCCCAAAGTCAAACACAATGTACGAGTTGTAATGTGACTCACTCACCAATACTTTCTTGTACAAATTACAAAAAATAAAAATAAATTTAATTCTAAGTATTTCGTAAAGAGAAATGTGTCAACAATCCCTTTATCAAGATTTTTTCAATGTCCACTCAAGGATGTATTTGAACTTGAAATTTTCGTGAATTTAATCAATATTTACTAGAGAAAAATGGGCCCAATTAGTGCAAAGATTATTTAGAAAATTATCCTTTTTATTCCCAAATTTTCTAAACCTCAATTACAGAGAACGTGCGCTAATAAGACACGTTCTTGTCTAGTAAATATGTGATTATGATGATGGTGTGTTGTGTGTGTGTGTGTGTGTGTACCTGCGTGCGAGTTGGAGTTCTGGTTCTGCGGCTGCGGGGCGCCGGCCGCGGTGCGCAGCGACAGCGACGAGCCGGAGCGGCTGCCGTCCGACTCCGGCTGGGAATGTACAGGGGCCATTGTTCTAACTTTCTGACCTCTAATTTATGTCATTTTCTTAAAATATTGACTCTTTAAGAAGCTAATTTGAATATTTCGGTTTTCCGTCGGATAGTTTTTTTCAACCCGATCACTATCAGCATAATACCAAATAGTGTCGTTGCCAAAATAAAAAATAAGACTAGATTTCATCTGTGGTTTAATGACAGATAACTTTTTTAGCGGGTAAGGCATGCTTGCTGCTTGAGTAAATTTTAGCATAATGCCAACGCTGACGTCATCACCGGCAAATCTGAGGCAATCAATCATATTTATTCAAACATATTCGAAATTAGCGACTCTTTTTTCTATAAAAGCTATTGTTTTGTGATCAGCAAGTCTATTCCACGAAATGGTTTCGCGATTACAATATTTAAAAAAAATTACAATAATATAGATTAAGGCTTTAAGTTGCGGAAATTGATTCCCGCACAAAGCAAAGATCCACAAGTATTTGCTTTGAGTTAGGGTGTTTGTGGGACCATGTTCCTCGTAGTTCTTGATTATCTAGATAGAGGGGGAACCCTAAGCATACTCACATCTGTGCTTTTCCTCCCCAACAGCAGGTAGGTCGCGAACACATCGTCGTATTTGGCCTCCGCGAGTGAGTATTCAATCTCTTGTCTGTTGTACCCGAGACACACTAACGCTTCTGCAATGTAAGTGAGAACACGGCTTAATTATTGGGCATAACGGATAGTACATTATATTTGCTCGTTGTCGGAAAGTTTTCGTAACTAAAGAGATTTCTGAAGTGTTCATTTCGGATCAAAAAGAAAAAAAATCTTTATAAACAATTAGTTAAAAAAAAAACATTTAAATTTTATTTACAGTTTGTTTACTTTTTTCCGAACATACTTTTTGTAGGTATTCAAATCATAATTATCTTTTTATATTTCTTAATTTTTTTCATTTTCTTTTTTCTAGAATTACTTCTTCATTACTTTCATCTAAGTAAGTAAATGAAAATCTCAGAATAATCTTTTGCCAAAATCTCCCGATATGAACAGCAAATCCGCAGGCCAAAGGTTACACTAGTAAAACAGCAAAACAATACCTCAAGCGCCAACCATGTTAGTCGAAAATTCCATTTTTTTTAAATAAGCTCGCTATTAAAACAAATAAGTTTAAGCATCACACGACATCAACAATATTATAAAAATCAAGCATTAATATCAGCAAATTTACGAGCAATACATAAACTACGATTTAGATGAGTAAATACAATTTTGTCTCATTGCACTATGAGCAGTCCGATCGGCTATCTGACATATTGATGATCAACCGGCAGTGTCTGACGATGAACCGTCGAAATCGATTTCGATCACCATTATGTTATTAATAAATAGGTTCACGATTCACCACCATCTCACCTGATGGTAAGTGACAATGTGGTCTACCATGGTACACGCTTACCTACAAGTAACCTATTCATTATTCGACCGAGTAAAGATACGAGCAACTCGTTCACCGGATGGTAAGCGCTATGCTTGCCTATAGCAGTCACTGCGCGGCACTGCACTGCGCTCATCAACCTGAGACATCGGCTCTAAAGTCTCGCTGGAAACAGTGCCCTTCAAACTTTAACACAGGTAATTTTGACAGCCGTTTTTGTATCGATGACTCATTGTTAACGATAAATATCCGATAGTAGATAGGGGGCAGAACGCTGCACATAACAAAAGGTTAAATTTTTAGGTGTAAGTAAGATATCTATGGTTTTTTTAATTTCCAGCGCACTATAGAAAGCTTCTTTTACAACTACGATTTAACCAGAACAACAGTTATTAGACTTTTCTATTTATATAAGGAAATATCGTAAAACTTTTAAATAAATAAAAAAATACCACCCTACCTTAAAGCAGAACGGTTGATACATCAAGACAAATAAAGAGACAAGTGCAATAAGACAGAATTAAGTTACAGTTAGTATTTATCTATCACATAAAACCCCCTGATAAAACTGTCACGTACCAACTTGCGCTGCGCCGAAAAACGTAGCGATGCACGCATGGAATTAACACAAAAAAAAAATATGTTAGTTGGCATGTTACTGTCACTCTGCACACCATTACACGTTTCAACCTAACAAATAAGTTAAAAGCGAATAAAATGTTTGTAAGTTTGTAAATAATTGTTCCTACTAAGCTTCGTATCAGCTTAATGGATTTCGATAATATTTGGTGTACATACACATATCCTGATATAACAAACAGGTTACTTTTCATCGGGGGTGAAGCCGCAGGATGCAACCAACTCAAAGTTTAAACGGATATTTAACACATTCCTTTCCTTGATTTCCTTGCTTAGCTACGGTTACGGATCTGCACACATCGTTGTTTTTCCGTACCGCTAACACAACAGTTGTGTTTTCCCGTACTCGCAGCAAGTTATAAAAAACACAACAGTGTTTTCAGCAGTGAACGTGTTAACGACGCGCTGACCGCTTCCGCGAGGTTTTCATAGCGATAGCTACGGACAACCAACGTCAGCTTTCACCGTCAGGATAACGCTAAACACGGACTAAAAGGTTGCCAATACCACTGGGCTCCAGCTGGTTAACTTAACTCGCTACTACTTTTAAATACACTTTTAGACAGTTAGACAAATGCAGCAAAATCAACTCGGTCAGTTTCTTAGCAGGTTTTCGAATCGCACCAAGTCCTTACAGATGCGTTGTTCATTCAACCTGCTGCATACTTACATGATCCTTGAAAAGCAATGATGAAGGACGCCCTCTAGGCAAGCTTACTTAGCTGACCATACTATAAGACTTACCAGTGAGTTAGGCGATTCAGAACCTTCGGTTATAGTCGATTCGGGTTGATATCGTTCGATTGTATACTGTATTTACCATAATCGACAGTAGTCAAAATCAAATCGATTCCTCAAGTCGATTATCGTGAATATCTCGAAAATGCAATATGAAACAATATCTAATCGAACCGATCCGGTTACTTAATGAAAAGTTCTAAGGGACTCAAAGAGCCTCAGGTCATCCTATTCGAAGCTAGTGTACATTATTTTCTCCAAGAATATCATTCCATTAATTACAAGGAAGGCCACAGTTATACCAACACGTCCGTTACGTCATCATCATCGTCAGCTTATATTCGTCCACTGCCAGTCCCTGAGTCGTATTTTGAAAATCGCTGAAGTTTCATAAGTTCCCTTACCTATGCGCTTCTAATCCTTGAACTCTTGCTGATGCCTCAACCTCATCCTCTTCGAAGCATATGCTCATTCTGTCTTCCCATCTACACTTACAGATCACACGTCAACCTTACAAGGATAACTGTTTGACACAATAAATAAGCATTGCCTTTACACTTCTGATCCTCAAAATCCTGCTGTGACTCCAAGTGGGGCCTCAGTTCATCCTCTTCGTAGTCCCTTTTATTCTATTCTCCCCGTATTCATACATATACATAATCAAAAAACATTGTCTTACCTATCCGCTTGTGGTCCTTAAAATCCTGCTGTGGCTCTACGTAGGGCCTCAGCTCGTCCTCTTCGTACCCCGTGTTCATCCACTTGTCCCTCATTATGCTCTCGAGGGAGGCCCTCTTGGCCGGGTTGAGGACGAGGAACTTCTTGAGCAAGTTCTCGCAGTCGGTTGACATGTAGAATGGTATTCTGGAAAGTTAAAGGTTAAAGTTAAAGTTTTTTAACAATTGAATGACGACACTAGACTGCCGAGGTCGTTCTCGTTCGAAGGTAAGGAATTTTTCACACCAAACAAAATATCAACCGCATACAAATGACAAGCGCGAGCGACGTACGCGCCGACGGTCAGTCGAGTACTGAAACCGGCCTTAGCTACCCGCCCTGCCACCAAGAACGATCGAGGCGCTGCACTGTGCATGATTCTCCCAAATATGTAGCAGCACCGCCGTAGTTCCAGAGGCGGGTACCGGAGCGCCCCCACGCACCTGTACTTCCCCCGCAGCACGCGCTCCCGCAGCTCCCGCAGCGTGGAGCCGTCGAAGGGCAGCGACCCGGACACCAGCGTGTACAGGATGACACCCAGCGACCACACGTCCACCTCGGGTCCGTCGTACTTCTTGCCTGGAAACATCATTGGACTATCAGTTTATTGTAATTTTATTTGACTGAGTGACGAGACAAGCAAGTCGTTCACCTGGTGGTAAGCGCTACGCCTACCCATAACACCGTCACCCAGAAATTTGCGGCTGTGCAGTGCAGCGCACTTGCGCCAGTCACCCTGAGACAACGGCTCAAAAGTCTCATATGCCCAGTAATTTGGCTGGAAAAAGTGCCCTTCAAACCGGAACACAGTAATGTCTGCACATTACTGCTTGGCGGATGAATATCTAGCAAAGGTGGTACTTCCCCAAGCGGACTCTTGCAGAAGGGGCGTACCACCACAACAAGCTACAAAGGCCAGGTGTACCTTGGAAGAGCTCGGGCGCCGCGTAGGGCGGGCTGCCGCAGAATGTGTCTAGTTTGGCGCCCGGCGTGAACTCGTTCGAGAAACCGAAATCCGCGATCTTGATGTTCATCTCGCCGTCTAGTAGCAGGTTTTCCGCCTGGAAACAAATAAATATAATAAGCAAAGAACATAATAATAGCTCAGTGTTTCTTCATGCAATCTTAAAAGTATGATGAGTCAAATATTGAAACGGTTGAATGTGAATTCGATTGGTACAGATCCGAGACTCCGAGGCGATTGGGATGCTTAAAAAAGCATTTTTTTCTTTTTAATTGACTGAGTGGTGAGACGAGCAAGTCGTTTACCTGGTGGTAAGCGCTACGGCTGCCCACAACAGTTACAGATCTTTGCGTTGCATAATATTGCGCGGTATAACACTGCGCTCGTCACCCTGACACATCGGCTGTAAAGTCTCATATGCCCAGTAATTTCGCAGTAATTTTCTTCTAGTGGAAATATTGCAGATCATATTTGTGTTGTGTGTTTATGTGTTTACTGTTTACTGTGTCGTAACGTAACTCAATCAGCGGTGCAGGTTCGCACGCCGGGCATGTTTTCACTTGCCGTAAAATTATAAAAACACAGACGTTGTGTTTAAAGCAGCGAACGTGTTAACAGGTATTTTATAGCAGATGTCTGGGAAAAAAACTTGTTCATGCTTATGGACAGTAAATGGTGATTCAAAGTGATGGTTACCTTGAGATCTCTGTGTATAATCCGTTTCTGATGACAGTACTGTACAGCCGACACGATCTGTCGGAACTTGGCGCGCGCCTCCTTCTCCTTCATGCGCCCGTGTAACACCAAATAGTCGAACACCTGGAAACGAGGACATTATCTTTGAATAAATGTTCAATAGCTAAAATGGGTCGCCCACTCCTATTTTCAAATTCATATGCATCCCGACCGTTTGCCATAGCATAACACAGGAGCGCTGGCTGGATGTGAAGCAGGGCTGAAAGTTGAGGAACGAATTGGCGGAGACCCTTTCCCAGCAGTGAGATAGGATACGTTTCAAAATGAAGTAACGAGTGGACCACCAGTTATGGGCTGTAGGAAAACATAACCACTGACAAAATAACCACAAACTTGCACTTTTCAGCTAATACCGGATCAAAAACTAAACGCCGAGATGCGTGGAAGTGATGAGGCCTTTGGTCTACCTCTAAACTAACAGTAACTAACTCAGTAACAGTAACAAACAAATCACGCGCTAAGCACTACCTCAATACCGTTAAAAACAACACTCTTCTTCTTCGTCTTCTGTCCATCCAAAGGTTGTCTGGAAGAAATCGCTTTCAACGATAAGACCACCCATTGTACTACCCTTGTTTACCTATTGTAATTTTTCTGTATTGTGTTTATTTTTGTTTCTAGTGTACAATAAAGAGTTTTCTATTCTATTCTATTCTTCACAAACTAACCTTTACAATTTTTCTGGCTAAACCTTTGCCCAAATAAAACCAAAAGTAATCTCCGAAAATTATGGAAATGCCGCGTTCAGAAAGATGCTAAGCACGTAGATTCACTTAGCACCTACTTAGTAACCCCTATCAGTCCCGTGACTCCCGAGCTTAGACTTTTTCTAGACAGTACAAAACAGTTATAAGATAAAAATGGCAATGGACGGATACCAACCTCGCCTCCCGACGCGTACTCCATGACTAAGTAAAGGGTCTTCTCGGTCTCTATCACTTGGAATAACTTTACAATGTTCGGGTGGTCCAGCATTTTCATTATCCGCACCTGGAATACAAAGTTGAAGCTTTAAAACAACCGTCGAGGCCTTATTCTTCTGTGTTTTGGAGACTGCTCTTGGACTTATGAAACACTTACAAGAAACGGTTTAAATTTTGAGTCATGCAAGTTGCATGACAATCCATGTATCGTATATCCATAGATTGCCCATCTAGCTCCATGGTTTCTGATCCTTACTTATATTATAAATGCGAAAGTAACTCTGTCTGTTGCTCTTTCACGCCTGAACTACTGAACCGATTGAAATGAAATTTGGTACAGAAATAGTCTAGAGCCTAGGGAAGGACATAGGCTACTTTTTATCGCAAAAAATGCATTGTAAGGGTTTGAAATAGGGGATGAAAGTTTGTATGGAAGTATCGTAATTTTTGAAGCTAGAAGCTTGAAATTTATTTTTTAGGCTTTTGATTAGATATAAATAAATTTGGCATTCAAAGTTTGTAAAACTTTACCCTTGAGGAGTAAAATAAATATAGGGGATGAAAGTATGTATAGGAATATGTAAAGTTTCGGCTTAACCACTGCACCGATTTAAAAAATATTTCTCTAATGGAAAGCTACATTGACAGCGAGTAACATAGGCTATATTTTATCTCCATATTCCTGCGGGAACAGGAACTACGCGGGTGAAACCGCGGGGCACAGCTAGTTATCTATATACAGAGAATCCTAGTTAAGGCAGGATAGTAGGCTATCATAATAATAAACGTATTTCGGTTAATTGTCCAGGAATATCTTGTAACGGTGAGCGCTTCTCAGAAGGCGGGCTGTTTGTGTACAATTGAATTCTGTTTTACCCTCTCGCCTTAACTAAAGTCGGTGCTGTTCCCTTACCTCCCTGAAGAGTTTCTGTAGCGAGCCCGGGTTGAGCTGGGTCTTGTCGATGATCTTGATCGCGACCTCCTTGCCGGTGGGGACATGCTTCGCTAGTTTTACCTTCGCGAAGTTGCCCTTCCCGATTGTTTTGAGAAGCTTGTACTTTCCTGTAACGTGAGAAATGTGAATGTCACTTTGACGATCTAACCAAAGGACAACGCTCGCTCACGCTTACCCCTCTGCTAAAGTTATATGATCGACTGTTCGTATAACGGTAAAAAACTCAAGATATCCGACCATTCAATCGGTCTTTGTTTTTCGCAAACACTTGCGTAGTGCTTCGTCCTCGTCCCGCGTTCGTCGTTAAAACTGACAGGTTTTTTTGTTTGCAGAGTTATATGCGTACCGGTCCATACCTATAGTAGGTATATGTACAACGTCCGTGTAATACATATATCTCTAGTAGTACCACTACTAAAACGTCACTCATTCACTAGCTGGATGACCTTAGATTGAGTAGCTAGTTCTGGAGTACTGACCAATGTGGGGCTCCTCTGACGTCCGTGCCCGCGAGGACACCCGCGCGGTGCCGCCCGAGGTGCCGCCGCCACCCGCGCCTGCCGACGACTCCGACGCACTCTGAAAGTAGCGGAAAAGAACGTGGTTAATATACTGTGAAACCAATACTCAAGCGAATTTCGTAGTGAAATAGTAGTAGAGAAATAATAATAGAGCTTAATTTTAAGTTGATCTAAATAATAATAGCTTAAAGAAATGCAACGTTCACAGGTCAGACCACCAGCCCGATGGTCGGACGACATCGCCAGACATCGACAGACTGGATGAGACTTGCACAGGACCGGAACAAATTACGTAAGACAGAGGAGGCCTAACCCTACAGTGAGTGGATACGGACTGAATAGGTGGATACATTATCGGCGAGTAACATAGGCTATATTTTATTCCCGTATTCCCACGGGAACGGGAACTAAGCGAGCGAAAGCGCGGCGCGCAGCTACTATAACATAAATTAGTTAAGAAGAAACACAACGGGCGTAATATCACATCATAATGTTCTAACTAGTTTAATCAGGAAATAGGGCGACAGATAGCGGTGACTAACACCGCACAATACGGGTGCCCTGTGCAAGAGATTATTCCACTACCTGTCGTAATTGGAATTGATTCACTTATTACTAAATTGTGAACAATATAATATACTAGTATTATGTAGTCATATTTTTATCTAGTAGTTAACCGTAACTTGGTTCGCGTAGGTATTTATTTCATATCGATAGTAGAAGACCACCTTCCCACAAAATCCTACGCGCCAGCCTAAGGCGGCCTACAATGCTGGCGCGACAGCATATTATGCAATTAATACAGCTCGGCTCGGCTACTTTTAATAGAATTGCAATTCTTTATCAACGGAAAGTGTTGGTATATCTAACGGGGCGTATTTCCAAAGCATTCGCACTAATAATAAAAAACTCGTAATTTTGCACTAATTGTAAATTTTTTTTTGTTCTAGTTTTAAGTTTTCTTTGTTCTGTGGTGTTTCAATAAAGAGTTTATCTATCGATCTATCTATCTATTCGTATAGAATTATAAGTATTTACTTTTACTGTGCGAGATTAATATAGCTATGAATCAGCACATGGAAGGGAAATTTCCTTTTCAACCTTAAGCTTATCAATTATTAATTTAGTATATTTACTCTCTCTATTCATCAGAATTAAATGTTTGACTTGTAAAAGTGCTACAATAGCTTGGTGTATTTATTGTGTGAAGGCGTAGATGTGCGATATTATTTTTTTTCAAGTTTTAGAAATTTTACATCGCAAAACTGAACCCCGTTTCCCTTAAATCTAGGACACACCAATATATATATCGTGCGCTGCGTAGTCACAAGATAAATTAGCTTTCGACACAAACCACCCCTCCCGTGTCTTATCTGAGACAAGCAGCGCGTATATTTGTTTACCCGGTTTCCCACCCTGCCTCATATATTACTGGCTTATAAGAAGGTACTGGGTCTGAGGCGGTGTAATTATATAATAGTAATTTTATTTTTTCATTTAGCTGAGTGACGAGACGAGCAAGTCGTTCGCCTGATGGTAAGCGCTACGCCTGCCCACTTTGCATTGCATAATCATGCGCGGCACCGCACTGCGCTCATCACCCTGAGATATCGGCTCTAAAGTCTCATACACCCAGCAATTTACAATTAATAGGAAACAGTGCCCTTCAAATCGGAACACAGTAATGTTTGCACACTACTGTACCATTTGTACCAGCTGTTTGATCTGTGCAATAAAGTATTAAATAAATATATTTGGGGTTGAAGCAAAGGGTACTTTAAACTCACCTCTAAAAGGGTGAAATGGAGTGTCAAAGTTTATTAAAAAAAAAAAACAAAAATGCAGCTAGTAAGAAAGCGCTTAACTGCCTGCGCTTCCAAAAAACAGTACCATTACAGTCAGAAGGAACAGAACAGGAGTCAGGTGAACTGAAAAGGAGACGGCGGAAAGGGCGCGGGAGGATGACCTCTCGCTCCCGATCCGCCGCCGCAGGCCAGGTCGCAGGAGGCTGGCGTATGCCCACTACCTGCCACCATAACAGGGACTAGGGGCCGAGGATCGGTGGATCCAACGCCCCACCACATAGTCCCGAGGCGAGATGCGCTCTGAAGTGTTCTCCAGAGCGCATCCAACCTAGGCGAGGTCGAGTGCCCCTAGAGGCGAGTCCGCGGCAGTCGCCCGGACGTCCGCAGGGGTGGTCGCGGAAGCGCAATCGCGAGCCCGTGTCCACCCCAACATGCGGAGAGGAGAACACCCCGGGGTTTTTAGTGGGTACACTCCGTCAGGCGCGTCAGTAGATGCGTGCTGGCGGGGGAACCCCACATAACTAGCCGGCCTCCCCCGAGGTCGGAAGTATGAATAAGGACATTTCCCCGGGCAAAAAAAAAAAAAAAGGGGTCAGGTGAACTGGACTTACTTGTCTCGTCACTTAGTGAAATAAAAAAAAAGGTTAGAAAAGGGAAAAATAAGTTCCAAATACGAGTCCAATTAGTCTCAAAGTGTCGTACCTAGCGGGAGCAGAGTATATATTGTGGACCCAGCTACCCCCGACCCATAACTTATGCCCGGGTTGGCTGGGGTTGTTCACCCCTGCCTGTTATTGGTTTTGGGATCAAACTCCTAGAACAGTTGAATATTTTTTGTTACTTTTTGGACAAACAAATGAAAACCAGAAAAGATTTCATATATTTTTTTTTAAATAAAAACAAAATAATATATCCTGTGTCACTCTCGTGATTACGAAGATTCAAATGATACCTCATTTATAAAAAATAGATCAAGCTTCTTAGGCTGTAGGACGCGCCAGAAGTTCAAAGTTACATACATAACACCAGAAAACATAACCCTCCATTGGACAGTCGGGTAAACATGACGCTACGATGAATATAAAACCTGTGCCGAATTTCATTAACACCTATTCACCCATTTTGGCATCATCATCAACCCATAACGTCCCACTGCTGGGCACGGGTCTCTCCTCACTTTCGTGAGGAGGGTAAGGCATAATTGAGTAAAAAAACCAAACAAGTAATAAGCAAACAAACATTCAAACTATCCTATTTATGATATTAGTTGGACGTAGGATAATAAGCCGGTGAAGCCACGGGACGTACCAGGTACAAAAAGATTTTATGCAGTAAAAATTTCCTGAGAGTAGGCACTTCTAGCTACGCCTTAGTAGATACCTAAAGTAGGGTTGAAAGGGTCAGCAAAGACCCTTTTCAAGTGTCTACTTTCAGACTCCTGCCTTCACGACACGATGTAATTTCTCATTTACCTTTTAGTTTTTATATATGAGTTATTATATTTAATTTTTATTTCGTGCTAGCTGTACCCTGTCACGCTTCGCTATGGCACATTCGCACATTCGCTGATATGTCACTGATGAAAAAAATAGATAAAAACAATCCTTGATGCGGATTATATATCATGCTAAAATTTCAGCTCGATCGGTGCAGAACTTTATGAGTTTTTGAAGCGTACACAAACCAACATTTTTATATATATAAGATAGGTGAAACCGTTGAAAGTGGTTGTGTCGGAAGCTCAAGCATTCACTTCTTACCTTTTAGATATCACCACCATCCTTTAGAACCAATTTCATATAATCCTTATCAAAAATATTACGATAAAGATATATTAAAAACCAATGTCTAAGAGATTTCAAATAAGCTACTGAAAAATAATAAAACATTTTTTTAAATGGCGTCTGTCTGTTTGTTTAATTTTGCATAACGTGAACACTGCTGAACCGATTGCAATGCGGTTTTCTCGTTTATTAACTTAGAATCTGACTACCCGCACGGAGCTACTAATTGTGTGAACCGCAGATGTTTACACTGAGTTTACTTGTTCTCCGAGTCAGAGATATTCAGTAGTGTTTGTGGGACCATGGTCCTCGCAATCCCTGATTCCCTAAAACGGGGTATCAATATATGTAATCGTGACGCGTTATTATTATAATTATATATTTCTCGTTATAACTTTATCTCTGATAACAGAAACATGGTACATTCTTGCCTATTTCCTTGTAATCCACTTAAGAACCTGCGCGGGACCTATTTGTCCTTTTTTCTAATATCCGGGACATTCACCTCGACCGGACTTGTTTGTGCGGACGTGTCCTGAGTTATGACACAATTGTCCCAGTTGTTGATGTTTCCTATGGGCTGCGGATCTATGGGAACAAGCCTAATAAAGGTGCCGCATGAAGGATATAGGATGTTTATTTTCGTGTTGTTTTGTAGATTTTGTTGGCGATAGGATCAGAGATCACTGTTCACTACTTTTTACTAATATAATACTAGTAAATAAAATAAAAATATTTCATATTTTTTGTGACAACTGGCATCGCTGACGAGGGCGATTTTACTGGGCATTTGAGACTTCTGAGGCAATGCCTCAGGGTGACGAGCGCAATTGGCGGGGACCTCTCGCTGCCGGCCATCATTCGCAAGATGGACGGCAGCCCAGAGGCTTGGGAGGCGGTGGTGGCATACGCCGAGCGCGTAGTGCACGAGAAGGAGACGGCGGAAAGGGCGCGGGAGGATGACATCCTCTCGCTCCCGATCCGCCGCCGCAGGCCAGGTCGCAGGAGGCTCGCGTATGCCCACCACCTGCCACCATAACAGGGACTAGAGGCCGAGGATCGGGGGATCCAACGCCCCACCACATAGTCCCGAGGCGAGATGCGCTCTGAGGTATTCTCCAGAGCGCATCCAATCTAGGCGAGGTCGAGTGCCCCTAGAGGAGGGTCCGAGGCAGTCGCCAGGACGTCCGCAGGAGTGGTCGCGGAAGCGCAATCGCGAGCCCGTGTCCACCCCAACATGCGGAGAGGAGAACACCCCGGGGTTTTAGTGGGTAAACCTCGTCAGGCGCGTCACAGGACGCGTGCTGGCGGGGGAAACCCACATAACCATCCCGGCCTCCCCCGAGGCCGGAGGTATGCTTAAAGACATTTCCACGAGCAAAACAAAAAAAAAAAAAAAAGGGTGACGAGCGCAGTGCAGTGCCGCGCAGGATTATGCAATGCAGTGTTCTGGATGGCACTCTAACCGTTATGGGCAGGCGTAGCTCTTACAATCAGGTGAACGACTTGCTCCAGTAAAATTAAAAAGACTGCCATACTGAATTGGGATTGGGCGGGCCACATCTGCAGGGTGCTTCCAGAAAGGAGGCTACTCAGTGGACGCCTGAAGACGGACGACGACGCCGAGGAAAGCCCAGAAAGCGATGGCAAGACGACTTGGATGCTTTTTTTGAGCGACTGGCCACAAAAAGCAAAAGAGCGAGACCTTTGCCCAGCAGTGGGATCAGACAGGTTAAGAAAAAAATCATATATATTTTTTGTAATCAACCTAAGACCCTACCAGTGTCCCATTGGCCCGATTTCCCTCCCTTTGATGGGAAACTGTCTTCTAATATCGATACAAAAATATACCACCTAAAACGAAGGTGCGAAGAACAAACAGCCAGTAAAGATTAAGAGACCCACCCTCTGACCTTCAGTGACAATCACACAACCTAAGGTACTAAAATAGCTCCATATCACAGTACTCCCACATAAATTCGATAGTCTATTTTTGGTGATTCCAGGTGACGCCTATGCCTAGTACCTACAGCGTGTAGTTTACAGGGTGGTAGAGTTAGCAACTTAAGTTTCCGAGCTTTTTAACCGACTTCCAAAAAGGAGGTTATCAATTCAGTTGTATTTTTTTGTGTGTTACCACAGATCTCCGCCATTTATCAACCGATTTGGATTTTTTTTATTTGATCGGGGATATACTTTCAGATTGATCCTATTGAAATTTCATTAAATCGGTTTAGTAGTATGGTTTATTAAATGAAATAGCTGGAAATAAAATGTCATCCAATTGCTTGTGAATTAGGTATTAATTAGTAATTCCATTTGAAGTTGGTTTGATTTGTTTCATTCGTTTTTCTCTTTTTGTTTTTTGTTGAATCTTTATTTATTAATACAGGGTTTTGTCATTATCATTGACATGACGTCCTCAGAGGGGCTTTCTACAGCTTATCTACAATTAATTTCTAATTTCTCAATTTTATATACAAAATAACTTGTCCAGTTCCTTTTTAAGCCCCGACGAAACAGAAGGGTGTTTTAAGTTTGATGTGTACGGTTACGTTGCCTCGAGTGGTAAAACACAACTGTTGTGTTTGTTTTTTGTATGGCAAAACATTATGGAGTTCGGCACAAGCAAATTGGCTCAGCAGTTAAGGTGTTAAGGAATGTTGGGTATTTTTTTTGCGAACCCTACAAAATTGTAGGTCACGAAGTAGCAGCCTATGACACCACCGTTGTTTTTCTTTCCACGTAAGCGAAACACTTTGTCAGGCTTCTTTCTTGGCGACTTCGCCTCGCTATGTTTACCTTCAAGGCTTCCAAGTTAATTTGCCATTCTCTGCTCTAAAAGGCAAGGGAATATTTAAATAAGGCAATTTTTGGAGTAATGTCCTATTAAATACGGATGAAAAGGATGCCGGCGTGTGTTGAATTAAATTTTAAAACGCTGTAGGTTGGGACTTTATTTTCATCGGAATTAATGTGTTAATACGGAGCGTTTCGGGAACTTCGATTCTAGAATCGGTGGAGATAACCACTTACTTAGATGGGTGACCGTTTAGTGTTAGAATTTGCGCATTCGTGCTTCGGAGAACAATATCACGTAGACACGAACAAAAGGATTGCAAAAACAGATATATTAAAAAAAAAAATTAAGTTGCTTTATTGACCCCGTGCAGTCGATACATTTAGCCCATGCGGTAGATATATTTACCCCATGCAGTTTCTCTATCGCCTTCGCGCGTCGCCTCCTCCGCCACAGTTTGGAGAGAAACACGGGAGCTAGCAGCGGCAGCACGCGGTGTCGCATCGTTTGAGGATTTATCTTGACGGAATTACCGGCACTGTTCAAGTCAGCCTAGCTTTGCGCTAGACTAGCAAAAGTCTATCGTGTAATTAAAGTTACGTTCGAGCTTGTCATGCGAATGGCTATCGCTTAAACGGGCCTCACTTTGCACAAGACTTGCGAATGTATGAGCGATTTTTATTTGAAAAGTTAAATATAGTTGTGTTTTCCAATAAATAGACGGAAAGTTTGTATTCAGGGCGGATTTGAACACTTCTTTAGTTCCGGATTGAACACTTGATTGGTTTCGTGTTATATTGGGCACTTGCGGCAAGTTTGTTCGGAAGTCACTCAACAAGTTTTATTTGTCGTTGTAACTCTGACACTAAAAAGTGTTTAATGGCGCAAATTTATAGGTACAAAATAACGCTTTTTGTATTGGTAGTCGATTGTAATTTTAGCTGTATTCGAAACTGAGCATAATGAAGTCGCAAATTCTCCTTAGATTTGAATAAAAACACAATTATTCACGTAAATTCAAATCACAACAAATCTATTGTCTTCGTTGTTTTATATAAAATTGTGTGAAACAACAAACGCGTCTCGCAAGTGGACTGTGCGAGCAAACTGATCCACATTATATTGATTAAATGACACACAGAGTAGATAAACACCGATAGCACTCATTTTTAATAACTTGATTATTTTATAAATATCTCATAGTAATGGAGTAACACGTACACTTCAATGAACTGGACGAATGATAGTGACTAATTAATAAAAGGCATAAAGGAGCTAATGTTATAGAACATTATATAAACATGGTGGATAGTAAATGTCAGCATTGCGACGACAGGACCATTTATATAAAAAAAAATGCAAGAAAAATATTACTTAATTGATTTTTTTTGGGGGACCAATAAAATGTTCATTGCTAATAAAAATATTTTTAAAAGATAAAGTTTGGAGGCCACAGTTTAAATGCAAATGGCTAAACAAACATGACTATTTAAATCCTTACTTATATTATAAATGCGAAAATAACTCTGTCTGTCTGTTGCTCTTTCACGCCTAAACTACTGAACCGAATGAAATGAATTTGGTACAGAGATAGTCTAGAGCCTGAGAAAGGACATAGGGGTTTAATGCGAAAAAAGCATTGTAAGGAGATAAGCATTAAATAGGGGATGAAAGTTTGTATGGAAGTTTCGTCATTTTTGAAGCTAGAAGCTTGAAATTAATTTTTTAGGCATTTGATGAGATATAAATAAATATAACATTCGAAGTTTGTAAAAAATTACCCTTGAGGGGGTAAAATAAATATAGGGGATGAAAGTATGTATGGAAATATGTAAGGTTTCGGCTAAACCACTGAGCCGATTTTAAAAATTCTTTCACTAATGGAAAGCTACATTATCAGCGAGTAACATAGGCTATTTTTATCCCCATATTCCCGCGGGAACAGGAACTACGCAGGTGAAACCGCGGGGCGCAGCTAGTTATAAATATTCGTAAATTTGTAAATAAATCACACATACTTATAAACTATTATAAATATAATAAAATTAATAACTGTCATGTAGCAGGCAATCTATTTAATTCTAATTTGTTCATAACAAGAACATAATGGTATTTAAAAGGTAGTATTATAGAAAAATAACTTCCTACGCAAAGTATTGTTTGAACATCTGTTTCTAGTCTGGACTATTTAATAAACAATTTTATTTTTTATTTATTTGACTGAGTGAAAAGACGAGCAAGTTGGTCAGAGTTTCCCTTAAATTTAATTTTCTAATCAGAATTAAAATTTATTATCATCTTCAACAACAACCCATAACGTCCCACTGCTGGGCACGGGTCTCCTCTCACTTTCGTGAGGAGAATTAGGCCATAATCCACCACGGGGGCCAGATCCAGATTGGTGGATCACATACCTACCTCCGAAATAATTCTCGGGTAGGTATGTGGGTTTCCTCATGATGTTTTCCTTCACCGAAAAGCGAGTGATAATTACGTACATATGTTTTACAAGAAACACATTGGTACGTGCCTGCACTGGGATTTGAACTCACGACCTTCTGCTTGGAAGGCGGACGTTCTCCCACTAGGCTACCACCGCTTTCAAATTTATTATATTCTTAAGTAATTAAACCATCGTCAGTAATTGAAGACACATTACCAACCGTTTGGATTACAAGAATGATCTGTCAAGCGAGCCAAGTGTCTGATAACAAAGGTCACTGAGATTACAATTTGTAACGAAGCAAACAAGTCAATCGGGCAAGTCACTAGCAGGAGAAATAACACAATACATAATAATATTGTATCATATGATATTTATCTAAGATATTATGTAATTACTGGGCAATAGAATAGAATAGAAAACTCTTTATTGTACACCAGAAAAAAAAATAAACACAGTACAGAAAAATATATAAATAAATTGAGAAATACAATATTTGAGAAACTCAAACTCAAACTCAAATCATTTATTGTAAATAGGCAAAATATTGCACTTTTACACGTAAAAAAAAATATCTTATACATAAGTATAGAAATACAAAAAAAATAAGTCAAAATATAGAAAATACCCATTCTACTTTATCTTTTCTATAAGTATTGTGTATTTAGTAAACTCGGTCTATAATAAAGCCTTTTCTATTCTATTCTAAAGCAGCATAAGAATAGTGATAGCACCTTTTGTAGAACATGAATTGAATTTTGAATATACATCGATAGAACTCAAAGAAAATGATCACGCAAATACTTTTAAAGTATCAAACCATGAATGAAATCATCGACACAACAATCTCTAATCTCCAAATGTCACAAGACCCATTTTCAACTCCTATAATATCGTAACAATAGCATTACCTTTACGTTTTCAGAGAGTCATTTAAAAACTTTTAAGATAGTTTGATAGTTGGAGCTGCTGCGGGGGTGGAAACGGAATCTAGGGTCATAAATATCACATGATCATTTAGGCTGTCAAATCTCATTGTGTTTGGATGATATATTGACATATTAAGTTTTGAAACAAAGAGTTGTATTATACAATATAGTTAAATGTTAAAAGGAAGCATAATAGACGAGATATAAATCTTGGCGGATGAATACATACATGGCAAAGGTTTGTCAGACATTCATAGGCCAAACATTAGAATAAATATTAATACTACTGACTGTAAGTACTAATAATGAAACGCCAAAGCACAAAGAAAACTTAAAAAACTATGTGTCACAATTGGCTTATCGCTCAGAGCGACCTCTTCCAGACAACAAGGCAGAAACATAACAAACAATAATATAATCAAGTTTGAAACGAAATTACCGGGGATGTGAGACTTAAGAACCAATGTGTCAGGATGACGAGCGCAATGCAGTGCCGCGTAAGATGTTGCAATGCGTAGAACTGGATGCTACTGCAACTGCTATGGGCAAGTGTGAGGCGCTTATCATCAGGTGAACGACCAGCTTAAGAAAGATGATGGGTGACCGTATCTAATGCGCTTTACAACCCAACGACGACACCGGGTTGGATACTCGGCCAATGACTTCGATAGTTGCGAGTACGTGCGGATTTCCATTGCTCCATGCTTCGGAGGGCACGTTAAGCCATCGGCCCCAGTTGTTACTGATCGATAGCAATCGTTAAGCCACGTCATAGGCCCTACGGTGGCCTGGCAAACTATTGACACCTGAGGCTGGTACTACCTCATTCGACCAGCTAGAAAGCATCTCTGTAGTTCACTTGACTTTCTATACGACATTTTCAAATGCAACAGACCATAAAAATGGTCTGTAAAACGCCAAAGTTTCTACAGTACCATAATAAAATATATCCAAACTGAAATACACCCACCCAGCTTCAGATTTGAAATTCAATGGGCGTGCAAACAAGACACGAGTGGAATAAAGAAAAGGTTCTTTGCCGGAAGCTTTGGTAAAGAAACGAAGAGATTTCTCAGCGGTAAACAGTGAGTCTGAAGATGCTGAGTGTAACAAACGGCAGCGTAATAGTTCTATAAATAGAGAAAAATGAAGTTTAATTTAAAGTTAAACAGTAGAAGACCGGGGCAGCGGCGGCGCGGGACCGGGAGCTTTGCTGGCAAACTGTATTTTATTCTATGGATATGAAATTTAAGCATCCGTATTTTTCTGTCGTAGGTAGGTATGCGATCCACCAATCCGGGTCTGGCCCCCGTGGAGAATTATGGCCTAATCCTCCTCACGAAAGTGAGGAGAGATCCGTGCTCCGCAGTGGGACGATATGGGTTGATCACGATGATGATGTTTCTGTCAACAACACTCGAAAAGTTGTCGATGGATTGACTTGAATTTATTACTACAACGTTGCATTTTCATAAGCATACTTTTTATCCCGTAAAACGGGAAAAATAAAAAATTATACGCGCCAGCGAAGTGTGGTTGGTTTAAGCTAATATTCATATAAACTTATACCACTGTAACGAACGGATTCGCAGGTAACATTTAGCCATTTGATATTTTAAGAAAAAATTCAGACCCGACACCACTTTGAGATCTTAATTATTAATTTATACAAGATTGTATCTCATGAATACACGTTATTAGATATAATAAAATTAAGTGTTCTGACACACATATATGAGAAAAGGTAAACGAACTTAGATTACTTGTAATTGATATCTTACTAAGTATGAATCATAGAGGTACAGTCAGCCACGAAAGTTATTGAAAAGTTTCAAACTCAGTATTCTTTTAAAATGTTGAGTATGTTGGTACGTTACGTTCCTTTTTTTTTATTTGACTGAGTGAAGCCTCAAAATCGCGATCGGGAGTAGGACAAAAGTTGTGGAGATCAGCTGAAGTGAAGATGGAAAGGCCTCCATGACGCAACCGTCAACGGCGAACCTTGTTAACTCCGGACGTAAGAGCGAAGATGCATTGCAAAGCCAAACTTTTGAAAACACACCCGCCGTCTGTGTTTTATAATTTTGCGGCAAGTGAAAACACGCCTGGCGTGCGAGCATTTTATCACACCAGTTGTGTGCGCCCGCACAGTTGATTGAGTTTAGTTACGGCGCAACGGCAGTAAAAACAAAACAGACACGATGTGCGAAGATTCGCAAAAGTGCCAAAACGGTTCAGCGGTGAACGTGTTAGGTCCTGCTCCAGAACGAAGAGTACAACTGATCAGTTAAGTTAAATTATAGATGTATGAAGGCTTAGGACGGTTCGTCCAAGAAAAGGATGAAAACTAAGAGGCAGACAGCCTGCTTGATGATTCGGAAACTACTCCATCTTTAGTATAGTTTATGATGTGAGAATCAGGGGGGTCGCCACGTACTTATTCTTATTCCATGCAGTTCATTTTAAGTCCTTAAACTGAACGGCCAAGATTGCCACCGCACTCTCATAAACGACAAACGCGACGTGACATCACTCAAAAATAGACTGCAGTGAATGAGAGAGAAAGAGAATGAGATGGAGCTATATAAACTTCCGTAAATGCAAACAAATTGTTCCGATCTCCTTGGATAAATGTCTCTGGTCGACTTATGAACGCTGAGCGATATTGGTGGTGACAGTTAGCAGGGCAGTTCAGTTTAAGGACTTAAACTGGATGGATTTAACTGTTGGTGGTGAGGCCCCTGATATCAACCGTTGAAACGTCAATAGGATTCCAATTAACCCCAAAAAGAGGGCAATGTCAAGAACAGCTATTTTTGTCCATGGATCAGAGTGCTCTAATAAATTTGGTGCTAGCAATTCAAATGCCACCATTTCCTATAGTAACCGCGGCACAAACACGTCGTGTCAAGGGCGCAGAATAGCCTACTGAAAAATTCAGGGCATGATCGGCGACCCGATGGCGATCGATAGGTATATTTGTAATTAGTTAACACGTGTTGGGTTATATGCTGAGAGAGTCCCACATAACCACCCGGCCCTCACCCGGGTCTGGTGGTATGCGTAATGCATTCCCCAGGTAATAAAAAAGAATATGCTGAGAGAGAGGATTATTTGTCTTATTATTGTGCTAAAAGCGGCGCCGCGCGGCATTCCATCCTTCAAAACGAACGAATTTAAAGTAGCCCTATCATGTAGCCAGTCAGTGTATGGCTAGGCAGTGTGAGTCCTAGTTAGAGGTCTTCATCCATGTAATGTGATCATGACGCGTTATCCATCACGTCTCACGTCTTCACGTTTCCGTCTCTCCTTCACTATGGGTGGTTGACTGGTAGAAAATGCTCTTAGCGTTAAGTCCGCCGTTTGTAGTAGTAAATTAATCTGTGCAATAAAGTATTAAATAAATAAATAAATGACGCGTTATCTTTACTATTATTTACAGTTTTTGGCGCCATTGTCTTTGCTTCACAATTGAATCAACATTCGTTTCAACTTTAACTGCTGAGCCCAATCTTGTCTAGCCATGGGTGCGGCTCTGTACACACACTAATGTTTTCCCATACAGCTAACACCACAGTTGTGTTTTCCCGCACTCGCGGCAAGTTATGAAAAACACCACAGTTGTGTTAGCGGTATGGGAAATCACAACGGTGTGTGCAGATCAGTAACCGTGGCCAGACTAGAAAATCGGCTCAGCAGTCAAAGTGCTAAACCAAAAGGTGACTTCTACTAATGACCAAGACCATTTTATTTTATAATGCGGCTACCGTTAATTTTGGCTTAGCAATTTCATCATTATCATCATCCCGAATACAACTTCAAAATTCACAAACCGACCGCCAAAACACAAAACACCCTAACTCCGAAAAACGCACAAGCCGCGCACGCGTCTTATCAGTCCGATCGCACCGTATCGCACTTATCCGATCGCAGAATCACTGAACACTCGATAACTGAATTTTTAATATCGATATCTCGCGTGTACCGATGTGACGGCCTCCGATGCGATACTGAGGGCCCGAGGGTCAAAAGGGTGGCTATTATAAGCTCGAGATTAGTGAAGCAAGTAACGTGGATGCAGTGGGCCCGTGAAAAAATGGTCTGATGAGCGTGATAACCTAGATGAGGTGAACAGTTTAGATTATATTAATAAACAAATGAGGGTTAGCTGTTTGTATGACAATAAATATTAGCTGTAACATCAATTAACTATACTAATGCTTATTGTGTAACCGACAACGCCGTATCCGCCTTTTGACAATCCAAATCCAGTCGAATCTTCGTTCGGATACACACCCGAGTGAACTATAAACTATGAAGCAAACTTTACGTCAGTTCCACATTTTTTAAAAGGTTTTGGGGTTTTTGGTTGGACATAGAAAATCAAGGGTTTTCCATATTCATGTCAGAATTACATTTATACAAGGTAAATGTAATAAAAAACATTGTTTTGAGAATTTCGCAACATCATCTCATTAGTGTGTACGCCGTACGGGCTCTTAAGGATTATCAAAATAATAAATAACGAAGTTTTAAATACAACAGACAGTTACAAACTAGTCTAAATTTCAGTTCCGTCCTGTCAAATGATTTACTGTCCCTTTCCAACCTTATGCAAACAAAAGGGATGGCAATAACTTTCGAGCTGTCGCGTTAAACGTTTGCTAACAGAATTGGTGCCAATAACAACCGAGGAGTGGAACATCTTACCAACGTATTTATTTCTCGATAAATACCGCTGCAGTGTGATGAGTGTCTTCAGCTCGAGCATGCTCCATCTTCAGACGCGTCGTCAATTAGCATCAGGACAGATCGCAGTGAAATACTTGACTAAATTGCAAAAAAAAAGGAAACTTGCCACCAAGAGAAGGTATTCCCAGTACAAAGCTTTCTCATACGTGCCAAGTATTGCCAGCTCGCAAAACTTTCCTTCATTAGGATGACATAACTTCGGGATAGTGTGTTGAAGAGCTTCAATATGACAAACCATTACAGACTCTAACCACCACGAAGAAATTTACCACATAGTAACTTTGACGTCTTCTGCATATTCTTACCTGTAACAAAGAAGAATTTCAATTAGTCAAGTGAAACTTTTTCAATTAATAACACAGTTAGATTGAACAAGATTGATGTAGCAATCGGACGGAAAAAAAAACTTACAAACAAAGAGTTTATTTAGAGATTAATTTAGCTGACCTAGTTACTCAACTCAACATCTTTAGTACAATATTAAGTTTAAACATCTAATTTCTAGTTAAGCATTTATCAGGAGATTGTGTAACCGGAGTAAACCATAGACAAATTTCTCAAGTCCGTTTGACTATGGTAGTTGAAAAGGCGCGTGTTTTGGTCTACTCACTACACAAAACATTTGTGTAGTTTTTTTGACAATGTATCATATCATATAAAATAATTGTTGTCATGATAATGTTTTGAGTAGAGGTTTTTGTGTAGAGTGTAGACCGCAGGATACACGGCTTTACGTACACAACTATACATACACACTGTTGCAGTGTACGTAAGCTAAGGAGCTCTCACGCACACAGACATGGTGTATCTATTTCTACACGCTACTACTACATCCTAGGCTGAAGGGTCTTCATGAAATGGAATATCTGTACAGCTTATAGAGTCCTTAATCTAGTTCTACTTTAAAAAATATACATGCTAATTAAAAAAAATCAGAACTGCAAAGATTTCTTTCACGCGTTTTGCCTTTTTCATTATTAATGTTATAGCGGCCAAATGACCTTTCAAAGCAATAAAAAGTAACATACACGCGGAGGTAGATAAAGCCTTTGTGAACGTTCATTCAAAGCACGAGTTTCCTGTATCATTTTCAGTGTGGAAATTAAGACAAACAAGCCGGTCCCGCTGTATTTGTGTATGTGAGTGAAGAGCGTTTTTGTGTATCTCAGCGGCAACCGGACGTTTTTGCATTTCCTCTCCTCATCTCACCCAACTCTTTGCTCACGTTCTCTTTGTAAAGTTATTCCGCAGTACGTTTCCGTATTTGATAAATTATTGCATTGCTTTTCGTGAGTTTGAGTTTGGCTTAATAGGAAAAGTTTTGCTTTAAATGAGGATTTTAATAGTAGGCGGTTTCAGTCGTGTATTTTTGTTTATAATCCGTGATATAAACATTTCAGAGTTTTTTCATAACGCTCATTATTTGCTACTAAAACGTGCTATCTCCTCAACATACCGTTAACACGTTCACTCCTGAAAACACATCTGTGGTGTTTTTCATAATTTGCCGTGAGTGCGGGAAAACACAACTGTGGTGTTAGCTGCATCGGAAAACTCTACGGTGCAGAGCTGCACCCGTGGCTAGACAAGAAAATCGGCTCAGCTGTCAAAGTGTTATGAAGATAACACGTGAGCGATTAGAACATACGGTTTAAGTAAAATCATATATTTTCGAAGTTCAACTGCTTCATAAAGGGCTAAGCAAGGGGGGAAAATAATTATGGCACCACACACCAATAAATGACAAACGTGACGTGACGTCACTCAAAAATAGACTACAGAGAATGAGATAGAGCTATATAAACTCCGATAAATGCAAACAAATTGTTCCGATCTCTTTGGATAAATGTATCTGGTCGACTTATGAACGCTGATATTGGTGGTATGAACAATATTGGTGGTGACAGTTAGCGGGCAGTTCAGTTTAAGGCCTTAAACTGGATGGATTGAACTGTCCGTGGTGAGGCCCCGGGTACTAAAGGCTATAATCTAATAAAGATTAGAACGATTTTATCGGACATGCCGTTCACTAGGATTATCCTTTACGGTTTGAACACGATCCAATTTGGGTAGCCGAGCAACACAGTCGGTAAAGCAGTGGTCGCCACACTTTTCTTGTCAAGGGCCACATACGACAATGTGATGAGGTATCAGTGCAGGCCACTAGGAGATAAACCTTTAAACCTTGTGATACGGAACCGCGGACAACCTTACCCGCTTAGACTAGACGTGCCGGCAAATATTATAAATAATAATGAAAAAATGAGTGAATGAGTTTTGATATTATTAGCCCATGAGTTTTGATATTATCCACTAAAATTATTTGCTTTGTCGCGGGCCGCATAAAAATCGTCCGCGGGCCGCAGCTTGACGACCGATGCTCTATAAGGCTAAACCAATGAAAGCACTAAAGTGTTTCTAGCTCACGCTGCTTCGGTGAAACACAATTCAAACACAGTTTCACCGAGTTTTATAGGATCCGTTTTTTAATCGAGCTCTTCTTTGTAAACAATTTTCGGTATCCGAAAGTGTCACACTTAGAAAACGTGATCGTACTATTGTAAAAGAAGACAGTAGCGGAGCTTGCGCCAATTTTAAGTAACATAAGTTTCCGATAAGTTACATACTAAGTGGCAAGCGGCTAAGGAACAACAATGGAACGTAACAATTTCTAATTAGACTCCAATTGTAATGGCAACATGTCCTGAAAATTGACATATTGGGTGAAGTAGATTCTAGTTTTTCGAAGCCGAGGTCTGAAGATCGGGCATTCACCCAGAACTTTATATTTTACAAAACCTTGTGCGGCACTGCACTGCGTTCGTCACCGCGAGATATCGGTTTTAAAGTCTCATATTACCAGTAATTACAATATTATATACTCACTGGCACTAACCTGACAAGCATGTCAAATTTCAATTCGAAAAAATCGGAAAGTAGGTCAATATTAATACAATTTATCCCAAACACTAAAACATTTCCATGTAACACAAATGTACAGAACCATTGCAACTGCAATCCACTGCGTTATTCCGTGACGAGATTCCACGAAAACGAATGACACAAGCGTCGACGAAGTGCCGTGACGGTTGGAGGCAATTCGATTCGATTCGGGGACGGATTCGATTTATTGTTTCAATTTGTTGGGGATCTCAAGTGAAGCCGATGCATAGAGTAAGTTGTGATTATTGATACGTAGAAGATAAGGTTTTCTTCTTACGGTGCCTCCGCGATTGGAGGTTAGTCGCCAGCTCCGCATTACTCTTTGTTCCTCGCCAGATAAGAGCTCTACAATGCTATTTTCTATGCAAAAGATAGGTCATATTATAAACTAAGACTACACAACTGGGTCGCTTATTCTTCATTAACATCTCGAAATCAGGAGGGTTCCTTAGTCAAAACGAGCGCGAAAACAAATACCTTCTCGTTAGTTTTTCCGACGAGTTTACACGTTTATAGCACCGAAAAGCATTTTTTTTTTAATATTTTAAATTCATCTCGATACCCATTTTAGGTCGCATTTCATGAGCAACATACGATAAAATTGCTACTATGGGAAGTTCTTCTATTGTACCCCATGCGGGCAATTGTGAAGTTATGCGATATTAGACACAATTTTAAAGCATCAAATCTTAAAATATTTCATAATTTTTGTCAAATAAAGGTTTTATTACGTGATAAAATATCTCACAGCAGATAATATTTCAATCGCATAAAAATATTATAGCCCTCCGCTACCTTTCAATGTCATTTCAAAGCAATTGATTTGTATTGTTTCTAATTTAATTGGTTTCGAGTTCGTGTGAACTCGGGGCGGCCGATCGAATGCCATTGAATGCTATTGTTCCCCGTTTGAGTCAGATTTCTGAATGGAATCAAGTTTAAAAAAGCGATAAACAAGTGCCTTTGGGTGTGGAATGTATTAACATATTTCTCTGGGTCTGGACGTTCGAAAGACCATGGTCTTGCAAAAATTGCAATCCTGGTAAGTGTTTTTATTTTCCTTTCTTTATTTATGAATAGGTTCGCGATTGATTACTATCTCACCTGATCTTAAGTGATAATGCGGTCTACGATGGTGTACGCTTACCTACAAGTAATCTATTCGTTCGTACCTTGACGACTCCCACGTTGTAACAATCGGGAAACACGGACTCAGGCAGGTCTCCTGACCTATGTAGAGACGTGAAGCGTTAACAAAATCTACAGAATCTCCACGGAGTACAAACGTTGCATGTTATACAAGCGAGCGCCCGGGGTTCTGACCTGCTCCCGTTAGGAAATGGCTCAAGTGGGGGACAATTTGCTACGCTTCCCTGTTCCGGTTTGCCTGGCGCTTCCTTTGGTTAAAACTAGGCTTCCAGATTTTGTCGCATTTTCATTTCAGTGGAGTAAATACGTGTTCGGGTTGGTTTAGTTTTTTTTTTACACTATATGAGAGTTTATATTTTACAACATTTAAGACTTACTAATAAGGTAAAAAAAGACATCACTATTGCGCAAATGTCGCAAAAAAACCTGATAAGAATACAATGCTACTACCCTCTCCTACTATGTTTAGTTGTTTGTTACTCAATCATGCCAAAACGGCTGTACGGATTTTAATGAAAATTGGTACAAAAATAAGTTACATTTGTGGTTGAAACATATGGTAATTTTTATTCCAAAATCTACTCGAAGGCGAAGGTGTTTAAGTCTTCAATTGACCGTCACCTGCACTTAGAATGTAATGAAAGCGTCCAAAGACATCAGACGATAAAAAGTTTTAAATTTTGATAAAAACATAAAGTTAAGTTCCAAAACAAATATCAAATAGACCAACCCAATCCTTCCATCCAACCCAACCACCATTGTGACACTGGTTGTTACATTTGGTTTGTTATAGTTTTTTAAGTTTCCTTGGTTCTTTGGTGTTTCAATAAAGAGTTTATCTATCTATCTATCTCCAGATTAAGCGATTTAAACTCAATTTTACCAATACACATGCAAAACTGATAAACTAGTATAAACACGACTACAAAATTCGATAACTAGTATAGTTCGACTATTGAATTACAAGCCATAGCTTGTAATACATATGAGTATATTGCTGTTTCCACAAAACGCCTCGAGCATTGGGAGGCTGGTTAAACGTCTACGTTGTGGGTTCAAACCTCCATTTGTAGTTAGGAACAGTCCTCCGTATATATTATTTAATGTCACAGTACAAATTATATTGCGTAGAAAGAAACGGTCAGTTGGTTTGCTTCTCGAATGAGGCAATGTCGGCATCTGGTTTTGAATCCGATTCCGACCAATTCATTCGCGATCCAACCAACGCATTCGAAAAACGTTATTCACAATGACCATCGGAAAGTCGTTTTTTGAATGCGGCGAAACAGGAATGATTTCGTCGGTATCGGATTCGAAAAGTTTCCGACATTTATGAATATCTTCAATTGTGTTTTTATATTTCAAATAGGATAGACAAGCTTCTTTCAACAGCGTTGTAATTATATATTTACTTATTAATAAATGTATTAGTAGTTTTTTTTTTTAATTCTTTAAACATTGTCGTGACCACAGTCAACGAAACGTCGATCTTAGTCTAAATGATATCGGTATAAATCTGTACGCAAATACTCGTTTTTACACCTACAACATAGGTACTAATGTCCCATACACCATTAAAACTCGATCTAAACTTATTTCCCACAACGTAGCCGAACAAATCTGGGACATGCCTTAGGCAAGGAACTCCCAGAGCAAAAGTATCGGCAGTAGACCACAAAACATCGTTAGGCTTCGCACGAGGTACGACAAATTAGATTGGTTTATATGACCGCTGGGAAATAGGCTCAGGGTAAATTGTGAACAGTATGCTTGAATGGGATATTCTGGTAATCGGAAGCTATGGGGCGTAGAGGCACTCGCACTAGGCCGCAGAACAGCTAAACCTAATATGCCTATTAGAAGCTCTCTGTTATTAGATGATTTTGATAAATAAACTTAATCTGGAACTCAGTATCTACGAATACCTGAGTATTTTGAGTAAGTACGAGAACAAATTACAAATATATAAAAAAAAATTGTCGGTCAAAAAAATTCGGTGAATGTGAAAACAAATGAAAATTGACGTAAATCTCAAGAACTATACAGTATTTCAAGATCATTTTAATTGTGACTAATAGGTTTATTTCTTTAGTTAAAGTTAAGTGCTATCTTTGTATTTAATACTACGAGCAAACATCAACTAATGCATAACAAGCCCGCTCGACGCATGACGGCCATAACGTAGGCCTCAACTCACCAAGTCGCCGTAATGGAATCTGATCACTTGTAAAGATATTCTATTTCTCAAAGCTATGCTTACGTGTACATGAACGACGTGCACGCAGCCACATATCTGCCTGTACACGTCACCACTGCATGAAATAGAATGCCGGTAGGTTTAACCACTGTATTGACTGTGGCCCGATGGACAGCTGGGTTATAAATTGGAGGAGATGAGCATGATCCTTTATAAAGTCTTCGGGGGAGAGTTTGCAACTTCGGTAATGTCCTCCCCCTTGCGAATTGACGGGGGGGGGGGGGGGGGGGTTGTAATAAATGGCGCCAATGCCCTAATGAAATGTTACAACTCCAAGTTTTGGGGTTCGAATGTTTTATGGACACATCGCCGTGGCGTTAGAAGGATTTAAAGCAATCGCCGTCAGCTACTTTTTACAGCGTTTCGTTAACGCGCGTCTGCAGCGCTGCTTGGCTGTTTCTTTTTTATTTGACTGAATGACGAGACGACCGAGTTTTTCACCTGATGGTAAACGCTACGCCTACCCATAACATACGCCTACCACCCAGAACCCTACATTGCATAATCCTGCGCGGCACTGCACTGCGCTCGTCACCCTGAGACATCGGCTCTCATCGGTTTGTCGCATTTGCAACGCACGACTCCATCGATGTTACATCCCGACTCTACCGATGCTGCACCGATGCTTCTCTGACGAACGTATTTCCGAAGCACTAGTAGAGTTTACGGAGTTTCCTTTTCCGGTGCGAGATTCAGGCATGAGTCACATCTTGAAAAGGAAATGTCCTTTTTCAAACTCAAACCATAATTATATAATCATTATAAATCATAATATTCGGACATATTTTTTATTATCTCTATGTATAAGAGACTTAAGTTTTCACTAGTAAAAGTGCAATTTTTTGCCTGCAAGTAGGCCAAAATATTTTAAGTTTTGAGTTTTTATCACAACTGTATCGATGCTGCATCGCGTCTGTAGCGATGCAAAATCGTGCTTACGCGAACGAAGGTATACGATTAGCGATCTCTGCAAGTCAACCTTACATAGAGTATCATTGTATTGTGTAGTTGCTTCAAAAGTGACACAAAATCGTCTAGACCTTCGCCACACAAAACCCTAGGACCACAATAAATTTTATCTGTAACAGCGATTCCAACAAGGCCATTCATTTTCCCACAAAATATCCTGAGGTTATTCTGGTCCTTTTCGTGCGACGTAGTAACGAGGTCACATTCCGGGCTTCCAGGTTCCCGTGATAATTTCCGGGATAAAGGTATTTTGTTAATGCGAAGCCTTTTTTATTTTGTGATATACCTAAGCCTCAATTTTATGAAGGCAATACTAAATCTGCCCTGTATCAGGGGCTTAACGAAAGAATAACTGACACAAAATGTAGGAAAGATCAAAATTCAACATTCGGCGGGATAATAGCAGACAAAACATAGTTGCCAATCAATTTTAAACTTTCACCCAAAGAATAATAGACAACAACATAGTTGTAAATCAATATACAACACTCAACGGAAGAATAACAGACCGAAACGTAGTCGCAAACCAATCCAAATGTAAGTTTATAACATCACCATCAATGTTCATTCATTCGGCGAATTCTTTTGACGGACAGCACAAAAGATATGTCCAAAATGCTCTTTTCAAAACTCACATAAATGTTATTCACGCCTTTCGCTCCCAACCTTTTAGAGATAAAATAAAACTTCCAACTCGGCATTCACATCGCCGCTCTCATGCATATTCTTCAAAGAGGCTAAAGAGAAAATTACTAAGCCAACCGAGAGCATTATTCTAATACAAATCATCCAACCGCAAAACTTATGCCTTGTCTCTTTGGTATAGTGATTTTTAAAGTAACGCTGCATCGCAGGACTCCTAATACAGGTATTCTGGGAGCTTCCATAAGGGAAATAGTGGTCTAATAGGTAGTTTTTTCAAGCAGTACAATAATATGAAAAAAAAAAATTGTTCTGAACCGAGATGCGAGGAAAGAAGAGAGCTGACAGGTAGACAAGCAACGACATAGGTTCAAAAATCTATTAATTATGATTCAAATGTTACATCCCAATTTAAACTATATAATGGTCAAAATAGATGTTTTTACAGATACATTTACATAATTTACTACATTGCTTATTATATAATTTAAAGCTATAGCTACAAATAAACAATTGTAAATACTTGCTACACCTAAAAGCCAATTAAAACCCCTTAATTCATAAAGTACTGACTAAGAATATGTAGTGGCAGACTTATAAAAAGAAAGAAATATAAAATAAGCTACACAAGAATAAAGAAATATGTACTCTTATATCTGAAAGCTATTCAAGTAAGGTGACCCTGTAAATCGCGATTCGTAAGAGTAAGAACACAGGTAACTTAGCGGTAAAGCCCTCGAGGGACTGGGGTAAGCCGGAGGTAAAAGTAAAAAGGAGAGAAAAACCTCCATCCGGGAATTTTAGTGAGCACATTCCGGAATAGATCATTAATCAATTTTGGGTGTCACATAATATCATGTTGCTGTGATGGTAAATGACAAAGTGTGTGAACACAATATTAAAAAGAGGGTTATGTTCACCGTAGTAGACGTGAGCAAATTCCGGAATAGAGATCAATCAATTTTGAGTGTCAGATAATATCGTGGTTGGTAAATGCCAAAGTGTTCATGTGAACACAATATTAATGACGTTAAGCGTAGAAGATTTAGCCACCGATCATGAAAATTATGTTAACGATAGTGAAGCAGAAGAGCGTTTGGAACCGTAAATCGAACTTCCGGCCAGTGTAGTAAAAAATCTATACGTCTTTCCCAAGGTTAGTTAAACCAGTCCGTTTTTCAAAACATGTCCTTTTATAAAGTTGAATATTTTTTGTGAAAGTCGTACTGAAGTCTCTAATCTGGGAAGCGTAACGTTAAAAATCTTTATAATTCATCCTTTATAAGTCATCCTTTTTATCATTCGCATACATGTCAAAATTAAACAAAGAGCTATAGGTACTGCTAAAAGTGTACTAATATACTACACTAATGTAAAGCTAACAGTGAATCTTATCGACCAGCCCTAATTCAATCATGCAACGCAAACCAAATCGAATTCTCCATTAAATCTACAATCACGTGCAGAAACAAAATAAACTCTAATTCCTTACAAATAAAGGAGATAATGATCTACTCGCAGACTGGATAAAATCTACACGTGCAAAAACCGACTGTATTTTTTTAATGATAAAATTCAAATTCACCAAGTATCTGCCTTTGACGCCCATCTTCTCAACCATGGTAGCGGCTCCGATCGACACTATAGGGTGTCTTCAAGCGAATTTGTTCACCACTTCAGTTCCACAGTTGGGTAAACCCATTGTGTCCCACATTTGATACACTTTTATACACTGTTATGTAGACACTCGGTTACTATCGGCTTGAGATCTGAATGATATTATCTACTTATAGTAAAGCAGTAAAGGACAAAAAGTACATTGGAGTCAATGTACATTAAACAGAAATACTAATAAGTGACTTAAAATAAAATTTAGAACAAAACCAATGCAGGACATTTTTATTCGTCAATATCAGTTTTCACGTCACCTAAAAAAACTATTTACCCAATTGCAGTGTTTTTTCTTTCACCGTTTAGTAGATTAGAATATGTGTTACTTTTAAATCCACAGAGTGCAATTCTAGCTATTGATAAAATATTTACATTTAGATATTAACATGGTCCTAGCAACCGTTATTGTCGATAATAAAATCTACGATCTTAAAAGCTCTACTTACGATTAGATATTTAAAGTCAACTTTGAAGTTTAATTGGGAATTTGGGTTCCGTTTTACTAACATTATTGATCAAGCAACCATGTTTCCGAAACAATCAAGATGTAGACACTACAGGGTGCTTCCAAACTTCTTCAATGTCGGCCTACAATGGACTCCACAAACTCGGCTTTTATAAAGTGGACTCTTATCGACCACTGTTTATGCAGAGCATCCTTTGTTATGCCAATCTGAGGCACTATATAAATACTGGGCAGTAGCTCAGTTAGTGTTAAAGATGGACTTCCGTGGATCGGACGCGTCAATCGTACCAGCCGCGACCCACGAAGTACATCTGTACTTTTCTCGACCTATTTTATATAACCTTACACCTGTACTCCGGAAAACTGCATGAAAGAAACAGTAGAGCAATTGATATTGTCACTTTCTGGGTCGAACACATTTAAGGCTGTGTTTAGAATGCTGATTCAACGACACGAAAAAAAGACCTATTTTGTAGAACTTATCCGTTTAATTTTGATAATATCTTGCTTGCTACCATCGTTATTTCTAAACTAAAATGCTGACAAACATAATTTTGAAAGAGATATCGAAAAAAAAAAGTTTCATTATAATCTTCGATTTCTTTAAATGTAATTTTGTACAATTTTGTTTAGAATATGTCCATTGAAAGTTTCGATATGATCGAATGCATCAGTTTTTTTTTGCTGACTGTACGAAGACAAGTTACTGTTACAACTGTATACTGTGTGAGGGAATAATATACTAAATTATACATTCCTAGTGGGGAGGAGTTGCGTTGTTTGACGGGGAACACTCGATTAGGTACCTATTAAATAATAATAATCAATACGGAAGTTACGTGAACGTGATATTTGACTTACCGGTTTAGCTTTCGACAACTTCCGTCAAATCATAGTTTAATGGCATAAACTTTTGTTGACAATAAAGGAGTTTGTTCTCGTTTAAAGTAATTGCAGAACAAGGACTTTTCATCCTTTGATCAGATCTTTCCAGTTGCAATACTATGAAAAATTCTATAAAGGGTTTAAGCTGTCGGGATCTTCACCCTTATCAAGACTCTTTTGCTGCTTTAAGTAATCAGAGATGTAAATAACCTCTCAACTACCATTGAATCGATCCATTTGTGTAGATTTTGACAGATTTAATACCAATTAACTTTAATTGGTCGAGGCCGTGTTCGCACCTACCTAGTAATAAAAACATGTGCAGTACTAGGAACAGAAACGGCCCCTGTAAAGCGCCTTGGTAACCTATATTCTTTTACACCAGTAGAAGATAAAAATAATTGTAAATATTAATAACTGATGAAGTATTTGTAAATGGTTTCCGTAAGCTGATTGATTTCTTTCCAGTAGACCAAAATACCGAGATACCTTTGAAACCATCATAACAATGAGTACACAAATAAATAGAGCTACAGACAGCATTCCAACAATGATTGTGTGACCTATATTTGTTGGTTAATGTGAATTTTGAATTCAGGCAAGATTTAATCATAGGTACTATTGTATTAGTTTTTTTTATTTGCTTGAGTTACGAGACGAGCCAGTCATGCACCTGATTGTAAGCGCTACGCCTGCCCATAACAATTACAGTGCCACACAGAACTTTGCATTGCATAATCTTGCGCGGCACTGCACTGCGCTCGTCACCCTCAGACATCGGCTCTAAAGTCTCATATGCCCAGTAATTTAGCAGGAAACAGCGCGCTTTAAACTGGACCACAGTAATATACTTATAAGAAAATGCCAATTAAATTTTTCTACATAATCTAGTTTTAGATAATAACAAGCTGCCTTTTCAGGTGAAAATTCTAATAACAACAAAATTCAAATAGCTGAAACTAGCTTCATTTATTGAGCTAGATTTCAGTTCCCATTCTCATATTAAACTAGAAAAGCGTAACTTATATAACATAGATAACGACGTGGGCGAGCGAACCGGTAGCTCGGCGAATGCAGCTCGATCGATGCCCCACCTGACTTCAACCTGCGCGATAATATCCTCCTCAGATCTAACAGTCACAATATTCACAATACAAAGTGTAATTACAAAAAGGAGCGTCCATTAACATTGTTATTCTAGTTAAAACATAATTATATATTTTTTTTATTTATTAGTTTTCTTTGTTCTGTGGTGTTTCAATACAGAGTTTATCTATAGACATATCTATATATATATATATATATATATATACAATGTACGTAATGATCACTCGCATTTCGGTAAAGAAAAACATCGCGACGAAATCCACCTGCCCGAAAACAATAATTACGGTATGAAGTATGAGATTGGCGTGGTGGATCTTTGCGTAGACTTCCTCAAGAAATTGAGTTGAGATTGAGACCTGTACTCAGCAGTGGGAGAATACGGATGCCTTAACAAAAGGAACATGTTGATTAGTCCAAAGGCTTTAACTGCTTAAGTATATTTTTTCTGTAAATTGTTTAAAATACGAGCAAAACATTAAACTTGATTATTGAGACTTGCAAACTTGAGTCATTGAGTTTTTTTGAGATTTTGTTAAATCGTGATGAGTTATATTAATATTTAGGGGTCACAATCTATAAAGAGTAATTTGTTTATATTTAACTTAAATTCACCTAACAATATAAAGCACTATTTCCAACGAAATTACTGAGCATTATGATACTTTAGAGCCGATGTCTCAGGGTGACGAGCGCAATGCAGTGCCGCGCAGGGTTCTGCAATGCAAAGCTCTGGGTGGCACTGCAACTGTTATGGGCAGGCGTAGCGCTTACCATCAGGTGAACGACTTGCTCGTCTCGTCACTCAGTCGAATAAAAAAAAACATAAACTAATAAAATCATTGTGTGTTAAGTGCAGCATACATTTTTTTAACTGTTATCGGTCATTTGTTCCAGCTAACCCCTGGGTCCTTGTATGCAAATATTCTGCGGTACCAAGGTGACCACGTATTAATTGGCTAGGCCAGACAATCTGTCGATATCACAACGACAATCACAAACCATTACCGCTTATCTACATCTGACGCGTGGCGTATTGTGGAAACTAAAATAGCTCAAACGTTCGATTAGAAATAGCCACCAGCTTTATAAACAGCGATGGAATGCGAGAAAGATGATAAATCGGCTGTTAGAAGAAAATAATTATAGAAATCGAAATATAAGACGTATGTCGAACGAAAACCCAGCCACCGTATATGGTTGACATTAACATACCACTGATTTAAGGGCTTAGCTTCTATACTTATTATTTTAAGTTCGTAAGTAACGAGAGGAGCCAGTCCTTCTTTTGATGGTAAGCGCCACGTCTGCCCATAACAATAATATTATGTGAACAGCCATAGTATGGAGCACTATACCATTCTGCTATGACAATCCTCATCATCAACCCATGTCCGGCCACGGCTGAGCACGGGTATCCCCACGGGGGCCCGGTCCGGATTGGTTAGTCAGATCCGGAATAATTCCCGGCCATGTGGATTTCCTAACGACGTTTTCTTTCACCGAAAGAGAGTTATAATTACGAACATTACACTTGTCATTTTCAAATCTCCAGGTGTCGTTTACGGAAGAATCTATTTGTGACAATGTAGGCGAAGTGTGCTAGTTACGCTAAACCTACAATGGGATTGGCTCTCAAGGCTGCTGGACGAAACACCCCCCAAAGGGGTTTGGCGATAGAATTTCAGCTTGAGGATGTAGCTACCAATCGGATGGTATCGATCGAGCAAGTCCAACTTTTTTATAAAGTGTTCCTTCTTGATCATAAAAAATGACAGTCAGTTTTGAACTGACAAAAGGTAGCCACCGTTAACTTGAAATTGACATATATATTTTCTCATTTAACTATAGTTTAATAATTATACATTTCAAACAATTGTGTACAGCACACCCAAAGATTATTTTGAAAGTAGATTTAGGTAAACAGCAAAGTCAAAAGAGATAAACCACCCAAAGTGGCTGAAGCCGTTAACAAGCTTTACTTGTTAAAACTTTTCTCATAATCCGTTTGCGTGAGCTTTCAGATTAAAAGTTTCAATATATTGGACCTAAGAGTTTCGAAAGCCCTGTGAGAACAAATTATTTTTTCATATAGCTGCATATTATTCAAAGAATGTACAACATAAATAGCTATATAAAAGACCCCCTTCATAATAGCACAGTTGGTCTATCGAACCAAAGGTCGTGGGAACAAAATAAACAACACAACCAAAGTGTATTGACGAAATGTAGAGGTTATAAAATAACGAATAAAAACCAAATTTAGGGGTTAAAAACCTATGCAGTACATTTAATATGAAGGCGATGGAAATTCTTGGAGGCGATGAATAAACATGATATAAAACGCGATTGATATGAGAGTAAGAAACAAATTCAAACACACTTTTCTCTGCGAGACGAATCGAGAGATGCGAACGTCGCAACGGAATAGCTTCGCGATGGTTTTAGCCCTTACCCGTTTCCTAGCCATCACAATCACTATCACTATCACTGTATAGCAACACTAGGATAACATAGCTCTCGATATAAAAGTGCAAACCCGTCCACCCGCGACGGAATTCGAAGCAAAACTGAACGGAAGTGAGCGAGGGGTGGTGCCGCCCTACATAAGCGTATGATTCTTTAATGTCTTATGTCACTGTTGATTCTACGAACGAAATTCCACTTTGTCGTTAGATTGTAAGGTCGTTTTTGGATTGTTTGCGCTGTTTTGGGCAGTTATTGCATCTGGGTGAGGACGTTACGTCAGCTGGTAAGTAATTATGTTTGTTTTTACGGGTGCCCTTTGTTTGGCTCCTTTTATTATATTTCGTTGTCGACTGTTATGCTCGATGGTGGAATCGTAAATTTTTACAACATCATTTGTTGAAAATCTTTCTGGTTTTGTCAGAGACCCTAATAACAGTCAGGAAGCTTCGAGCGATGCAATGTTTGGAATGCCCCTAATGAAAAATGAGCGGGAAGCGGTCAAGGACATTACGGGTTCTAAATTATTTCATAAGTTAGATCATTATGGATCGTAAGGAAAATGATAATTGACTCTTTTTGTTAGAATTCAGACGTTCGGCGGAATCATAACAAAAAAGTAATTGTTATTGACCTTCATTATTTAAAATAACATATTATCAGTTATAGCAAAATTAAATATCTTTATTTATTACTAGCTGTACCCTGCCACGCTTCGCTGTGGCACATTCGCACATTCGCTGATATGTCACTGATGACAAAAATAGATAAAAACAATCCTTGATGCGGATTATATATCATGCTAAAATTTCAGCTCGATCGGTGCAGAACTTTTTGATTTTTTGAAGCGTACACAAACCAACATAACATTTTTATATATATAAGATTCACATGAGCCATACAAGATGGCACCGATGAAAGTTAACTGACTCTAACAATTTTCGAATGCATTCTTCTTTTTTTTTTTATTAGTTTCTTGTGTTTATAATGATATCCACAATCTACACATAGTATAATCGTACAGCTATCAACATTACATTACAATCAGACCGGATCAGATACCAGCTGTGCCATCATGCCGTGTCTCCGCCAACATTTCCTTGAACAAGCTGCGGGCAATTGAAATTCTTTGCAGATCCATTAAATTCTAAAAATCTAGAGCACTGCGTTTTGTATCGAGGTCCGTTCGGTGCGTCTGGGGTACTTTCACAATTTGAAGTCGCTGTTGAATGGTGCACTGATGACATTTCCATTTTTACTATGGCGAAGTAGAGGTGAGAGTATGTATATTGAAAGAAAGAGAGAAATAACTTTATTTTGACACAACAAACACGTACACATCGAGAATCAAAGACAAGAAAATGACACAACGAAGAAGAAGTCTATGTATGTAGCGTCCCCCTTAATGGAACGGGTTTGACAAACGATGTGTCCATCGATTCATCTTCACCACTTTACTTTTTTATAGTATCATCGTCATCGCAACCCATATCCGCACTACTGAGCACGGGTCTTACCTCATCTATGTGAGGAAGATTAGGGAATAAAACTCGGATCATTTCTTGCAAGTAGGCAAAAATAATGCACTTTTTGAAACACTTATATCTTCAATAAAAATTATATCAAATATGCTCAACTAAACTGGATATGGTTTGAGTTTGAAAAGAGAAATTTCCTTATCAAGTGGTGATTCATGCCCGAATCTCGCACAGGAAAAGGAAACTCAATTAACTCTACCAGTGCTTCGCAAATACGCCCGTCAAGAGACATAGCACCAAAAAACTCTACGACGATATAATTTTCTCAATTATCATATTTTTTTAAGCCACATAAGATACAATTTAAAAAAAAAACAAATTTGGTTTGGTTTGTGCAGATAACTTTTTTATACTAAGTCACTTCGAATGACGACAATCGAGTCTAAGCAATGTTTGGTCTTATTCGTTAAGATTTTCAAACAAATCAGCCATGGTGAGATATGCTATTTTTCTGGACGACGGAATAGCGGATTAGAGTGCACTGTAGGCGTATAAATAGGCATGCTCATCAATCAACATCGCAGCTTCTGACAGGGTATTGGCACCGATGCAAAAGACGCTTCCGCACTACTTTCTGAGTTTTGATACGAATACTTTAGTTAGATATAAATGAAACTGGACATTTAAGTGACAATAGGAATAGTGGTTTCCTAACCACGATTCCTATTTGGCAGGTTGAATCGTTCGTCGGTTCGTCAGGGTGTGATCGTGACGCGTGATGATGATTTCAGAGCTATAGAAGAGAATGGCCCGGTCAGATCTCAAGAAGAACCGACAACCTCTGGGGTAGACGAGTTATAGAGTGGAAGGAAAACGTAGTGCAGGACGTCCGCCGGCAAGGTGGAGTGACGACATGCGGAAAACGACTGGAAAAGACTGGATGAGGAGAACCGAAGATCATGCTCAGTGGTGTTCATTGCGAGAGGCCTACGTCCAGCAGTGGACGAGTGTAGGCTGATAATTATGAAAAAGAGAGTACTTTCTAGAGCTACCAAAAAAATCTATTCCTTGCCATAAGTGGAGTCTACCTAACCCCAAGTTTCCATTCAGAAGCAAACAGAAGCAACATAATAATACAGCTGAATTTTAACAGTAAGGCGAACTTGTTTCTGCAGAGGCATAAACTGCAAACTAGAACGCTACGCTCCGTATCGACTAATCGAGATATGATTAAACCGTTTGGAATATTTTCGTAATTTTATCGATCGCTTTCTTTCCGTGTTCGCGGCCAAGCAGTTAGTTACGGACGTTATTCGCAGACTTCCCATTGATGCAGTCAAGTGATTGGGTGTACAGTATATTTTCACAGTTCTGTACTGTGTTGGATGTCACAGCCACAGAATATCAGCTTTTAGAAATACAATGGTCGATTTTGCAACGTCCCTCGCGGAAGTTGAGGAGGCTCTTGTCTTGCACCTCAAAAGTTTAGTACCAAACCATGTTCCTAATCGGTGAAAATTGCTTGTCAAGCACGTGGATTTTCCGGGCTTGTCAAGCCATTGTGACGGCCCAGGGACCCATGTCAAACTCATTACGAAGCGGAAAGTAAAACTTGTGACAAGTAAAACCGTGACAGGACGAAATAAATATCAGTTTGCGTCGACCTGCAAATTCTCAGAATGTCTGTCAGAAATTTAACGCTGACATGGAGTTCATTAGGAGACTTTCGAATTGTATTATAATATTCAGGGCTCGATCTAAAAAGTGAATTCCTTAGCATCCTGCTGGTGAATTAGTAAGTGAACCGAGTTTGACACTTAATTTTTGGAGAAAGAATTTACTGTTGGTGGCGTTTTCGGTAAAATACAGTTCAGTGTTCTATGGTGTTATTATAATATTTTTTTATTTGACTGAGTAACGAGACGAGCATATCGTTCACCTGAAGTTAAGCGCTACGACAGACCATAATTTACAGTGCCACCCAGAACTTTGCATTGCAAAATCATAGGCGGCACCGAACTCGTCCCCCTAAAACATCGATTCTAAAGTCTCACATGCCCAGTAATTTCGCTGGAAACAGTGCCCTTCAAGCCGGAACATGGTATTGTTTTCACACTACAGCTAGGCGGTTGATTATCTGGCAATTATTATTATTACTTCCACAGGCGGTCTCTTGCAGAAGAGGCCTCCCCATACTAACTGTGGTTGTTTGAAGTTGTAATAATCAACCATAGGATGAGGACTGCCGCTGCACTAGTGACGTGTACTCTGTACAGGAACACGTGTCTGTGTGTGCGTGTGCGACTCCCAAGCTTACGCACACGAAAACATTGTCCATGTTCATGTGACAACAATCGTAGCTAAACGGACTTCGTGAGACAGAACATCGGTACAAGGCAAATATCAATAGTCGCAGTAACGAGACACTGTTGCGGCTTCGCTCTAGCGTCTCTCAAGTCGGTGGGGCTTCTGCGCACGTCACTAGCACGCTTGTTCACTTTCAAGTTTCACGTGAATTGTATTTCTTATTTGCAACTGCAACATGACTCGTGACGCGTGGACCAGGCGCACATGGGTAGAATAGAATAGAATAGAAAATCCTTTATTTATATCTTGCTACACATTTTTATATTCAAATGGGTAGAGCAACGTCCGATGATCATAGATCCTGACTCCCAACTATGATTCCCTGTATCTACGCAAATGGGACATCAACCCCTTATCTCGAACGAAATTTAAACGTTAAAGCTTTTCATAAGCATCGTCCTCTACAAAAAAAATATATCGAACGAAACCACAGCTCGTTGAATTGTAAATATGACAAATCTCATTTACATTTCATATTTCGCTTGACCTGCGTAAACATGACCATACCGAACCGTTCGGCCGAATACTACACCAAATCCTAGGTCCGGTTTCCACGAAGAAGCACTTGGAACGAAAAAACTAGGGTTAAAGCCGAAAAGGTTCCGAGACTGGGCTTTCATTTCCCGAGAGTTAAGCGTAGGCTACACGGAGATCAGAGCCTCAAGTCTATTGAGATTTGAACAGCATTATCACTAGATGATGCTACAGTTTTAGTTTACGAAAAATGTCCATATTGGCGACTTTGACAGCGGTAATGCTGTTTAATACCTAACAGACTTGAGGCCCTGGATGGAGGGCGATCAAAGTTATGTATCAAGATCACGTCACATGACTTTTTCTCACGCACACATACGGTTTCCGTATAAACACTGCCAATACTATAGGTTACGGATCACGCCGCAGCGTGTCGAGTTAAATCCTAGAGATATAGCCTACAGTCTACCATACATAGTAAATAATGACGGTACCGTTTACTCAATAACCGTGTGTGAAAAGGGCCTTTTTAATCGACAGTCATGTTCAATACTCCAATCGGATTACGTAACCCAAAATCATAGGAATTCCGATCCCAAAATTATGACCGAGATCAGTTTGGATCATGATCTATGTCATCCGTGTCGTGTTCCTAGATGAAAGATATTGATGGTGATCATTGATTTTGTGATCCATGTAGACTACGCCTTACAAAGATTTGGCGCAAAGGGAGCTGCGTAATGTTTCAATGGCGGAGCGCCAAACTTGTTTTATACACTTTTGGCGAATAACTTTTGCGATATCGGTTCTATACTTTTGTTTCCATGAGCAGACGAAAAAGTTAAAATTTGCGATTAAAAATCTTAATGACTTAACACAAAGCGCAAATTCTATTACAACTAGTAAAGACTTGGGACGTTTCTGCATATTATTGTTATTCAGAAATTTACTTTATTCTTAACGCAGTGAAGTTGACATTTGTATAATACACAATACTGCGACATTTCGCGTGTTCTTGAAACGGAGAATAGAATGCTGGATTTCACAGATTTTATAAAATGTAATGGTTTGCTTCTTCGTCTACGACAACTGCAGAAAAACATTATTTATTTTTATATGCGCTGTATAATGTAAGCAAGATTCAGATTAAGATCAGAGTGCACTATAACTTCACATCAAATTTCAAGTTACTGGTTTAATCTAAGTTGTCGGGGGTTTATCAACAGAATTGCTATTAGTAAATTATGTTTCGTATAATTTTGAAGCAACCTCAAGTCTTACCATAAACCATACCATACCATATCTATGTGGCGACCGTAAAATAGTATTATTACAAATTACGAACATTAGCATACATGGTGGGCACTCGAAAGCATGCAGCCCTGTCCACGGTAAGTTCTGGCCAACCCACACACGGGCGTAGGTGTAACGGAGGCATTAAAGCTTAAGAAACTATAAAAGACAGGACGTCACGACGCTAAATACAAATATGAAGCGCCTAAGATATGCTTGACTGCCCAGTGCCCATACGCAAAAGCCGCAGTCGCATCATGTTATGCCGATCGATATTTCAATTGTTTCAATAAAAATTATGACATGACGCACGATTATCGCTGTCTAATTTAACTTTCTCGTAAACAGGTTTCCTTTTGCCTGCATTTTTCCTCAGAACTTTCCGCATTACTGCTGAATGACTGGCAGAAAATGCTTTGGTAATTTTGAGGGTCTGTTCATGTCCTGCTTTGGTAATTTTTAGGGCACTAGTACTTCAATAGATAAATAATAAAAAAGAGTATTTTTTATCACACGTACGCCTCCATTACTATGCTTCACTTTCGTATTTGGCATCGCGTCGTCCTCCTCTTTATAGGTCCATGTCTAAGCATTATTACATCACAGGCCGTATTATATTGCCGAAGATTAAACTAATGTAATTTAGACCTGTAAGTATGCCTTTGGGCAACAATGCAGAGACCTAACTATAGGGCAATTTGTCATGAGCATTTATGGTAGACCTTCTATGCTTCGGAAGTATTTGGATGACGACATCGACTCTAATGGAAACCTATCAATCTAGTGCGAAAAATTCAAATGAAAAGAATGTTACTTGTTTTGTGACTAAATTAACACGAAACAATATAACAGTACCACCAACTTATCTATGTAGTTGTGTGAGGGGAAAGCTTCCCTTAATTATAGTTTATCTTCAATTGTGGAACTTAAATTCCCTTTTTTTCTTTTTTTGTACTAGTTAGTTAATCTGTGCAATAAACTATTAAATAAATAAATTCAGAAAAATATCATTTGTTTTATTCCAAGATCTAAAGTATTTATATGCCAAATTTCATAAAACAAGTATGCTTTTTAGACCACAAGATTGAAGTAAAACTTCTTTAGCTTCTTTATATGCACGTATATATAACTGGCTATGAGAGAAAGAGAGAAAGAAAATGTGTGCTAGCCCCTCTATCTCTCTTACCCCTACATTAATATACGAAACGTAACTCTCCCTCTTTCTACCTTCACTAACTTATATCTCCCTCTAAACTTCCGTTCGCCTCGCCCGATCACACTTTTCGTAACACTCTCGTCACGCATTCACCAGCTTACTACCCAGTCAAGCGTGCGTTAAGAACATTTACTTCAAAAAATGGGAAATAAGTCATTCAAGATACCCTTGCACAGTCGCCTAAACCAACACTGGCTGCGAAGTAATCTTTAAGCTATAACCTTTTTAGTTCTGTTACTATTAACTAAAGTCTAAAAAAATGGTTCAGTATGCATTCTAGATTTCAGCCGCTAATAGCCGTCTGCATTTATCTGCACTTCACACAATATAACAACTCCTTACATGTACATTTATATAACATCTCCAAAAGCAACGACCTGCCAAAAATGCGTTTTTTTAATCGCCTTTACAGAAACCAGTTCCTAAACAATTCTAAGCACGTAAACACCGTCTCGCCTCGCAAGACCTTGAAATTCGTGATATTGTTACCTTTTGCTGTTACAGCGACATGCTTATTGGTTTCCTTTACTTTACCATTAGGATTTGACATAGTAAAATTATTCTTAGAACTGAAAACCGACTTCGAGTGGATTTGCTAATAAAAACACTAGCTTAACATTTTCACTGCTTAGCCGATTTGCTTGTCGATCCACGCGTGCGGCTCTGCACAGTCCATAGTGTTTTCTCATACAACTAACACAACAGTTGTGTTTTCCCGCACTCTCTCTGTGTGTGTGTGTGTCTGTCTGTCTGTGGCATCCTATCTCCCTAACGGATAAACCGATTTTGATTTTGTTTTTTAATGAAGACGACGACTTACTGAATATTAGTCAGCCTTCTATTAATGTTACCAGAGTTACCTATTGTACGTTCAAGAATTATCTAGCTATCTATCTACTGTCGGTTCAGGAAACACGAAACAAATACTAATGGAAAATCAATAAACTCCGATGGCTCGTTCACATACATCGCCTGACATTAATTCATCATCATTATCATCATCATCAAACCATAACGTCCCACTGCTGGGCACGGGTCTCTCCTCACTTTCGTGAGGAGGGTTAGGCCATAATCCACCACGGGGACCCAGTCCGGATTGGCGGATAACATACCTACCTCCGAAATAATTCTCGGGTAGGTATGTGGGTTTCCTCACGATGTTAATTAAATAAAAAAAATAGAAAGAGTAACAACCACGTTACCTCACTGAATATTACGTAACTCTACGTATAACACACGTACGTGTACGTTGCGTGCGTAACAGTAATATTAAAAAAAATACAAAAGGGTTCAAAGGGATCTTACTCATGTTTAGTATAACTGGGTTACCTCATACGATACCTTCAAGTATGGATTCTCGCGTTCTCAAGTAAAACCTTCTGCTTACCTGTAAAGAGAAAAAGGAGAATTAGTACACAACGTCTTTATACACGCAGGGCCCTTCTTCGCTATGCCACATGAGATTCCTTGCCGAAAACGTGTAATGTCATAGCGCGCTTTCAACTTATTTTGAACCTTAAAACTGCTCGAAAAGCGCTAGCTTCTCGCAAGCTTTATTGACCGTTCAAACTGAGCTGAGTCGAGGTGGTCATAGCGAATTACGGCCCAAATAAAACACATAACATAAAAAAGGAGACGGATCGAGGCGTAGCCAGGGAGGCAGCGCTCCCCCCTTTTAAGGTCGTATTTAGTCTTATCCTGACGGTCAGTAATATCGTCAGTCATCCATATCTACCACTATTAAAACCGCACGCGATAAGTACGATGCTAAATACTCATTACGAGTTGCAACTGCATCCTTAGAGAAATTTACCATTCGTGGACCGAATTTTATCACCCCCTCGATCTAACCCTGAGTCGTCCTTGCATATAGTTGGCTAGAACTATTATTCACACTGTGACATCAAAATATAATGGGACATGAAATTACAGTATATTGCCATCTTGCCTGGTTTATGATTCAATTAGGAGTGAGACAACCCGTTACGTTATGCCTAAATATCGTGACGTTATATCGTAATAACAACTGAGTTATGGATATTACATAATTTTATATCTTTATGCCAAAGCACCTCATTATTATATTGGCAATTTGACTTATTATTTGCAAAATAAAAGTCTCCGCTATTCTATTTTTCTTACGCCATTAAAATTATATATTTTTTTTATCATCTTCATTCTGATGTGTTACTACTGCGCACTGCTGGAACACACATTTAAATTTCCATCAAATTTTGTTGATAAATGAGAAAAAAAGCAATGGGACGAATTAATATAACAAATAACAAAATTTTCAAATTCAGTGATTTTTCTCATAATTGAGACGAAAGTAACGTGGGACGATTGCACTAGAAATTAGAAATAATGTAACGGAAACCTTTAATTTTATCCGAATTGTCTTTCTACCGAAACAAAGTAGTACGTACGTACGTATTGTAATTCTTCTGTACTGTGTTTATTTTTGTTTCTGGGGTACAATAAAGAGTTTTTCTATTCTATTCTATTCTATTCTACGTACATATTTTTAATACTTTCTCGTTAAGAGCTTCGCCGTTTTTTTACGAGTTTTCCGACCAAGGTTAAATAGCGTGGAGCTATAATCCCTTATTTAACAATTCTAGGATTTATAATATAATGTCCATAACACGACATGACGCGAGATCTATCATGAGGCTTCTTTATGAGTGACGTTAAGCGTCAGCTTATTCGCACAAAAGTGCCTTAAGATTTCTCATGTAACCCATTGAGATCTTGCTTAATTATTCACCCCTATGTCGCCTAATAGTAAACACTTAACCCGTTGATAAAACATTCACACTTATGTGGCCTAAAATTAACATGAATATATATTATAATGTTCTCGCAAAATAAACGCATTTGAAATTATAGATTGAAATCGATATATATTTTTTTTTACATGTTATCCCCTAACCTCTGGAATCAAGACGTACAAGCACCTTCAGAATCCAGACATCCACGGAAAAAAATAGCTGTAGTTCAAACAAATATTTGCCGTGCGCAGTAATCGAACCAGTAACCTCACGCTTCGCAGACGGCTCATCTCGCTCACGGCTTCTGTGGTGTGGCGTATCAAGGAGACCGTCAACATGTATGATGCTTACTTGCAAGATTTGCAGAATCACGTTGGCAAAGCCTTCTCGTGAAATTAATACGTCATACCGGCGCGTCAGGGCGCCACGTGTACTAAATTGGCGTTCGCAGCAGGCGCACATTGTATATTAATGTGTAACGTTGCGTCACGATATATTATGCGATAACATCACATCTTATTTGAAATTATTATTCTGTAAATAAGAACGTATCTTTTACAGATTGCTGACACGGTTTTTACGTAATAAAAGTGACATATTGTTAGAAATAATTAGGGAAAAAATGCAGGAATCAACATGGCATTCTTACATGACTTTTAACCACATTCAAATTTTAAGATTTTGTTATGAAAAATTCTGGGTGGAGCAGGCGTGGCGCTTACCGTCAGATGAACGACTTGCTCGACTCGTTACTTAGTAATATAAAAAAATTGGGAAAAAACAGGTATCATAAGTTGAAAAATAATACAATCCGAAGGACCAGGGTAGCATAGAACACTCTATAAGCACAATAGCTTTTACGAATGTATGTGTGTACTTAAAAGGAAAACTTTTATTGTCCAGCGAGGTCGATTAATAAAACATTAAAAACTACCGCGACGGGGTAAACCACTAATATTACCATGTGAATTATAGATCACTATGATATTTTTTATTCGTTTACGATACGAAGTTGCTAATAAGGCACGGAAACGTTGAATAAGTTATGATGATACAAAATTACACGGTATTTCCATTTTATAACTTGGATAACGCTTGATACTATCAACTACATCCTTTATTTGTAAACAGGGACGCTCACAATTATCAACAGTACAACTATTACCTGTACGGAAGATCTCGGCGATATGGGCGACCTCGGCGAAGTCGGCTCAGCCCTATGCTCCGCCAATACTCTATGCTCATGCTTCGTTCCCACCACCGAGTTCTTGACCCTTTCCATTCTAGCTTGAATAGCTTTTCGTGATATGACTTTAGTTTTCTCATCCTTCGTGCCTCCGTCGGCTAGCTTGCGCATTAGCCGGGCTGTGGCGGCGACCGACTGCTGCGTGTCAGAGTTGGTTCGAGCCAGCCTGTTCGCGGGCCGAGGAGCTGGCGTGGTACCACCGGTGCTGCTGCGAGTGGTCTCGTTCCTATTGAAAGGAACAGCATCGTGTTCCGTGTCAGAATCTGCCGGGAGGTAGCCTCCGCCTCCGACCGAGGATACACCGGTGCGGAGTAAGTTTTCGTGCTCGGCGTACCGAACCCTTTCGTCGATTGAGACGGTGCCATTCTGCGCTCTTTCCAGTCCTCGCTCCATTTCGCCGATTTGTCTTTCCAGTTTGCGCAAAACATCGTCCGAAGGTGCTGTGTGGTTGGGTTCATCTGGTGGTTCCGGCGATTGGAATGATTTTAAGTGGATGGGATGAGCTCTGTTCAGTTCCAAACGTTTGGGAGCGATCCCGGACGATGTGACCTCATACTGAGCCCGTGCTGGAGGGGTCCTTTCTAGCATGGCCAGAGACACCGGTGAGGGTGGTGGTGCACCGTTGACAGCGGGCTCCGGGCCCTCTCCTGCTGGTGAGATCCTGGGAGCTCGAAAGCTCTTCCTGATGAAATCCTCGCGAGTCAGTTTCCGCTCCATGTTTAACATGTGGACATTTCACTGTGTGTAATTATTTTATAATATTTTCAGTTCATTATACACTTATTTTAGTCTATCACAGTTATTACTATCACTTAAGAAGGTTCAACCTGAAAAATACTAAAATGAAATGGCCATTCACCGCCTAGTACTTATCAACAAAGTTGATAAGGAAGATATTGTCATTAACAGTATGAAGTCCTAAAAAGAAATGAGAGTGCAACCTAAATAACTTTTTCGAATGCCGATAAAAACACCAACTAAGTAAACGTTACCTGAGCAAAGGACACAGAGCCGTTAACTAAAGGTTGAAGAGAGGACACTAATCAATCGACAATAGCTTACTGACGTCATACCCGTCCAGCTACATCTAAAATTTATCTAATGACGCACGATCGACCCCTACAAAAGAATAGGCTACAGTTAAGGTAAATAATTGATAAAGAGAACAGCAAACTAACAATGACCAATGTAAGTCATTACAATGCCAAGATAATTTCACTCAAATTAGAGACATTTAAGTTTCTCAGGGCAATTATTGCGAAACGTGACGACATATTGTTTGCATATACAGACAAAACAATTCTCAGGGATAATTTCTAAAAACTTAAAATGTTTAAAACAAACCAAAAGAATAGAACAGTTGTGCAATGGAATTACTAACAAACAGACGACTAGAGAACGAAAAAAGTGAAATCACTCAGCGACCGTACAACTGTAACAAGCAGTAATTCAATAAGAATCGACTTAGATGACAATGTTGCACAAATCTTCCTTCGGTAAACATACTAATATCAATCTAAAGCGAACGAGATAAGAACTGCTATTATTTCATAGACAAAGACAAGCTGATCAAGATTTGTAATCAGAAACCAAAACGCTACCGCAAAGTACGCGAGTCTATTGCTGACCGCAACATTTGAAACTTCCGTCTTTGAATTACAACCTTCTGTTTTTGCAATCGATAAAAAGTTTTAACTACTGGACAGTGAGCAACCAAGTATTTCGAAGGACAGGTAAGTAAGAAAAGGGTTTCCGCGGCGGTCCGGTCGTGCGGAAGCGAGACGGGGCCATGGAGTCCATCTGCAAAGAAAGAGACAAAACAGCTTCGTTAGTCAAAGGCGGCATTCCTTAAACCGTTCACCGTGTTCCCAAAAAAACAAAAAGCTGCTTGTCTGCACACCTGTCTGAAAGAGACACACCGACACCGTACCACAGCACTTGCATCAATAAACGATAACACGGAAACAATAAGCGAGACGACACAACACTTAAAACAGTCTTTGGTGATGATAATTTTTAAATAGCTTCAACACGAAACCTGGACGTAATAAATTGTTTCTGTCAACGCAATGTTAAAGTAGTCAAATTAAATACCGATATAATGGATAGGATTGAAAATATTAAAGATGTTAGAGATACACGTCGCAAATCCTTGTAGCGTAGTCACGACAATGCAACAGATGGCGAGCGGACCGCGTATGACTCACGTTGTTTTCGCTCCGAGATTAAATAATACAGACACAGAGAAGACGAGAGCTTATCTGTGTCAACAGCGGCGACTGGAGCCTGTCTAGTAATTGCATTTGAAGAAACACGGTCGCTTGTTGGAAACCCGAGCGCAGCGACTGTTTGTACGTTCTTGATTGCAGTTTAATTCCACTATTGCAACGTGTTTTTACGCTGATTGCAAAGTCAGTGAGCTCATAGTTAGAAACGTTTCTAAAGATAATACTTGGCATTATGTGTAATTTAATGACATTTTGTCGGACTATACGTGAACGTAGACAAAGTTGGCATAATATAATAACCAAGGGTTTCTCACTCTCAATACACAATCTACGAGGAATCTATTTTGGAATCATGACTGGCCGATCTATATGCGTTCATAAAAAAAGGAAAGTTTATGCAAATTGCCACTAAATAATGCGTCAGATACCACATTCTTATTCACGTTCTGAGCAACTCTTTGGTAACAATGTCGTGTGACCTTGACCCCAGCATACATATAACGATGGAAAACACAGCAAACGTTATATTTAACGAATAGCGGCACCGAAATAGCAGCTAAACGCTATATTTGTGACGGCTGTGATTAATTCGTTATTCGTTACTAATAAGATCACGCCAACGTGTTTTGCTTCGCTCGGGCTGAGTAAGTGAATATATAGTGCCAAATGAGCGTTACTAATACAAGATTTCTTGACTCTAGATATATATCGACGCTAGAAAGCGTAAACGCTGTAACCCTTTGACCGACCCGAAAATACTTTTTTTACATATTTGGAAACAAACGCTGTAACCCACATTTCAACGTCCCCTGGGAACTTTAGGATATAACCAAGGTAGCAGTATTGTAGCTTTGTATGTAACACACCAAATATCCAAAATTTACGTTTTTAGGTCGAGTAGATATTGAGTTATGATTTTTTTTCAACAAAAAAAAAGTTTGGTGAACAATTTTGCGTTTCAAGGTTACAGCGTTTACGCTTTCTAGCGTCGATATAGGTTACTGACATTGAGCAGGTTTTTTCGAATAATAACAGTAGATGTGATTGAGTGTAAACAAAATACAGAAATAGATACAACTTTGGGACTTAAATAGATACACTATGGATTCATTCAGGTTGGAAGTTCTTTAAATTATAGCTTCATTTGTCATATACTTATGATTGATGTCCATTAGTCCAGCTTTCTGTTTTAAATGACTTACATAATCATAAAATATGTTCGCTAACATCAAAACTGCACAACACCTAAGCACTATACATCTCCTATTACGTCGTTAAGAATAACTGTTCGTAATCCAACTCTTTGTCAACGCACACAATTGCATTTGCGTCATTTAGAACTCCAATATCTAAAGCATAGGGTTTATTTTCTATTGGATCTTATGTTTTACTGGCATGTTAGACCGCAAGCTTCCGCTATATCGTTTCGCTAGGGATGTTGCTGATAATGGCAACAATTAAAATATCGATAGTGTCATTCTAATAATTAATTCCTGTGAAGTGTTTTCCGTTGTGGATACCAGACACTTCCATGAGTTTAACGTTATTAATAAAGGTAATTACTTTGACAATACAATCATAAGTAAGCTCATCCAAAAATACCATAAAAGCATAATCTATGCTGATTAGGCAAAAACGGACAAGCATTCTACAGTGTAATGTGAATTAAATTCGCAAAAATTTAAGATCGCCATATCAAAATAGTTTCGTTTCAGAATAATTAAAAAATGTCATCACACCAAATGCTATGATGATGAAATTGACTCTACTAGGTTTGATTTACACGCCTTTTGAATGTCCCACGTCAAAAGAAGCCAAAATATTGTATCGTTTAACAGTTCTAGGCGTGACAAAATAATTGGTAATTTTGTTACTGTTTTTGTTGATTCTTTGTGTGTTGTTTTTACAAGACAATGTGGTCACTTAGCGACAAAATCCTACCAATAAATAAATAAAAAATGTGATCATCTAAAAAAAAACCTTCGATAAGTTTTTAAAGAAGCAATCGTCCTTCCCTCCCTAGGCGTCAACAATCGCAACACAATAGTTCTATGCACTGTTGGATCCGATCGTTGTTAGCTGGTGCATGGGTTTTTGCGATTTAAACAATGTTTCTCTATCAGTACGATTGGGCGAGTTCCCTTCCCATGACGCGTTCAGATCGTGTTGATAGTTATTCACGGTCTTTGCTTTTTATTTCATTCGCGATTGCAGCGGTTGGTTCTGTAATAGCTTTTTCTCTTTCTGAAAGATTCTGAAAGACATTGTTCTATCTACCTGACTGATTTAATGACTTCGGTTGTAAGTAATACAACTATAATATTACAGTAAACACGGACTTCATCGTTATCATTGAAAAGTGTGATTGCTTAAGCCTAACGCAGCACATTTATAATGATCTCAACTTTAGCATACTAAAAGACACAGGAAGACGAGATAATTTTCATATCGTTGGTTTTTTTAATTATGTTCTAAAATAATTTGTTCCATCCATTTACGATGCAAAACTAACGAAACGCGACGGTGGCAGCACCGGCGCGCCAGCTGCATGGTCGGATATAAAAAATTATGTTATACGCCGAGCATAGTTTTCAGGCACTTTTTGTTTATTGTGTCCAATGACGTCTCCACAGCTCTTTGTTTTACATTAAGAAAAGTACGTAAAAAATTACTTTAAAGGATTTAAATTAACAAGACGTTCAAGGACGATATATGAAGTCATATTGAATCAGCCGATAAGGCACTTCAATGTCATTGTCGACTCAAAAACGTCAGACTGTGACTCGTATAAAGACTAAATTCGGATATCAAACTCAGATACAAGATAGCAAGATAATTAAAACAGAATCGTTTAACATAATTATATACTATGGTCGGTATAACTATTTCTCTGCGACTTTTTAGGTACATATATAAAAATCGATGTGTCTTTTATTAAATTTTTCACATGAGTTGTTATTTGCTTAGAGAAATAAGTTCGATAGATCTCACAGCAAAATTTTCTTCTGTCATCAATCTAAGTGATAATGCTATTTCGACGTATATGACCCGATTTCTAGACGTCCAACTGTTAAAAATAGTATGCAGAGTTAAAGCTTCTTTGGTCAGGTGAGCGCAATAACTTTTAAATAATCAGTGAAAAGCTTGGTTCTCTATATATATCTTAGCGTATACCTTCTGTTTTGTTCCAAAACAGGCCTCGACAAAGTGAAATTATCAGACTAGAACAAGCCTTCAAGTTTAAGCATTAACATCGTAAATTCAGCCTACGCGAATTAGCGGTCGTTTATAGGCATTTGAGGCCGCCATTTTGAGAGAAAAAAAACTGCGTCGACTTCCAGACGTTTTTGCCGTGAGAGCTCCGCGAAACCGGTTCTCTTCTTTTCCCATTTTTATGAAGAAAAAAGTTAGTTGCGGTCGGCTGGAGACTGCAGATCGGTGGAGCCGCGCGGCGTGACTATCCTTTGGAGTCTTGAGAAATGCGAGTGAGAGACCTTTACATGTCGTTGATTCGTATCGCGAAATTACGCTTCCTAGAGTGGCGTTTTGATAAATCTATCTGTTTGATTCTAAAAAGGTCCGGCGCACATTGGATAGCCAAGGATCGCATTGCATCACATTGTTTCAATCAACACAGCCGATATCAGGGTAAACAACCAATTTGTAAATTTCACATAGAGAACAGATTCCACGTCAATAAATACTGCGTATATTTACATTATATGAGGGTAGGTTTAACGGCCTTATCATACTACCGAAGGAAGCAGAGACAAGTCAGCAATAAGCCCTCAGACAAGGAATCTAGAAGAGCCGCACCATTATTGCGAGTCGACAATAAATCTACAGATTTCTCAGGATATTTCCTTTAACGAGCGTAAGTTATCGCTGTCGGACAGCGGAAGGTGGGATGGTATATTGATCTTGCTGCATGTCTGGTAGACATAATGGACCCTGGAAAATGTATGAAGCAACAAAGTGCAGCGTGTCATTTAGCTATAGAATCTTAAATCGAAGACAGCTATAGATTAAATAGCCGAATTTTGAGCTAAAACTAATTTAACAGTATCATTTATCTAATAGTCGCGTAGATACTGAACCATCGATATGACGAAGAAGAAGAAAAAGAAGAAGCTACAGATTTGCGTTTGAAGCGAAATACTTCTAAGCGTTACCAGAGCATCGCGGGTGTTACACGTCTGCGGCAAGATCGAGACTAACCATTGTTGCGTCCTTCTTAATCTAGAATTCTCAAACATCAAGCTATTCGAATTCTATCTCACAATACCTCACATCACAGACTCTACCTACACACAGCGTAGATAGTAGAATTTTGGTCGACAGCGTCCGACGATCGTGACGAGAAATTGGGCCCGCGGTCTCGCCACCACAGAATAAATAACAGTCCCGCTGTGACTCACCTAACAGAATAGCTAATAGTTGCCTACTAGCCGCGAGTCGTCAGCCGCACTATACTATTTACTCACCGGAACCGGTCCGGCTCGATCTCGATTCGATGCCGCGCGAAATTCGGATTGAACGAGAGATGAAATATCGCGATGATAAACGAGACGGTAGTGACAATTAAGGCGGTGATTGCAATTTGGTATATCGTGACATCTGCGAATGATGAAATTTGAAAGATATTCCACCAAGGGAATGCGTAGCACATAGTAGAACTTACAATCATGAATAATGGCGCTTACTTTGTCTGTCATAAAAAAAAAAACTATATTCAATATTTCGCCTCTAGTTAACAGCTACAACGAGATTCGTACAAAAATTTTACTCATACAATACCTGTAGAGAAAACAACTAATGTATATCCATACGGCAGACCACAACGAAAGCCTCCGCGAGCGCCGATCCATGACTCACCGGCGTCAACCGCCCGTCTCTTTCTAAACCAGTCTTCTACTATCACCGTCCCGCTCTACGACTTACTCGTAATCGGCAATATTTGGATGATTAGATAGGTATATACTTATTCCCTGTACTGTTCCGTATCGATTGCTCACGACAATTTCCATGAAAGCAACGAAGTTGATAAAACTGAATGCATCGTTATTGAATTTTAACTTTTCGACCTTGGCGCGGATGGTTGTGGTAATAATATAACGTCTGTTCTTGGGTTCAACTGGCGTGATGTAATCGGTTTTACGGTAATTATTCGAATCTACGCGTGTCAGATCAGCGGTCTGCCACGATTGGTTGATAATCTTCTAAGGTTGGTCTTTGGAAGTCATTGGAAATTCCAAACTCAAATTTGGAAGGTTTAGTTTAAACAGAGTGTGATCAGTGGGCTTCCCCGGATACAAATCGTAAATTGTAATCGATTTCATTTGACGTTTTTAGTATATGCAATATTTCCAACTGGAGACGAAGACGAATATCATTACATACATGTAAATACTGCAGGGCTGGACATATTAAATATGTCATAGATGGTGATACGTATCACTCCGAAAAAACTTAATATCTAGATCAGAAGTTCCCAGACAGTTTCTCTCATAGGCCCCTTTCAAAATTTAGCTAGTTCCGGTGGACCCCTTGTAGCTACATTATTCCCTACCATATATTATTTTTTGTCACGCTCTCGTGGACCCCTGGGGATCCACCTCGACCACACTGGGAACTAAGGATCTAGATCCAGAATCGAATATCCTGGGGTGTCCGTCCAGCTTCATAGCGATAATTGACACGACCTAAAGGTGATGATGATGATGAACACGACAAGGATACTCAGGAAGCGCCCTGACTCCTTTCATGAACTCACAAACGAGTTTGTTAATAATTAAATGATAAACTAAACGAGATGAAAGTCTGCCACTGTTTCCAACAACTAATTTACTTACAAATTTTGCTGGTCACAATCCAATTAGAGTTTCACTGTGGGGGTCAAATATATTGTCTGCTATATAGGCTGAAACATTTGCTACTTACGGCTAGTTTGCATAGTAGACAGTAACTACTAGCTAGTTACTGTCTTATAAGTTTTATGACAGTAACTGGCAACATTTTATTTCACCAAATTGGATCTTCAACAGGGCTTTGACTACGTAATAAATGGTAGATAAATTCTCAAAGAGATCTTATATATTTTGTTCCTCTGACTATAATAAAGAAAGTCTGATATTATATGTCTGGAAGAAATCTCTTTCAGCGATAAGACCGCCCATTGTTACCCCCTTGTTTACCTATTGTAATTTTTTTGATGTACGATAAAAAGTTTTCTATTCTATTCTATTCTACTAGACAAAACTAAAATAGAATTCCATAGTCACATCTGATTAATAGAAAATAGACAGTAACTAAATCAGTTATTACTGGTTAAGTACTCGTTTAATGACTGTAACTCGCGCTATCTGTTCACACAATGACAGTGACCTGTCACGTACTGCAGTAGCTGACCATTCGAACTCGCACGCTCACTCGCACCGTGTAAATTAACCATAATGTAAACAAGTTAATTGGGGGATGTAGACTGAATGTCATTTCCGCAATTACTGCAGATAGTGTATATGTGTCATTAATTTTGGCAAATAAGCGACAGCGGTAGTAGGAAATAAGGTTAACATTAACCTACTTCACCAACAATATGGACTTTGACTAGAATAGAAGACATGTAATTGTTACTGGAAAAGGCGTCGCTTAGTACCTCACGCTAAGCGTTGTCATTTTTCTGAACCCTCTTAGACCCTATTATGAACAAAAAAATATCGTCAATTTTTACGCACGTTACCATGACATCAAATGCTTAGATGCCTGTAATTAATTATTAGGATAATTATTTTAACAGAAACATACATTTTTATCTTTTGTGTCTCGCCAAATGTACTTAAAAACAAAATTGTAATTTTCGAGTGAAAATATTTCCTTCGAATACAGCATTTAATACGATGCATTTTTAAGGTGCTTAAGATAACAACATCTTTCTTTCCCCCCTTTTCTAAAAGCGCGTTCCCCCGTGTCCCAGCTAGATGACAACCTGGGGGCCTACTCTCACCTATTAGTTAGCGGCTCAGTTTAGGCTCAGTTCAACTTAGGTTCCTAAACTGCACCGCATAATTTCGTACCATGACGTACACCTAAACAAAATCGTTATTGGATCGTTAACAATAAGAATGAATGAACGATAGTTTCTCACGTCTACTATGACGTCACTCTGTTGGAAAGAGACAACACTATATCAACATCCTTTGCTAACTTCGTTTAGCCGTGTTTCTTTCTTTTGGTTGCGTTCAGAAAAAAAACAAAAAATGTTTCGGAAAATTACGCTTATTTTCATGTTGCATATTTTGTCATTTGTGTGAAGACACAACACCTAAGTAATTTAATTAAGTATTTAGATGTATGTATCAATAATGTTTATTGATTTATTATTTATTTAAGATCATTTTTAAATTAAATTACGAGTAAAATATTGTGGTCCTAGAATTGATATCTTTTTAGAACGTTCCTTTTATATTTTCGACATTTGACATTTGATTAATGAGTGACGGACGGATGAATGTTCTTCGACTCTAATTAGAAAATACAGCACGAAAGAGTTCGTATATTGAAAATACGCGCGCTTTTGTGCTGTTTTTTATAAAATACTATTTTCGATTTCTTTTTATGTGGTTTATAAATTCACTACAATGGCGTCAGTAATTCTGACTAATATTTTGCATATTATATAAAAACCTTATTTCTTAAGTAGGTACTTATACGCATGAATCTATACTCCAAAATTCCCAAGCTTACGTCTCAAGTGTTAGCGGCTATTTTAAGTGGTTTTCTTTATATTATACAGTGAAACTTCTCGTCAACGAGTAAGCTACGAGCAACTTAAACACCTTTGGGATTTCATAAATAGGCACAACGAGATTGCAACGTGCTATAATAAAATCACGCAAGCCAGGGAATACTCTCGCCGGCTGTGGGAATCAGTAGCCCTAAGTTTAAACTCCCAAGGCGACAGTGTTTCGTTATCATATAGCTAATTGTATTTATAATGTATCGATGTTCAATTCTCGAAAAGCAGCAGCGGAGGGTAGTCGGATATCGACTGCCGATGCACCGCGCACTGGTAAAAAATCGGGAGCGCAAGCGAGTGTGAAAGCTAACGCCGCGCGTAACACATCGTATCGGTTGCTTCCTGTAGGAAAGCAAATCTTCTTGTTCTTTCGCGTGTGCTAATCAGACCTAAGTGAATCCCTATAAACAATATAACTAGCCGGCTGGTGGACGACCGAAGGTGGAAGCTCAACGAGTGCTTGCGGCAGTCCAAGGTACGTGAGTGCATTGTATTCGCTGTAGCCTATGTCGAGTTATTGAACATCGTTTTTCATCGTATACGTATTGTCCCAGTGTAGTATAAAGCCACTCCTATTTCGGCTTGGTGCGAATGCTACAGACAGTGCATACACAAATACACACACTTAATTATTATGATTTTTACACTGAAATCAAAATAATCCCTACTTCCCTACTTATATTATAAATGCGAAAGTAACTGTCCGTCGTTTTGTCTGTCTGCTACGCTTTCACGCCTAAATTATTGAACTGATTTAAATAAAATTTGGTACAGCCTAGTCTCTAGAGCCTGGGAAAGGACATAAGCTACTTTTTAATGCGAGAAAGGGGTTGTAAAGTGTTGAAATAGGGGGATGAAAAAAGGTATGGAAGTTTCTTCATATTTTAAGCTAGAAGCTGGAAACTTATTTTTGTGCTTTTGATTAGATATAAATAAAAATGACATTCAAATTTTGTAAAAAAATTATCCACAAGGTAAAATAGCAATAGGGGAAGAAAGTTTGTATGGAAATATATAAGGTTTCGGCTAAACCACTGCACCGATTTTTAAAATTATTTATCTAATGGAAAACTACATTATGAGCGAGTAATAAAGGCTATATTTTATACCCGTATTTCCACTGGAAGAGGAACTACGCGGGTGAAACCGCGGGGCCGCCGCTATTAAGATATATAACCAAAAAGGCTCAACTTTGGTTGTGAAAATATTAACTTTTATTGAGACGCTAATTTTGACAGCTAATAGGATCAGTATAGGTTCAAATAGGTTTTAAATATAGCTCATGGTACGAAAAGAATGAACGAAATCATGACTTGCGATCCAGTTTAGGTTCAAAATGGCGGAAACCTAAACTGAGTCGCTAATAAGACGTCATGGTACGATTATGCGACGCAGTTCAGTTTAGGTCCTAAACTGAATCGCTATAAGACGTCATGGTAGGCCTCCTGGTTAGTTCACAGGCCATTTTGTCCGTGAGTCGACGATATTCACCCCACTGTGCGGGTGCACAGTAGGGAGAATATAACAATGGCTCTTGAAGTGATTTATACGTCTTGATAGCAAATTGTTGATGCTCTTATATACGTGCTGACTAATTCTGGAAAATTGTTTTGTACAATAAAGACTGACTGGTGATTCTAGTTTCAATTAACATTGCTCGTCATCCTGAGGCATAAGTTTTTAAAATCTCAGATGCTGAAATGTCGGAGCCCTTAAATCGGAGCACGAGTAATGTTACTCCACTGCTCAGCAGTCAACATCTGGCAAAGGTGGTATCCCCGGGTAGGTTCTTGCAGTGGCCTACCACTACACAACTACTACTGTCAAAAGTAGCATCTCCAATGATAAACTAACTACAAGGACAGTACATAAACAGCAAAGAAAGTCCCAAACTCCCAACAAACAATATCCTCAAACAAAAACACGAATGATTCATTTCACCACGTGCTACACCCAAACTGTATCTAAATATCTAAACATTGGAGAAAACGAAATGGAAAAAAAGCTTAACGAGAGGAGTCATTATGAAGCTGTGACGCAACCCTAATGTGGGACGACATAACGTTTGACGGGTGAAAGTTTGACGACATTGTTTTAAGATAGTTACGACGAAGAATATAGTTGTCAAGTTTTACTGGGAACAATAGCTCGGAGATAGCTATTTTAAAACAATGTTTGTCTAGCTATGTATGACGGTAGAGCTAACATGATTTGCAAATATTATTCATGTTTAAATTCAATCTAGACTCATTTTAGTGATTCGAGACATTAATTTAGAAGAAGATTTCGATTCCTTCGAGCTTTTCTCTGGCATTTGAATGAGGCATGCAACTGCAATACAGAAAGTTTAAAGACCTTAATTTTTTGCGCATCAAGTGAGATGACAGTGGTGAAAAACTAGCCTATTAATAGAAAAAAACTTAATAGCTTTTTCGTGAGAAAAATTTCAAGAGTTGCAGAGGCTTTTTTACACAGTTTTAGATCTCGTTTTTCAACGTTCACTCCAATGTGCTGGGAAATGGCCATTAGCGCTTCATTGAAAATGAGAGCTAAAGGTTTCTATCTATTACTATTAACTTGTAGGCTGCGTTGGCACGGATCCGGCCAGACAACAATTAAAAATTTATTGTCTATGTAAATGCCGCATGCGAAAGATTAATCAGGGCAAAACTGTATTTTTACTACCACCTACAAAGTGAGCCCAAACGCTAATCTAGAAATAAAACAAAACCATAACATTATTCTAAAAAATCTTTTCATGGCAACTTTTAGACCATTAGATTTTTCACGTTCAGTCCACAGTGCAACGGCGATTCGCGTCATTAAAATAATGCCCACTCGTTCGCAAGGTTTCCGCGCAGTGATTACTTTAATCGGGGACTACTTAACTGAATCTTTAAGGCTGGCTGCTGTAGGAAAATGCAGCTGACGCGGAAAATGAACAGCTCATCCTTGTAAATGTTGTTAGGTACTGGCTGTGGAATCGTTTCCTCGTCCATAGATTTATGTTTTTCTACCTTTTTGTAACTTTTGCAATTCAGAGTCGGCTATATTTTATGACCATCTTTAGGCTAATTCGAATAAAAAATTTTAACTAACAAAAATGCAAATTAGAGCTAGTTTTCGTTTTCAGTGCTAAATTTAAATGACTTTTTAGTTTTAGCATATTTCAGTTTCAATTCTACTTATTAACTATTCATAGTTTTAAAATGACGATAGACGCAACTTGTAATCTGTAATTTCTATGAAAACGCAATTTACAGCGTCTTTCCGAAAAAACCTAAATGATTTTTAATAAGCTTATGAATCTTATGAAAGAGAACTTCGCTAGAGGCGAGGAAAGTGTAGGTAGAAAACCATGCGGGCTTTATGCGTAGAAAAATAGAGTTCAAAATAGAATAACAGTTTATAAATTCTAAGTATTTCGTGATACATACACGTTGAATGGAGTGCCTTCTCAGAAATACTGTTTCATATTTGTAGATTTGTCATCAGCATCTGATTATGTAAATATGGCCATTGACGTAAATGTTAAATAAAAACCATTGACTAAATAATCAAGCTAGATAATCAGAGATACACAAATTATGTAGATTTTATTGAAATTGTGTAGGAATTTGGTTCCATCTTTAAATAAAATGTAAGTTTGTATCTATTTCCATTTAAGTGAATTAAGTAAATTAGAAATTTAAGAGTTTTAATTTACAGATTTAACACAAAATAGTACGTAAAACGTTGAGTTTTGTAACCAAATAAATGTTAAGAATGATCAATGTACAAAGAAGCAAATCCAATTTTATATCTCCCATGTATGGATCCTAGAATTTTAACATTCACGCTCGGAGACAAATTACTATTTCATATTGTGAAATCTGAATTCCGACAGCTTAATTAATTCTTTATTTGGCAGCGTGAATTAGGCGAATGATTAAGATTAGGTTTCGATACGTTTATATGGTATTTTATGTCAGGAGTTAATCAAGTATAATTGAATCTTAAATAATTCGTGGGTTCCATATCGAATGGTTCACCGATGTGTGAAATATAAAGCTCGAAAGGTGATGCCCAAATATGGACGATCAAATACATTTAAATGTTTACCTATAAAATGATTCATAATTACTGTTCAAATCATAATAATCGATTGATAACTATTAGTACCACAGAAAAAAATACATGGACGTGGCCAAAAGGATCGGTTGTTTTTATCACTAGTTAAGACTTAAGAGACCGGGTGAGACTTGCAAAGGACCGGAACAAACGGCGTGAAAAAGAGGAGGCCCATACCCAGCAGTGGGTTGATACGGGCTGAATAGATAGATATATAAGACATAAGACGTTGTTAAAAGAATTGACTTTTGAAGAAACAAACTCCACGTTCGTCTATTTTTACAAAAGAGTTCAAATCAAATCAAATCATATATTTCGCTTCAATGTACATGAGAGGACAGGTCATTAGCGTCAGGTTTAGTAGGTAGGTACACCTTACCCGGTTAGGGCGTCGCGCATAGTAGACATCATTGTCAGTGCTAGTATAACTTATAATTTATTTTATAATTTTATTATTTTATTACTTATTATAAGTTATTTTCTTCAATCTTTCAAAAATGAAACATATCGGTATTTAGAACTCTTTCAAGACCTATTGTTATGCAAGTCAATTTAATGCGCATGATGTCCCCATACAAATATAAAATCAGTCAATGTCGTTATCATAATAACCCATATTTACAACGTCTATCAATGAAATGACCATAATAACTCAAGCGAAACCGGTAGCTATGGAAGATTTTACTCGATTTGCATACGCACTTGTATTGCTTGACCGAATAGGGTAGTTCCTGTCATTAGCGAATAGTCTAAGCCAATAAAACTAAGAAAGAAACTAACACGCAGGAAGCTCACAGAACGGGGTAAACAACTATGTGCATATCACATACCCACCCTCCTGTGACTTCTTTCTCAAGTTTTTTTTATAACGATATTAAAAGCCCGGTCGCCAATATCATCGCTACGCCTACAAATAGTATTTAATCAATAGCACGGTCTCTAATTAACACTTTGACGGCTGAGCCGATTTTCTTGTCTAGCCACGGATCTGCACACACCGTTGTGTTTTACCGTACTCGCGGCAAGTTATGAAAAGCACCACAATTGTGTTGTCAACAGTGAACGTGTTAAGCCAGATTATACGCTACCAAATAGTGAAAACCACTTTGCAATCAGTTCAGTACTTTTTACGTGATGAGAAAACAAATATATTCTTATTAACTGTAGCATATTTTAGGTCTCTTTACCATTTTTGCTACCCGACAGACCAATAGATTATAATATATTTTCAATGTAGAGAATTTGCTTTTTACAGATTATAAAGTACATACTAGGTACTAGAATAAAATAGAAAGTCGCAGATCTCACTGCGACCGGTCGTCAATCAAGTTTCAACCGGGCACTTGTCAGTTCGTATCTTCCTTCTTTAGTACTGCTGTTTTAAAAGACTGAACGAATACCGGTTAGAACGATGCGGATCATCATCTATGCATGCAATCACGATAAATTAATTATAACCAACAGCACTGTGACAATAATTCGGCAACTTTATGCATTCATGGTTAAAACTTCATAGTTTGGGAGTCCTTCAAACTTTTCCCCAGTCCCATTAACAAGCCTGACCACAGACATTAAAAGGCCCCACTGGTGGGTAGTAGGCAGTTAGGCAAAGGTTGCAATCCGTTATTGTCGCCCACTCGGCAGCTAATGGTACGATTGGGGCGAGAAGGTGGGCGAATGTGGCACACTGGTTCCATGGGCGGTACGGGTTTGTCAGTAAAAAGTATCGGAGATTATCATTATCTAGCTGGAGAATCGGTTTCAACGCTAAACTGGACTAATTAGCAATATGAAGCCGTGTCTCCAGCGCGTGTTTTGGTATACACACTGCACAAAGCAGATATTCATCCGCCAAGCAGTAGTGTGCATACATAACTGTGTTCCGGTGTGTAGGGCTCTGCGCTCAAGAAAGAAAGTACAACTCCCTGACACCCTCTACTGGTTTCTGAAACTCCAGACCAATGGGATGTTTAGGGTCTACGCGTGGTGGTGTCACATCCTCGGGAAACAAAAAAAAAAAACAAAGATACACAAAAGTTATGATGACGTACGTGTGTATCGCAAATTATACACACGGCGCTTGCGACACTCCACACATCCACCAACTAATTAGTAGCGTCTGAAAAAAACCACTATCGGAATGTCGTGACGCGAGTATCTCAAAAGCGGCAGACACACTGGCATCTGTAACGGTAAGAGCCGCAGTCTAACGGTACACGCTTCACTCGTGTTCGAATTAATTGTGCACGAGATGCTGTCGCGGGCACTGGTGATCCCTACCGTCACTGTCACAGTACAAACAAAAAAGTAAGTTATATTCGTAGAACGGCACCAAACGCGGCGAAGACAATTGTTCTGGCGCCTTTAGACCACCGCCAGCACTTCACTTTACTTTAGGCACCAGTCAGAGTAAGGGACTAGAGGTCGTAACTACCTTAATCGACAATCGATATAATTATGTGGTAACTATGAAAATAGTAAATGTGCAAAACTGTCTCGGAAGAAATGAAGATCTTATCTAAGGCGAAGAACCTACAATAATTCTAACAACGCGTCACGATCACTTACATAGGCCCGCCCCCCTAGGATTCCCTTTATACAGGGAATCAGGAACTACGAGGACCATGGACCTACAAACACTCAGGCCCAGAGCAAATACTCGTGCTTCGTGAGGGGGGCTATGCCATAATCCACCACGGGGGCCAGATCCGGATTAGTGGATCACCTAACTACCTCCGAAATAATTCTTGGATAGGTATGTGGGTTTCCTTCGCCGAAAAACGAGTGATAATAACGTACATATGTTTTACAAGAAACACATTGGTACGTGCCTGCACTGGGATTTGAACCAAATACCTGTTACTATTTAGCTCTATAATTGAAATAATGTTATTGAAGTTTCACGTGACTGCAATTTTACTCTCACTCTCTTTCACAAAAACGCAAGCATTCTGACAGTATATCTGACCATCCATCCGCATACACATTGCAGCCTGGATTGGCGTCCAGGAGAGCGTTGAGTGCGGAGAGGGTGCGAGGCACGGCCGAGTTCGCGCGCGCCACTGTGCGACAAGATGGTACGGAGAACAGCTCATTAGTCAGCTTAGACTATTCCATCAAAATAATTAAAGCACCTGAATTAAACCAAACAGTTGTCGATAACAGAGTATATTATATTATCAATTTTTAACGTGCACCGTTATAACCAAGTTATCTGGTGAGCCTCGACACTTTGATAAGCCTTCCAATAAACACTCACACGTTTATCTAGTATTGATACGATTTGTAAAGATATAGACAATGTTGGTGATTATAAACAGCTCAGTGACGGGATTCAAATAACAGTTGCTATGTTCAAGTTAGAGCGGAATATAAATTGAATAATTCAATAGGTTGAGAGAGCAGAGAGAATTATTGCTCGCTTTTCGGTGAAGGAAAACATCGTGAGGAAACCCACAATACCTAACCGAGAATTACTTCGGAGGTAGTTATGTGATCCACCAATCCGGATCACGCCCCCGTGGTGGAGTTCCCCCCTCACGAAAGTAAGGGGAGACCCGTGCTCAGCAGTGGGACGATATGGCTTATTGATGATGAAAGAGTTAGGGCATTTGAGAACAAAGGAAGATTCAAGTCCATTGATGAATTTAAAAACACCAAACTGTTACTGATTTGAAATTTTAAGCAATATATTGTTAGGGTTTGTAAATTTGTTACAATTAATCGAAATCAATTAACTAAATAGTTACTTAATACCTCTTTATGCTGATAACTTTTTGGTTGAGATCTTTTTGGTTGAGTAGTCGGACCTTAGTCGGACGAAAAGAAAAAGGGAAAAAAGGAGGAGTGTATGTCAGTGCGGCATTCGAAAATTCGACCGTGCTGACAACGTGAGCGTCCCCGCACACGATCCCAGGTGAAACCCTAACAATATAAAGAAACGACTGTAAGGAAATCAAAGATTAGCAATAACATATGAGCTAGCAAATAGCAAATAGTTTTAATAACAGGAACCAATAATACAATGAGACCGCTATTGTTTACGATTGTACCTACACCAAGTAAACAACTGTGGAATTGAAGTGCGTACTTCAATCTTACTTCGCTATGTACAATTGTATATAGAATCAATGTCAATTACAACGCCCAAACAACTCAAGCAAAGCATTTTTTGTCGTTATAGAGAGTTATCGTTATATGGAGTGAGTGTTTCAATATGTGGGTTTTAACGCAAACCAACCAAGTTGGGCTCACTTCAACGTTATAGGGAGTTTATCGTTATAAAGAGTTTACACTGTAAATAATACTTGATGGTGTTTGGATTTCATCAGCATTGCCATTTAAGTCTTTCAGTTCTGTGAATTCTCGATAGCCTGTTCAATTTAGCCCTAAAAATTGGTGTTTGTAGAAAATAAACTCAACAAAAAAGTGGGACAAAATTCCTAAGTATATTTTTTAAAAGTATTTTTATTATATTATGGCCTAACCGTCCTCACGAAAGTGAGGGGAGACCCGTGCCCAGCAGTGGGACGATATGGGTTGATGATGATGATGATGATTTTTAATAGCTTCCTTATATTACAAATATGTGTCAGCAATCACAGATTTCTAATATAAAGTAACGATGTTACGAAACACGATTTTATAAAGGCCATTAATCAAAAAGCCGACATTCGACACTTTAATTAATAGTACAGACTAGTTTTTAGTAGCGGCAGGTATCAAAATAATGAATACTAAATGGTCGGTTGATACAGACCAATTCTATGATCGTAAATCTAAAATGTCATAAAAACTAAACATTCGCTGTCGAATCCAGATATACTTATATGGAAACTAAGATGTATGACAGTCAGTATAATAATTATGAATATTAGTGAAGTGTGCAAAATTTGGATTAGCCTGAGAAGTTACAAACTAATATCTAAAAAAAAAATACAATAACTGACATTGAAAGTATCAATGATAATCAAGTACCGTAAGTATGACAATAATTATTATGGCGAATGTGTAATAAATTTCAGATTTAAATCATTAAAAGAACACTTCAAAAGTTACATAGCAAAAAACCAAACAGCTTTAAGTTGAACAAAACTGACGCTAAGGTCGTGCATGAATTAAATATGAAATCACTTCAAAATCATATAAATACATTTCTCAATTCAACATACCACAGGGAGTTACAAAAACTGTTACCTTGGTCGACAGCGGCCATCGAGGCTCATACGCTATTAACTTTTAAGAGATTAACTTTAATTTCGTACACCGAGGTTACTACGTAGAGGCGACTTCAACCCACGTGTATGGTTTTAATTAAATGGATTACATGTACGTTTACAAGTTCAAGTCAAATACAGAATAAAATAAAATTTAATAAAGGATGTAGGTCACGTTGTCAGAAGCAATTATATTAATTTTCCAATACGTAGGTATTGGCCATTCTTTCACCTGTACGATTTATATTTATGAACATACAATATGTAGGCGTTTTACTGAGTTAATTAGTCTCGGAACTACGATATAAATTATATCCAAGCAATTAGAATATTAAATAAATGATTGTTTTTTCATTCATGATAGAAATAAGGACCGGATGGAGATACGGCCAGCACAAAGTAGCTGGCAGAAGACCGGATTCAGCAGCGTGTATTGGAAGAAGATTGTGTTCAGTAGTTTAACTAGCTGTAGTTTATACGGATGTGGTAGGAAAGAAGGGCACTGATTCCAACGAAATTATTGGGCATGAGACTTCAGAGCCGATGTCTCCGGGTGACGAGCGCAGTGCAGTGCCGCGCGGGATTATGCAATGCAAAGTTCTAGGTGGCACTGTAACTGTTATGGGCAGGCGTAGCTCTTACCATAAGGTAAGCAAACTACACGCACGTCTCGTCACTGTCAAATAAAAAAATTAAAAAAAGTAACATACTTATTTGAGTAACAAAGAAGAGCGACAAATTCTGGATGATATTAAACATAATATTATCTTGGACGACCTGAAGATGGGCTCAAGAGAAGCATAGATAACACAGAAGGAAGGAGGCTAAAGCTCTCCAATGGGCTAAATGAAATGACAATGATGAGGACGGACAAAGATCGTCTCAACACGTTCAGTGCTGAAAACATAACTGTCGTGTTTTTCATAACTGGGCGCGAGTTAAGAAAGGTTGTAAGGGAAAAGACTATGGAGTGTGCAGAGCCGCACCCATGGCTAGACAAGAAAATCAGCTTTGCAGTGAAAGTGTTAAGTTATTTATTGATTAATGAGTTACAGAAGCCCGCCCGCGCCGCTGCGAATTATAACCCTGTGATTCTAGACTAGCATATCCAATTCCGAACTTGCAAAAGCAACCTGCTTCCATTCAACAAAGTACTTGGAAACCAATGAATCGCCGAGCCTAAGGTGTGCTAACGTAAGCAGTAATGTTTGAACACAAAACTGGCACAAGAACAACCTGTTCTAACACGGACTGCCTTTGTTTAATTTGTTCGCGAGACGTTTGTGGAATTTTAACAATTTACTGTATTAATTTGTGAACGTTTAGTGGTTAAGTGAATTGAATTGAGTGACCAATAGAAACTTAGGCGAGGAAGAAAGAATTGCAGTGAAGGGAAACAAAGGTGTGTTGGTGTAAACAACGGAAGTGTTTACTGAAGACATTCGTCAAACTTATGAGCGAGAAATCACAAATGGTAAAGTTGAAGCGTTAGAAATATGGCTAAACCACAGTTAACTTGAAATTGTCATACATTTAGCAACTCGTTTTGAAACCACTTTTAAATGTTGGTGAACAAACAAGCCAGCCCTGATGATGATTTATTTGGACCGGGAAGGTTAAATCTTTAAATGCATATTTCAACTATTATACAGTTATCAACTTAATAGTAAAGTTACGTAGCATTATGGTGAGTAAGATCTATGAGTCTCATGCGAGGCTAATTAATTATGGATTACACATTTTGTATCACATCATATGGCGTAGCCTTCCGCAGTCTACCAAACTATAATCTGGAAGTCGAAATTGAATAGGTATCTAAGAGGCAAGTTACCAGAGGGAATTGATCAATTTCTCATGCAGAGGTTTAAAACATTTATTAAGGTTAATCTCATAAAGAAAGCCTATTACACTATTAATGACTATGTTAAAGACAAAAATGCATGGCCTCAATGTCCCAATCTCCATGATAATGATAAGTAACGTAATTTATACAATTTCAATAATGTAATTTAATAGTTTGGTAATAATGGTATATCATAATATTGTCAATAGAATAATTTATTTTTATATTGTATATTATGGCTTTAAAAAAAAAAAAAAAGATTGACTAAAATTTAAAAAATGACATCGCCGTAGAGTTTCTTGGTGCTATCTTCTCTAACGGGCGTATTTCCGAAGCACTGGTAGAGTCAATGGAGTTTTCCTTTTCGTGTGCGAGACTCAGGCATGGGTCACCACTTGAAAGGGAAATATCCCTTTTCTAACTCAAACCATAATTAGATAATAATCATTAGTTTCGTAGATCATAAAATTTGACTTATTTTTATACTTATGTATAAGATATTATTTTTTTTTGACGTGTAAAAGTGCAATATTTTGCCTATTTACAATAAATGATTTGAGTTTGAGTTTGAGTTTGCAAGCATGCTCCACCGTCGAGTGCGTCGACACTTATAACCAGGAGAGACTGCGGTCAAATGCTTGCCTATATTCTGCAATAACAAAAAAAAGGCAACTAAGGAAGCTAAAGCTCTAAAGGCTAAATACTTGCACTTTTTAATACTCAATCTACGCATAATTTTATATCGAAATTTGTCATTACTTCCATAGAATTTTACTCTAGTACAGAAAACTGAGGACTAAGGAACCGTCCGTGTTACTTCCATAACCGCACCAAACGACGTCAGTGCTAGATATATATATTCTATAGCAGCGATCTAACTCGCTATATAAAATGAATCAATCAGGCCGTTATTGTGATAAACCGTAGTTATTGACTGGCATCCGACCCTGTCATTGACGAGGTCGCCGCGACCTTAGCACAAATAGCGAGAGGGCGTGTACTACTGCTTGTCATTTCATATTACACGTATACGTTGGATTAACTTCACCATTATATATTTAACTGGACATGTATTCACTGGATGCAATTAGGAGACTCCGTTTGTATTAACTTCAATCGGTACCCTGATTGCAACAACACTGGACGCACCATACAATATCAGCAAAGATTGTAAAGCGTAGTCAATGACTATCAGCGTTTAGGTCCTGATAAATAAATTCTTTCCCCAGGACGGTTCACGTACTAAACCATCGACACGAAGAAGAAAAGACTGGATAAAAACAAGACTATGCAGAAAGAATTCTATCTTCTGTATATAGTTCCATCACACCTGAGTTTTATTGTCCTGATCTACAAAATATGCACATTTCGCGAAGTCCTCATTTTGAGAAGTGCACAGTCATATTGCGAAATGCACAATTATCGTCAAGTGTACATTTTGAGAAGTGGCTCCGCGCCTAGCCCACCTTATCTTGAGTTGATGTTTTAATGGAAAATATCCAACATCACTTTAATGGTAAAGTTTTCTTTATCCAGTGGGTAGACTCGACCGTTACTTTGTTGGGAATCATGTTCTAAAGGACGTCAAAAAAGAAAATATCAGGCATTAAAATTAAAAAAGCTACTTCGTTTTCTCTTTTCATCTTTTATCTTTCTCCTACATTTCAAACAAATCTCACTTTTACGTTTCAAAAAAATTTGGACTAAATTTTTTCGTTAATTATAATTTGTTTAAGAAATTATTATTTGTCGTCAATTGACTTCTCGACGTAAGTTTCTAGTTCTACCATCTGTGGAAGTATTCTCGCCAACTGCCAACACTACGTACGCAAAGTACGCAACAGTACGTACTGTGCTGAGAGCTTAAGTTACAGTACGGGTGCGTTCGTAACCCAATCTCTCGCGTGGTAGTTCACCGCACGGAGTCACGTTTTCTATATCGCCCTTCGTAGCAATCGCACTAACGATTACATAGATATCTTTGTTCGTGATTGGTTTGATTCGTTACGCACGCGGGGATCACTCGTTTATGATCAGAACCAAAACATCATCAAAACAAAACAGAAATTGTACATAGCTTTCATCAAATACGTATTCGGCACTGCAAGCTTATCAAAATAAGCCCAAACACTATCAATCTACAGTTAGTCACTGAGGAGTTCCATTGTCTACTCGCGTCTCTATTACCAAATCAGCTCATTGTATTGTCTTCGGAACTTGACAAGTGAATTTCAACCCAATTGAACACGAACATAAGAGTTGATACACGTGATCAGCAATGGGCGGATATGGAGCGTTGATAACGAATGAACCCATTTCATCAATTTCTATCCACCTACTGTATGAAATTTATGTGTTTCTGTAAAGCATATGTATGTACGTAATTATCACTCGCTTTTCGTTTAAAGAAGACATCGCGAGGAAACCCACAACCGGGAATAATTTCAGAGGTATGTTATCCACCAATCCAGACCGGGCTCCGTGGTGGATTATGGCCTAACCCTCCTCACGAAAGTGAGGGGAGAATCGTGCTCAGCAGTTGGACGATATGAGTTGATAATGATGATGAGGATGATGTAAGAAAACTGCGGAAGTTTACTCAGACCATTTCACCCATATTCCATTAGACGCTCGGCTGCACCGCAGCACTTGTTGTTATCATTGTTAAGGCGGCCTTATCGCTATCTAGAGTAAACGATAGCTCTGATAACGCGGCGGGTAGGTGTATGTGTATGATGTCATAATGGTGTGAGGACACTTTTACTCGGGAATTTTCTTTAGAAATTCTTAAACAATTGCGTTAGCGAATAAACAGAAGGAATTGTTTTTTTGTATATTCGATTCCTAAAATAAATAATACTACATAATTATATTATTGTTTTTTTTTGCTTCTACCATTTATAATCCTTCTGTAAATTACAAATACCACACCAATATAAACTAAGTTATTTCATTAATTAATAAGGGTTAACAGTACGATAAGATTGTGGAATGAAATAAACAAATCAACTCTATTTTTTTTTAATTGAAATATAACACTACTTTTAGGGTGACCACAAGCTATGACTTGCACGAGCAACTCGCCAAAGCGACTATACCGTCGCTCGAGCGACCATTAGCATCAAGCTATTACCGTTGCGCAACTTTATACATGAACTAGAACTACGATAGAAGTCCTCATTTGCAATCAATACGAATTGACAAATCGAATAAAAAATAACACTGAACCTGTCTAGAGCGACATAGCTGTAACATAGATTTTCCTTGTAAAAGCACGTTCTAAAAGCGTACTGACACAATACAGTTTGCCTAATTTGTTACAGATAACATTGACGTCAACACTGAACACAATCTGTCCATTCTGCTAATGACATAGTAATATAACATAGTTACCTACTATTTACCTGTACACAAAACGATTTGAAAAAAAAATAATTTGTCACGATAACCAGTGTGCACGCAATAGGTTAGTTTAGAGCGGTTATGTAAAGCCGTGTCTCCTACGCATGTTTTAGTCTACACACTACACAAAAACGTCTAAACAATTATAGTTGCATATATTTGGAATAAAAAGTACTCTGTAGCATTAGCAAATATTGTCTATATTCGTAACAAATTTCAATAGAATCTGTTCAACCGTTTTGGCTACAGTGAGTAACAAGCAAACATTCGAACTTTCATATTTATAATATTAATTAGCATAAAATTAATTAATTGGATTAGATAGTGTAGAAAGTAAACGCGTAGGATAATTTTTTGAATTAGAGTAATATTTTGAAACCAAACCGCAGTAAAACAAGACATTCCAATTTTATTAGCAGCCAGGGCTGTACTATCCTATTCCATAATCTATATCAAAATAATTATGCCTAAAGGACTAGACTTTAAAAATTTAAAAAAAAAATACTAATTCCAGTTCATACCACAGCAGTTTTCAAAGATAAACAAAACCTTTCAAAAAGATAAGATGAAAATATCCATTTTATAATTATTCAGTGAACTGACGTTGACATGACGAAATGCAAGGTAATGATTCCGATTTAAATTAAGAGCAATAATGTACAAAAAAAGTTGAACTGAACCTTGACGGTTTGTGGGGTAAGTGAGGAGATTCGAGCGTTCAACTACGGGGCAATTTACATCATTTTAGGCTTAGCATTTTTACACCTTCAACCAAAATGCTACCTTAATGCAAAATGCTGCTTTAAGTATGTAAAAAAGTACTGATACCTAGTAATGATATTTTAGATCTTTGAAACGAAGGCCCTTTTGAAGGAATATTAAATGCAAACCGCACACATTTCAAAAATAACAAAATCACACCATTTAAATACGTTCAAAAATCACCGCTACGAGCAAATCGTTCCGTTCTAAAAAGTCTGAAGAGAACGCAAACGCATCAGTCACGTTCCCCTCATTTGTGAAATTGTTGCGACCCAGATATACAACTATAGCCACCTGCTCTGCTTGGGTTTAACTTGAAGAGTAAGACAGTGAGCTACTTTGCCAGCTAATGGTATTTTAATGACACATTTTCTACAAGTGACGAACTTACCTACCCTTGTTTACCTATTGTAATTTTTCTGTACTGTGTTTATTTTTGTTTCTGGTGTACAATACAGAGTTTTCTAGATTGGTACATCTAAGTAACATGACAACTACTACGAATGTCAACGTAAACGTTATAAAGGCCACAGAGCGGCGGTGGTCGGGTGAGCTGCGAGCTTAACGCTCCAACGACAATGGGGTTCGCACCTCGGCCGCCCCAATGACGTTCATAAGTTCAATGACAACTAACGTTCGGATATAACAAACGAATGGTAAGATTCTAACGAATCCTCCTACGACATAATAAATGCACAAGATTGGATGTTTTTTTTTGTTACTCAATCACGACAAAACATCTCAAAATAATTTCAATGCAGTTTGGTACAAAAATAGACTACATTTGGGATTGCAACATGGGTACATTTTATTTTAAAAATCTACCCCTAGAAGGGTGAAATGGGGGTATCAAAGTTAATATAGAAAACAAAAGATTACGGGTAAAGCAGGCCGTATCTCGCAACTAGTAATATTTATTATAAATGCGAATAATTGTTTGCCACTCAGTGCTGAAACAGCTAAAACGATTTTATTGAAATTTGAATAGTTTTTTTATTTTTTTTATTTAACTGAGTGACGAGACGAGCAAGACGTTCACCTGATGGTAAGCGCTACGCCTGCCCATAACAGTCACAGCACCACCCAGAACAGTGCATTGCATAATCCTGAGCGGCACTGCACTGCGCTCGTCACCCTGAGCATCGGCTCATCATGAGACATGGTGCCTGTAATCTCTTTCTTTTATCATATCATCATATAGAAAATTTTGAATCCTGCAATAATATCTTTCCATCAACATCCACCGAACTAAAGCTAGTCACCAAAGTCAACGCAAGCGCCATTAAAATTTATATACAAGTGTATCCAGCATCAAAAGTTCGAAACTTAACCCGCATGGCAGAACCGGCGGCGGCAGAACAATTGTGTTGCAACTCCGGATATCAAGGTCCAGTTGGTCGGCTCGTTTCACTCGAAACAAAACGCCAAAGTTAACAGTTAACTGCGCTCTATCAACCGTGAAAATAATGGCAGAAGTGTCGATTTAGGACTGATTTGTTCCAAGGTGTATTTCTTTTGAAGTGAATACTGCTTCACAATCGTTATGGGTTTCATTCGTTGGTTGGGACCGATCCGCGCGATCGTTTGTTGTACAGGTCGTTGTTAGATTATTTCAACAATGAATTGAACACAATAAAATTGTCAACAAGGGTCGTCTAAAAGTTCATACATGTTTGAGTTGAGATAAACATTATGCACGATGATGCCTCACTTATGAATGTAAGTACATAAACTTAACAAATAAAAAAAGTAGCCATTTATTTCGAAGATTGTAGAGAGCAAGGTTATAATTCAAGTTAACGCTATATTGGTAAGAGCCTCAGGCATGATTCTGAATTAAATATCACACCATGTTTGCTAACTGAGGTCAGCAATGTCAATATTCAATGTTACCTTACAACTGCTTTACGACCAAGTTGTTTGAGCTATTAACAAATTTGGCCTTACCACAGATACACTCTTTATCAACGCCATATCTCTAGATAACACCAAATCATTAGCTACACCTGCCTGACTCAATCCTAGAACAATACAGACTATGACGCCGAAGTTTTCAAAAACCGCAAGCACCACGTCGAATCTCTGTAAATGAAACGAGTCAACAGTAACCAGACTAGACCAAACACTAGTTATAATGACAAACGAGAAAAAGGAGACCGAAACGACCTCTTTAGAAACGAAATTGAAAGCTGACCAAGAGATTTGAGAACAATGGTCGTGCAAAAGAAATTTCGAAATGGCATTGTTTCATACGATCAAGGTAAGTGACCTTTCCACGGTATTAAATCTTAGCGAAGCCACTATTACACTGTAGATCCACTGGTTATTATCCGAATCACCGGAGCGAGACGCAACGGTATCGGTCCGATCCGTGATAGATAAAAAAATCACTTCCAATCACACTGAACGAAACTGTACTCCTTTGAATCACTGTATTCACGATTCGATTGTCACATCACATCACAGATTTTTTTGTGTTGGTTTTGGAAAGCGCGACAGGGGGACGTCCGCACCGCACGGCATCCGAGAGTCAACTGAGGTGGCGCTGCGCAGGCGTCGGTGGGCAGGTTTATCAGCCTTCCGAGGGGCAAAGGGGGTGGCCACAAAAGAAAAGTCCGCACGTGATATGGAGATAAGCATGGCTGAAAATCGTGCATTTGATAGTGTTCAACGTGCGAAGTGAGACTTGTTTGTTTTGTTAATGATTTTTGGATTAAAAGAGTTTAATATAGGTCCGCCCTTTTCGTACAAGGTAAGCTTGTGACATTTTATAACAATGACATTGTACATTTCAATACTTTTTAAAACAAGAAGAAATTTTGGCCGCAACGACTTTATTGGCAACGTAACGAGCGACATCACCTGACGTCAAACCCGTTTGCGCCAGAGGCTTCCGGTGCTTTGAACCCCTTTTTTGCAGCCTTTCGAGACTTTGGGCATGTCTTCAATTTTGTTGCAACTTTTTACGGCCGAACGGGTCGTATGACTTGTAAGACGATACAACAGTTTGTGAGGACGCTTTGTGGAAAGGCGAAGGAGGTAATTGGAATTCGAGAGTAGTTAAGTGGATCAAAATTTAACAGTTAACCACCGCTAGCTATTTTTGACACAGACAGTTTAATTTGGTATGGAGATTTTATCAAAGTGAATAAACTTAATGATACGCTGTATTTGGTGAAATCCTCTGAATAAACGTGATATTAAAGTTAACAGTCAGACTATTAGAACCACGTTGTGTTTTTAAATTATATAGTAAACTATCAAAAAAGAACCTGTAAGTAAATTTTAAGCAGGTACCTATATTTTATTAGGAAATGAAAGAAGTAGACAAATGACATTATATCTAGGAATAGTCGAATAGTCAACCCAAAACATATCTGCGTAAACATATATTTGCTTCGAGTCTGGACGATTGTGGGACCATGGTCCTCATAGGTCATTGGCGACAGATTTACTTCTTGGCTAAACTAAAAACTTTCTTGGTGACAAAAGCGCACAGAACATCAATTACGTAGCACTACTACTATAGTACACATGTACTAAACCACTACTGCCGTGTACTAAAACTAGCAGTAGACAGACACTGCAGACTAGTGTCACAGTGGAAACAGAAAAGTAGGTTATCTTCATATATAACGGTACGCACACACGCACATAGTACAGAAGAAAAGTAGCTATTAAGGCAACACCCATCGAGGAAGGTCCCACACACAGAGACACTAAACAAGGATAAACCACATCCGTCACCCCATCCTGCAGACCTCCACTTTCGAACTAAGTGAAGTACTTGTATTTCCTATATAGAGGCATTTTCAGAAAGAGAGTAGCGGGGTAGCACCACGATAATCATGTCTCTTACAGGCACCCTAATAGTTTGCTGATTTGCGACCAGAACGTGTTAAATTCCTCAAAACTATAGAATAGAATAGAAAATACTTTATTGTACAACAGTTCAGAAATACACGAGGTACATTAAGAATAGAACTTATTGAATAAAAATATGGTACAAACTTATCGCTAAAAGCGATCTCTTCCACGATACTATGATACTATATTGAGGTGATAACACTGTCTTGTTGCCAATGAGCGAATTGTCTCTGTGTGCGTGATATATATACATGCCGCGTTCGGTTCCGTTGTATAAAGATTACTTACTTTTTTGTTTCTGCTATGCTAGTGTAGACATGTGTAGGTACAACAACACATGTCTGCAGCCGTGACTCACCGCAGGCTGCGCCGGAGCGTGTAATGATCGTATTGCGTATGCGCACTTCGATGTTCACCATATCTGGTTTATATGGCCACTACCGTGCCTACTGTCTCGTATGTCTCATGTGAAACTAAACAGGGTTTTGTTATAGCCTATTTCCTACTAATCCTCATCATCATCATCATCATCATCACGACCCGTATCCGCCCACTGCTGAGCACGTCTCGTCTCGAGTCTCGGCGCTAGCCTCACTTTCATGAGGAGGATCAGAGCATAATCCATCACGGGTGCCCGTTGACAGGTCCAGATTGGTTTGCTAATCTTAATAATATATATAAAAACAATTCAGCTCTATTTCATTTTTGTTATGGGATGAGGAATCAAAACTGATTCACGTGTGATCCTTTTATTAGTTTGCGTACTACATGTGAATTTAATAGTCCTATCAACTGGGCTGGTCTAAAAACCGCGCATAAAAATGTAACTAAATAATTAGTTAAGTTTAGCAAAGCAAGAAATTAAAATTATTGCCTGTCCTTTTTTCTTTCGAACTATTTCTTGTATGGTACCTTTTACAATCTAGTATCGTAAGAAACGTAGACGATTTAAGACTGCTAGCGCCACCTTGCGGCGAGTAGCCGCACTAGAAACATTCCCGTTTTCAAGAGAACTTGAACATTTTCATTGTATATTACTTTGTAACAAATGCAGAAAATTAATATAAATAACCTGAACTCTTTATTCCACTCTTCTATGGTAGTCCCTGCTATTAAATTAATAAAACATTTACACAACCAGTTGCGGAAGTTTATGGAAGTTCTGCCACTCAACACGAGATGGCGCCACATGTCTGTATCAGTGAAAATGTAAATATTCACTTTTACCCGAGACAATACAGTGTTTTTTTTAATTTACTAGTAAAATATTAATACAATAAATCATAAAAGGAAAGGAAAAGGCGTATTTTATAGTATTCCTTAATAATAAAACAAAAAGACTGGCATTTCGTTTTCAAGCGGAGGGAATTAATAATGCATTTCGGATCGCTGTACAGTGTACAACCTACTAGTTCTTTATTTATTCAATCAGCTGACGATTCACGCAGGTCGTTCACCTGATAGTTAGCGACGAGTATGTCCAATTGAATTACAATGACATGCAATACATTTTTTTTTTAATTTTCCTTCGCATTATTCGAATCAAGCATTAAGCCAGTGTCGAATCCCAGTAAGTAGTTTAAGTCATTGCGTTTGTATCAAACGATAGAAACAAAATATGACCTAGTCTTAAATAAATAAATGTTGTGGATACGGAAATAGCAACACTTGTGCACGTTAACGAAAAGTTGAAGTTACATTTTCCACCACAAGATACATACACAAGTTTGACAAAAAGATATTACATTATAATAACAGCGTCACATTTTCGTTTTTAAAACCCCCAGCACTGCAATGTATGGATATCGGTTTACCAGGACGCTTAGAAATTCCACAAGAAACCGTTCATTAACTATGGTCATTTCAGAAACTTTACAAATAACTTTATTTATACTCAAAACCACTTTAGAAATATTTACTGCGGCAGGAGAGAAACAAAACAACAACAAAAGAAACCTAAAGCGAGGAGCATTTATTTTTAATCTCCAAAACTAGTCTCACCGCTGCATCCTCTTTTTAATTTATTAATGAATCCACATGATTATTTTTAGTCGGATGTTTTGACAGCTTAGTGAAATATAATGTGTAGAATTTCCAACCACTCTCTCCCAAGATTGTGGCCGGAACATCGCAGTGACTAGCTTCATTGAAATATAGCCGTATACAAAAAAAAACACCCTCGAAATCCGAAGAAAAACTAAAAATGTGTTAAAAAACTAAGACAATACTGAAAAATTATATGGCGTAAATAAGCCAAAATTTGAAGTTACTTCTACTTTGCCTACTTGAACACTACAATAAAAAGACAAATTAAACACACAGACAAATTAACACGTCGGCCTCACTCTCAGACAACCCCGCTTGAAGAAACCTTACGCTCACCGTCATTAAATAAATTGACTAATGGGAATTTTTACGACAAAAATTTTTCACGACTCCTCCGTTTTCCATACAAATATATTCCGTAAAAACGTAATAACTGTGATCTTGGACTGTTATCACCCCGAGATAAAGCCCCGTTATCACTCCCGATGATAAACTTGAATTTTACGCGTTCGTGCTACTCGTTTACATAACCTTTACAACTATTTTTAACTGTCGTATTTGTCTAAAGACGAGTATTTGCCATCTGTCAGTGGTAAATTTACTAAATCAAAACACACTTTAATTTTACGCATGTAATTACATATATTATAATATCATAATCATATTGGGGTTATTTTTCTCCAACACTGTTCTTATTCATACTTCAAATACTATCCTACTTCCTCATAATCCTAACTTATCCTAATTCTAGCTAATATTATAAATGCGAATGTGTGTTTGTTTGTTTGTGACGCTTTTACGCCTAAACCACTAAACCGATTTTAAAAATTCTTTCGCCCATGGAAACCTACATTATCAGCAAGTAACATAGGCTATATTTTATCCTCGTATTTCCACGGGAACGGGAACTACGCGGGTGAAACCGCGGGGCGCAGCTAGTAATATAATAAATGTGCAAGTTTGAAGGTGGATGGATGTTTGTTACCCTTTACGCAAAAATGATTCGTATAAAATTTTAAAGACAGATAGTTAATTACCTGGATTATCACATAGGATACTTTATATTCATACTGTGACTAAATAAAACAATTGCTTTGAATCAAAGGTCGAGAATACGTTCCGCAACATGACGCAATCAACCATTATTATTTAATAATAATGGCGGATAATAATAGGAAATTATTACTCAATTGTATTTGTAAGGCAACTCGTGAGATAATAATACCTAATGCTTTGTCTGTTTCGACGGTTATTATTCTAAAATACATGAACAACTAAATCTTGTTAATTATAAAATAAACACACGTAAGGTTTTTTGTTATTGTAATTATTGACGTAGACACATGCAAGAAAAATTACATGGAAAGAAACAAAACGAGCTCAGAACAAAGAACCAAAGAATAACCTAATGAATCATCAAATATTTAATTACATGCATATAATTCACTCTCTTAATAAATACGGAAGTTTGAATGATTGTTTGTTACTCAATAACGACAAAACGACTTACTATACTTAGGGGTTATTCTTAGAATATAGCACCTTTTACTCTATAAATCTGCCCCTAAAAAGGTGAAATGGGGTATCCAAGTTTACGAGGAATACGTAAAATCTGCGGAGAACAGCTATAGATCATAACAAATGGACTTGTTCCCATTGATCCACATTCCATTGTTCTCGAAAAATAAACGTTCAAAAATGTATTTAATACTTTAGTTAGTGTTATAAAGCAAAAGTGTGCAAGGAGGAGCGTCATCGTGAAGGTGCAGTAAAAAAGGTGGCGATGTGACATTACAAACAAAATATATTAACGAATAACAATACCCCTAAATATTGGTAAATATATAAATTGATTTCTCGATATCCTTTAACAATTAAATTAGCAAGTAAGTTAACACGTTCACTGCTGAACTGTTTACTGGCATTGTGTCGTAACTAAACTCAATCAGCAGTGCGGGCGCACACAACTGGTGTGATAAAATTGACAATACAGCAGTGCGGGTTCGCACGCCCGGTGTGTTTTCGCTTACAGTAAAATTATAAAAACACAGACGTGTGTGTTTTCAGCGGTGAACAGCTGATCGAGAACATGCATCCAGATGCGAATTCATAAACAATTCTCACTAATTATAAAGTAACGTTTTCCGACTTCTGCTTATATAGGACTTCATCCTTTTTCTACCTATAGACAGAGCAAAGCCTAAGCCAAAAATATTTATTCACGTGGGCCCCAAGAGGGCACTCATGCAGGGCCACTGACTCTACCATCAGATTCAGAACACATCCAGCTGTTAAGAACCGGCAAGATTTTTTTCTTTTACAATCTTTATTCCTAATATCCAATACACGGATGTTACTAAAAATAATTACTATGGTATGTAGTCAGCAAGGGGCGCTTTCTTGAGCAGTTTGACTTCATGCATCTTTGCCGTTAATATAGTAATACCTAGTTTATTTGCCATTAATATAATAATACGCTTTACAAATGTACTTTCGAATACTCAAAATAAACGCAACCTTTAGCGTAGTCCTATAGCCGTTCTGTCTGTGCCTTTATCAAAGTGTGCGCCAGCTTAAAATAGAACGCGGAACACTTATGCGACTCGAATCGGCGCCGTTAAAAGATCTCGAATTCGTTTTCTAGGCCTCGATCGTTGGAGTTGTGTAACTTCGTTGGCATAGTTTAACTAGGGGATCTTATTCGTTCGCCTATGATAAGCCACGTTTCCAGCAGCATACACTTGGATATTTTTTTTTATTTGACTCTAGACTTACAAGTCTTTCACCTGATATTAAGCGATACGCCTGCCCATAACAGTCACAGCCCCACCCAGAACTGCACTGCGCTCGTCACCCCGAGACACGGTAAATACAAAAAGTTAAATCAAAAATTAAATCAAAGTTACATGGTCACATTATGATTGAAAACAGGAGTTTTCAATGATAATGTGACCATGTAACTTTGATAAACTATTCAGCTATGCCAATTTAGCTACAATATCAGAACAGAAACGTGATTATAATCCAGCCCTTCCAGACATACTTTTTTCAGATATTTTGAGGTTCTTGAGTTAGTAATTGACCTTGACTCAGCACTGAGGGCAATATCAGTGCGAGGGGTTATTTTATCAAAAGCCTTCAGTATTTTTTTCTGACCCAGAATCCGACCTTATTACATCCTTATTCGAAAGTCGAGAGAATCTTCCTTATTAAAGTTCATCAGATTATTATAAATTTAGACAAGATTTACGATGTTCAATTAGCAAAATTGGTTTTGTAAAAAGTGAAAGAAATAATAAACAAAAACACGCCACGAGCTCATTACAATTCTTTGAACAAAAAAAGAACAGGGCTCATAGCATGCACTCCTTAATTGCATACGCTAGCCTACAAGTAATTAGCGCATAGTAAAAACAAATAAAACAACACAGCAAAGGAATAGAACACCTTACCAGCGTCTTTTGTTTCCCAAAAACTATAATCCGGAAGTTATCAAGTCTACAGTGTACAGGTATCTTCAAAACAAGCATATTACTCAACTATTAGGTGAGACTGCGGTCAAATGCTTGACTATTCGTAAAAAAAAACGAAAAATATTGTTCTGTTTTCATTTTCACAATTGTTCCAAGACTTGGAGACCACCGGTCGCCAATAAAGCGAAAGTCGGAAAACCAGTTAGCACAAATCTAGCCTAACATCCAGTTTAAGCATTAGTCACCCTATCTCTTTTATAATCGTTAGGGTTGTACACCACACCACACACACGGCTGTTCGATTGAATAGTAGGCTCAGTTTATGTATTTTGTAGTGGTAGGCCCCTTCTGCATGAGACCGCCCGGGGATGTACGATATCTTTATCAGATATTCGTCCGCCAAACGGTATTATGTTCCAGCGAAATAACTGGGCCTTTAAAACCAATGTCTCAGGGTGACAAGCGCAGTGCGGTGACGCGCAAGATAATGCATTGCCCTTTACATTGGGTGGCGCTGTTAGTCATGGGCATGCGTAGCGCTTACCACCGGGTGATCGATTCCGATATTAAAGTACATGTAAATATCAGAATTGGACGTACTTAAGCAACATTTATATTTTATTTTTCAGTTTTTCTTTATAAGCGTATTTTATTTATGATAAATTTCAATATCTCTCGCCTTGTATAGCATCGCAAACATCTAGGACCGAGAACCTAACTCCAATGCACCGAATTTCGTAACAGAGCGATCGAACGCTGCATTTGACACGCACACAGACGCTCGAAATGGGTATGTGTGCCGTGACGATTGTAATTTTTTTATTTGAATCATAATCGGTAGTACGTTCTGTGGTGAATTTAGGATGTGGGGTAACGAAACTAACGATCAGCGAAAGTGTTGAAGTGTTGGTTTGTTTGAGTTCAAAGTTATTGCAATTTTGGTTATTATGAACAATCGCTTTTAGGTAAAAGTAATATCTATATGAAAGCTATGTGTGTTAACAGCAATTGTAGGTGGAATGATCTGGTCATACGACCATGACGTAAAATAGCGTCAAAAGTTGATTCAACAGTTCAGTCGCGTCAATTTCAAACAGTACCATGAAAACGAAACTTGTAACGCAAATCAAAACAAACAGTGCCCCAGTCCGTATATCACGCCGGGCTTTGACCATTTAACTTTGATAAAGGAAAACGAGCCCGCAGATATAAAATAAATAAATAAATGACCTAACCCAATCGCGTCGGATGACGTCACCCGCCCACGAGTGAGAGATTAGGTGCTAAATCGGAGGAATGATCTAAGCGGATAAATATTTTTGTTTATTGCAATTATGAGAAGGCCGTCCTCGTGGACCGCCGAGTTGAAATAACAGTGGGAAATTTGGTGGCCGGTGGCGAGAGACCAGAGACAGTAAAGGGCCCTCGTCAGAACAGACCTTAACATGACCGAGAGGCGTATGCTTAAACTGTATACCTTTAACAGGTTTGTTTTTTACGCAACGAGCTTGCGTTTGGCGCAGTCTTACTTGATGGTAAGTCAAAGGTGGAACACGCTTGCCTAAGTATACCTAATCACTCTTTTGCAAAATAGCCAGGGTATTTTGTACAATCCAGGTCACGCAGGAAACACTGCTGCCGGAAGTGTGTTCCATTCCTAAGACGTACAAATCGTAAAGGAATCGCTAAAAGGATCCGTGGGTGGCTATAGGCCTTAATTATTTTATTTACGTCTTATGTAGTGATCTATTTTGTACTTGGTCTAAGTATATTTAAACTTATATTAAACACAATTGGATGACTTTGATAAGAATTTCACCGGCATAAGTATGTATATTATAACATTTATTTACTTGAACGAGAAAATCTATTCATTAACGTGTCGGTGCTCGTGCCTTTACCCTAAAAGTACAATTGAACAAAAAACAAAGGAAAGTGCACCGCTTCAGTGGATAATAGCGTATTAACACAAGGTCTACCGATTAAACGCATGGCCGGCCACTCGTAAATGTAATAATACTCTGTAAATGGCCGTATTAACTAACAGATACTTGGGTTTATACAGCTATATACAATATCAAGTTGGCCGCTTTCGCAACTTCACTTGTTTATAAATGTAAATTGTGTGGGTAACAGTATGTTACATCATAAATTTTTGACGAGCACACATTTTTTTATTGATTATAGGATACATTTGTCCACTAGACAAGTTAGAAATTAGTAAGCCCGCTGAACTTAACACGTTCATTGCTGAACAATTTTTTTTGGCAAATTTTCACACAACGTGGGTGTTCACTGTTTACTAGCGTTGTGTCGTAACTAAACTCAATCAGCAGTGCGGGTGCACACAACTGGTGTTATAAAATTGACAATACAGCAGCGGGTTCTCACGCCAGGCGTTTTTTCGTTTGCCGTAAATTTATAAAGACACAAACGTGTGTGTTTCCACCAGTCCACGTGTTTGTAGAACTTTAATTTCACCGGTAGTAGTGATTTTAAATCAAAAGGATTGCAAGCGGCTAGTTATTAAGAGATGTACCCTCTTTCACTCACTTTTTTTTCGTTAAATTTTATAACCATTGTTGGCAAATATACTCTGAACAAGAATATCGGTTTAATTATGATCATGGCGCCTGCAACGGTGCTGAATACATACCCCGTTTCCAATGCAGTTTTTTTTATTATTTGACTGTGTGACGAGACGAACTAGTCGTCCACCTGATGGTAAGCGCTACGCCTGCCCATTACAGTTACAATGCCACCCAGAGCTTTGCAATGCATAATCCTGCGCGGCACTGCACTGCGCTCGTCACCCTGAAACATCGGCTCTAAAGTCTCATATGCCCAGTAATTTCGCTGTACAATACTAAAACAAAGCATGTACGTGTGGTAACTTCCCTCACACATATATAAAATAAATAGTAATAGAGAACAGTGCATGGTAACGTGCAAGATTGTCCAACACGTGCTCTTACTGTTTATATTACATCTAGGGAGTGCAATGTAAACTATTAAAAATATTTACATCATTACGTGCTCAAGTGCTGACGTTATGAGTCAATATCGAGCAAAGTTTCCGTAATGGGGTACCTACTTACATTGCAACTTGCGACCGGTTCTTAATTGGTTCATTCATATGTACAATCCATGGGTATTCATTTCAGTTTCATGTTTAACGTAATTGATAAAGCATTGTATAGACGCATGTAATATAATTGTGACAATTGTTCGATGCAGGGAGTCACACACCAAAACAATTATCATACTCATGTTGTTTTTTTAATCAGTAATCAACGTAACGTAAAGTAATTACTAATCATCGTCACATTTTTAACTGTATTATCTAATGTTTACGTAGTAACTGTGATATGTATATTATATTCTAAACGGTTATTTACAACTTATAGGAATAGATTGAATCCAAATTCGATTCATGAATATTTCACTTATTATTCAGCAACCCATTTCATTATAGATTATTAATATTACAGTAAGCCATTTCGTTTAATAATTTTAATATTTTCCTATTTTACACCCACCTTGATCCGGTTATTTTCTCGACTTTATTGGAAGATGCCTCGTAAACCTTAACGTGCCTGAACTTAGATTACGTTTCGCTTCAAAGTCGTCACGATTTCATCGTAAAGCTAACTAAGGCTGTTCCATCACTAGTCACAAATAAAATAACTATTTTATCCACACATTTTGAAGACTAATAAATTTTACCCCTTAGATTCAGATTCACTTTCCCACTACATTTTCTTTGTGACAAAGCTTCTAGAATGTAGTAGTGACGTTTACAGACAGCCGTGTCTGTGTGTGCGTCCTGTGCTCCCGAGCAATCTGCAAATTGTCAACAGCCACTACTGTTCTAGGAGTCTAGTCCAGCTACTCTATGCGTACCTTATAGGAATGTCGATGGTGCGTGACCGGCGGCGGATGCGATGGCGGCGGCGGCGCCTGGTTCTGCCCCGTCACCACCACTGGCAGCCCATCGACAATGGTCACCATAACACGCTTGTCTGCGCTGCGACGCCGCTCCGCAGAGTTCCTCCTCCGGCGCTGCTCGTCTGTCACAGGCCGAGTGAACACCGTGCGCCGGTCGAAGCGCGGATCCACTGCATTTTCAGCAGCTCGCGTCGCTGGAGTATGGCTCTTAGACCGCTTCAATAGACGCATGACGTGCGATTTTAAAGCGTCAGGCTTGCTGACGGGAGGCGGGAGCTCCTGCTTGTGTTTGTAAGACTGGGAGTGCGCATGGTGACGCTGCACCGATACCGTGTGCCCCATCCCTGGCGGCACGACGTTGGACAGGCTCTTGACTGCGTACGCAGCGTCTACTTTGTTACCGGCCACGCACGAGACCTCGTACATCCCGACGCTTGTCGATCCTCACTCTCGCCGGACGCGAAGACACAACAATCCTCACAATTCAAATGACTGCCATGTTGCGTGCACAAAATCCAAAACACTGCAATCCACGTAGTGTTCCGATCGCGCTCACCGACACACGGGCATAGTTGCAAAACAGACAAGTTAACGCGGAATCGACAACTCCAAACAACTGGTGGGTACGAGTACGTTTCACATTTGAAAACTGTCGATGTTGCACGTGATCGTGGAGCCGGATTGATTTTTCCGTGGAAATTATCACGCTAATAGAATATAAACAAGTCGTTGCGCATGATTTAATTAAAATGCGGAGCGTGTCGGTACGTCTTTACCGCGCGGAGGTACCGAAGCTACTGGTCCGTGGAGGCGCGCAATCGGGCGTCGTCGGCCGATTGAAGAACGTCCTCTCGCGTGATATCTTTGATAAGCTGATTCAACGAAGCCAAGGCGTGACGTACTTTGCATATATTTCTGATACCAAGGTTCAGAGAGCCTATATTCTATACTATTGCCTGGCACATGTGATCCTTTGCCTGCGCCATGTAGTTATGTCCTAATCCGCGATAAGGTCAATGTTTCGGTGAAGTCACCGGCCAATTGTTGCAATTGCCTAGAGGCTAGTTGAATTGGATAATGAGAGGGACTAAACGTAGGGACTGATGTGCCGATGTACACACGACTTTTGGCATTTTGTGAACTAATATTTCTGTATTTTGCCAACTACAACACCTTGTAAACAAGAATGAAATAAAGTTGTTCTTGTGAAATTGGCCAGCAATAAAGAGTTGAGGATGTTTTTATCGAAACCGTGTTTTCCTGTTCACAATCCTGTGTGTTGTGGTTAAGTTTATAAAAAGCAACGTCTGTCAGTCTGGTGTTAATTAATAAACTCTAATAATCAAGAAATATTGACCATAATATTTCGACATTTAAATAATCTTTAGGGAAGATTTAGCAAAATATTTTAAGTATACCTACATAAGAAAACTTTAATTTGATTAATATTAATATAGCTTGAAATAATAATTAAATAATTTACATGGTCAAACGGCTTATTTCACAAAATATACTCAGAGGCGAATTTATGAAAATGAATTTAGCCAGGGAATTTAATTAACACACCAGATAAGTAAGATGACAACGGTACGGTCACCGACATAGCAGTATACATGTATAGTACTTATGGTCATGCTGTTTTGGAAATTTCAAAGTAAACATTGCAAAGTAAAGTTTCACACAGGTCAGAACTTAAACTTCCTTTGCTTTAACCCGACTAAGCCATCGAAATTCAGTATCATCAACTTTTTTCTTGGTAAAACTGCTATGCCAAGTCGTTTGTCCAGATGACGAGCACACTGTATTTTCCGAGAGAATACTGCAATACAAAATACTAGCTAGCGCTGCAATTGCACTGTAAGTTGTGCATTTCCAAATTGTTATAAAATATTTTTGCTCCACTATGAAACATTCGCAACGTGGAAAGACTCGACGTTAATCCGTACCGAATTCAGTGCGGCCGAATTATCATGAATGAAAATTGTTTTAAACCCAATTATCCTGGCTACAGTCGACATCAAACAACGTAGTGCGGAATTCATATTGGAAATGTTCCAGGGCTGGACGTAGCTAGGGGTGGTTTGGATCCGCATACCCTAGATTGGATCGCTAAGGTCCTCCCACGCGGGTCCCAAGGGTCGCGGAATGCTCGACATTGTTTTCTTCAACCGGAATTCATAGTAAGGAGGTGAACATGGAACAATCCCATAAATATCCTCTGCTGTTGCCATGTTATAATCTGCGAGTATTATAGGCAACAAATCAGGCGTTAATGAAACAATAATTCACCCAATTTTTACTTTTTCTTCCTCATAAACTTCCGTGCCCCCAAAGTTCCACATAAATGTATATATTATACCTCAAAATGGGGAAAAAATCCCGCAATTTGGAGACCCTGCTCATTCGACCTAAACCACGGCAGTGTCAAGTTCAACCGTTGATAAATAAATAAGCGCTGGTAGCTTCGACAACAGCGGAATGATTAATCACATTTTGTTAGAAAAATGTTTGGCTTTTGGAAAACCCGAATCATAACTCGCTATGCGGATATTCAAATACAGTTTAAGCACTTTTCGAAAAGGAATAAATTATTGTTTTCTCATTGATAGCAGCAGTATGACGCAACTTCCTCTAAACGAGCTATACATGGCCATTGTCTTAGATGGCACTGATTCACGCTCGGTCAGAATATACCGAAGGAGTGTGGTCTTATCAGTGACAAAGGAAATTCCACTGCACGCTCTTCCTAAGGACTAGAGCTATCCGTCGCTTTGATAAAATTATTAACAGGCTTCTGTGGGATTTGTCACGTCAGTCTTGATATGAACAGAATCCTCTTATCTATGGTGGATACCGTCTTAACGAATAATCAGGTCAGTTATCATATAAAGATGAAATCAAGACCAGTATAATGATAGCGGCAATAGCCTAGTGGCAGAACGTCCGCTTTCCAAGGAGAGGGTCGCGCGTTCAAATCCTAGTGTAGGAACGTCCCAATGTGTTTCTTGTAAAAGAGACGAAGATCGGTGACGAAAAATATCATGAGGAAACTCACACGCCCGAGAATAATTTCGGAGGTATGTGTTCCACCAATCCGGAAAGGCTCTTGTGGTGGATTATGGCCTAATCCTTCTTTGACACCTGTGCTCAGCTTGGGCCGATATGGGTTCATAATGATTATAATGAGAACAAAAGTTGAGGTCACTCAAAGTCTCTGTGGAATAACTTCCTTAACAACTATATCTCAGTCCTATCAACAAAGGAAATTCCACAGCGGCGCGGGCTTCTCCAAATAAGGTCCGTGGCATTCCTTGCCTTCAACGATAGAGTAATTTATCGTTTAATAAGTCTAACTGGGATCGCCCGAACAGATACCATGCAATGTACAGATTTACATAACTTTTTTTTTTTTTAATTTGCACCGAAATGTTTTTGTACCATTTCTTCGGTTTCAGTTCTAAGTCAATAAAATCCCTTGGCAGGGCACAAAGATTCCAAGATCTCTCTCTGCCTGTGGTGGTCGAGGCCGCAAGATTTTGTCCATCCCGCGGTGCCGCTGGGCGGCTATTTGTAAGAATTAGTTCGAGAAAAACCGGAGGGTATAAATCATGAGGACACGCCCCTTGCGGAAGGAAGATAAATTGTGTGAAAGGAGTTGGCGAGAATAACGTTAATCGAATTAACAACTATAATACAAACTAACTGAGCCCCGCAGTTTCACCCGCATCGTTCAGAAGCCGTTAATTTTTAAGGGATAAACGTAGCCTATCTATTATTCTACACCAAATATCATTGAAATCCGTTGAGCCGTAATTCACAGCTTCGTTTTGAATCCAGAAGTCCGAGCTAGGGTGAACTGTGTTCTTGAAGCCAGCCCGTGGAATTTGCCATTTAAATGCCCTGCAATGAAATGCATTATTTTTATTTGACTGAGTGACGAGACGAGCACGCCTTTCACGTGGTGGTAAGCGCTACGCTTGTCCACAACAGTTACAGTGCCACTCATATCTTTACATTGCATAATCCTGCGCGACATTGCACTGCGCTCGTCACCTTCCGATATCGGCTCTAAAGTCTCATATGCCCAGTAATTTCGCATTATTTCAGAGTATCGACATATGTACTCGTATATATATAATTTGTTACGACGTACTAAGTGAGCTTTTAACCATAATCACATCTGATGGGAATCGATAATGTGGCCGAAACAGAAACACGCTTGCCTAGAAGATACCTTATCACTCTTGGCTCGAACACACCTGGCCCACCTTTTTAATGTGATGTAACGATTAAAGGCAAAGGTGTTAATAATGACCCGCTTACATACAAATACAAATTACATAATCGGGGAAGGAAGTTAATATTAATAAAGTATGCAATTTAATTATTACGCAGTAAGTTTAAAACCAACAAAAGGTTATTTATGCTTCCTTTTAGACATATGTAAAGTAAATATAAATATTTTATACTAGTTGCGCCCCGTTGTTTTATTAGCGCTGACTACCCCATCACCCCCGTGGCGGAGGAGACAATAAAAGAGCAAAGCCTTCCTAAAAAAAAAAGGGCGTATCACCGTATCTAGGTCAAACAATAGGTACAAACCAAGAAGCCTTAATAGTCCATCCACCTGCATGACTTATATAAAAGGCCACGCGAAATGCATAACTCAATATCCAATATTGAGAGAGAGTTGAGAAAGTAGGCAAGGCTGGCCGCACCTCAACACAAATAAATCGAGAAAGAAAAAGGCAAGTGCCAGAAGTCGTCAAAACGCGGTGCGGTGACAAATTACTGAATTATGTGAAACAGCGTAAAAAGTTCCGTTGATGACACGATTGCGGTCTTCGTAATACCACAGAACTTTAAAAAGAGTTTGCATTTAACTAATTTGCGGGATTGTCACATCTCGACTATGAATTTGACGGCACATGAACAGGGGTTTTGGATCACCAGTTTTTCTAGTTAATTTTTGATATATTATTCTCCTTCGGAAAATTGCAATGCATTTTGGTTGGCTTAGAGCAGAGGTTTCTCGACTTTTTTTCTCATAGTCTTCTTTCCAAATTTAGCTGGTTTCTGTGGACCCCCTGCAGCTACAATTCTATCAAATTCCTATTTATTTCCTACCATATATTAAATTTTTTGGCACGCCTACGTAGACCCCCGTCGAGTCTCCCGTGGACCCCTGGGGGTCCACCTGGACCACTTTGGGAACTAAGAGTTTAGAGTACTCAATGCTTTAATGTAGCCAAAACTAAGGCAAAATGTGGTTATTTTTCTACCTAAATGGAATCTCCTGGTTCCTTTCATAGTATTCATGGCGTTGTGATGTAGACTAAGCCACTAACTCAGGTGCTTTATGCTCTTTTGCATCACAGATCGATAAGGAGAGATTCAATGTTCCTTTTTCTATCCGAGTCTCATTAAAAAAAAACCATATAATTCATAGAGACTAAATAAAAATAAAGTCATTCTTGTTTCAATAGTTAAAAAACTTGAGCGACCATTAAAGTTGTGTGTAAAATAATGTGGAATCGCACAGTGGCCCAGCTCCAAGCAAGATACAATTGTAAAGAACTAGTTAAAACAAAACGGAGAACTATTAGAGCAGACAAATTAGCGAAACACTGGTTCGGAAAGCAATTAACCTGCATGAGAGTGGCGGCGGTGGTAGTTATCAATCGTGCCGTTCAGGCTTGCGTGCTTACTAAACGGGCTGAATGGTATTTGCAATATCTTGTTTTAAGCATCGCATTTTACTCAGCAAAATATACATTAGCCAGTTTTTCTTTTATTTGACTGAGTGACGAGACGAGCCAGTTGTTCACCTGATGGTAACCGCTACGCCTGCCCATAACAGTTACAGGGCCACCCAGAACTTTGCATTGGATAATCTTACGCGGCACTAAACTGCACTCGTCACCCCGAGACATCGGCTCTAAAGTCTCATATGCCCAGTAATTTCGCTGGAAACAGCGCCGCAACCCTATACTTTGAAAAGTTTTGGGTTGCGCTGCTACTATTACGGGTAGACGTGACGCTTACCATCAGTTGGACGGCCTCCTCGTCTCATCCCTCAGTTGAATTAAAAAAATCTTAAGTTTACCATGTGCATACGAATGCAACTTATAAAGCACGAGTATACAAAGTGTATACAAATTGTATTTCACAAACGGAAATAGTAAAACAGTTTAAGCCTGTTTATTTTTACTACTAATGGTAAGAGCATTAAGTAGCATTGTGAGATATCGCCGTATGGTGCACTGTAAACAGGCGGTAACCCTCTTTTCAAAGGGTTTTCTGGTATAGATAAACCACGACGGCATGGCAGGTGAAAGCCAAAATATTTTGTTTCCAAAATACTATGCAATAGAATATTTAAAAAAACATTATCGATACAATACTTATTAACATCATATTTTTCGGCGAATTTGACCTCCACTTAAACCATACCTTGCAATTTTGATTTCATCATCATCAGCAACCCATAACGTCCCACTGTTGGGCACGGGTCTCTCCTCACTTTCGTGAGGAGGGGTTTACTTTGGTTAATTTTGATTTACTTTGTGATTATTACCTTTAAGCTATCTTTCTATAACTAAATCAAGCAGGAGACATAACAAGTCCAATCAGGAAATGTTTATCTCATCTCAAATTTTATTATAATATATTGCCATTTGTATGATCGCATCTAGAAGGTCGTTCAGCCAATCATATTTTGTTACATTATTATTATTTTATCAGTCTGAGTAACGAGACGAGCATGTCGTTCACCTGATGGTATGCGCTATGCCTGCCCATCACAGTTACAGTGCCACCCAGAACTTTGCATTACATAGTCCTGCGCGGCACTGCACTGCACCCAGATACATCGGCTCTAATGTCTCACATGCCCAGTAATTTCGCTGGATATATGGATAGATAGATGTTTGGTTATTATACCTCGTTGTAAAGTACAGTTGACGAACCAAATAAAAAAGCAGAGTAAGCCTACAGCACAATTAGAGATAACACTCAGACACAATCCACTCCCCGTTCAGTAGCTCCGGGACGAGTCTCACCCCAGTGCCGGTGACAATGCTGACATCCGCACTGTAGTTTACCACCGACACGCTGATTTAAAAAGATATAGCGAACAATAGCGACGAGGGCGAAGGGAAAACGAAAAGTAATGAATGAAAACAGCCTGTGTATAGAGAGTCGAGAGAAGCCGTGTTTTTAATTTCACTGGCATTTCTTCGTTGGCTGGTTTCACAAACAAAACTGATATCATTTCCGGAAATAAACATACGTTTGCTACCTTTGTTGTCATATGTTAACCACAAAAGGTATTGAACATAGATATATAGATAGATAAACTCTTTATTGAAACACCACAGAACAAAGAAAACTTAAAAACTAAAACAAAACATAGAACATACAATCATATTGAATCATAATCCGAAGATAGGTGTATACATGGGTACTTTAGAATTTTCCTATTAAAATGATATCGTCAAGTGTTTATTTTATGTTAATATAATTGTAGCCTCGGCACAAATGCTGGTAGCACCTTGTCATTTTCAAATAGCTTTATGCTATAACATATTTATTTTTATTGCAATGCCACCCATCACTTTGCATTGCATAATTTTCCGCGACACTGCACTGCGCTCGTCACCCTGAGACATTAGTTCTAAAATCTCATATGCCCAGTAATTTTGCTGGAAACTGCGTTTCAAATCAAGTACACCAACATGTATCATGGAGTCAGAACAAATTGTTCTCCGTTGGCATATAACAAATGCCAGTACATTCAGAGCTATCACAACATTTCCGGTCGCAAATATAGCGACCACCCATCACCATGTCCCGGCGCGGAATTTCCCGGAAAGTCCGGAAAGTGTTGTCACAGCCGGCGGCGTCCCTCGTCCGACGCTATCTTTGCTACTGTCCATCAATACAGACAAGCAACGGAGTGTGAAATCGTTGTAATGTTGACAACCCAAAACATTTGTACCTACCCCCTTTTTAGAAGTTTTTATTTAACCTGCTGTGTTTGTATGTATAGATGGATGTTTGTTTGTTTGTTTGATTGGTTGGAGGTTAAATCTGACTTTATCCTGTCGCAAATAAATTTTCCAGCGTTACGCTAGCGGTGCCTGATCAGAGGCAGATCCAGGAAACGTAGGCGCAATGACCTAGATGTTCTTAAGATCTCTTGAATTCAAGTATATGACAGACCTAACTGTAGCCACTTGAACTATATATTGTCTCAAATATTAAGGAAGCTTTCCGACCGCGTAAATAGACATACAACAGTATATTTTCTGCGCTTCGTAGACCTTGAAACACAACTGGTAGGACAATAGAGGTGCTACGCCTTTGTTATGCCTCGTTTGTTGTCATACGGTGAGTTATGATAACTGGAAGTTCTGCGAACTGACCCTGATACAGCAGAGTCTATAGCCAAGTTACTGGACTGCTAAATTTCCATCAAGCCCAGTAGAGGGTGTCAGGGAGTTGGTGTACTCCTTTTCGCTGGGATCGTAGCACGTGGAAAGATGTAGTCTCTGCCTATCCCAACGGGAGAAAGGCGTAACTGTATGTTATGTAAATTTCAATAAAGCAGATGATATATTACGGAATGACGTCACGAATTTCCTGACTCCCATTGAATCGCTTGAAAGAATAAGTGTCTCAGCAGCGGATACGAAAGTACTCTATAAACGTTTGTAACTGATCAAAATGAATTTGTAATATAAGGTCACGTAATAAATTCGTGGAAAAGCTTTTAATCTTATTCTCGTATCGAAATTACTTCCTTTGATATCGAAAATGCTGTAAGAGGAGACTTCACAAGTGGAATCCGCAATACATCTTTACAACTGTTTACAGATCGATGCGTAATTTATCTGTGTAATGCTCGCTGTTGCTTTCGTTCACAATATAATAGCTGATGTTTATTATAACGTAGCTTTTTATTTTCAATGTTAATGCTTTTGATCTGATTTTTTATTCTACCCTACTGGCCTAGGAAATAATAAATGCAAAAGTGTTGATGTTTATTTATAACTAACTAAACCACACAAAAATGGCTGAATAGGCATTAACACGTCACTGCTGAGACGATTTTCGTGTCTAACCACGGGTTCGGCTCTGCACACTGCATAGTGTTTTGCCATACAACAAACACAACAGTTGTGTTTTCCCTCACTGGCGGCAAGTTATGAAAAACACGACAGTTGTGTTATCAGCACTGAAGGTGTTAAAGCATATATTATATTGGAGTTGTTTGGTTATATAGAGTACTTTTATGTACAAAAGAAGAGAACCGTGGGGCACAACAAGTGGATTATTATCAATTCTATGATACTTAGTGATTTAGACTATCTTTATAAATAGCTCATTTGCAACAAGAACGTGTTAAGTGTCTCCTTTTTTTTATTTCACTTAGTGACGAGACGAGCAAGTCGTTCACAAGATAGTAAGCGCTACGCCTACCCATAACAGTTACAGTGCCACCCAGAACTTTGCATTGCATAATCCTGCGCGGCACTGCACTGCGCTCGTCACCCTGAGACATCGGCTCTAAAGTCTCATAATGCTGAATAATTTCACTGGAAACAGTGCCATTCAAACCGGAACACGGTAATGTTTCCACACTACTGCTTGGCGAATGAATATCTGAAATAACATAATATTCTCATCGCAAATAAGCAACATATAGTTCTCCTGTCCGTGTGTATGTCACTGAACTACTAAAAAGCTGGGCTGATTTTCACGAAAATTAGAATTTACATTCACAATTGGACCTGGCAGGTGGCGCTGTAGTCGGACGACTGCCGGGAATAATGAGGACCTCAAATCACTAATTGCCACATCTCGGAGTTAGCACACTAAGAACACACATTATTCTACCACCTCAAATAATTTCAGATAACTCAACATATTGGCACTTGAATCGTTTCTAGTGGAACGGCGCACGACACTTGAACACGCAACTTGTCTCGCATCAAACGGTGCATAACTCCTATTGACGTAGAGCATTGATATGAATACAAAAGGGCTGGAATATAGCGCGGGATGTTGATAGGTTCCGCTAAATATAGTGACGGGGGTCCGTTGTCGAACGGGTGGGAGAAATGGGCTGAAATGGGTGAAAATAAATAGTCATTTCTGTGTGTGGCGTAGTCAACAAATGGATACAGAGATGTGCCAGTTGAAAGTAGATATTGGTTAACTAGCTTTGAAAGTCTATCATTATCAGTAGTGGAAATAAAGATTGATTAGTAATTAAAGACGTATTTGTTTTGTTCTAGTTTTTAAGTTTTCTTTGTTCTGTTGTGTTTCAATAAAGAGTTTATCTATCTATCTATCTATCTAAAGACGACAATGTACTTCAATGTAGTATGCTATACTGCAGAAACCAGTAGAAGGGTGTCAGGGAGTTGGTGTACTGCTTTCCGCTGGGATCGTAGCATGTGAATGTGTGGTCTCTGCCTATCCCGACAGGAGAAAGGCTTGACTGTATGTATGTATGTATGTATACTATAATATGTTTGTTCTCAATTATTAAACTACCATCCGAAATTGTGCCTGCTCCGAATGTTTCATCCGAATGAATTTTCCGCATGCAAATAATTTCTAATCGTTTCATGACATCTAACATGAGGAATGTGCATTGAAAAGGTTAATTGTACTGAAATACATAAAGATAATATACTTTGCATATGAGACTTTAGAGCCGATGTCTCAGGGTGACGAGCGCACTACGATGCCGCGCAAGATAATCCAATGCAAAGTTCTGGGTGGCACTGTAAATGTTTTGGGCAGGCGTAGCGCTTAACATCAGCAGGTGAAAGCAAGTCTTTCGTCTCATCACTCAGTCAAATAAAAAAAAATACTAACAAGAAAACAAAAATATAGTCGTAAGCGTGTTTAGAGGCGAATCGAAACACGTACGTACTCTACTCCTACACTATAACACTTTCCAGCACACAGCTTTGTACAGAATAAAATAACCATGCTAGTGAAGCGCTTTATATCATAAAAGTTTCAGCGCAAAACTGTAAGCAACAAACACAGGCGGGGAAAAGTTATGTTCGACTCACGAATTGATAACAATTGATTCCAACACTTTTCATTCCAAACTCTCGTCTGAATAATTTTACACGTTCAGTATTAAAAGCTGTATATTGTTATTGGTACAGCTAAATGTGTGAAATTCAGAGCATCATATTTTGTTGGCACAATTTTTTTTTTAATTATTTATTTTTATAGGTCACGTTTTTTCATCAATAATGGACCCACAATACTAAACCATAACTGTAACTAAACAATAATTGATTTTTTTCTAAATTTGATTAAGTTACGAGACGTGCAAGCCGTTCACCTGATGGTAAGCTCAATAATTTCTGTATTATTATTATTTAACTTTAATGCACAAATTAAAAAGCTAGTACAAATGGCGGACTTAACGCTACAAGCATTTTCTACCAGTCAACCACCCATAGTGGACGAGAGAGGGGTATTGTTGGGTGGGGGGAGAAGGGTTATGATTTTTGAATGGATACAAATACGAGCTATATGATCCCATTCGTAATCAAAATAAAGAGAACGAATTCATCATCCCTGTCTAGTTTTAACACATGAATCAATCACACATCAGTCAGATGCACATATCATAAAAGAGGCTTTGAATACCAATCCCGACCTGATTCCAGCCTCCAGCAAGCTCTCACGTATCCCATTCACGCTGGTGTGTCGTCTTATGTCAGAGCTTGTCAATATGTCATACGGATTGGATGTTACTGCGATTGAATATCATGAAGCTGCGTCGCATCTGTGGAGAAGCGTTGAGTATACTACTTCGATATCACTCTTTAACACCTCCAGTGCTGAGAACACAACTGTCGTGTTTTTTATAACTTGCCGCGAGTGCGGGACAACACAACTGTTGTGTTTGTTGTATGGGTAAACACTATGGAGTGTGCAGAGCCGCACCCGTGGCTAGACAAGCAAAGCGGCTCAGTAGTGAAAATGTTAAAGTTGGTGGATCCGAAGACGTGTTTAAAAGCATTTTTTTTTAATATTTGACTGAGTAACGAGACGAGCAAGTCGCTCACCTGATGGTAAGCGCTACGCCTGCCCATAACATTTACAACACCACCCAGAACTTTGCTCTGCATAATCTTGCGCGGCACTGCGCTCGTCACCGAGAAAATGGTTCTATAATCTCATGAGCCCAAAAATTTCGCTGGTTACAGTGCCCTTCAAACCGGAACACACTACTGCTTGGCTGTCGATGGCATAAAAGGCCTACCGCTACAGTACAGTACAGTTGTATAATTAGTCAGGCTATTGATAACGTTTTTTCCCGCCTATTTATAAAGATATGACTAATTAATATAACGAAAGAATAATATTGCTTTTTATTACGACGGTCCCCGAAATTAATATACGTCTTTGGTGTCAAACAAAAAACATGGTACTCTGTGTTATTCTTCCGCAATTCTGGGCGTGCGAGCCCTTGTCATTAATTTATGTTCCGCTGGAGGTCGGAGCGGAGCACGTCGATCTTACAATATATCTGACATTGAGAACGATAAATGTAGATAGAAAATCCCTACGAAAGACATAAGAAAATATGCGTGGATGTCTTAGAATCATAAATTCGCTTATTCATCGCAACAATCGTCTTTCGGTCGTATGAAAACAATCATCATCAACAGCCCATATCGTCCCACTGCTGAGCGCGGGTCTTCCCTCACTTTCGCGAGGAGGGTTAGGTTAGGAAAACAATAGTCTAATATAAACTGCGAAATCGTGTGGCATAGAGTTTTTTTCACAAATTACAGAATCGATTGTCAAAATACAGGTTCGATAGTCTTTCAATGTTGCCAGTCCGCAGATATGTTGCGTGATGACATACAATACACACCGTAACATGTTACGGAGATAATACTTTCTTGTCGCAAATGAGCGATACTTACTAGAAAAAAAAACTCTTCAGGCATCACCACTGATTCTACCGACAACCCAACACATAAACGAGTTCAGAACTATTCTAACACTGGAGTGTTAGAATAGTTCTGAACTCGTTTACATTCCGAATAACAAGCCGATACAGGATGATTTCACAATAATCCTCGATCGAGGCTCAGGTCGTCGAACGCGACATCCCAAGCGGCACGTGTCTGAATACGGAATGAGGGCTTTGTCCACCGCCGAAGAAGTCCATGTATGGGGAAGCACGTCGAACTAATAGCTAACTCGGTGAGTTGGTGCGAACGGGTATCGGATGATCTAATCAGCACACTGCAGCTGAATCTATGATGAAACAGCTTCGTGAATGCATTATAATGTGGTTTTTGAACTAAATCTATCCATATTTTCATACAAATATCATAAATTCAAAAGTACTGTACTGTAAGTCTGTTTGTTTGTTACTTTTTCAAGACAAAACGGCTGAACGGATCGTAATTAAACTTGGAAAGGAGATAGATAATAACCTAGGGAAGGGCATGGGATACTTTGTATTGCGATAAACTGTAGTCTGCGAGGATGAAGTCGCGGGCAAAAGCGAGTAACATATACTATATATCATGAGTGAAACAAAAACTGAGTATCGTTGATGATTCAAAATTGGGGTTTATCGAGTTATGTCATGTGACCAGAACGAAGAAAACCAAACAACTTCAACAAATAAACCGTCGAAACGTAAAATGATTTAAACAGATACGTTGAATAAAAAAGTTAAGGGTTATCTATCGTTCATGATGAATAAACCTCAGCTAGAAAGAAATACCTCTTGTCTTTTCCTCTTCTTTATATCCTATTGAATGGCTATTTCTTTTGACAGCTGCATTTGACTATAAAATTAAGACAATCAGACGCTGCTCTTCACTACTGAATACAAAATCTTAATTATTCCGGCTGCAGCACGTATAAGTCTTTCATTCTGCCAATCATTGAACACTTCATTGGCACCTTTGATTAAATCCGTTACGCTTTTTATACATTCCACTCACTTTTCGGTCAATGCAAGCCGTCTAAGCTATCCTTGAAACGAGTATTTATAGGTGAATGATCAGTCTTGAATATTCAATCAAGTCTTAGGCATTATAGGGTTGATTATTTCTTGGAAATGTTTATTTTTGTAGCTCTGTCGAATAATATCTGATTGGTTCATTTAATAATTTGGGTTGAAATTTGAAATACATCAGCAGTCTTGAATGGAAATCTTCCATATCTTCAAAGTTACTTTTGATCTCAAAATATGAAAAGGCAAGTCGATACGAAAGTCGCTTGTCATTATAAGAGCAAACGGTAATTCTGAAAGGAGAGATACGGATTCTTGTAGCAAACATCTCTGCGAATTTTCTTACAATTTCCACTGCCTAATAATCTTTGAGTTTTAATTACAGGGAAATTCGTAGCTCGAATAAATGTACTGTTCTTGTCGGATGCCTGGGTCGATTCAATGTCCTTAGCTTAATTATTATAATTTTCCAATGTTAGGTTCAATTTTTTTACGTGATTATTTAGTTCATCTTTTGAGCTAATTAGTATCTTCATTGCATTCAACTTATTGCAACAGCAGCTGCCAGATGTATGCAAAATGATAGTAACTATCAATCAATGAGATTCAAATGGTAGCCGATTGAAAACAAATAATCGTCATGGTGAATTCAGAAATCGTCTACCAGAAAACAAAATTTGCCAGACCATTGGGCCGAAATTAAATATAAGATATCCACGTTTTAGAAACTAAATTCATAATCAGAATTTTTATAATCCATTTTCAGACATTTCAAAGTACTTACCTACTTACTAGTTCAAACTAATGAATTAAGTCCACAAATGAAAAGAGATAAACAATAGTTCGTGTCCTCCAGATTTAGTATAAAATTAAGCAACCAATATCTTCTTTTGTATCCAATGTACTAGGGCACCATAACGACATAGGCAGCGCACGGCTGGCTGCTAGCCAAGCCGCCGCATGCTGTATAATTACGGACACATTTCATCGTACGATATGCAAGCTTCCTCTCACCTTGTCGTCCTTTATACAAACAGTACATGCTTGAGCAATGATTACACATAAACCTTACCATAGACTAATATAAGCGCAAGTTTCTCCACATTTACCTTGCATAAAGCATTATTAAAAGACTCAGTGTCATTTTGTGGCTACCTTCTAAGGTAAACTTTACCGCAATTGAGAATCAATGGGGAAAACAGCGTGTGTTTCACATCTGCATTTGTACATTTTGTAATTTTTAACGAGATATCCTTAATACCGCATCATAAAGTGTATATTTATATGACATTGGCACTTGCTTTCGTGTTATTGAAGTTACTGCACTTTAAAGTTATAAATTGGACAATAGTGGGTCAATGACCTGTAAAATTTAATTTTTAGGTACATAAATGTATAAGATTTCCGCGTTCAGAGAAATATGAAAATGTATGCGGTCAAACATTTTCATATTTCGCTTTAACTTTTCGGTCCAATTTGACCGTCTATACGACTTCATAGGGTAATGTATGTTTTGTTCAGAACACAATGGATAAGTTATTTCCAATTGGAATTGATTTAAAATAAGAAAATGTTGTTACAGTTTTTCTCTTTTCAAATAGGGTGTAATCATTTTTCTCCGTTGTGTGTTGTAAGGTGATCATTAACAACTGATATTAGATTATCAAACTGCCAATAATCATGTTGTCATAATGCTCGACATTCGACAACTAATTAATGTCTTTTGGTTTAAAGTTACACGTTTCGAACTATGGAAGGTGTATATCAGGTGTTAACAAAACACTGCGCGGATAGAAATCAATTCCAACAGCTCATACATATATCTATGGAGGGCTATACATGTAGAACACTATATCGTGCTTCTTAGCCCGGCTGGTGAATGAAAAAAGCTCAAGCAAGACTTAGTATGGGTAAAACTTGATACGATCAGCGGTGGTGGCAAAATCTAGCAATACATATCGCCCAACATTCTCTTCATCCTTCAAGGCTTTAACCTTGACGATAGAGATATTAACTAAAATATGCAAATAAGACCACGGCCTCTTCAGTTACCCGCCAATTTGCAGTATTTAAGTCTATAATAGGTTCACGATTAACGCTCGGAGTACCAGGCTTGCAGCAACATACAGGAAGCTGGCACGCCTCCAACGCTCACCGGAGCGATATCATCTGGCTACTACGTTACTTTACGCGAAACGTCCGTGCCTTTATTATGTAATGTGACCTAATTGACTCTTTACAATTTTGTAATATGGGGGGGGGGGCTCGCTCTGTGGTGACATCATTAAAATTTGAAATTGGAAACCCTCGGATTTGCGTCGAACTTGGTGCGTCTGGCGTATGAAATATCTAGAACGTGTTCCCAGGAAGGATAGGGCATTGTAAAATACGCTAATTGATCTTCAATTATCAGCTATTGTCGGCGTAAAAAGTTTTGGTTGAATAGCCGTGGTCTGTTGGCAAAAATTTGGATACCGTTAGTAAAGAACATAACGTCAAGCTAAGTTCAAACGGAAATATCACTTATTCAATACAAAAGCTATTTGTCATCGGTGATTTTGGACGATTCGCGAGCCTAATTGAATAATAACCTGTCATGTGACCGACTGCGAAATTGACAGTGTCATCCACAGTCTTCCCAGTGATTGGGGCTCGCATGGTGATATTTTTATTTGAAACATTGCTTCCTGATGTCTTTATGGGGACGTTGATTGTGATTTACTTTTTTATTTAAATGTAGAGGGGTATTGTTTTCATTTTGGAGTACATTGTAGAAAGTTAGTTGAAAGCGACGTGATGGATTCTTGACATAATAAGCCGAGGAAGAAAGACATACAAAACGATGTATTATTCCCCTGAAGATATAATAGGGTGCAAGGGACAGTGAGATTACAGATACATAAAGAGAAGCATAAGTAACATGAAAAGGATTGATGATATTTTATATGTTAGGGAGAACAATGGGATACTATCTATATATATAAAAATGTTATGTTGGTTTGTGTACGCTTCAAAAACTCAAAAAGTCACCGATCGAGCTGAAATTTTAGCATGATATATAATCCGCATCAAGGATTGTTTTTATCTATTTTTTTCATCGGTGACATATCAGCGAATGTGCGAATGTGCCACAGCAAAGCGTGGACGGGTACAGCTAGTAATAATATAAAATATAAACAATATAAGTATTAAGCTGAAACTCACAAAGGCAAATATGGAATGCGGAGAAGAGTGCTACACAAAAATACTATAAAAAATACAAAGTAACGGAGAAAAAACTCAGAAATAGCAAATGTTCAAAAATAACTAATTTGTTGTGGGAATGTGAACAATTATAACATTCCAACTGGCGCCAGCAACATAATTAATTTACTAAGTAATAACGAATCCTCTCAAAAGAAACGAGTAAAACTTTTTAATGGTAGAAATCTGTTACGAACAACGTTCAACTTCCGACAAAGGAAACGTTTTATGCTACAATGGCTGAGGTAGCTATAAGTACCACGCTTTATGAAAGGTGCTTAGTAAAACAATTGTTTGAAAAGCTTAAAGGACTTACGAGTGCTTAAAGTATTTTCAATAAACATTGCATCAGCTTTGCTTATTTAGTACTGTAATATTAGTACAGATTTTTGGATTGTTTTATGTGAGCTTTCGTTATTAGCTTACTTAAAGCGATTTGTAATATATGCTTTAATTTTATATACTTTCCGTACATTAACTTTCTTTGTGACACTTGAGTGATTCAATGCGGGTTGACGATGGCTATTATTATGACAATTAAGATGCTTGATTTTCATGATTCTGAGGTTCAAGACATGATAGAGTTGTTAAGTGATCCAGTTTGGGTGACTTTTGACCTTTTTCAGGATCCAGTTGGATAAGAATAGTCTTTGGTTAGACACTACGAAGAAATCTGACATTAGAACTACTTGATTTGTCAAATGAGGTTGTACCAGCTTCTCATGTCAGTTCGTCGGGCGTCCAAGGGTCCGACTTGACTTTTTATTATCAATGCGGTCTTGCATAGGGCTGAGATCACCTTGAGACGTGATGGTCTCAAATACCTATCGCTCATCGAGTGAGACCCACTATTCCAAATGTTCTAGTAAAAAATGGTCCAGCCCCTTTTTTTACTATTGACCATAAAAATCACGTAGATAGCTACTCGCGTTCGGATTTATACCTGGTTTGCATCGACACAGTTGTGAAGCAGAGCGTTAACTGTTCACGTCCTATAGCATTGTCGCAGGCTTTAACTGTTAGTTTAGCTAACAGATGGGGAATTATTATGTGTATCATAATTTTATAAATGATGTTGGGAAGTGCCTTTGAATGGACGGTGAAATTTTGAGTTTCAATTATGTTACGAGCTGTAGTTTATGATAGGTCAGAATTCGTAAATAAAGGAGGTCGTGTAAAATTCAGATTCGGATAGGGCGCTGTTGCTTTTTTTTTTGCATAAAGCACTAAAACATAGGTACAAATTATGTTGGTTCTAAAATCAATATCAACGGAACAAAACGGTTATGTTTAGGAAAAAATGTGCTATTTAATTTCAGTGGGACTATTGCTGACTTGACATATTAAAACATGTTGTGAAACATGTTGTTCAGATTAACAATATTATGTTTTTACACGAGCGTAATGCCAAATTTGAACATTTCCAGCGAACCAAAAACGGGCACCGTCCAGTTGGCACACGATAACTTTTTATTACTGTTTTTTCCGTAACAGACCGCCCGCCGTCCTGTTGCGATTTAGTATTGTTGTCCGCTAAAAATACGAGTTTAACTGAAAAACCAATTACGAATGCTAACTCATATCTTGCAAGTTGCATTCGCTTGGCCCGCCTTTAGTTTGAAACTGTCAACGGATTTATACTATCTATGAGCATTCGTTTTCGTTTACAGATTACGTTTTATGTCTATAGAGATGATGCATTGGAACCGTAGTATATTGAATTTGAACTTTGATCTTTCAGGTTTAAGGATCAAACTGTTAATTTATAGAAAAGTCTTTGGATCTAACCTAATTCTCCAGGTACGTAACTCGCGTCCGTATTCCTACTTCCCGAATCATCATAACCGTCGATCTTGATTCACTTTCGATCTCGCGGCGATCAACGGCGGTACCATTAACTCCAGTCGGCTGAGAAACAATTTTTTTCTCGATCACGCTTCAGCGGTGTCCTCTGAAACGAGGCCAGTCGGTCGCGTTTCCTTCATTATTGTCGTTTGTCAATCCGGTCACTTCCTTAAACGTTGGAAGTTTAGTTGCGAAAAAAACTGCCTTAAACTTGTATTAAGCTCCATTCAAATTGTTAAATGAACTTTCACAAAGAACTGCTACTGAGAAGGTTTGGCGTAGATATAAAATAACTGAATTTGTAGACAATATATGTCCGAATTATTTTGTTTTGGTAACGCAGTCAGAGCAACCCTTTGGTCAGTCAACCCTAAGAAGGTACACGGAAAGCTACTTGATACGATTCGCAGAGAACTGGCACAAGTGGCATGAAGGCCTACACCTATAAGTAGGTACCTGAGAAGATGATTACGACGAATATATGGGTCGCATCAGATTTATCCATCCATATCCGAGGAAAATTACACGATCTTGAAATAGAAATAAGACACACTTCCCATAATTTTATTCGCAACCTTAACCTTCAGAACAATGAGTGTGTAGTCGTATGCAGAAGTCATCAACACAGAATAGGCCTATTTATAACGCAGGAAGTAATCACGCTTGAACACGTAAAGAATTTTAATGAAATTATATTTAAACTCTTATCTCCTCAAAACAGGAAACATTAAATGCATTTAATTAGAGCTGGATAAAATAATATTTACTTATTGAAATTAATAAAGACACTGCAAATAGAGCGCAGGTGTTTGTGTATGACATAAAATTTAAAATAGCTCAGCTTTTAGCAGATTGTGACTTTAGCCTTGAACGCAGCGACGCGCTTTCTATTTATTCAGGAAAGCTATAAATTACTATTTCTATAAAATAATAATAACGCGTCACGATCACATACGAATAGATTCTGAATTCCCGACCCTTAATTAGGATTCTCTGTGTCTAGGGAACCTGGAACTACGAGGAACATGTATTACAAATATCCACACTCAGATCAAACATACCTGTTAACCCTGCGGTTCACATAAATGTTTCCTCTGTGCGGGACACCTTTTATAATATAATAAACAGAATAATAACAATAATATTACAATACATGAGCACTGAAAATTCTAGACGCCAACACCACAAAGCTAATTCCAACCCTATTAGAGGAACTGAACAGCAAACAATACCTATTCAAATCTAAACCTTACCGAACTTATCATTAAGTTTAAAGCTGATGTTGAAATTGAAAATGCTGCGACTGCGGACAGTATTTTAGGCAGCAATATAAAGGAAATTGTCGACGCCGGTGCTGTGACTCCATGTGATTCAATTAATGCAGGGACAAGCGATAATGAATACGATTAAAGGGTGCTACAATTGGCCAATTCGATTACAGGTCGAAGGTTATATTTTAGATTCACCATTTGCTCAATATGAGTCTTATAAAGGCAACCTTCTATGCCCGTAATCGTTTTTGACGAGTTCCATTTAAGGTATAGGTAGAGTGGTCAGTACAGACTATATTTAGTTGCGACATTAATTAGAATACAATGTTTAATTAATATGAATCTTATATATTGCCGACTACCTGTTTAGAATAATGATGAAGATACTTAAGCCGTTTTGTTTACATCATTTTAATATGATGATCTCATTTTCTTTTTGTCTTATTATTTTTTTTTTTACTTTCTTTATTTCTGTTTGCGTAGTGTTGTTTTTTAGTATCAGACCCTGACTTATTTTGGGTCATTGCGCCTTTCCAGTGTTATTACGTCTTTAGTGGTTTTCGTTAAGACTCCAACAGTAAGAACTGAAAAAGCTATATTATAAATACGTATCGTTTGTATTTAATTTTGGCCACACTAAAATGAATGCTTATTCACACACTTGAATGAATCTTAATTTAGACGTGAGAGTGAGTAATTGGCGAGAAATAGATACATTTTAAATAATATCAGGGCACGCGGCCAAGTTCAGGGTTGACAGCTCCTATAATATCAGTTTAAACTTCAATATTGAAAAAAAAGACAGAAAAAATCACACGTTACACAGATATTGACTCCCGTCTGGGCCTTATCTGCTATCTTTATTGTGCCTCATTGTGTTGCTATTGAGTGACTTCATCTTTTATGCTATCCGTAGTATGGCAGTGTTGGTATATATATATATATATATGTGTGTGTGTGCTTTACTATCTATTATTATTGGCTATTGTGTGCTGGAATGTTTAGGGACATTAGCGGACCATATTCCGTTACTTTGAGCGCCATAAATGTTGTCTGGAACACAAACTGTAAGTTTGCTTCGTCAAATCCTTACATTCCCGGTTCTAATTGTAAAACTTCTTGACGTGATATTACTGATATTGTCAACCGAAGTCGTTTGAATGTATAAATCAATGTATAGGCACGTGTCGTTCGTTATTTGAGCTATAAGAAGAATGAAATGAAAGATTGTCATGACCATAATCATTCGTGACACTAAGCAATAACTATAGCGGATACTCTTACTCCTGCCAAACCAGCGGGGCTATGCAGCACGGTGCGGTTGAGCTTGAGTTCTTTTCATTTTGACGTTTGATTGCCACGATGCTCGTCATTCGTACCGTGCTGCATAGCCCCGCTGGTCAGCTTCGGCGTTGATACCCATTATGCGAATATTCTGGTGGTCACTGATGATCACTGATCACAGGATGCGTCGGTCGACAAGCCAAATTTGTATTTATGCGTCCGGTGCGACCATGTCATGTGGTGTTGTTGTTAAGTATAGTTGAAAGAAGGAATGAATGTTTACTATCAACTTCTGACTTATGGGAACTTAAATTCTTTGCCTAAGTACTAATGCGAATTCCTTCTACGAGATTAATTTTTATATCCTTGTTTAGTAGCTCACATTTTGATATCTCTATGCCTAAACTTGTTAAATATATTTTTATCATACAGACTTTCATCCTTTATCACTTCATTATCTACGTTATTATTGTTAACATCGGCATCCAGACAGCTTAATTGTTCTTCAACGAGCACTTCTTTATCAACAGCGAATCATTCACCGCCATCATTACCTTCGTCACTGGAAGGAATAAGAGCATCATTAACGAAACATCACTGGTGCAATTGTGATTCGTTAATGGTCGAGTTGTACGCGCCACTAATTCGTATGACATCATCTATCTTGGCAACGTCAACATATACATTTGTTTTTGTGTTTTTAACGTTACCCTTCATAGACTGGGGAGTAGGTATCACACGCCCTTTGTTCTTTGGATTGGATATATTTTTAGCATTAGCTATAAAAGACTTGGTTTTGTAGAATTCTCGGTACATTTGTTGTTGTGACTTAACGGCTGTTGTCAGTCTATAACAATCAGGACCGACGACTTTGCGTGCCTTTCGAAGCATGGAATAATGGAAATGCACACTAAACCTGATATTAAGTCACTTGTGCTTGGCAGAGGGTCCACACATTTAAACTTATAAATTTTACTTATATTCTTTCTTACATTAATTATCCAATTTGCACCCGACTAACATACATGACAAGTAACGTCAACAACAACACATAATTTATAATTACATGTAGCGTCAGAAATAGCCTAGCATTTTACGTCAGAAAATATGTAATATGCAGGCGCATATTCTACTGTTTGTAAACACTGCCCAATATGTTATTTCTAGCGTATGTAGCGTATTTTCATCTAGTTTTCTCATAGGTTTTATTGATAGTGAAAAAATGATGGTCGAATATTTTTGAGTGAGCTTATCTGAAAATAGAAGTAATCATATTTTTTTTTTCAGATATGAACATTTTTAAACTTGAAGTAAGAAGGTACTCCAAAGAAATGTCCAATTCTGTAACTGACGTCCAGTAACGGAAACTTAATGATGATGCTGATGATGAATTTAGAACGATACTGAATTCTTCGTGTCAATGCAACCGACGTCCCCCGAAACAGACTGCTTTGGTAATTATGAGTAACAGCTATACTGCGACTTAAATTACTTCAATAAACTTATATTGAAATATCGAAAAGCTTAATCAAATTAACTTGATATAAACAAGGCTTCATTGGAACAATAAACAGTTTGTATCAATACAATATTTATAAAAAAGCTTTATATTGTTAGCTTTTTTTATAAATAAAATATTTATAAAAAAAGCTAACAATATAAAGCTTGAATTTAATTTCCAAAATCAATTAAATAAACGCCCAACACGCGTACCCAAACAAATAAGTCGTATTAGGAGACAAAAGTCGAAATCGGGAATAACTCGGGAATCCAATTTACTCCCAATCGGCCCTAATCCAGTACAATAAGGCTTCTGGCGAAGATGAAGCAACACGAAATAGTACGGCTATTTGGAGATCCTTAAGCTTGGGAATTCGCTTGAATGAGACGATTTGGAAAACTCATCAATAACATCGAAAGAGAGGAAACGGCCTTAAAAGTTACGATTGCATAACCAAATAATAATCATAGGATTACAATAACTAGACAATCCTGTTCTTCAAATTGACGCGACTCAGACCAATTTCTGGCCTTTCACTCACTGCTTTTTTTATGTTACTAAGTAACCGAACGAGCAAGTGGTTCACCTGATGGTAAACGCGACGCATGCCCATAACAGCAACAGTGCCACCCAAAATTTTCCATTGCAAAATCTTGTGCGGCACTGCATTGCGCTGGTCATCCTGAGACATCGGTTCTTAAGTCTCATAATATGCCCAATAATTTCACTGGAAACAGTAACCTTCAAACCGGAACACAGTAATGTTTGCACACAACATACGCAGCAAAGGTGTTTGCCAACTAATTCATTCCATAAAGTAATATAATACTATGAGACAAATTATAGTCTTGACTTTACCCTTAAGAATTTCCTCAATAGAGTCGAAAGTTCAAGAAACGTGCTCCCAGTATGGTGAATGATACTGAGATGGAGTCATCTCGTCTCGAATTTATTGCGACTACCATTTGACCAGTCGTTACGATCTGCTACTATATTGATGCCGCAATCTCCAAGCTCAATATCCATCCTGATGTAGTACATAAAACTAGCCATGTTACACCCCACTGGTGGTAAGTCATTTCATAAAGGATTGGAGTGGAAATTCTTTGTTATTTATCATATCACAAATCAAGGTTTGTGTGTTATTGACAAAAAATGGAGCTCCATGCAGTCCCACGGCGATGAATCGATGATAAACAAATGCAACATGCAGATGCTAAAAATAAGGTATCAATATTTGATTACTGGGCAGGCCACGTCTGCTGCATGCCGGATGATCAATAGGTAAGTATCACTATGCAACGTGTTCACTGTCCCCCAAGATCGCAAACGTCATCGCAGCAGACCAAGAGATAATGGCATGACTTGACAGTGGATTCACACGTCAAGCATTGGATTACCGTAGCATTAAGAATGGAGAAAGAGTATGGACGCCTTTACCCTACAGTGGGACCCAGCAGGCTCTAATAAAGTAATACTTTTGAAAGATTTGTCCAACATCAACTACCCATCCCTTTATACCGCAATTTCTCTAGGAGGTCCATAGCAATATCCGCTCTCTAACAGGTAGTAAGCTGTAAATAAAGTTTCCAGACACACCCCAAGGGTGGTGCGGTGGTGGGTGACCATAAATACGGCAATTTTACGGCAAGTGGGCGTGACGTGCTTGCACCGCACGAGTCTACGGGCCTTGCAGTGAAGGAACAATTTATATCTTGTTCACCTGTGAGAATATTATTGTCCAGAGTGCGTGCGTGCAAGTTGAAATGCATGTATAAAGGAATAGAGATTGAGCTCTTGAACGCATTTGAAGAAAGACAAAAAAAACATCAGGTTCTAAAAACCACAAAAGTTATTTACAAATAATTACTATAGTTTATTTTAGCTAAGGCTGAATAGAGGAACTTTAGTGACTGTTTATAAAGCGAAGCTACATTGGGGGATTTTTATGTTAGTCGGATTTTATGCGGAACATAGCAAAGTTTCCTCTAGAAACAAAATAAATTAATAAACATACATTTTACATTAAAACTTTTGCAGGATACAACTGCAACTGGCTTGACAACTACAATACGCTGAATGAGTCAACTTTAAGCGTATTTAAAACCACATTTACTTTTAAAATGAACCTTCCTGGTTTTAGAGATATCAGCTTTATATTTTTACGTTTGAGGGTACAGTCTCACCACAGTTTTCAGTGGTGATTGTGGTGTGGTGTGATGGTGTTGGTGTGGTGATTTGTGTATTGTGGATCGTCTTCTGAAGGTAGTAGGTAACACGCGAAGCCTATATCGGGGCTCGAACGATCGATCTTAAAAGAGGCAGTGCCGTTCTCTGGCGTCCGATTAATTCAGACCCAAAGGCCTCTGCAAGAGCTTTACGACTGCTATCAATCAACTGGGACCGACGGTTTAACGTGCCCTTTGGGGCAAGAAAACTGTAAGATGTTATGCCTCTAAACAGTTACCTATTCAAGTATCTGCGGCGGAGGACGTTGTTTTAACTTTGGTGATCGGTTATGATTCCTCAATCAAATTCTAATGAGCGCTTCATGGAACTGGATCTCAAAGACTGCAGCTAGCACAAAAAGGGCTAGACTGTCTTCAAAAATCAGTCCATTTTCTGCGTCACTGTGGTAGCCAGGCGGAAACTATAGTGCCCTATCAAGGTTTCCAAACACCTCAACCAACTAACTCACCACCCTCATCTCACTTTCGTGAAGAGGACAGGTTTCTACTGAAAAATAGAACCAGCCAAACCAAACACTCCCCCAGTTCATTACTGCGATACGCATGTTATCAACCGTGCAGCCTTTCAGCTGTCACTGTTATTCACACTACTGCACAGTTGTTGTCCTCGCACGTTCATTGACAAATCACTCAGATGAAAACTTCATAATCCGAGCTAAAATCCGCATTTTTAGATAAGTTTGGTGGTCGCGTAAGAGATAAGCTTATGTAGACATAATATAATTGTCTCTTTTCCGCACGATGATTTTGTCGATTGTAAAAAAGGGAACTTATAATTTCAAAAATCTGCCCCTAAAAAGGGAGAAATCTCGGATAGCAGCTAGCATATACCCATAACAAAGCTGTCCTGGCGAACTCGCCAGATCTCCTATCGAATGATAGTGATGCTGGATGAGCTGCTGTAAACTTGAAGTTCATTCTTCTATCAGAAATAAAGATTTTACGACCCAAAGTTACGTGTGGCACTGTTATGGGCAGGCGTGACGATCAATCATTTGCGATAAACAATCACGTATGGCCAACATAGCCCGACGCCGACGCCGTGTGGCTTGCACGAAGCTCCAATACTGTTTTAACCTTTAATCAGAAGACAGGCTCACAAGTGCAAATTCACTACGTCACCCCCACATCGTTAGCGAAACTAAAGCATCTTTCGAGTGCTCAGACTATTTGCATAGTCTATCTAAAAACGTGCCCTGTCTCACTTCAACCGAGTGCGGTGGAGAGGGACAGAGAACCCGCCCCAACGGTGACGTTATCTGAAGCACCAGGCGTGCTCAAGAAGAATGGATAGTGCTATAATCCCTTATAGCGATATTTTGGTAATAGTTATCAAGTCTGGAACTCTTTGGGTTATAATAATAGTAGAATTGTATTCTATATTAGCCACGTCCCGCAGTTTCCATATAAACTTTGGTACCCCTTTTTTCCCCTTTAGGGGCAGATATCTGGAATACAAAGTACCCGATGTTACAGCCTTAAATGTGGTCTAATTTTGTACAAAATTTCAATAAGTACATTCCATTCAACCGTTTTGGCATGTTAGAGTAACAAACAAACATAGAAAACATCACATTTATTGTAACAACAGGATTGGGAAATAATATAAACTTTAAACGTCTTCCAAATAAACGAACACTTGTGTAGGTATATTAGTGTTTGTTACTTTAGCTCACTAACGTCGGATATAATTTTGATTAAATTTAGTTTACACGTACTTTAATAACTCTTAAATACTCCTAAAATAACACAAATAATACTTTTGAACCAAGGATAAAGCCACGGGTGCAGCTAGTAATGAAATATACTCAAGGAAATCATAAAACAAGGAACGAAATATCGATAGTATCACAAACCAGGTCAACATTTCTGCAACAACAAACCATAGATTGTTTTAAGTTCTAACCCATAGATGCCGTGACTCAAGCCACTTGCAATCTGGTACTCTGTAATTGTAATGACAGACGGACCGACGATTACAACCGGCTGTAAATTGCGATTATTATATCGAGATTCCTGAGGTGCAGTGCAATGCAATGCAATGCAATATATACGAACCAGTTTGATCGATCTATACTTTCATGGAAGCTCATTGGCTTTTGAGGCTTTGGGAAGCTGCATCTTGTATTAATTTGGTTACCACAGTATTATGTTCATGTGGTTTGTCGAATGAGATATAGTGGCCCTCTTGTCTCAGAGTATGTCTGACTGCTCTTAAGTCTCGTGATGTGGCTTAAAAACTGACTATCAATTGATTACAACCGGGACTATCCGAATCAAGCCTCGGAAATCCGCAGTACGCACTATCTTATGAAATTAAGGCGTTGGTGTGAGGCCGTGCTTTGGAACCTGATGCCGTTGAATTGCAAAGGGCACAGATTACCGCTCAAACACCACCGCTGTAGATAATAAATGTAATAAGAAATAAGAATAATTTTGTTTACCTTTCCCTAATGTATTACTAAGGAGGAAAGGAATTACCATTATCTCAAAACATGTTTGGGGAAAATTGAAGCTTTCAAGGTTTAGGTCAACAAATATTGTATCTACTTTTCATATATATATATTCATTGGCTCATGAAAAAACTAAAGGTACGGTTGATCATCAACCAATTAATAGGTTCAATCAGTGTTTCGTCCCCTGCCCGTTTGGCCTAAGGGGACCAAATATCTCTAATAGTATTTTCTTTTCCAAACATAGTAACGTAAGAATAATTTGCTATCATTCACACGCGTTCTCAAATGTCTACATATAATTAATATTCACGTAATTAAGTCGAGAACTTGAGAGCAATGTAAGACAAATAGGTTATTAACTCAAAACAGAATTTGATATCGAGCAACATATTAGATTGCTAGCAACCGACGAGCGTGAAACACTATGCCACATTATAACAGATAATAACAGATATTATATCAAATTTGGAGGACATTATAAATCAAATTCTCGTAATAATTCAGGCGAAATGCCACGTAAAAGGCATTAAATGGTTAAAATACGATAAAATTTCCATCAAAGCGAGCATCAAAAGCATTCATAAAATTTCAATGTCAGCGAATGTGGGCGGTTTTAGAATTGTTGTTTGAAACATTTTCGTTAATGTTAAAACGCTTGTGAAATTCTTTCATTTGCGAGACAAAATTATATTACTACTAGAATATGCTGTGCATGCAAACCTTGCGAGCAATGACAGTGTAACCAAGCCGTGACTATATACCAGTGCTTGTCATAACTTCCAATAGACCACTAAATGACAAAAGAAGACACTCTTTTTGAGAAGACAAAATGTAAAAAGCAGAAATATTGCCTTTTTACCTTGAAAAATGAAAGATACAACTGGCTGACAAGGGATACGAATTTCATACACAAAAAAATAGCACCTCATCAAACACTACAAGGGTCACAAACGTCAAGACGATGACGAGGATCAGAATGTATAGTGAGACAGCCAGCAAGTTCTCCCAGAAGAGTGTTTGATATGTGACAAATAAAAATCAAAAGGGTCTTACCTCACAACACAAGGTTACACACATGACCATAACGCGAACGTTGAGCCTGTACTAACTATGGTGGGTACAGTTACAGCAGGGCTTAGTACTCGACGTTGATGTTGGTATTTAGGCAAAGCACGCCATGGTCGTAATCACTATTATTAATGAACCGGCACGGGGTTCCACGAATCGTTTTTCCTCTCGCCAGTTCTAAATCATCAAGATTGATGATGTTAATATAAAAAACTCTGAACCATTTTATTACATAGCCGTATTTATAAGGAAACACAATGGAGATAAGGTTTAAATTGTTTCCTTAATTTTAAAGCACTTTTGTTTCATCGTCGAACAAAAACTGACATTAACACTAAAGACGACACAATGGAGGCATCTTAGAAAAATCGACCTGAAAACCTAGAAAAAGATAGAAGCGGTGAGACAATAGCCATCAAACATGAAGGTGACAAAGACGCTTCAGAAACGGACCCTCGCCACTTTTAATTCTTTACACAGTAATATATATCACATATTATCAAGAGAGGCAATGAAGATAATTATACAGAAGACCGGGCAAAGCTTTAGACAATCCTATCCGGCTAATCCGAGATTACTATAATCACTCCCACATCATAGCATAGAATCATAACAGAATCTCAAGTTTCGGATATGAAGTCCTAAAGGCACACTACAAGCCGCAAAATACCTATGTTCAGAATAAATAATTGCTATAGTATTTGGGAATTACACTTAAGATACAAGTGCAAGCTAATAATAAATCCGAAATTATAGGCCGCTCAAATATAACGCGTGCTTGGTAATAAACCTTTTTACAAGTATTTTTGTAAGTTTCTACACTGTCCAATTCTACACTGTATGGAGAATCCGAATCCCGGTTGACAGGACAGGTTGACATAGGTGGACATTTGTGAAATTGAAGGTAAATTATGAACTGGCTTTATTAAAACGTAATAATAAACATGTACGTTAAGCAATAACAGCTACTAACTGCTTCATAATAGAGCAAATAATATGGTTTATGTATTTCATATTACACCTTTAATTCTTTAACGTCTGGCAAAATTAGCATTGTAATGTCCAAAAAACGCTATAACTTTGGGAAACAAGTGTGCGGCCTTGTGGCAGCCCCTCAATGCCATGCAATTCTAGACTAAACCGACGTTATGACATGAATTAATAGTCAGTTTCTACGTTATTCCGGTTATTCTACTACATTAAAATAAGGCCAAAAAAGTTGGTTTCAACTACACATAATGATGGAACACGAGACAAATTTAAACCTTTACTGATATCTGCAAGAAAGATGTCGAAACAATACTCAAGGAATTCCGTTGCATAATTTTCCAAAAAGGTAACCATGAAATCCTTTGCCTTTTTTCAACAAACCTGTTCGATTGAAGTAATGCAAGAATTTTTACAATAAACCCCGTAAAACGACGACCTTTGATTTTAGCGCGACAGGCAAGAGTCATCGACGCGTTTATTTTCATACCCCTCGCGAAACCGGTATATCAGATAATAACGTATTTATACTCCTGACATTTTATCTCGACTCCACACCACATGTGAATATAAACCATTTTATAATATTGTGATGAGATTCTAGTTAGCACACGCGGCGTCGGCACGTGATTCGGTAATGTTCCCCGAATGGGTAATAAAGGCTACGAGGGCGAAATGAGATGGAAAATTAATACTTTCTTGGATATGTCTTACTTCATATTAGCTATAAAAGCATACTAAGCTCGGTGGTAATTGTCTTGAACTCTTGACTAGTATGCTGTTATAGCTAATGTGGAGACACGTCGTTGCAAATAGTATTTTTTACTGCTGCATACCATTTTTTGACCAGCATGACGTAACAGGTGATGAGCCGGCTACAAGGCGTGAGGATGCAGGATTCCTGTGCAGGTCAAATATCATTGTGAACCACAAGGATTTGCTTTGAGTCAGAGCCAGAGTCGTTCGTATTTCGTATTTAGCCAGAGACGTGTAATGGCGAATTTAATTGTTCAAAATTTACAATATGGTATTGCCGATACAGTTTTTCAATTACATCAATTAACACACACATTAGATATGTCACTGTAAACAATAACAAATCGATGAAAACAGATTCTTTCGGATAAAAGACCGCATCTGTAGGTTTAATGACCGATCAGAGTACTTGCTATCGATCGCCGCATGCGCAGTTTCTTCAAAGATGCAACCTTCTGTACAGATCTGGATTACGATTGATAGATAAAAATAAACCGAACATAAATATGTAAGCGTTCTATTTCTGTTAAATCAGGTGTAGCGGTCTTATTTACTTTATTCCCTAGCATGTGTTTTTTTCCATTCATAGCGTACATAAAAACTGTTCTAAGTTACATAAAGTTTGTAATTATCTGTGTTTGGTCTGACAACAGTTAAATATCTATTGTCTCTGCCACATGCGAGAGATTATGAAGGTAGGGAAGATAATAATACCTATTTGGTGTATGATGCAGCAAATAACGTTCAGGTACCTACAATTTTGAATACATTTTCATGTGAATATCCACAGTCCAGACACATTGAATAGACGTTCAAAAGCGTACAACGAAATTGAATGGCCCAGACGATGAAGATAAAACGTCCGTGCAAAGGAAAATCGTCAGTATTGTAAATGTACCTCTAGATGCAAATAGAGATGAAGAACTATCAAAATATTCTAAATTAGATGATATACTTACCACTAAGCAAAGTCACAGGAAAGTTCAAAAAAACATTAACAAGACCTGCGAAGGAGACTGCCAAATTGAATTGGCTGCCAAAACTTGTTAACACTTCAGCGAGGGCACGGCCCGAAACGGATGGGAAAAGAGAGGCAATAAATTAAGCATCCAAAGCCATTCAAAATTAATTTCTCGCTAAATTTACGCAGTTTAAAACAGGGCTTGTTCCGGACAGCTAATTTGCAAAACTCTGGAACGAATCGTTTTCCGATGGCAGTTATTATTTCAGTTGTTGTGCCATTTTTCAAATGCGTCCTGAACAAAGTTGGAGCGTTTCGCGTAACACAATTCGTGAGCCGGAAATGCTTCCCATAAAATTTTGCTATTTCAGTCATATCGGACTTGGAAACATGACTATTCAAAGAGTTAAAGTCAGATGCAATGAGAAATGTAAACAAAATTGAGTCATTACGTAGAAATAGATGGTAAATCGAGAAAACAACCTGCAATGAAAATGAATACCCTATTTACAAAGTTACTAACACACCTACGCGCTTCTCCGAACAAAACCCAAGTAAAGCATCTGATAAATATAATCAAGCGTTCCTAGCGCCATTGAATGTCTGCGAAACTATCTCTAATTGGCCATCCAATGAAGAAATTGGCGATATGTCACCAGACATTACGTAGAAGCACAAAGTACTTGACGTCCCCGCAATGTGACATAAAACAAGTCGCGTGGGAGAACTGAATCACTTTGACGATGTCCATGCGTCACTTTACGGATACTGCACTAAAAGAAGAAAGACTTAAGTGGCATATTAAGTGAGGAAGTTAGGTTATTATTGTTCGTAGCAGTGCTATCATAAAGGCATATCATATAGGCCATGTGCTTTTGCATTAGATTCGGGTCAAACGTCGATTGAATTAAGGTTCATACTTCGACGGGACAAAAGTAAATTCGATTGACGACTTAAAAATGCAATGACATGTTATTGAATATATCAATGAAAGTTTTAATATTGTCTACGACTTCAAATAGGATCTGTAAGTGACTTCAAATAGGAAACAATCATACATGGATATCCCATTTCCAAGTCTCGTTATATTCCCAGATCTGTAAACCCGCGACAGCTGCTGTGACGACAAAAGCTGATCATTCCTTTAGCTAGAGATAACCACGATGCCTGCCTAAATATTCTATCACATCCATTGTACTAGACACTCAGCTGAGCAAACTTTAGTTTCGGAACACATGTCAATCACTTAGGATAAGTTTCCCGACCTCCTGCTTATAATATGCACCACACGAAGTTAGCAAATGGATCAAACTTGACACTCAGATAGCGGGACGGTTCGAATGCCAAAGAGGCTTTTAGGATTAAAGCGGAAACTTCAACTTTTGCAGACACAGCGGCTTTATATTTCATGTCCTTTTTAAACAGTTCAGAAGAGTTTAGAGGAAGTTTTAGAATGAAAGCTCTGATATAGATTTTCGAGTACTTTCAAGTGTAGAATAAAACGCGTAACGATCACATACCCGTAACTAGGGTTCCATGTAGTCAAGGAATTAGAAGTTACAGGGACCATGCTACCACATATTTCTCTTACAGACAACACACACTTTGTAGGGGGTTTGTCCCATATAAAATATTTTTAGTTTATGTGTATTAAATATATGAATATGCATTATATTATTTTTTATCACGCCGCTATTTTTGATATTCATGTTCTAGTGTTAAATTTGTACAGCTACGTGTGTATTTATATTTTATTTCTATGCCCTGTCATAGGAAACTTATCAAAAAACCCCATCAACTTCGGGATTCGGCGAAATCCTTTGAATTTTAAAGACAACAATAAAACTCCACATACGACGTACGTCCCGAGTGATCAACGGCGACGTTTATGACAAATAATGGCCCAATAAATCCTGGTTTACGGTAAACGGAACGTTTTCCGTATTGCGTTACCGTATCTTCGGGGATAAATGGTTTTGTGTCTTTTGACGCGTTAAATCTTTGTTTACATTGTTTCATCTGTACCAGGGAGGAGCAGCTGATGCTTTTAAAGATCGAAGGATAGCTAAACTTTATTGAAACACCACAGAATAAATATAACTTAACACGTTGACTGCTGAACCGGTTTAATTTTACATTTAGGCACCATTACGGACCGTGCGTTTTCCAGCAATGGCGTGCCGTCTGTGTGAGCCGCACCGTAATAGCGCCGCGTTACACACACACACGTCTGTGTTTCGTCACAGAGCCGGCACGTAAGCTGCGCTAACACAACAGGTGTGTTTTTCCGTACTCACGGCAAGTTATAAAAAACACAACAGTTGTGTTTTCAGCAGTGAACTGACTTTACTTATTGTTCACTTCGCCCGGCTCCCAATAATCGACAAAAAACAGTGATGTCTAAATCTTTACTTCTAATCATTCATTTGCGTCACCATTTTTTTAAGCGATGTCCAAATGATCGATTAATCAGTGCAAAAAACGCTAATGACGTAAATCATCGCGTCAGCTGTTGATTGTTGAGAATCTTGACAGAGGATAAGAGCATTAAAACGTTGACTATTAAGGGCTCTCAAAGCTTAGCTTCGTTTATGAGATCCTATTTGACTTATTGGTATTTTTGTATCATCTTTGATAAGCCATAATTTGGTCTGTCTTTCTTCAAAAGAATTATAATAAGATTTATTTAGCGCTAAAATTGCGTGCCACAGTTTCGACCCGCATTGATAAGAATCCCACAAGAACCGTAAAGTTTTCGAGGATAAAAGTATCCTATAGATGTGTTAACCCTGGACATAAAATATCTACATTAGACATGATTCAGTCACAAACAAATAAACGTACAAACTTTCGCATTCATTATCTACATCCGTAAGTTCAAAAACCTACTGCTTTTGACAAGTTTCATTTTCATTTCGTTAATTTACATATTCATTCTCCATTCTAAACAATAACATCAACCCAGAAAACGAGATTATAATTAGCACAAAAACCGAGCTAATCTCACAGAGCCTGTTTTCACGTCAGGACTGTTACAAAACCGCTATCCCGAAAAAGGGGTGGTTTTTCCCTCAATCCACCTTCACCCTATATAAACAGGACGGAATGAGGACGTGTACGGATAACCATACGTATAGAGAGTATAGGCTATATGTATGGTATTTCGCGTTCGCAACATGACAAAATGTACCGATATGAAATGATTCTCGGGTTTAATGGCCCTATAAATAAATATGTATTCCATTCCATTCACTTCATTCCTTTGATCCATTGTTAGTATTAATACGGGATCACTATATTTTTTTCAAATTTGGCTATCGTTTTCGTGTTGTAGCATATTTTGTTTACCTTTCACTGATAGGTTTAGACTGACTTTTCATTTTCATTTGTTGGGTTTTTGCTGTTTATTTACTTTTTCAAATACATATGTGCTACAAAAACGTGTTAAACGTGAGATAACACATTCTTGACGCAAATGAGCGATATGACCACACTGGGCCACTGTAGTATGCATATGGACCATACTCTGCGCGACGACCTGCCTATCAGCAGTACGTATGAAATAGGTCCGTTTATATTAACTAGAGACATGAGAGATGGCATGTTAATTAAAGATGATATAAACCATACGGAGAAACTTAGAAGAAAAGTCAGACAGAGTTGCCGTTTCATTAAAATTTTCACCTCGTACTATAAGTGGTATAACCAAACCGGGAATATTTCCCGACGCAGTCGAAACCCGATTACAAGGCAACATAAAACGATGTACACAGATGCACGTGTACGATACGCCACGGCACATTTGCTCTGAAAATTCACGAGATATATAAAACTTTATCGCGAGCAGTACTTTACGGTCGGTTCCTTATGTTTCGATGTGGACGTGATGCGAATTTGGTAATTCTCTTTCGGATATTTTGGCATGGTTCATTAATGAGGCAAGTACTGTTTTGTTTACAATTTGCTTGTAGCTTTTAGTATATGTATTCCGTTAGTTGAATACGGGATATTATAGAGTTTTAAAAGCAAAACAATCGATAGAAAACAGACTGAAAATAAAAGGAAAAACAGGAACCTACAAAGTTTCAAACTAACTACAACAAGTATACTCAATCAAGAACGAAACGAAGTTAGAAATAACTTATTGGTAAGAAACTAATTACAACTTAATATCAATAATCCCATAGTAGCACTTGACTCCCACACAATCGTAGAACTAACACAATTACACACACGAATACCTACAACATTTATACGCATGAAGCACCAATTGTCAACATGGAATCTTCCCTTAAGTAATAATATACTATATTCTATGCCTCAAGTGTGTTTACAAACAACATCAATATCTATCTAACTAGGTACGTCTACCACAGCAATTGTATTAATTAATTCTATCTCGGATTCTAGATGAGACATCGAATTTTTTTACAGATGTGACAAATGTGTAAAGAGGCAAATATCACAGCTTGAGAACTCACCAAGACATCACAACAATCAGATTAAACAGAAGTGATAGACAGCTCATAGCATGTAACATGAACCTATTAGCTTGAAATGATGCGCGGATCAAAAACTGCAATCATATTGTAGACGCTAATACTGACAGAGACTATCTTGAGACACGTCAGGAATGTCATGTTCCATTCATACCTACAATAATGGTAGCGAATGACACATTTACTTTAACAGACATTGTTTCATTACGCTTCCGTTGCTTCTACAAATAATTTCTATACACATAATTTTAACCCCAATGCCGTAATTTCTGTAGGCATTAAAAGTTGCTTTGTTATGGAACTTATGGAGCAGCATTTCTGTAATGTCGTTAATCTTAGGTATACGCGTCCTACACTGGTTATTGGGCGTTGGTGGTATATTATAATGTTGAGATATCTGAATAATATTGTTTACATTTGAATGTTACACAGCTAACATAGCAATCCCATAAGGAGAAGTCTCGTAATACAGTGCCACCTGAGATTTATCACGTAACGCATTCTTCAAATGTATCATCTAAACAATATGTTCATCCAACATCTAGGTCAATGCAGCATGAATTCAGCTAATCAACGAATAATCTACAATTTCAATTTCCAGATTCGATTACCATTCACAACATGTCATTCTCTCACCCAATTCCATTGATAACCATTTCGGGCCAACATTTTCCTTAGGGCTGTCACGTCGCCAATTTCCCAACCATGACAATTCACACTCGCGCCTGTCGCATTGATAATTTCAGGACCGCAACATCCCCTAAGCAGTTTCTCAACGAAGCTGTGACCCAAAACTGTCAGAGCGTACATCCCTAAAACCATTTCCAAAGTCGGCACCTCGTTCCAAAATACGGCCTAATTAAAGTAAGGACATCTGAAAGAGACCCTCCGCAATTTCGGAATGAAGTCTGAAACAAGTTTCTGAAGCTATGGAACGAAGCCACAGCGTTGTAGAGATACATTTAATTAGACGCACAACCAAATAAGCCAGCTTTTAAATTAACATCTCGTCTGGCACCTAGCTTGCGCAAAAAGGATGTGAAATTAATTGACGGAAGTAAAATACGGCAACGGAGCAAAAAATTCTTTGAGTAATTATATTTAAGGGTCCGTTAATGACAGAATTAAAATGTTAGGCAACACCTTTGTATTTCTCCATTTGCAAATGCAATATAACTTTCAGACCCCCGAAGCACGCCTCGTACATCGACCAATAGCATGGCTCAACCCAAATATCGTAGGATATCGGACCATTTGGATGTCGGGGTCCTGCTGAATTAAAATTGCATGACCCCCAAACCTCACCGTAAAAACTGAAACGGAGCAGTATCTTCGTTAGATTCGTATCCATAACATCCTAATCTCAATCCCTTAGCATATTTTAAGCGTTGCGCGTGGCTATGACCTAAAACTCGGAACATCCGGCCGTTTGGGAAGGGCGTTTGTTGAATTAATATTGCACGACCCACACCTGACCGCAGAATGAGGACTCTCCGAATATGCGGGTAACGTGGGTATTGCATCGGAAAGTTATTTTTGTATCTCCCATACAAGGGTTAATTAGGGTGCCTTTTAGAAAGAGGACAGCCAGCAGTGTATTAACAAGGGTTCATGAAGTACCCAAAGTCTAGTCACGTGATGGCATTTCATTAACCAACCGGGTATAGTAAGCAGACCTAGCCGGTTAAGGTAAAGCAAGACCCGCTAAAAACACACAACTTCACCAGTCACAATAATCAAGTAACAAACCCACTTACCAACAGTCTACCATCACATATGGATGGTGACCATATACGAGCGGCATGGCCACTGTAGATATCATATCTACTGACTTTGGTCGTATGGCCATTCATATTGGTATGCCGGTCGGCATGCCCACCGTTTTATGTCACATTTGTCAGTCATACCGCGCTTGGAAGCTACGGTATTGGATCCATTGTTTTATTTAGCTTCTTAAAAGTATGTCTTAATACTTAATTTGTTGGTTTTGGAGAAGTGATAGCTGACCTTGAATAGGAAGGTAGTGGAATAGCCGGGGGAGGGGGGGGGGATAGCACAGGAGATCTGTAATTAGGGCTTTTTGAGTTATGTGAAGTACCTTAGAAAAAAGTAGGTAGTTTTTGTGTATGTATAAGGTTGCGTGTTAGACGACAAAGAGGGATATGTGCAAAAGTATTTTTAATGACAATGACGATAATAAGCGACACATTTGCGCAGTGTATTATGAGAAGTAAGATAATATTTGCATACGATTTTTTACTGAGAAGAACGTTAATAAATATTATAGATACTATCAACAATGAGCAAGTATATTATGGTAAACACATTTTACGTAAGATATATATTATACTAGCTGTGCCCCGCGGTTTCACTCGCGTAGTTCCTGTTCCCGCAGGAATATGGGGATAAAATATAGCCTATGTTACTCGCTGTCAATGTATCTTTCCATTAGTGAAATAATTTTTTAAATTGGTGCAGTGGTTAAGCCGAAACTTGACATATTCCTATACATACTTTCATCCCCTATATTTATTGTACCCTTGTATTGTACCCTTGAGGGCAAGGGTAAAGTCTTTCAAACTTTGAATGCCAAATTTATTTATATCTAATCAAAAGCCTAAAAAATAAATTTCAAGCTTCAAAAATGACGATACTTCCATACAAACTTTCATCCCCTATTTCAAACCCTTACAATGCATTTTTTGGGATAAAAAGTAGCCTATGTCCTTCCCTAGGCTCTAGACTATTTCTATACCAAATTTCATTTCAATAGTTCAGGCGTGAAAGAGCAACAGACAGAGTTACTTTCGCATTTATAATATAAGTAAGGAAGTAAGGATTATAAGACTTCACTACATACACAATAATTTATATTTTATGAGCTTACGATTAAGAATATTATTATGATGAGAATAGTGAATATTATGTACTAGCATAAAAAGTTATGAACAACATTGATATATTATCTCAAGCTATTTAATAAATGTTGCGATGTAAGTTCAGCGGAACAGTTTATTGGCCCGAAACTCGTATACACGATACGAGAGGAAATGAAAAATGTACAAAGTAACTTCGAGACGCTTTATATCCCAGAGTGGGTGAAGTTTGCAATATTCAAGAGTTTCAGGGGCTCTGGGGACTTTTTAATCTTACAGACGCGATACAATTTCATTTGCTATATAAAAAATATAGCTAACGTTTAACTCGTATAGTAAAGTAGTCTTTGTATTTTATGTCAACTCTATGGCACTATATCTTTATTATTTTAGATCAAAATGTGTATTTTTTTTATCATATTTATCGGTAGCCAAGTTTAAATCCTGTGTTTTACAGTTACCTATCCCCTTATTCATAGAAAGATAAAGCGTTTTGCGCTTTTAAACCGTTCAACGGAAAACCCCACGGTTTCCGTTTCCGATAATAAAGTACCTAATTGCAGCACATGACAAATGGCGACTTAAACTGCGAACGACTCGTCAAGATGATTTATTCATGAGCCAACCGTCATTCTATTAGCGCGATAAAAACATTGAAAACACCCACGCTACATACAGATAAATAGTAACAATTGTAGGTAAATAAAACAGCAGACCGGCGGAACCGGTCCGGATCATAACAAAACATACCGTCGTTTCACGATACGTGCAACATCCGAATTCAAACCCTCAGCAGGCAATCTCAGTACAAAGATTGATGGAGAGTAGTTACAACACAAGTAACTGTCACAATCACTAGGTTTTTTTTTTCATTAGTTTCCGAATGTCGAGCTCGTGAGTGAACGATTCGGTTCGAATGAACGAATGAACGATTCGGTTGGCGCGGCGTGCAGCTCTCTGGCTGGGCGGACCGCGACTGCGGAGGTAGGACGAGCGGTTTTAATTCACGCCGAGTGGAGCCTAGGGTTGTCAATGTTGACTCTGTGTGACTGAATTGCACTTTATACTATGTAAGGCTGTATACAACTATAAGTTATGTGCAGTGTCACTGTTCGCGGGGTTTATATGACATTGTTGTTAATATATAAGATGCCTTATACATACATATCTAATGCAGACGGTCGCAGTTGATATTTTTCCACTGTACATTGTGTATACTTTATGTAGAAAAAATACTGCATCATCTAGAGAAATATATGTTTAAGTCATAATATTTGGAATGTGCTATTATTGAAGATCGCAATTATTTCCAGTCACATTATGCGCCGCTCACGCCAAACTTGCGGCGGTACATAAATAATCCGTGAATCTAAAATTAATAAATAATAATGAAGTACAAACTGAAAATACCAAGTATATTCTTGATAAACATTACCGAACTGAGCTCCCATTAATATTAATAATAAATACGCATTTATCTACAAAGAAAAACAAGTATACGATACGATGCACAAATAAAAGCTACTTAAGCTTTATTATTTTCCATTATTTTTTATTACTTTTTTTTTTCTTAATGAGATATTTTGATGCACGCCTACACCGTCTCTCCTTCACTATGGGTGGTTGACTGGTAGAAAATGCTCTTAGCGTTAAGTCCGCCATTTGTACTAGTTAGTTAATCTGTGCAATAACGTATTAAATAAATAATAAATAAATTTCATTGTAAAAACAAAACACACATGAACGTCGATTGATTATTAAAAATATTGAAACTAAGTGGAGTTGCTCTGGTGAATATGACAAGACAAAGGGTGGGTGAAAGTGACAACCCTACAATCCGTAGTGTGAAATGTCTGAGTGAACGCCACGCCCGAATGTTTTGATCGGGCCAAGCAGCCGTAACACGGTAACAAGAGCACTCTGGGTACTATTAATTATTCTGTAGAGGAGTGTGTAGTAAAACCATGTAAAATCAAATTGTAAATATTTGAACTACCGCAGTGTTATTATAGCGTGTAACCAAACGCTAAATCAGAAAGTTTTGAACAAGTGGACGATATATATACTGTGACAAGAATACATACAATATGTCACCGAATGGTCCCAGCGGAAGACCAGAGCTGGTTGTTCGCAACCGGCACCATGCTGAGTTTGACAAATGACCCATTTTGTGACAACTTTCCAATTGTTTTTTCTTATCTTGTATTTTTTTGTGTTACAAAAAAAGTTAAAATGAGAAAAAACAGTACTAGATTAGATATTTCCGAGTAATACTAAAACATTCGAAGAGGTCAGTTGGCAGACCACCTGCCACATAGGCAGATGTCATCGTCCGCATGTTGGGTCAAACATGGGGAGGAAAACCCAGGACAGTATATTTTGCGCAATAACGAAGAGGCCAGTCCAGGAGTGGATCGACAAAGTCTGATGATGATAAGTAAACATTGTAAAACTGAAATTGTAAATATATTGTGAGGATAGTCGGAAAGCAATGAATGCGTCTAGCACAAGACCGGAATAAGCGGCGTGAAGGAAAGGAGGCCTACAGTCCTACACCCAGCAATGCGTTGACACGGGCTGAGGTAATGAAATATTTTAACTATTTTGAACCTTATAGCCGAGGATATAAAGCAAAGCGCGGGTAACAGTATTAACAGTGGCAACCCTACCCCAAACTAGGCATCGAATATCTAGGTATAGGTAGGTGACTGAACGCCACCACAGAATAAACAATAGTCCAACCACGCCACGCCCGATTGTTTTGACCGAGCGTACGTACGTATACGGTTACAAGAGTAGAGTACCTTCGCATAGTATTAGTTATTCTATGGGGAGTGTAGTAAAACTGAAATTGTATTGGCCGGCATCGGCAGCTCGTGTTTACTACTTCATTTTGTTTATTGACTGTACGCGTATTTGGCGCTAGTAGAGAGGAGGGAAAGTTTTTAGGGCGTTTTCTGAATGCGGGTTCGCATGCGGGTGCGTATTTCGTCTTTGTGTCGATGTTTTAACCATTCCACTGGACCGGTTCGGTTGAAACATCGAGGTTACTAGATTAGCCAGCTAAAATACGCTAAGGTTAGAACCTGACATTAGTAATTATTATCATTGGAAACTGAATATTTACCATCTATTAGATGATGCATTTCATATTTTTTAGAATCTTAAATTTCAATGTATCTGTGTATCTGTGTATCAGTGTATCTGTCTGTGACGTTGTAGCTCCCAAACGGATGAACCAATTTTGATATTGTTTTTTTCTTGTTTGAAAGGCGACTTAATCGATAGTTAGCTATGATCTTAGAAAATCTTTTCAGCTGTTTACTAAGACTTGTTTACTAAGACTGTTTGTCGATTACATGTTGATACTTTAATATGCTTTATGTGTACAATAAAAATTATAAGAATACTTTAGTTCCTAGATCGGCATATTGTAGGATACTTTCTATCGCGAATGAAACGCAAGGCGCTGCTAATACTTCACATTGAAGGTAACAACACAACTCCAAACACGGTTACATGCAAACAGATAAGCGTAATATCGTTCAACGGCCAAGCGGTGGCCATTCATAAAGATACCACTGGACAGGCGAGTAACCCGACGCTAGTGGCAAATTACAAACGGCCGGCGATGATGCCATTTGGACGTTGGAGAAATTGGACGAAAGTTATATTGGGAAGTTTAGTAGTATTAACACGTAATAACTAAGACGAAAGTTATAGAGGTGGTAATAAAAGTCGTCCGTAATGAACGGAAATTGTGTTGAATTCGAAACTAACACCAATCGTAATGTACCTACCCGGAATATTTGGTGACAACTTTTTTTTTTATTTGACAGACGAGTCGAGCAAGTCGTTCACCTGATGGTAAGCGCTGCGCATGCGTGTAACAGTCACAACACCATCCAGAACACTGCATTGCATAGTCCAGCGCGGCACTGCATTGCGCTCGTCACCCTTAGACATCAGCTCTAAAGTCTCATATGCACAGTAATTTAGCTGGAAACAGTGCCCTTTGCAGCCAGCAAGACTATTAGCTGTTGAACAGCGCTATCACTGCAAATGCTTTTTTGAAAGCTTTCTGCAATTGCTTTTAAAGTTGCCAAATGTGACAGTTTTTCTTTGTAAAGCGAAAAACTATCAAAATCGACCACTTTGACAGAGATTTGAAGAGTAAATCTGTCAAAATCGGCGAGTTTGACAGCGAGTTGTGGCGATGGCGGGAGAAAACATCCCGGTAACATTACTATTAATGTGAGTTTTGATTTTGACACAAGTTCTGATATTTTCTAATATAAGACTAAATAAAGTGTAATAGGGCAATATGCTTAGTCACAAGTTATGGATCAAATATCGCTAATCACTCCCATTACCGACCTCATCCTCTCATGAATCACATCTCTGCCGCGCGCATTAGCACCTGTGTTGGTAACTTGGTACGTCCATTGGGAAACTGGAGTGCATCGTATTTATGTATACGTACGTACTAGGTGTTGGTTAGACTGGCAGATGACCCAATTTGTGCGGTGCGGATGCTCCAACGTGCATATTAGTTTGAAGTTGGTATTTATGTTCCTTAATGCAGTGTCTGTCTCTTTCCGTAGAGAGATATTTCTATGCAGATTGTCTCTTTTGTTCTAAATAACGACTTACAATGTCTTACAATGTTAGAAGGACGAGTACTGATTATATAGATGAATTTATCACTTTAAAATAAGACACAGAATTCACAGATTCGAGAAAATACGGAACAATTAACACGTTCAGTGCTGAGAACACAACTGTCGTGTTTTTCACAACTTGCCGCGAGTGCGGCAAAACACAACTGTTGTGTTTGTTGTATGGAAAAACACTATGGAGCGTACAGAGCCGCACCCGTGGCTAGACAAGCAAAACGGCTCAGCAGTCTAAATGTTAAGGGATAACTGTCACGTTATCCACCACGATCGGTGATCTGTACGCTTTGCAACCGACGACACCAGGATCGAAACCTCGTCCCGCACCAATGACTCAATTCCATAAGTTATTTGCAGATTTCCATCACACCGTGTAACCGATAGGTAATCCCGATAGTGTGGATTGATTGCAGTCATCAAGCCACAGACCCTAAGCGTCCCGACAAACTGACAGATACTACAGGTCAGCACTAAAACCAAACAATCATGGAATAATCATGATAGCATGCCTGCGAAAGTGCAAATCTATCAGTCTGCCAAAATGCCAATGTCTGCGAAATGCAATATGAAAATGCCACATAACGTGGGGGCGCTTCCACATTTCGCTAATCACAAACACAAGAACGAGTTTCCAATTTCATTCTTAACGTATGGAAATAAAGTACAATTTACACACATGTATACGTCCGTGATCGGCGAATGTGTGAAGGCACCATCAAGTTCCATTCCATCGTCACTGGCACCATCACATCCTCAATCGGACCACCCAGTCACGAGGCTCGCTCGTGTCCCGTCTACAGTGGATAATTGGTGCTGTCCGGCGCGAATGCCCTTGACGGCTCCTCTGTTATGATGGCATGTGAAGCTAGGGTATTATAGCCCTTAAATGTTTAGGTTGCGAATATTGGATTGTGAGTGTTAGTGACAGGTTATCAAGGTACATTTCAAGTTGAAGGTCACGTTATGTATCAGATGAGGCATCAGGTATAATCGATGTTCTTTTGTTTCAATGTTTCAGGCATTGGCCAGCTTGCAGTGCCACCTAGAACATTGCATTGCATATTTTGCGCGGCGCTGCGCTCGTCACCCTTGACACATTGGTTCTCATATTATGCCCAATTTATATAGAAACCTGTCCTTCAAAGCTCAACAGTTTATGGCGGATTTACCAGGCAAAGTTACGTCCCAAAGCAGATTCTTGCACAAGAACCAGCTATTACAAGTTAATTCCCGTTACGGTAAATATAAAGTATTAAGAGATGAAGCCTCTTAGTATATAAATTTTTGAAAGGGTCTTGTCCCAAATCAACACTATTAAGGGTTGTTCAAGAGGATGCCTCATACTTCCACTTCATTTCACACTACGCAACACTTTAGTACATTAATTTTCAAAGGATTACAGACCGAGGGTCTAGCTTCTAAAAATAGCTCAAAGAAGCCCCCACGCGACCTTGACGCGCCCGCTGGGACTTGACTCCTGGACTCGTTACCCTTCACTAGATTTCCTTCAATCCAATCAGCTTGGATTACATTTTTTCATACTAATAACAATGAAAATAAAATTGTAGGATAAATATGATTACCATAATTCTCCCAGTTAGACAGACAGTTTGGCAGAATTAAAACAAATATTTTACCTTCAACGTTTTCAAAATAAAATATTATGTATTTCAGCAAATTAACACCTCTTTCGATCCCCTATCTAATACTACTACCAGGTGCTTATCGACTTAATACTCAGCCCAGTAATTTCACTGGAAGCAGTGCCGTTCAAACCGGAACACAGTTACGTAAGTTACGGCAAAAGTTAATGGAGAGAGCAAGAGAAAAAAGTACCTGTCGAAGTGACAGCCACCGAGTCGGAATATCAACTAATGAAACCAGAGAGCAGTTGGAAGTTAGCGAATACGTCTGAGTGTCTATTGATTTAGGGAAACATCAATTCGGTAGTGTCTTTAATTTAGTTAGTTTGGTCCTTCGCGATGGTAAATGAATTAGGTATTTGATGGCTTATCCGAAAAAGAGTTGCTATGGTTACAGAAATTATATCTTACGAAATTAGTTTGGCTATGATTCTTGTAAGGGGCTATTCAAGTATTAAGTAAGCAGAATTTCAGTAATTATTAACCATCCCCTTGCCAGCAAAATTATGCAAAGCTCTTACTCCGATATGGTTACGTACACTTTGATCTGTTTGGGTTTCTTTGTTGTTATTTATGAGCAGCAATTGTTAAGTCTACACATTGGGAATTTATAGGCTCGCATTACAAACACCCCCTTCCTTAACACGAAAACACAACTATGGTGTTTTTCATAACTTGCCGTGAGCCGACTTTCTTGTCTAGCCACGGGTACGGCTCTGCACACTCCATAGTGTTTTCCTATACAAAAAACACAACAGTTGTGTTTTTCCGCACTCGCGGCAAGTTATGAAAAATACGACAGTTGGTGTTAAGTGTTGGTCACAATGTACCTCTCAGTCACGACACGCACTTAGATGTACAAGTCACTACTACCCAGGTTAAGCGGTCCCTGTGAACTGAGCTATCTCTAATTAGTGTTAACAGCCGTTTAACTCAACATCATCGCAGACACGTGTATTTGGTATTTTTACTGCGTCGAATTTGGCGAAAACACGAACAGTTTTCGGAAGAGTTTTGTAATCATGCCGTTAACGTAAATTAGTCGACGGCTGCGTTTCGTTCGCTCAAATTCTTCCGCTAATATATAACAATTGGCGGCAAAAAAAGTTCAGTATACCTTCAGATTTATTGATTTGTTTTATTAGAAAACTAGCTGTTCCCTGTCACGCTTCGCTGTGGCACATTCGCTGATATGTCACTGATGAAAAAAATAGATAAAAACAATCCTTGATGCGGATTATATATCATGCTAAAATTTCTGCTCGATCGGTGCAGAACTTTTTGAGTTTTTGAAGCGTACACAAACCAACATAACATTTATATATATATATATATATATAGATTGAATAAATGTACAGTAAGAGCAATACATTGCGACCAGCAGATTGCTTATTGCTAATGCTACTAAACTACTTGGGACTATCCATTACCCAGACCAATAATATTAACCATGATCCGTAACGTAGGAGAAGGTACTATACCTATCAAATAATACCCGAGAACTATTGATTGATACACATAGATACGGAATTTTGAAATCCAAAACCATTCTGTTGTTGAATCGCTCTGATCTATCACGACTCAAGAATTAGGTTCTCATTTTTACATCTTTCACAGGGAGTGAAAAGATCAAACATGCTTTCTTTCCTTTTATCTCTTTTAGGTTACTTTCGCAATCAAATTCTCTTCCGCCACGTTTCAATCTCGATATTGTACTGCTCAATATCTATTAACACGTCTAACAGGTACATCGGTGCACGCTGTTATATCATAATTGGGTCAGATACGAGCCTGTTCGTGTTAGTTATTACGTCTAGTATGAGTATTAGCTTGCTGTGCTTGGATATTGAGGTCATGAGACAGTACTTTTTCTTTCTTGTCGTCGAGGTTTTAAACAGTCAAGATTCCTAGTTGTAGGCCTCTTCTGCAAGAGACCGCCTGTGGAAGTACCATATCTTTGCCAGATATTCATCCACAAAGCATTAGTGTGAAAACAATGCTGTGTTCCGGTTTGAAGGGCACTGTTTCCAGCGAAATTACTGGGCATATGAGACTTTAGAACGAATGTCTCTGGGTGACGAGCGCAGTGCAGTGTCGCGCAAAATTATGTAATTGGAATTTCTGGGTGGCACTGTAACTTTTATGGGGAGGCGTAGAGCTTACCACCAGATAAACGACTTGCAAGTCTCAAAAAATGTGTGAGTGAGATGGACTTTTGTGATTGGGAAGAAGGATTAGCCCGTAAGACTGCGTGCAACAGATGTTTTGAGAATCATCAGGATCGATTTCGTTTTGATAATCGACAATCAATGGCTTCATGAATGTATCCGCTAAAGCTTTGCATCTCAACACTACTTACCTAACAATTTATCTGAACTAAGTTAAAAAGACCAATCTATTTATCTGAACTAAAAATCAATACGCAAAAGTAAAAAACCTTTAACTGCGCCAATTTCAAAGTGCCTAACTATTATAAAATTTTTTCACACAGTCTCCTGTCGCCTCCGGTGTTCAATTATCGCACCCTCGAATCGCAGTTAGCGGTGCGGGTTCGACGCCCGGCGGAATTGGACCGACCTTTTCAGTGGTCGTTGGCTTCCGCGCGAAATTCCTAGGTAGCCGGTTTCTTTTGTAGTTAGTTTTAAGAGTTTGGACATTTGGACTGCATTTGGCTTTACATACGCAACGTTCACCGCGCAGTCCAATAGAAATATCACAAGCCTATCTCGCTAATAAGTTCCACACGTGCAAATATTCTCAGAAACCGTAAGCTTCTCTCAGTAGTAAACTTTCAAGGATGCCTGTTCCGAACTTCCGAACTAGTTCGTTACATATTAGGATAAACTTAACCGATACGAGCCTTTAATCTATCTATATAAATAAAAATGTATGTTTGTATGTTTTCGTTACGCTTTCCTAAACCATTGATCAGATTGTAATGAAACTTTGGAAAGATCTTTTGAGAATATCCAAGAGGGTGTTAAGCCAAAAAATGAAGTATTTTTTTTATTTAGAAAGAATGAAAAGTCTTACTTTGTTATTTAAAAACAAAAACTTATTCTGACACAACAAAAAAGATATTTACATCGAAAAATAGACAAGAAACCAAACACACTTTTACTTTAAGTAATGGCATTACAAGGCATGCCGGGTACAGGCAGTAGTATATAAAGGGTGTAAATTACTACTACTCTCGACATCAGAACTTTGTCACTGAAAGAATAAGCTACATGCTTGAAAACAGTGACGAAAATGGTACAACCAACTTTCAATTTATCATACGCAAAATTTTAGTGTTTTGCTCCCCGTAAAGAAGAATAGGAAATTGTATGACATTGAATAGAATAGAATAGAATAGAAAAACTCTTTATTGTACACCAGAAACAAAATTAAACACAGTACAGAAGAATTACAATAGGTAAACAAGGGTAGGGTAGGGTAACTTTGGTCACTGATTGTCAGTCATGTTTATTTTTAATTTTATATGACTGAGTGCGATATGGTGTCAAAACGCTCACATGTAGTGTATCTAGGTAGTCAACTACATTATCTCTAGTATCTTCGTAGGTATATCTCTCAGTTGTCTCTTATACGTTTCTTATTTGATCAAGATAACGGCTGTTGACTGACAAAGTCAGGTGGTGGAAATTTTCCTAATGATGTTGGATTTACCCGAAGCGTGGTGTATCGTAAGTTAGAGCGTTGTATCCTTAGTCTGTTTACCATCTTGGACCACTACGCTATCACTTTACAAAAGTTTACACTTTACTTTGTTTAAAAGCTATCACTTTACTTTTGTTGTAACCCTCTTCTGCAAGCTTTCACCTGGAAAAGTACCACGCCTTTGCCAGATATTCATGCGCCGAGCACTGTTCCAGCTATGCGCCGTTTCCAGCGAAATTACTGGGCATTTGAGATCTTACATTCGATGTCTCAGGGTGACGAGTGCAGTGCAGTGCCGCACAAGATTATACAATGCAATGTTACTGTTATGGGCAGGCGTGGTACTTACCATCAGGTGGCCGACGAGCAAGATTTTGCAGTTCTGGGCTCCCCCCAATTCTGCACGTTCTTTACGGTTCTATTTATTCGCTCGTTCTTGACAATTGGACTGTGTCTAGGCGGGAGCTTACCATCAATAATAAATGCCTTTGAGCGATGGGAAGTCGATGGTCATAAAAATCCTATTAACGTTTTAGCGTTAATGGAATATCTCACCCTCGGCCATCAAGGCTGAGGGTAGGTAGTAGAAGCCTTTAAAATAAAGTTTTCTTTTACAAAAGTGTTTTTTTTTTTTAAGTTATTGATATTTAGCATGTTCTACATAACAATGGGGCATAGTAGTTATCGTTTGTTAGACAAGTCAGATACCGTATTATATGACACAAATTAAAATTGGATTCATTTGACATATTGCCCATTTGCGACAAGAACGTATTATCTCCTTCATCATCATCATTAACCCATAACGTCCCACTGCTGAGCACGGGTCTCTCTCACTTTCGTGAGGAGGGTTAGGCCATAATCCACCACGGGCCCTGGTCCGGATTGGTGGATAACATACCCACCTCCGATAAAATTCTCGGGTTTCTTCACGATGTTGTTTGTCATATCTTTAACGACCGTTAAATTTTCCAATAATGCCCATACTGAAAACGTTAAATAAATCCGATTTTAATTTGATATTAGTTATACGGCTGCAGATTACTTCACTACTTTTTAGTATCTACCCAATGTCCATTAGATAAATAAAGATTAATGATCAATAGGTCTACTTAAAAAAAAAAAAACATAAAAATAAACTATTAATAAAAAATACTAAATAAATACTTCGTGAATTTTTTCATCTTTTCTAATCAGCCATTTGAAAACACGAACAGACTCCCAGAACTAAAAAAAAAATAGAGACAGACAGTCAATAAGGTCTCACTTTTTATAAAAACAATAAATGGAAGTGCGGTACACAAATCATATTTAACAGAACCAGTCACGTCAAAAGAAATCGGTTTCAAGCTCCGCTGAAGATAACAATTTAAATTATATCAATATTACCATTGCAGTTACGTAGTTATTCGAAGGAAGTTATGTAATTGGGAAAGATGTTCATAAAATGTTTTTGTTATATTATGGAAATAAACAAAATAAAATAAGTATATCTAAAGGCAGACTTCCGTGGGTCGCGGACGATGCCACTGACACGCGCGACTGGTGTGCGCGAAACGTCAAACGTGTGGCGCCGCGCCGCTTCCAAGTTCGATGCATTAAAGTTGACCCCGGGCTGGCTGATGGCTTTGGTGCATAAATGCCTTTTGTTATAAAAAATAAATTACTACCGCGAACGTAGGTGCGGGTGATGCATTATGTATTTTCAAACAGGGAGACGTTTTAAATTTTGTTTAAAAATGTATGGCGCGCGAAGATAAAGTGGAGATGTACATAATATGACAAGTCTCGCGCACCTGTCGCGGGCGTCAGTCGCGGTCCACGGAAGTCCACCGTAACGTTGTATTATTCCGTACTAACCTGCCTCCTTTACAATTGTATTTATACCTAGGCGTCGCCTTGACACGATCATGATCGTCGTCAGTTCCCGCGCAATCATCCAATTGGCGGGAAATCGTACAAGATGGCCGACCTTAAAGTCTTGTATTCAAATTGAACGCTGAATGCAAAATACAACAACTGGTAAGGAAGGGAGACGATATTTTGAATACAATAATATCGTTATTGTTGAAACTGTCTCTGGTACGAATTCACAATCAATGAATTTAAAGATAGAATTACAAAGATACATAAAGGAATCATTTACTTACTAAAAGTAATACAGAAGATATATAGAAAACACACCTTACTGATAATATCTGTAAACATACGAGATAAGACATCCCAGCAAACATTAGTATCGCAAAACAATCAATATTTTATTTGAACGCCTGTCCGTACCACCTATACTACTTACTATACGAGAGACTTTACAACTTGGTAGAGGATCAATAAAACCAGCTCGAAAGGACAAGTAACGCCATCTATGATGTACTAGTGGAACTACGGACAGTTCGCGTGAGAATTTAGTTGAATAGTACCGCCACTCGCCGCTTGGATTCGATTCACAGTTGGATAAAAACTACGATGAGACGAAGAATTTAGATGTTTTTTCCAAGCTTCCACCGATGTCTTCAAGACTTTTCTAGACATTATATAATAATTATATCACCTTGTATGGATAGAAATCAAAACATGTCTGTCATTAATTAATTTCAAAGCCTACTTTGTGAGCTCTCGCTTTTGCTTCCAAGAAATAGCACCACTACCTTTGAGTTCTGACGTCTAATCCAGGGGACGCTAGATGGATATTAAACTGATATCGTCATTGATGGATATACCTGTTGTATTTTTTATTAAGTAAAACTTCTTTACTCACGCTTGACTCGGAGAGTAAGCTGGTGAATGCGTTACGAAAAGTGTGATCTGGGGAGGCAAACGAAGTTTGAGAGGGAGATTTAAGTTAGTGACGATAGAAAGAGAGACATGTAGTTACGTCTCGTACATTTCTTAATTTTTTTTTTTTATTTATTTTTTTTTATTTTGTTTATAAGTTTTACTTCTACTATTATGTGTCCCAGCACAAATTTAGTTTTTTTTTTATTTTCTTTTCTTTCTTCTATAGATGGACATTGACATGATTCTATAGGTGGATTTACCCTAATAAACAACGTTGTAGCTCGGACAACAGACACGGGTGAAATGAACTAAGTTCTAGGACTCCAATCTGGAAGTACATTGATGGTGTTTAGGAAGATTTTGGTTAATTTGCAGTACAAAAATACTTATTTCATACAAGCTAGTCAGAAGAAACACAACCCTCCTTTCGAAAACTGGGTAAAAAAAAAACTTTTTAGGTTAAACTTTTTTTTCTTTAAGAAACTTTTTAGGAGCTTTTTGCAATAATTCGGAATACCGTGTGAACGTCGTTGCTACGGAGTACTCATCCAATTATTCCTAAAAATAGATAAGATTGCAAACTGCATCATTGTAAAATATCTCGTATTTTTTCAAAGTGGAATATTTATAATACGGAAGATTAAATTGTCAACAACATGTCTGTTTTAATATATGTTTCACATTTTAGTCGAATGATTTACATAAAAAAAAAGTGGTCAAGTGCGAGTCGGGCCTCGTAAAAACGAGGGTTCCATACCATTTCAGTAAAAAACTGCATTTAAAATCGCTCCAAGCTAAAACCAACACAATATTATGAGCTCGCTATTTCTTGGAATTTGTACGGGTCAAGTTATGTTTGTCAATTATTCGACCAAAGTCTTAAACTTTTAAAACTTTTTTATTTGTCATTGTTATTTGTACAGTTATAATTTTTTTTTACATATTTTTGTCTACCTAATTTTAGACAAAACCCGCAGGACTTCTAAATTTAGCAGAATTCAATATTTTATTTAAATTCTGACAGTCACCTTTAAGTCCCCAGCTTTCTCTAGCTAGACAGTTCTATCAATGGAGGTGCAAAATATTGTTTTCTTTTAGCCTGGTTACACCCAAATATCAAACCCATTCACTCATATTGAAAACTCCCGCACTGCGCTATGGCACCCTTTGACTATGTCAAATTTAAACTCTCTCTAGCTAGGTTCTATATAGCTCTGACATACAAAATAGTATTGAAAGAAATACCGTTTCTCTTTTAACTTTTGCATCGGAACTCCAAAAAGAAGAAAACTGTGCTATTTATAAACCACCAATGTCGAACTGGTATTCCTTGAACTTTGAAAAAAACAATTTGCGTGTAAGGATCTAGTTTCCATTCGGAATGCTTAACTCCAAATTTGAAATCGTCATTTTTATTTCCCTAGGCTTCTTTCGATTCAACCATAGTAGGCCAGTTTTCGTTGAAACAGTGTGGTAAATGGTGACCATATTTGAGGTAGTAGATAATGTAACTTTAAGTGGCCAACATCAGCTTGCAATACCGAATAAGTATTTTGAAATGGCTTTCTTAAAATAAAAATATGTGGAAAATTATTTTTTTTAAGTGTGCAAAATTTCATAATACTTCAAGCCTCAGGGAGTGGGTGAAAATTTTATTAAAGCCGTGCTTAGCAGCGGGTGTACATGGTTTGATGATGATGATGATGATAGAGGTGAAGCTAATGATAATGCTAAGTGTCAAAAACAATATTTCTCAACTAAAAATACTTGAAAACAAATCAGTCAATCAATCATCAAAAACCCATTTCGGCCCACTGTTGAGCACGGAGCCCCTTCATTTTGTGGGAACGGTTAAGTCATAATCCACCACGGGGCGGGGTCCGGTCCAGATTGGTAGATAAAATACCTACCTCCGAAATAATTCTCGGGTAGGTCTAAGGATTTGCTTAAAATGTTTTCCTTCACCGAAAAGCGATTGATAATTACGTACATATGTTTTACAGAAACACATTGGTACGTGCCCGCACTGCGATTTCAACTCACGACCTTCTCCTTGGAAGGCGGACGTTCCCCCACCAGGCTATCACCGGGCAACAAATAGTTCATCCAAAATCCAAACGGAAGAACAATAACAACATAGCGAGAAGAAACTATTTTGCATTCAAACATTCATCATGGTACGGAACAAAGTTTGCTTGCAAAGAGCAATTGGAAACTATGCGAGGCCACGCTGCGGTTACCATTGCCAGCTTGAGCGGTGTTTGTTTTCATATTGGCTGGCATGTTCCAGTGAGATTAGGTACTTGTCTAGGAAATGATGATACTTAGCTCAAACTGAGATATACATAGACGTTACTAAGCCAACAGACCGCTGAGAAACAAGACGATAAGTTTCTGCCAAAAAAAAAATGAGAAGCTTTTATTAAATAAGTATTCGGTAATGCAAGCTGATCGAATCAGTACAAACGCCATTCATTTATTTATACCTTAACATGTACAAGGAGGACTTAAGGCTAAGTAGCTCTAATGCTAAGTAATCTACTGTTTGACAGTGGAGTTCCGTGTCTATCATCAGATCAGCCTTCTGTTACCAATACATTGTATTGTCATTGGAACGTTGTTAAAATAAACAATTCTGCAAATGTCTAATTCTCAATTTAGTAATTTCGTAATAACATCGAAATCCGACCAGCCTTTAACGATCCGAGCGGCAACAAGCATAACCCTTGCGCATTTATAATATCAGGCGGACCTCTAAAAGTTAAAACGCCATAGTAATGCAGTCCGGTATAAAATTTCAAATTCCAAGGGCGTGAAGGAGCGGCGCCCAGGTGTATGTCTGTTTATTAACAAAGTTTGTGAACTACTCCACGGGTAATGATACAACTTTCCTCTCGGACCCTGGACTCCCCCTCTCTCCTCCCATCTGAGGTCGGAGTTCACCAATGTTTGAACCGTAATTAAACCGGTGTTTGAAAATGTCACACATTTTGCAAGATGGAGGCCACGCTTTTCCACTTTTATCAATTTCAAATAACTACGAACAAAAAATGGTACAAAATATCAAGAATTTTCTATAGATATTTTATCGTATCAAAATTAAAAAAATGGATATCACATTAAACTTTAAAAAACTGTTTATTTAGTGAATCGAATAGAGAGGAATTTAAAATGTAAAAATTCACTCGAAAGAAATCAGCATCAAAGATAACAATAGAGAGAGAGAGATCAGTGGGACAAGTTAAGGAAGATCTTTGCAGAGGAATCACATAAAATAGGTGTCCTACACGAACCAGATTTTGGACTCCTTAACTAGAAACACCACCAAGCCGTAGTCATTAACGGCCTTACGTATAAACGCGCCTTAATGTTAAAAAAGTCAATTAAGTCGTGCTCTTTACAAAAATGTATTGTGCAGAAATTAAATATCATTATTAACTTTAGAGGCGTTTATAAGTAAGGTCGTAAGTGTGACAACACGTTGACACACGTAGACACAACAGTCCAGTTGGTGACGAATGCTATCGAATTTCACAGGCGAATGCTAAACAGGCACACGCGATCGCACAAAACGATAAAACAGTTGTCATTACGGCATCGGATACCGAACAACGTATAGATAGTGTCCAGTAACGCAACCTACGCCACGAGCAAAGGTATACCAGCTAAACCACAGCAGCTGTATTATGTAACTCCAATGAACATGAAAATTAGATTTTAATACGGCCTAAATGTCAAATGAACGCCATTTTCATTTGAATTTCAAATAGGGCTACAGGCCTGTCCCACTCCGCACTTTAGATATATATAGCACATCAGGCGAAATGTAGGTGTCAGGAGAAAAAGACTTACGTCATAGAAAGATAGGCGTCTAGTTAGTAAATACAAGTACGCACAGAGCGCACTGAATTGCGACTTCATTGCGTCGACGCGAGGGTCGCTATTCCTTTAAATGTCTCTGCGGAATCCTTTCTGTACCCGAACAGCTATTCAGTAAGTGGCTAAACTAAGCCATGAACTAACAATACACTGAAAACTAGGGATGTAGTGACACTCTGCCAGTCAACACTCACATTTCAGCAGCAGAGGGTTAAAAGAAAGAAAGGCGTCAGAGTGCACTTCGCTTAGCTAGGATCGTCGGGTTAACCAGACCACTTAGCTTCACATTGTTCAATTAGCTCGCAGAGCTTTGTAGTTCGGAGTGGAACCGAAGTAAGAAGAGATGACGCAGTCATTTGAGTTAAGCTCATATTGGACTCGGACCAATAACGAGACGCGATATCCAATCTGAGCGTGATACATAACAATGGCCATAAAGTCTAAAATCAAATAGCAAGATTATGTCTCGAAATCAAAAAATATTTTCGTAAACACGAAGATTGTCGAAGCACTGAGTTTCGTAACACTTGAGATACTGTATACATGTCAGTAGTGCGTACAGTAGTTAGTATTGAATGGACGATCGTTCACCTCGAGTAATTTACAGGACTGCACCCTATCGTGCACGCCCATTGTAGTCAAACTAATAGTATATTGCTGGCAGCTAATTAGCTGGTTATCACTAACGGATAGCATGTCAGATATTCTCCTATTGATATGATAAAACTCAAATCTCAAATCATTTATGCCAAGTAGGCAAAACAATGCTCTTTTACAAGTCATCACTTAAGTCTCATATATATAGATAAAAATGTAAGTTTGAGTTTGAAAAAGGACATGGACATAGGGGATAGTCATACCTAAGGTAGCTCTTTATACCTATGGTTATTCTATCAATCGCTAGATTGTAGAGGTGATGTTCTGTGCTACTCCGACTAGGTAAGTACCTAGATATTCCCAAGCAGTAATGTGCCTATGTAAACATTATACCGTCTGTTTAAATTTGAAGGGCGTTTCCAACGATATTGCCGAGAATGTGAGACTTAAAAACCGATGTCTCGGAGTAAAGAGCGCGGTGCAGTGCCTCGTAGGATTTTGTGAAGGTCTCGGGTGGGTGGCACTGCAAATTTTATGGGCAGGCGTGACGCTTATCATCGCGTGGATAACCTGCTCGTCTTATGTAAACAAACAAGATTCATTCAATAATCATGCATTAGCAATTTCTTGTAACATTTTCCTTGACCCTTTATAAGTAGGGCAATTTTCACACGACCCTCTTTACGGATAAGGAAATCGGAAGGATAATTTGGCTTCTATCCATACTATTTATCTGCTGACCCCTAAAACGGCCTCAGAACCCTGATGTAAGCATACTACTAGCCTTTGAAGAAATGTAGGTATACGATAGTAAGGCAGACAGATGTTCATAGAAAGTGCACGTAATAAAGCTATAATATAATATGAGGATCAATATATTTTTTTTTAATTCCTTGCGAAATTACATACTTGAAATCGGCCTACGCATTTAGTCTCTAGAACGCCAGATATGAACAAACATACATAGACTAATAAACACAATACTTTCATTTGCGTTGCGCAGTCATATAAAAAAATCAAAGAGATAAATGGCACCTAGCTAAAAAAACAAACACAAATTGCATTTTTGACAGAATTAAGCTACACCATTATCTTTTAATTCCCACGGTTATTACGCGTATACATCGCTTAGAAGAACCCTTGCCGAAGAGCTGTACACGAAAGAGGAATTTCACTTTTTTTTATTTGTGAGCACGAGACGAGCAAGGCATTCACCTGATGGTAAGCACCAAGCCTGTTACAGTGCCACCTAGAACTTTGCATTGCATAATCCTGCGCGGCAGTGCACTGCCCTCGTCACCCTGTGACATCGGCTCTAAAGTTTCATATGCCCAGAAAGTTCGCTGGAAACAGTGCCCTTCAAACTGGAACACAGTAACGTTAATCTTCCTTGTGCATGAAGGTTCAAGTAAGCCCCAGCACAAGAAATAAAATTATCAATGTGGCCGGAGTTTTCTCTCCGGGTAGTCAGGGGGCGCATGTTCCTTTCCTTCCTTTCCTGGCTAGAGTGCACCATCATGTGTTTTCATCGTGTGATCGTTTTCAAACGCAGCTGGGCTGTATAATCAATAAGAAATAGAACAATAAAAAAAAGATAAGAAACCGCGTAAGCTATTTATGTTCAGACAAAGCCCCCGACACATGTCGAAGGAAAAAAATGGAACAAAGAAAAAAAAACACTAAGGTTAATTTTTTTCCTTCTGTAGATTGTTTTTTTTTTTTATAATTATAAAAATATTTTAAATTAATAGATAAAAGAAACTCTGCCTTGTAAAAACCCTACAATATTTAAATATAACCTCAATATTTCATAGCAGTACTAGCAGTCTATGGTCGTTCCTAGGTTCACTCGCCTAAGTAATTGGGATGTGAGACAACCCTAATTCGGGTAGGATCAAGGGAAATTACACGGCACCCTGCGGCCAACCGAAAGGTGCTCAGTATTGGGCGTTCCGACCTCGGAAAATTTAGCGACCTGGTTATGAAGGATTTAATTAAATATATGTATATTTTTTATCATTCAGTAATCTGCAGATATCGTTACAGTACGTTCGTTTCGTTTTTCGTTCGTCGTTACGTTTTCGTTTTTTGTTGCACATTACTCATCATGATGATGTGAGTGGAATAAATGTATCTCTAAAAATTTGACTTACTATATTGCTAAAAAATAGTTTAATCAATTTTCATGGCATAAAATTCAAAAGTCTACCCGTTTCAAATATAAAAAAGAATCTTGAATTTCTATAACATGACCCAATAAGCAATACATCTGATTTCAAAATCTCCCTTTGAAGTCGCATAAATAGGTTTAGAATTTGTTTTCACCAACATGAAACTTTAAGATCTAAAACAAGACCAAACTTGTGAATGTAGGGGGTTGGCTAATAACCAGCTATCAACAGGTCCCTGATGATGTTTCAACCGTACACGAGTTGTTTTGGATGAAACATCACGGTGACGGTCACCTGGACTGCGATAACGCAGGCCGCGGCGCCAGCAGCTCCTGTATTTCACCCTAAACCGGTTAATCAACAAAACCATGTTAAAAAATACACCTTTTGAACCCACACCTCACATTTACACAAAAATAGAAACATGGCGTTAAAATTGAAACGAGAAAGGGGGCGCGCTTCAAACGAGCTTCCATTCTTTGTTATCTCAACATGATTGGTTTTGAAACGAGTTCGCTTAGATTCTTTCTAGTTGCAAAGATATTTCAAATCGAATATTACAAAATCTTTTATTCGAATCGGTTTCAAAAGATAAGTAAAAACCGGTCTCGCGTCTCACATAATAATTATTACATGGAATGTTTTCTTTTCTTTAGACTGCGCGTGACACTTACATTTTATCGATATTTTCATTTAGGGCCTAAATATTCGAATAGATTAACAATAAGAATAAGAATTAGACAATAAGAATCGTTTACCTTGGCTGTTTCCAAGGTATTAAACGGCAGCCAAACTACATTTTAATAATACGTACGATACATAACTATATCTATATATATACCTATATGATAGATGACAAAAATAAAGGTCTAAATATACAAAAATTCTTGATAAAATTTCTTATCAGTAAGCATCTACACACATTTTAATTTATAATATTTTTTTCTATTTTACAATTTTTACCTATAATACGAGTAGACATTTAGAATCCATTTTTATTTAACACCTTCAGTGCTGAGAACACAACTGTCGTGTTTTTCATAACTTTCCGCACTCGCGGCGAGTAATGAAAAGCACGACAGCTGTTTTCTCAGCACTGAAGGTGTTAACTCGGTTAAACTTTTACAATACTACTGTACCAGACAAAAACGTATTAATCATCGAAATAAACAAAAAAAGAAACGCATTTGTCCGTATACCTTTTTACCCAACTACGGCGAATTAAAAACGAGGATTATGATTTTGATTTATATGTATCTAATACCTCCTAACTTCAAAACGGCTTATTCTCCCTGTTTATTCACCTCGGTCCTGTGCTAATCGGATCCAGGACCCCACAACACCAATAAAATATTCGTGCTTATTTTAATATGTTAAACAGTCCATGTAAATGGCCTTAATTTGTTAAGTGCTTTACCGCTTATGTCATGGGGGTACCTCCCACTTCTGTAAATTTTCTATTTCCATATCGTTGTTGGACAGCTAAAATGTGAAAGCAATTTCAAATTCATTTATACCCCCTGTGTACGGTGTGCTCGCTTCCAATATTTTTACTTTTAATAGTTTCGTTTTTTATCCTCTGGAAAAATAATCTTACATCGTCGGAATATTTTGCAATTTCATTATCACTATACGGTTTGTCTTGAATAAGTACTGCTTTGTTATATTATAACTTACTAGCTGTGCCCCGCGGTTTCACCCGCGTAGTTCCCGTTCCTGTGAGAACACGGGGATAAAATATAGCCTATGTTACTCGCTGATAACGTAGCTTTCTATTAGAGAAAGAATTTTTAAAATCGGTGCAGTGGTTTAGCCGAAACCTTACATGTTTCCGTACAAACTTTCATCCCTATTTTTATTTAACCTCCTTAAAGGTTATTTTTTTACAAAATTTGAATGTCATATTTATTTATATCTAATAAAAATATTAAAAAATAAGTTTCAAGATTCTAGCTTCAATAATGACGAAACTTCCATCCCTTATTTTAACCCCTTACATACCTTTTTTGGCATTAAAAAGTAACCTATGTCCTTTCTCGGGCTCATTTCATTTAAATCGGTTCAGTAATTTAGGCTTGAAAGTGGAACAGACAGACAGACAGAGTTACTTTCGCATTTATAATATAAAGTAGGAAGTAGGGATAATATAACAGAACAAATAAAAACGTCCCGCTATATCCTGGATGAAACCTCTATGTTTGACGTATCACCGATAAATAAATATCAATCGTCTATAGGTATGAATATCGGGAAACAAATATGAAAGATTATTTTTGTATAACAACAGGCTGGGACTCTATGGGACTAAGCCGATAATACCAAACGCGCCTTACTAAAACTTTTATATTATATAGTTACAACATTCCTTACAAGCTGAACTCCACACAGGCTCGCAGCGTTGGATGCGCGTGCGCCGCGCCGCGAGATGACGTCACCGCGGAAGCTAAGGACGTGAGCGCTGTGCCGGCCCAGGTGACTAACCTGTGGATTGTCGTGGGCACAGATTGGCAGTTGAAACGGCTTGTTTAGGACGCTGCCTGTCGGGCTATCGGTTGCAATGTTCGACAGATTTAAGCCACGCGTCGCACTTTTTATTTGATAACTTCTGGTTAAACAGTCCGCGCCACATTCGAGGGGTAAAAGAGAATCGACTGTTTAGAATGCTGTCTGAATTGGGAAGGTTCGGCAGATTGCAGAAGAGAAAGGATAAATCGTCAAAGAATAACTGAGTTTACTGCTAGGAGATGGATTTGTTTTGCTAAATGACAAAAGGTCAAGATTCTAGATAGTAATTCCATTAATACCATTCCATTGACAACATATCTGGTTTGATACGAAAAGATGAAACATTTTCAAAAAAATTCACAAAAATGACAATGTTTTGTGTAGAGGTTTTTGTGTAATGTGTAGACCAAAATACGCGCAGAAGACACGGCTTACTACAAACAAGACCAGTTGGACGTGCAAAATATAGCCCATTGCGGGCTTTTATTCTTATTTATTGCTCGTATGCGACTAAAGTGCCGGCCATAATTATTATTCTGAATGATCGTATAATGTTCAAAGTTACACTTATGCACGTAAAGGTCGCATTCTAAGCAACAGAATCAATGTGTTCTGGTTCGCCAATACGTGTTTAGTAGGTTTATTAATAGATTTCAGACATTTTGTTCTGTAGCCCGACTTTAATTTTGTTTATTATATTTTTTATGACTAAAATGTTACGACAGATTTGAATACAAGGCAAACCGTGGACAACATCCAAAGAATATTGAGCAAGCGAGGAGTTCTTTAGTATAAGAGGCTCAACAATTACAAATAAGTGAAAAACTGATTGAAAATACAAATTATTTTTTAAACTTTGATCCTGCATATAAATGGCGTAAGATTTCGATGCGACGTGAGCAATCTCTTCGTTTTTGAGTTTCACTATGCTGACTTTAAGGTGTATAATGGGATGCAGCAACGCAAACAGCTCAAACTTATGAACGCCGAAGTTTGGTCAAGCTGGTCCATGGCCATCCAGCTTAATTGCTTCGTCGGAAACTTGGCCAAGCGATACCGCACGCTCTCAACTGTGAGCCCAACTTGAACACTTAGAAGCAAGAGTAATTCAGACTAAATTTCCGCCAAAGTGAACAATGTTAGCTTAGAACAGATTGCAGGTTTAATAAAGGCATTGTGCCCATATTAGGCAAGGACGCTTTACACTCTATGGACCCAGCACACATCTAACTCTGCAAATGAAAGCTACGACAAGTCGCGGTTGCAAAAATTGCCGATTAAAATAGTCGGAGATCGTCCCGATTTTACGAGCGTTATACGAAAAGTCGATCGTATATATTTGGCAGAGGGGAGTTGGAGTGCATAGTCCTTTGGTTAGATGGTTTAAAATTATAGGTAACCCTAACAGATTAGATGCTTTCATTCACGCCAGATAACTTGTTGTTTAATCCGCCGTAAAAGGTTCAATTTCAAAATACTCGCTCCGGCTTTTAAACATGTTCAGCGGCCAACGGCTTCTGTTTGCCTATCTTAAATTTGAATCTAAGAGCGTGAAAAGACTTTCATTAGATGAGTCAATTTTTATAAGTTTTTTTTTATTATTAAGTAAACACGTTAATTGTAGGAAATCTTAGTTCACACGCGATTCAGCTTTTTTAAACTACAAAATAACGAGAGAAGTCTATCGTACCCTAGTAATTTAGCTGGAAACAGTGCCTTTCAAACCGGACACAAATATTAAGCGTGTTTAATTTGTTTTTTAGTTTGCTAGTTCCAAAACCTTCCGGCGTACCCAAAGCTACTGCATCGCCGCAGTCTAGCCTGCTTAATCCTGTCACCACGATGCTAGAGTCAAAGCACCCATCTCAGAGCACAATCGCCGAAACATCGACACCACGAGGAAGAAATTCGGTACGCTTATGCAACGATCACGCGTCACAAACTAATTACCAGCCACACCTTCAAAACAAATACCTTTATTAGTCAAGTTGCATCACTGCCAAAACAACAATCGGATATGAGACAGAAATACTTCAGTGATCGAGCGCGTCACCGAAGATCATGACATTGGGAGCGGTGCACGAGACGGCTTTGGTCTCGCGTCTTGGCACCATGCCCGGCGAACAGCTTGGTGGTCGTAAAGCGAGTTTATCACCGCACGGCCGCAGTTGGGAGACAGTAGTCGAGATTGCGGCAACTTGGATGTCAGCGCTGACGGACAGAGTAGAGGCGAAGAGCAGTCACGCGCTCTCAACCGCACTGGGGCGCCTTGAGCTTGTTTCGCTTACCAATTACAGAAAGTTGTTACTAAGTATCGAGACGAACAAGTCATTCACCTGAGGATAAGCGCCCCGCCTGTAACAGCTAGAGTCGCCCAAAACTTTCTATTTCAAGATCTCTTGCGGCACTGCACTACGCTAGTCACTCTGAGACATCCGATCTCCTCGCAAAATTGGGAGAGACCTGTACTCAACTGTGGGCTGGTATGTGTATGTGTGTGTGTTGGAACGGTCTTGCTCAAGTTTAAGTACTGGACACAAAATGTTATGATCACGACGATGATACAGGGTGAAAATATCATCGGTTACGTTAAGATTCGAGTGGCCGCGGAGCTTATGACTTTACGATGGAGAGGACGGACATCCGCCGGGGTTGTGTGTGGGCTGTAAAACTTGTAGGAAAGTATTAGATCACCTTGTGATGGCAACACACAAATTAGGCAAATTTGAAAAGTATTTTTCATGACTTGCACTCATTGACTCCGGTATCGGGGTATATGGTAAAATGAGTGCCATCGGCCCCCGTGGCTCAGCTTTTTACGGGTCCGATAGCACAGCTGAAGATTTGATCGGTGCCATCCGTCCCTGTATGAAAGGTGATGCCAACTTACAAAAAAAGTTTATCTATCAATAATATAGTAGGTTAGCCGTCTATAATAGACTACCAAAGGGGGTGAAGGATGCACCTTCCACGATGACATTAAAATAAAATCGAAGAGATGGTTAGCATAATAAGTTCTATGTGCTCAATTATTTGGTACAATTAGTACAGTTTAATTAAACGGTTGTGTGTGCACATATGTCAAATATACTGTCCGCAACATTCGTACCTATAGTTAAATAATGTGTGACAAGTAATGGTAAGAGCGTGCCTGGGACGGGTTAGTGGCCGACGCCTGGTTGGCCGTTCCAGGTCCCGCTGGATAGATAGAGTATGAAAAGACTTGCGCGAGCTCCAGGCGGAGGACTGGCAGGAGGTTGCGCAAGACAGACCGATGTTGCGACTCTTACTATCGTAGGCCAAGACTCATTTTGGGTCGTTGTGCCATCCTAGTTAGTTAGTTAACTTGATATAGAGTTGATTGATTCATAAATGTAAATACCCTAAAAACCTTACACGGAGCCACTGTAGTCTACGAAGAAGATTTAGTCTTGCGTGTAATGTTATTGTCACTCTGGATCGCGTTTCTCGATAAAATGTCATTTGGCGATAAAGGTCCGAATAAAATATGAGCTTTCCATTTATCCCGCGGGATATGTCAAAATAATTCCCGTGATGAATGGGGATTTTTATGGTGGCCTATTTTAATACAGATATTGGATTAATTTTATGCGTTTTAGAGGAATGAACGATGTTATGGTATTTGGTATCTAAAAATATATGTTTGTAAAGTGTTACCATGGTAATTTAAGGCAGAAGCCTCCCCGAGGGGCGTTTAATAAATCGATGAGTACGATTATATAAATATGTTGGACGGAAGGACTGCATCGTCGCAGTCTAGCTGACTAAATCTGTCAATACGATGTTTCAATCTAAACAGGACTCAATAGTTGAAATAAGATGGGTAATTAATTAGATATAGTTTGATATCGGTTTTATATCGAATACTAACCCTTACAAGTACTTAAATGTTACATTTTTAAATTCCGATTAGTCAAGCGTTTGTTCGCAGGCTCATCTGATGATAGCGACGACCGTGGAGCATGATGGCTTAGAAAATACGTACTTACTATCGACTTGAAAACTTCCAGATCATCGTTATCACGACAAATAGCTTCGTTATGTCAAATAATGCTAACCAAAACTATCTCAAGCCTGTCAACCTCAGCCTTCATAGCACAACTTCAGGGTCCAGCTATTTCCGACCGCCAGAGTGGAATTATCAACCCGTAAGTGAAACGCATGAGCGCCCCCAGCTGTTTCCATTACGACTTCACTTTCAACTTCCAATTGATTTCTGTTTTGTATTTCTATCATTATTGAATGTATCGGCGTACCCGTAGACTTGATAGAATAAAATAGAAGTATTTTATTGTACGCCAGTTTACACACAAATTAAAACTCTACTATAGCACAATGGCCGGAATTATCGTTAATAGCGTCAGAGGTGCTTAATTTTTGATACTTTTTATCCCTTATATTACTTTTTATTTTTTTATTTTATAATATATATATATATATTATTCCATTTTACGAAGACCGCTCATCTAAGGATCTAGAAGTCACGCCACGCCTGCTAATAGCAGTTACAGAGCCACCCAGAACATTGCATTGCATAGTCTTGCGCGGCGCTGCACTGCGCTCGTCACCCCGAGACATTGGTTCCAATCCAAGTATCAATTATATGCTGAGTGATTTAGCTGGAAACAGTGCCCTTCAAATCTGAACACAGTAATGCCAACCGCAGGGCGCAGCTCGTTTCAATATAGTTACTGCGCTTCAATTAATTGCTGTACAGTCAACCTCATTAATTAACAATATTTCCCTTATCTCAATGAGTTTCTAGTGCATGACACCTGGTTACGCAAGGTGGTGCGTTGCAATAAGTTTTTATATAACGTAGTTACGTTTTGAGGTCACATAATTCACTTGTTCGGTTGATATATTGTGCAGTGCTGTTTTTGCTGTTCTCATGAATATCTCAAAGCTTTGATGTCAGTCGTAGCGCAATGACACATACCTACGTAACATGTTAAACTTAGCACGGCGGAGTGCATTAAATTATGTTCCACCGTCGACCGCGTCCTCGCTTACCATCAGGTGAGACTGTGGCAAATTGTTGCATATTCGACCATTTAAAAAAAATCAGTATTATCATCTATTGCTTTCAAATGCTTATCAGATTCCCGCCTGGGGAAGTACCTCACCACCTTTGCCAGATATTCGAGCAGTAGTGTGCAAACATTACTGTGTTGCGGTTTGAATGGCATTGTTTCCAGCGAAATTACTGGGCATATGAGACTTTAGAGACGATGTCTCAGGGTGACGAGCGCAGTGCAGTGCCGCGCAGGATTATGCAATGCAGGGTTCTGGGTGGTGCTATGACTATTATGGGAAGGCGTCGCGCTTGCCATCAGGTGAACGGCTTGCTCGTCTCGTCATTCAGACAAATAAAAAAAATGAAACGTTTCAACAAAGGGAACATCGATTCTCAAACCAGGCGAAGGTAAAGGGCGTCACGGCCCACTGGTCCCTTCAATACTTCACTTGAACAAAGATTATTTGACCCCCGTCAGAACCCACATCGGTCGTCCGTTTAAAAATCAAAGAAGGCATTCTCTCTATACCACTGAGTATTATTATATACCTAGTGGTCTTCAAACGTCTATCTGTTCGTTTATAAATGTCAACTGAGGTGAAGGTTTAGCGGACTCGGCGTGATTCTATTAATAGTTTAGCGCATTGATTGTACGCGGATACATCTTGATTTTAGTTATTTTAAGAATCTTATTTATTAATTGATTCATAAATGAGCAATATAGATGCTGATGTCCACATCACAATGTTAAAATTCCCTTCACAAAATGTTCACTTTTGTAACAATGATTTATTAGTTCTTACCCAGTTATCGAGTTTATTTTTAAAGAGGTTTAGCAGAAACAGCATCGTCTGGGAGTATATTCCAATCGTGGAACACTGTGTTAAGTACTGAGAAAATGGTGTTGCAAAGCTTATTGGTGCTAGAATAATTATCACTTGCAGGGAAGCTATACGAATTGATGTAGACACGAACGCATTATCTCCATAGAAACGAATTTGTCAGGACGGTGTTGGATCCTGGTATTTGTTATCACTACCAATATATCTGATAGAAAAGTTCTAATATTCAGTTCAGTGGATGCGTGCAATAAAATCGCACATATATACATTCAATCAATAAACTTATTCCGTTCTCAGAATTGGGACAAAGACCTTCTTTCAGAAAGCTATAATGCGCCATGCTAAATAGTAGGTATACGGGACATATTTATGAAATAACTAGCTAGCTAGCGCATTGTGGTTTCACCCGCATAGTTCCCGTTCCCGTGGGAATACGGGGATAAAATATAGCCTATATCACTCACTGATAATGTAGCTTTCTATTGGTGTAAGAATTTTTCAAATCGGTTTAATGGTTCAGCCGTGATAGCGTAACAAACAAACAAACTTACATTCGCATTTATAATATCAGTTATGAGTTACCATTCGGAAGCGATAAGGAAATTCAAAGCAGGCTATGAACTGCCAAATCAAACAGAAAGCAGGTAAAAGCAGACTTGCCAATTGGTTTTGATAACAACCCACCCACGCCGTAGAAATCGCACAACGATCACCAACGCTTCGGCTTGGCACACCATTCGCTTATTCTGGCTAAAAGCCTTATTTGTACACGCAAACCGTTTTAGCTGTTAAATGCTGGCTTTTTTAATACGTGACAAAACATAATGACTGTGCGTTTTTTAACATTTTAGGCTGATTTTGCAAATAACTCTCCGCATAATAATGCCTACTTAGTTGGATTTCCCTAAAGGGCGAAAAATTTCCGACAAAAATAATTTAATTAATTTATTATAATAACATAACAGCTACGTATTGTATGTTAGTGTGCAATATTTGTATTGTACTGTACGTTTGAACTCCTTGAATGTCACGCGTACAGTGTAAACACTATTGAGCCACGGGACGAGTTACGCTTATTATCTTCCCTTTGGAACTAATCACTGAAAGATGTTTCATACAAATATTAATGGTGCTACGAACGTGTCCAATAATTACTGACTATAAGTACTACAACCACTGCATTAGTTCCGATTTGTTAACAACAATTAACACATTCACTGCTGAGCCGATTTTCTTGCCTAGCCACGGGTGCGGCTCTGCACACACCGTAGTGTTTTACCGTACGACAAACACAACTGTTGTGTTTTGCCGCACTCGCGGCAAGTTATGAAAAACACGATAGTTGTGTTTTCAGCACTCAAACTGTTACCTGTATCTACCATCCGGATTACCTAAAAGCCGTTCGAATTCTACCACTTTCTTTGAGGTTTGACACCGCTTGGAAATCTTGGTCTATAAATTTTGCCAAATATCCTGACCATTTCCACATCAGCATTGTTTCTCGCTCTATCTACCAGTTTATCTATCTATCTTTAAGCGGCAGAAAAGGTCTTTCCTTCTGTGTCACTCGGAAACTCATTTTTGTGACCATACAAGTGCCTTTAAATAGGTTCTTCAAAAGTCAGTATGGATAGCAGAGAACCGCATGGCCACACCACGCTTCAACCAGTCAGCCCGGCCTTGCTTGCTTGTTATTGGTTGAGTTGACATCTTCAATCATCATTTGAATTGTTATATTATTTTGTATCGTAATAAACGTTTGAAACGTTATTTAAGGTAGTTGCCGTTTGGTTTCTCTTGTCCATACGGAAATGTGTCCACAAAAAACTGAATTCCTTCAATCAAACGTTTAATACTTCACAGAGATTTGCTTCACGAGTTCCTCGACTTCATTCAGGGCAAGAGCTCAATTTAATTGATCGAATAACGCGTACCAATTCCTGCCACGTACGTGCGAGCTTGACCGACTGAGTCACCGCTCACCTATGTACCGGTTCCATCGGAGTACGTTTAGTATGCGACGGTGTTACAATAGGGCACATGCTTAATAAGTATTTATTTTGTCTCATAGATTTTTGATTTTCTTCACGTAATTTTTTTAATTTTTTTAATTCACTGAGTGACGAGACGAGCAAGTCGTTCACCTGATGGTAAGCGTTACGCCTGCCGAAAACAGGTTAACTACACGGTTTTTACATTTGGGCACCGTTACGGACCGTGTGTGTTTTCCAGCAATGTGTGAGCCGCACTGTAGTAGCGCCGCGTTACACAGACACGTCTGTGTTTCGCCGCACAGCCGGCACGTAAGCTGCGCTAACACAACAAGTGTGTTTTCCCGCACCCGCGTAAAGTTATAAAAAACACAACGTCTGTGTTTTACGTTCAAGTGAACGTGTTAACCTTTTTGTATTAGGAAGTTTGGTTCGAAATTCAAAAAATCATTATTCACGCGGGTCCCAAGACTCCTGAAAGTTGACTGACTCTACCACCGGATTTGGAACGCATCCGTCCGAGAAGAACCGGCAAGAAACTTGAAGTCCTGCAAGTCAATTTGACCCAGTTTCCGTTGCTCAATTGAGTTGGAGTTGTACACGCCTAGTTTGGATAACGATACGTGATAATGGAGACAGCGAGTCGATCTGATGATAGAACCGGAATATGGATAACGAAACTCCTCAGTTACTACCAGCAGACTGGCTCATTTTGAACTTACAGTACCCGTTCAGTGCTAAGCTTACTCCAACCGCCAAGCGGTGCAGTATTACTGGATTACTTGATCCAATGATTGTCTTAACAGGATATATTTTTCAACAAATATCATGCAAAATGTCCCCGTAGAGCGCTCAGTCGTGCATGATACAAATTCCGTCTAAATTTAGTTTTGCTTTCGTACACTACTATTTTAATCAGATCCAAAGCCTCTAGGGTGCGGCCCGTGTGACTAGCTTAAGTAGAACCTCTCACAAGGTGCGTCCTAATCGAGCCAGTGGTTGTTACTAGAAAGAACTTAAGTAACACAAAATAATAACACGACAGAAAGCCCGCTTCATAGGACGCGCGCTAATCGCTCAAGTAGGCCGCTCTGGTCGTCCGCGTAAAGGAAATCTGAGATGGTCACAAACGAGTTCGGGCGCCAGTGCTGCGTACAAACTACACGTAGTCTATTTTGTCATAATTTTCAGAAGTATACATAATAGACTAGGTGGTATCACAGTATTTCCGCGCAGTACTCGCGACTGTTTAACGCGCTTTCTATGAATCGGACTTTCTGTGGCGTTATTATTTTGCGTTAGCAACTAGTACTGAATCAATTTGCTAGGAACCGGTACGGTAGGATGCGTGAGTCACCGGTCAAGTTCGAACTGTTGGTACGCGAATCGGATCTAATAGACGCTGGTTTGAATCTTAGCTAATAAAATCATCATTGAGGCATTTGTATTTGAAATGAGGAAGAAGCTCTGTGTTCATTTAGTTCTTGAGGTTGTGTAGAACAAGCCGATCGTTCATCTGATGGCAAAAGCCCCACCTGCCCATAACAGTTGCATGGTCACCCTGTACTTTACATAGCGAAATTTTGGGCGACACTGCACTGCGTTCAATTTACACACTACCGCTTGGCGGATGAATACCTAGCAAAGGTACTTCTCCAGGCGGATTCTTGCAGAAGAGGCTTACTGCTACAGATCTCAGTCTACTAAAAGACATATTAGAGGCCAAAGTATCTATTGTTGAGGCAATTGAATTTATTTAAAGTTCGAGCACAGATTAAGTACCAGTAAGAATTTTTCGGGGCCCCATATGACTGTTCAATAAATTGCCAATTGTTGTTTAACATTTTATTACCCACGATTGTATTACTACATCAGTTAATGAACTGGATCCAAACGTAGTAGAAAAGGTGACCTCATATCCTTATGAAAATATGATATTGATGGCCCTGCCAATGGCGTAAAGGAAGTACCTATAATGATTTACGTCGAAACTAAGTAAAAATAGGTAAGGTAATAAGAAATAACTTGCTGCGCTCCGCGGTATCAATCGCGTAGTTCCCGCTTTGTCCCACGGGAACACATTATTGGGATAAAAAGTACCCTATTACTCAATCCTGCTGGTAAACTATCTGTTTTCCAAATTTCATTCGAATCCGTTCAGTAGTTTTTGCGTGAAAGAGGAACAGACATTCATCCATCCATTCTCACAAACTTTCGCATTTATAATATTAGTAGGATAAATTTCTATCTCGGCAATTTTTTATGAATTGTGAACATACCGGTTAATTGTATTTTTCAATCTCTACTAAAATCCAATTTTGTGGATTACATTAGTATTGTTATCAACAAAATGTTTTTAGAAATAAAATTAACGTAAACAAAACAAGAGATTAGGCATTTATTGAACACAATGTGCGTAGGTAATTTTTTATGTTATCGAAAAAGCCTATGTAAACAAATTTACACAGAAATAACAAAAAAAATACAGTTCCTACATGATTATGAATTTATAAAAGCGATTTCGAAAAGGGAGGATATTATATGTTCGACAGTATATATTTTATTCAAATTTGAATACTCCTTTTATTTCTCTGCTCTGGAAATCAAGGCTCTTGATGCTTAATCTTTTGCTAATCAGATCGCACTCTCATAACTTCTACAACAGATATTCATCTGCCAAGCAGTGCTGTGCAAACATTACTGTGTTCCGGTTTGAAGGGCACTGTTTCCAGCGAAATTACTAGGCACATGAGACTTTAGAGCCGATGTCTCAGGGTGACGAGCGCAGTGCAGTGCCGCGCTGGATTGTGCAACGCAGGGTTCTAGGTGGTGCTGTGACTGTTATTGGCAGGCGTAGCGCTTACCGACTAGCTTGAACGGTTTACTCGTCTCGTCACTCAGTGAAATAAAAAAAAATACACAATAACAATCATCATCATCATCATCATCAGCAGCAACCCATAACGTCCCACTGCTGGGCACGGGTCTCTCCTCACTTTCGTGAGGAGGGTAAGGCCATAATCCACCACGGGGGCCCAGTCCGGATTGGTGGATAACATACCTACCTCCGAAATAATTCTCGGGTAGGTATGTGGGTTTCCTCACGATGTTTTCCTTCACCGAAAAGCGAGTGATAATTACGTACATATATGTTTTACAGAAACACATTGGTACGTGCCTGCACTGGGATTTGAACTCACGACCTTCTGTATGGAAGGCGGACGTTCTCCCACTAGGCTACCACCGCTTCCAATACACAACAATATTAACACTAATACTTAAATAATTAAAAATGTCATTAATCGATGGTGACCTTCCAAGATCAGGATCTGATCCAAGTAGACCCCAAGCCACAGAGATCTAACGACCAATTGACATGCACAACACAGACGGATTGTGCTACAAACTGGACATAATAATAGTAATACAGTCATGAGCATACCCAGTGTCAATGATTAAATTACGTGTAGGTTTTTCCTTATTTTTGAAATTTGATTAACAGTTATTTTACTATACCAGGCTTTTTATAATTTAGATGAATATTTTAACGCTTTTCGGTGAAGGAAAACATCGTGAGGAAACCCACATAACCTACCCGAGAATTATTTCGGAGGTAGGTATGTTATCCACCAATCCGGACTGGACCCCCGTGGTGGATTATGGCCTTACCCTCCTCACGAAAGTGAGGAGAGACCCGTGCCCAGCAGTGGGACGTTATGGGTTGATGATGATTTTAACACTAATTAATATGTTATAATAGTTTGTATTTATTAAGAATTTAAAGAATTTATTGCTACTTTGGCCTAACTGTAAATTAATATTGTATAATGTTACCACATGTTTAAAATAATTATTGTATGTTCGAAATGGACAGGCTGTTGGACCTTTTTTAAATTTTAAGACCACAATATTGTTTTGTACCTACACAGTTTTTAACAATAAACGTAATCTATTCTATTCTATAGGCTGATTCTGTGAAATAGCATTGGTAACGGCTTTTTATAGATTATTTATCTTATTTCCTTTATAATTTGTGTGTTCACATTCATGTACTTTGCACTCGAAATTATTTTCTGTTTATCTCCCTTTTTCATAATAGTACCTACTATTATGAAAAGATCTCGCATCACATATTGCTGAAAAAAGCTTGCAAAAAGCTTCTCTCGTCGCTTTGTACTCTACGCATTTTAAACGAAATGAATTTATAACAAGCCAGTAAGCTTGCGATTTATATTCGAGGGTAGATTTAAAAATCTACATAACTTTCATAAATTCGGCGCTCTGTTGCGCCGCGAGAGCTCCGTTCGCTGAGTCGGTCTCAGGTGTTCGGAGGGGACGGACGTGTCAATGAGAGAATGCGGCTGTAATTAAGCATTAGCGCAATTTATAGCCCTATTGTGGGCAAATTCATTTGTAACTCTATGGATTGTGAAAACGGAATTACTCTATTACAGTGCTGAGAGTGGATGGCTTGGTTAACCTGTTTCAATTCTAAAACAATTGTAGATATTTACTTTACACACTTAACCACATTATAACTTGTTAAGTCCTATGGGCCATGAAAAGTTTACAAAATTCAGTCCAGTTAGTTTAATCCAACGGATTATATACCATATGAACCCCTTTTCAGGGTAATACAGCTTAAAGCTACAATTGTAGCTTTAAGTTACTTTGCTGAATTACAATTATTTAAAAAAGCATGAGTTTTGCTCTACATTTCACTTTTTACGTCAGAATTAGGGACATATGATAGATAGAGTACAAGGTGCCTGGAGCGTATTTAAGACAAAATGTAAAGCGCTTTTCCTATTTCTTCTCCCTAATAAATATTTTGCACTGTAAAAAGTATAATCGATCAGTCTAGAGAATTTATTAAAGCTACTTATACCTTTAGAAAGTAGTAAGTGCATTTTTATAGAGAACTGCAACGTCACAGCACGTATAAGGCAGAGGAGCTGTCAACTTTCCCAACCTTTTAGGGCACGTGAACTGGATCCAGAACAAGACTGAGTGCCAATTCGCAATAAAATATACAGACTCTTGTCTCAGTAGTGTGAGAAATGTTATATTGTCTTGATGCGGCTTGGGGCGACAGGGTAGTAAAGCGCTGTTAATGTGGGTTGTCCAGTTTTCGTGAGATTGATAACTACGCATTTACGAAGTGTTGTCGTAAAAAATGTAGGGAATCAGAATAAAAGCACGTATTGTTGATTTGCCGAAAGATAGATCGCGAAAATTATTCCAATTTTATGTGACTTTGTGAAGATATTGCTGAGACAGCGATAATATTCTCCTTTTCTGTAGACATGTCGTAATAAATCTAGAAATGTCTTGTTCTCTTTTTATGTTTTTCATACATTTTAGTCGTCGTAATTCATTCATACTTTTCATGTTCTTGTAATTCTCTTCTTTTGGTTAAAGCATTATTTGCATTTTCTGATAAAGGTACGTTTCCCATACACATGGTAAGGGGCCTAAAGATATTGAGATTGATTGTAAAAGAAAAATGTCCGAAAATCTTTTTTGCTAACATTAACGCTAAGAGCGTTAAATTTTTATTGCTACGGTATTGCGTTCTTTGCCCTTTTCTGTATGGGCGCCAGTTTTATGAACACACTAAGAGTAATTTTATGAACCGACTGTGGTGTAGTTGGGTGTTGAGCCGACTGCAAAACACGAAGTTGCGGCTTCGATTCTCGCACAGGCCAAAGATTTGTGTGAGCCCCGGACATTTGCTCTGATCCTGGGTGTTTGCAGGACCACGGTCCTCGTAGTCCCTGATTTCCTTGATACAGGGAATCCTAGTAGAAATACTAATGCCCACAATCCACCGGCTTCGCACCTTGCCTAATGACTAATGAGTTAATTATATTAAGTTATGTCCAGATTACCATCTATCATTGTTTCATTTCTTCTACAAGCATGGGTGCTATGATCCTTTTGGACAGTCCAGTTAATGTATCCAGTAAGGTCACGCCATATTGAATTTCGCTAGTCTAGACACCACATGTATAACTTTGAGCTTAGTAGTCAGCTAGTTCGCAGTATCGTGTTTCAGTCGTTGAAAAAACTGCCACAAGGAGAAACTTGTTACGGATAACTTATCTATGTAATTTTAAGTAGTAGAAAAGCTAAGCGGTTTAACCCACGTCGACTATTATCCCACAGGAATCTTTAATATTTACGGGTTAACACGTTCACTGCTGGCAACACAGACGTGTTTTTTATAAATTTACGCGGGTGCGGGAAGTCACAACGGTGTGTGCAGATCCGTAACCGTGGCTACACAATAAATCGGCTCAGCAGTTAAAATGTAAATATTTACGGGTTAAAAGTATCCTACATTCTAATCCAGAACCCAATAAAGTATCTATTTAAATAGGTCCCAAATATAATTGAAATCCGTTGAGCCGTTTCGAATCCTCTTCTGAACCAATTTTCATACAGACAAACAGACAAAAATACATCGTATAAATAGCAATTTTATTTAGTTATATTTTGGCATTTATTTTGAAATTTACACATAAACACTTCAATTTTATTATTGGTATAGATAGATAATGACAAGGTTCTATGAATAATGACGTTGGTAGTTAAAAAGAACTTGCGTCATTCTGTGTTCGCTGTCTTGCCTTTACCCCTTCCCTATATCCCCTGTTGTACAAAGTGTACAACACATAACATTGTCAGAGTTAGTCAGGCCGCCCAAGAACCCCTGACATGGTCTAACGGGTACTGTTACTCGATAACAAGGATTATTCCGGAAATCCCTCTAATCAAATCAAGCTACTTCTATGAGGTTTCCAGAAAACAGCTTCCAAAAATCACCCTCTAAGCTCGAGTATTAGCATTTTGCTTCACAGAATACCACAAATATGAGTTCTATTTTATTACAGTAGGTATATCGATTCACGGAATTGTCCGAAACGTACGCTCCGAAGCTCGGAGCGATGAAAATCCGCACGCAACTTGTGAATCACAGGTGCGGTGACCGAAGTTCGAACCCGGTGTCGCTGGGTTGCAAAGCGCACATAATACCGCTCGGCCACTATCGCCCTACTCAACTACTAGTACTGGCTACTACTATCATTAATATGGTGATGTTGAGGCTACATAATTATGTACACCGTTACATTATGTAGTTTGCTTATAATGAGATGGCGGTACGATGCGATAAAGTTTAATATACTATTATTAAAATGGGGTGATAAGAGCTTGATATTATCCTGAGCTGAAATATCAAGGTTATTATGTAGACTAGGGTAAGTGGAAGCGTAACTCGGCACGTCATCATCACATGCACACCTGTCGCCACTTAGCTATGTCGCCACGATGTTTCAACTATTTAACACGTACTGCTGAACTGTTTTATTTTTTTTTTTGACTGTTTTGCGAATCTTCACACAACGTGTGTGTTTACTGTATACTGGCGTTGTGTCGTTATTATCTAGGGAATCAGAAACTACGAGGACCATGGTCCAGCTAACACCCAGACTTGGAGAAAATACAATGTGGTTCACACAAATCTTTGCTCTGTTGAGGAATCGGACCTACAACAGCACGCTTCGCAGTCGGCTCAACACCCACTTACGCCACGGAGGCCGTTAATAGAAGAATATAAAAATAGCAGCCAAAATTTAAAAAAAAAACATCTAGATATAAATAACTTGACATAGTCAACGGAACAGTTATCAGCAACTAAAACTATAGATCCATTAGCCTGTCTAGACTAGACCAGTCACGCCCTAGGCTACAACTTATTCCGAGCTAGAAATTCGAATGTAAAGGGACGCGAAACTTTGGGAGACCTAATTTGGCCGAAACTTTTACTGGCTCTAAGAAAAGTTCTAAATGAAAATGTTACTTGTATAATATTCTAGATCATGAATATTTGGATTGAAATTTTACTGTATAAATAATGGAATTTTTAAGGTTTCATTTGAGACTTCGTTCACGGTGGCATTTATTTTTATATCGATATTTGAAGACACCAAAAGCCCGGTGGCCTATACCGGCGACCCGCCTACAAATAGACTTTTCAACAATAGCTCGCTTTCTGCTCGTCGGATTCAGATTGGACAAGTCAGATTTTAAGCTACCCAACAGTGGAAGCCGCATTACAAAAACTTCAGCAGTTTTTATGTCATCCGTATATGAAAACATACAGACAGGCAATATTTTCAAAAATGTTATATTCTGTAGTTTAATGTTAGTCTACTAGACAATTATTTCTTAAATATATAAATTTTAAATACAGACTTTTTGTGCTTTTCTACATTATAGGGGAACGTTAATTAAACAGATGCATGGAATCAAACTTCTCAGGCGCCTTCTAGCGACTACCAAAAGTCAAAAAGACTTAGTTAACAATAATATCAGTTAAATAGATATATATATCTTTAATTCCACCAAAGTTGTCAGATGAACGTGGATTTTCGCAAAGTAACGTGTTATAAAATAATTAACGGCATAAGAAAATAGAAATTAAAAATCGCCAGTGTTTTTTGCCAGCTTCTGTCTTGCTTGAAACTCTGGCGATTACCCCGGGGGCATATTGTGTAGGCGCCTCAAAACCACAATGGAATAGTATCGACTCGAATAGCTCAAATAGCTTATTCCAGAAATCCCTGGCGAACCGAGGTTGGATTCCGAACTAAAACAGGATCCAATTGTGCATTCCGCACGGTTTAATTAAATACCTTTCAGTACAAATATCTATCCAGATTAAAAGTACTTCATATTTCCTTTTCCCCACTGGCCAATAATTTATTCCATGGTGCGGAGAAAGATGGTGCTTCCGTGAAAGTTCCCTTATTCTCTTATTCCCCAATGGTGGAACTAAGCCAGTGGAGAAAAAGGGAATGACCCTCAAAAGTGAGAAAGATTTGACTTGATATTCCAAAAGGTAAACGGTCAGGGTATGTCATGTAGCTTCATGAACATAGTTCAATGGTTAATCCTTTCAATTTGGGTTATTGTCTCGTAAATTTAAGTACAGTGCTCGTCATATGATGGTATAAAAAGTCCACATCTGATGGTAAATCTATCGATCTTTGCGATCCAAAATTCTAAGTAGCGCTGCGTTTCCGACCACTAAAAATAATCTCAGCTCATTAAAAAAATTGTAATAAAGAACTTAGCGAAAGATCCAATCTCGAGAAAACTGATTACACCAGAATTTTTAGTATTCCATCAGAAGGTCTATAGTTTCAATCCTACTAATGGCTTTTCTCTCGAGCCCTTTATAAGATTAGATGCAATTTTACCAGACTCAATTCAGTTAAAAACTTTTCTCATCTCAGATGCGCTAAGTTTCCTTCGTCTTTTACTTGACTCCTTTTCATCTTTGTTCCCTTTTCCTACTAATTTTATACATACGAATGTACGCTTTGTGTGTATTTGTTAGCACTCGGCTCCAAAACTGTTGAACGAATTTGGATATCAGATTAGCTAACTACTGGAAGAACACGGTACTTTTAATTTTCATTTTCTACGCGGGTGGAGCCACAGGCACTAGTTAGTAGATAAACTTATACTGTGTCATTTCATTATAAGCAATGCCTACAAACGGTATCAAAATCGGAATACGCAAACTGCACCAATTGATACTATTGGAATCGGAAATTAAACCCCAAACTTTTTTTATAACGATACGAGATTGAAACTGAAGCGAAATCGAAATTATTCATTTAGATTTCAAGTATTCATCACGTCTGCCGAACCAGTTTTTTTTTTGGTACTTTTGCGAATTTTCGTGCAACGTATGTATTTACAAGCACTGGCGCTACGTCGCATCTAAACTCAATCAGCAGTGCGGGTTCGCACGCCTGGTGTGTTTTCGCTTGCCGTAACATTATAAATAACACAAACATGTGTGTTTTCAGCAGTAAATGTGTTATATAAGTATTATAAAACCACACCACTGTTATTGTATTGTCTCGAAATGCAATCCGAAAGTTTTCTTTTCAAGGTCTCCCCTAAAACAATAAAAATGTAATACATGGAGGCAACTACGAACCAACAGTGTTCCGCTATTTGAAATCATATCCCGTCGACATAGCGGCGGTTTTCCCGATTAATTCCTCCGTCGCCAATGTCCTTGGCATTTATGGTGAATGATGAGGCTCGCTTGCTTTAGGTCTTGGAATCAGACACGATTAGGTCGCGGGTACATTACTTTCTGTATAATAACAATTGACATATTGCCAATTGTTCAGTGAACGCTCGATACGTTGCTTTTCAGAACTGTCTGTTTTTCTTTTTAGTTGTTTTAGTGTTTTAGGATTGTTTGGGCGGGATGAAACATCTTACAAGCGTCTTTGTTACCCGATTTAACATCGGGAAGTTTGCAAGTCGAATAGTATATTCTAAGTAAGCATGCTCCACTGTCGACCACGTCGTCGCTTACCATCAAGCGAGACTGCGGTCAAATACTCGCCTATTCGCCAATTAAAAATAAACTAAATGTGTGTTGGGACACATAGTAGAAGTAAAACTACACCTAAAAAAATTTAATAAAAAAAATTATACAAAATATTTTAAAAAATATACGAAACGTAACACTCAGTTCTTTCTTTTCTCTTTCAATCTTCACTATCTCATATCTCCCTCTCAACTTCCGTACTCCTCGCCCGATCACATTTCTCGTAACGCATTCACCAATTTCCTCCCCAAGTCAAGCGTGCGTAAAGAAGTTTTACTTCAAAAATAGATAGTTAGCAGAGGATAAATGAATGGACGTGCTTCCTCATAGACAAGGTATTCAGAGTTACTCCAGGACCTAATGACAAACCTATAAAAGAAACCAAATTCATAAGATCCGTTTCGCCGATACGTACATATCTGAGTAACAAACGCACATACTTTCTTTGTAATACTGGAAGGATAGTAGGAACATTAATAAGATAAAATAGGATTCCATGTCTCCACGCATGCTAAGAAGTTCAACGACCCCAGCAGTCGATCATAGACAAAACGAATGGCGTTAAGAGCCGCCAGCAGCGGCTGACTATAATAAATTTCTACGTTTTCAGAGGACAGCGTGCCCACGCTACTTTCCCGGAGCGAGTTAAATTTAGACGCGTGCATCGTGAACCTCGCTCGTGTGACATAACTGAGCCATTAGGATTGGGAAGTGCATAAATATTAAATACCCAAATTAGACAGAGCATAATCCAACGCTACGCTGGTATTTAACAATTTAACAGTCATACTGGATGGCATAATAGGTGAGGCTTCCTTATGTTCTATGCTACCCTGGTATTTCTGATTTTAAAATACCATTTTTCTTATTGTTTTTATTCCAGTATACCTATGATTGTGGTGCAAAACGACCAATGCAAAATTATAATCGGGTTCATCGGGTAATCGGAATGTGGTGCGAAATACCCAAATCAATTCGCACTGCGGTTAGTATAGGCTTTAGTGCACAACGCCTTATTACGCAGAAGCCTGCGAAAAACGCGGGACAGTCCTCTTTCAGTCATTTATCAGGGCGATAAAAATTGTAGGAGCCTTAAAAGAGAAGCCTATATACCGAGCAGTAGGACGGCAAAGGCTGTGGATGATGATAAGGTAAATTATGCATGGATGTATCAGCGTCGTTTCCGTTTACCTCTTTTATGAGCAAGGTCAAACCAGGCTTCATCGTGAGCTTTTGAGCTTAGCTTTATTGCCCCCGATTATACAGACTGTGGTTGACTGGCTCACTGAGTTGGTTTTGACAGGTGTCATAGTAATCAAGCCAGTAGCTGCTACTTGATATCTTTGGACTAATGACTGTCATGTTGTTCTCTGAGAAAAAATACGACGTTCAAACATAGTGCAAAGAAAAATACTGGATTAGATATTAGACAAAGTACTTTAATTACTTGTATATAATGCAGTAGATAACAATTTCCATCACATATAGGCAGGTACACTCTATGACAAAAATTGCTGACATATCGCAAATATTGAGTACTTTGGATATATCAAGTTAAATTAGAAATTAGGACATATTCAGCGATTTTCAACGCCGGTAGTACTTCTTACCTACTAGAAAGCTGCGTCAAACACATAAATATGATAACAGTAAAAATAGCGTTGTTTCACATGGCTTTACAACATCAAATAAGGAACAGAAACCACAAAGCCTTGACGAGCGCATTCTCTAAAGGTATGGACTTATGTATTTGACGGAAACATAAACCTTTATTTACAATCCCTCCCGTCCCTAAAACCCAACCGAAACGTGTTACGTGAAAGTAATAGTAATCCATTACGTAAACGTATCATAATAGGTACAAAACGTAGGTAGGTTTAGTGTATGCGTATTGATTATTTTTTCAATCTGTCCCGGCTATTTGACGGGGATCGCGCTGGCCGTGCCAATTCAGAGTAAATAATATAATGACTATACGTACGCACGAATAATAGGCATCGAGGAGTTTGTTTGCATAATGTTGAAAAAATTGTAGTGTTAAATATCAGCGGGGCTATGCAGCAGCACGGTGCGGATCAGCTCGAGTTCGTTTCATTTGACGTTTGATTGCCACGGGACTCGTCATTCGTATTGAAATGACGAGCCTCGTGGCAATTAAACGTCAAAATGGAGCGAACTCGAGCTGATCCGCACCGCGCTGCATAGCCCCGCTGGACGGACAACGAGGAGTCACGTGATGGGCCATATCTGTGTCTTGGGAGATCTAGGTGTGCATATCATATTAATCATATTCTTAGGATACAGAATGGTTTACATGGATATGTACAGTTGGTTCTTAACACTTTAATTATGGTATGATTAACTTACTATGTTAGTTAGAATGTAGGTCAAATCTTACAAGGCAATTATAACTCTATTCACGTTGTTCAATTGAGTTGAAATTTGACATGCCTGTCGAGTTCCGACGACAATACAATATTAAGGTGACAGCGAGCTGTTCTGATGATAGGGACGGAAGGTAAACAATGTATCTTCTCAGTGACTAACAGTACATCGATTAATTATAAAGCTCATTTTGATCAGCTCGCTGTACAGAATTACTTACGTATATTATTAAAGCTAGTCTAGATTTTATTTCAGAAATCATCTATGATTTTTTACCTAAGTTTTGGTAGTAAGATATTCTATAAAATTTCTACTAGATGTGACGCGATGTTTATCGATTCTTTCTATTACCGTAACACGATTTTGTTTACTTGTGTGACAGTAAAGTCAATAATTACGCCAATTTCACGAAATTATTATGTTTATTCATGATTTAATTTAATAATAAACTGTGCTTATTATACATTAAATGCAATAATAATGTTATGCAATTAATCAAGCTCGAGTACTGACGTAAGTCTTATGAGCCTACCTGTGTCGTTACATCTTAGCATAAATTAAGATTGTAAAACCTCAAATGCAATTTTAAAACAAGTTTGGTATCATATGTAGGTAACCTACTTTAATAACAAAATTATAATTACACAAGTGTGTTCCTGTTCACAACGAAATATAAACAAGTTGTCCATTTTATCAGCTTAATGGGAAAAAATATTCCATGGAAACTATAAGCAGGGACAAAAACATTAAAGGGAAACTGACAGAAGTGGAACGGTCCAGTTCGGTCCACCCAATGCTTTATGCATGGACTAACAGCCACTTATGCGTTCACCCTGTATAACGTTCATGCGTATATTCGGTATATTATTTAAAGGTAGTAGGATATATCCAGGGCTTTTGTAAATATGTTGAGAGAAAGGGGTTAGCAGCTTACAGAATATTGGTATACTGTTTAAAAATATTCTGAATACCTTAAACCCATAACCTGCACCTATTGAGATACATTCATATCTATTTAAATTCATTAAATAAATAAATTTTTACATAACATTTAAACTTTAAAGTAGATGATGAATAAATTTTATTTTCTCAGCAATAATAATGTGATCAACACATTTAATTTTATTTATAGAATATATTTATTATTATTAACATAGATACCTACGTCAGATAACACAAACATTATTCGTTAATTAATAAAGTAACGCAAATAACACTATGGCTCTTCATAAAAAAAATTGTTTATAATATTTAGAATATGATAAACTTAATTATAATGAAGGTTCTATTTGTTTCAAATAGAGTATAGACGTAGAGTAAAAAAGACAAACATAAATGCGCACAAACATAATGGATAACATCCAAGATTTGACGTTCACATCGGCTGGAAGCTGAAAACATAGATCAATTACAAATTCCCTGGTCATTTAACCGAATTATAAAAACAAGGAGAACCTTAAAAATATTAGAATACGGCTGATTATTAAATAGTACATTATATCCTTTCTAATTAATACCTAGTCTTACTAGCCGTAGCACCTTCATAAGAAACAAGTTAATATTAATAACTTGATAGAAATATTCAATGAGACAACGGATTATTCTTGCTTATAATATAAATGTATATACTTATATGTATGTACTTCTATCTACCTATGTACACATTCTATATTTAAATGCAGAAATCAACTTGATTTCATTCTGCATAGTATAAACCTGTTATTTTGTCCGTAGACAGAATCAATTATTATAAATAATGCAACATTTTTTTTTTTTATGTCGAAAATTTTCTTAGTTTAGCAATATTGTTTCACATTAATTATAGTGCCAATTGCGGTCGACTTTTACATAACAGGATAGTAGACGAATAAAACTAAGCCTATGAATAATTTTTTCTATACATTTGACAGCAATTCCTCACTATAGAACAATGCATTGACATATTTATAAACAAGGCAATAAAATTGTATTGTTGCCTAGTGGTTAAACCGACAATGAAATTAAAATTTTGACAATAATCCTAACACTGGTAACGGATGGTTGCAGATGACATCTAAATAAAGATTAGTTTAGTAAACTTGTATGCTGCATAGTCATGGACCGAGCCGGACAACAATTAAAAACTTATTGTCTCCGTAAATACCGTTTGCGAGAGATTTAACAAAAACCATCTGATTAGGTAAACTAATTATATTATGTTACTAGTCCCACATTGTATGCAGTTTAAAAAATAAAATGACAATTCTTGTACGTATCAAACCTAATAATTATGTGAGACGAAAGACTGGATAAAAACATATATTATGTGAGTCCTAAGAAGGCTCATAAAAGATAATTCCGCCAGATTGAAAACAAAACTTAAACAGATACTAAAAAAATTTCAACATTGGCATTCAATGATCTGCCGTAACCAACGTAACATTGAAACAACAGACAAAAACCACTACAGGACATTTTTATAGCCTATTAATGTTTTCTCATTATTACTTCATAAGCATAACCAATTATCTACTGTAGGTAAATCAGATAGAATTCAATTTTGCAGGAAAGTCTCAAAAACCCATGAAATGGTTAAGCTCCTACATTAATCTCTTCTATGCATCATTCGTTTACTGTATGTATGTAATTATAACACACTTTTCGGTGAAGGAAAACATTGTGAGGAAACCCACATACTAACCCAAGAATTATTTCAGAGGTAGAGGTATATTATCCACCAATACCAGGCCCCTGTAATGGAATACGGCCTAATCCTCCTCGAGAAACTGAGGGGAGACCCATGCTTAGCAGTGGGACGATATGGGTTGATGATGAAAATTATGTACCATTTACAGAGACAATAAATTTTAGTTGTTCTCGAGCAAGATCCGTGACTATACAGCCTACAGTGAAAAGCTACTTTAATAAAATAATATAATAAAGTTTTAATTATGTTCCTAATGATCCTATTGAAAAAAGTCTCACAGTAATTGAATAAATCTGAGAGTTTAGCAGATTTAGTGGATATGCTACAGTGCCTGCAACTTTCTAGCATATCTAGGCTGGCTTTGCAAGCCACATTTGCACAATTGTTGTTATAACTGTGGCACAACGCAATCTACAGATTACACTGATAACATGTTTCATAACTTTTTCTGTGCTTATCTAGCCGTTTGTAATAAAATCTGATAAGCTTGTGACAGGTTGTTTGTTATTTTTCCAATAAGTATTTTGTGCTCTATGCTTAGATGCTCATTGGAGCCTGAGTGATAGCTGTTATTATAAGGTTTATACTACTTTAGAAGAATTGTTTGTAAAATTGTATGGTTTGAATAGAATGTTCTATGTATCACAGTTACAAAGCAGCAACTAGGAAGGCAAATATAATTTTAATTGGTTTCTTTGTATAGTTTGATATTGACAAACTGTATGAATGACCAGGGAACTATAAAGCAAACATAGGTTGACTTACCTTGAAGATGGGTCTGGGATGCCTCGGCTGCGAGGGGGCGGCGGCCGCGGTGGCCGCCGCGGGCGCCGGCGCCGGTGACGTCACATGGTCTGCCGGCAGAGACTCCGGGACAGTCTGAAGGGTCGGACGCATAGTTGTCGACATTTTCACCAGATCACTAGTTCGAACACTTTAACAACTCGCTAGCCGGCCCGCGCCGTTCGCATCCTCCGCGGCGGTCGCGCGCTCAGCCCGTCCGACCGGCCCCGGCGCTCACCAGGACTCCACAGCACCACCGCACGCGGAACAACAACGCCCATTTAACCGCATTTTTAATCAGAAAAAAACATTACGGTGCCCTAAAACGACGGCTGTTACACGTAACGGGTACCTGATTCACTTTCACGTATATGCTAACGATCTTCGAGATGGAAAACGGAAATAGACACGCAAAAAACTATTAGAAAGCTTACGGTGTCTTCTCCTGACTGTCACATAAACACTAGGAAGGAATTCGCAGTTTCAGCTGAATAACGGCGCGCGAACTGGTTATGACGATGCCACGGGCTCGAGCAAACGGTACAATGAGACACTGTGCCCAAAAATCCGTCTATTTAATATTAAAATCACAAAAGATATTCACTTTATTCCGCTAAAAGTCCACACATTCTTGAATTCACTCTCAAGATGGCGGATTTTACCTACTCCTCGTAAATGGGCACAAGGCTGACACGAAAACATCAACCGGCTCTCTATCATTCCCTTTCTTTTCCTACCATATAAAACGAGACAGTGATATGTGAACGAGTTCAACGAAGTTGTGATAGGATACGTCACTAAAAACTGTCGATAGAGCATGCGCAAACGAGAAAATAATTTTGAACGCATCCATTCGCTTAGATTTGACTTCTATAATTTTGTTCATTCAATTAAGCCCACAGACTATAATTATAGTAGAAAACTATAATATCTTTGAGTAGAAATTACGCAGGGATAAAATGAATATGGTCGGTCGATAATATCACAGCGTTATTATTTCGAAAATGCGTCTCACGTTCATTGATCAATATTGTACTAAAATGGAATTTTTTTCTGTATAGTTCTTGCAACATATTTTAATTTAAAATCTTATGTGGCTATAATGGTAACATTGACCGACACCGCCATCTTTCTCAAAATGGCTGCCTTGTTGTTGGCGACTGTTGGGTGCTTGTTTGCATTTTAGTGTTTGTTTCTAATATTATGGTTCCGATTTACGCATTGTGTAAAATATTGTGAAAATTGATGCACCATTATTAAATTAGGTAAGTTTCATCCGTACACCTTACGTCGATGCCGTACTAATCTCACAACGAATATACTGTGTGCCACAGCGTGAGCATTTTCTTTGCTTTCGTATTTCAGCAGTATTTACTCGATAGACTTTGCAATTGTGTTGATCGTGTTATTTTCATAAGCTTATCTCAATTATATTCATGGTTTGAATGTCGTTATTGTTCACATTTACATAAGACATGACCTTCCTTGTAGCTACGTCGAACAACAAAAGAAAGAACAAGGAACGTATTGTTGGAAAAATGTAACTATGTTTTCGCGGATTTCGTATGTCGGTGCGTGCCCATCTCGCTAGCATGTAAATATTACGTGTTATTTTTATTGCAACCGTCTTATACGTAGATGAATGAACACAAAATTGTCCCAACTCGTGGTATTTTTTTTTACATCCCAGACATAGATGTGGCAAATCTAGAAAGCTCAATTTAAAAAGTAGAACACCGATTTGACCAAGTTCCAAATAATACTGGGCATGTTTTGTATGACTCAGCTGTTTGCTCAGTGTTGTTAGATTGAGATCCATTTTATCTGTTTGCTTCAAAACATTAGGTATTTGTACAATAAGCCTATGTCGTTATGTGGGCTTGTTATATACCCAGAGTAATGTAGAAGCAGAGACCTAAGGAGACTTACCAAGAACCCATATCGTCCCACTGTTGAGCAATGATCTCCCCTCACTTTTGTGATGAGGGTCAGGCTATAATTTACCACGGGGACACGGTCTGGATAACATACCTACTTCCGAAATAATTCTCGGGTAGGTATGTGCATTTCCTCACAATGTTTTCCTTCACTGAAAAGAGAGTCATAATTTCATTCATAAGCTTTTTACATTAACACTTTCACTGCTGAGCTGATTTTCTTGCCTTGCCATGGGTGCGGCTCTGCACACTCCATAGTGTTTTCCCATACAACAAACAACAGTTGTATTTTCTCGTGCTCGCAGCAAGTTATTAAAAACACAACAGTTGTGTTCTCAACACTGAATGTGTTAATACATTGGGATTTGAACTCACAACCCTCTCCTTGGAAGACAGACATTCTCCCACTAGGCTACCACCACTAGAAGAGATAATCTTTAATTCAACTACTTACCATTTTTTATCATCATTATCATTATATATCCTTGACCTCAGTGTTTTTCTGCTATAATTTTGCTAACTTGTTTTTTTTTTTAAAAGTTCTTGAGCTCATTATAGGTGTTTAAACCATTGTATCTTTAGAATGCTAATTACCTATTCTAGAAACCATAATTTTATCATATTGAATCAACAAGGGATTCCCCATTTATCCTTATACAAAATATTTATAGTACATAGGTACATAGGTATTAATTAATAATGTTTAAAGTACATAATTTAATACCTTTCATACAGTACATGGGTATTAATTAATAATGTTTTCAAAAGACATTAGAATGCAATAAACATTTGTTTGGTTTAAGGATGATTTTTGGTCACTTGGACTATAATTTTAAAGGTCTTGCTCATTCTTACATGACTTGAGTAATGAAATTGTTTCAGAGTTAGCACATAAATGTAATTTTACACATACACTGCTGAAAATACACACTTCTGTGTTTTTATAATTTTATGGCAAGCGAAAACATGCCTGGTGTGCGAACCGGCACTGATGTATTGTCAATTTTATCACAACAGTTGTGTGCGCCCGCTCAGCTGATTGAGTTTAATTACTACACAACACCAGGAAACAGTTAACACACATGTTGAGTGAAGATACACAAAAGTGCCTAAAAAAATAAACCGGTCCAGCAGTAAATGTGAATGTTGCAAGTTACCCCAAACTCTACCACCCCACAACCTCCTCCACCCAAAACAACCACCCACCACCAGCAACCTAGAGGCAACATTAGTTTGAGAAATTCAAGTAAACATCAAGATCCTGTGGTGTCTCATAGTTGGACAAAAGCCTCCCAATTATTTATTTATTAGTTTAAAGACAAACAGCATAGATTTTGATACGTCTACATAACAATGTTGAAAGTCACTTCACAAAATTGTTCACTTGAGTAACACCAGGCATTGCAGTCCTGAGCTTTTGACCAGTTCTTGTTGAAGATGTCAATTTTGTCCCACCATGTCTTCCTTGCTTTATCAGGATGGCCAGTTTATGGCTAGTTTAGCTCATAACTCATGTTTCCAGTCCCATTTCAGCTTTATACAATATCAAAATATCTTGTTGCAGATTCATCAGTGTCACAGGACCCCCAACGGTTACCCCTCGGAGAGGCATTTTGATGCATGACTAGTAATACCCACCAGTAGACTAAGCTATCTGTAGTGTTTAGACTTTCTTCGTTAAATAGTGTAAGACAGACGCCAAGATGTGGCCGGCGCAGTATCCCATTAATAATACGCAGCCCAATCCGAGCAAGGGGAATGACCATCAGAATCAGCAGAACTTAAAGACCCTGGGCATGACCTCGGCTATATCTTTAGCAGGTAAGTTTAGTTCTCTGCAAAAAAATTAGTATTTATTATTTTTAAGGGTCCATGTGTCCAAAGGGAAAAGGAACCCTTATAGAATCACTTTGTTATCTGTGTCTGTTTATATTAATTTATTGACGAGCAGCATAGATGCTTATATGGGAACATCCATTAACCATTTTTCGACCCCCTTCTCTTCTTGGTTCTCACCAAGAAGAGAAGGGGGTCGAAAAATGGTCATGCTTGTGTTATCTCACTTTCAACATTTTGTGGAGTTAATACGTTCTAGTCGCAAATAACCGCTATGTATGTGATCGTGGCGCGCCTTTTTAACTAACGACATAATAACTGACAGGTCCAAAGCCCATTGACATAGAAAAGTCCACTGAGCTCCAAGATGCGCTGGAGCCGTTTGGTGTGTTCGAGTCGCAGCAGGACATGAATCACCGTATGGAGATTCTCGGAGCACTCCACCGTTTAGTGAGGCAGTGGATCCGGGACGAGTCCATGAGGAAGAATATGCCACCCAGCGTGGCTGACACGGTTGGCGGGAACATCTATACCTTCGGATCTTATAGACTTGGGGTGAGTTAACTTTTTTAAATGCAAGTAGGCAAAAATATTGTACTTTTACAAGTTAATAAAAACTGAAGTCTTAGAAAATTAAAAAATAGGTCAAAATATGATCTACTAAACTAATGAACACCATGGAGTGTGCAAAGCCGTATCTACCTCGGGCGAGACAAGAAAATCGGCTCAGCAGTGAAAGTTTTAAAAGGAAACCGTAAAACAGCTCCATTGTTCTCTTTTTTTTTTTTTTTTTTTTTTTTTTTTCCCGGGGAAATGCATTAGGCATACCACCCGGCCCCTGGGGGCGGGGGGGTGGTTATGTGGGACTCCCCCGCCAGCTGGTCTGGCGGGGTTTACCCACTAAAACCCCGGGGTGTTCTCCTCTCCGCATTATGGAGGTGGTCACGGGTTCGCACGGCGCTTCCGCGACCACCTCTGCGGGCGCCCTCCCGGGCTCGCCACGTGAGGCTTGGGCCTCTTTCTCCGCTGGGTGCGTCCCGGAACACACGGGCCGCACCTCAGCTCGGGACTTCTAACTTGGGCGTTGGACCCCCGATCCGCGGCCCAAAAGTCCCCGTTATTGGTCCCTCGCTGTGCCCTCTGCTGATCAGAGGGACACGCGAAGGACCTCTTCTCGCCAGGTTATTTGCTACGGCCACCAATTCCCCTAGGAGAATTGCTGACCGAACCCCAGGGTGCACCGTCCCAGCTGCTGCCCTTCCCTCCGGATGCAACGCATCAAGAGGGACGAACAACAGCCGGGCACTCGTGGAGGTTACCTGGCCCGCACCCCAGCTCCATTGTTCTCTAAATCAACTGTAACTAACTATTTTTAAGTCCCCCAATTTCAGAGTAACATTAGGAGGGTGAAATATCACCGGCTATATAAATAGATTTATTTTTCCTTATGAAGCCCGTAGCAGCTCTCGTTTCACAAAAAAAAACTCAACTAAAACAGTCTCCAATATACAATTTTAGAACAATTTCGAGGCAAAAAAATTGCGTAATTACAAAGTTTGTTTCTCAAATTCAGAAAGGGGAAAGGAAATATTTATTTTCATTTAAGGGAACGTAAAGGTCACATGTTATTTTTAAAGGTTTTATTTTATACTAGCTTCAGCCGCGTTAACAAAAAACAAAATTTAAAATGTTGAGATTCTTTGCAAAGTTCTGCTGCCTTATCACGTAAAACTTTACAGTAGCAAAGCGACAGCAGTCACTTCGCGATCGGACGCAAAATGTCTCTAGATATTATATTTCGGAAACGATCGGCCGCCTACTGTCTCGCCTGTCGCCATATGCACTTTGCCCATAGATACTAGCGACAGGACTGTAATAGGTGGAAACAAATTACTATAGTTTTTAAAAGTGACTTTTATCAGCAATTATCGCGAGATATACGATGGTCGCAAGTCTGTCTTGAGATTGGTAATAGACGGCCGGTTCGCTCGACAGGTCCACCACAAAGGCGCTGACATCGACGCGCTGTGCGTCGCACCGCGCCACATCGATCGCAGCGACTACTTCCAAACGTTCTATGAACTGCTCAAACGCCAGCCTGAGGTAACCTTCCGTTTGTTTTTATTCTGTGGGCCACCACCTTTTTAAAAACTATTTTTACTCTTTTTAACCCACGACGCAATATTATTAGTTTTACGTGTCTGTCTGTCTGTGGCATTGTAGCTCCCGAGAGGATGACCCGATTTTGTTTTTTTTTTTTGTTTCAAAGGTGAATTAGTCGGGAGTGTTCTTAGCTATGTTTAATGACCATCAGGTGAACGACTTGCTTGTCTTGTCACTCAGTCAAATAAAAAAAATGTGAGTGGTGGTGAGCTATGACAACAATTCAATAATTAGATATTGTATCCATTTTCCAGGTAAAGGACCTGAGAGCGGTGGAAAACGCGTTCGTGCCAGTGATTAAGATGAACTTCGATGGCATTGAAATCGATTTGCTGTTCGCCAGATTGGCACTCAAAGAAATACCTGGTAATATATTTATTTACGTTTGACTTAACTTCATTTTCTCAGAGCTTGTTCCCTAGTAGAAGGTACGAAATAAACTGGTGGTAGTTAATCGTGTTGTGTGGATTTAATTTATTCGATACAAAAATACATTGGATTGCTTGGAAAAACATGTATGGCAGGGCTATGTCTGCAGATTTGTTCTCTAAATCTCTAATCTGGTAGATGATAAAACCTTTCGATGTCTCTGCTAGCTATTGATTTCAATCAGATTAATTTTTAATGCAGAATAGTCTATTTATCTGTTAACTTGTTAAGGTCGATCTCAATTCGAAATTGACGTCATATCATACAATTATAACTGCGGTAACGTTATTCACAATGGAGTTATCGAAGCAGCGTTTCCAAACGTCGGATTATTTCTGTTTATGTACCGTAACATTATTAATACAGTAGTCGAAGTCGAATCGTTTTCTCAGTATAGTCTTGAATAGCTAGAAAATTAATCTTGCAATACTAAAACAATATCGAATCTGATCGATTCATTTCCTTATCGAATAATTTTCTAGCTAGAATTACTTATTTATTTTCCAGATTCATTCGACCTCCGCGACGATATGCTTCTCAAGAACCTGGATGAGAAGAGCGTACGTTCCCTGAACGGGTGTCGCGTGACCGACGAGATTCTACGTCTGGTGCCCGACATTGATAATTTTAGGCTGACGCTGCGTGCCATCAAGCTGTGGGCTAGACGTAAGAACTAATTTACTATGGCTTGCTTACTCGTATGGCGCAACGATCCAAAATAAGTCTTGGACTCCGATAATAAGAGATGCCATTTCGATTTGTCTTGTGCTCACCACTTGCCAGTCCTCCGCCTGGAGCTCGCGCAAGTCCTTCCCTACTCTATACGTACCGATACCTATGACGGTCGACCAAGCGTACGCCGGGGATTATTCGCTTTATTCACTTTGGTCCGAAGAGGGCAACCCTGAAAGTTCACTGATTCTACCATTTTTAGATACGCCAAATGATTTTTTACATCGTTACATTAGTACTTGTCTTTCTCAAAACACCTGTGGTTGTGTACACTTCTCAACCTACCCTGACTTTTTTCCAAAAGAGATTCACCATTTTGCAACTTATTCCCCCAATCTACATCTCTCATTAAAATATTCACAGCGTCATCATCATCATCATCATCATACAAACTTCAACCATCACAATTGAATACATTATAAACCCTTGCTTGTGTATTTTCATCACCACAACCGGGGAACAACCTTATATCTAAGGACCAGCAGTAAGTGTCAACGTCAAATTATACGCAAACTTCTAAATGTCTACCTGTCTCTTTCATAGGTCACGGTATCTACTCTAACACGTTGGGATACCTCGGTGGAGTGTCGTGGGCGATGTTGGTAGCCAGGACGTGCCAGCTGTACCCTAACGCGATGCCAGCTACCCTGATACACAAGTTCTTTCTGGTATTCAGCCAGTGGAAGTGGCCCCAGCCGGTGCTGTTGAAACAGCCTGATTCGGTTAACTTGAAGTTCCCCGTTTGGGATCCGCGGGTAAGTGTTCTTCATTTATGTTTGAATCATTATGCACTGTGACAGCATGTTGAGTGAAATAATAATAAATTAACAGTTGGTTCGACCCTCTGTTCCGTTTTTCTAATTATTTACACTCGTAAGTTATGACTGGCTCCTTGTTGTTATCGATTGATAGAAGTAGTTGTTAAACCATGTCAGAGATAAAGTAAACAAGTCAGTGATTCAGTGTAAAATGTATTATTCATTATCCTTATTTACTTATTATACATTCATGACTATGGTTTAATATACAGACCATAAAATAGATGTCGCTAATAGTTACTTTCTGACACAATTTTTAACTTTATTATTTACTAGCTGTGCCCCGCATTTTCACCCACGTAGTACCCGTTCCCGTGGGAATACCGAGATAAAATATAGCCTATAGCCTTCCTCGATAAATGGAGTATTCAACACAAAAAGAATTGTTCAATTCGAATCAGTAGTTCCTGAGATTGTCGCGTTCAACCAACCAACCAAACAAACAAACAAACTCTTCAGCTTTATATATTAGTATAGATTGCAAACGGGCCTTGATGAGCGTCCTGATAAACTTACACCAGATGTCAGCACTACCTCATTCAACAAACAATTAACAATCTGTCTTCTGAAACAGGTGAATGTGGCGGACCGGTTCCACTTGATGCCGATCATCACTCCGGCCTACCCGCAGCAGAACTCTACATTCAACGTGTCTCTATCCACTCGGACTGTTATAATGGAGGAATTTAGACTGGGTATGTGATTATATATATTCCAACAACTATCGCAGAGTAGTTTAGGTTCAGCATTACGAGAAAAGTGCAGTATGGCCTCCATGGCGTAAATAGGTGACCAGCCGACAGGCCAAAGATTTGTGTGAACTACAAGTATTTGCTCCGAGTCTGGGTGTTTGTAGAAGCATAGTCCTCGTAGTTCCTGATTCCTAAGTTAGAGAAATCCTAGTTAGAGGTCAGGTCTATAGATGTGATCATGGCACGAAACAAAAAACAAGTACTGCGCAAGACTCCAATGCAAAAATATATATACACTACCACCTGTAGAGTCGCTGGAGAAACTAAGCAAGAAACCGAAAGTTAAACTCCGCTATGTAAATGACTAACATTAGCTATGTGTGATAGGTGCTGGCTGGGAAAGTACACAGCGGGACGTCTGCTCATGCCTTACTATTAGTTACCATCCTTAAATAGAATAAGAATACATACAGCTACAAATAGGGATCATATCATGACCCCTGTATGTACTTACGAGATCGTACCGTGATAATAATGTATTTAACACGTTCACTGCTGAAAACACACTGTTTTCATAACTTGCCGCGATTACGGAAAAACACAACTGTAGTGTTAGCTGTATGGGAAAACCCCATGGTGTGTGCAGAATCCGTGGCTGGACAAGAAAATCGGGTCAGCAGTCAAAGTGCTTAGTTAACGCTATGAAGGGACTTAACGAGGTATTTTCCTTTCCAGGGCTCGCGATAACAGACCAGATAATGTTGGGCCAGTGCGCCTGGGACCGGCTGTTCGAGGCGCCCAACTTCTTCTCTCGCTACAAGCACTTCATCGTGCTGCTGGCCTCCTCGGTCACTGCGGATGACCAGCTGCAGTGGTGCGGCCTCATCGAGAGCCGCATCCGCCATCTCATCAGTAAGTAACACTAATTTTCACTCCACAAGCGCTACATGCGACACCGGGGTGATGGCTCAGCAAAATGTCTGATGTCTCGAACATTCAACAGTGTTTCACAATGTCTTTTTAAACATTTTTGGAGATACCAGTTGAGTCGAACATCGTATCGTTAAAAAAATAGCCTAACAAATGCCCACTTTAATTCTGTAAATATTTGTTTACAGCAAACCTAGAGAGGAACCAGCACATAACGATAGCGCACGTCAATCCCGAGTGCTACAACTCGGTGCCGCTCAACACTAACAACGGACAGCCGCTTGCATTGCCGCCCGGTAAGCACTATCTGTCTACTGGACTGGGCTATGAATGTTACGACCATATTCACCAACCAAAAACGGGTCTAAATCGCGCACAAATTAACATGCATGCCGCCTTCTGTCGTGACCCTAGGGATCTAGTTGTCCTGATGTATTATTATCCTACTAATATTATAAATGCGAAAGTTTGTGAGAATGGGTGGATGGACGTTTGTTCCTCCTTCACGCAAAAACTACTGAAGGGATTCGAATGAAATTTGGAACACAGATACTCTATAACCAGGATTGAGTAATAGATTACTTTTTATCCCGATGGTATGTTCCCGTGGGACAAAACGGGAACTGCGGTGAAACCGCGGGACGCAGCTAGTTAAAAAATAAAAGATTTTTTCTTTTTATAATATTACTAGCTTTCCGCATAGACTGCAATTTATCGCGATAAAAAGATTCCCATGTCCTTCACGAGGTTATATTCTATCTCCTTGCCAAATTTCACAACAATCCGTTCAGCCGGTTAGTCGTGAATCTGTAACAAACAAACAAACAGAGTTAGAATCGAATTTATAATGAATAAATTGGTTAATTGATTGTAATTGGTTCCTGGAGTCATTCTCCATGTAAATTCGTTCCTACAATCTATGATCAACGCCATATACAAAAATTTGCAAGCAACTATCACTAGAGCTTTCACCGCCTGATGTATGTTCGCTGTTATCTCATAAACTAGTTCATTCGATTTTCACCAATACGACAATACAGTACAATATTACGTGTGTAAATTAGCTAATGTTACAATTATATTTGTTGGAAAAATTGGGAGAATTGTGTCTAATAAGAGCTTCCATAGCGTGCTATGTGTTTGCTAAAACTTCAGAAAATACTGAAGTGATTTTCTTTTTTTTATGTCTTCCTTTTTGTGGCCAGCGATTGACCACTTTCTTTCCTGGCGTTAAGTGGCGATGTGGTCAAAGGTGTTAAGCATGCTAAGTCTAGATCGGAACTGACTCCCAAATAATTCTTCTAGAATGCCTTGAAATAGCAGTTTGTGGCAGTTTTTTACTATCATTTTCTTTTGTATTTGTTTCTACATACGAGATGTGCTGTGCTGAAGAGATCCAAAAGTAATGGATATTATATATATTTTTTTTGGAAGACCAATAGCTATATATACACACAGTACATTGATAGTGTCAGGGAGCTATTTAGAAAAAATAACAAATAACAGTATATTGAATAAACACAACCTTACTCTTAACCGAGTTCAACTTTGACAATTCTATTCTGTACGTTGAACATTTTCGAAATATCAACTTATAAAACAAAAAAGCAAAATATGATTTTTAATTCTTACATGTCATCGCTCGACTAGGGTCCCGCCATACGTTCGAATCCAGAACACGTACTTTAAAATTATCAACTTCAACTTCAACTTTTGGTTATGGCTTCTGCGGGGTTGCCACAATTTTAAAATTATCACTCGCCCTCTAAAGGTTTGGCAACTAAACAAAGTAATATAGGGTTCTACATACAATCCATCCGTGCATGTCTACTACAAGATACGATAATAAATAATCGATGGAAGTTGTAATAATAAATAAAATAAAAAACTCAAAAGTAAAACTTCTTTACGCACGCTTGACTTGGGGAGTAATCTGGTGGATGCGTTACGAAAAATGGGACCGGGCGAGGCGAATGGAATTTGAGGAGTAAATTAGATTAATAAGGTTAAAAGGTAGGGGGTAGGTGGGAGGTGGAGGTCACACAATATTTTTATATTTATGTGTTTGAAGTCAGTTTCAACGACAAGCATGGATCGGTGGTGTGTAGAACTCCTAACCCAAAAGTTTGGCAATTGATTCTGGAATGAAATTAACGATACCCAAATTCGGAAAACGTGTTCGGAAATCGAACGTGTGGTGGGACCCTTAAAATGTTGAAGAGACTGTGTTATTTACAGGTGCCGTAGTGTCCACCGAGCCTGCGACGGAAACTAACAGGGTTGAGAACGTGAGTTGTCTATATATCACTATAATTTTAACACATTCACTGCTGAAAACACAACTGTTGTGTTAGCGGTACGGGAAAACACAACGGTGTGTGCAGTTCCGTTCGTGGCTAGACGAGAAAATGGGCTCAGCAGTCAGTGTTAAAGGCATTAAAACACTATAATTAAAAAAAAATGATAAATAATAGTTTATTTTTTCTCGAGATTCAGTAGGTCCTAACAAACTCATCACCTCGAAAATCGAATACCAGTGAGACGTCGTGGTGTTGTGGGTGATGAGCCGACTGCGAAGTGTGAGGTTACGGGTTCGATTCCCGCACAGGGCAAATTTTTGTGTGAACCACAAGAATTTGTATTGAGCCTGGATGTTTGTAGGACCATGGTCCTCCTAGGTCTATGTATGTAACTATGACTTGTCATTTATTATTTTATTGAACTCCTAAAAATTTCTTTTGGTTCCAGGGTGTGATAGTACCCAACCACTGCTCCATGTGGTTCATCGGGCTGGTGTTCGAGAAGAACATAGTGAACGTGGACCTCACATATGACATCTCTACCTTCACGGAGGCAGTGCACTACCAGGCCAAGAACACTAACATGCTGCGAGAAGGGATGACCATCGAGGTTACTATTGATTTGTTTTTTATTTTTCTCTATGTATATGACATTTATTATGTCAGGGGGGATGACGGCAGATAGACAAAAGCAGTGACGGAATGGTGGATGAGAGAAGGGTGCAGACTTCACCAGACCAGCCCTTTCGACCTTGTCAAGTTAGTCGCAAAGCTGTGGCCATACGAGATGTGTCCTGTGCGAGAGCACAGGACCGAAATATGTGACGTTAAGGAGACGAGGCCTATACCCAACAGTGGGTTGATACGAGCTGAGACGATGATGGTTGATATGAGGTTTAAGTGTTTGACTCGTAACAGTGTATAATTTTTGCCTACTTACAATAAATGATTTTGCAAAATCTCACTAGAAATCATATAACGGAAACAAATCGCCCGCCTATTGTCCCGCCTGTCGCAGCATGCACTATGGCCTTAGATAGCGCCACTACCGACAGGACTGCGATATATGGAAACAAATTATTGTCGATTACTGTCTGCTCTGTAGCCGCTGAAACGTAATACAAAAGTGACAGTGACATTTGACAGCAATGACGCGGGGTTCACGTTGGTCGGAAGCCGGTCGTGGAGTCTCTAGTCGGGGTGAGGCAGCGGTTCTGACACATTATTTTTCATGTGCATGTTGTCCCCAGGCGCGGCACGTGCGCCGCAAGCAGCTGCACCAGTACCTCTCGGCGTCGCTGCTGAAGCGGGAGCGCACCTCCTCCGCCAACAAGCGGCGGCACGAGCTGGCGCCGCCGCAGCCGCCCAAGAAGGTCAAGCGACTCTCCGAGACCAGCGTGAGTATTTGTGCCACGACATTTTTATTTGACCAGTGTCAAGGTTTTTTACGCAAAATGCAGTATGGGCGCAAGTTTAATTCCGGGCTTATGTATGTACATCTCAAGGCCCCGACCGCATTCAACTCGCGCGCCTACTGTAGTCAATCAAACTGTTGAATCACAGTCCACATCACGATTATGGAGAAAACTTTACAAAACTTTCTTGGAAATGTGGGAACAAACATGTAGTGACTTGTTTTTTAAATTGGAATACTTTCGCATCTCATGCACGTTAACAAACGCAATAGTTAATATTACACGTGAACATATGAAGACTGACAAGTTTGTCCCCACCAAAACTACGTGAGAACTAAATTTGTACTACTCCATTTTTAGGGTTCCCATTTCTCCACTCGGAGACAAAATGTCGCCCATCGTGACACGGCAATGTTAGGCGGATGTTGGCGTGGCATATCGAACCAGTCGAAACAGTTTTTATATGTTTCCTCGATAAGTCTTTACTCAGTTACCTCAAATTGAACCTCTTCTATTCCAGGTGGACGAAGTAAGCTGCCTATCCTACAACGACGACTCAAACTCTTCAAACGTATACGAGGTATCGCTCCAGAATGGTAACGCTGCCCATGCCCACATCGCCCCCGCGGCAGAGACGCCCGCCGCAGAGAAGGCTGACCATCCGCCTTCCACGTCTAGCACCATAGCCTGCTCATAGCAGTACGAAGAGTGGCGGAACCGATTCATATTCGGTGATTCCTACGCCAAACTACACAAGCTCAGGCGCGTATAGACTGTCACTGTGAATTGTGAAGTGATATGGACACTTACCGAGTGATTTAAGTGATATGGACGCTTGTGATACGCTTACTGAGTGATTTTAATATGTAACCTGCACGGTTTGGGACGCATCCCATAGTGATTTTGACATTTTATAGCTGTTCACAATCTGTAGTGTCTGATGCCTCTTTAATGTGTGATTGTGCTAACTCATGTTGCGGTTGGAACAATTATTGATTCCATTGAGATGTCTCAGACAAATATATGGAATGTATAGATGGAAGCAAGAAAAGTATCAAAAATCGAAAGCGATATGTCATGTTCAAAGAGAGAATATTGACGTGGCAATGGATTGAAAAGTAGAGCATATTTACTGATATTTAATCTAATTCTATTGGTATTTTAAACTTAGAATGAACAATACCGGTTTAAACAAATGTGAATATTGAAAACAAACTGAAATATTCACTAAAAGAAGTCAAGAAGTTTATCAAGTCCAACGGCATATTGCAATGGACAACACCACTTCCGCAACCTCTTTGATGACAACAAAAAAGAAATAAACCAATTATATGGAATCACATGTATGTAGATAGGCCCAGAATGGATGTACTTAGTCCACAATTATTATAGATATATGTGTTGTAGATTGTTTCTCAAAGTTTATAAATTTAAATTTATTAGTAATTGAGGTGTTCTGAGGAATGGCCTGTTTCGTGCGGCAAACAGTTAATGCGGGTATCATTTTGGTATCATGAGGAGCTTCGATATGTTCCACACTCCTATACAGAAAAGATATTCGTTGGTGATTGCTAGATTAAAGAAAATCCCACATGTTGGTAATACGGACAATCTAGTGACATCTTTTTTCAGGATGCACCTAAAAGGAAGTGCTGGATGTGATATAGGCACTCATAGTTGTAAGCGAGCGTTATATACGGACGCAAACTGTTTGCTAGATGCGGTTGTTTTGTATTTCACGTTTTGATGTATTTGGTGTTTGTCCTCTCGATGTTCGACGCTGATGCGTTTCGATTCATATATCTTGGTAAGTATGACCAATTACTATAGAACAGTAGTAGAACGGCCATTGACTGGGATGTCGCTTACTATTAGGCTGATCAGGTGATCAGAAAGAGCAGGCGCTATTCCACATGAAAATGAAACGGTGATGTTACATAATATCCGATGGTAATGGGACTTTCTGAAAGGCAATCCTACCGACTGCGCCAATACCAAAACACGATTTGCCGTAAATGAGCCATATCTCACCTAATAATATAACAGGTAATAGAAGGTAGCTTCTATTTACTTCAAGGGATCTTGAAATAATGCGCTAAGAGTGCTACTACTATTGTTCTATAGTCTTTGGTATGGCGTATATGAGATTGTTTACTACTCTTGCAGAATGGAGAAAGTTTTAGCAATAGATGGAAATGGTTGGGCTGACAAATATGTCATCGGTAACGTGGAACATTCCTTTGAAATGTTGAGGAACATGTCGCACCGGTTGCGGTAAGATCATTTAGATTTTAGAATAAGACAGCATCGCGCGATATGCCTGTGAAATGTCGCATGATCTGTCGCAACACTAGCATGAGCAAAATACAGATAATTATGCCCAAACAAACAATTCTAGTGGCTAATGTGTTATACGTTGTCACAAATCCCGATTGTCAGAAAACAATCTCAAATACGTGTTCACTCATCAATGAATGTTAGAGTTTTATATAAAAATATATTTTTTTATTTAAATTCTTTATCTCTTTAGATTTGATGAGGCGCCGAGACAACTGTATTTCATCTTGGCTGAGTAAGTTTATTAACTATTAGCGTTTAGTGGAAGCATTTCAATGTTTAAGAAAAGGTAAAAAAAAAAAAAAACATTCTCACTTTAGGTCATGACTGGGTAGTTGTTTTTGGAAAATAGGCTCTAATGGTCAAGACATTAGGAACAATACAGGCGCACAATTTCGATTTACAGTACAAGTAATAGAAACATTCTTTGTCCCTGGGGACAAGTTAAATTTCACGGTTATAATTCTTAACGCCTTTACGGAAAGCGCAATTTCTATTACGGACTAATATAGAGTTATGGCATCTTTGTTTATTATTGTTATTCAGAAATCAACCTTATTCTCAACAAACAATCGAAACTCCATCATTTAAGTTAGGTGATCACAGAATTGCGTAAAGATATTATAAAAAAAAAAAGGTGGTATAGTAACGTAGTCAGTCTTAGGCAAATCGTGTGATCTACAGGGTGGAGAGGCTAGTTATTTGATTATGAATGGATTCGGTTTTATTAACCCAAGCAATTTATTTCTGATCAGTTTGGACTTTAGAGGCGATTCCACGTTGAAAAGTCTGTCAACTTAATTGGAGATACACCTGCGATCTCTTGGCAGCAGGAAATCTTTGATCTCACGTCCGTCCGTGTCCCCCCCCCCCCCCCCCCCTCCTTGAAAACGGAGGTTTTATCGTCTAAGTCTGTTATGTTTCAACACCTTCAGTGCTGAAAACACAACTGTTGTGTTTGTTGTATGGGAAAACACTATAGTGTGCAGAGCCGCACCCGTGGCTAAACAAAAAAATCTGCTCAGCAGTGAAAGTTAATCACTGAGCCCTCAGATAGAGTGCTCTGGTTGAAACATCTTGCTAAGATGCGTACCTAGGTATCAAGTGATTTAACTGTTATGTAGGCCATACACCATACAGTAAAAGTTCTTTATTCGCGGGTAAAAAAATTGCCACACCTTTCCTGGATTCATACCATACCTTGCAGCGAATAAGGAAACCGCGAATAAGAAGCTTTTACTGTACTGATATCGACCAATCGGCGTTACGCTGCAGGCTTGTTCCAACACAGAGTTTGTACATATACACTACACAGGCGTTCATGCACACCACACAAGTATAACTGTTATACCAATTCACATCCACACACGGCCAGTTGTACTTGATCCGATCGGCAGCGTCGTGTCGATTGGATGGTGTATGGGCCTACATTACGTTATTCAGGGTTTGAAGTGGCAGGCTGGCGGCTATGTATTGGAAAACGCCGACAGCCGCCGCTTCTATCTGCCCTGCACTAGACATCATCATCACATAGGTGTCGGATAGTACTTCTAAACGACAACGATGGCCCAGCATGACCTAAAGTGAGCTCTTGTAGTGTTAAGAAGGTCCGTTAGATTGTAAGCGAACGGGTGTTTCTTTGCAGGTCCTGGACACAGCCGCCCCGTGACATGTAAGTCTCACGCCGTGCGTGACCACCGCCCGCCGTTTGTAAGGGGACTTGGTACGCCTTGGTTATTATTACGTAAACGATCGCTTTAGGTGCTTGTTTTGATTAAAGGTTCCGGGACAACTAGATGTCACCTGATGTGTTATCTATGTCCACGCAATGCGTAGCGTGGCCTGCCACCTGCGGGGCTATACAACACAGTGCGGATCAGCTCGAGTTCGTTTCATTTTGACGTTTAATTGCCACGGGACTCGTCATGCGTATTGAAATAACGAGCTCCGTGGCAAGCAAACATTAAAATTAAACGAACTCGAGGTGATCCGCACCGTGCTGCATAGTCCCGCTGATTTCGTATTCAGTTGAGTTCGGTGCGGTGAGTTGATTAATTTCTTAAGAGGGTAGTTTTTAAAAAAAATGCCGTGTTTCGGATACACAGGTTTATTCCAAATTTCAATTACAAACTTAAATTTGAGTTACCTTTCTTTAGAATTGTGTAGGATATTGGTCTCGATGCAGCTAGTGTCCTTTCAACTATCCTAAGAGTTACTTTGCCCTAAATCGGAAAACAATGTCACCACAACTTAATGGATTGTTGGCATTCGAGTCACAGTTAATACAGAATTTTTTACTTACGTTAGTAATTAAATTTGAATGCGTCCAGTTTGCACCTTATGTCAGCCACGCGTAGCGCCGCACACCCACGGCTAAGTGTGCTTAATTTCTTTGAACTAACGTCAAAAATACATCTGACATCTTTAATTTTTGTGTGAAATCGTGTTTGCCGCTATGTGTGGTGGGCTTAAAACTACGTATACAGTGAGTTGAATTTAACAGTATTCAACTCCTGTAACGTACCGTAAAATGAACAGCTCTTCAAAATGCTACTTTATTATACTTAATAAATATTATTTTGTCTAATATTTTCCAGAATCAAAAATTATCATAATTTCCATCAAGTTGTCCCCACTAGGGGCTTTTCACAAATTACGTCACACTAGTTTCTTGATTTTTCAAACACCCTAGCTCGTCCTTGTCATAGTCGGTCACATTTATGAGAACTCATAAATTACAGTCACACATTTTGCAATTTTATATCTAGAAAAGCTTTTCAAAAAACAGAATTTTCCGAAAATTGTATTTATTTCCATTTAAAAGATTTGTTTAGTGACGTCACGAAATGTACTACTCCTAACTCTTGTGACACATGTCACACTTCGTTGATATCCCCCCTAATGTGTGACGTAACTAATAGAGAACCCCTATGGACGATTATGACAATTATAAAAAACAGACCCCTCATAATCTCACCAGAAATCATTCACTGACACTGAGTTTACTTAGGGTTATTGGTACCGATGCTAATGTTACAGGGAATTATAGTTTTAAGGCCACATCATAATGAATGTGGATTGCTTTATTTAATACGCAGCCGACAGTGATCGAAGCGTAAGTAACCTTGCAAACGGACGGATAGTACAAAGTATGAGAAATACTAATATCAAATTATTATGTTTCGTGAAAACCTCCCCCTACTTTAATTTGCCAAATCTCTCTGTATTAATTGCATTCATTCGTCTTCAAGTTTTATTTTGTAAACACATTTTGCTATTGGCATATTTTTGTGATCGTTTAGAAAATAATTGCAATGTATTCTTATTAAAAATTTGCAATTACATTTCTTCTGCTTTTTAAATCAATTGAGGGTAATTTATAGTTATGTTATTTATTTTACCCACTACAGTGAGTGTGAAAGTAAATTTTCGCGCTACTACGTTGATTTGTAGCTTGTAAAGAACGATTATTCCACCTAGGTGATAAGACTTTTTTGTAGACCATAATAAGGACCTTCAACTTGTATATAGCCCATAATTATTATATATGAAAATATATATCGAAAAAATATGTAAAATTGACAAAAAAACAAATAAAAATAAAATTAAAGAGACGAAGTACTGTTGTTTTGTTATTTAAAGTATACCCCGACTACCTTATTATGTACATACAACTAAATCACGATAACATTATTCAGCCCCAAACAAGAACTAAATTTATATATTTTGTCTAAGCCGCAGTCAACAGAAACCAATTGTTTACTTGATTTTTAGGTTATCGTGGTTTAATTGTACCTAGTTATAAGTACCACAAAATCCCATAGCAATAGGGATGTAACCACTACAAGTCGTGTTTTGTCATGGATATAATTACAAATCGATTTTCTAGCTAGAGGTCACTTTATGATAGGACCTAGGTAATGCCACAAAATAATTAGAGTTAAAACACGTAAATCATTAAATATTCCTTTTAATGATTACAATAGAAAGGACAAATAGTACACACAATCTAATAAGTAAAATATAAATAGTCCAATATCACACAATATTATCATTAGCCGATTTTATAGGTCAATTATCCGTACAGGTAATGTTAGCGCGGCAGCTAAGCTGTATAGGCTGAGCGCGCCTCCAATGGCGGGGGAAGGATGGCTGGTAGAAGAGTAGTACAAAGGAACTTGGCGACTAACCTGGTCTCCATGCAACTGCAATCACCTCGGTTCGGGTCCGTCTCCAAGCTGCTTGTTCCTTCAGGATGTTATGACGTTCGATGTAGTGGACTGTATTTTAGGCGGTTGGTGCGTGTCGGCAAGGAGCGTTTACGCGGCGGGTTTATAGCGGGTTTTGTTTATATTTTCGCGTCGAATTCACGTGGACCACCACAGAGGAGCAGCAGATCCAGTACTTTGGATTCGGCGAGAGCGGCAGCCGCGAAGGACGAGGGTCGATCGCAGACTACTTGCGGCGGCAAGCAGTTTTCTCGTGGATACCACGATATGAGCGACAGAGATAGTCGCCAAGAAATGATAGGAATAGGAAGGTAGGAAGGTATTATGAGTGCCAATGTAAGTGGCGCGAACATTTGCCCCCGGCCTAAAAACCATTGGTTTTTAAAAGAAAGCGGGAAATAAAAAAAAAAAAAAAATAAGAGTTAAACTCTTAAGCGGTCAACGGGTTAAATATAACATAGCGGTTGACCGGGGAGCAAGGGGTTAAATTATTGGGTAGGTAAGATACATAAACGGACGACGGGTCTCTGGTAGACGCCGGTCGCCGTTTTTACTGACGCTACTCGACAGATGCCATCGCCGCCGACATGAGTGGCCACGACGACGCCGAGAGGCCAGGATAGCGGGGGAATATTATCAGTGATAATAAGAACAATAGAACCTATTGTAATGGGATTCAAAGGTGTATTCCATTTTCCTCTAGATTGAAGTAAGTGAAGATATTCCAACTTCCACCGTTTGGAAAATGATTGTACCATTTGATCCAATAAAGCGTATCGTTTCAATAAGTGTCCAGGTTCATCGGGAACCGTGCAAGCGGGTAAATGCTTCAGCGGTGCGGTCATTAAGAAATGTGAAGCACTCAGCGCGGTCGGCTCAGACGGATCTTCGCTCAATAACGTTACAGGACGAGAATTGATAACGCATTCTATCTGTGTGAGTACGGTTAACATTTCCTCATAGGTGAGTGACTGTGAACCGATCGTCTTATGAAGATGACTTTTAAACGCTTTCACATATATTTCATAATTCCCCCCGAAGTGAGGACTTCGCGGTGGATTGAATTTCCAGTGTATGCGATTAGCTGATAACTCATCTGAGATAGACTTATTATATTCGTCGGAATTTAAAAGATCCGTTAACGCATTTTTCGCATTTTTAACGCATTCCGTTAACGCAGAGACGGGAAGGGAGTCAAGGAGCGCGGGTGAGTAACTAGCCCATTTGACGAGATCGAAGCCCCCGGCCTTGAGCAACTCGCGGAGATCGTCTCTGAGTTGTAAACAAGCAGACAGAGTAGGCATGGAGTAGCACACGTCGTCCATGTATGTGTTGTCGCTGATAAGAGATGCTGCGAGTGGGAAGCGGGCACCGTCGGCGGCGCACAGCTGTCGCAACACTCGCATCGCAAGGAACGGACTGCTACGTAGACCAAAACAAACGCGGTTGAATTGGTAGGTATCAAGCGGAAAAACGGGATCGAATCGATACAGGAATTTTTGATATTTGCGTTGGTCCTTATTTATCAAAATTTGTAGGTACATCTGTTTAATATCGGATGTAAAAGCGATTGGGTAGTGGCGGAAATCCAAGAGGATTGTAAAAAGATCGTTTTGTAAATTATCCCCGGTATATAAAACTTGATTCAAGGAGAGGCCTGAGTCAGTTTCAGCACTGGCGTCCATCACCATACGCCATCGAGTTGTTGTTTTTTGTAGTCTCGCAATGGCGTGGTGTGGCACGTAATATCCAGTAAAAGGACTATCATTGTCGATCAGTGAAATGTAACCCTTCTGAATGTACTCTTTGATTATAGCATCGTACTCTAAGCGCAGAGCAGGTGTCGCGGCGAGCTTACGTTCGAGATACATGAAGCGTTTTTTAGCGATAGGGTAAGAATTACCCAGAGAGGTCGCGGGATCGCGGGAGAAAGGTGACGCTACAGAATAGCGTCCCGTAGGATCGCGGGAAACGTTATTTGTAAAAATGCGTTCACATTCTATAGCGTCTGGGCTCAAAGTCGGCGTGCATTGCACCTCTTCAAGCTGCCAGAAGCGTTGGACAAGATTATCTAAACGTGGTCCTTCCGTAAAGGTACAGAGGGAAATATGAGAGCGGCATCTATCTTCAACCAAGGGGTCAGTGATAGAAACAACGGTTTCAATATGAGCGGGCGTAACATGAGCGGGAGTAACGGGAGCGGTCCCGATTACGATAAAACCAAAAATGGTTTCAAAAGCGGTTGGAGTACCAGGCGGACCAGCGGCGCGGCCTGATAGCAATATTTCAGAAAAGAGCGGCGCGCCTATAAGTATGTCGATCTCGGAAGGCGAAGCGAAACTGTCGTCTGCCAGAGGCAGGCAGTTCAGGTATGAAAGGCAGGATACGTCAATTTTCACTGCCGGTAAATTGTCTGTTATGCGGTCGATAACATAGGCGTCAATTGCAATAAAATTATCATTTAGGCGGGAAGACAAAGTAGCAGAAACTGCTCCCTTGATTGGGTTAGATGCGGAACCTATCCCTTTAACAACGGTGTTCGTCACCTTATTGCATTTTAAATTTAATTTAGCGCAACATTTTGAAGTTAAAAAGTTACTTTGGGAAGCCGAATCAATTAAGGCGCGTACTACATGGCGGCGACCATTTAAATCCGTAGCATAAACTTGTACGGTTCCCAGTAAACAAGTAGTGTCATTAGGCTGCGAAGCGGGGCGTATATTACACAGCGACACCTGTTGTTGTGATGACTGATAAGCAGTTGTAGGTAAGTTCGTCAGCTGAGCGCTAGCGGAGCCCGCGACGGGCGGCGGCGATGCCGAAGGCGGCATGTGATCCCCGGCGGCGGAGAAGTTGCCAGTTCGCGCGCGCGGAGGCGGCGCGTGCGCCTGTGACGGAGCGCTAGGGTACGGGCGATTGTCTTCACGGGAAAATGATACTTTGCGGCATAACATAGAATGATGTTTACATCCACAATAACGGCAATTAAATTTAGAATTGCAAGCGATATTTATATGCGTAGTGCTTAGACAATTAGTGCAACCTTTGCTTTGTTTTACAAAAGTGTACCTGTCGTCGATAGAAAGCTTATCAAATGCAGGGCATCTATATAAGTTAGCGTGATCGGCTTGTTTGCAAAGCGGACAGTGAGTGACGCATGATGCTGCAAAAGACTGCGTAGACCTTGCAGTACCCGGCCTGTTATCACGGCGGCTAAGAGAATCGGTCGTAGTGCGTTCCAATATTTTGCTTTGTTCGCGGATGAATTTTAAAAGTTCATTGTATGTAGGCATAGATTTACCTCGCATGTGCATTTCAAACGACCGTGCAGTACTTGAATCTATTTTCTTCAAAGCGAGCGATAGTAAAATAAAATCAGACACGTTATCGAGCTTGAGAGACTTCAAACTTGACACAGCCGTGCAGAATTTATCTAGGAATAATTCTAAGTTTCTATTCGTCGCGGTGTTAAAAGATTTAAAATCAAGCATTTGATCAAGATAAGCGGAGGCTAGGTTACGTTTGTCGTTATACCTATCGACGAGCGTCTGCCATATGATCGGATAATTATCACCGTTAGGTACGATACCAGAACAAACTGCAAGGGCCCGGCCTGACAATTTATTAATTAAATATTGGACGCGTTCGTGATCAGTGAGATCGGGATTTTCGTGAATCGTGCGTTTGAATGACTCATAAAATATTCTCCAGGTCATCGGATCTCCATTGAAGACCATCAAATCGAGTTCAGGAATTCTGATGGATTTACGTTGCGGGGCAACATTGAAATCAGCGGTTTTTAAAGGCGGGTTAAGTTTATTATAAACAAACTGACAACGGCAAAACATATCTTCGAAGACGTTTATAGATTGGTAGTTTACCGTGTACGAAGCGTTGAGAGTCAACTCGGTGACATTTAATTTGTTCACAATTTCATTGAAATCGGAGCGTAAGCGGTCTAACGAGATCATTCCACATAGAAATAAATCCTTCTCAGTATCATCAGTGAAAGCCTTTAAAGATCGGTTAAAAATATCTTGTAAGCGGGAAAATATAATGTCACGTTTACCTATCAAGGTCAAACGTTCGACCTGTAACGTATCGAGCGCTCTTGCGTCCTCGTATACTTCACTATCTTTGTCTTTTGAACGAGTAGCCATAGACATCTTAACAAAGTACAAAAAACTAGATAAAGTATGAAATTCCTAATTTACTGCAACTGCCTACAACATTTACCTGTCGCGCGCGCGGTGTATTGAATACCCACGTGGAGACGCACGGGCGGTCGTTAGGAATACCTTCACTTTTTAATAAAAATTAAGAATTACGGAAAAATCGTTATTTTTACTATTTAGGAATGCGGAATACACGAAATAAGTATATAAGAGCGTAGTAGGATAGTACAGGGTACTATCTGAACTGTAATTGCGGGCGGGAACACGATAATTATAGGAAATTATCGTTGGTAAAAATACCAATATAAAATTGCGGGCGGTTATAAAGAGGACTATATGAGGCCTAAGAGGGGCCAGAGAATAGCGGGAGGACCAGAGAAGATCCGGCGGCGGAGGACCAACAATATGTTAGCGCGGCAGCTAAGCTGTATAGGCTGAGCGCGCCTCCAATGGCGGGGGAAGGATGGCTGGTAGAAGAGTAGTACAAAGGAACTTGGCGACTAACCTGGTCTCCATGCAACTGCAATCACCTCGGTTCGGGTCCGTCTCCAAGCTGCTTGTTCCTTCAGGATGTTATGACGTTCGATGTAGTGGACTGTATTTTAGGCGGTTGGTGCGTGTCGGCAAGGAGCGTTTACGCGGCGGGTTTATAGCGGGTTTTGTTTATATTTTCGCGTCGAATTCACGTGGACCACCACAGAGGAGCAGCAGATCCAGTACTTTGGATTCGGCGAGAGCGGCAGCCGCGAAGGACGAGGGTCGATCGCAGACTACTTGCGGCGGCAAGCAGTTTTCTCGTGGATACCACGATATGAGCGACAGAGATAGTCGCCAAGAAATGATAGGAATAGGAAGGTAGGAAGGTATTATGAGTGCCAATGTAAGTGGCGCGAACAGGTAAGTTAAAACTCTTCTATATACAGCATGTAGCTCCTTTCTTGTAGAGTTTCTGGATCTTCTGCCGGCTGGTTCTCCTGCAATAGACAAGGTTTACTATAACAGGGTCTCACAGCTGAAAGAGACCATAGACCCGAGCATTTGATTTAAATTTCAACTTGATACATCTATGCGTTCCTGAGAAAAAGGGCTCTTGACAAACAGACGCACAAGGTGATCCTACAAGGGTTCCTTTTATGGTACGGAACCCTAAAAAAGCTAAACCCGACTCAGGATTGTACTAGCTTAGTGGGCGTCACTATTGTGTTCCGCTCGCTCTATCCGTTTGTTCTGTTAGTCTGTGCTAATAGTATACAATCCGTGACGGAACAGTACTTTCACCTCCTTAGGTGAGGGGAGTGCGGGGGGCTCCTCCGGCGCCTCCACCTTCACGGTGGCGTCAGACTCTTTGGTCTGCAGTTCCAGCACGTCATGCTGCACGTCCACACTCAGCTCCTGGATGGGCACCGCCTCTGTGCGCCAGGACACGTTCTCATGCTTCGCGGTGCGGTTGCTGCGACGCTTCTTGGTATTTTTTAGATGCACCTGTGATATAAGTGTATTTTTTAGGATTCTCTTTTGTAGTTATTAGTTCTTAGTTGTCAAAAACGTAGCTTTAACTGAATCTTACTTAAGAAATCGGTGACGGCCATGGAGATTATTCAGAATTACTTAGATTTGCGTTGCAAATTGGACGTAGTTATTCGAAAAGGATCCTATTCGTACTGTGTCAATACGTGTGTAATGTAATTTGTGACGATGTTGTTCCTTTTCGTGTAACTAACTACCTACGTTAACTATTTTTCATGTTTTTTCGTTTCATTGTGTAATGCTGCTGGTGTACCTTCCTGACGTGCGTGTTGACCATGGAGCGGAGGTGGAACAGCGCGGGGCACAGCGGGCAGCGCCGCGTGGGCGGCGTGTGGGTGCACAGCGCGTGCTGATCGCGCCGGTTCTTGGTCACGAAGCCGCGCCCGCACGTCTGGGGAGGGCATTCACTTTAACACTCACTGCTGAACTGATTTTCTTTTTTTCGATTGTCTAGCCACGGGTGCGGCTCTGCACACTCCATAGAGTTTTCCCATACAACAAACACAACAGTTGTGTTTTCCAGTTGTGTTGTTGCACTCGCGGCAAGATGTCAAAAACACGACAGTTATGTTTTTAGCACTGAAAGTGTTAAAACATACATCTTTACAAAAACGCAGTTTACACTATAAAAGTCTTCTTCTTTTCGAGTCATCCTATCCTATCCTACTAATATTAACTAATTAATTAGGCGGTATTTTGCAGCAGAGACCTACTACTACACCACCACTGTGGTGGCTACAGACTACACATACGTACATCGCAAGTGTAAGGCCTGTCGTTATTGTGCAGCCTCTGGTGCCACAACAGCGCGCGCTCATTGACGAAATCCTTCCCGCACGTCAGACACTCGGAGCGCTTCCCTTTACTGCTAAGGTCTGCTTTAGTCTCTGATTTAATCTTGTTGGCAGGTTGCTCGGCTTTAGTCCTGCAATGGAAAAATATACATCGACTGTAAATAACGTAACAAAAGAGTTTATAATAAAAATAATTGTATCTTGGTCTTGATTTCAGGCAGTGCTCAAAATCAAAAAGTAATGGTAATTTTTTTTAAGATAGTATGGTAATGGGGATAAGGTCTTCTAGCAAAATCCTATCCTACATTCATCTGACAACCTAGGCAGAGTTAAGGCTAAATAATAGTTTCCACTCCTTCTCGTTGACTTTATTGCTTTATTTTTTGGTACTAATGTTTATGTAAGCATGTGGGCTCGTTCCCACTAGTACACCCGATTACATCAACCGTTAAACTAATGTGAGTCTTTTGTACGTTCGGAAAAATATCAACAACTTTGTCAAAAATTGCGATATTCATAACTTTAATACTAGAAATAGAAATAAACTGAATGTACCTAGATTTCGGTTGCAGAAGGTTAATGGTTCATTTATGGGGAACTGTATACGCTTTTATAATAAGTTACCAGAGGGAATTTATCAATTGCCCATGCAGAGGTTTAAAACATTTATTAAGGTTAATCTCATAAAGAAAGCCTATTACACCATTAATGACTACGTTAAAGACAAAAATGCATGGCCTCAATGTCCCAATCTCCATGATAATGATAAGTAACGTAATTTATACAATTTCAATAATGTAATTTAATAGTTTGGTAATGATGGTATATCATAATATTGTCAATAGAATAATTTATTTTTATATTGTATATTATGGCTTTGAAAAAAAAGAATGACTAAAATTTAAAAAATGACATCGCCGTAGTTTCTTGGTGCTATCTTCTCTAACAGGCGTATTTCCGAAGCACTGGTAGAGTCAATGGAGTTTTCCTTTTCCTGTGCGAGACTCAGGCATGAGTCACCACTTGAAAGGGAAATATCCTTTTTCTAACTCAAACCATAATTAGATAATATTCATTAGTTTCGTAGATCATAAAATTTGACTTATTTTTTTTGTATTCTATACTTATGTATAAGATATTATTTTTTTTGACGTGTAAAAGTGCAATATTTTGCCTATTTACAATAAATGATTTGAGTTTGTTGCCGTAGTTTAACTGGGTTAATAATTATTAAAATTTGATACTTGAATGCCCCTTGACACTGGTGCTCAGCGGCGGATATGATATGGATGATGATGAAAATGCAACATAGTTGTTATTGTAAGTAGTATTAAAAACAGCCCATTACCCTTTCTTTTTCTTGAAGAGCACCTCATGTTTTTTTATATGGCTCTCGAAGCTAGACTCGCCCTTGTACATCCGTCCGCAGTAGTAACAGGTGTACTTCTTATCATGCTTGTTAGCCATGTGCTCTGCCAGGGACCTCTCGTCTTCAAGAATGGCACCGCACATATCGCAGATGTTGAAGGTTTCCGACTGGAAAAATCAATGGCTAAGTACAAAAACAAAATGCTCAAAGGAATCACAAGCACAGTTTGTTTTTTATTTGACTGAGTGATGAGCCGAGCAAGTCATTCACCGATGGTAAGCGCTACACCTGCCCGTAACAGTTACAGTGCCACCCAGAACTTTGCATTGCATATTTCTGCACGGCACTGCACTGCACCCGTCATCCTGAGACATTGGCTCTAAGGTCTCATATGGTAATTTCGCTGGAAACAGTGCACTTCAAACCGGAACACAGTAATGTTTGCACACTACTGCTTGGCGGATGAATATCTGGCAAAGGTGCTTCCCCAGGCCGTCTCTTGCAGAAGAGGCCTCCCACTACTTAATGGTTGTTAAAGGTGTAATTTTTATCAAAATCAAAGTTCCTACATGCAAATAAGAGGTTTTGATACCTGCTCATCAGCTTTCTTTTTTTTATGCATGTTCATATGAGATATGAATTTCTCGCTCTTCTTGTAAACAGCATTGCAGATATAACACTGGTGCTTGCCCCGGTGACTCCTCAAATGCAATTCATACTCTTCCTTGTTTTCAGATACAATTTTACAAATCTAGAATAAACAAATGTTATGGCTTATTTGGATTGCTTTAGCTTGGCCACATGGAAAAAAAATTGTAGATTTTTTTTTATCATGATAAAAAGTATAACAGTACAAACAACCCAGAGAACAAGAAAGAGTTCAAATTATATCGAAAAAAATTATATATAAAAAAAAATCTCATGTTCGTATGTTCTATTCCTTGACTCTATAAACTAAAATTCTTCAAAGTCCATTCAGTTTTTTCAATGTGAATAGGGAATTAAATAAACACAAACAAACTTTTGCATTTAAAATATTAACACTTTGACTGCTGAGTCAATTTCTTGTCTAGCCACAGTTACGGATCTGCACGACACTGTTATGTTTTTCAATACGGCTAACACGACAGTTGTATTTTCAGCAGATAACATGTTAAATTACTGTTCTCCAAAAACTTAGAAAATAAAATAGCTACAAACCTTACAATAAAAAATTTCAATATTATGAACACTTTTCATGTGACTCCTTAGCTTCGATATAAATCTATACCTTACAGTGCACCGGGTGCATGACATATAGACCATCGGGTCCCTTTTCTTCCTCAATTTCTTTTCTCTGAGAGTCAACACCGGTTTTTCTTCCTTGTCACTGTCAGATTTAATCACCTTGAGTGTCCCATCCGATTTGAACTTAAAGAATGACGTTTTCTCATCCTCGACGACCACAATTACATTGCTGTCTTTAGTCTTACAGTTATGCTCTTCCACATTGTCATTTTCTATAACTTTCTTGCTTACACCACCGAGACTAAAGTCAAACAACGGAGTCTTGGGCTCAAACTTTGATAGTGGAATACAAAGCAGCTTTTCCGTATCTTCATCTGTGACTTTTACATTTTTTATATTGTTAATCAGTTCGTCAACGTAGAAGGTAATTATTTCCATGCTCTGTTTGGCTTGAAGATGTAACTTGTACGCTGCGGAGGCTGATTTGAAGCACTCTGTACAGACATTGTAGTTTTCACTACCGTCAAACTGAAAATAGAATAGAATAGAATAGAACAGAAAACTCTTTATTGTACACCAGAAACAAAATTAAACACAGTAAAGAAAAATTACAAAAAAAAAAAATGGTTAAAATAATGGTTTGTTATGCATAACATTCGAAATATTTTTTTAAAAATGTGTTTAGAATTAGTTAAGATGGATTAGTGTATGCGTATGTAGTGGAGTAAGTTAGGTACTCCACTGTGGTTACACGTACAAAGGCTTAATAAAAAAATCTATTAAATTGTTTATGGAAATGCTCTCTTTTTAGATACCATCAGACGAGGAGGGATTCATACATTTTTAATTGAACCTATTTATTCAGTGCATGGGTCTAGAATACCATACCAGCGTCATTTCAATTGGCACCTATTATCGTAATTGGTTTGTGGACTCACCCGAAATTGGCACACTGCCTCCAGGGCATCAGCGACGCAGTAGTTCCTTTCTTCCTTGCATATCAATGTAAATAAGCTCTCAAAACTATTATTTTTCAGAGGAGATAGGCATATCAAACACAAAGCACTGAGCGAGGAATTTGCAAGATGTTTTACAACGTTCTTCACATCTAAGCTTTCAGCCATTTTAGCTTCGGTTTATAATATGATAATCAAACAATAACAATTCTCCTGCGAGGGAAATTAATAAACAAAAACATATTAAAACAAAAATATTTACAAAACACCGGGAAACGCTTACGATTTACTAAGGAAATGAATAAAGATGCGTTCACTCGTTCACTATTAAATTATTTTCGATCGGTAGAAGAGAAGATAAGAAAGGAGTAATGACAGCAAATTGTAAAACGCAATCATCGTATAGCTAGTGCTGCCAATTTTATTGCTCTGCTTCCGACTCGGAACTCGGACGTCCGATCCGACTATTGAATTGAACGTGGACTTTATCGTAGTGTTATAATATTCTCTTTTATCCTATTTGCGTGAAGTCTTAGATAAATAACGTAGAGTGTTCAAATCACAGATTCAAACAAATGCATGTAACGAACGCCTTCCAATAGTCAGTTCCGGCTATCGGATCCTTCGTTACAAGTTTAGTAATGTTCTGTGATTAGATCCGACTCTAAGATGGAAAAATCGGACGTATATTGCGGGTCGAAAATGGAATTTCTGGCCAGTGGCGACTGATTTGTCGAATGAATGTATGCTGAATCGGTACTACACTGCTAGAGAGTTATTAAAGTGGAACTTTTTCCATCGCCTCAAATTTATTTGTCATCCTATCGCATGTCGCATTACAACCGCCAAGGGAGTGGGGTACAGTGAAAGGCGCTTGGCAGAGCAACCTAGGCCAATATGGTGGAGCCCATGGCTCGCATCAGCTGACCGTGTAGTATTTACATTTTCACTCATTTGTGCAAGTGCTCCACGATAATTGTGTTTTGATCAGTGTTTTGAATTATTGATATAAATGTTGTTAATCGCTTGTTCGTGATGGACATCAATACAGTTAGTAAGTTAAATAAACCGGTCAATGACAGAAAAACCAAGAATAATGCGAAAATATCCGACATTGAATTAATTTTACGCCGTAGGAGACAGAATGCCGAAAGAGTTCGTGCTTGTAGGGAAAGGAAAAAGGCTATTGGTAAGTTAATTTCATTTGTATAGTGAATTTGTTACCATTATTAGAATAGTCTAAGATCCTGTATAAAAAAGTATGTCCTCGTCTGTTATTTATTTATGAGTGAAAAAGTAGAGGTTCCCTTCTAGCTCTGCGCATCTGTGGAGATGCCAGCGGGGCTATGCAGCACGGTGCGGATCAGCTCGAGTTCGTTTCATTTTGACGTTTGATTGCAACGGGTCTCCTTATTTCAATACGAATGACGAGTCCCGTGGCAATTAAACGTCAAAATGAAACGAACTCGAGCTGATCCGCACCGTGCTGCATAGCCCCGCAGTTATTTAATCGTATTTTACATCAATTTATTTATTTTAAGTGCTTAACTCATTTCATATCAATATTTAAATTTATATCCGGGCTATTCAATATATTTAATTTTATTTAGGCTTCCAGTCATCTTCACGAGCCGAAACAAACTCTGAGCCACCGGCACAAATTAGGAGACTGATAACAAATTCCATGCCAAGTACTAGTAGGGGTCCAGTATCGAGTCCTGGATATAATACCTCTATCGTTCAAAGCGGCGAGCCTGTGTCCGAAAATATTTTTGCAGAAAAAATACTGCATCAAAAGCAACAAAATGCGGAAAGATGCCGCAGGTATCGTCAAAAACGCAAGCGGCTAAAATTGGGCGGTAGTTCTAATCAAGGTACGAGCGTTAGTGATACGAGTACGAGTCGAGATACAAGCACAAATCGAGGTTTAGCTGCTGGCACAGAAGAATTTGAAAACTCGTCAAATCACACACAACATTTTTCCTACGATGAATCCGCGTCGCAGGCTCCTGGTAATACAGCTGCCGACGCAAACGACGCAAATTCCAGCACTCCTGCGGGTACATACTGTCGTCGGTATCGAGAAAAACTCAATGTACGAAGAACACGAGCAAAAGAAGATCCATCATCGTTCTATACATTGTATATGCGGCATAATGGAGCTCATAATCTATTCGAAAACTTATTTGTGAATAATCCATTTGGTTTTGCGTGCACTGTTTGTGATAGATTATGGTTCGAAAATGATTTGAAAAGTCCGCCTTTATCGTGCAGTGCAATTTTGCGACAAATATGCCCAACTGCCTCGTTACAAGATATTCTTGTTTGCGCGACCTGTAAAGTCTCGTTAGTTGTGGGAAGAATACCGAATTTGGCCGTGTACAATGGGTTTAAGTACCCGCCTAAGCCGAATCTCCCAGAATTGGATTTAGTTTCTGAGCAATTAATATCGCCGAAATTACCCTTTATGCAAATTCGACGGTTGCGATACGTCGAGGGACAATATGGAATCACTGGACAAGTTATCAATGTGCCCGTTGATGTTGATAACATGGTCCAAACTCTGCCTCGAAATATAGAAGACGATTATTGTATAAATGTACACATAAAAAAACGATTAATGTACAAATCTAGTTATTTGCAAGGACTGGTAAAGAAGGGGGTTGTTAATGACTGGCTTAATTATCTCGTGGCTACTCCACTTTATCAGCATTATGACATTAAAATCAACCAGGATTTCTTGGGGGGATTAAACGATGAGAGTGAAAATCCAGACATTGTTTTAGAAGATATCGCTGAACCAATTGAAATTAGTGATAATGTAGTTGCTGAACAGCACACTCTTTTATGGTCGGAGGATAAAATTTTACAAATTGCACCGGGAGAGAACAAAAGACTTATTAAACTGCTGTTTGATTCTCATGCGGAAGAGTTGTCCTTCCCAGCAATATACTACGGTCAATTTCGAGAATTTAAAGATGGTGTTAATTGTAAAGCGTACTCGATTGCAACAAGTGAACTGCGGCGCTCTGATCGACGAGGAGTTTCTCCTCGCCACTTGCTCTTCTTAGCCATGAAAATTATGCATCTTCAACTGAGTGAAAACAGAAGCATCGCTTTTAAACATGTCGGACAAGGCATAAACATAACGAAAGAGCAAATATTATCTTCCGATTATCTCAATAACTGTATGGAATCAAATTTGCCTTTTCTCAAATCCATGCCGAATTCTGTACAATATTGGCAAAGTCGAAAAAAAGACCTCTTTGCTATAATCAGGCAACTTGGTAAGCCAACGCTATTTTTGACGATGACCGCCAATGAAATATCATGGAAATGGCTTTTGAAAACATTGCATAAATTGAAACATGGCACGGAGATCACTGATTTAGACGTTGATCAGCTGCACTATAAAGTCAAGGCAGCGTTAATAAATGAAGATGCTGTGACATGCGCCATTTATTTCAACAAGCTTATCAATGTAATAATGACAATTCTTCAAAATAAAACTGTTAGCCCATTCGGTAAACATTATGTTCAACATTATTTCAATAGGATTGAATTTCAACACAGAGGAAGTCCATATGCACATATTTTGCTTTGGCTGAATGAAGCTCCTAATGATGCTTTTGGGGCAGATATGGATTCTACTATTCGGCTTATCGATGATTTAATTTCAGTATCGAGCACGGAGTCGTCAGGACATATTAATCTCGTCACACACCATCACACCTTTACGTGTTATAAAAATAATCGGAATGAACGGAAATGCAGATTTAATGCCCCTTTTATGCCTAGTCGATCAACTGTACTACTTAAACCTTTGGCTAAATCTACTGATGACGAAAAACGCGTTCATAACGAGTACAAAAAAAGATATCAAACAATACACCAAAATCTCGAAGACAATGACTACGATGACGTTGATGATTTTTATCATAAGAATAGCGTAACATCAGATGAAGACTATCATAAAATTCTGTCCGCTGGAATTTTACGGCCAATGGTTTTCATTAAACGTCACCCTAGTCAAAAATGGCATAACTTCTTCAATCCATTCATTTTACACCACTTGCAATCGAATATGGATATCCAATATATAACAGATGAGTATTCTTGTGCTGCATACGTTATGGAGTATGTAAACAAATCGAATCGAGGCATCAGTGATCTTCAACAGGAGCTATTGGATCTTTTGAAGGAAAATCCCAATTTAGATTTGGTTGAAATGACAAAACATATTATGAGTGTTAATATTTTAAATACAATAGAAATGTCCAGCCAAGAAGCAGCATGGTTTCTTCTTAGGGAACCAATGTCTAAGTCAACACTTAAAGTTGAATTCATACCTACAATGTGGCCTCAGGAACGTCATCGTATTAGAAAAACAGAAAAAGAATTGGAATGGCTTCCTGATGACGATACCAATATTTGGAAACAAAATTGTTTCGAAAAATACGAAAATCGACCAACAGAATTAGAAGATGTTTCGTTGATTCAATTTGTTGCTTGGTATGCAGTCAAAGTTCGAAAAAAAACGTGGGGACCTCAAATTACAAACCAAAATTGGGATACAGAAGATGAAGAAGACATTGAAGAAGAGCTAGCACCAGAAGAAACTTATAATCAACAAAATCAGCAAAGTGAGAAAGTGTGTTACTGTCGGAAAACGCCGAGGATCGTACGCTATCGACATTACGACATGGCAAATCAATCGTTAGACTACAAACGTGAAATGGTTACCTTGTACATTCCATTTCGTAATGAAGAAAGGGACATTCTAGCTGAAATGCGATTTAATCAAATCTATGAAGAAAATGAACAAGTGATTTTATCTCGACGTGAAGAGTTTGAAGTAAATTTAGATATTGACAATGTAATTGAAGCGTACATAAAATTATGTCACCCTGATGAAAATGAGGAAGACCTTCAAATTTTCCCGCTTATGCAGCATGATGCGAATTTATTCAACGAATATTACAACAATCCAGATGCAGGTACTGTTCCGCTTTATAGTATAGTATCAATACGTAATATATTAATATTTAAAAAGTGAAACTTTTTTTTATCTCGGTCATATTTTTTCGTCCATCTATCGCATGTCGCATTACAGCCGGCCGCAGAGTAAAGGTAAAGTGAAAGGCCTTTGGCAGAGCAGCCTAGGCCAATATGGCGGCGTTGATATCATGGATATCTTGTGTTATTGATTTCACTTTATCATTTCCATTTTCCAATTATTAAAGATTAAAGACGTGATTTTAACACCCTGATTCGAATTATTTTTCGAAAACTCTCAGATGCCTACGATCTGAAAAAAGTTCACTTGCATCGTGGTTTCATAAAACGACAATGTTTTTTAACTTTCATGCGTTTACTTGGGGCCCCACATGAATCAGTATTTTTAACAGCTAATAGACTATACTAGAGACTTGTGATTGATAATTATTATTGATTGCTGTTTATCAATATGGTTGTCAAATAAACCTAACTTTACTTTTAGTTAATGTTCTGTCTTCTGTATTTATTTTTATGGTGTGTCTTGGAGAGCAATAAAGAGTAGTAATCACATGGGAGGAACATGACTATGAATTTTTTTAAACTATTTGCATAATTATGGTCTCGAAAACCCTTGAGCGAGACTAAAACTGAGATAGCCTAAAATTCATGATTTGATTTTTATTTACGTCTGGCAACATTATTTCAAAGTTTTTTTTTTAATTAAAAAGGATAACGTCAAAATAAAATTAATTGTCAAAACTGGATCACTGGATTTAGGAATTTTCCTTTTTCTTTTGGATTTATATATTTTTTGTAAACGTAATAAATAAATGAAGATAATATAATTGTAATGTAGTGACCATACCGAACGGCTCAACGGCTTATACACACACGATATTTCAGGGTAGGTAATTACCAGAACCTACATACTACGAAGTGTAACAGTATGTAAGAATTCAATTAGATGCTAATTAGTGTATTATCAATTGAAATCGCGGGTGATAATTCAGCATATTATGTATGTGCATTGACTTCTTAATCCTCTGATCAAAAACATTAGGATATGTTGGCACTTTAGCGTTAAAAGTCGATTTTATTTTTTCTTGCAGGTGTTTTTTTAATGGTCTGAATCTATTGCTGATAATATCAACAAGCAGTATTGGCCAGTGAATTTGTTGTGCAAATTAGTTGATTCGAAACTTTGCAATCAACAGCAATATTTATTGATGTAAATATGTATGCTCATACATAGCTGGGTAGAAGATTATATTTATCAGCAGACTTTTAAGAGACTTTTAAAACAAAACCTGGTTTACGTATTAAAGACGCTTTAATCAGATATATTTCAGTAAACAAGACTGGATTCCCTTAAATAAAGCTATAAAGTTATTACACAAACATGATTACTAATAGATTTTTAACCCCCAACGCAAAAACGATGCGGAGTTATAAGTTTGATGTGTCTGTGTGTGTGTGTCTGTCTGTGACATTGTAGCTCCCAACCAGATGAACCGATTTTGATTTTGTTTTTTTTTGTATTCCCAATTCCAGAATTAGTGAAGATGTCGGACACGAACATCACCATAGAAGAAGCCTCCACTGATACTCTAGATCTAGCCATAAAAGAGGAATGTGATTTACAAATAGAAGAAAACTTTGAAGTAAAAATTGAGACGGACATCACAGACAATGTCCCGGAAACTGCATACGAAGACGAGCTACAGGTTAAGGAGATCAAGGAAATTAAGGAGGAACTTACCATCAGTTTAGAGCAGGAAGATTCACTTAGCAACCTGGAACTAAATGATATTAAAAATGAAGAAACGGAAACAGAAAGCATATTGCCGACAAGTGAAAATACAGAAATGAAGATAGAAATGGGTGTGGAAGAGAATGTAGCTTCGTATGACTACCAGACATATGAAGATAGTATGGACAGCAGTGAAGCCGCCGCACTGAGTCATGTTGAGGCCTGTTTGAGTGACGATATCAATATGAAGTTTGAAACGGACATATATGATGTGAGTATATAATTCAGTCTTTTTTCTTTAAAATTTTTCGCATATCGAAATTCTCCTTTCCCAGTGTAAAGCCGAATAGCAAAGTCTGCTGACTTTCAAGACTGTGATGTAGAAATGTAGACATATCAGAATCCCTATTTTGCAAAGCTGAAGATTATTTATTTATAAATAATTTATGGATTATGTATAATGCTTCTTATCTCTATATCAACTTCGGGACGAAATGATAACTTCAATATTTGATAAGGTGTTAAATCTGAATCAAACTCTTCTTATGTTGCAGGAAAACCAGAAAGACTTCCCTAGAATAATCAAGGATGAGTCGGAGCTGACTGTCACGGAGACACACCTCATTTCCAACAAGGTGTTCAACACCACTTCCACCATCACCAACACCCACGATGGCATCATAGAGTCGCAAACTACTAAAACCTTAATCATGGAAATCCATCCCATGAATCTTCCGAATGAAGTGTTAAAGTTGGGGAACCCTGAAGAAATCTTACCAACTATGGACATGTACAACCAAATGAATTATGATGAATCATTCCAGCTCAATTCCATCACCGGGAACTTCTTGTCGCTCGAACAAGAAGCGTATGGTTTGTTGAAAACAAAGAAACAAACTGCTGTTTTGGGTAAAATGTACATTAATTGTCCAAAGTGTCCAAAAATCTGTAACACGAAGAGTGCTCTAAATAGACACCTAAAAGTTCATGACAGCATAGAGAAAAGGGAGATGGGTCATCTCAAAGCACGACAAAAACGTCTGGAGAAGAAACTAAAACTTGAAGAGGAAGAATCCCAAATGATAATTGTTAAAGAAGAAGTAACCAAAAAGAAAGAAGAAAAAGACAAAGCTTATAAGTGTACATGTGGTACGACATTCCAAAGACGGAGTCGTATGGAGACTTGTCTAAGATCACACAATGATTTTGCCGGCTCCAGCTCGTATGCCTGTCTGACATGTGACCAAAAATTCAAATCTAAAGAACTCCTTACCTACCATCGCAACAGACAACACCGGAAGAAGTTCCCTTGCAAGTTCTGCCCGACAGATTACCACACTCAAAAGGAACTGTTTAAACATTTACGGATACACCAGAAGGTCCAGTTGATGGAGTACAAAGTAATATCCGAAGTTGCGAATGGGGAACAAGAACTTCTTTGCTTGTTGTGCTCGAAAATCTGCTCAAAGCTTTCAGACTTGCAGTCTCACATAATGGAGGGTCACAAAGAACCGTACAACTGTCCGCATTGCTCACTAATGTTTACGAAAATAGTTGATTTAGCAAACCATGTAAAGAAGACACACCCGAATTTTGGAAGTCAGTCAGTTTTAGATGTTTTAGGAGCCTTTTCTAAGCTGGTTAAAGCGTGGAAGTGTGACACCTGCGGGAAGCAATTCCACAAAGCGGACAAACTAGCACTACATCAGGTGGAAGAGCACTCACCAGATATGAAGAATGAACAGCATTTCCAGTGTGGTGACTGTCAACGAGTGTTTGTTAGCCGGTGCGGTCTGAACTCTCATATGAGGATGCATCATCGAACGGAGAGTACAGAAGTGGTGGAGCCAGAGGAAGTAGGAGTTTTGTGCTTGGAGTGTCGGAAAGTATGCCATGATATGAACGCTTTAACGTCTCATATGCGGCTTCACTCCATGGATAGGAAATACCCCTGTAAGTACTGTGATTTCCGATTTGCCACTCCAGTTAAAAGAAAAGCACATGCGGAGATCCATACAGGAGATATGAAATATGTATGCTTTATATGTGAATATCAGTGCAGCTCGGAAAATAGATTAAAACACCACAAAATGTCCTTAAAACATCTGAACATGAAAGAGTACCTTCTTACGGGAAAGCCGCTGATTGAAGAAGAGCAATCAACATCGAAGAACCAGAAAATAAAAGATACGTTGGGAAAGAAAGAGTGGGGGGTTAAAAAGAAAAGGAAAGGGCGGAAAGATAAAGATAAGGAATTCACTTGTGATATCTGCGGAGATAAATTTACCAGTGAACCAGAAATGCAGGAACATAAGCAAACTCATCCATTTATTGAGTTCCCAAACGACGATAAGCCGAGTAGGATATTTTTTAAGTGAGCCATTTCTTGCCTAATATTATAAGTATGATAAGTTTAAGATTTTACAGCACTGAAAATGTCTAAGTTATGAGAATAGTTCTTGGAAATTGCATAGCAATAAGACAAAATACAAAAGTCACAATAGTTTACATGTTCGCTGCTGAAAACGCAACTGTTGTGTTCTTTGTAACTTTACGCGAGTACGAGAAAACACACCTGTTGTGTTAGCGCAGCGTGCGTGTCGGCTGTGTGGCGAACACACAGACGTGTGTGTAACGCGGCGCTACTACAGTGCGGCTCACACAGACCTGGAAAACACACGGTTCATGTTGGTGCCTAAATGTAAAAAACCGGTTCAGCAGTCAACGTGTTAACTAATGCAAAGTATGCATTTCTTTTGGTTTTTTAGTGATCTCTGTCAGTCCAACGAAATTTTCTCGTGTATAAACCATTTTTCGAGATAAAATTTATCCTATACACACGGCGGGTGAGTGTGAAATTTAGACAACACCCACACCCACGGCTATGGGGCGCCATTGTGAAATCGGTCCAACGAGACAAATCAAAAAACAGACAATAATCCACTACATATATTAGTAGGGGCGTGGATAGACTAGCATTTGACGATACAATATAATACAATCATTCTCTATTGAACACCATAAAACAGTGTTGTAATGTGAGAAATATGGTAAGAGAGTTGTCTTCACTGACTATTTTTGGCTTTTTCCGCACGATACAATAATATCGTGGCATCTTAGCTTTACTGGGTGGCCCATCACGGCGCACACTATATCTGTCTCACTCGCTACAGACTGCACTTTGCACTCGTATTAAATACTCACAATTGTATGAACGGAACATAACAGTGCCTAAAACTTGTCAATATTTAGGTACTTAACACGTTCACTGCTGAAAACACAACTGTTGTGTTTTTTATATAGTGCCGCGAGTACGGGAAAGCACAATGGTGTGTGCAGAGCCGTAACCGTGGCTATACAAGAAAATCGGCTCAGCAGTCAGTGTTAATTAATGAGAATTGTAACTATAATTTTGTATATTAAAAAACGTGCTGGCGCGTAACGTTGTTTGGTGATAGATATATCTTCCAAAATTCTAGGGAATTATATTAAAATGTATATTTGCGGACCTCTATTGCATTTTATAGAGTCTTTATTTAGAAAGAAAAATTGAGCAGAGTTATATTTATCCAATGTGTAACTGGCTAATGTTATCATGGTAAAACGTTCGGTCAGAACTATGAATCTTTTATCCAATTAAGATATTGTAAAAGAGTTACCTATATTTGAAATATCTTTTTATTATCATATTGGTCCATTTGTTGAGTTTTTGTTAAATACCTGTGTTAAAACTAGTCTAGATAAATATTAATTAGTTATCAAGCTATTAGAAGGCTCGGATCAGAAAAATGAGGGAGATTTTTTATTATTATAGAGTTCTTAGAGAACTGCGGGTGTTACATATAATTACTTATATACTCACTATTGTGAACAGATATACATTTATATAAACAAATGCTGCACGCTACTATTACACTAATGGGGTTTATGGCCATAGTAGAAACAAAAGTAATTCTTTATAGAATGGTAAGAAACGAGTGTGTGCACCTGATATGGACACATACAGCACGCATACGAGGACATTTTTTATTCTCACGTACTGCTTAGGCTTACATGGAAACAAGACTGCACTACAATAGTAAGATTAATTAGTAACTAGTCACGATTACATATTATACAGATCCAGACGCTCGGATTCCATGTATTAGGGAATCAGAAACAAATAGCTCTAGAAAACTAAAAACTTAAAAATCTAACAAAAGAGAGTGTCCATGAGGCATGGTGCCAATAACACTGGCTGCATTTCCACGTTGAATAGCAATAGCTATTCTCTGTGCGAGAAATGAGCCAGCCCTCTTTTTAGTTAGTTTTCCTTTTATTTATTTTGTTATTTAAGTTCTGTCATTAAATATACCCTTTTTATTTTACTCTAGAAAACTAGTCGATAATAATTGTTGAAGTCTGGAACCATTAATCACAATACCTTATTTTTTCTGATCCGATGACCGAGTTAAGTGTCGGTGCAGTGCCTGATGTTTTGTGACTTAGCCGATGTTGTCAAGTGAATGAATAGTTGATTAAAACATTTACGTAATATTGGTTTACTTTTATTTTAGACCCTCTTGGATTTCTCCCTTTACCTACTGAGCTAAGTTTCGTGTATTTACCTAACTGTTTACTGGATTCAATGTTATAGTAAGCAATTATTTATGAAAGGTAAAAAAGGGAAAAATCGATAATGATTTGCCCGTCTCGAGTTAACACGTTCAGTGCTGAGAACACAACTTTTGTGTTTGTTGTATGGGAAAACACTATGGAGCGTGCAGAGCCGCATCCGTGGCTAGACAAGCAAAACGGCTCAGCAGTCGTAGTGTTAACATCTCACGCGTAAGCGTTTGGAACGTTTACAATGTGTGAATGCCATTAGAAAGAGAAAAAAAACGCATAAATATTAAAACTGTATTTATTATCACACGCCATGACAATCGTTTCTCCAATACAAACCCGTCACAAGTATGAATATTGATATATAACATTTTGAATTCCATAAACATTCACTAAAGGTCGATTTTAAGTTGAAACAAAACACCATTTCAATTTGTACAGAAAATAAAACAAAGATAAACATATCGTTAGATTGGCATAATTATTAATGTATATATAAAGTTCCTATACCCACATTTTTTTTTGTATCTCGATATACACACACATACACCTATATATAAATAGAGTAAAGGAGAATAAACTGTTTCTCACATCAAATATTAATAAATATTACCCTTCTTTAGCGTCGAGTCGGGTAAAAATGATATAATTAGGTACTTAAATTAACACTAGGACTTTTACTTATCATAATGATTTGTTCGCAAGAATAGTATAACTGCATTATATCAGCTTATTTACCATAGTGGAAGCAGACCAGTAGATCAGGTTCATAGAATCGTACTAAGCGCGGTTTTTATGCGAGTGCATGAGAGTCACTTATGAGAGTCACGCACACATGGACAAATATTCTTGCGGCTTAGGTTGCGTAAGTCATAATAATTGTCACAATGTACGTTTTCACATATCCTACAATTACTGAGGTTCATGATGTTTCCCTTCAGCGGTCTTGGTGACGTCGAAATCTACACGTAACTTACTATTAAAATCATTGACCACAGTTTCGAACCGGTCGCCGTCGATAGTATGCGTTGCAGCTCGGCTCAGGTACATTTTTAGAACGGACATCCAAGCCTTCTCTCGGATAGAGTGAATTTAAGGTAACATCCGAACATTTTAGTAAGTTTTAGTAGAATTTTGATGTTTGTATAATTGAATTATACTATCCTTGAGATACCACCGGGCCTCGAAGAAAATAAATATCAACGAGTGAACTGTACTGACTTGTATTTCGCTAAGACAATGCAACCTTATTGTAAGGCGCTAAAGCCGCGTTTGGTTCGACACTTTCACTCTCACAACGTCCTTTATAAAATACATTCTTTGAGACTGTTTCAGTCATTTTAGCTTACAATTTGTTCACAATCAAAATTCCAACGCCGAATTCATAGTTGAGTCGGTAGATGAACCGTGATATATGCCCTCGCGATAGTAACTATGTATTTATCAATGGCAGTGTCATTAATTGAACGAAAGAGTATAAAAAGTCCCTATTGATAGTAGGCAGGTACATAGTTACAATTCCACTGTGCTTACCTCTAAACGATCTAATTAAAGGATCACGCACGCTCATTACCCCCTCTGCCAAATTTATATGATCAACTGTTCATATAACGGTGGTAAATTCGGACCTTTTTAAACGATTTGTTTTTCGCAATCACTACTGGAGGCCTACCATGACATCTTATAGGGATTCAATTGAAGACCTAAACTGATCCGCGTCGCATAATCGTACTGAGACGTCTTATTAGCGACTCAATTTAGGTTGCTATAAGCTGTGTATGTGTAATGCTGTAATGTGTCTCTCGTGACCCCCGTCAAAACTGACAGTTTTTTTTTGTTTGCAGAGTTAGATGCGTGCCGGGTCTAAAGAGTATAATTGTATATTTACAAAACGCCTCTAGACTACAAGTTCGGCGGTAAAAGGTGTCGATACCAAACACTCGTTTGAGAAGGCGACGCGATCACAGATTACCGACGCCTGGAAGTATTGGAGAGTACACGAAATAACACGTAATTTGGGTTCGTATCATTTGCCCGCACTCGGGTACGTGAACGGACACAAGTTTGAAAAAAACATACCAAACACAATTTCGGTTTTGGCGAGAATTTTCTAGTTGCATTTCACTAATACTTCACGTCACGTCGCCTCCTCAAGCCCTTGTCATGTAAGGCCTACCGCCCACTGACGCGTTACTGTCCTACACACTGCTGTAATGGAAGGACGAATTTTCGGAATAACAGCTTTATTCCGCAAATAAGGGCGTTATAGACGCGTCTGTGTGGTGGCGGCTCCCCCCCCCCCCCCCCCCCTAGGAGGTGAAGCTGATGCTCCAGGGCTGCGCCATGCTGGCGCCGGGCTTCCTCACCACCAGCACGTCGTTACCCTTGTGGAGGGTCATCTGGAGGGATGCCTGGAAACAAGGACAAGGAAAATAAAATATAACTTAAATATAATTCTATGAATATTTCAAACGCCTTCCGGTTCCATTGCCAATATCGAGCAAAAAAATTACGTTTTTTGTACGGGAGCCACCTTAAATATTTATTTTATTCTGTTTTTTAGTATTTAATGTTATAGGGGCAACCAAAATATATCATCTGTGAAATTTTTTAACCGTCTAACTATCACGGTTCTGCAGACAGCGGAGTCTTAGTAATAGGGTTTCACCCTTTGGGTACGTGTCCCAATGTCCCAAATTAAATTACAAATTATATCTATCTATAACCTTAATCCCCCCCCCCCCCCATCAACTTCCTCATCCATCGGTCCTGTATGGGACAGTCCTGACGGGACAAAACTATGCTATTGCTATTGTTAATGATAAATGATTTTACCTGTTTCCCGTTCTGGCTGAGCTTGGCCGTCTTGGGAGGAGCCTTGATGCCCGCTATGACGATGCGCTCCACCCACGAGCGCGTCGGGTACGACGCGTCCTCGTTCACGAATCTGAGGAGTGGAAGGTATTATCATTATGTATTATTACAAGCCAAACAAAATAAAACTCTGCGATTCAATAACAGAGTCGCGTTTTAATGTTTTCATGTAAGTCTTGTCAAGTATACCCGCTTAACACGTTCAGTGCTGAGAACACAGCTGTCGTGTTTTTCATAACTTGCCGCGAGCGCGGGAAAACACAACTGTTGTTTGTTATATGGGAAAATACTATGGAGTGCGCAGAGACGCACCCGTGGCTAGACACAGCGGTGAAAGTGTTAAGCGCTCAAAGTAGTTTGCAAAGATACATGGCTTTTATATTTATAACTAGCTGTGCCCGCGGCTTAGTCCGCGTGCAATTTAATAATTTTAGAATTTTTCTAAAATAGAAGTAGCCATGTTACTCCTTATTACATCTGCCAGTGAAAGTCGGTCAAAATCGGTCCAGCCGTTCCAGAGATTATCCGAAACAAACAGACAGACAGACAGACAGACAAAAATTTCAAAAAGTGTTATTTTTGTATAAATACCGTATATATATATACATACATATGCGTGTAGTAAAAAGCGATTATTTTAATATTACAAACAGACACTTCAATTTTATTTATTTGCATAGATATAAATATATATAACATTGTTATATTAATAACATGTTATATGTTAGTGAGATTTCTGATATAATGATAATACTTTGAAATAACGAGTGCAATATTAATATGTAAGAGGGCCAAGGTACTTACTCGTAAGTGAGAAGGCCGGGTTCGTACCGCAGTTTGGCGTAAATGTACTTGTTCTGCCGGTAGTCGTATGTCTCACCGTCGTCGATGTACAGGGTGCCCTCCGCTGTGTTCTGTAATATACATACATACATAGATAACTACTTATTGACACTAAACAAGTACAAAATAAATCAAATAAAAAAATTTAATTAAATAATAGGTACAATGTATAGGCGGTGTTATCGCTTAACACTTCGACCGCTGAGCCGTTTTGCTTGTCTAGCCACGGGTGCGGCTCTGCACGCGCCTTTAGGTTTTCCCATACAACAAACACAGCAGTTGTGTTTTGCCGTACTCGTGGCAAGTTATGAAAAACACGACAGTTGTTTTTCAGCAGTGAAATTGTTAAACGTTCACTGCTGAAAACACAGACGTTTGTGTTTTTTTATAACGTTACGCGGGTGCGGGAAAACACACTTGTTGTGTTAGCGCAGCTTACGTGCCTGCCGTGAAACACAGGCCGTGTTACGTGCCGGCGAAACACAGACGTGTGTTTAACGCGGCGCTACTACAGTGCGGCAAAACACAGACGGTGTGTGCAGATTCGTGACGGTGTCACAGTCAACATACTAAACCAATGTTTATCAGATACCAGTGTATTTAGTATTATATAAAATAAAGAGAAAAAAAAAATAAAAAAAGTAAATAAAGAGTTTTCTATTCTATTCTATTCTATAAACGTATACCCACATTTGCATCTAGTGCAACGACCAGAGTGTAAGGGTCGTGAGCCATCAGCGCCGAGGAGCGTCGGACGCGTTCCTTGCGGGGGATGATGGTGCCGCCGCGCTGGTACACCGGGATCTGTGGGCACCAGGATTATTAAGGCGAGGCGAAATCTGCCGTTTTTATTTTGGACTTTGATTTTGGCTTCGTTTAATCTGAACAGTTAAGTGGTGGACGCTTTCAAGTACTTGAGAATTTTGGAGTTAATAAGATGTTATACGTTTTTTGGGTTTGTAGTCTTAATAGCAACGTGAAGAATAGTATCTAGTGTTGGACGTACATTTTACGAGCTAATGTTTAATTTACTGTAAGTAGGGTGTAATATTTAACCCATGGCCCAGTTTTCATCATCCAATGGGCATTGCTCAAATTTTCGGATCTGTAGTTTTTGTCATTTCTTAAATTATAGACCGTTTTAAGAAACTAATTTAAATATTGTAGTTTCCCTGGGATTTTTAAATAATTTTTCAAAATTTCAACCCAATAACGCGCTATCAGCATAATACCATTTAGTGCTGTTGCCAAAATATACATAAAACTGTAGATTTCCTCGGTCTTTATCACGTGACAACGCGGTAAGGCCACGTTTGTCGCTTGGACAAATTTCATTATAATGCCAACGCCGACGTCATAATTGGCAAATCAAGGTCAACTATATTTTTTTCCATAATATACGAAATTGGTAATCGTTTTTTAATAAAAGCTGTCGTTTCTCGATCGGGAAGTCTATTCCTCGACCGGTTAAGCAGTGACAATTTAAAAAAAAGATGGACGATGCCCATTGAGATGTTGGAAGCGCCACCGACCTTGGAGATGGTGAGGGGCTGCGAGAAGTACCCCTGCGCGGGCAGCGCGCGGTAGGAGTCCACGTCGTACCACACGGCGGCGCCCGCGCCCGGCAGGAACACGCGCGCCGCGCCCGCGCCCGCCTCCACCACGGGCCGCACCAGCAGCTTGTCGCCTGCGCAACGCAGTGGGCTACAGGCTTGCAGTCGCTGGTAGCACGAAGCACGCAGAGTCAATGGAGTTTCCTTTTAGTCTCCATTCAAATGTCAAACTCCAACCATAATCGGTTAATCGTTAGTTTAGTAGATCATATTAGACTTATTTTTATTTACATATATGACACTTAAATGTTTGACTTATAAGAGTGCATTATTTTTGCCTACTTACAATAAATGACTTTAGCTCTGAGTTTCAGTGTCGACATCAGCAGCTATCAAAATTAGAGAGCCTATGGCACCCCTCTCTCGTTCGCAAAAGACTTACTTATCCCTTGTGTTCTGTAATGGCATTACCAAATCACACCACAAGAGGTGTTAATAACAATTGATAGAAAACTAGTAGCAATTTTAATTCTTGTAAAGTAACAGGGAATATTTTTATTTAAAAAATCTACCCGTAAAGAAATCTCACCGAGCATGTAATGGTCGTCGATGGTGTACGTCTCCTCTTCCTGGGGGAAGTGCTGGAACAGGGGACGCATTACGGGGAGACCGTCGATGGAGTGCTCGTAGAATAAGGTGTACCTGGGGAAAGGATAAGATTCACATTACCTTAACCAATATAAAAGTGTCTTCGAACGTAATCCATATAAGTATTAGCTATTGTCGTTTTATATTTCAAGTTTTCACGATACAGATCTAGAGCCCAGTGTGGGACCGCTGTCATTAGTTTTAAAAATTGTAATATCTACTTTAATTATTTAACTATTAACGCTTTGACTGCTGAGCCGATTTTGTTGTCTAGCCACGGGTACGGATCTGCACAGTACTGCACACACGGTTGTGTTTTCCCATACAGCAATCACCACAGTTGTGTTTTCCCGTACTCGCAGCAAGTTATGAAAAACACGACAGTTGTATTTTAAGCAGTGAATATATTAAAAGATACAAGTAAAATATATATATATATAATAACTATCAGAAAGCTAGTTGTTACCAGAAGTCGATGAGGGCGTATCGTCGCCTAGTGGCGTCTCTCAGTAACGCCACGGTGGAGGCCGGGTACAGCCACGGCTCGCGGCGCTTGGTCTCGATGTGTGAGTGCGCGCGGAAGAACGCCTGGAACGCGCCCGCCTGGGAGAGGTGGGAGGAAGGGTTAGCACGGTTGCCTTATTACGAATCTCACGACAGGCCTGCGACAGACGTAAATCTCGCGATCTTTGCTGTCAAACGTTTTTAATAGCAACCAAAACAAAAACTGCGGAATTTGTTTCCGTCTATTGGAGTCCTGTCGCCAGTGGCGCTAGTATCTATGGTCAGTGTATTTTGTAACTTTCCTTAATAATTAATAACTATGGTGATATTTTGCGACTTAATTGCTATTGCTTTGCTCCTGATAAGTTTTACGTAATCAGGCAGCTGGTTAATGTATGGTTGAGAATCGGTAGACTCTGGCTTACACGGCCTCCAAACGTCTGAGGGATGGCCTTGGTGAGTTAGGTCACCTCCCCACAGGCGTAGAGGCCCGGACACCACCCGGGCCTGCCGCCGGGGCACGATGGTGACTGTAAGCGCGGCCCCATCTTGCCCCACTTCGGCGAAGAACTAGTAGCGGGGGGAGGTTTTACATACACCCCCCTCCGTCGCCCGCGGGGCGGAGCCAGGGCGACGGCACTGTGCGCACCTGGTACCAGCGCGTCATGAGCTCTGCGTCGGGGTACTTGAAGAACCCGCCGACGTCGGCGCCGCAGTGCGACACGCCGGCCGCCGACAGCGCCAGGCACATCGGCACCGTGGCCGCCAGGTGCCCCCACTCCGCCATGTTGTCGCCGGTCCACACCGCCGCGTATCTGGGACCGCGTTAGAGTAACATTGTCATTAACATCAGTGCCGACCGTAAAAAGCGCGAGAGAAAGGGGGGTAGAACGATATTTCCGCTCTTAATAACTACCCACTCGCAAGAACTTCGGTTACCTCGTGTTCGTGGCGCCTGCAACGATGCCGAAATATCGGGAACTCAAAACTGCCGTAATAAATGCTAAAAATTCCGTTTCCAATGATAACAATACACGACGGTGCTTAATGAAAGTCATTAATTAATCAATACGTCGTCGTCAAATTGAATAATTGGTCTATTTACAAAGGGTGCCGTCAAATTGAATAACTATTAGTTATTTTACAAACGGAGTTGAGGCTTTCGGGTGGCCTGACAAACTCCGCCAGCAGAGGCCGACAGTGTCTCATCCGAGCCGCACTGACCTCTGCGTCCCGGCGAAGGTGGAGCGAGTGAGTATGAAGGGCCGGTACTGGTCGTCCGTCCTCTTGGAGATGCCCTCGTGGGAGGCGCGCAAGTTGAATAGCCCATACTCGTTGTGCACGTGTCTGTGGAAACAAACACGCTCTTTATCTATACTAATACATAAAGAAACGGAAAAGTTCGTTTGTTTGTTTCAACGCTAGGATCTCAGGAACTACTGGTCCGAATTGAACAATTGTTTTTGTGTTGAATAGTCCATTTATCGAGGAAGGTTACAGGCTATATAACATCATGCTACGACCAATAGGAGCAGAGCGGGGAAAATATATTGCTTTTAAGAAAGTTATTGCGGGAAAAGTTGAATTATGGGGGTGAAACTGCAGGGCGCAGCTAGTACATTATATCTCACTAATATGTATTGTAAACTAGCTGCGCCCCGCGGTTTCACTTACGTTTACTTTTATCGGGATAATTTTTAAAGGGCCTTAAGTATCTAAGTACCAAATATCATCAAAATCCGTGCAGCCGTTGCGGCGTGTTGAAGGAACAAACACACACCACCCACATCCACACACACGCACGCATGCACGCACGCACGCACACACAAACTGCGCATTTATAATATTATTGCGATATTTGAGGGATGTATGTATGTATGTAAACAATTTTTTTCAAAAAATGAAATTATCTTATGTTTAAGTTATACCTGTGTTCCCAGTAGGTAGCCAAGCCTTCCAGTCCGTCTTGCGGCGGCTTGTAGTGGCGACAGTCTTTAGGCATCGTGATCTCGGGCCCGTTGAACACCTGGAGAACAGTCTCTGTTTCTTACGCATATAAACGTGATAAATAATAATGGTAGACATTTTTTGATAGTTTAATTGTAGATTCCAACTAGATAGTATACTCACGCTAGGTTCGTTCATGTCGTTCCAGAAGTGCACATCCTTGCTGGTCCCGGGGAAGTTTTCGAACAGGTACCGCTCCGAGTAGTACTGGGACACTTCCGGGTCGAAGAAATCCGGGTACGAGGACGCACCGGGCCAGCACCAACCTGGTGGCAAGAAAACTATGAGTAAACCCGCGGCGCACCAGTAACTTATAATAAACGTTTCTATACAAATTACTTGCATTTGGAAATCTACATAAAAGCAACTAACTTCATGACTGTTTATATCAGCGCCATCTAGCGTGTAATTCCGTAACTAACAGCGAGACAGTCCTCGTGGTATCCTGCTTTTCACTAACCATGGGAGTCGTTGACGATGACCAGCTTGCGCTTCTAGATTGGCAACTGTTTATATCAGCGCCATCTAGCGAGTAATTCCAAAACTAATAGCGAGACAAGCTAGCTTCATCCCCTACCTTCGTAGACCTTCCCGTCCTTGTCCTTGACGTAGTAGCCCTTCTCGAGACAGTCCTCGTGTACGAAGTATCCCGCCTCTCGTTTGATGTGGGGGTCGATGATGACGACCAGCTTCCTCCCCTTGGCCGTCAGGTTGGCTACCATTTCGTCGGGGTGGGGGAACTTCTCCGGGTCCCAGGTGAAGTACCTGACGTGAAGGAAAATTTATAGTAAGGATCTTAAACTAAGATTTTCTCTTGCTCATTTTGGGTATGTTGGAGCGGGAAAGCGCGACTCCGTGCGAGCTGTTTCACTTGTTCAACCGTGTTATTGAAATTTGCCTGTCGGAATTCTACATTTTCTCGGGATAAAAATAATAATCTATGCGAAAAATGTAGCTTTATATCTGTCAAAGTTATCAGAATCGAATTAGTATTTGCAAAAATTCCCGTTTTCCCGCAAGAACTCCACATTTTCCCGGGAAAACATAGGCTACAGCACTTAGGTAGTATTAATAGCAAATCTTTCTTCCCTTGTCGGTTGCTATTTTTTACTAACTCGATCACAGCGCCACCTATCGGTTCCAGAATGTGAATTTCCTTTTGGCAAGTGTGAACATTAAGTTATTTCCTTCTGGTAAGTGTAACTTAATAAGAAGGTAGGTATAAATGTGTATATTGACTTTTTCCTGTCGGTGTATTCAATGTCGAGCCACACTACGTCAAGCGGGATGTCGTGCTCGTCGAACCCAGCGTCCACGGATCGCACGTCGTCCTCATCCACGTAGTTCCAACGCGACTGGTGGTAGGCCAGCGAGAACCGCTGCAACAACACAACTGTTAATGTTTGCACACTACTGCTAGGCGGATGGATATCTGGCAGCGGTGTGGTACCTCTCCAGGCGGACTCTTGCAGAAAAGGCCTACCGCTAAAAGAGCCTGCCACAGTTTCTAGTAAGTAACTAAATGAGCCACTCGTTCACTCGATGGTAAGCGCCACGCCTGCCCACAACAGATAGTGCCACCCAGGACTTTCCATTACAAAATCTTCTGTGGCACTACACTACGCTCGTCACAGTAGACGTCTACCTTAATGAGGGGGCGGTACTTACAGGCGGCAGCGGGGCGGAGCCCGTGAGGGCGGTGTACTGGCGGAACACGTCGGAGGGCTGGTCGCCGAGGAACACGAACACATCCACCACGCCGGACTCACTCATGAACCTGAGGAATGAGGAACATGATTATACTATCAAATAATGTGCGTAGGCTGTTATTAAGATGTTAGCCGACGCATAATTCAGTTTTCCCGCAGAAACTGCATTTTATAAACTGCAGAAACATAGTCCATCTATAGCACTCAGGGATAATGTAACTTCCTTGAGGCTCTGTCAGAGAGTGAGGCGAGTGAGTCGAGCCTCTCTCAGAGTGAGTCGTGGCTCTGTGAGGGAGTGAGGCGAGTGAGTGCGTCTCACCTGGCGTCCACGCGGCGCTTCTGGCCGCCGGTGACGAGGTTGACGAGCGAGGACACGACGGTGCCGTCCGCGTAGTTGACGACGTCCACCCACGTCTCCGCCGAGTTGTGCCAGAACACGCCCGCACTGCGTTTGGACCTGTCAACAGTAAATTAATTAATGAACAGTTGTCCATTTATTTCCCTGAAAAATAAAAACATAAGTTTTGGTCGAACTGACTATGCTCGGTCTATCTTGTGTTCAGTAATAATGTTTAGTGTTACATGAACATTGTTTCAGTGTAAACCAAATGGAAGGTCACTGGGTTTCTACTGGAAGGTTCATACTAACCGTTTGTCTATTACATTAGTGACCTCACTGCTGGAAGGTCACTGAGTCACTAGGTTTCTACTGTAGTACGAGTTGCGCGGGGCGGAGTGTCCATTCTGTACTCAGTACTATATTTTATTCTATGATATAGTTAATGTTGTAACTGACCCGTGCGAGTACATGACAGGTATGGCGCCGTAGATTGCCATGCGGCTGTCCAGCTCGTATTCGAACACGTCCAGGTTGTACAGGCGGTAGGGTTCGCCACCGGTGCTGGTGCGCAGGTGGAACCGGTCCGTGTGCTCAGGGATGCCTGGGGATCATGACAGGAACATCAGTAAAGGGAGGAAAAAAAATCAAAAGAAAAATGTATTATTCCACTCTCTCCTACTAAAATTAGAAATGTGCAAGTTTGTAAGGATGGATGGATGTTTGTTACTATTTCACGCAAAAACTACTGAACGGATTCGGATGCAATTCAGCACACAGATAGTTTATTACCTGGATTACCACATAGGATACTTTATATACCGTAAAAATTGAGTTCCAATGGAATAACACTAAAAGCGTGTGAAAACGCGAGGCACAGCTAGGCAGTAATATAAATAATGCTATGAAACTTACGTAACTACGAACTAGATTACGCACTGTTGGTCAGTTCTTTTTAATTTCACGTACATGTTTCCTCACGATATTTTCCTTCGCCGAAAAGCGAGTGATAATTACGTACATATGCTTTTTTACATATACAGATTGGTACGTGCCCGCCCTGGGATTTGAGCTCACGAAGAAAAACTAGCCTCACCATAAACCTGGTCGGCGTCGGGGAACGCGACGTCCAGCGACACGGCCTCGTTCCCTCGCGGCTTGCTGTCATGGTGTGACTTGAAGTTCTCGCCCCATGTGCCTTCTTCCTCCTGAAAAAAGTTCACATATTTTAAATATACTTTTAAAATTCTAAGTGACGAGACGAGCAAGTCGCTCACCTAATGGTAAGCGCCACGCCTGCCCATAACAATTACAGTGGCACTCAGAACTTTGCCTTACATAATCTTGCGCGGTACTGCACTGCGCTCGTCGCCCTGAGACATCGGTTCTAATGTCTCATATGCTTAGTCATTTCGCAAATATTCGAGCTTCAGTGCATACCACTTACAACACTCCATAGAAAACCCCATTAGACAACTCACACATTTAAATAACGTTTGTACAAAACGGCACCATACATCTATCTATATATATATAAATGTTATGTTGGTTTGTGTACGCGTCAAGAACTCAAAAAGTTCTGCACCGATCGAGCAGAAATTTTAGCATGATATATAATCCGCATCAAGGATTGTTTTTATCTATTTTTGTCATCAGTGACATATCAGCGAATGTGCGAATGTGCCACAGCGAAGCGTGGCAGGGCACAGCTAGTTCATTATAATAATGTATGTTAGTCTGTAAGGTATATTTGATATGGATTTTAGATTAATATTTTAGTTGTTACTATCATGTTTCCTTAAGTTACCCGAAATTAAGAGTTGTTATTATTATTATTATTTGACATCTCGCGCGCATCTGTTGCGGGCGTCTGTCACGTGAGCCGCGACCCACGGAATTCTACCTTCAGCGTGAGAGACGCGAGCGTCTTACGCGATAATCGGAAGCGTTAACACGTTCACTGCTGAAAACACAACTGTTGCGTTAGCGCAACTTACGTACCGACTGTGTGGCGTAACGCAGACGTGTGTGTGTAACGCGGTGCTACTACAGTGCGGCTCACACAGACGGCACGCCATTGCTGGAAAACACACACGGTCCGTGCCGGCGCCTAAATGTAAACACTCGTTTAGCAGTCAGCGTGTTAACGTTCGATCTAATGACACGATTGCGCGTAACGATATTTTAATTGGTTATGAATGCATGACCCTGTTAGTGAGTGTGCCCTCACGTAGCACATTATACTGTTTATCTAACGGACTAGTTATAAACAATAACAATGCATGACATTGAACAATTGCTGATATATCAATTATTCAAAACTAAACTAAAGAAAAAAATTTGTTTGTCTCTAAAGTTGGTTTACGGACGATATTTTAACGTGACAACGTCATAACAAAACATTGATGAAGTGATTGCATACTATAATACTGACTGAAATTAAATAATAATATTAATATTAATATTAATTATAATTAATGTAATTGGTATAAACCGTTTTAATTATATAAATAAATAAATAAATAAATAAATAATAAATTATACTAATAATCAGATTTTTAAAATGCAAGAATAATTGAACTGTCAAAAAGAGAAGAGAGATAGATGCGGCGCAAACGTACAATGAGCGTAACGGGACAATGTGTCAACTTTTTCATGCATGCAGCCGGCGTTTATCGATTTATTAGACGTTGTCACGTCAAAATAAATGCGAATGTTTGTTCTGTGTTTCTCAAGTAACGTGTACTTTTTATTTCAAAAATCTTATTTACTGATGTAACTGAAACAGTGCCCTTCAAACAGTGATGTTTGCACACTACTGCTTGACGGATGAATATCTGTCAAAGATGTGGCGCTTCCCCAGGCGATCACTTGCAGAAGAGGCCTTTACTAGAAGTCTGCCGCGTCTTCGGGTAGAGTGTGTGCCTAACGGAGCCTCTCCGAAGAAACCTAGTTACCTAAAGTTATTTAAAAAAAAGGTATCACTACCGCCAAGCGTGGACCCTACACAGCCTATTGGTCCGGAGTTCCAGAAACCAGTGGAGGGTGTCAGGGAGCTGGTGTACTGCTCTCCGCTGGGATCGCAGCATGTGGAAAGATAGTCTCTGTCTTTCAGACCGCCAATTGTACTACCCTTGTTAACACTTTGACTGCTGAGCCGTTTTACTTGTCTAGCCACGGGTGCGGCTCTGCACGCGCCATAGTGTTTTCCCATACAACAAACACAACAGTTGTGTTTTGCCGTACTCGTGGCAAGTTATGAAAAACACGACAGTTGTGTTTTCAGCAGTGAACGTGTTAACCTATTGTAATTTTATTGTACTGTGTTTATTTTTTTTTATGTACAAATAAAGAGTTTTCTATTCTATTCTATTCTATCGGAAGGCGTGACTGTATGTAGGTATGTGTTTCAAAGTATAATTATCATCATCATCAACCCATAACGTCCCACTGATGGGCACGGGTCTCCCCTCACTTTCGCGCGGAGGATTAGCCCATAATCCACCACGGGGGCCCGGTCCGGATTGGTGGATAACATACCTACTAACCTCCGAAATAATTCTCGGGTAGGTATGTGGGTTTCCTCACGATGTTTTCCTTCACCGAAAAGCCTAAAGCGACAAGTATAACAATAATAGCAGTCACAAATCGATAAAAAAGAAAAACAGCCTACTTTTAGCCGATAGTGAAAACGTGATAGCTGTCAATTTATCGACACGAGTTATTACTACAATTCAACTATTTACAAGAGCCTCCTATGGATAGGCCACCACTCGATATAGGAACGCGCAGATGACACGCGTCTAGATTGGAGATCCCACTCAGGGGCGCGCTATCAGTCACGTAGTGCAGATAGATACAAGATCAATGACACGGGCCCGCTATCAACTGGGTAATGAGGCCGACCGATCCAATAACACAGAATAAACATATAAACAACATGCAGAAAGGACTCACTCTGTGCACCTCCTAAAATCGATGGAACAGTCACTACTACGGGCCTAATTGTAATAGACGGTTTTAGGAACCTTCATACTAAGGTTGTTACGGAGCTTCGACTCCAATTCCGATGAGTCGGAACTTCCGATTGATATTACACCTGTGATTCCGACTTCGGCTCCGACACTTTTAAATCGGAGTAAAGTCAAATGACAAACTGTTTAATAGAAATTAAACAGGATGATTGCATAATGTTTGTAGGTTTATGTTTGTATCTCACTTAATTTGGCCCGCCTTCACAGCTCTCTTCCTCCGACTCCTCCGGTTCCGACTCCGACAAACCAAATTTAAAAACTCCGACTTCGACTCGCGATTAAACCACCTCCGTAACATCCCTACTTCATACTCGCTGGTTTTTATTTTGGTCGCGTAATCTCTTTGTGCACACACACATGGCGCGTGTATAAACATCATTTATTTATAAACATCATTTTTTTAGTGAGTGGTCAAACCAGCGCGGCTATGCAGCACGGTGCGGATCAGCTCGAGTTCGTTTCATTTTGAAGTTTAATTGCCAAAGGACTCGTCATGCGTATTGAAATGACGAGTCCCGTGGCATAAGACCGCCCATTGTGACACTAATTGTAAAATTTGTTTTGTTCTAGTTTTAAGTTTTCTTTGTTCTGTGGTGTTTCAATAAAGAGTTTATCTATCTATCTATCTGTCTATCTTATTTTTATGGAGCATAATGCATTTGATAGTTCTTTGTTGAAGGAAATCTGCGCTTTTGTTTCACAGATGTTTTGCTGTAATTCATAGTCGAGAAACGAGCGAGAGATAGATAGATAGGTAGATAGATAAACTCTTTATTGAAACACCACAGAACAAAGAAAACTTAAAAACTAGAACAAAACAAATTTTACAATTAGTGTCACAATGGGCGGTCTTATCGCTCAGGGCGATCTCTTCCAGACAACCATGCACGGAGAGGAGTAATTAGACACATGACACATGGACACATGTTCAAGTAAAGTAACCCATCACCAAGAAAGTAAACAGTGACGTAACAAAGACAAACAATGCAGATATACCTACATAGTTTTTTAAACACAGACTTTAAGAAAAGTAAGAAAAAGATGCGTAAACTTTTTAAAGAAGTAGAATTGAAACGTAGGGAGAGATAAGTTTTAGAAGTTGTAATGAAAGCAGGGCGTTTCGCGAGAGGCCTTTTAATGAAAAAAGCCACTCGGGAAACGCGGATCGGGTCGCAACACGTTGCTAGCATTTCTAGTGTTGTAGGAGACGGAAACCGCTTACCATCAAGCGTACTAGCTTGTGTCTTACTTAGAATATAGATTATGGTAATTTTTTTTCGATTAATTACTTCATATTAGTATCGACGTTTTTATGTTATTTTTTGTAAAATTACAAACACAATGCAAATTGTAAATTAAATAATGAATTGAATTTAATAAACCGCCCGATTGTACTTGCCCTTGTTTACCTATTGTAAATTTTCTGTAGTGTTTTTTTTTTGGTGTAAATTAAAGTTTTCTATTCTGTTCTATTCTACTGTTATGGGCAGGCGTAGCGCTTACCATCAGTTGAACGACTTGTTCGACTCGTCATTCAGTCAAATAAAAAAATAAAAATCTATACAGTAACTACCGCAAGGACGAATTTTTTCTAGGTTCACAGTTCGACTATAAATTTAATTGTAAGCATGATCAAACAAAAGCAAACACTCACAACCACATCCACTATGTTCCCATCTTCATCTTCAGTCCTCTCCTTCCTCACCAGGAGCGGTTCCACCAGGAGTTGAGAGTTGTCGTTGAGGACCACGGCTGCTTCACCGGCCTTGTCGAGGAACTCTATCTTGAGTGGGTCCGCTGTGATTATGACCTTGTGGCCTTGAGTGTTGGCCAGGGTCAAGCGATTTGCTTCTTTGGAAACGAGCTTCAATCTGGAAGATACAAAACAATTCATTTACAACGTCATTTATCATCCCAGCGGAAAGGAAAGTTCTATCAGCGTTTTTGTTTTCTGATACCCTGGGAGTCTTCCAAGGCAGGAGTGGATAGAATCATGGCCTGCCATCCTTTCATAGCTTAGCATCGGGGCCTCAAAACATTTAGCTATCGAGTAGATTTCATTAAAAATATATTAATTTTTTCTTTGGTATTATTTAATTAAAAAAAGACAAAAAAGGTGAAGAAAAAGAAAAAGGAAAAAAGAATTAAAAAAAAATTATAGAAACAAAGACAATAACGAAAAGATAAAAAAAAAAAAGGGAATTAAAGTGTTTATCTATCTATCATAAAGAAAGAAAACGAAAATTATTTATTTGCAAACAAATAGAGAAGAAGACAAAAGCACAGTATACATACCCATCGCCCTTAGGTTCTCCCTTCAGGGCCAGCTGTGTCCTGTACCGAGGGTAGATGGGTTCTGCTTCGTCTAGCTCCACTCGGAATGTCCCATCCACTAATGCCGTCAGCTTGAGGGCATAGTGCCACTGTAGATTAAAAAGGATATTGGAAATTAATACTTATTATCATACACATTAGATTCCATATCCGTCCACTGCTGAGCGCGGGATCACATTTGCATAGAGGATTTTAACACTATCCACCACAAGCACCCGGTCCGGATTGGTGGATCACATACCTCCAAAATAATGCACGGGCTAGTGGGTTTCCTCACAATGATTTTCTTCACCAAAGAACAAGTGATAATAATTATGTAGGTACTTAATGTTTTGATGAACAGATTTTGATGAAATTTCTATGGGACCAATCTGAAAGTAAATCTTTAAATATATAAATAAATTACCGACTAATATTATAAATGCGTAAGTTTTGTGCGTTTGTCCTATCTTCGCACCGAAACTGCTGAACGGATTTTGATGAAATTTAGTATATATAGACACTTTAGGTCCTGGAATAGAACATAGGATACTGTTCATAAAAAAATCCGTAAAAATTACTGGTTCCTGTGGGATAATAGTAAATGCGGGCGCTGCTAGTCTTAGATTTTTAAATGACGGAGGTCTGTGGTAACAAACATACCAAAACAAAAACTTACAGTCCACTTGAAGTTTGTCAAGGATACAATTTGTAGTTTGAGAGATAACTATACACACAGACTGCTAACCCCATATGCTATCTTTGGCTTCGCTGTAGTCGGATAAAAATAGTTATTGATTGATTTGTTATTCCGATGGCATATCTCACTTGACACTATTGAATAGTTTAGAAATACCCACTTACTCCGAGGTTAGATAAAGATTATTTATTTCAAGATAAAGTTTGATGATTTAAATAAGTTGTCGGATGTAGGCACTGGTGTAAAAAGTTTAACAGGTTGACTGCTGAAAATACACATGTTTGTGTTTTTATAACTTTATGGCAAGCGAAAACATGCTTGGCGTGCGAACCCACACTGCTGTATTGACCATTTTATCACACCAGTTGTGTGCGCCCGCAGAGCTAATTGAGTTTAGTTACGACACAACGCCAGTAAACAGTAAACACACAAGTCGTGTGAAGATTTGCAAAAGAGCCATTAAAAGAAAACAGTTCAGCAGTGAGCAGGTTAAAAGGGCCACTATTCTTTTTAGTTAAGGATTAGAATGGGTTAGGGTATCTTTCATCTGTTCGGACAATCCTGGTACCGGCTGGATGGATAAAGTAGGGAAAAACCTTCACAACCTCAATGCGGAGATGGTACAAAACAGACCAAAGTGGCGGCTCTTATTATCAGAGGCCGAGACTCATTTTGGGTCATAGTGCCATCCTAGTTAGTCAGTTTTAGGAGTCCATTACTAAATAGTAAGAATCGGAACCCTAATAATTTCACCATGACAATATTGGTCTGGCTGTCTCTATGTTTTAATGTAGTTTATTATCAAAGGCTTTGACAGAATTAGATACAAACATAAATGAATTTGTAATATGCTTATATTAGCTTCACATGTTTATCATCTCACTAATATTATAAATGTGAACATTTTGTGTGTTTGTTCACTTTTCATGCTCTAATGGCTGAACAGATTTTGATTAAATTTAATATACATATACATATAAAAAATCTATTTTATCTGTAAATACAGACACTGGCTACAAACCAATAAATCATTGTTACAAGAATGATCAATTTTGTGAATTGACTTTCAACACTGTGATATCGACATATAAGCATCTATGCGGCTTCACTATAGGTTATTAAATAAATAATAAATTCCACATGCAAGAAATTAGTATGGACACAAATTTTACTAGGTAGTGAGCCTGCTAATTCCATTGATTAACACATTCACTACTGATAACACAACTGTGGTGTTAGCTGCATGGGAAAATACAAAGGTATGTGCAGATCCATATCCGTGGCTAGACAAAAGAATCAGCTCAGCAGTCAAAGTGTTAAGTCCACTAACCTGATTTAAATAAAATAGAGGTTACAAAGTTTATTCTACACAGATGCCTACCTATCAACTAGTCAATCTAGTTCATTTACTTCCTAATAGAGTAAAATTTAAAAAAAAATTTGCTGTTCTTTGCTTTCCTTTTTTATAATTTTTTATCATCTATTTTGCAAGTTAATAACTTGTAGGCTGCATAGTAGACAAAAATTAAAAATCTTTTATCTCTATAAACGCCTCATGCAAGATATTAATAAAACGCATAGCTATTGCAATAATGATTAGGAGATATGGTAATCAGAATTTGGCCTACACCCAGAACCTTAATTATAAAAATTACATGACTGCCAAAATTATATTTGAGACTTACCAAAACAGTCTTCTTTTCAGTCGCCGTGTCTACAGTCAGGACTTCAGCGGACAAAACATTTCCGTGGACTAAAACAGACTCTAAATTTAACTTGTACTGAGATTTTTCTGGGTTTATTGCTCGGAGCCTCTTGCAGAATCCAGACTGGTCGCAGGTCTTGAAGTTATTCCTGTCCACGGCATCGCTAGCAGTTATCGTTAGTGCGACAACCAGAAGAAGCCGCAGGGTCTTCATTCTGCGAAACGTTATAGGAATAATAAAACAAAGACCGGCTCTTCCAACACCAAAATGATTACGATAATACACTGCGTACCTGGCCGATTGGGATGCTACTGAGCAAAAACTTATGAGCGCAGTGCACTAGGAAGTTTTAGAATTACTCATAGCCGATAGCAATGGGCAATTCTCTATATAAAAATGCCGAAAAATACGATAAAAACGCGCGTTCGCGACGTGGAGAATTCTAGTTCGACGGATTTAAGTGTTGCCAAATGATGAAACAATAAAACGATAGGTCCGTACTACATTGTGTATAAAAAAACGAATAATTTTGGTAATTTTAGGTCAAAATGAACTAAAATTGAGAAACTGTTTCCACGAAAGTTTGATGCCGACCAAGCTGACATCGAGCAGTAGAAAAATAACCGCTGCTGTTAATGATGATGATAAGAGAATCCAGAAGATGCACGAAGCAAAATTTTCTTTAATTGCTCGCTGGAGAATCGGTATAACCTTTCGTTTCTATTTCTAGTGGATCTTCTTTTCAATTTTTATTGGACTAAAAGGAAATATACGAAATGACGGAAAATGTACCGTAGCTATGCATTTATATTATGTGTAGCACTTTTTGATAGCAGTGCTGCCAGCACATGCTATCAATAATTGGCTAAAATAGAATTTTTGATTTTTGGGGTTGAACCAAACGATAAGACGAGCAATAACTGTGTGCTTCTAGGCATTTTTAACAAATCAACTCCTATTGGGTGAAAAAAATAGGTATTAAATATTCAATAATTAATAATTTTTATCTAAATATAATAAAATGTTGGGTTGGGTTGCTTTACATAGATTTACATAGCCTGTATTTCCCAGAAGATTCTCTTTGATTGGCAACTAACAAAACCTTATCAGGCATTTCACAGCAAAGATAATAATATCTCAATGATTAATCTCAGTAACATTCTTTGGCATTTCTATGAGTATTTTCTCTTCGGTTTATTTCTATGGGAATATTTAAAGTGACAGCGGTTTGTTATCTGCATAGATTACTTATGTAATATTGTACCGAAAAGCTATTTATTATATTGTTACACGCCGTGTACAATTAGGTATAGGTACTATACATTATCTACATACACACATGCAGAAAGGTTTAATCAAAATGTGGCCTATAGTTGCTCTAGTGATAGTTTTGCTATGTTTTACAAAATATAATTGCGCAGATGACGACGACGGTACGAAAATACCTAATTTTAAAATAGCTTAGTTTTTCCGCATGTAGGTACCTACACTGATATGTTCTCTACAAGGACTCCTGAGAGCGCTACCAAGGGTAGGTATACAGTGACAGTAATAATAATGTTTATCTATAAGCCCAGCTATGCATAGCAGTGATCAACAAAAAAGAAAAATCAGAAAAATATGTAATTATTGGTCATCTTAAATATAATACAGTTGCTAGACGGGGGCGGAATAAGGTAGGATAAATATAAAATACTAATCTAACTAGCCTGTTTTTTTAATATTTTAGTTATTCCGGTAATCCATATACATGTCAACGAAAATTATAAATGTCGTTCGGGAACTACTTCCAAGCTAATTCTTAACAAAAAGTTTAAATTTAAAGTATCTAGTGCAGTGAAATTGGACTCTTTCCAGTAAGTAACTTAATATAATTATAGGTACCTACCCAATTCCCAATAGGCACAAACCCCGAAAACTATACTAAAACCTGATTGGTGTTGCCAGTATTCAAATATCAGAAGTTATCAGTTAGGTAAAGTAAGCTATGTTTTTAAAATACTGCCCCATTTTCAGATGTAAATATGGCATAGAATGGAGACCGGAAAAGGAATTTTATGTTCATACGTTGGTAAGTAAACCTAGCATCTAGTGGTTAGCTTCTCTGGAAGATTCCTAAGTACCCATCTATAAGTATAAAATCTAAATAAAAAAAACACACATTTCTAGGTGTACATAACATAAATAAAGCCCTTCACTAAGTTTTCACTTTCAAAGTACAAGCGTAGTACTATCAATTCTGTGGTACAAGGCCTATTTTGGGAGCATTTTTTCAAATGATCTCCTGAAAGCAGGGCTGGATTAACCAATCACCAACCAAGCATCTCGTCGAGTTTTGAAAAGAAGAAGGTATAATATTGAAAGTATACAAATTCTCAAAAAAATAAAATTGTTCGATGAAACGTTTTTCTTTGTGCGTGGCCCGCATCGGCCGCATCGACTAGGCCCTGTGGGCCCTTAGGCAGTTACCTAATCCGCCTTATGGATAATCCGGGCCTGCCTCAATGACAAGTACCTACCTACCTTTCTTACTAAGATGAAAGACGAAATACGAAGATGAAATCAATCAACCGCTCGAAAATTATCGTTGATAATTAGCGGGTACCTACCTACTTACTATAAGTTTTTATTAAAAGTACAGAATAGATTTCTTTTTATAATTGAGAAGAAGATTACCTGAGAAACAGCAGTTTGCTGGAAACCCAAAAACATACCTACAAGTTCACTTAGCAGCAGGTAGGGTTGCCCGATTTTTGTTTACCACTGCGTTGTGTGATTTCATTTTGAATAAATGTTAATGTTGTTCAATAAATCTTCACAGGAGATGGACTTGTGGACAAATGAGCTGTTTAACGAAGTGTGGGACTGCAAATTTTATTTGAGAAAATTAAATTCTATACCAGGCGGAGGGACTTATCGTGGTTTGGATGAAATCGATTGCAGAATTAATATTCGAGATTTGGGTAGGAGTTACAGAGCGGTTACAGTACAGTTACTTACTCGAGTCCTCCACTAATATAATTATATTATACGCACAATTACTCGGTTCATTCTTTAATATAAGTAGGTGCGTAGTATAATTTTAATATGATAGGTTTGATATGATAGTACAAGAATGTGCGTTTTTCACTGTCTATAATAATAATTATGGTATTTATCAACTAGTTTAATTAAATAAATGTTTCAGATAAAGAATATGAAAGATTTGCAGCTCACTCTCACGCGGGTTGGTAATATTGTTTTTTTTTTTTAATTTTACCTAGATTTTGTTTATTTAAGTATTTTATTTATCAAATAATTGGTTTGGCGGATCCAGACCGGGCCCCGTGGTGAATTATGCCTAACTTTTAACCTGTTAAATTAGATGTACAAGACCTCACGGAAGAAGACTGGATAATCTTATCCCTAGGTTCCAACGATACTAACCCCACTAAACTGTTAATTGAGATGTCTGCCATACTTAAAACACTTTCAAACCCGAATGTCATCGTTACAGGTATAGCTCATAATCCCTACCTAAGTGAGGATAAACTTAATCTTAATTTAAAAACGATTGCCAATAATCTAAAAAACTGTATATATCTGCACGTACCACCCACACTAAAAGAAAACTTGCCACAAAATGGTAATCACTTGCTTAAACCTATTAACAACATTATTAATACATATGATTACGAAAAATGTTTTCTGGGCAAAAATATCACTCGTAGGAAGAACGCACTCAACACAAAAACTGCAGCTAAGGAATCATACCTTAGACCGGGTACAATTCCATACTATTTTAACAAAATGAACATTAAAAATACTAAACTAAATGAAAGTATTCCAGAACCGCTTCATAACAATCTTCAACTTAAGGTTTCCCAAAAACCTGGAACAATCCCCTACTACTTTCAAAGGAAGATATTAACGAAAAAAAATGACAGCTCAAATAATTGCCAGCAGTTTTTTCGAGACTAACGACAACAATAACAAATTTAAAATTATGCACTTAAATATACAAGGGATAAAAAGTAAAGTAGATCAGTTAGAAATATTAACAAATGAACAAAACTTTGATATGTGCTGCTTTAGCGAAACGTTCTTGAATAATTACGAAGTGGATACACTACAAATTGAAGGATATCAAAATGCTTCATATTTCTGCAGAAAAAGTAAAGCTCGGGGTGGTGTTAGTATTTATATCAAAAAAGCTGTTTATTTTAACAAAATAGACTGGGTAACTAACATGTCAATTGAACGTCATTTTGAATGCTGTGGTGTATCTATCCCGGAATTAAATTACATAGTAATATGTTTATACAGAACACCAGATAGTAGTTTTAATCTTTTTATAGTTACTTTAGAAACTCTTTTACACAAGTTATCAATCAGATCCAGAAATACTAAGAAGAAAATTATAATATTAGGTGACTTCAATATAAACTTATTAGAAAAAAACAATAAAAGTGACATTTTTATCAACACACTGACTACATTTAATCTACGTGCTATAATTTCAGAACCTACTCGAATCACAACTCACTCTCAAACATGTATAGATAATATCTTGACCAACATCAAACAATACAAAACAGAAATCCTAAATTTAGGACTGTCCGATCATACTGCACAATCAGTAGAAGTTGTGACTAGCTTAAGTTTCCATGAAAAATTTTGGTATGTGGAAAAGAGGTATGTAGATGAATACACTGATGTGTTTCTAAAATATATCTCGCAAATAAATTTCTGTGAAGTATATACCCAGGATGATCCAAACGAAGCTTATGCTAAATTTATTGAACTATTTGCTTTAGTATTTGACTTGTGTATTCCGCTGCACAAAGTAAAAATTACGCACCTAAAAAAACCAAACTGGAAAACCAAAGGTATAATTAAATCAAGCAAAAGCAAGAGGTACATATATCATACAACTCAATTAGATAAATGTCAAAAAAATATAGACTATTATAATAAATACTCGAAAACCTTAAAAAAAGTTACAAAGATCTCCAAAAAAGTTGCAAATATAAGACACATTAACAAAAGCACTAATAAAGCAAAAGCAACTTGGGGAATCATAAAACAATATACATCCTGTACAAACAACATACATACGACTATACAAAAACTACAAATTGAAAATGAGGAAATTTCGAATCAGTTTATAATGTCCGAAAAACTCAATGACCACTTTATACATCTAAGTAAAAAATCCACAATTAAAATAACTACACCTATACAACATTTAACACCACCAAATTGTAAATCAATTTTCCTAACTCCAGTAGATAATACAGAAATAAAACACATTGTGAAATGCTTAAAAAATAAGAAATCAGCAGGACATGATCGCATACCTATCCAAATTATTAAACAAAGCATTGAGTATATAGTTGATCCACTCGTCTTTATAATAAATTTAACAATATCATCTGGACGTTTTCCAGATGACCTAAAAAGGGCTATAATTAAGCCCCTACACAAAAAAGGTCCTAGAGATAATATTAACAATTATAGACCAATTGCACTTCTTTCAAATTTCTCAAAAATCTTTGAGAAAGTGATATTTAACAGGTTAACATCATTTATAAACGCGAATAAAACGCTTAACAGTAATCAGTTTGGTTTTCAGAGAGATAAGGACACATCCAAAGCGATCTTCAAAATGCTTAAAGAAGTTTGGGAACACATTAATTTAAAAAAAGCTGGAGTTGCTTTATTTCTTGACTTGTCAAAAGCCTTTGACTGTGTGGTTCATACCAAATTATTGACAAAATTGGAACACATCGGAATACGAGGACAGGCCTTAGAACTTATAGAATCTTATCTACAAAACAGAAATCAATCAACCATGCTAGAATCATTCAACAAAAACACAAAATCAGTAGAAAAAGTTTATTCACATTTTAATAAAGTTCTGCTAGGTGTGCCCCAAGGTAGTATCCTTGGGCCATTACTATTTTTAATTTATGTTAATGAGTTGCCTCTTATTACCAAACATTTGTGTGTTATGTTTGCTGACGATGCAACTATTTACATGAGTAAAGGAAACCTAAGTCTGAATGAGTTTGAAATAGAAATTAACAAATCTATTGAAGCAGTTGTGAGCTGGTTAGAAAATTTAAACCTAAATGTAAATGTTGATAAAACGAAATTAATAGAATTTAGAAATTATAGACAAAAATCATTACCTTTAAATGTTCTTGTTAAAAAAACAAAAGTCGATATTGTAACAGAAACCAATTTTCTTGGAGTTACTATAGACACAAATTTAAATTGGAAAGCTCACATTTCCAAAATTAACAAAAAACTTTCTCAATACATATATGCTGTTTCAATACTAAAACACGTATCATCGAAAAAAATTGCTATAAACACGTATTATGGTTACGTTTATCCTCTTTTAAGCTATGGGATTATATTTTGGGGTAATTCTGTAGAAGTAGAATCTACTTTTCTACTTCAAAAAAGATGTCTAAGATGTATATTTAATTTAAACAGTACTGAAACACTTCGTAATGTTTTCATAGAGAATAACTTCCTTACACTTACTTGTATTTATATCTATCAAATTTGTATATTTGTCGAAAGCAATTACGAGTACTTTTATAAAACAAAATCCAACCGATCCGAAATTCTAAGGACCAAATACAAGCATAATATTTATATGCCTCAGGCCAATAACACTTTGTATCATAAGAGCTCTTACTTCACAGCTATTAAAGTTTATAACAATCTACCTCTAGACGTTAAGATGCAAAGAGGACCAGATTTCAACAAAAAGTTAAAATTTTGGTTGCTGGCGCAGGGTTTTTATAATTTAAAAGAATACTTTTCTAAATAATAATTATGTTTTTAAATTCCTAACAATTTGTTTAAAATATGGTTAATTGTTTTGTTTTCCAATTTTATCTAGTGTATAAGTAAGTTAATTATTGTGCGCCCGAAATGGGCAAATTGTTGAAACTTTTTATTGTAATAACAACAGCATAATGTACACAATTTGAACAATAAAATATTCTGATTCTGATTCTGATTCTGATTCTGAACGCTAATCATGAAAGTGAAGGGAGACCCGTGCTCAGCAGTGTGACGTTGGGCTGATGATGATGATGATGGTCAAATAATTGTAAAATCACATAATATATATTAGGTTTTGCTCATGACGTCATGTACGTGCATTAAAATAGTTACTTGTGCTATACATCGCTTTTGGTGCAATAAATAATCCATCAATCCATCAGTCCGTCAGCCCATCAGTCCGTTTGTTCGTTAGTTCATCAGTCCGTCAGTCCATGAGTCCATCAGTCCGGCAGTTCGTCTGTCCATCAGTCATTCAGTCCGTCAGACCACCAGTCTAACATTCCGTGAGTCCATAAGTCAATCCATCCGTCAAATCGGCAGTCTTTCAGTCCGTCATTTCGTCAGAGATAGTCTAGAGCCTAGGAAAGGACATAGTCTATCAGTTCATCAGTTCGTCAGTTCGTCTGACGGGAAATGATCGGGACTGACGGGGATTAATGGGGACTGACGGAGTCTGATCGGGACTGAAATAGTCTAGTTATAATAATATGGTAAACACTAATTATTCTTCTTCACACAATATTAGTACCTAGTTATTTCAATGAGATAATTACGATATCAAAATTGAAAGAGTCTGCTCATAGAATTGTCTCTTGATATGGTAACCCTATGTGTGGATGCTCATAGTTGAACCTATTGGTTTTTCAGGAACCGATACAAACTGGGTTCTAGTGGGAGTCTCCATTCTGCTCGTGTCTATATTGGGGTCAATAGCCCTAATAGCGGGAGGTATTTTTTTTTACAATACAAAACTCTTATCGCCAAAAAATAAATGCTGCTCTCACCATGTTCCTAAGTAGTTAACACATTGACTGCTGAACCGTTTTTTTTTGGCACTTTGCGAATCAGCAGTGCGGGTTCGCACGCCAGGCGTGTTTCCGCTTGCCGTAAAATTATTCAAATACAAACGTGTGTGTTTTCAACAGTTAACGTGTTAAGTCATTCCGGTTTCCTGCAAGAACTTTGCATTTTCCTAAGTTAACAACCCTTGTCACTTCGAAGTAGGTATTGTAACTTTCTGTCAATGAAAGAATTTTCAGAATCCGTACCTAGTTCTAAAACCCACCCACCTGTATCTCTAGAACGTCCTTATCCACGAAATACTCGCTTTCCTGAAAGAACTGCGTTATCCGAGATAAATCGTAGCTTGTCGCACTCAGTTATAAATATAGCTCCTTTATTGTTTATTCGTAGGTAATATTAGAATTAATTAATTGTTTTTCTTTGTTCTGTGGTGTTTCAATAAAGAGTTTTTCTATCTATCTATATATATATGTATATATATAAAGGTTATGTTGGTTTGTGTACGCTTCAAAAACTCAAAAAGTTCTACACCGATCGAGCTGAAATTTTAGCACGATATATAATCCGCATCAAGGATTGTTTTTATCTATTTTTTTCATCAGTGACATATCAGCGAATGTGCGAATGTGCCACAGTGAAGCGTGGCAGGGTACAGCTAGTCTAATTATGTAAGTTAATTATTATTTATCATTTAAGTTCGATACATGGTGCGGTTATATGGAAGTGACCCGGAGATTGAGAATGTTCAACTGGGCGCCCCCCGAGCTTGCGACCACGGGGCCGTAGACTGCAAAGGCGGGTGCGAAGGTACCAAGGCAAAAGTGAAAAAATAAACTATAGCAAATTATATTATTTCATAACTTTTTTTTTATTTAATGAAATAATAATCCTGCGTGTATTTATTTAAAAAAAAAACAAGAAATGAAATGAAACTTAAAAAAAGTTAATTATCAAACAAAATGCAGGTACCTAAGGTAAGTAGGTGTGAAGTGTTCTGGTTTGAAGGGCATTGTTTCCAGCGAAATCACGGCATCATTAGAGACTTTAGAACCAATGTCTCAGAGTGACGAGCGCAGTGCGGTGCCGCGCAAGATTATGCTATGCTAAGTTGTGGGTGGCGCTGGACCTGTTATGAGCAGGTGTAGCGCTTAGCGCTTGGGTGAAGTTTTAAAAGGGATACATAAAATAAAACAGTTCATCAAACATTTCTTTTAATACAGCAATGTTTAGCCCTCTAACTGTCGTGGGACGCTACTTTGTGACCGACCATGGAGTGCGGTCCCACTTTTTGAAGCGGTTATTCATTTTTTTTATTTGGTCTTTTATACGATGCTCCATACTTGTCTCGCTTTTTTTACCATAGCGATCACCTCCCATTGCTAAAAAATAGGTGGATTGCTCCTTGCACGCGCCTCCGTGGACAAACACCAATACTGGAAAACAAACGAGCATGTATTTGAATATTCATACATACCTATAAGTAGGTACATAAGAATAATTATCTGAAGAACATAACCCTCCTTTAGGTTAAGGCAGTCAGGTATCGTTCGGGGCCGCGGAAGTCCACTCTCGCACCCGTAGCTCCGACAACAAAGGCGTCCCGGTGCGGTGGAACACCCTGGGGTTTAGTGGGTGTACCCGTCAGACTGGTGGGGAGTCCCACATAACCACCCGGCCCTCACCCGGGTCTGGTGGTATGCGTAATGCATTCCCCAGGTAAAAAAAAAGAAAAAAGTCAGTTATCGTTATTATATTAGGTAGGTACTCGTAGACTTGCTGTGTTTCGCAGTTTCACTCGTTCAAATTCTACTATAGGAACTCTTCATTTTCCCGGGATTAAAGAACTTAAGCTATGTGATTCAGGAATGGTGTAGCTTTCTATTAGTGACAGAGCTTCGAGAAGCAGATCAATAGTTCCAGAGATTACCTTTTCACCCGAGGGATTCCTATTTTCCCGCAAGAACTCCGAATTTTCCCGAGATAATACAGACAGATCGGACCAGTAAGCCAGCCAGCCAGCCAGCCAGCGTATATGCTTCCCGAAAACTATAATCTGAAAGTCTTCAAGTCGAGAGTGAATAGGTATCTTCTAGGCAAGCATGCTCCATCCACGACCGTGTCGACACTTCCCACCAGGTGAGACTGCGATCAAATGCTTGCTTATCCTGCAATAAAAAAAAAGTAATTCCGGAGATTTTATTGCAGTATATTAACACTTTGACTGCTGAGCCGTTTTGCTTGTCTAGCCACGGGTGCGGCTTTGCTCGAGCCACAGTGTTTTCCTATACAACAAACACAACAGTTGTATTTTCCCGCACTTGCGGCGAGTTATGAAAAACACGACAGTTGTGTTTTCAGCAGTGAACGTGTTAAGTCTGTATAATTATACCCGTTTGATTTCGATAGTTCTTGACTGCAGTGCATTCTGCGTTTAAGAAGGCGCAGTATGATGGATAGGTGTGGTAGCCTGCGGTGTAGTCGTCAGGATACCAGTTGTGGCATATCTGTTGCATTTGTTCTGTTGGATTGGCCCAGCTGTAAGGACAGCTGTCGGCCCCAGTGGTGGTGTCAGTGCTCCAACGTCCACAAACTTTTCCTACGCTGAAAAAAATACCACCGAAATATCATACTTATTAATAATTGATCTAATAATTCATTAATATTGTAAGTACACCACCCACCCTTCTATCGAAAAATGTTTTTTATTGTCCATCCAAAGGTTGTCTCGAAGAAATCGCTTTCAGCGATAAGACCGCCCATTGTACTTCCCTTGTTTACCTATTGTAATTCTTCTGTACTGTGTTTATTTTTGTTTCTGGTGTACAATAAAGAGTTTTTCTATTCTATTCTATTCTAATTACTCTTATCATTTTAATAATAGCATAGTGGGAGAACGTGCGAGAGAAAGACGTGCGTTCAAATCCCAGTGCGGACGTACCAATGTGTTTCTGAAAAGCATATGTACGTAATTATCACTCGCTTTTCCGTGAAGGAAAACATCGTGAGGAAGCCCACATACCTATCCGAGAATTAAGTATTTCGGAGGTAGCTATGTTATCCGGACTGGGCCCCCGTGATGGATTATGGCCTAACCATCCTCATGAAAGTGAGGGGAGACCCGTGCTCAGCAGTGGGACGATATGGATCTTTGATGATGATGATATTACTAGATCTGTAGTCGGGTTTTAGACTAGGGATGGCGATCTGAGATCGATTAATCGAAGAATCGATTTTTCGAGTAGAAAATATCGATTTTTTAAATCGATATGAAGTACTGTATCGATTCACTGAATCGATATATCACCCTTGAAAATCGACATTCGATTTTTTCTGTTTTGGTATAAACCATACAATTATTTGCATTTAGTTGAATGTGCCTGAATTATAAGAGTGCTGCCGGTTAAAGAGTTAACTACTCATAAACTCGCGAGATGGCTGTATTTTTAGTATCCTTTACTCTTACTAAATGGCTAAGTGAAAGTAAAACAGTAATTAAAGAACGAAAAAGATAGTTAATTTAATAAAATTTATATTTTTCACTACTAATGCATCAAAGCTATGAGCGTTTTTAGAACTAATAATAAGACTCTGATATTATGACGTAATGTTTTCGAACGTTTCTGACGAAAGTTGCCAGTGGTTTTTGTTAAAAGGAATTGATAACTATGCATTGTTTACCCACGGATTATTAATAAAGGGAGTGTGTAACGCCTATTCATAGCTTACTCACTGTATAGTAATACAGTTGTTACACAGATGTTTAACTTTTTTTTATTAGTAAGGCCGTTAGTATATAAATACTTTTTTTTTTTTATAGTTGATCTTATAGTTTGATACGCTAATAAAAATAATAGCTATTTTTGAATTCCCTGATTTTATTGATAAGATATCGTTAATTGCAATATTAATCTTGTTTTTAGTAAAATTGATACAAATTTACATTGTAAACGCAAACTTGAAAAAAAGATCGATTTTTTAAGAATCGATTTTGTAGGCCTCGATTTTTTCGTGAATCGATTCATTAGACTACGATTCGAATCGATTTAAAAATCGATCTTTTTCGTAAAGAATCGCCATCCCTATTTTAGACTTTCTGTTTCGAGAAATAAAGACGCTGGTAAGGTATTCCATTCCTAGGCTTTCGCAGAATAGTTACAAGAAAGATTTGACCTTGTTTGTTTGAGTCGTTTTTTGTTGTCATGCTATTTTGTCATACCACGAGGCCATCTATAAACTCGAGGTCATACCATAGATATGACAAAATGCTATGACCACAGGTACTAAGCTTGTAAAAATATGGACATTGCTGTTTCCTAGTGGTCATGTGGCGATCGTGATAGCCTTCACGACCGCTCCTACATTTTATATAATTATTATCATAGTAGAATAAGCTGTTTATACCTAAGTTTGTTTTGTATTCTGTGGGTCGACGCAACAACACTAGTTGTATAGCGTCCACATCACTAGCGGCCGCGCGGTTTTGGTCTATGGACACTTCCGCCCATACACCGCAAGCAGCGCCCACGCACAACGTATTATTATCTTTATATCTAAGTTTCTTTATTTATTTTTATTTTTTTTTATTTTTTATTTTTTTTTTTTTTTTTTCTTTAGTTTTTTATATTTCTTGTCGTGTATATTACTACAGTTAAAATATACACCGTTGTAACCACTCGGGCCTTTTACTGACCGACTGGATCCATCTCACCCTCAAAGAAGCGAAACGATAGTGGGACCACGGGGCGCTTCGACTCCTACCTCCCCGGTCCCCAAAGTCATACTACGGGGCTGTCGTATCCGCGTGGTCATACTGTATGACAAAATAGTATGACCACAAAGCGACACTTACTTGTGGAACGATGCTGGGCACTCCATGCCACAAATGGTCGGCATACTCTTTGTGGTGGTCATTCGACCGTGTCCTATTTTTGTGGTGTACAGAACCCACTGTCCGCCTGGCCAGTACTCCTTATACCCGTAGTTCGGATTATAGTAGCGAGTCGGAGGAGCGGTTACTACTTCATGTTGAGTTACAGCCTAAAAACATACCATTTCTTGTATAAAAACTAGTGGCGCCCAAACAGGGGCCCGATTCTTGCCGCTATAAACATGGCGCATGTTGTCAAGTATAACAACTTCGAAACAATATTGCCAAAATCAAAGACTAGTGCAAAATATGTCGATTGGAAACCAATTTCATAACATTCACCGTCCCATCTCTTTGTTACTCTTCTCCATGCATGGTTGTCTGGAAGAGATCGCTCTCAGCGATAAGACCGCCCATTGTGACACTAATTGTTAAGTTTAATGTCTTAGTTTTTAAGTTTTCTTTGTTCTGTGGTGTTTCAATAAATAAAAATCTATTATCGGCTGTCCTCTGATATGATATTATGACACTTCCCCCAAAGTAGAAGCGACATATTTAAATCCCATAATAACATCTGTGGTAATGCATAAACCTATCAATCTATTATATTTATTACTCACTACGGTCATACTTCGCAAATATGATGAATTCGATGGCGGACCGTCTTGTAAATTCGTTGGCGGACGGTTCCGATAGTTCGGTGTTGGATCATTGTGCTGATTTGATGGTAGACCGTTTTTATGACTCAATGGTGGATCTTGCTCATAAAACGGTGCTGGATCATTTTGATAGCTAATATTCGTAGGGAGACCAGCCTGAAAATGATTGATTTAGAAAAATACGAACTTTATAAATAGTTACCTTCCTACATTTAACACAATTTTAGGCGGCGTAATTTTAACAGTAACAACTAAACTATTGTTAGATAAACTGCAACCTGAGCCTAATTTAACATAGAATACAAAGATTAAAAAAAGTGGTAATTATGGGAATTGGTCAATATGGGGAGTGACCATTTTGAAAGTGGTCATTTTGGGAAGTGGACGTTATAGGACGTATCGTGTTTATTTACCGAGTGAATTTGCCTTCCTGTACGCACGCCCGCCAATATGTGTATGATTAAAATTAGGTGTGTAACACAACACATCTGTAACAATAAACGTTTGTTGTAATATATTCTATCTCTGGCAAACGTGGCCGGAAGAAAACTCCCCGCTTATTCACCATTCAAACAAAAATAATACAAAATCAAAATCACAACACACAGACACGTCAAACTTATAACACTCCGTCGTTTTTGCGTCGGGGGTTAAAAATAAGTAATAAGTAAATACCTAATGCATAAAAGGTCACGAATGTCACGATCATATGAATGTACGAAGATCTTGACCCCTAACGAGGATCCCCTGAATCTGGGAAATCAAGAACTACGAGGACCAAACGCCCACACACAACCTCAGACCAAATATCTGTTGGCAGTTCCACATATCTCTACTGATCTTTCCCTACCTGTAGGGATAGAATTTCGCGGAATCATGGAATATGTGGAACTGCCGATATCTGTGGTCCACACAATTTTTCCCTGCGCGGGAATCGAACCCACCCACTTAGTATAAGGTTGATAATGAAAGGATAACATCCATAATAATATAATTACGCCGTAACCCGTACGCGGGTGACGAGCGCAGTGCAGTGCCCCAACAGATTCTGGGTGGCGCTGTAACAGTTATAGGCAGGAGTGGCGCTTACCATCAGGTGAACGACTTGCTCCTCTCGTTACTTAGCAACATACAAAAGAAACTTAGATAAGTATTTACTTGACTTATAAATCATACCTCACTAATCATAAAAAGTCGAATCAAACGTCACTTAGTACTGCGCAGTACAAAATGAACGTGTATAAAACGTCAGATAACGAAAAAAGAAAATGAGTTTTCTATTCTATAACTGTTATGAGTATGGGGGCAATTACCATATGATTGGCAACTAGCTTATTGTCTGTCCTGTGAATAATCGATAATGGACAACTTTAATCATCTATCGCAATTAATTAATTAATTTTTGATGAACCCATTCGTGCGTTGAGAAAGGAATTCGAAGCACTCTCAAGTAGAGTACACTCAGTCTTATGTAGGCCATACATCATGCTGCCTATCGGACAAGTAGAACTGACTGTGTGTGAGCAAGTATTGGCATGACAGTTACATCTGTGTATTTTGTTTTTAAATAAACATTGGTGTTTAATTTTGGTTTTAAATTAACAAAAAATGATCATATGTTGTCTTTAATAAATACAATTAAGTAAAAATACATAAGTTTTATCTTTAAGATAGAACTGCTAGAACCAAAAAATATATTTTTATTTAGTTGATAGAATCATCGATAGATAGAATAAAATTAATAATAATAAATAATTATACTAAATTACTTAAAAAATAAATAGCTTAATTGTGTATTTTCTGAACTGGTGTACAATAAAGTATTTTCTATTCTATCCTATTCTCAATTGAAATAAAAAGTATTTTAGCTTTAATTCCACCAAAGTATTATAATTCGTGATAACAGCTGCAAACCGTCATCATTAATTACAAAGGAAAAGCACATAATGTTTAATTACTACATGCATAATTAATAATGTTCACAATTTAGTTTATTCAGTCACAGAAGCGCCATCATTGTAATTCGACTCGTGCAGCGGAAAATACATCTGTAGTAACGTCTCATAAATTTCCACATCTACCGGCATGAATGTACAGAAAATAACCCTTTCCAAGTGATTGCTGGTTTCCAGAACTTTTCTAGCTGTGCGTAGAGCAATGTGAGCCGCTAAACGGTTGGGGAAACCGTACACACCCGTGGAAATACAAGGAAATGCAATTGAGGATAGCTGATGTTCACTTGCAACTGCAAAGCATTTGTCGTAGCATGATTGAAGCTTGCTTTCCGATCCGTCTTGAGGGCCAACGGTGTGGATGACATCTGGAAAAAAAAAACATCATTATCAACCTATATCGTTCCTACTGCTGAGCACAGGTTTCCCTTTTCCTTCCCTGTTCCCCCTTCCTTTCGTGAGGGGTGTTAGGTTAGGTCATAATCCACTGTGGGGGTCCGGTCTGAATTGGTAGATTTGTGATACATATTGCATATTTGCGACAAGAACGTATTTTATCCTTAACAGTAAATGGGGAAGATAATACATTCTCATTGCAAAAGAAAAAAAACAAAATCAAAACCAAATACAAATACAAATACATACATACATACACGCATACATATATACAAATTTTCTGAAGGTAGATAACTTATAGTGAGTCAACACTTACATTTTGCTGGCAAATTATAGCCACTAGTTATTTTGGCGTCCCCTGTTGAGCAGCCACCGAGGGAATCACATTCTTGCTGAAAATATATAAGATTTAATTTGCAACTTGTTTTTCCAGGTGATTCCCAGTATCCCCGATCAGGTTGATCATTAGAATGTTGGAAAAAGGATTTCATATTTATTATGTTCAACCTCTTTTATAGTTTTAATTCTTTTTGTTACAATTCGCCTATCACATATTTAGTTGTTCTCTTCACATTCAGTTGGAGTTTTGCTACAAACGCTTTTTAAAATTAAAAAAGCTAAATAAAAAAGTTATAAATTCGAAAGTAACTCTGTCTGTCTGTTACCTCTTCACACTCAAACTGCAGAACAGATCTTGATGAAATTTGGTATGGAGATAGTTTAGCGCTCTGGGAAATACTTAGGATACTTTTTATTGCAATAAACTGTATTCTTCACGGGCGGAAGCTATCATCGGAAAACATGGTACTCTCCTATTAATAAATGTGGGTATTCTAGACATATTTTTAAGTTGGTTACCTGTAAAAAAGGACCCGCAGCACGATGTATTGCACCGTCTACTCCCCCGCCTGCTTTCAACCTTGAGTTAGCCGCATTCACAATGGCGTCTATCTGGGAACCCAATGGTTAAATATTAGGGGAGAAATAACTGTATAATAAGTGATTGAATGAGGCAATGCTGATCCCTGGTGTTTGAGTTAGTTTATTTTTAAATATATATTAGTAAAAAAAAAATATAAAAGTACTGTGGTACTATTTATTTATATTGATTTATTAAGGATGTGCTCAATGACACAGTAAAATCAAGATTAGGCCGTGTTAAGGAACTAGGATGTTAATTAAATGGATGGGTGATGTTAGTGGCAAACAATTATTTACCCCGTCCGGGCTGCAGAGGGCATGTTGAAATATCCTGATTGATAAGAGTTATACAATGTAAGAAACTGGCAAAATCTGACACCAACGGACACCACTACTTCAATCAAGATCAGTTTAATAAGTTGAACAGGGCAGTATGCAATCAGGAGATAATCATTGGAAAAAATAATGAGTTTTTTAGTTCTTTTACCTCTAACTTAGTAATGTCGCCTTGCCAGATTGAAATCTTCTCCGAAAGAGTTTTATTCAAAGCAGGATTGATCTTAATCTTCTTGAATTCTTCAAGATCTTCCAAATTATGCTTTTTTAACTCGATACTTTTATTGATAACCGCGTATTTGGCCCACGGGTGAACTTTATCCAAGTTGTCGTAATCTTTGGACTTGTACAATTCTCTTTTCTTTTCTTTATCTAATTTGTTAATTCTATTCTTCTCCTCAAGCCATTTAGGTTGGGAAGACATTTTTATCAACGACTGGAACCGGTTTTGTGAAAGTGAATATTTTGATGAAAATGAATTTTTGCAAAATATTAGCGGCGACGACCACAGAAAAATTGCCGACATGATGATGACCATAGATTCATAAATTAATAATATTAAGACTGACACTTAAGTTGACCGACATATCTGACATACAGCACACTTTAAACTTAGAAAAAAGTTAAAAGTGCAGTGGACTGTCAGTGTCAGCTGCTCTACTGATTGTCGTTCCTCTAAATGTCGAATGTCAGCAAAGATTTACATACTGGATGTCAGTCATATCATTGATGTTTTCTGAGTTTTGAAACGAAACAAAATTTTCCCAAAACAAAGATTTCCATTTCTATTTTCCTGGTCAAATAAACTAAATTCTTTCCTAGATAGTTTAAATGCATTAGTCCTCCCAGTCGAAAGTTTTTCACGTAAAAATTGGACCAACCTGATGTTTTGACACGATGTCTACGAGTGCGCTTGAAAGCGAAGACTTGGAGAATGTCCCACTAGTTCGCATGGAAGACGTGCAGCCCTCACGGACTTACGACCTGATATCACATGAGAGTAGCGACGAGGAAGTGCTAGAGACGTGCGTCGTAGACGATATTGAATATGACAACGAGTGCATAGTCAACGACGATGACGACTCCAACATCGGGAGTATGGTTTCATTACAAAGTGAGGACATCATTGATGATGACAGCGAAGCGGAGATGATCGTGCCTGAACCTTTAGAACCACCTGAAGCAGTAAGTACTAAAGCTAATTTAAGTTTCATTTTAAATGAAGTAGGTACAATTTTGTTTTCTTACATGTAAAATTTTGGTCACTTCACATGACAATAATTTTATTCAGCTCATTGCCAATATTAAAGTTAATTCACAGGGTACAACTTAAAGCACTAACAAAACTAAGATCAAAATAAACATTAAATTTCAGGGGGTAAAATCAGGTAAAAAGCCTCCACCAAGTTGGCCTACGTTAGAAATATTGCCAGGGGGTGTGATAAAAAAACCACAAAAATCCGACGACGTCCCGGATGAGTGCCCCAGCACTATTGACGAAAATAAAGCTGAAAAGATGATGTATGCATGTGCCAAGTGCTCGCAGAGATTTAAGTTCCTCTTCTGCCTGGTCAAACACGTCAAATGGCATGAGGATGAAGCTAAGAGACAGCACCATGCTCAAGTTAAGCAAGGTAAGTTTCATACCCCTTTTCACTAAATCTAGGCCTCACCATATAATTACAAAATTTTTAGGTAACAGCTGGACCAGATCAGCTCAAAGCCGAGATGAATGGCGTAAGAGGGAGGAGGCTTATGGCCCGCAGCGGGTTGAATGAGCTGCCTATGATGATGAGGCCTTACCATCTGTGACCGCACAACTATGTAACATAGCAAAATGCGACCAACCTATGTGACATAACGAAATGCATGACAATGACAAAACTCAATGGATATTGTCACGCATATTTGTTACTATCACAGAGTCACTACCTAATGTTACGCTGGAGATCCACTCAGGGGCCTCCTGAGTTATCACAATAGAATGTCATAGGCCTCGTCTATATTTAGCGTAGTAAGTACCGTGACACAATCACAGTCACAAATGTAGACTCGGTTATAGGCTTTGTTAGACTTTGACTGCTGAGCCGATTATCTTGTCTAGCCATGGGTGCGGATCTGCACACACCGTAGTGTTTTTCCATACAGCTAACACCACAGTTTTGTTTACTTGTGCTCCTGGCGAGTTATGAAAAATACCACAGTTGTGTTTTCAGCAATGAATATGTTATATTGTCATCTATATTATCTATATAGATAATATATTCTATGTTTTTTCTCTTCTTTTTTAACAATATAATATCCTCATTGTAAAGCACAAAATACCATTGCTCTACATCTCAGGTCAACATCTGGACATCTCCTTTACCAAGATCCGAAAGAAGCAGTAGCTGTGAAAAGGGCTGAAACAAACAGACAGACAGAATTACTTTTGCTTTTATAATCTACCGCTGCCCCAGTAATAGAGTTGCCCCCGATGGGAATATACTCCCAGATGATGTTGTTTTTTACTTGGTCCTTGGGAGCCTGCTCTTTTCCGCAATTAGTCGGCCCTTTTTGCGTGAGATGTTGATTCTTACTCTGTAAACACCTTGAAAAACAAACTCGACAACTACTACTACTACCTAATAAACAGAACTACTAACTAATAAACAGAAAAGTTACATCTAATACTGTGTGATGTTGACATATTGTCTATGAACACATTAGTAGCAAGATTCCGCCTCAGGAAGTCCCACATCTTTTCTAGATATTCATCCGCCAACGAGTAGTGTGCAAACATTACTGTGATCCAGTTTGAACTGTTTGATCGGTTTGAGGGCACTGTTTCCGGTGAAATTACTGGGCATATGAAACTTTAGAGCCGATGTTTCAGGGTGACAATTTTCTTTTCATTTCGATATCTTCCAAGGTTCATAAGATATGAATATAAATATATTTCTCCAATTACCGTGTGAACAAAGTGGTGGGTTACATCCAGTGTTCACAACCTGACGCGAGACACCTATCGTACCAGAGCCGTAGAATTATCGTATATGGACCAACATCAAAAAAAAAAAAAAATATCAGGTCAAAAATATCGTACAAATCAGGATAATGGCTGTAGTATAAAAAAATTTAAATGTTTGCTTGGACACATAGTTGAAAACTTTCACTACATGTACGATAATTATTGTACGGTTGTGAACACTGGTTACATCTAGTATATAAATAAATAATATTAGTAGGATATTATTAAGTAGATATTGGTATATTCCAGTTACAGGACAAGAAGAGCAGGATACCTCCGTGCAATCAAACAAAAGGAAGATGGTGATAGGCGTCAAATCAAATAAGAAGAAATCACCAAAGAAACTGAAATCGTAGCTCGTAAGGTTTTTATGATTTCTCCAAGTTATGTTTCGTGTTCTTCAAAATATGAAATCATGTACAAAGAACTTATGAGGGTGTAAACGATGAAGAAATTCGGATGAAAATGAAACAGTTGGAAGATAATTTGAATGTTTACACTCTTGATTTTCGACATCAATGATAGATTGGTTTGATGATAGATTGGAGTGCAATATCTGCCTAGGGCTTAGGCAGATTTCACACGACCTCGGATCTCTGCCTTAGATATACTGAAAAGCGAAGAGAGGTTTGCATGAGTGTTATATATTTATGATGTTGTGAAAGCTTTGAATATTGTACCTAAGCGTCGTAGATGTATAGCCATGTGGGTGTAATATGTGGTGTATATGGTGTAAATGTATGGGCAACTATTTAGACCTGCAATGAAGTTGTAAATAATGTTTGTTAACTGCAATTTTTGCAGGTCATAGAACATGAAACAAAACTTGATAGAATATCGAGGTATGCCCCACAAGCACAGAATAGCACAGAATATTTGAACAATATAATCTAAACATTTTTCCAATAACAAATTAGTAGAGATTCAAAATATTTTTTAACTACTATTTTTTGCATTACGATTAGAATTACGGCAAAATGTAGGCCAGCATTTCCGTCGCGTGTTGCTTCGACCAAACGCCCAGACAAGTCATTCAAATATTATTTTATTTTAGTCTTGGACTTACAATTGTTATAGTGGCGCCCGAACAGGGACAGTGGCGCCCAACCAGAGTTATTGTTAGTTCCAATAACATAAATGAGTGTTACGCGTTCTCTTTGAATAAAATAAAACAAAATATTTCTCTTATTTGAGACATGTTAATTTGAAGAATTGGAATGTTTAGATTTAATTGCTTTAGTAAGGAGTCTGCCCTGATTCTACCAAGATTAGGCTGTTCCTAGTGGGGCAAAGCCCTAAATGTTAACACTAGTTATCTAGCAGCTGTTATCCGCGTTTTCGTTAATGGTATAATTTTAGCCGCTTTATAATTATTTATTTTCAATGTCCCGACTTTTTGTTATTAAAAATTAGACTAAGCAAAATATATGAATAGTTAGATGTGTATACCAAACATAAGTATGTGTGTTATTTAGTTGTTTTTTGTATGTTTCTCTATATGAATCTTATAGCTTGAATATAGTATACTTATATTGTATAATACAATTTTATAAATCATATCAAACACTTACCAAATTATGAAGACATTATAAAAGTAAAATCTATATGAATGTATTTGTTTGTAGTCACAACATTGGTCCATGTTAAATATGTCCACAATGTTTACGTGAACAGCTTTATTTTCAGCATTTTAAAGGAAAAGAAAATGGTTTAGATATGAATTAGTTTTGCATGTTGCAATTAGGAGAATTAGGAGAATAACCCTAGCAATTAGGAATTGGTTTGCTTACTCCAATGAGGGTTGTTTCTCAAAAGATTTTAATTAATTTATTCATATAGTTTCAGTTTATGAAAAATGAAATACACTTTCTTTTCAAAAAAGTACTTCGAAGCTATATGAAAATGGCATGAGATGCTACTGAGTGAATAGACATTTTATAAGTGAATTATGGGCTCAGCGCATACACAATTATATGACGGAGTTTTACTATTAGTATAATTTAACATCTCTTTTCACTAATCAGTCTTTATTTTTTGTTATAAACTTTAGATAGGATTTTGTCCAAATAATAGTGCAATAAGTAAGGACTAATTCGCGATCAGAACGATATTCGATACCGTCCTTTCGCTTAGCATCTGATGCGCACAAGTTGTGTGAAGCCAAGTCTTAAAAAAAAAGAAACAGCATTATATTTCTCGATGTCTGTTCTGCTATGGTTGTTGTTACAGTGGAATTCCAACACAGTGCGACTCTTTGGGTTTTTTTTTCCCAACATGCCACTCTTACTGTTGCAACCTCTTTCCCAAGAGGGTTCCCAATAAGTCACACACGGTGTAACAGTTGGAAAAAAACTCAACGAATCACACTGTTGTTATGTACATTGTTAGTATGCGTAACGTTTGCGAGCATTCACTCAGGAAGCGCACGCTCGCCAAGCTGTCTACACAAGTTCATTCTACGAAAATCCCACAGACGCGGCGCTAGTTTCTATGTGAATGGAAATATTTCACAGGTGTTTAACGTTAGTTCCTTTTATAGCCGCAGGACTGTTTCGTGGTAAGGACCTTGTTAGGATAAGCGGTGGTCGTCAATAGTTAATTCTTTCGTGGGAGGTTATTGGATAGGCCCACTGTAATTAGTTCATATGGCTCAGTATTTTATTATTGTTTTCAAGGGGCCATTGTTGTTAGTCAATTAAAGTTGTAACAAATAAAATTTATCATTTGTTGTAAATTTTTAAAATGTTTTATTGATTTTTTTAGACACTAATTAAACTTTTTGATTTATAAATTAACGATTTTAATTTTAGTATTAAACTCTACCAGGTATCAGTTTTTGTAATAGTTCTAGCTCCTTTTTCTTTGTGCTTAATTTGTTTCGGTCTTGTATTTGAGTCCACTCCGGCGCGGTTGCGTTATACCCGTCGCTCGTCAATTTTGCTTCCATTCTAGACAAAGTGTCTTCTAACTTAACAATTTTCTTTTCTATTTTATCTCTGGCAGCAAATATCGTATTGTCAGCATCTTTGCCTATAATTTCAACGAATATTTCCGTATCTGTGTTCAGAACACCGCTCGCGTACATCTTGGTATCACTCACATCGAATTCTATATTGTTACTTCTAGTGAAATGCATGAACACATCTCTGTTTGCGTTCACATCCTCTACTAATGATTCATCATTGCTTATTATACTGATAGAAGGTTTCTGTTTATTAGGTATGTTATACAGGCCTCTTAATTCTCGCACTAATTGAACACTACTTGAATATTTCTCGACCCGTTGCTCTGTATCGTCATCTCTCCAGTCCTTAAAGTGTTTATAATCGGGGAAATCTAAATACTTTTTAGATTCATCATTGAAACTGTGGATTATGTTGGTTTCGAACGAGGGTATTTTTGGGATGACTTCTTCGGTTAGATAAACCATGAAAGGCGCGAGGCATCGCAATGAAGTGTTCAGGACAGCGGAGAGAGTATGAGCGTGTGCGTGGCCGACTTTGGGATTCTCGTTTTCGAATCCAGCTTTAGTAGCTTCCAGGTACACGTCGCAGAACTCATTATAAATCAAAGTCCTTAAAAACTTCGTTGCTAAATGGAAATCGTTATCGTCCATCGCTGTATTCACCTTTTCTACCATATCAGCTAGCCTACTGAGAATCCATTTGTCGAAGAATGTGAGATCATTTTTAGTTATCTCCTCTTCAATATCCTTTACCTTAGCAAACTGCAATTGCATGTATTTAACGCTTTGCCAGATCTTGTTGCCGAAGAGTTTGTTGGCGTTACACATGGCAACATCGAAACTTATAAAGTGCGTCTTGATGTCTTGGGACAGTAGAGTAAACCTCAAAGCGTCTACTCCACATTGGGGTATCCCATTTGTATTTGAAAAGTTCGATTTGTGATACGCCAAAGCTTTTTGTAACTCATCGTCACTCAATATGCCAGCTTTGTTCATATCTTCGCTTTTCTTTTTGAGTTCTTGCATCGTTATTCCATTGATAACATCGATTGGATCGATCACGTTGCCTCGGCTTTTCGACATTTTCGCTCCTTTGCTATCGCAAATGATGCCATGTAACAGGATATTATTAAAAGGCACCTTGCCGGTTAATTCAAGCCCGAGTATGACCATTCTGTGTACCCAGAAGCCTAAGATATCGTGTCCGGTAGCCATCAAGTTTAATGGGTAGAAAACTTTGAAGTCATCCTCTTTACTTTTGTCCGTAGAGTTTTCATTGCCCCATCCCAATGCTGCAAAAGGGTATATGCCAGAAGAGAACCACGTGTCCAAGACATCTGAGTCTCTTTCAGCGGTGATATCATTAGGCATGCTACGTAGAACCTTCGAGGCTTGTTCTTTAGCTGCTTCCGCGTCGGTAGCGGCAACCCAGACTATATCCTCGCCAACTTTGCATTTGTAAGCAGGCACCTGATGCCCCCACCAGAGTTGCCTCGAAATGCACCAATCTCTATCATCCTCGGTCCAATTTAGCCAGTAGTTGACAAACTTATCCGGCTCAATCTTGAGCTGTTCTGTTCTGACCAAGCTAGCAGCTTGTTCATTCAATTTGCTGCATTTCAGAAACCATTGCTCTTTGGGGAGGTAGTTGATGACGTCTCCTGACCGACTGCATCTAGGCAGGGTCATTTGGTGCGGTGCCACTTTCCTTAGCAGGCCTAATTCATCTAGCTTATCGAGCAACATCTGTCTACAGTCGTATTTTTTAAGTTTATCAAACTTCCCTGAATTTTGCATGAGTCCATCTTCGGTAAATACTTCAAGCGAAGGCAAGTTGTGTGTTTTTGCAACTCCATAGTCGATTTTGCTGTGGGCTGGAGTGATTTTGACGGCGCCAGTACCGAATTTCATGTCTACGAATTTGTCGGCTATGATAGGTATAGGTTTTAGGCGAAATGGGTGCATGGCGCGTTTGCCTATTAGGTGCTTGTATCTGAAACATTTTAAAGAATCCTGTTAGACAAATCTATCAAGGCTAAATCGTTAGGTGCAAGTGGTGGAACCAATGTAAATAGAATACTGACTTCAATTTAGACCAAAAGTCAGCATTTATGGTCAATCACATACATAAATCCACCTCTCAACTACGATTACCTGTATTTAATAGAAACATAAGAATGATGACTATGGTCCCACCCAGACTTTGACACGTTCACTGCTGAAAACACAGACATTGTGTTTTTTATTACTTTACGTGGGTGCGGGAAAACACTCCTGTTGTGTTAGCGCAGCTTCCGTGCTGGCTGTGGCGAAACACAGACGTGTGTTTAACGCGGCGCTACTACAGTGCGGCTCGCACAGACCGCACGCCATTGCTGGAAAACACACACGGTCCGTAACGGTGCCCAAATGTAAAAACAGGTTCAGCAGTCAAAGTGTTAAAGCAAATTCCTACTGTGGTGTTTACAAATATTTGCCCTCCAAAAGAATCCAACACTTTGGTCTTGACTAATGACCCACTTATATCAAGGACGGTGTAGACTGGATTTCTACATAATATTTACCTTTCATCCTCTGGATGCACAGCAATAGCCGTGTCCCCTAGCATCGTCTCCGGCACCGTAGTAGATACAACAATCTCCTCGCTACCACCACTTATTGGATAAGCAAAGTCATACAGCACTCCAAACTTCACCGGATGACTGTATCCCGGTAAGTTGATCACTGTTGGACCAGTTATAGTGACGTTTTCAACTTCTATGTCCGATACGGTAGATTTTAAAGCATTGCACCAGTTAACTAGAGCTTTCTTCCTGTATATGAGGCCTTTTTTGAAGAGTCTTATGAAAGCGGTGTTGACAGCTTGAGAGTGTTTAGGGTCCATTGTGAAAGTTGCACGTGACCAGTCCAGGGAACAGCCCAAGGTGCGGAGTTGGTTGCAGATAGTGCTGCCGTGTTTTTCTTGCCATTTCAGTACTTCTTTGATGAATTTCTCGCGACCCAGCTGCTGGCGGGTTGTGTTCTGTTTCGTTTTTAAGTATTTTTCTACTACACCCTAGAACAAAGTGTCACATAAATTATTTTACAATCAGAGGACTTGGGCTTTACCTATACTTTACTAGAGATTGACCTATTATACCTGTGGAATCTTTAAACATTAGCAACGCCATCATATGAACACAATTGAAAACCGTAACATATTGGAAAATGTCACTTCAATGACAGCAGTCGGTTTTCCATTGTGTTGTGGTCTCATTCTCATTACATCCAGAAATTGATGTTGTGTACAACCAATAGCAGGTTATATTTTTCCACCTATACTTACTAAGACAGTGATTAAACACTTTTACTGCTGAGCCGATTTTCTTGTCTAGCCACGGGTGCGGCTCTGCAAACTTCATAGTGTTTTCCCATACAACAAACACAAGAGTTGTGTATTTCGCACTCGCGGCAAGTTATGAAAAACACCACAGTTGTGTTTTCAGAACTGAATGTGTTAAATAAGTGCTCGCAGGAAGCTCCTACCTGTGTAGCGATTCCCGCATGGTCAGTGCCCGGAAGCCACAGCACATTGTACCCCATAGACCTCTTTCTTCTTACTATAACATCTTGCACAGTGCACGCCAAAGCATGTCCTGGAAGAAGAAAACTCGGAAAATTAGGATTATTATATGAACACTGTTATACATTTCTTAACACTGCATATGAGGCGATGGTAGCCAAGTGGGAGAATGTCTTCATTCCAAGAAGAGGGATGTGATTTCAATTTCCAATGGGGTATGTACTAAACTGTTTCTTATAAAACATATGTCACATAATTATCACTGGCTAAGGAAAACATTGTCATGAAACCCACATATCTACCCGAGAATTATTTCAGAGGTAAATATTTGATCCACCAATCCAGAACGGGCCCTCGTGGTGGATTGTTCCTAATCCTCCTCACGAAAGTGAGGGGCGAACCGTGCTCAGCAGTGGGCCAATATAGGTTGACGAGGATGAGGAACACTGCACTGCGCTTGTGATCAAGCCTCATTTGTTTCTTTTATCTCAAATAACAACAGCTATTTGAGGAGCGACAGTGCCCGTCAATCCTGATCTAAAATTAGCTCATCATTACACAACATTCTCTTGGACTATTCCGGAAATTTCCCTAGGTCCTCCCCCTCGAGGGGAAATTCGGGAATTTAATGGTACCTAAATGAGAAGTTATATATGCAATGCAGCGTTTTGGTGCTGTAACTGTTATAGGCAGGCGTAGCGCTTACCATCAGGTGAACGACTTGCTCGTCTCGTCACTCAGTCACATAAAAAATAAAATAAATTTGTTTTAATTTATACTAACCTAAATGCAGCTTCCCAGTAACGTTGGGTGGAGGTAGTACCATGCTAAAAGTAGGCTTCGAAGACGTCGCTTCAGCCTTGAACAGGTTGTCCTTCTCCCATTTCTCATATTTACCCTTTACTACAATTTCTGGTTTGTAAGCGGGAGCCGGTAAATCAGATTTGAAAATAATTCGAGTGGTGCTAGATATCAGCCGCCGATGCAGGTGTATGTATAAAACTAAGCAATTTTGACGTGTTAGAATCATTTTCAAATAATTTTCAGAAAGTTCTCAGTAATAAATAAATAATTGAAATCAACAAAACATTGTTCAATCAGCTGCTCAGACGAAAACAAAAATTTTATTTTTCATTTTGACTTGACAGATTTGACAAGATTTGACAGTGACATTTCGTAATTCATATTGCAGAAAATTTATTACGTTTCTTCCACATACTTATCTTTTAAAATGAAGCCCATAAGGAACACAAATCTGCTGTGGTTCAAGCAAGCAAATAGTCAATCTCCATTCTATGGGGAGCTGCCACGCTTCACAGCCATGCCAGCTGCTCCGTGAGGAATCTTGAGGCCGGGCATTGTAATTAGTAACAATTTTATTCAAATCTGTCAAATCAAAATCGCTAAAGGTGAATACGAAACGTATTTGTCTCGCCTGCCAGTTTTCGATTGGCCAAGTGCGTGATTGGCCGCGCACAGCCCAAGGCTAAATGTAGCGAGTTGCGACTTTGTAATCGCGCAAAAATAAGCAAAAACAACATTAAAAAACCTCATTATTCATTACTAATTTACAACTAAGTAATCGTAGCCTGTGTCCGTGTTTGCTGTTATCGTGCTTTTGAACTGCATCCCAATAAAAACCTGATAAATAATAGCCTTTGACTCGTCGCTCACTTATCACCTATTACAAAATGCATTATCTACCCACAATTATTAATATTATATCCTTTTCTTCAGTGTAGATACTGAGATAGATAAGGGCTCTCACTTCGTTCCAACAATGTCTTTGCTGAGCTATGTGAGTCCTTTTAGATTGTACCACGAATATGTGATAAAACCCATTCAAGCTTTCGTTCTGAGACAATATTCTGGTTATAAACAAAAGACAGACGCGGGAATAAGCAGCGCAAAAGAGGTTTTATACAAGGCGGCTATAATCACCGTCTTTTTGACGGCAATTTTGTGGATTTCTATATTTATGTATGTGATTTTCTATTACACATACATGCCCAATGTCACCCATGTGCGGCCGGTGCATCTACAGTTCAAGTAAGTGTTAATTTTCATTCAATATTTTGTTTATTTATCAATAAGGTCAAATAAGTTCGTCATTAGATTGAAGACCAAAGTCCAGTGATTAAATAGTAAGTAAGGTTAACAAATAGGAAAGCTTTACCTACTTACCACAGTATAGGTAATTGGAAAATGTTTATCCAGATCAAGCTATTAACACTTTGACTGCTGAGACAATTTTCTTGTCAAGCCACGGTGCGGCTCTGCACACACCGTAGTGTTTTCCTATACAGCTAACACCACAGTAGTGAATGTGTTAAACAATAATTTACTAATATTTCAGATCATGTGATGAACAAATGGGAATATGTTCCTTTCCGTCAGCACACGTCCAGCTGACTAAGCGGAGCCACATGCTCATGTCCACTCAGCCGTACCGCATCAAGTTAACACTGGAAATGCCCGAGTCACAAGTTAATAAGGACTTAGGTAAGCATTTCAGATATTCACTGCCCAGCTAAATTGTTTGAAGCGAACAAACAAACTCATTTGTCTGCCATCAGCAGTCAAAGTGTACTGTGAGCTATAATATCTATATTAGTTTTGATCAAGTGTGTGTGTGTGTGTTTACAGGCATGTTTATGGTGTGTGCGCAGATGAGGGCGAAGCGCGGGGTTTTGGTCTCAGCATCTTGTAGATCTGCAATGTTGAGGCATCGGTATGTAACCAACTTTTTTATTGGCTTATGTTTTTATTTTTGCTTTTTATGTATTTTAATTGGAAACTCTACAGTGACTTATGCTAAATTACTAGTTATAACTAAGTCTAGCAGTAAAAGAAATATATTAATATTTATAATAAATCAGTTGTGGACAAAAAGTCTGTACTTACATCAGAGGTATGATTCTTTGGGTTGCGGGTTGAATGTATGGTTTATTTGACATCTCACGCGCACCTGACGCGTGACGTCAATCCGTGATCCGCGACCCACGGATATAAAACGTTTTTAAAAAGAGTGCCTGTGTGCTTTCGCGTCACACATAAATTACTGATTGCAATGCTGTTTTCACCGGTTGTTAGCTTAAAGTCTGACATCTTCATGACTGCAGGTCTCACTTCCACCACGTGATCCGCACACTCCTCTTTGCTCCACTACTGCTGTCAGGAGTCAGTGAGGAGAAGCAGCAACTCCAGGTGGAGCTGTTCAGCGATTTTGAGGATGACCAGGTGAGATCTGACTTCATCGTCACAACTTATATCGGCCCATTTACATGGGCACTTTATGACCGATTTCAAAAAAGGAGAAGGTATTTATTAAATATTGTTATGCGATCCCTCTATCAATTTGTGGACCGACAAATTGTTTTCTAAAATGTTAATTTAAAACAGCGCCATCTATCGACAAAAGAAATATCTTTTGATTCATGCAAATGTTTTTTCTTCTAGAACGTTCCGGTAACGGACGCGTACGTGGAAGTGCAGTCGCGGTTCGCGCAGGTGTATTCGTGCGAGTTGCACATACAAGCTCACTTCACCGGCTTGCGCTACATTATGTTCCACTGGCCGAACGTATCCGCTGTTATTGGTGCGTACGTGAACCGGCGGTTGTGAAAGTACTTTAATTATAAATGGCTGTTGATATTAACACATTAACAGCTGAACATACAGACGTTTGTGTTTTTTATAACGTTACGCAGGTCCGAGAAAACACAACTGTTGGGTTAGCGCAGCTTACTTTGCCGGCTGTGCGGCGAAACAGACGTGTGTATTGCGCTACTACAGTGCGGCTCATACAGACGTCACGCCAATGCTGGAAAACACACAATTGGTCGAATCAAATAGCGCTCGCTTAGCGGCTTCCTGTTACACTCTTCCGTCCCTTTTCACGAAATCACACGAAGCGAGAATAAAGATGTTACACATCAATAATAATAACAATACTTGTGCTTTGTTTCAGGTATTAGCTCGAATTTGTTCTTCGTGTCTCTAATCTTCATACTCAGTTGGTACCATCTTCAAGAAGGATTACCTGATTTTGTTAAAGTGAGTGTGTAATTTACATTAGTATTATAGAGGGCGCTGTTTCCAGCGAAATTACTAGGCTTTAGAACCGATGTATCAGGGTGACGAGTGAAGATTAGGCAATGAAAAGTTCTAGGTGGCATTGTAACTGTTATGGGCAGGCGTTGCGCTTACCTTCAGGCAAACGACTTGCTCGTCTCGTTACTGGCTAGCATTAAAAAAAAGGTTAAGTTTGTAACAGACATAATCTCCGGAACTGCTGATCCGATTCAGGAAATTCTTTCACTAATAGGAAGCTATATTATCTCCGAGTGCTATAGGATATGTTTTATACCGGGAAAATACAGAGTTCTTGCGGGAAAATGGGAATTATGCTAAGGTAGACTAGCGTCACTGCGCGTTTATACCCATAACCGCGCAGTGACGCTATTTTACCTACTGCAATCTATTTCATGGGCAAACGGAATTTGTAATTTTTTTTTTATTTGGATTCGCACGAATAGTGCATTTAGGCAGTGTCGAGTAATTTTATATTTGTAGGCTTAGCAATTATAATATTATATTGATTTACATATTAAACTGCGGAATTTGTCTAGAAAAATCTTTATTTTGACATTTTCAGAACAAATTCAAAACGGAGGGTGATGAAGAAAATGATGACAAACAATTCATTGGAAAAATTAAATTGGAAAGAGAAGGTATTGCTAGGTTTTCTTTGATGATTCTCATGGTGTAGTGATTTAGTTTACGCCTCTTCTACAGCCGGCAAGGGTTCGATGCCCGTGACGGTACAATATAATAAAAGATAATCTATATATATAAAAATGTTATGGTTTGTGTACGCTTCAAAAACTCAAAAAGTTCTGCACCGATCGAGCTGAAATTTTAGCATGATATATAATCCGCATCAAGGATTGTTTTTATCTATTTATTTCATCAGTAAGATATCAGGGAATGTGCGAATGTGCCACAGCGAAACGTGGCAGGGTACAGCTAGTAATTTATAAAATTACATATTCATATTTTTTAATAACTTACTATTTTCTTTTAATTACTTTTAAATTGCTTTTTTTATTTGTAAAATCAAAGATTGATAAATTCATTCATTCATAAATGCATTTTTGCATTTTCGTCTATGATTTTTACTGAAAAATATTAATTACCTAAAAGATTGCAATTAACCAATGTTTTTTTCTAGACTCTTCTTCGTTCTTCGAAGGTGACACTCTTCTAGAAGAATTCCGTCAAATAGAAGAAATGAAGAAGACATAACAGACTGAAAACTCGTTAATTTTAAGACTAGGTAGGTACTGCAATTTTTACCAAAGGGATACATTTTATTATAAGCATTTAATGCTATTTTAAGCTTGACTGAGAATGAGCTATTTAATTAAATATTCGTATCACGGTTTAGTGCCTTTTCGAACACCTTAAAAAAACACTCGATGTAACTAATTTCGTTTTTTGGCCGATAGGTGGCTCTGTCACCAAACTTCACGTAATTACAAAAAGTCTCCTTAATACTCGCGTAATCATCTCGTAGAAGTAATCATGTAAAACGTACCACATTACCCCAGGGACGTTTAATGTTATAATCTAAGGACCCGGCACGCGTTTAACTGCAAAGACAACATGTTTCGGCGGGGTGCGGGGGATGAGGAATACTCATTACACCATTGTTTGCGAAAAACAAAGACCGCTTAACACTGACTGCTGAGCCGTTTTGCTTGTCCAGCCACGGGTGCGGCTCTTTACTAGTACGAGATCCGGCTGCAGGATTAGTGCGTTCATCGGTTTTTTGATGAAAACCGAATTTTTATGTATATTTAGAATTAGGAGAATATAAATTTATCAAGTTGCCTATCAAAATTTGGCCGCCAGTATTTTTAATTAAATTATTTTTAATTGATTTTTGGGAAAAAATATCGTTCACTTGTTTTTTAAATTTAACCTTTTACCTTTAACTATTGTGTTTGTTGTATGGGAAAACACTATGGCGCGTGCACTATGGGCTAGACAAGCAAAACGGCTCAGCAGTCAAAAAGTTATGAATGATTCAAATTGATGTAAAAGAAGCACGTTGTGTTTCATTACGATGGCAAATATACTATGACTGTCTCTGTCACGCATATGAACGCGCCCAAGAGCGAGAGAGAAAGAAAGTCTTTTCACTACGAATATTGATGTGAAGTTTTGCCGATTGGTGCTCTGCGCCAATTCAAAGTTACAGGTGCTGCCATCTAAACAAAAGGATGTTGAATATTGTGTAATTGGCGCTTAGAAATAATAATGGCAACATTTGTTTTTAGTGGCACGTGTCAATCCAATTGTATTTTTACTCCGCTTTTGATGTCTTTATAATATTCATTCCAATAAAATATAATATAAAATTCCCTAAATGCGTATGTTGGAAACCACGTGCTCAATATAATTATGTATTACTCTGGCAACACTTTCATTTATCATCATCATCATCAATTCACCCGAGGCTAAGCACGAGTCTCGCCCCACTTTCGCGAGGAGATTGGGATATTAGCTTACCTCGGGGGTCTGGTCCGGATTAATGGATTACATACTCCGAAATAATTCTCGGGCAAGTGGGTACCTCACGATGTTTTTCTTCGTCGAAAAGAGAGAGTGATACGGGCCCATACTTAGATAATCTATATATATAAAAATGTTATGTTGGTTCGTGTACGCTTCAAAAACTCAAAAAGTTCTGCACCGATCGAGCTGAAATGTTAGCATGATATATAATCCGCATCAAGGATTGTTTTTATCTATATTTTTCATCAGTGACATATCGGCGTATGTGCGAATGTGCCACAGCGAAGCGTGGCAGGGTACAGCTAGAAGATAATAATTATAACTTTTTATTGACTCAAGATGTTTAAAGAAGATACTTAAATGGGTGGTCTAATCGCTTTTAGCGATCTCTATTAGACATATTTGTATTTTGTATTGAACACGTGGTTTTGGAGCCATCATTTGGATTCACGTTTGACTAGTGGATCAAGGCTTTACTTTCGAGGGATTTAATTAAATATTGTGTATAAGTATCGTATATAATTCCGTGTTAACAAAGAAACGAATTGGAAATGAGGTTCGATGTGAACCATAGGTATTTGCTTTGAGACTGGGTGTTTGAGGCCGCAACGACTTCGTTATTCTTGATTCTTGAGTACAGGGAATCCTGGAGGGGTGGGGGGGGGGGGGGGGGGAGGGAAGAATGCATTATTTATTTATTGATGCAAATGTAAAGTTCGACACGGTTCATGCGAGCACCCATAGGTTTCAATTTTAAATATGCGAACGCCATTTTCCATTAGTTTCTTTCATTAGCGCGGGGTAGTTTGTAATGTGTATGTGATAAAATTAACCAGAAAATAAATGTGATAGATTTGTAATGAGTGCAATTTTTAATCAAATAATAAATAAATATTGATGTTGTCATGCTATCTTTCATTTTTATTGTAACTATTGTGCGAAAGCCGAGGAATGGAATACCTTACCAGCGTCTTTATTTCTCGAAAGAAAGTCTAAAACCCGACTACAGATCAATTGATATCATCATCAACGATCCATATCGTCCCACTGCTGGGCACGGGTCTCCCCTCACTTTTTCGTGAGGAGGGTTAGCCCATAATCCACCATCGGCCTGGTCCAGGTTGGTGGATATAATACCAACCTCCGATATAATTCTCGGGTAGATGATGTGCGTTTCCTCACGATGTTTTCTTACACCGTAAAGCGAGTGATAATTACGCACATACATAATAATATGCTGTTTACATAAACACATTGGTTCGCCGGCACTGGGATTTGAACTCACGACCTTCTCCTTGGAAGGCGAACGTTCTCCCACTAGGCTACCACCGCTTAACATACCTATCAATATATTTAAGAAAATACAGCCGTACAAGCTTTTTAAACGCTTTTATTTAAATTCACTTGTACCTATGTCCTAGAATTTATCAAGCCAATTTTGAACCAGTTCCTGGTGACAGCGAGCTGATCTGACGTTAGAGACGGAAGATAGACACGGAACTCCTCGGTGACTAACAGTAGATTAAAAATAAATTAAATAAAACAAAGTCAAAGACGATGTTGTAAAGATTTATTCGTCATTATTGTGTTACATACCCTTACAAGTTACCATTATGCGTATACAACCATACAATATAGATCTACACATTATAATTTATTGAAGAGAGACCATTCACCTATAATATAATAAAATGATTTTATCTTTTGAAATATGGAAAGCAAGTTTCACTATCATCTGATAAATGTTACATTCTGAATAAGGTACGGAATAGTAATTACTCAGTAGTTACACTTTCGATGCAATATAATTTAAAATAAACAAGAAACGCTTTATATATAATATATCAACCCCTATGGAACGGACATAATAATGTTCTAAGACTTTTTGAAAATATGCAGTTACCATAGAACATTAAAATATGATATACATATTCGTGTCTAGTAGTTTTGAAAGAATCGCCCCCTGACGGGGTTATCAATACATAGTGGAACATCAATATCGATATATTTAATACTAGCAAATAACTAGTATTTTAAGGTAGGTTGTGTCCAGAATGTACACTTCTCACAATGTGAATTTCTCATGCGTCAATATGAGCATTTTTCAAAATGTGCACTTTTTGCAATTTGTTTAGAATGGGTGATTACTATTAGGATGGTCTAAAATTGGTATTTTTTTGCTGAAATCGAGCAATAACTGACATTTACCACAAGATAGTGAAACCGTAGAACAGATATAATTAAAGTACAGTCAACAGGAGGAACATGTAATCACATGAACTATGTTTTTTCTTTTTTTATCATTATAATATTTTGGTCTTTTTTTTCATGTTTCTTGTCTTATCGAAGTTGCTAATTAGTGAAGAAGTTATTTTTTAAACGAATTCTAACCGTGACACCAATCTATGACTACAGTGAAGTGCGTTTATGTTCGAGAAAAACAAAGATTAATCTATAAACACATTTTTATAATATCTATAAACACATTAAATATTTTACAACAATTTAATGCGTGTTACACTACTAAGGACTGCAATATGACGTGTAAAAAAATATGGCCGCCGGGGATTTTATTTTTATTTTTGTCTATTTTCAACCACTGTGCTTTAAGCAGATAGGTAGAGACAAATTCAAAACTAAACGCCCCTCTACCAAACAAAATTATTTAAATGTGTGTGCCTGCCACAGCGACAAAACACCACAAGTAACAGTGACTTTCTGCTCTCAGTGCCTGTTACAATACGTGTGATTTGTGAGCTGTGATAACAGCGTGGCGGTGTTGCGTAAAATTAAAATACTAGCTTCCTTCCCTTTCTCATTTATTTGAAGTAAGGGGCCAGACAGAGATGAACCTATTATTTAGATGACGTAGGCCGCGGTCCGAATTGCGGTCACAGTGAAAATATTAGCTAGTATTATTATAGCTTAGTATTATAGTATTATTATTATAGCTAGTATTTTTTCACAGGCATTTGTAAAAGAGTAAAAGAGTCACCTAGTATCTCGATTGTCCTAGTATGACCCACCTCTAGTCTAGAGATCGGGTATTTGTATGGCAGAGAGAGAGAGAGAGTAAAGGCATTGAAGGGGCATTCAGTTTTATAATGGTTTGTCTCTACTAAGTTTTTAGGATGTTCTTATGTTTGCTGATTATTTAAAGGTGGAACATTTCTGATACCAGAAACTCCACCTAGCTGTCAAATACGTTCAATATAAAACATTTGTATATGTTTAATTTTGCTCTGGAGTATTTAAGTGCAAGCTACAAGGTATTTTACTTAATAATCTATTTACAAATCTGTGTCGTCCATTAAATCCCCGTTCCATTGTTTCAAAAGAAACCACTCTTTATGTTCTTAGCATTATTGAGACAGGTGCTATGTAAGTATATATTTTATTTATATTATGATATGTTAAAATTAAAAACAAATACTAATAAGAGCATGTTTGTGTCTGTTTTATCGCATTATTTACCCTTTTTTATATTTTTTACCCCTTTAAGGGACAGAATTCATTAATGATTTTCATTGCGCTGCTTTTTTTAAATTCTGAGTTCACAGCTAGGGACTTGTCCATGGCCACAGGGCCAGACACAAAAATGTCTTCATAAACTTGAGCTTTTTATAAAATAATAACTGAAATAGCATTCAGACTTGTGTTAAGAATAAACACAAAAAACATCAATTTTTTGGGTTAATACGAATTATTAACCATAATTATTTGTCAATTGATTTTAAGTATATAAATAAACCCACCATAAAAAATAAAACAACAACCAAAAATATTTAAAGGAACTGATTTTTGAAATACTCTCGATTAAGTAATAAAAATAATAACAAAAATAACCTTGTTATCTACACCTCTTGTTGGAAACTTAACAATTATAAAACTAATAACAAGAAACAATATCATTACAATAATCCCTTCACCCCATTCCTTTTTAATTTATCTTTAATATCTTTATTGCATATCATTTCAATTTATTTTTAATTTTTAATACTTAAATGACAATGTGACAGAAGTGTGAATAAGACTTAGAATTTATCCGCACATGCTTTGCTACTACAGTATAACACTGATGATATTATACTTTGACACGCATTACAATTTCATATTTATGATAATTATTAAGTAGACATCTATCTAATATCTAAGGTTTATCCAAAAATGTTGGCCTAAATTTTGATTATTCTCTTACCAAATATTTCGAGAATTATATAGGTATAGTAGAACCTGGATAATCTGGACGCGGGTGCCAAAAGCGCGCAACGCGGCGCGGTGTCGCCGCAAACGCTAAATCTTAAGGCAACTTTCTTCAATGATATAGACCATTTATAATAATTATTTGTTAGTAAAAATAATTGTATACAGTAAGTAATAGGAATATTTCCAAAAGTAGTGTAAAAAAAACCAGGCCGAAATCCGGACGCCTCAGTCAAACGCCGGGGTCCGGAGTTTTGCCTGTCGTGATTATCGAGGCTCTACTGTATTCATTTTAAAAAGATTCACAATATAGTAAGTATATAATTTATATAAAATTTAATTATGATACAGTAGGGTACTTTTATATAGAAATTAAGTAAATAACTGCTACAGTTGGTCGCTTATGGTCGGGATTCAGCGATTTCGCCTATATAATATAATACTATATGGACTATAATATATTATTAAGTATTGAAACTATACAATCAATTAGATAACAAACGTATGAATAAAATAATTATATGTAGTTACCCTCTACCCTAGATTCGGACCAATAGTGGAGTGATTAGGTACACATCTAAATTTCAATCAAATCTGATTGAAATTGGCTATCGATTATAAATACCTAGTTACTACGTTTTGACGATGATTGCAACTGAAGTTGCAATTGCAACGTGATTTAATTACAGATTACTCTAGGCTGGTCGCCGCCGCTGGTGACAAGAGGGCTGGTTCACATCTCGCACAGAGAAAAGCTATTGCTATTCAGCCAGTTCTTGGCACCGCGCTTCATGGCCACCCCTTTTATTACATTTTAAGCTTTCTTTTTTATTTATTTCAATTGTTGTTTCTATATCGATATAAAACATACCAATCAAGTCAAACCGTATAGTCTTATTTTAACACTTCCTGATAAAAAATTACCAATTACATAGATTTATTATTCGACTCGATATTTTACACAGTGACGTGAAGTTTAAAAGTTTTAATATTAAGAGTCAGTTACCATAATCAGTTACTGGCATACTTGTAGACGTCAATTAACATTAAAGTAGCATTAAATCAATATTTTTGTATAGATATCGAGAGTTTAATGGTCATTGTCGTATCATTTAACGAACTTACCGCTTCTCTTTATTATTTAAAAAATGTTAAGATTAGTATTTATGAACTAAGACGGTGTGTTTAATTTTTTTTACATTACAGAATATTGTGGACAAATTTTTAATAATGTCACTTATTACAGTAAACGATAGATCCATCTGATAACTTTTATCAGCGAGTTGTGAAAACGTCCCTCATTTCATATTCAGATTACCTTGTTCATTCCTTTTAGATATATATTCTTTCCTACAAGCACAAAATACAAATAGTATGAATTCGAAGCCAACATTGATTGGATTGGCCCAAAAATACAAGTGTCCTATTTTTATCTTAAATTCTACTATGTAAGTAGGTTATACAAAGTTATTTTTTGTCCGAGAAATATATATATTTCATTAAAGTTACCATTCTGGAAGCTATATTTAGCATCAACATTGTAAAACTTTTGTTTATGCAAAATGAAAAAGCAAATTTTATGAAAAAAAAAAATTGTACTTTTATTATTTGGCATAAATAATTTGTCTTCGATACAATTTGCAATCTCGCTGAGTCGCTTATTTGAACCACTACCAACATTGAGACTTAGGTTTTCTCTCAGAAGTTGTTATTTTGCATAGACCTGTACAGTATATTATTATTATAACGAACCTAAACATAGCTGTGATAAAATTAAACATAATAAACCATGGAAAAACAGCTACTGACCTAAAACTACAAAGAATATCATACTATTTGTATGGAGTGCTCAGACATTACCTTTGCAGTGTTCTTGATTATTCTAGAAGGTTCCAGAAGGACTCAGAATTCAACTTGCAGTGGATGCGAAGCGGGACAGATCAGGCAGCACCATGCCGACCGCCTGGAAGAATTGAGCGATCTAACGTGAGCTGGTTAACAAGACCGTTCGGTGCGCGGAACACGTTAGTAAAGAAACAATAGATAGTTCTAGAATGTTCTATATAATTCTAGAATATTCTAGAAAAACCCAGAGGAGATCCAACTCGCGTGGATGAGTTGTGCTATCCGTCAGCGGGTTAACAGGACCGTTCAGTGCTTGGGCAGTGTAAAACTACATTAGGTAGTTCTAGAAGGTTCTAGAAGACGTTCAACACGCCGTTTGAAAAATGCCGAAATATACAATATGCCGACCACGTCGGCCTACATCAATGTTGAAGGTCACTTCGCAAAAATCGAATCATAATATTATATTATTGTATGTGTTACAGTTTTTGTTATGGTCACAGATGTGGACCCAGCTTTATATTGTTGTATACAGCTGGATCCACAAACTAATCTAGATCCAGCTCGTGGTCAGGTATGTGGACCGTGACCGTAACCGTGACTCCGTAACCGTAAGGAATGTGTATGAAAAAGCAAGTCCACACTTATGTTGCTACACGACCATATATCATGCAACAATCCACTCAGGAATTTCCTGAGGGAGTTGTAGTAAAATTTCATTGTCACAGCCTTTACGGTCACAGATGTGGACCCATCTCAACATGTTATCAGAAGTGGGATCCACTATGGGACTGTTAAAGTCCCTAAATAAATTTAGCGAAGAAGTATGATCCTCACCTCGTTGTCGACCAGTTCCTCGTCGCTCTGGTACTGCACGTCCAAGTCTGAAGAGGCGACGCTGTTCTCCCAGTCCTCAGAGGAGTCTATCGAAGAGTTGTCCAGGTCCATGTCGGCTACAAGATTATCTGGAAATTGAAAATTGGTGTAAAGAGTGGCAAATATAACATGGAATTAGGGTTGCCATCACTTAAGTAGCCAACACTGGACAATTATTTCAAAAATCCCGGGCATATAGTCGAGACTTTTTCCCGGACCAATACTAAGACAAAATAGTTTATTTACAGAAAACAGGGCATGTCTGTCTCATTTTACTAAAACAAATAATACGACATAGATACAAAAAGGAAAAAAACTAAATTAAATTCTGTGCACAACTTAAAATTAAATCAAGTTCTTACATTTAAGAGGCATTTTTACAAGTAAAGGCGTAGGTGTAATGTACATAACCCAAAAAACATGTCATTTAATGTTTTCTCGAAAGCTCTCAGGATGTTTGATAACTATTAGCACCAAGTAGTAAAAGTGTAGTATTTATTACTTACCCACAAGTAACGGATGATGTCGGGGCCCGGGTACTGCGGGCAGGCGCAGGGCAGTGGCGTTGATAGCGAGCGCTGAGGCACCGTGGATGCGGGTCGACGGCAGCGGCTCCACCGGCTTTTCCGTGTAGCGCAGCAGCGGGTGCTCCTGTGGACATGGTGACATTATATATTATAGGGTGTAACAAACATGTGGAACTGCTGAGCACGGGTCTCCCCTCACGTTCATGAGGAGGCCATAATCCAGCACAGGGCCTGGTCCGGATTGGTGGATAACATACCTACCTCCGAAATAATTCTCGGGTAGGTCTGTGGGTTTCCTCACTATGTTTTCCTTCACTGAAAAGCGAGTGATAATTACATACATATGTTTTACAGAAACACATTGGTACGTGTCCACACAGGGATTTGAACTCACAACCCTCTCCTTGGAAGACAGACGTTCTCACACTACTACATAACAAAATGGCAAGTACTTATTCCCTAGTACGGTACTCACCGGATGTGGCTGATCGCAGATGGGGTTTCCTCGTAGGTCCACCATCTCAAGTGATTCCGGCAGCATTGCTTCCACGTCCTCCGGGAGAACCAATATCTGTAAAAATTTGTTTATTTATTTATTTATAGACTAGCTGCGCCCTGTGGTTTCTCATAACGCCCGCATAACTCAAGTTTTCCCGCAATTAATCTCTTAAAAGCAATATATTTTCTCTGTTTTGCCACATTCTTCATTGATGCTCCGTTCCTATTAGTTGTAGCGTGATGTTATATAGCCTATAATAACCTTCCTCGATAAATGGACTATTCAACACAAAAAGAATTATTCAATTCGGACCAGTAGTTCCTGAGATCCTAGCGTTCAAACAAACAAAATCTTCAGCTTTATATATTAGTATAGATGAGAAGCATTGCTGATATTTCTACATCATTGAAAGTTACTTCACAAAATTGTTAAATTTTGTAACAATAATTTATTATTTCATAGACAGGTATTGAGATTGTTCTTAATAAGTTCAGTGCTGAAAACACAACTGTTGTGTTTTTCATAACTTGCTGCGAGTGCGGGAAAACACAACTGTTGTGTTTGTTGTATGGGAAAACTCTATGGAGTGTGCAGAGTCGCACCCGTGGGTAGACAAGAAAATCGGCTCAGCAGTGAAAATGTTAAAAGGGTTGACAGAGGTGGCAGAAACAACATCATCCGGGAGTAAATTTCAATTGTGCACCACATTGTTACCGAGGAAGCAGTGGGCAGTATCTGTGTTGCTTGGTTCACAAATCATTATTATAGAAGCTTAATTTTTAACAAGTGCCCCCCATGTCTGCAGACTACTGCTTGGAGGATGAATATCTGGCAAAGCTGTGATACTTCAGACGAGGCCTACAACTACATGGATACTTACATGGTTGTTGTTGAGTTGCAGGAACATGAGCTCATTGCAGCGAAGCACCGACTTAGGGAACTCCTGGAGGCTGTTGTTGCGCAGGTTACAGTGCACCAGGGCTTCCATCCCGTGCATGGTCTTGGGCATTGCCTCGATCAGGTTGTACTCCAATGTCAGCCATCTGTTAAGTTAGAAGTGCTTAAAGTTTTTTGAATTGACATCAAATAAAAGAAAAACTAAAAAAGAAAAATAAATTTTGTTTTAATACTTACTATTACTAAATATTGCCATTCTTGTTTGTGACAATAATAATGATGCGCCACAATCACACACTTACATAGATCCCCTGTATCTCGATCTAGGTTCTACACACACACTCAGAGCAAATAGTTGAGGGCTAAGCTTGGCCCCGTGTCTAGAATTTAAGTTATTTTTGTATGCCATCTCAACTCATTTACTCTGTTCAGACTTAATACTGTCACTGCTGAGCCGATTTGCTTGTCTAGCCACGGGTACGGCTCTGCACACACCATAGTGTTTTCCCATACAGCTAACTCCACAGTTGTGTTTTCCTGTACTCATGGCAAGTTATGAAAAACACCACAGCTGTGTTTTCAGCAGTGAATGTGTTAACTCAAGCACAAGGTTCTCTAAGAGATCTTTAGTTAAACAGTAAAAAAAGAAATAAGGCTTACCGCAGTTTAGATAATTTGGTCATCTCCTCTGGAATGGTCTTCAGCTCATTTTTTCTGGCGCCAAAAGTATCCAACTTTTCCAACTTGCCGAGCTCCTTCGGTATCTCCCGCAGCCCTATACTGTTGCACCAGAACGCTTCGAGGTTCTCCAAGTCGCCTATCTCAGGAATCAATACCTTCAATGGATTGTAACTCAGGTTTAAGTTTACCAAGTTTTTCAGAGTACCAATCTCTGGTGGCAAAGAAATTATATTGTTGTAATCCAGAGTAAGCGTTGTTAAGTTCGTTAACTGAGCTATTTCAACAGGAACAATCGTTATTTTATTCCTGTGAAGGTACAGATGTTCTACATCCAAGCAAGTATACATTATGCCTGGTATATCCGACATTTCGAACGCGTTTAAGCACAATTGAGACTTTTTTCTGGCTGCCGCTTGTTCTATGAGGGCCAGTATGTGGTTTTCACGGAGAAATTTTAATATTCCACTCATTTTTGAAGCAATTTTTGGTCAAATTCACATTGCCTATTGCGATTTTTTTGTTTGTTGGGAAAATATATGTCAAAATCAGGTGACAGTAGCTGCAATTTTGTTGCAATGTTATTTACATCACAAAAACTAGCATTAGAAAAAGCTGCACAGTTTCGAACTAGTGCAGGTGTGAGGAGAAAAAAGTGTCACCAGAAAATTAGTGACGCGATGATGCTTATTGCTCGAAAAATTTTTGATCGAACCCTGAAACAAAACATAACATCTTTCTGAGTGCTGCCATTTTACAATATAAAAATCTTCTATGAAATATGTATTACGTGATCATTAAAATTATTAAATAAGTGCAATACAATGTCTCACCGAGCAAAAATCGTGGGTAAATAATTTAGAAGCGAAAATAATATTAAGTATATAAACCTGTGCTACAGCCACACACGAAACTTGAAAAGTTTTCACATGAAACGGAACGTAACTAAAATTATTGATTTTCAGCGGTAAATGTAAATAGGGCTGGGGAAATCAATAAATCCCACACTAAAATAAACAGAATGTGCTAGTTTCGTTACACTATTAATTATATTGATATTAAGTGCCGAATTTATCGGAGGGAATTGATTAACCGTAAATAATGGATTTTATTGCGAAGACAATAATTTTTGGACATTTATTTTTCTACTGTACGGAAGGTAAGCTATTTTTATGACTGCTATAATAACATCACAAACGTATTTACTTCGAAATAATTGGACATATTTCTCGTTAATGATTGCACTTAGCCACCTCATTATTTTGCACTTAATTATCATAACATATTTGTTATGTCACGCTATTATTAAAAGCCAAAATTATCCCCACTGTACATTTTAATGAACATAAGCGTACTTAAATCACACATTTCATATACAGAACAATGAAAGTAGCTTATTTTTATTAACGAATTATGTAGATAGCTCCCATTGTATATTATAGAATTGCGTACTTTCAGCATCTCTACCAAATAAAACTGCCCACCACGCCAGAAAGCTGACCGTCAACGATGGCGTCTACAATGACCAGAAACCTTCGTACCGATCTTTCCAACCTGTATTCATTAAGCATCACAAGGCTCTCTCCTACCCTAAGAATGACGAGAGAGACTACGATATTACGTCGTATGACACCGAGTACGGTGGTGTAGTCTCTAACTTTACCTCATCCATTTATGATGATAACCCTCAGCTGTACCCCAATCCAGAGATTGTGGCAAGGAGTAACCAAGGTCGGTATTTATAATTACCTATTAGCGAGAAGGAATTCGGTTACCGATATTTTGGTTTATCTAAGCTTTCTGTTCAGAAGTTTATGTTACACACGTATATATAGTGACATTGACTCGCAATTGAGCATTAAATAAGAAAATATTTTCACGACCCATATCGGGTTCTCAAGATCCATAAGTAGTGAAAGTTAAAAAAATGGCCACCATTCCCTATAAGTTGGAGTGATGTGGCGTCATAGTAAAGGGGATTTGTCGAGAAATTTTTTAGAAAATCGCCTTGTTAAAATTTGACATAAGTACAGGTCGTTAAAGTTAATAAAAATGGATGTAATGGGTGCTTAGAGTGATAGGGGGAGGGGGGGATTTTGAGGGGATTTATCGATAAAGTTGAGAAAGATCTTCGGAGACGTTTTTCACATAAACTCAAACACATTGTATGTTTATTGAGGATTATATATGAGGCAGGAACAGGAGGCTGTAAATTCCTGTCGTTTGATGTTATATTGTAAGGCTAGGATCTTTTTTAAGAGCTCCTCATATTCCTGGAAGGAAGCTGTAAGATGATATTCTATTTCAGTAGTAAACAAAGGAGTGGACAGTAAGATAGCCGATTTGGACGCCGACATACCGGACGACTCGCTGGCTGACGCTGACCTGAAGGAACATAACATTATAGACAGCGTCACATATCTGTATGGATTCAACAATTGCCACGGAGTCAGGAACGAGTGGATGATTTTGGTAAGACATATTCAGAAAGACATTTTAAAACATACAAATAGAAACCTACACATATTTTTTTACTAGCTGTTTCACCTGCGATGATAGGAACTGTAAATTTTTACGGGAAAAGTACCCTATGTTGTACACGAAATTTTATCAAGCTCCGTTCAGCCGTTTCGGCACGAAGAGACCACAAACACACTAACACGCAAACATGCAAACTTTCGCATTTGTAATATTAGTACGAGAGGACATATCTATTCATAGCATAGCAGACAGACAAAGGTTTAAGTGCGTGCGTCGTGACTGAGAGCTCCGGATCTGACACTATCACATTATCACTGGCACTATCACACTATCTTCTTGGCAGTCTTCTTCTTTTCGAGGCAATGGTCGTAACTCATAAGACTTTGACGTCAATGTGGGACGCCCACGTCACCGCTTTTTTTGAGGCTCCGGAAAGTCTCTATATTTTGTGCAGAGGCACGAGAAGCATCACAGCAGATGGGACATCCTTTGATTTACTGCTTCGAAGTTGCAACAGTTGTTTCCAGCGAAATTACTGGGCATATGAGACTTTAGAGCCGATGTCTCAGGGTGACGAGCGCAGTGCAGTCCCGCGCAGGATTATGAGATATAGTGTTCTCGGTGGTGCTGTGACTGTTATGGATAGGCGTGTCGCTTACCATCAGGCGAAAGACTTGCTCGTCTCGTAACACAGTCAAATAAAAAATAAAACAATAGCATAATACGTAACAATATTAACTGCTCAACAGACTCAGACTCAGACTCAGACAGGTATGATGGAATTTCCTCCGCAGATCTTTATAACCAGCGGTCTCGCCGTGGTGCTGCTCGTCGGAGCAGTCATGTGGCTGATGTGGAGCGCACACGCGGCAGAGTTCCGGCGTTCCAGTAAGCTGTACCCTATCAACGTCAACCTGTGCTGCTGCCTGTGCGCTTGCACCCTCATCTACATCCAGGCCGTGATGGTAATTAACTAGTTAACTAGTCTTTTAAAAAGTTTTTAAATAACGAGTTGATATATTGTTCATTTGATTGTAAGCGTTACCCCACACGCCGTCATAATACGAAATGATTCCGGCTTTGGATCGCACGCTGCAAAGTGTAGGTGCAAAACAAGCTGCGAATTTTGTATAGAAATATCTTAATCGCCGCCTGACTATACCGGCCCCGTAAAGGCTTTCAATATACTTACTAACCTACTTCAATAGTTCATAAATTATTGAGTAAAGTGCCCTAACTGCTCCACTCAATGGACCAGCTAAGAGACTTGCATTAGGCATATCTATATCTAAAATGTTCAGTCCATATTGGCTACGTATATGTAATCTCATCGACTAGCTGACCACCGGAAGGTCACAAACATCGACCAAGAATATTTTTACTTTTTCTGTTGCGAAGCAATGATTGCTGACCAATACTAGACTTTAACCAACTAGGGCTGCCATACGTCCGGGATTCCCCGGATTTGTCCTAGTTTAGAGGGCATCCGGGGAGCGTCCGTGCGGGGCTTCATTTGTAGCCCGGGCTTAAAAATAACTGGGCATAATAATATGAGACTTTAAAGCCGATGTCTCAAAGTGACGAGCGCAGTGCAGTGCCGCGCAGGATTATGAAATGCAGGGTTCTGGGTGGTGCTGTGACTGTTATGGGCAGGCGTAGCACTTGCCACCAGATGAACGATTTTCTCATCTCGTCACTCAGTCAAATAACAAGAAAAAAAAAAAGATTTAAAGTCTTTGGCCGCCCGCGACATGCTCTGGACTCTAAAATCCGGGGCTTTCACGTGTCTTGTCCTGGTTGCCAAGTTTTAGAGATGGCAACCCTACGCCTAATTAACCCCCGTATGCGATAGGGCGTATCCAGCCCCTCGCAGTGCGAGCGCATAGCCCTACTGCTGCACTACACTCACATATCGTGTGCGATGTGGATCGTGGCGCTCGCGGCCGCGGTCGCCGAGTACTGCGCCTGCGACTCCATGCTGCCGCTCAAGTACAACTACCTGTTGGCTTACGGAGTGCCTGCTGTCGTCGTCATGGTAAATAAACATGTGAAATATTTTTTATCCATGAAGTATGATGATGGGGAGACCTTTGCCCAGCAGTGGGATCAGACGGGTTAATAAAAAAAAAATATGTTGTTCTGCCAGAGAATCGCATATGAAAACTGTTGTGAAATCATTATTATATGGCTATACAGAAGTAAATAAATATAAAAAATATATTATCACCATCGTCATCCCATATCGTCCCACTGCTGAGCACGGATCTCCCCTCTTTTTCTTGACGACTAAAAAAAATTAAAAATAAAATTCTCTCCAAATAGGTACGATCTTTCCTCTGAGTGAATAAGTGCGTCATTAATTCATTATACTGAGATAATTATTAGATATTTCAAGAAATAATTGAAATATAAAAATATACCTACACAAGTTACCTACTCAAGGAAGAAGTAGGTCAATAATTATACTATTATTAAAACAAAATGATAAATCAATTTAATTGTTATAGCAGATAAAAAACAGTGTAATCTCCATACCATTGTCAATTGTCGACATAGGTATTTCCCGATTTCAGTTGCAGATAATTATTATATTGATTTAACTAAGCCCATTGTACAAACCTTTTTACACATTACAAAATCAATTTTCCAGTTCAACTACGCTCTCTCGATGGAGCACTACGAAATAAAGCACTACTGCTGGATGTCAATAGAAAAGGGTATGGTTATGGGTTTCATGGTCCCCGCCATGATTCTCATCCTCATCAACACTGCCATCATCATACTCGGCTTGCAAAGCGTCAACAAAAAGCAAGCGGAAATGCTAACGGCTAAAATCCAGGAGTTAGTCGACCATCACATAGCTAATTGGCCTAAAAACGAAAACGCAGATGATAAGAACGGGAGTATAGATACGCTGGATAATATCTACACGCCTGGGAGCAGTCGGAAGAACACAGATAGTTCGGAAACGTTAGATAAGGAAAATTATTTGAGCGAGGACGAATGCCAGTACCCCAATTTGGCGAATGTTGAGAACGGATCGGAGGGTGAAGTATGTATTTTTTTTTAATTTTTTGAATGTTGCAATATTAAAATATTTGGTAGTTTTGGTAGCTTTTTTATTGCACGAGTAACTTTCAATCGTAATGAATATTGCTCCCGAATCAAGCAAGGAAAGCTTACCATCAAGCGGGAATGAACATTCAATAACTTTGTAAACTTTAATTCTATTGAAAGCCTCATTGTTCCAGCAAACTTTTCAATCCAAGACCCTCCAAGACAAGGGCCTGCTGAACCTCCTATACATGGACACCGTGTCGTGGAAGTTCACCTGGAACACCGAGGGCAACGAGCTGAAGACATACTTGAACCTCTGCCTGGTGCTGGAGCCGTTCTTTGCCGTCAACTGGGTCATGGGAGTCGTGGCTATTGAAAATGCCGCTCATTGGTCCACGCCTACTATCTACCTTATACTGGTTCTCGCTATGGTAAGTCACGTCAGCTGCTGAGTCGCTTTGACAGCTGGTGAGTCACTATGTCAGGTCAGCTGGCAAATCACGTCAAATAGTGCGTCGCTGTTGTCAGTTGATGAGTCCCTATTGTCAGCTGGCAAATTTCTTAGACAGCTGCAGCAGTCACCGTTGTGAACTGGTGAGTCGCTGTTACCAGCTAGCGAGCCTCTGTTCACCTTTTCCCTGTTGTTACATCTCGCACTTACTTTTTCAGTACATCTACCTGACCGCTACGATCTGCAGCACGCTCCCGATTGTTCGCCAGCGGAGCATGACGCCGCCCTGCTGCGAGAGTGTCGTCTCCGAAGCCTCACTCACACGTACCAGGTAACTCACACACTTCCTACTTGCTTAATATAAGTTGTAGTTCTCCTCGAATGTTTAAAAAGCTTGGTCGGATTTTGCTTGTTTTAGATTATTCCAGAAATCCCCCTAGGTGGTCCCCTTCGAGGGAGATTTCTGAAAATCCCCCTAATCACATCAAGCTACCTTGGGGGGATTTCCGGAAAACAGATTCCTAAAAGTAATAAAGATTTATTACTGCTTTGAGTAATCCATTGTCTTGGCATTAGTATTTTCTAATAGAATTGTAACCAAGCCATTGTTTCACCCGCAGAACCACGGACAGTATACCACTGCTGGACCCGACGATCCAACAGCCCAACGTGACGCCCGCGCCAGCCGACACCATCAGCACCATCAGCATTTAACTACACGACCCTCCGGCGAGGTTCTAACTCCTTGTCGAAACTTTACAACTAGGTTCTAACTAGAGATGGGCGAGTCCGAGATGTTTCGACAATCGAATGAATCGCATTCAGTGCAAAATTGCAATCGAGTCTATATATGTCGCGCTCTCCGACTGAACCATCGAGAATTGTATTTAGATTGTTTCAAATCTTGTCTAGCTCGTGTTCTGTCATTTAACGTAAATGATCAGACTAAACAACAAAACTCATAAGTTACAACGATTGTAATTTGTTTTGTGCATCAAATAAATAAAAATAAAATAAATATATCCGAATAAATCGCAGTCAATGATTGAAACATCATTTAAATTCGACTTCTAAAGAAAATAATCAACATGTCGACTAAAAAATCTCGAACTCGCTCATAGCTAATTCTAGCACCCTTTACAACTAGGTTCTAATCCAACTTCTTATCGATACTTTACAACTAAGTATATTATTGTAATATAACATCCTTGTCGATACTATAAAACTAGGTTCTAAACCGTTGTCGAAACTTTACAACTAGGTTTTAATCCCCTGTCGATGCTTTACAACTGGGTTCTAGCCTCTCGTCTATACTTTACACGTAGGTTCTAACCCGTTGTTGTTTCAACCATTGTGCTGCAGATATGAGATTTTTTGGTATAAATATTGTGGTGTTAGCATTGGTCACCTCGACTATAATGCAGCGACACAGGGTGCGCCGGATATAGGGCACGATTTTAAACATCACCCTATAGTTTAAAACAGAATAACCTAAAAATAGATTCCAAATGAAAACTAGCATATCAAGCAATTGAGTAGGTGCAGTGAAATGGCCGACTTGACGGAATCTTTATAAATAGTCCTGAATGGGTAGTGTATTTATTTAAGTGTATGCATAGTCTCTCTCAAGACCGCAGACGTAGGCTAGGTCACAGCACAGATAAAATAATACCTACGACTGCCGGATCATGTAAAATATAGCAGTAGCAACGTGAGCGACTGCAATCTTTACACGATCGCAAAATGACAGTCGAAATATTAACGGAATCCGATCGCCCGCCTAGTCCTGTCTGTCGCAAATGTAGTTTGGCCTATGATACTAGCGCCAGGACTGCATTAGATGGAAACAAATCGATGCAGTTTTTGCTCGTTTGACAGCAAAGATCGCGAGAATTATGTCTGTCGCAAACCTGTCCTAAGATTCGTAATAGGGCAGCTAGTTATATTGAGATAGTTACCCGAATCTTGGTGGTTTATGTAGTTAATAATAAATAGCGAGACGCTTAGTGTATGTTTTTTTAAAGTTTAATACGCTCGCGTTTCTATATTGTGTATGTGGAATTACGAGGGACATTGGAGGGTATATAGGTTCCCATCGATGTGTGGTTTAAAGAACCACACATATAAATAACGGCCCGTTTTAAAAATTACAAACTTTTTGGAATTGACACGGTGTACATTGAACACCATAGAAAAGAAATTGATTTACCTGAAGAATAGAAAAAAGGTATTAAACTATACATAAGTTTTAAACCTTAACCTTAGTGTTTTAACATATCTTCCATAGTTCTACAACTAACTAAAATATCTAGTGAGTATATTTCCGTATAAAGTTTTAATTCTAACTAATGTTGCCTGTCTAGATTAGAATAATTATTATAATAGTAGAAAAAACGCTACAACATTTGAATTTCTGATATCGAAGTAGATTTAAAGTGAAGAACAATAAGCTATATTATTCAATAATTACGAATCCAAGCGACAATGTACAAAATAAACTTCTGTTATTACGACATTGTACAAAAACCGCACAAAATAATTTATATATGCTTGAAATGGATAAGAAATCTCTTTTTTAAAATAAGATTTACTATTGGTTTAAGAATTATAGATTTTGGACTTTTCTACTATCATATAGTGAGGACTTAAAGTCCTATCGATCCCTATCCTATTATACTACCTAATTATGTACTTCAAAACTGTTTTAAAGATCTCATTCTTCTATTTATTTATCTGTAGGTAATTAGGTATGTAGTAAATTGAACTTGACTTTTCGTCGTGAATATTAAAAAATTTGGTCATAATAATAATGGCGCAGTCGACAAGGTGACTTCCAGGCGAATTATACATAATGTCATTAGATGACTCAGTTGAAGCATTTTAAACCAAACATAGTAGAAACCGATCCGTTTCTACCAATGATGATAGAAATAGTCAAAGAAAATGTAATCTTGAATGTTTTTACTAAACTGCGCCAGAAAGAGGGCTGTTTTTTCTCAGAGTTGTGAATGTAAGATAATTCCAAATGTTATTATGTTGTGTCCAAATCCCCGAAAAGCGGGACGGAGCCTGTCACATTTAAAGTTTGGGATAATAACCGCGACATCTGGCAACACTAGTTCCTACTATGCTCGAACAGTAACTGTGCATAGTAGATATAATAAAAACAGATCTCTTTCTACTAGGCCTGGTTAATACTTGGAATGGTGTTATGTTGATGGTTTCTATTTCTACTAAGTTTCAATCTCTTAGAAATGTTTCATCGAGCAATCTTCGATGGATATACTTGCCATTTTATAATCACAGTAACTACTATCACATAATGTATTAGTAGGTCCTTTCGCCCCCAAAATATATTTACCTTTAAATCAGAGGTTCCAAGTCATTTTTTCTCATAGACCACTTCGAAACTTAGCTGGATCTGGTGGACCCCCTGCAGCTACATTTCTACCATATTCATATTTATTTCCTACCATATGTTGTTTTTTGTCACGCCAACGTAGACCCCGTCGAGTCTCCCGTGGACCCCTGGGGGTCCACCTGGACCACTTTGGGAACTAAGGCCTTAAATGTATGGTTTAATGTTTAAACAAAAACTGTACATAATTGTCAGGGAAATAAATAAGGACATGAGAAAAATTATGAAACAATTTTATATTGGTGTTTAATTCTATCAAAGCTATGAAATAATGTAACTATTATAATCATACGTCTATGTAGAAACGAAATCGCCGCAACTCGACGACAAATTTTAACTAACTGTTTGGAAGTTCGGCTCTATATTATTATAAAAGGTAGGTAAACAGTTATATAAGGTTGATGCATGAAATATTTCCATTTCCTTGCGATTGTTAATTGATAGTGTGCAGTACTGTTGGATTGAGAATTTTAATAAATGTTTGAACAATTGATACTCTTTCATTGACCTTGATTTACTTTGGAAATCAGTTCTTTTATTTATTCTGTGATAAATTAGAATGTTTGGAAAAACAAAGACTATGTATATTGATAGATATATACTTTTATTGAAAGAACAAGGAACACTTAACACGATCAGTGCTGAGAACACAACTGTCGTGTTTTTCATAACTTTCCGCGAACACGGGAAAACACAACTGTTGTGTTTGTTGCATGGGAAAACACTGGAGTGTGCAGAGCCGCACCCGTGGCTAGACAAGCAAATAGGCTCAGCAGTGAGTGATAAAAAATAGCAAACCAAATTCAACCATTAGTATCCGAATGGGCGGTCTTATCAGTCAGAGCAATCTCTTCCAGAAACAATTCAATGTGAGGAATAATGAGATAGATTGATAGGTATATTATAAAAGCCGTATTGTTAGTGTGTATTCATATTGAGACACCGATAGGACCCTCAACCGAAGCACTCCAAAGGTTGTGTGGTAGAGGTCGTGAATAAGGCCGTCAGTTGTACCTATTGAATGTATTTTTTGTATTTACGATGAATATTGAAAGAGGCATGAAAGATAAGACTGAGGAAGTACGCGAGATGATGAATAAAAGACGGATTGACGTTCTTTGTGTGAATGAGACCAGGCGGAAAGAAAGTGACTCCACCACTTGGACCCTACACAGCCTATTGGTCTAGAGTTCCAGAAACCTAGGGAGTCAGGGAGTTGGTGTACTGCTTCCGCTGGGATCGTAGCACGTGGAAAGATATAGCCTCTGCCTATCCCAACGGGAAAAAACCGTGACTGTATGTATAAATTTTAGCTTACTTATAGGAATTAAATGCTAACTTTTGTAAACGGCATGAATCGTTCGTTATTTCTATTCCTTTTGTCATGACGTTTTGTTCTATCAACCACAATAGTAGAAGTGTCTGCAATTACTAACACAACAGGAAAAGGCATGAATAAAACAACCAATATTCACTTATATCGAGTGTATTCCTGGATAAATTGGTTACAAAATACTCCCGACGCCCGCCGCGACTCGCGTCACCACACCGCGCCGACAAGCACTGAACGAAAACTTTGCGATCGTATAAAACCGTACTTTATAATATTATTACATCTAAATAGTTTCAAAAGCCGACCGGCGATATTTAACCTGCATGAAGAAAACGCGCCTCGAGTTTGAGCTTAACTTACTCTTTAGTTATAGGAAAAAAATATATAATAATAATAATAAGTATAATTTAAATTATTACAGTAGATCCCTTACGCTCTGTCGATTCCGCACAGAAGCACAGTCCAGACACTCCATACAACAGTTGATTTTACAACTCACACATATAAACGACGTTTGTACCAAATGCATGTAAATACTCAAAGATACTACGCGACCAAAACAGATGACAAGCCGCCAGTATGAGGGTGCATACTGACCGGTTTGTCATTGTTAATTGGGCGTGTATCATCAACTGACCTCCCGACAGCGGGTGGAGGTTGGAGGAGCAGATCGGGGGGAGTGTCCATTCCGTATGTAGTTACTATACGTCTTCTGTGATAGAATTGTCGACAGCAATCCGCGACAGCAAGCTAAGGATTGAAATATATAAAAAAAACCCATGCGTTGCGACCCCCGTAAATACTGACTAAGTGTTATTGTGAGGGGTAGACCCTCGGCCGGGGGTGGTTAGGGTAAATGCTGTTACTGGCGGTCGGTGGCGCGAAGCTTCTCCTCCACGGCCTCCTGGGAGGCTTCGGACAGGTCGGTCGCTTGGATGTACTTCTGTACGCCGACCAGTGACTTCTTGAGCGCGTCGAAAGAGCTGTGGACAAGGAAACGAGGTTGAATTAGTCTTTGAACTCATAGTGGATTACAGTGTTAGAAATAAAAAATAAAAAAAACCTAACACGAAAAAACGGCCCCGATCACCGTCTATCTATCACCTATTCATTGAGACAATCCCAATGAGCCGAAACACGATACCTCTGCCGTAATTTGGTGAGGAGTTGGGTATCCTGCAGATTCCAGGTGACGCTGCAGCATCAGGTCGAGGTAACCATGTTTTTCTTGTTATTTGACTGAGCGAAGAGACGAGCAAGTCGTGCACCTGCTCATAACAATTACTGTTGCACACAGAACTTTACATTGCATAATCTTGCGCGGCACTGCACCGCGCTCGTCACCCTGAGACATCGGTGTTAAAGTCTCATATGCCACAGAAACAGATTCTGGACCACCCAAACTTCTTGTTTCGGTTTCCTGACGATGTTATCCAGCGATGGAACAGAATGAATTCTGACAAAAATATAGTAAGCTATGTGACAGTATACTATTTTTTGTTGTTTGAATGACAAACCCAAGGACTATGTCTGATTAGTGTTGACAGACATAGTCATAGCCTTTTTCCCGTTGGAATAGGCAGAGACTACGATCCCAGCGGAAAGCAGTACACCACCTCCCGACACAGTGGTTTCTAAAAAATCACGATAATCAAAATGGATGTTTAATCGCAAACGAGCCAAATACACACTTTACCATAAAATGTGCTGTTGGGCACCTTATCATACAATACAAGGAGGTGCTGGCTAGTACTGATAAACGATAAACGCTCTTATCGACACTGATACTCGCAGGATATCTGATTCATTAGGCTTGGTAATGTTAAGGTCATTATAGGTTACTCTAGTGAATGCCATTTTGCCCTGAAAACTATACTCCATATTGTATCCATTTTATCACCAGGCAAATGCTTTAGTACCGCCATTCATATGTATATTGCGCCTACGCCTTCCCATAACAGTTACAGTGCCACCAAGAACTTTGCACTGCATAATCTTGCACGGCACTGCGCCGCGCTCGTCACCCTGAGACATCGCCTCTAAAGTCTCATATGCCCAGTAATTTCGCTGGAAACAGTGCCCTTCAAACCGGAACACAGTAATGTTTGCACACTACTGCTGGGCGGATGAATATCTGGCAAAGGTGTGGTGGTACTTCCCCGCGATCTTGCAAAAGAGCCCTCCCGCTACTTTTATTTCGTTGGAACCCATTATGCCACTTTTTTATATTATTACTATGTAACGGGACGAGCAAATCGTTGACCACGAGGGTAAGCGCCACACCTTGCCACAACAGCTACAGTGTGTCACCTAGAACTTTTCATCACAAAATCTTGCACTGCGCTCGTCACCGTGATACTTTTGGAGCATTTGCATTATTTCGGAGGTATGTGATCCGCCAATCGGGACCGGGGCCCCGTAGTGGATTATGTCCTAATTGTCCTCGTGACAGTGAGGGGAGACCCGTGCTCAGCAGTGGGCCGATACGGGTTGATGATGATTGTAGACTTACCTAGAGTACAACATCTTCTTCTTGACCTTGGCGGTGTCTGGGCACCACGACATTAGGAACAGTTTCTGTTTCTTGCTAGCCTCGGACGTACCCTGGCACTGGTGCGTGTACTCGAAGTCGAACAGGCCGTATCTGAAATGGACAGGATGGCTATCAGTCACTGGTCCAGTGTGGTTTTTCATAAGTTATGTTCATTACAGGTTTTTTTTTTCAGACATCTTATGAGCACTTATAAATTAGTATAATTATTACGATACATGTGACTTTAGTTTTCTATTATTGCATGGCGTGAAGTTTGTTAAAACGCCGTGCATATTGTCATTAGATTAGATTATTTTTATATTGTACCATAAGAGGCTCAATAAAAAAAAAGTTAATTGAAAAAATTACATCTCTGCTCCTTCGTGCTATATTCTCTGACGGGCGTATTTCCGAAGCACTGGTAGAATTAAATGGAGTTAGTTTCCTTTTCCTGTGCGAGATTCAGACATGAATCACAGCTAGAACTTGGGCCCTTCCTTATAGGTCACACGAGTTTCCTTGCCGAAATCGCGTGATGTTAACATGAACCTAAAAAATTCTCGAAACGTGCTAGCTAACCCGCACGTTCTTTTGACAGTCCAAAACGAGCGCGTTACAAGTCGGGCCGGTCATAACTAATAACGGCCCTGGAAGTCTTCAAGTGAATGAATAGGTTACTTCTAAGTAATCGTACACCATCACAGATCGCGTCCCCGCTTAACATCAAGAGAGATAGTGGCCAAACGCGAACCTATTCACAAATAATAAAAAAAAACAAACTTAGTAAAGTAGGACGTTGCTTGCACCTAGTCCAGAACCTTCTAGAACGATGCTTACGCCTCTAGAACCTTCTAGAACGCTTCCTACCTGCACTCTCCGGTGCCTCCCTTTTGCAGGTCTTCAAGGAAGGCCTCGTACTCCGCATTGCGCTCGCCGACAGTCTCCACGTCGATCTGTTTCTCGTCGCGGATATAGAACACTACATAGCGGTGCTTCTTGTCCTTCTTGATCTCTTCGTACGTCGTTTTGCAAGCGTCCGATACTGTCACACCTGACGCCTGGAGGAGATATCACATTAATTAATACATTTTAAATGAAAGTACACACACATGCTACGCGACCAAAACAAAAGCCAACCCGCTAGTATGAAGATTCACAAAATCAGTTATACTTGGACGTGTTATATTGCGATCCCGATTGCGGGCACAGGTGTGGGGGGGGATTGAGCTGGTCGGAGTTGCCATTCTGTATGTACGTAGTAATAAATACTATTCTTCTTGCTGATGTTAAGAGCTTGTCCATAACAGTTACAGTGCCACTTAAGAGTTTGCATCACATAAACGCGGCACTGCGTTCGTCACTGAGACATTGGTTCTATAGTTTCGTACGCCAAGTAATTAAGCTAGAACCCGTGCCCTACATATCCGAACAGTCATTTTTGCACACAACTCACATTGCGATTCGGGAATCTTCGCCTATCGAAATGTGCTATTATTCAGACCTTGACGTTATTATTTGTCATAATTAACGGTCAAATAATTGACTTACACACGCGTCCATCACTGTGTCAAGTGTCAGTCTCAAGTTTCTTAGCTACTGACAGCGACAACGCGATCCAATAGAGAACAGATTTGAAGTCACCATCATGAAAGATATCCGAAACGCATAGTGGGTTTGCATAGTACTGTTCAGGAGTTCACAGGTGGATTTGGACATATTTTTTTTACCACTCATCCTATAGTACTAATTACCTAGAAAGATGTGAAAAAATAGACGAGCATTGAAGTGACTCGGGGGAAAACGCATATCTTCCACGAAATTTTCACACACGGAAGGTGATGGATAATCTAAATATATTCGAATACAACACGGTAAAACATATTTAGCAAGGTTACAGTAACTACCTACTTAGGTACTAAATGTTTTACCCTATTATAAATAGCAGGATATAATTCATATTAGAGAGCATACTTGGAATAAGAAAATGCGCAGTTCCATGGAAGCGGCAAGGGAGAACTAAATTTGGAGTTGCATTCAGGGTTTAATGACGGTTTACTATCAGCATTAGTCATTCAGTGGTAATGCCTAATTTTAAGGAATAGCATCACGCCATTTGCTAAGACCATTAATCCTACACATGCTAAGGGGAAGCCAAGAATTTCTGTCTTTACTCATTAAGTTTTACAACACTGTCATTATTTAGCATAAACATCAACCCCGCACCGTCTTCATTACAGTAACAGTTAAATCGAAAAAAAAAAAAAAACTAAATGTGTGCTGGGACACACAGCAGAAGTGAAACTTCAACTAAAAAAATATTTAAAGAAAAAATACATAAATAATATTTAAAAAAAAATACGATACATAACTCTCTCTTTCTATCGTCACTAACTTATATCTCCCTTTCAACTTCCGTTCGCCTCGCCCGATCACATTTTTCGTAACGCATTCACCAGCTTACTCCCCAAGTCAAGCGTGCGTAAAGAAGTTTTACTTCAAAAAAATAACAAATCTCATAACGTATGAGTACGATGAAAAAATAAATGGGAAGAGGCGCGTTTCGGACTAGGTAACCCACCATAAAGATGACTAGGTATATCGAGCAGAGGACAAAAGTACCATTAAATTGCGGTCAGGTTTTTCCAAAGGGTAATGTGCTTGATTTAGTTTTCATATGAATAGTAAGGAATCCGAATACGTGCCACCACACAGATCAAATCATAGTAGGTGGAATAAGTGATCATAATTGTCTTAAAAAGTGATATGGATTTGAACCATGTGCTTCCCACAATAAAATTATATCATCAATCCATAAATAACCCCGCGATATTATTGTTCCGTCTATTTTACGCCAGGCAACAAGCCAAAATTTTCATCTCGATCAAAATAATTCAACTTTAAAAACGCTAAAAAGTTACGTCTGATATATTTTTTGGAATTTTGAAGACTAAAATGCTGTTCTTTATAACGGCCACTCTATCAAATATTATTTAGGAATTTTAGATTTGATCAAAGTGTCCAGGTTTCAATTGGCTCGAAGGACCAATTTCAGAATCGAAGATCGTGCTCGAGGCGCATAATTAAACGAAGCTATTCGTAGTGCGTGCGCATTGAGTCTAATATAAATCCGAGCACATAATATACTACTGGAGATTGTGTTTGTGGAACGCCAGGTCAATGTAGACTTGTTAATAGAGGCAGCTGGCGTAACGTCTCAGTCGTGCTATTTCAGAACCAACAAGGTTGGTGCATTTGTTGCGAGTCATTAGCGAAAATGCATCTTCATTAGTTGAGAGTAACTGTTCAAACAGTAAGACTATGATATAAATATCACTATGCTTTCAAAAAATGCTCTCGAATCAAAGGTTATAGAACCACTTTTACCGATACTTAAAAATACCGTATAATGTTAATTTTATGAACTCGATTATTCATAAATAACTGCGCCTCGCGGTTTTTTGCTTTCTATACTTTGACAACCAATTCACCCTTTTACAGATCTAGAAATATTTTGGTTACTATAAAAAACCGTGTAACCGTGTTGTCGTTTTGATATAAGTTTCTAAATGCTCCACTTGATGTTATCATCTTCAATATACTTATTACAACAATTCAAGCGACCGATTATAATGTAGATACTAGATATTATAAATAACCGCAAAGTATCTGCGCTTTTTGCGTGTATTATATATCTCTCTATACAACAAGACTTAGGTCAATGTTCAGACTCATATTACAAAGGCAAGAGTATTTTTATCAGCCTGTATCGCATTCAGGGTGAACACAACTGTGATTCATCCGGAATGCCTGCTATCCGAGCCTTATCAAAGGTCATGCATGATGGCTCGAATAACAGAGGGCAATGAAATCGCTTCTTTATTATAAAATAGTGCAAGCATGTCGTTCACCCGAAGGTAACCACTACGCCTGCCCATACCAGTTACAGTGCCACCCAGAACTTTGCATTGCATAATCCTGCGTGGAAGTGCACTGCGCTCGTCTCCCTTAGACATCGGTTCTAAAGTCTCATATGCCCAGTAATTTTGCTGGAAACAGTGCTCTTCAAACCGGAACACAGTAATGCTTGAACACTACTGCGTGGCGGATGAATATCTGGCAAAGGTGTGTTACTTCCCCAGGCGGTCTCTTGCAGAAGAGGTCTCCCAATACTTGCAATTGAATTGAATTGCAATTGTTCTGTAAAATATCAAGGATGCGATGATTTTCAAAGTTGGATACCCAGTTTCTAAAGCACAGAACCCACTCGAGCAATCTCTGATTTGACTCGCACTAAGTCAGTTAATTACATTTTTGTCCATTAATAACATTTTGAATACTTGGATGTTCTTGAAAGTTTTCTCATCTGAATATAACACGGAATGAAATCAAGTATCACAAAACATTGTTTTCATACAAAGCTAACGTATCGAAGGTTTGTTTTGCATTTAGATGTGTTTGAACAGGTGGGTGGTGGAATTGAATGAATAATAACATTCAATGTAAAGTATACTAACGCTCCATTGGCTTTGGCAGTGTGATGTGATGTGACCCACTGCCTTGTATAATAGTGTGTTTTGTCTCGGTTTTGGCCCATCTTGATTTGTCAACCGATTTACTACGAAGCATTCATCGTTTCATGAGGAATTACGAGTACAAAACGTATTGGAATACATTCTAAATTAAGTTAACTTGTACCGCGTCGATTATCAATTTCATTTATGCCTGAAAAACTGTCTCCGCACTACCTCCTTTGACAAACAAACAATTTCATCCAAAGGACATTTTAGGACTCCTGGCTGAATCCGAACTTGCATTAATCCGTAAAAAAATCCATAAATTATTATTCTCTTTTTATCAGTTATGCTATTTTTTCTGCATTTTGAGCCGATTTGCTTGTCTAGCCCCGGGTGCGGCTCTGCACACTCTGCGGGAAAACAACTGTTGTGTTCTCAGCACTGAAAGTGTTAATACAAACACAAATTATTGCCAGCTGTTAATTCAATCTGAAGAACATTTCATTATGACTTTTGGCGACGGTGTGCATACAGTAACCCAAACAGCAACTTCATAAATTACGAAACTCCTAGTAAATGTAAAGTTGGTGCCAGTAGGCGGCTGAGACTCCAGCGAAAGGCACGTTTAAAATCGATTGTCTCCCGCATATTACAGAAATAGCCGTCGCCGCGCCTGTGAGACATTGGCCGTTTGAAGGCGGCTATTTTTAACCAGTGCATGAACTCGTACACACGTGGTTTTTAAATTATCGAGAGGGTAGTAGAGACGTAGAAACTGACATAAGAAAAAGGAGGCGTGTATATCCAGCAGTGAACGGGAAAGAGTGTTGGTGATGAACGTCAAATAGCGCCAATTTAGCATAAGATCTCATAGAGGTGTTATAATTATTACCATCATATAACATCTACCGATGTCCTTTGTACTCAGACGAAATGTTTTCCATCAGAAAGACTTCATCAAATGTTAGCTTGTATGAGACAAAGATACATATAGGGCATTATTTATGATAGTTTTTACTCAGCAACACACGCTACAAGATTTCAATTACGAAGTATTACGAATATTTGTTAACTATAAGGTTTGGTGATTCAAGTCATTTATTATGTCACATCTGATAATTTATCTTAATCTAGTTCGCTAGTGCTAGAAGAAAATAATTCCAAAGAAAAAGCCCGCGTGGGAGTGACAGACAAATTAACGTTTTGAAAAAAACTGACACGTGACAGACTTTTGCAATTTCATTCGGATCAAATAATGTCGGGTCTAGAGTTAGGGCTGTACCATTACTGATTTGCAAATGGGGTCCAAGACAACTCTCCCTGAGCGGCGTTAGGGGTCAAGGCGACCCCTATGATAATATGATTTTAAAACGCTTAGCGCGTCCTAGTCAGACAGCGTCATTGAAATCTAATTGGTTACCCAATCTTATCCCTACGATGTTTTTACCGAAGCAACCGATCTAGTGGTTCTCGGTACTACAATAGTTTTTGTTTGCATCAGTTTTAAAATTAAGACTAGCGTTTGATCGCTATACCAATCCACTAAGCCACATTTTTACGATGAATGTTAGAGGAGGCATGAAAGATAAGATTGAGGAAGTATGCGAGATAATGAAAAAATTGCGGATTGGTGTTCTTTGTGTGAATAAGACCAGGCGGAAAGGATGTGACACCACCACGCATGGATCCTACACAGCCTATTGGTCTGGAGTTCCAGAAACCAAGGGAGTCGGGGAGTTGGTGTACTGCTTTCCGCTGGGATCGTAGCATGTGGAAAGATGTAGTCTCTGCCTATAGCAACGGGAGAAAGGCGTGACTGTATGTATGTAGCAATGTATGATTCGTGACAAGCAGCATTATGTTAAGTGACCCAAGAACTGCTGCCGTAGCATATCGAAAAGGGCTTGGCGACAGGTTTTCTGCTTGAGGCTGTTCTTCAGGCGGACATTAGTCCTTTATCAGTCTACCACCAAGGTATCAGTTCCGAATAAACTATAACAATACACTAGTCGTAAACAGCTTTGAGACACATGACAAATAGAGAAATGCGGACGTCTATAATATTATAAGTCCAGTGATTCATGTTAAAGTGGCCTATTGTTCTATTAAAGGCTTGCAAGTGGACGGCGTCAAAGAAAAGATGACTCTAGGTACTTAGTGCGAAACATTTATTTAATGTTGGTACATGTGAGGCAAGTTTTACAGACGTATTTAGATACACAGCTGTTCCAAAATACGTATATTAAGGGTAAGTCCTTTGACGATATTATTATGTAAAAATATTGATGACAATGCAGCAAAATTGCAACATTTCGTGACGTGTAAGGGCGCATGCAATTGCGCTTGTAGTAAGAGAAATTGCATGTCACGCCTATGGGGAAATTGTGTGTCTGCCTACACTGGCTAGGTTACTTTTTGTTTGTAAATTGTTTTATATTTTAGTAATTTGTGTCTAACTCGATGAAGTTTATTGGGGGAGATATTGTGCAGCATGGAAGAATACAGACATTACAGGTTAATGAGATGAGGAAGTTAAAGTCAGCATTTTCACATTATCGTATCCGCATTGACTCCCTGAAAGTTTTGGAACCTGTTCATTACTTTTTTTTAATTCGTCACGATCACATACATAGAACCTGACCCCAACTAGACCTGAATAGGGCAATAATTAGTTTTGCTCTAGACAATTTTACCACAACACCAAGTATTCATTACAATTCGAGTTGCAACGTTCTTGCTTTAAAATTTATCCGAACGCGTTCTTGTGGTTTTTGGAAGTGCTATTACTGCGTGGCCTTTTTCATTTTCAGTCTTTGAGCGAACATCAAAATGTATTTGATAATCGCCCTACAGTTCCGTCGTAATCGTAACTTATCATTATTGTTTTCCCCGGTAGTGTGATATGCTATAATCCAAGCAGATTCTGAATTACGGGTGGTGTGGCGATAGCTGGTACGATATTTCTAATAATCGTGTCCGACATAATCCTGTGACGTAAGAGCAACGGAAATATCCCGCTGAAGTAATTTACTGTCGACACTAGCAAGGTTATTTTTGTTATGACATCAGGCAGCGACAAATGCCTCGTATTGGCGTAATGTTATAATGTCAACTTCATGAGGATAAGTCGACATTTATTGTAAAGATAGGACTGATCAGACGTTTAGGATTGGTCTTACATAGGTATACCAAGAGAGTAGCTGCGTGCCAGCAGTGTCTCGCTCTAGCGGACGTAATCTCAGGGCAACAGACAAGGATAGAGCTATACGGGAAAATGGGGCTCAGTGTCTGCAAGTAGGGTCTTTCTAACTCTGTGACTAGGTGCGCTCTGTAGTTTCAACAGCGTAATCCTAGATTCCCACAGGAATTATACATTTTGTCAGGATTAAAAATTGCCTTGTCATTCGGGAATAGTGTACTTTGAAGGTTCCAGCTGTCAGTAAGTATGATGAATTCATGTAAGTACAATCACGAGCTCTTTTAAAAACCTTTGAACATCAGGTAAGCTATTTATTGCCAACTAGAACCCACTAGAAAATGTTTCACCACCTTTTTTGTATGTTGATTAAGGTTAACGGAACACTTTTAAAATATCTAACTGGTTGAATTACTACTATAATATATTCAACTCGTGATGCCATGACTCAGAAACCGGATACGAACGATTTTTAGTCAGAAGAGGAGAATTCGATGTCGTTTATCGTGAAGTCAATACATGATTCAATGCCGCACTGTCATTAGCTTTAGTAACGTCAGTGTAATTCCTGGGATCGATTCATTTTAAAGGTTACGTTGACTGTTTATTTTTATTGCGAATAGACAAGCATTTGACTGCAGTCTCACCTGATGGTAAGTAACTGCGCGGTCGACAGTGGAGCATGCTTGCCTAGAAGATAACTAAGATTTGATTCCAGATTCTAGCTCTTGGGAAACAATGTTCGAAAACTATGTAATTGCGTAACGTAGATGCAGAAAGTGAACTAAGATTGGCATTTGTGGATATTGAAGGACTCAATAATGATGCACTAGCAAAGATACCACCTGTGGTCCACTGAAACAATGACCCCGCCGATGTCACATCGCAATCGTCTTAACATCATCATCTCAATTTACGCCATGGAAGCCGTCCTATGCCGTGAAGAAATAGCTTTGTATGCTAAATATTTTTGCACTTCCCTCGATGACAACCATTATTATTTCTATAATCTGCTTTCGAGGAATTATTTTACAGACATAAAAATGAAGATCACAACGAGTTTTAAATCACATCCCTTGATTGTCAGTGTCCATATTACTATTCAACACGCAACGAAACATTTTACAAGTCTGAAGTCATGTTGAGTCATCACTCATCATTGATCATTGTTTTCATAGCAAAACGACCGGCCGCCAGTTAGCGAACGCGGCTACCCTTTGAAGAGGCAGTTGAACGACCGGTCTCGGCTAAATGTATGCGTCACTAGTGACTGACTCAGGTGTGCATTTCAATTGATGAGTAACTCCAAGGGTAAGGTCATAGTACAATTAGAAAAGTATTATAAGTTACGTTTTCATAGCACGGTAGCAAACAGCTTGACACGACAATTATTCTGGCGACTGAGCTACTCCAGTAAGAATAATTCACCTTGTTTGCGCGCTGTACAGTATGTACAATTATGGCGCTAGCACATATAAGCCGCGTTTGATACAGTTCAATGAAGATACTTTAATGTCGTGAAAGGGAGTCTATCGTGCTATTTTATACTGATACAAGGCAAAACCAGAAACCGGTAGAAAGTATCAGGGAGTAGGCGTACTGCTTTCCGCTGGAATCGTAGCATATGGAAAGACAATAATATAGTATCTGCCTGTATGTATGAATGAACAAGGCAACACTTTGACTGCAGAGCCGATTTTCTTGTTTAGCCACGGGCACACACCGTTGTTTTCCCGTACTGGCGGCAAGTTATAAAAAACACAACAGTTGTGTTTTCAGCAGTGAACTTGACAGTTTTCAGGTTAATACGTTCCCACGGGTAGGATAGAGACCATTTCTGAAGAGCTCGTTGCTATAGTTTGACCGAGGGACCAATCACCCCAGCGGCACTCACTTGAATGGGCGACTGTTGAGTGGGATGAGCGTCCATCCGAGCGTTTCCGTGCGAGGGTACGTCAACTCGTCGGTCCCGTTTTCTTTTTATTGCAGAATAGGCAAGCATTTAACTACAGTCTCACCTGGTGGTAAGTGTCGACACGATCGATGGTGGAGCATGCTTGCCTAGAAAATACCTATTCACTCTCAACTTTCAGATTATAGTATGGTGTTGATGAGAGTTCCTTGGGCAGGGGACAATGACAATAAACCAAAACTGTGACACCAGAGACCTCCACTACCTCTTGATCCATCGATCGTTAGGCCTGCTCTTGGAGAGAGAAGATGGGCACCACACTGGCTCTGTGCAGACTGGTTAGGTTTAGAATTTTGAGGTTCACGGAAAAGCCTTGACGTATGCTCATTTCCTTCACCATTTTCGAGCGATACATGAATGGAAGTCATGATATAAGTCAATTAGTTGGCAGGTATTCGAACTGGGATCCGCCACAATGTGAAGCGCGAACGTTACCGTGTGGCCACCACCGCTAACTGAAGTTCAACATCAGTAATCAATGACAATGACCTATAACTATAAGTTATTTGTGGTTTTGTTTTCACTAGAACTAATGTGGTGGGTTTATATAGACACATTGCAATAGAAATATGCAGAGATAAAAGCCATTTACATTAATTCATTATGTTGACGGCAGTTGATTACGATCTGTAATCACCCTATTATTGCTATACCTACTTAGTTCAGTCAAATGAACACCAGTGTTCTATATTTACAAGCTTCTATTTAACTCACTGAGTCAGTGTGGGTGGATTTACGTCTAGGTCAAATCTGGCAAGTCAATTTTGACCCAGTTTCTGTAGTTTGAGTAAGTCTGTCACGTTTCGATGACAATACAATATTATGGTGACTGTAAGCTGATCTCATGATAGAGATGGAAGGTAGACAATGGAACTCATCGGTGACTAACAGTAGATTGGGCTCATTTTGTCCAGCTTTCAGTACGGGATAGTTACATCTATGCTTCTATGCTCAAATTATAAAGAGGTAAAGTTGGTTCATTAGTTTCTTCGTAGGCAGTTATTTCCGAAACTACTGATCTTATTGTGGCATTTTTTTGATTAATACAAAGCTATGTTATCCCCGAATGCTATAGACTGTTTTATCCCGGAATAATGCAGTTTCTGCGGGAAAACGGGGATTATATAAACGGACATTAAAGCTTGCCAGTAAGGTTCTTGTCGGTTTCTCTCGATTGGATGTATTCCGAATCCGGTGGTAAAGTTAGTGAACTTTCATGAGTGGCCTCTTGGGGCACATGTGAACAAAGACGCTCGAATTTGACTTGTATGGAAATTATCTCTCATTTGCAACAAGAAAGTGTGATCAATATATAGTTAAGTAGTGAAATGTAATATATATATAATAAATGAATGCTTCACGGTCATTGCCAGCTATAAAGGTTTCATTGCCAAACAAAGCAGCATTTAATGATCACGGTAACCTTGTAGGTAGCTATCAGTCCATCTCATGGCGATGATTGCTGTTGGCTGGCTGTCTTCTAATCGGACGCTGGATAGCATAGGTTCGAAACCAGTCGATCTAAGCAAAAATGAGCACGAGCTTCCGATTAATATATCTTTCTATTCGGAGGCATGGCTAAGCCAGTCATATACCTAGCGGTTTAACACGTTCACTGCTGAAAACACAACTGTCGTGTTTTTTATAACTTGCCACGAGTACAGCATAACACAACTGTTGTGTTTGTTGTAAGGGAAAACACTATGGCGCGTGCACAGCCGCACCGGTGGCTAGACAAGCCAAATGGCTCAGCACTCAGTGTTAAGTAATTCTAGGCTGATCATTTTGTACAAATAATGTAGAAAATTTGATCGAGTTATTAGAAAATGCGGTTAACCTCTACACCACAAAGAATGAAGCTTTGACCTCATTGGTTCTGGCATTAAATGTATTTTAAATATTCGAGAGCATTATATGAAATATATGTAACTAATATTATAACAGTGGAAGAATCTTTCTAACTAGGCATCTGTGTTTCCTACCATTGATGGCCTGAGTGGCATAGTGGGTGATGAGCCAACTGCGAAGCATGAGGCTGCGGGTTCGTTTCCCGCACAGGGCAAAAATTTATGCGAACCACAAGTATTTGCTCGAGTCTGGGTATATGAAGGGCCATGGTCCCCTATAGTTCCAGTTCCTAGATACAGGGAATCCTAGTTAGGGGTACTAAGGCTCAATGTAGGTATGTGATCGTGACATTACTTATTTATGAATTACTAGCAGCGCCCTGCGGTTTCACCCGCATTATTTATTATCCTACCGGAACCGTTAATTGATTCAGGATGAAAAGTATCCTATGCTCTATTCCAGGACCTAAAGTACCTCTATACTAAATTTAATCAAAATCCGTTAAGCAATATCAGTGTGAAGAGAGGACAAACTAACTATCCCATTCATAACGTTAATAAGATTAGCATTTCACAAGAAACCACATTCTAGTTTGATTTGCGTTAAGCACTAAAAATAACCTAGTACATACCACTCAGAGAAAGTCCAAGTCTAAATAGAATGAGATGACTCACCACTGACTATATCAGACTAATGACAGCATGACTGCATGGTTTTACTCGCCGAACATAAATGGTAATCTGTAATGTTTGTATCCACGCCCTTATAAGGTATGAATAAGTTATTTTATTATTGAGGAAACTGGAAGTGAACTAATCCTTCTAAAATAAATACAGTACAGTTATTTTGTATGTATCTCTGTGTTGGTTATGTATTTTATTTTAATTTTATTTTACTGAGTGACGAGATGAGTAAGTCCTTCACTTGATGGTAAGCGCTACGCCTGCCCATAACAGTTACCACCCATAACTTTGTATAGCATAATCCTTCGCAGCACTGCACTGCACTCATCACCCTGAGACATCGGCCCCTTCAAACCGAAGCACATTAATGTTTGCACAAGCAGTAGCTTGGTAGATTTATATCTATCTAGCAGAGATGTGGTGTGGTACTTCTCCATACGGACTCTTGCAAAACAGACCTACCACTACAAAAAAACTTTACATTAACAAATCTGATAAAAATAATACAGATTGCAGATAAACCACATGAAGGTAAAGAATAGTTATTACCTTCTATTTAAATAGGCAATACAATATTCATTATATTATGATGTTTGGTACTGGAAGAAAATGTAGGATTCCCCCCCCCTCCCACAGATGGTGGACCAAAAACTTGATGCAAACAGCTAGCAAATGCTTGTTGTAGAGTTCTATAGGGGATGCCTATGTTCAGCAATAGACGTCTTCTGGCTTATCATGATCTTTAGAACTGGGTCTTTTTTGCAATTAGGCCTTTTGAATGATTAAATATTGCATATAGGTAATATATCATTGTGTATGTGCAAAATGTAATTATATGTCATATTAAAATACATCAAAAATAGTTATTCAAGTGATTTGATAAGCGAAGAAGTTCTCAAATGAAATGTATTTGTATTTATTCTAAATTACCTCATGTCTATGCAATTTTTGAGTTTTGACCGAATTTAGAAAATTCTTCTTTGGTTAATAAACCTATACTTACAGCTTGAGGATGGTGCAATAAAAATTTCATGAAAATTGAATTTTACAGTAAATTAATTTATGTTGGTTTTAGAGTTGTAAGAATCATATGTACTAAGAATTTTTTGAATAGGTAGGTACTAAGTTCTTACAATTAAATCTTAACTGGAATTAAAAACTTATTAATTTGTTTGGATTGTGATTAATATTTTTTGTCTACTTTCTTTTACTGTTATTACTCAATGAAGTATTGACTATATATTAATAGGATTCCACTAAGGAAAATTGCAGAATGATAAAAATTATAGAGTTTTTCACACCTCATAGGTATCTATTGAGGGTAATGACTCAGCAACTGCAATGGGCCTTACTGCATCGCGATAAGGTGCAGTTTCGCGCGCATCAAACCACTGTCAAGTAGTTGCTAGATTTTTAAGCAGTTTGGGTGGCTGACCTTGGCAGTGAGAGGGCATTACCCTTAGTTGATCTCTGAACTGATGACAACTAGCTGCTGCAGCCAGCGAGGCCTATGCACCCGAAGTGAACACGAAATGTGTGTGACAACAGACCGTCGCGCCACCGCTATGCCTTATATGGTCAAACAGAAGTGCGATTGCGCGACGGTGCATACCCTATAGAGTTCGATGCCCCTGAAAGCTCCATACGGCTGATAAGCCGACTCCCCCACCGGCCGGTACCCCACGACGCTCACAAAAACATGCAACGGCACGTAGAAATAGTCAAAAAAGGCGTTGCAAGAATAACCTTTTGATCGTATGTGAAATCCAATACCGGATCGTCCGAGTCGACACATTCACCGGCGAACGCCCCGCGACGCGACCGGTCTCCATGGACATTGTCGAATTCACAACACGTGGCATAAAATCACTGAACGGTGACAACGATTTTACGAAAAAGCGTGCAAACTCGGTGACGAGCTGTGCGAATGCGAAATATGGCGGCACCGGTTGTCGGAGATAACGTTTTCCATGGAATTGCGACATTTTCGGTCTATATTTCACACTCCCGTTAAAGTATAACACAACACGGCAGTCTAACACTATAATTTATTTTCTTCACTTACCATTTTTTGATGTTAAAAACGTAAAAATTCCACCACAAACTTCACCGACACTACGACAACGGCGACCGGAACGACACTGTTCGGAATGTTGGCTATGCTTTTTTGCGACAGCCAATCAACGCATGCGTCAAAATGGATGCCGGAATTAGAACACTGCTTTTATTACGAAAACTAGTTGTAGTTAATTGTACAATAAGCGCAAGTGTTTGAAGTATACAAAAAAAAGAAAATATTAATTATTAATCACTTTATTTTTAATTTATTTCGATAATGGCGGTGGTGGCGGTGACGGGTATTGACAACTTACTAAAAAGTAAACTGACCGCTGCGTTCCGAGTCGCGATATTTTATACTTATGTACAATAAAAATGTTATCGATAAAAATAACAGCCACTCTAGTCCCCACGAGATAAGATACTAGAATACATACATCACTCCTTCCATTGTAAAATGATAAAAATAATTTGTTTCAGTCAACATAGAGAAGTGAGTCACTGTTGACGCGATAGTTTCGCCCAATCAGAATATAGTTTTCTATAGATGCCCATATAGGGACATACGGCGGAAACAGCTCAAGTCATAATTCAAAATTTGAATTTTGGCGGGTTCATATAGCATTATGCATTGTTTTCTGGAATTAATTCAAATAAAATATAGTGTTGAGGTAAGTAGATACAAAAACAAATTTGAATATTAAAATTTGATGTATAATGCTTGAAAAGGTTGATGAAACAATATAAACTACATTTTTTGTAAGAGTTAAACATACTCTTGGAACTAAGTAGTACAAAAATAAATAAGTTAAGGTAGTATGTATGTACGTGCCTTCTTTTTCGATTTTATTCTATTTTTAAGTTCATTGTTATTTTGTCTTATAGAACTAGTAAGTAAGATTAGGTCTAAAGTCCAGCAAACAAATACATTGTCGGGGAACCATTTATCTAAGTACCTACCTAGTACTTACGTTTTTATTAAGTGAAAATACAATATACACCGAGTTTTCATAATAAGGTAATGTTACGTAGCAAAGAGTATAATACGTTACGTAGCGTCAGCTCTTTAGTGGTTTCTGTGGATAAGTTGATTATACTTATTTACCTCTATGACAAATTTGATAACTAATAATTATCTTTTTCAAATTTAAACAATATTCAGCTAATCATTAGGTAATTATAGATCATTATTTGATTTATTTTTGTAGTAAAACTTCTTTACGCACTCTTGACTTAGGGAGTATAGCTGGTGCATGCGTTACGAAAAATGTGATCGGGCGAAGCGAATGGAAGTTGAGAGGTAAATAATCGATATAATAAGAAATTAAAACTAAAGAAGTCTTACTCCAGTCGTGTGGTCTGAAGCACACTCGTTTTTATTTATTTTATCCATGTACATTTGAATTGTAAAAGTAAACAAGTTTTATCTACTTGCAATAAATAATTTGAGTTCATATTATTTGAAGTTTGAAATAGATATAATTTATCCGTATATACCAATTTACTCAATGCCCTCTTCTGCAAGAGTCCATTGGAGAAGTACACACCTTTGCCAGATATTCATGCACCAAGCAGTATTGTGCAAACATTGTGTTCCGGTTTGAAGAACACTGTTTACAGAGAAGTTACTGGACACGATGAGTGTTTAGAAGCAATCTCAGGGTGACGAACGCAGCACAATGTCGCTCATGATTATGCAGTACAAATTTCTAGGTGGCATTTTAATTGTTATTGACAGGCGTGGCGCTTATCATCAGATGAACGAATTGTTTGTCTCATTATTCAGTAACAATTAAAAAAAAAGTGGTAAAAATCGATATTTACTATTTCCCCTTCGCGGCCTGCACTCCTTTAATCGACAACCTCCTTACCATCTATTTACGGGAGTTTGTACCAACTGTAAAAAAATGCAATAGAACATAACTTATTGTTTTATTATCTTCCAATACTTACAATAATTATTTTAATACAAAATATTCATAATAAAACGACTGATTTTTATAACAATACAACAGTTTTACGAATTCCCAGTATATTTATGGTATCTTTTATAAACAGTATAAGAGTTATTCATAGTCATTTGACCCACGGAGCCAGCTAGAGCTCTCTTCAAGAACGCCATGGCGTACGACGAGTCGCTAGCTTGTATGAGGATTGCTATGGAATTTTCTAGATGTTGGCGGACCATTCTAGAAGGCGCGTTCTTCTCTAGTGACGTACAAATGTCCGCGACGGTGTAGGCCGCTATGCGGGATACTTGCTTCTTGCGTTTCGATATTGCTTGCGTTAATCTGGAATTGTGAAGATTTTAAGTACTAAAAAAACGAGGATAGCCTAGTGGGAGACCGTCCGCCTTCCGAGCAGAGGTTGCGAGTTGGAACGAAATTATTACTCGCATTTCGCTAAAGTAAAACATCGTGGAAAACCCACGCGCCAGGGAATTATTACGGAGGTATGTGATCCACCAATCTAGAACAGGCCCCTGTGGTGGATTATGGTCTAATCCTCGCGAAACTGAGACGAGACCCGTGCACAGCAGTTGGCTGATATAGGTTGTGATGATGAACCTCTTTATTAACCCAACTGCCCAAGAGAGTGTTGTGTTTAACGGTTGTATTTATGTTTATTTTGGCGTATCATAGAATAGAATAGAATAGAAAAAGTCTATACAAAATCATACATCCTAAACGGCTTGACGGATTTTGAATAATGAGGTGTTATTGAATTTACATTATCATGAGGATGACATAGGCCATACATTAGCATTTTAACACGTTCACTGCTGAAAACACAGACGTTGTTTTTATAACTTCACGCGGGTGCGGAAAAACACACCTGTCGTGTTAGCGCAGCTTACGTGCCGGCTATGTGGCGAAACACAACACGTGTGTGTTTAACCCGGCTCTACTACAGTGCGGCTCATACAGACGGCACACCATTGCTGGAAAACACACACGGTCCGTAACGGTGCCCAAATGTAAAAACCGGTTCAGCAGTCAATGTGTTAAAATAATACTGTTCATACTTCTCAACAGAGTGCGCTGCTTCTGCCAGTTTATCATCTACCCTCTTTTCTGGTTGGTCGCGAGTAGACGCTCTCTCGCACAACGTGGTAGTTAGAGCTCTATAGCACTGCATGTAGCAAGGCCATCTGAAACAATAATAAAAATTCTTTGCCTTCGTTTGTGTTTCCGTCTAAATTTAACCATGGGTTGTTCGAGCAAGCAGACGAGCAAGTCGTTCACCCGATGGTATGACGAGATGTTTATAGACTCGGTTGTAATTTTGCATCAGATGCGATTCTCTCGATTGTCTTAGATTCTCCGACAATCTCAATCAATTGTCAATCAATCTCATTGACGATCCAAACGCCAACCAGCATTGTGCAAACATTAATTCGTCATTTAACTTTAAGAAAAGCCATGAGTGTGATCAGGTTTAGAGTAAAAAGAAAATGCTAAAATAAAAATACCTGTCTTCCAAAAGTTCTTCCCTAGAAATGAGGAGACTGTTCAATATGGCAACACAGCCTTCGTATAACGTGAAGTACGAATGCCACGTGATTTCACATTTTAACTGTACGGAGTTAAAGCCCATAATGTAATGTATCATGTGTTGGAGCTCGAATATGCTGTCTAGAAACTTGTAGTCCAGTGTTACCTGAAAACAAATTGAGACAAGTATTTTTTTATATAAGCTGGCTATTTATCTGATGGTTGACGCGGATTTGTAACATTTTTTTTTTTAACTTTTTGTACTCTAGATTTAAACTTAAAATATTTGTGTGAAACATATGGAATTGCTCCGAGTCTGGCTGTAGTAGGACCATGGTCCTTGCAGTCCTTGATTCCCTAGATACGAGAAATTCTAGATAGCTCAAAATAAAGATAGATGTAGACTATCTCTCTGCCAAATTTCATCCAAAACGGTTCAGCCCTTTTTGCGTGATTGAGTAACAAACATCCAAATTCTCACATTTATAATATTAGTAGGATTTTAAAACTTACCTTTTTCCCAGCAAAAATAACTTCTGCTAAAGTATCCATTTCCACCTTTAATATATCACAAATATCATCATGCAATTTAATAATTTTAACATCTTTTTCTTCACTGTAAATTTCTAATTTCCTTTTTTTCTTGTTGGCAACATTACGTACGGCGTCGTAGTGTTGCCTTATCCAGGACTTCAAATTCCTACAGTTTTGGAACATCAGTTTGGTCATGGCACCGCATTTTGGTCCTACTGTATTTGCTCTGAGGCACTGAGCCCATAGATATTTGGATACCATGTGATTTGCCAGACTTGATTTGTCTTTTATTATTTCAATTGGTTTCTGAAAATGTTTAGTTTTGTAGTTTTATAATAAACTAGCTGTACCCTGCCACGCTTCGCTGTGGCACATTCGCACATTCGCTGATATGTCACTGATGAATAAAATAGATAAAAACAATCCTTGATGCGGATTATATATCATGCTAAAATTTCAGCTCAATCGGTGCAGAACTTTTTGAGTTTTTGAAGCGTACACAAACCAACATAACATTTTTATATATATAGATATCATCCTCATCATCATCACAACCCATATCCGCACACAGCTGAGCACGGGTCTCGCCTCACTTTCATGAGGAGGGTCAGATTATATTACACCGGAGCGTAATATTGAATTTTTTTGATACCTAATCGCTCCAACACAACGTAAATCAAACTAATTTTGGACAGCAAAAAGCGTTTTGCTTACTCTAATATTGTTACTAACTTTCTTTTTGACGCACTCTTGTAAATATAAAGCAGCGGTTCCCAGATTCTTTCTCTCATAGACCAATTTCAAAATTTAACTGGTTCCAGTGGACCCCCGCAGCTACATTTCTATCACATTCCCATTTATTTCCTACCATATATAATTCTTTGTCACGTCTACGTAGACCCCGGTCAAGTCTCCTGTGGATATGGGGTCCACCTGGACCACTTTGGGAACTAAGGATATAAAGGAATGTATCTCCTCACCTTTAAAATAACAAGGCCTGCTAGATCAGCGACGAATTTGTCAAATCCCTCCACCGAGACTGATTCACACACGAATTTCAATGTAACTCCTAAATCTTCCAGGTACACGCAAATTTTCGTACTACCCTCCTTTTGTAAAACTACTCGAAGTCTAGCAATAATGCTCTTCCATATTTGAATGAACAGTTCGTCTCTTTTGTTGAAAATCGGGTGGGAGTCCAGCTTTTTTATATGACGCAGGGTGACGTTGAGGAGTTGTATTGAAGACTCTATGTGCTGAGGTTTAGAGTCCACATTTGATATTGAATTTATCTAAAAACAACAGAAAGAATAGTTAATGGATTGCTGTAAAACTATTGCTATTCCTCTCTAAAGGCCGATTTACATATCCATTAGTCAAGTGGTGAGTTAACTTGCGTATCTACCGAGTTAACTCCTTACCATCGTTTGGACAGACATTAATTAATGGAGAGTTTACTACTTAACTAACAACTTACTGTCCAAACAATGATAAAGGACTTAAGTCTCCAAGTTAACTCACCACTTAATTATTGAATGTGTAATAGTCCTACAGAGGTTTTTGAAAAATAAATCTAAGTAAATTTACTTACAGCAATTTGAATAAAGAAGTCCAATCCTGACCACAGACAATCTAAATTCTGGAATTCTTGGACATCTGTGGTTTCACAATACTTGGACAATGTCAGCGTATACGCCGCTATCGCATTCAGTGCTGCCATGTTGCTATTCGACTCTACCACACTGTCTTCGGTGTTGCCAGCATAATAATATAATAAACTACTATTTGCGGTAAAATCTACATTTTTAAATGTCTCCAGCAACTTCTTCTGCAGTTTCTCTTGTAAATCCGCTAGGATTGATCTGAAGGCGCTTACTGTGATGGCTTTCTTCTGTTTCACGATTAGTGGAAGAATTATGCATGTTATTTGAAATGCTGGATCACTGAATGATTCTATGGAATCATGCTTGTTTAGCTTCTTTGACAGAAGTAATTCAACAATGTTTTTGACTAACTCTTTATCCGCTTTTACTCGTTTAACCGCTTTTTCGATTAAGCTTTTAATTACCAATAGTTGGTTAGAAGTTTTTATTTTTAACGTCAATAACTCGATCATAGTTGAATCTTTGAATGAAAACATGTAATTCACAGGGAAAATTTGATACAAATCTGGTGTGTGTTGACTCAATTCGAATATGTTCTGCAGCAAATAATCAATACTTTTCCGTATTTTTTTAGACTGGCAGCACTTTTTATATGCTAGCAGTACAAAGATGATTGTCAATTGGTAGTTTTCTTCCAAATACGGAACACGTAGCAATTTGATAATTTCAATGCATTTCCTCATTTTATCGTCATGATCTTCAGAGATTGATATTTCATTGAAATATTCTGGAATATTTACGTCTTTTGCGAAAGCAGTCATATTGAATTCTGATTTATTTAAGGCTTTAGACAGAGTGTCGCAATTTTCCAAGCATTTTGTCATATTTTTTGCCACTTCCAACACGAGTGCATTTAGTAAAATTCTATTATTTGAGATGGCAACATCACTGAAGATCTCCATTGCTTGATCATTCAAATATAGTTTGACGAGTCCTTTTGCCAAACTTTTGTATTGATGCTTATCTAAACTCGAGAATAGAATTCTGGGGAAGTAATTAACATTTTCCAAGACGTTCGGGTTTGAATTCAGTTGCTTTATCAAATGTGATTTAGTTTCAGCTAAAGCATAGTTTGTTTCTGGTTCCTTTTTTACAGATAAAAGGTCAATTGCCATTGTTTTGACGAGTAGAAGATTATTCTGTAAAATTGTGTTCATTATTATTTATTCATAGCAACCAAACATCAGGTCCTCATACCCCAACATCAAATATTAAAAATTATAGCATAATGGCATCAATTGTTTCAACCTCGAGGTACAAAATTATTTATAACATCAGGTAGTCAAATCATCAATAAAAAAGTAATAACTTACCAGTACTAAAACTCCTTCATCATTTTCCACCTTATGACTGAGTTGCACCCATTGCTCACCACTCAAGCAGGGTAGCAGGACAGTTAAGTCAAACACCTCCGTCGAGTCTTTAGTGGGTACATTCAGTTTATAGTTACTGTACTTTATGTTAAGCAGTTTCAACTGCGAGTAAGCAAGGCAGACATTCAAGAATGACTGGATTAGGGACTGGTTCTGTAATGTAGAAATGCATAGTTAGGAGAGAATTTTGCTTGTCTAAAGGTAAGTATTGTCCTCTGGTATCAGAGCTTGTTAGGTGGTCCAAGGGATCTCTATAGTATGAAGTATTATGTATTACAATTTCAGAAAATATTATACAACCACTTACATTCTCAACTTTCAATAAGCACAGCCCAAACTTCTTCAAAAATTCCCCTTCAAATCTGTCGTAAACGGTCCAGAAATCCTCGGCTATTTGCTGAGACACCGTGTGGTCCGCCATCTTGTTATGGCGTAGGAATGACGACAAAATGGCTGACAGGACTTCCGCTATTGTGACTACTGAGGGACCTGAAAAATTACAAATCTCACTAATATTATAAATGCGCAAGTTTGTCTTTGTCCTCTTTTCACAACAAAACAATTGAACGGATTTTGATGAAACTTAGTATACAGATACTTTAGGTCGTGAAATAGAACATAGGATATTATTTATCTCGTAAATTAACGGTTCCTGTGGGATAATTGTTAACGAGGGTGAAACCGCGGGGCGCTGCTAGTTCACAACACAAGAAAAATATCTTGAATAATTTTTAACCCCTGTTTTTAGATATTTGTAATATTAGGTACCACGAAATAGCTTAGTATGCGTCGTTTTTCATGGATGCCTTGAATCAAACTTTCAGCATTGAAAGTAGATCGTGTAACACATTTACCTGGCAGTAAGATGCCAAAACAGTTGTCAGTACTGGAAATTAATCTTTTCAGATAAACCTTTCAAGCATGAACACCATAGTACACCCCAAGAAGGCCACTTCGGACTTCCCGGTTACCTCGGACACCTCGGATTTTGATAGTAATATTTGTTAATACTTACTTACAGACCCTTCTTCTAACTTCAATAGGCAATGCACTTCGAAATCTTTCTGCAATGTGTCCAAAAGCTCTCTATTCTGTCTAAACATCAAATCAGTGGTCAACTTCCCGAATAACTCAACACATTCTGGTGGGAAAACATCATTGCCTGTTATTAATTTATTTTTCTTCTTGCTATCAAAGTCTTCTTGTTTCACTTTTATTTGATCAGTGTTGCTAGCCTCCAAATTCAACTTCAATGATGGTAGCATTTGACTCAAAAATTGCGTACCACGACTTAATTTGAAAAGAATTTCTATTAAACAATTCAACATATCTTTGTAAGACTCTGCTGTGTTCAAGCTCTTTTTAGTTGCCATGATGGGTGGGAGAATTCTTTCCATCCTTTTTTCGATCAGAATCGGATCGAGATTCAGAGCAGTTTTTACTATCTGTAATGTGACTTTATCTAATTTGCCTTCCAATTTTAGCTGTCCCATCATCACTACTTGTAAGAAAGACATGAAGTTCTTCTTGATCTCGACTTTGGATACCCTCTCCCCAAATGTATCGGTCAATCTAATACTGATATTGATTTCATTTTTCAAAAGTGTCTCGAGCATTGTCAAAAATAGTCCTCTTTTGATTGTTTCATTGTTATCTACAAAAGTGATCGGTTTCATATCCATAGACGGAACTATGTAGTCTTGTGACATCAGAACATTGGTTGCCATGATGAAAAAAGCGAATATTATCTGGCTTTCCTTACGGAAGCAACTGACGAATATCTCGATGAAGCATCGTAAGAACTCTGAGCTCATTTCGGTTCTTTGTTTGGGAAATTCAAAGAAAGTGGCCATGATTTTCAGAACGGACTGAATGTTATCTCCTTTTTCTGCGACAAGTTGCTCAATGTTGTCTTTGCGTATCAAAGTTTGAAGGTAACTTATGAAGGATGTCTTTTTGTGTATCGGAAAAAGAATGTTTTGACATACATTCACAACAGTATCATGGCATTCCGTATCCAAGTAGCTAAAGACGGTTTCTAAATTTTCACCCGCTAAGAATTTGGTCAAAAACTCGAGTTTCTTTTTACACTGTTTGTAGTACTTAGAAAAGTTATTTAATATCTTTTCACTGTGTCCAACATATTGTTTTACATCATTTTTTAAATATTTTAGTATGGTTATGGTTATAGTTAGATAATCATCAATATGCTGACATAGTTGAGTCGATAATTTTGGGTTTTCTAAAAATGATATGATGTATGGTATGTCATTGATCTGCAGAGCATTTCTTTGAACGTATTGGGACACCACCTGAAAATATTATAGCATATAAAATTAGGTACTTTTATGTTTTTTTTTTTTAACTTATCTCATTACTATAAGGCTGAAACTGAAACATTTTCAATTGCGCAACTTCTAAAAAAAACCACCCATAATAATAAAATAAGAGCCACAAGATGAATAGTATAAAATGGAGCACATTTTTTCATCCCTGTTTAACACATTCACTGCTGAAAACACAGATGTGTATTTTATAACTTATTTATAACACAGGTGCGGGAAAACACATCTATTATGTTAGCGCAGATTATGTGTTGGCTGTGCTGTGCAACCCAGATGTGTGTGTTTAACGCAGCGCTACTACAGTGCGGCTCACACAGACAGCACGTCATTGCTCGAAAACACAGTCCGTAACAGTGCCTAAATGTAAAAATCGTTTCAGCAGTCAATGTGTTAAAAAACAGTGTATTATTACCTGAATCAATATACTCTTCAACTCTCCTGTCAAATCATCAGCCGACAACCAGTCTAAGATGCTTTGTAGCTCCGCAGAGCCCAGCTGATTCTCCTTGGTGAGGCCTTGGAGCCATCCTGAGATGGTACGCTCTTTCAGTGCAATGGGGAAGTGGTGGGATGTGACTACATTCTTGGCGAGGCAGAGACGCTTTGGTAGTGGTGTAGTGTTATCTTCTAGACGCCTCTTTAGTTCTGTAAAAAATAACGTTTTTACGGTTAACCAACCAGAATCAGAGAAAGTTCCGGTGATTTCACGAATATTTTGGCTGCAGGAGTGCCGAACATGGATTAGCAAGACATTAAGACATTAGGTACACGCTTAGATATAGTTCGGCTGTTCTAGGCTCGCTCATGCTATGTCATGCATAGACTTTAGGAACAGTACATCTAAATGGCAGTATCTCATCTTGATTATACATTTTAAGAATACTGTTTTGTGTAGTTTTGATTTAGTTTTAAAAATCTTTTGAGGTTATGAGTGATATTTATGAATTTGACTTTTAACTTACCATTCAGTGGGTTCAACGTCATTTTGTACACACTTTATATCGTTAATTTTAACTTAATTTTAGTTGTATTACGGACCTCTTGTGGTAAATTCGTAAATTAAACTACTATTGCAGTGCACATTCACACATGTTCTATTTTGTTTTGTTATTGAAGTGCGTTTTGATAATGCTTTAAGAAAAAAAATCTGTCACTTGGATTTACGTTATGTTGAAATGTTTTTTTCTTTGTAGGGAATCAATATTTTACCGTTTTTTATTAAAATTAGTAAGGTTTAGTTATAATTAAAAGTCAAAGCCGTTTCCAGTTCACATAGCAGCTGTATAACATATTGAAAAGTAGACTAATTATTGACCCCCTTTGGTAATTGCAAAACGCAATTGACAGTTCTTAAATTTTAATATTGCCACTTTATAGCAAAATTGTCCCAAAAATATAATTTTGAGAAAAAAAGAATGTATTGCACGGACTAAGAAATTATAATTTTGCTTGTATATTGATAGCCAGCCCTCATGTATAATAATATTTATAATGTAGTCTACAGATGAGCCTCCATGATAACCATATTAGATAGAACAGTTCTGCAACCTTTATTATTATGCCATTTCAGGTTTATGTAGGATCTAGTCAAATCCCTAAATTTCCTGAATTAACTTCAGGTTTGAATTAATGTACCTATCTAAAAAAAATACCAATTCATATTACTTAGGTACCTATTTATTGTCCATACTAATGTAATATGGTAGTAGCTCTTTACTACTCGATTTAATTTCCAACTTCTAGGTAAGTACTTACTTAACGAGCTAGGTAGGTGTCCTAGATAGATAGGTATAATGACCTAGATTCTTACCGAATTACTGTTCTCAGTTAACAAGGGAAACGGACTAATGGAAGGGGAGGGGGAGGGGAGACCATTGTCCAGGCAGTGGGATTAGATAGATAGAGGGGGTAGATAGTATTATTATGTTTAGTAAATACTACTGGGCCATTTATATAATCTGGCTACAATGAATTTTTTTATGTTACATTAAAACAAAAGCTGGTACCATTGTCGACCAAAACTATTTTGGCTCTATCTGTACTTATATAATACTGGTAGAGAAAAGGCTTATTTTGCTTTTAAATTAGATTCATTTTCATACACATACGTTATCAAATCAACGGGTGACGACAAAAGCAAAAATTCGAAAAAAAAAATGTAAAGTCATCCTACTTCCTAATAATTATTATAAATGCAAAAGTGTGTGAGAATGGATGGATGGATGTATCGATGTTTGTTACTCCATAACGCAAACACTACGGAGCGGACTTGAATGAAATTTGGCACAAGGATAGTTTGTTATCTATTTTTTACCACATAGAATACTTTTTAATCCGTAAAAATTAACGGTTCCTGTGGGTTAATATCAACGGGGGTGAAACCGTGAGACGCAGCTAGTCAGATGTACTTTTAAAACAAAATCTCAATAGCTGTTAACAAGAAAACTCCTGTGTACTGAAAAGATCAAAGTGAATAGAGCCTACTTTGTTCGAAAAGTATCTCGAACGACGAAATCGGATACAATTTATAAATAGTTTCAAGTTAACTGCCTACGCCTAGGTATCGACTATATTTCCCATTTATTTAAAGTATTCTGCTACCCTAAAATAACGTTCGTATCAAATAGAATTCAGCTCAAATAACGTTCTATATTTAGCCAGTCTTTTAATATGCAAAGTCTCCTGACGAAAACCTGTACCGCTGATCATTATGGCGTTTAGAGAACATCTAAAAATAACAAATGAATGAATAAAACACTTTCATTCATAAATTTATGACCGCCATTACAATATTATTAAGAAAAATGAATTCTGCCACGGTCACGATGCGTCGTGGCTACGATATAGGCCAAGGAGAAAATTTGCGCATGCTCCAAACCATCGATTTTTCCGCCTCAAAAAGTGACGTCACAAAATGTCTACCATTTGAACGGAGTCGCTCAGTGTAAAAACTAAAATATCACGGCGCAGTTACCCTTCACACCAGCAGATGTTACACAGTACATGCCACAATCATCGGTGATAAATGAAAAAAATATATTTATTAGTTTGTTTTGTGTAGATGTCATAGGGAGTTAATTTGTGTACAGTTAGTCGGGGATACGGTAGCTAAGGAGATCACAAAATGGTTTATCTTGTCCTTAGAAATAATTTTCTGGCGGTTTTCGACGTGACCACCATAATGCTGGCGAAGGTGTTTTGTTTATGTAAGTACAAATATTATGTAAACTCATTTGTTTTTGTTTTGCTTTTTTTATTTTGCTTGTTTTTCTTATTTTTAACTCCTTCCTTTACAATAGTACCTATGTATAGTATTTTTTTATAATTTTTTAGTACTACCTTCATGAAGCAATTTTAATTTTTAAATGTTTATTTTTTGCTGTGATATTTTATGATTATGAAACGATGTACTGGCTGAAAATATTATAATTTTATTTATTACTTAAGTGTTGTAATTTAATATCACTCGAACGATATAAGGTGCGTGGTATGTTATGAAATTTGTCCATTAGCTGTTGAACCTTTTAACTTAATGATTTTTTTGTAGGTATACTGAATTCATTAACGAGCCTACCTATTTAATTACCTGTTCTAGTTGTTTGACACTCCAAATTCAAGCAACAAAATAATTACCAACCCAATACCTACTTCGCTGAATGTATAGAATAATTTCATTTTTGAATTATTTTGACAATAAACAAAAAGAAGATACATTTTTTTCGATGTTACCTGAAAGAGATCGCTTGTTTACTTGGTTTCTTTGACTTCAATTATAAACCTTTTTGGTTTATTTTCCTACCGTACACAAAAAAGGCTTCCACCAAGTATAAACCACGTAGATATATTTTTACAACAATGATAACGCCAACCTTTAAAGAGAAGAAAGAAATGTTAATTTAGCTTTATTTCACGTACGATCTCTACTATATTGGATATAAATATTTTCAATTTACGACGTAGGCTTCAACCAAATCGAACAATACGCGTGCCTCAAGCTGAATTTTTCACGTTCTAAACCATGACTTAGACCAGCGGGGCTATGCAGTACGGTGCAGATCAGCTCGAGTTCGTTTCATTTTGACGTTTGATTGCCACGGGACCATTGCCATTGCCATTTTGTATCGAAATGACGAGTCCTGTGGCAATTAAACGTCAAAATGAAACGTTCTCGAGCTGATCCGCACCGTGCTGCATAGCCCCGCAGGACTGCCCAAATGAGATACGATCCAGAGCCAATACAAGGAATAAAGCCAATATCTATTCCGTGATACTACATCCTACGGAACGCCACAAAATGGCTAGATTTCAGTAAAGATTAATTATAATTATTGTAAAATGACGAACGATTGATAGAGCCTTTGCAATTTTAGAACCCAATGACATTTGAAGTATTTCTTCTTTGGCTTCACTTCATTATCAGTTCATTTATTGTTTTACTAGCTGCGCTCTATGGTTTCACCCTCTTTGACTGCTATCCCACGGGAATCGTTAATTTTTATGGGATAAAAACTACTTAAATTATTACTGCAGGCAGGTCCTGTCTGTAGTATCTAGATATTACTAAAAATCAAATGTAACAAAGTCGAAATTTGTTTGGCCTTTGCGGTTGTAAAGCGACGACAAAGAAAGATACAAAATTTCCCATAGTTATCCTTCCTTCCTTACTTATATTATAAATGCGAAAGTAACTGTCTGTTGCTCTTTCACGCCTGAACTACTGAACCGATTGAAATGAAATTTGGTACAGAAATAGTCTAGAGCCTAGGGAAGGACATAGGCTACTTTTTATCGCAAAAAATGCATTGTAAGGGTTTGAAATAGGGGATGAAAGTTTGTATAGGAATATGTAAAGTTTCGGCTTAATTTTCTCCAATGGAAAGCTACATTGACAGCGAGTAACATAGGCTATATTTTATCCCCATATTCCTGCGGGAACAGGAACTACGCGGGTGAAACCGCGGGGCACAGCTAGTATTATATAATTTAACTGAAAAAAATAGTATATTTTTAGGCTGCGACCCGAGGCGAGGGTGAAACTTTCGCAGCTGTTGCTGATCCGAGCCATAAAACAATGTAGGCCAACTTTGGTAATATCGAAACGAACTAACGGAAAAGGCTGAGTTATCAGAACGATATTGGAAAGAAACATGTTTGGGTATTTATTACACTCACTTAATACTTGCTGAATGTACGCTGAATACTACGGAAATAGCTAAATACTACAAAAAGGATTATTTCCTACCTTAGTGGTGTATCATCGGCTTGTCTTGTTTTTGATGTGTGATTACTCTTCTGTTGTTACAATAAGAGTTTTCTTTCTTTCTTTCCCTATGCGGAAAATCTTAGTTGGAAGAAAACAAAAGACAAAGAGTTCTCAGAAAGAGAGATTTAAAGCTAAAGAGGGAGATGAAAGAGGGAGTAAATAAAACCTATAATAAAAACAAAAAAGGTGGCGGTGTTTTAATTGTCCTCTTTATTAAGGGTAGGCAACCTACTGAGGTAATATAATGTGGTGTCGCATATGTCTAAAGAAAGCGAAGGCCACGTACGTTATAAAAAATGCTGGATTGTTCTTACTCTACCCTCATTTGCAACAAAAGCATGGTAAATGTAGAGTAGCTGTGTGGCTGAAACCGTCTGCGCCTTTCATTTCATATTCAGACGTAGAAGCCATTGTAAAGCCAACGTATGTAGAACAATGAAAACTCTCCGCTTCAGAAATCTACTTCGAAAGAGTAGGTAGATACGCGATTAAACTGGAGCTGGAAATGAAATCACGTTCTGGATAACGTCTTTTATTGTTTCATTTTATTGCAGTCTGTGGCAATGAAGGCGACATAATTGTCTGGCCCTCTTGGCACTTAAACATTTCTAGATAGATGCAATTTCTCGTCTCTATTTACAGCTGATGCAAGATTTACAGTTAAAAAAACAGTGCAACAAACAAACAATATGATAATAATATGCCTGTATAACTAAGCAGAAGAATATAAGCAAGAAGAATAGAATAAATACTAGAGAAAAGATAATAAGAAGAAGATTAAGAACTAAGAAGAAGAAGAATGAAAGTATAGTGAATGAAAAATTAAAAAAAATTGCATAAAAAGGTTGCTGAACGGACGGAATGACAAATTTAAAATTATGTAAATACATGTATCATGTAGCCACAGTTGATGATCCCAGTTGTTACTTGGCTGAATAAACATTAGTGTGTAATCAGGCGGCCTACCATGACGTCTTATAGCGATTCAGTTCAGGACCTAAACTGAGCCGCGTCGCGTAATCGTACCGTGACGTCTTATTTTTTATGTTGCTGCCATTTTCAACCTAAACTGGATATAGGTTAGGTTGAAAATGGCTTATTAGCGACTCAATTTAGGTTGCTATCATTTTCAACCTTAAATGGATCCACTTTAGGTTGAAAATGGCAGCAACATTAAAAATAAGACGTCACTGTACGATTATGCGACGCGGCTCAGTTTAGGTCCTGAACTGAATCGCTATAAGACGTCATGGTAGGCCTCCAGGACTGAGTTTATAATAATTTATCTGTTTGTGTTTTATCTCTGTTTTTCTCCTTTTATTTTGGTAACTAAGTATTTGTTGCTATCTTTATTGATTACTAGCTGCGCCCCGCGGTTTCACCCGCATAATTCAAGTTTTCCCGCTCTTAAAAGCAATATATTTTCCCCGTTTTTGCCACATTCTTCATTGCTGCTCTGCTCCTATTGGTCGTAGCGTAATGTTATATAGCCTATAACCTTCCTCGATAAATGGACTATTCAACACAAAAAGAATTGTTCAATTCGAACTAGTAGTTCCTGAGATCCTAGCGTTCAAACAAACAAACTCTTCAGCTTTATATATTATTATAGATTTAATAATTGTGTATGGCAATACCTTGTTCAAGAATCGTTTTGAAAATTTAATAAGGAACCGGCAGGCGGCAGTCCTAATGGACAACACGGACGGAGTAAAAATCATACCTATTAATTAATCTTTTAATAATGCTGAAATTCAGAGCGCTCTCATTATAATGGTGTGAAATTTAATGACCAGCCTGGCTGTATTATTTGGGAGGGTAACAAAATTTATTCCCAATTATAATAACTCTTCAAGGTTGGTAGGTATCTTCATACCTACTTCACATAAGTAGCAAATCTAGGAATCTAGGCTATCAACCTTGGCTTAATAAATTCAGTAGAGTACCTATAATATTATATCTACCCGCCAGTATCATTATAATATTATTTAAATTAGGTATTCGGCCGGTTTGTAGCTTGTAGAGATATAATAAAGAATATTTACTAGGCCATTAGGTATTTTTTCCTAACGGTTTACCATGAAGGCCGATTTGAATAACTCGCTCAAGTAGTGTTTTAAATAAAAAAAAAAAAACGAAATGTGTGCTGGGACACACAGTACGAGTAAAACTATAACTAAACAATATTTCAAATAAAAATAATTCATAAGAGATTTTAAAAAATATATACGAAACTTAACTCTCTCTTTCTATGTTCAATTCTTGAGTAACTTATATCTCCCTCTCAACTTCCCTTCACCTCGCCCGATCACATTTTCCGTTACGCATTCACCAGCTTACTCCCTATGCCAAGCGTGCGTAAAGAAGTTTTACTTAAAAACCGAGTGTGCTTAAGACCACACGACTGAATTAAAACTTCGCTATAACAGAAACAGAGGAAGAAAATGTGTGCTTACACCTCTCGCTCTCTCTTGCCCCTACACTAATATTCGAAACGTTACTCCCTCTCTTTCTATCTTCACTAACTTATGTCTCCCTCTCAACTTCATCAATCACACTTTTCGTAACGCTCTCGTCATGCATTCACCAGCTTACTCCCAAGTCAAACGTGCGTAAAGAAGTTTTACTTTAAAAATAGCGCGTCACGATCTATAAAGATTGTTTGTTAATGCGTTTTTTTATTTTACTAAGTAACGAGACGAGCAAGTCGTTCGCCTGATGGTAAGCGCTACGCCTGCCTATAACAGTTACAGTGCCACCAAGAACTTTGCATGGCGTAATCTTGCATGTCGCTGCACTACGCTCGTTACCTTGAGGCATTGGATTGTAGTAATTTCGCTGAAAGCAGTTCCCTTCAAACTGGAACACAGTATTTTTTCACACGACTGCTTGGCTGGATATTTCGATATTTCTAAGTCTTTCCGAGCCTATCCGAGTCAGTAAACAGAAAATAATAATAATTTTCCAGTAGGTAACCAGATTTTATTTCAACGATAAAATGTGGCTTTGCAAGCTTTACTGTTATTGGGTTGAAATTCCATTCGTTTGATTTGCCTGCAGCATTAAAAGTTGTTGTAAAAATAACGATTGCGTACGTCAATTTAAAGGTTGCTCCCTCAGACGAATAAGTCATACCCGTTTCAAAGTTACCTACTTGAGCATATCTATAAATAAAATTACTTTTATTTATTGTTTGTATAAGTACATAGATCTATATTTTTTCACCAATAGAACTCACACCATTTAAGTATGTTTTACACATGTACACATTCAGACTATAGCAAAAACGAAACTACATTTCGACGCTAGAAAGCGTAAACGCTGTAACCCTTTGACCGACCCGAAAATACTTTTTTTACATATTTGGAAACAAACGCTGTAACCCACATTTCAACGTCCCCTAGGAACTTTAGGATATAATCAAGGTAGCAGTATTGTAGCTTTGTATGTAACACACCAAATATCCAAAATTTACGTTTTTAGGTCGAGTAGATATTGAGATATGATTTAAAAAAAAAAAAAAAAGTTTGGTGAACAATTTTGCGTTTCAAGGTTACAGCGTTTACGCTTTCTAGCGTCGATTTATTGTTTCCTTTATTCCGAGGTCATCTTAATCACCTATTTGTAAAGAAATTGCGCTCGAGACCTCGAGGAAATCATGCCCCAGTTGTCAGAGTTTCCGCTTTATCTGGAACAGACTTCGAGATAATAATAGTTCACAAAGAGGCAACATTGTAAATGTTGTACCTAGTTCAAAGCCTGCCTCTGACGTTGGAACTCGGAATAGATATTTGATATTGTTTCGTAGAATTTAATAGGAAAGTAAGGCTTAGGTAACATCTGATTCGCTGGTTGTTAGATTTGTGTAAATCACAGGTATGTTTGCTGAGTTTGGGTCTTTGTGAGACTATGGATACTGGGAATTATACTTACTGCAGCCATTTTATAATAGCACCACCAAAAAAAACACGAATAAAACTACAAGTCTGTTTTATTGGTGTTTTTAGTTAGTATGGGCAAATTATTGATTCCGGGATATTAATCCCACCCTATCCTACTAACATTATAAATGGCGAAAGTTTGTGAGAATGGATGGATGGATGGATGTTTGTTCCTATTTCAAGCAAAAACTACAGAACGGATTCCAATGAAATTTGGAACACAGATAGTTTATAACCAGAATTGAGTAATAGGGTACTTTTTATCGCGATAGTATGTTCCCGTGGGACAAAACGGGAACTACGCGGGTGAAACCGCGGGGCGCAGCAAGTATAAATATATATTATATAATCTAATACGGCTGCGGATCAAGCAGAGTATATAGATCGTGAATGACGCATAGAAGAAAGGTGAAGGTAGCTTGAAGTGTTTTATAAGTAATAAGGTATGTTCTAGTAAACTTTATGTTCATGTTACTGCACTATCGCATTGGGCCCTTCCTGTAAAGATAGTTGTAAGTTGAGAATAAAAAAAAAAACAATTAAAAAAGAGGTCCTGGGGGCCTACCATGACGTCTTATAGCGATTCAGTTGAGGACCTAAACTGAGCCGCGTCGCATAAACGTACAGTGACGTCTTATTTTTTATGTTGCTGCCATTTTCAACCTAAGCTGTATATGATTTAGGTTGAAAATGGATTATTAACGACTCAATTTAGGTTGCTACCATTTTCAACCTTAACTGGATCCAGTTTAGGTTGAAAATGGCAGCAACATAAAAAATAAGACGTCACGGTACGATTATGCGACGCGGTTCAGTTTAGGTCTTCAATTGAATCGCTATAAGAGGTCATGGTAGGCCTCCTGAATTGCAGTTTATCCTTTTTAATAATGTTCCATAATCATTTTTACTTTTTATTAGCAGAGATTGAGTTTATTGTATGAAAAGCATTATTATAACACCAAGAATTTATAAATGTAAAAACTATTGAATGACTCTATGTGCAGATATAAAACATTTTACTTAATTGAAAATGTTCAACTTTTTATCTATATTAAGAAAGATGTAAGGTAAGCGGTGGTAGCCTAGTGGGAGAACGTCCGCCTTCCAAGCAGAAGGTCGTGAGTTCAAATTCCAGTGCAGGCACGTACCAATGTGTTTCTTTTAAAACATATGTACGTAATTATCACTCGCTTTTCGGTGAAGGAAAACATCGTGAGGAAACCCACATACCTACCCGAGAATTATTTCGGAGGTAGGTATGTGATCCACCAATCCGGATCTGGCCCCCGTGGTGGATTATGGCCTAATCCTCCTCACGAAAGTGAGGGGAGACCCGTGCCCAGCAGTGGGACGTTATGGGTTGTTGATGATGATGATGAAGAAAGATGTAAAAGTTGGAAACTATGACTTGAACTTTAATGTGACATTCTGACAGTAAGGTACTTAAATAATTTTCAAAAGTTTTACCGAGTTAATCCGAAAGAGTAATTCTTTTTAAAAATTAAGAAGATATTAAACATAATTTAATATAGTTTAATTATTTCTTTTAGTTTCAATATTTAACGTTTCTCTATTTATTATAATTTACCCTACTGTTTAGGGAGTTCTTAGGCGCACGGTAACACATAGAAATTATGCACAAATCATGCGAAGCCAAAACTTAAAAGACATCCAGTTTAGCTCATGTTGATCAGCTTGCACACGTACCGATTAAGTACGTAGCTATTTCATAAAACCTTTACTAAAAAAAATATTTAAAAATAAAAATATTTACGCTGCGGGTTTTAACTAGGATGACCATAGGTTCATGAACACAGCTTTAGAAAAGGTTGCGTTCGCAAATTTCTGGAACGGGAACGTGTAGGTAAAGGTTATCCCGTGAACATTACGCAAAATCCTAAAACTGCCTGAAAGGCTACGAAGGGTAGAATGATTTACGACTTGGGGGGACGTTTATTTACCTTTGTTATTTTGCGACACGGTTTTGTTGTTGGAAACCTTTTTAATGGCTTGTATGAAGATGAGGGTAAGAAAATTTTAGCGTAGAAAATTACTGTAAGTTATGTAGAAATATTATAGGTAATTAAAATTTTGTTTAATAAAATATAATTTTACTTGTTATAATATTTTAGCCCTTTATTAATTTTTTTTTCAATACAAATTTAAACATTTTTCGAAAATAAAAAAAAAAACGTTACGACTGTCATTTGAAATAGTTTTCTTCAAAATCTTTAAGATTTATGAAATAGCCCAAACGTCGAGGCCCAGTCAGTCAGGTAGACAGTCTAGTCAATTAACAGACACCACGATTGGCCATGATTGCCGCAACGTTACATTTTCAATTTCGCGCCAAACACTTCTAAATCATTAATGATTCCCCAAAGTTTGTTTCCAAATTCGTCCGATCCTACCCACCTGAGCAAAGTCAAAGTTAGCTTTATAGATTTCAGCCTAACTCATCCCCAATTCAATCACTGCTACCTATTCCCACACGCAGTCGAAACGAAACTCCGCTCCAGCAGTTTCTAGTTAGTGTTGCTATAATGAAACTCGCAATCCGCCCTCACTCATACGTGACTGAAATAAATGGACTCGGGAGCCGCACAGGTTTTATTATTTTACGAACTGTCAATATTAGATAACTCTAGAGGTTATTCATATTATATAGGTAGCTACTAGCTGTCAACCGTGCCTTATTTTTTTCTCTCTTGTTGAAGTAAAACTTCTTTACGCACGCTTGACTTGGGGAGTATGCTGGTGAATGCGTGACGAGAGTGTTACAAAAAGTGTGATCGGGTGAGGCGAACGGAAGTTGAGAGGGAGATATAAGTTAGTGAAGATAGAAAGAGGGAGACTTACGTTTCATATATTACTGTAGGGGCAAGAGAGAGAGGTGCGAGGACACATTTTCTTTATTTCGGACAAACAGATCTGTAAGACATTTTAGCACAGCATAACAATAAAAATAGTTAGCGTTTTGTTTGTTACTGTAAACTTACTATTTTAAACTGCAAATAAATAAATAAATGACAAAGAAAGAGAATAACGGTAAAAGAAAAAGTAAATTTGTAAAAAAAGATACAATTGAATATAAATAAGTATTTTACCAAGTAGTGGCAAGCTCCACCCATCGTCAGTACGTTATCGGTAACAGTTACAATCGGTAATTTAGAACTATACGCATCTTAAAGTACCTATATAGTCGGTATTTGATTTAGGCGAAAATCCTACTCCTCTCTTAGTCACCTCCCTAGCGATCAGCGACCTTAGCTAGCTAGTCCTAGTACTAAGGTACGCAAACCTTATAAATTAAGCACTTACCTACCTCGTAAAGAAATAAGTACGTAAGAAATGAGTTCGTTCTACCATTTTCAGTCTCGCTCGCATCAAAACCTTTGTGTTGAAGCAAAGTGATTTAACTTTCACAAAGTACAGGCAATTCATTAAGCTAATTTGAACTTAGCACTTGAGTGAGCGTACCGTTAAAATTACCCCTTCTTTACTGCTATAATTTCTTCGCGGTTACGACTCCCTTGTGGGTAATGTATTTTTTTTATGCTGGCTACATTTTTATTACAACCTCAAAATAGAATTAGGTTGGTGTAGGTAAAAAAAAATGGGCGTTTGTTATGGCGGGAAACCGAATCAATGTGGTTTGATTATTGTATTTATTTTCAAATTTGTATTCCACCTCCACCATCGTGACGTTGAACGACACGATTCAGTAAAGCGGTGGATGATTTAGGCATCGTTTTTCTTTCGCCTTCGAAGGCTAAAAGAATAGAATAAATCTACATATTACAATATTGAAATCAGCGTTGCCAGACGTCCTGATTCTGGCAGGACGTCCCGATTTTTTAATCAAAATTAAATGTCCCGCGCGGACAGGCTCAGACCTGCTTTTCGGGGATACCTCGACTGACCGTTATTTTCTTATTCAGAAGACGAATAAGACAGCAGCTATTAACGATAGGGTAAATCTGATTTAAAATATTATAAAATCCTTATTAAAGTATATTTTCTATGGCTATTTTTGCCATCTATTGTCACGTAAACATAAGTTTAATTCAAATAAAAAGATTAATATTTAAAAACTTCTGATTAATTATATACCTACGTTTTTTTTACTATGTCCCGCCTTCGACGATAATCCCGCTTTTTTCACTCAAAAGTTCAAAAATCCCGACTTGGCAAAAAAAATAATCTGCCAGCGCTAATTAAAATAAAGGATTTCTTAAAAAAACATCGCAGAAGGATTTTCTGTCAACACATCCACTCCACCCCGTTTCTATGTAAACGTGGAACAATGTCACTGGAGATATTTAATTCGTTTTTTCCACCCCTCGCGCGTAAATCACCCCCCACACTTCGGGTATATTGGGGTGGAGGAAATATTATTTAGGATGACTTTCTGAATTCTGAACTAAGGTTTTTTGAAATAAAACTTCTATACCACGCACGCTTGACTTTAGGAGTAAGCTGGTGAATGCGTGACGAGATAGTTACGAAAAGTGTGATCGGGCGGGGTGAATGGAAGTTGAGAAGAAGATATAAGTTAGTTAAGAAAGAAAGAGACAGAGTTACGTTGATTATAAATTATTACTGTAGGGGCAAGAAAGAGAGGTGCCAGCACACATTTTCTTTCTCACTCTCTCATAGCCAGTTATGTTTCGTATTACATACATATCTAAGACACAGTGCAGACTGCAGGCTTAGTCTGCATCATACTGTAGGAGCAAGAGAGAGCAGTGCGCACGCACATTTTCTTTCTCTCTTCCTCTCATAGCCAGTGCATGAAATTAATATAGATATTCTCAGTCAGTAGTTCGTTTCCGAATTTGCAAGCGTTATGCGAAAAAGAATGTGATAAAGAAAGGATGGAGCTAAAAAAGTTTTACTTCTATAGTGTGGTCGAACGCACACTCGTTATTTTATAGCTGTGTCGAGACGGGTCGTTGTCCTGACGCCTGATTCAGCTTAACGGTAGGTAGGTATAGAGCGTCGTGTTCAGTCGGTTCGGTGAGTGGATCAATTTTAAAGGTATTGTCGTGGCAATCAAGTGGCATGTTAGGTAATTATTATCCACTGAATTTGGGGAAAAGCATCGAATCGAACTCAAGATTCTAGGTGGCAATGTAGCTGTTACGGGCAGGCGCTAGGCGTGTCGCTTACCATCAGGTGAACGACCTGATCTGACTTATTATAAAAAAAAACAGAATCAGGCGGTTGATGGCGAGTGACGCCTGTTTTATTAATTGTAGAGCCACGCCCCACCTATCCGCCAGTGATCTCTGACTTAATTGCCATGACACCTATCAAATTCATACAAAATTTATTAACTCTACGAACTGAACCTAACACGGGGTGACAAATTCGGATGGTAGATTAAAGTTAACAGCCGATTAAGTTTATCGCCTTCTCTATTTGGCACTAAGCAAATGACAAGGACGGCAATATACGTTCTGCTGTCAATGTCAAAGTTAACTGACGTTCCAGAAACCTGATGAGAGACTTTAATTTTTTTAATTTTTGTTTGTTTTTAATTTCCCTGGGAACATTACACTTTTAACCGGAACAAAGTAGTCCTGATTCAACGGCCTATCGCTGATATTTTATCGATAATTTCACTAGGAAATATATTAAAAATTTATGCCTAATAAAACAGACTTCAGTCCACTAAAATCCACTGCAAAAAACCACTGATGGTTTTTTTTGCGCCTTTCATTTTCAACCCATATCGTACCACTGCTGAGCACCGGTCTCTCTCCCTTTCCACCATGATCCTAACAATGTTTTTCCTCTACCGAAAAGCGAGTGACAAAAATAATTACGTTTAAGCTTTTTACATGGAAAAATTGCAACGTGCCCGCACTGGTATTTGAACACCACCTTCTCCTTGGAAGGCAAACGTTCTCCCACTAGGCTACTACCGTTTTTTGCACTTTTATGTCCACTATAATCCTTTATCCATGATTTTTATCAAAGTGGATTTATTAGAACTAACCTGTCACTGTAAACTCATTGATGGTGTAAACGACACGAACCTCTTTTTAGTTAGGAAAACCTTTTTTAGTTTGAACTTTATTTTTAAACTAGCTGCGCCCCGCGGTTTCACCCGCGTAGTTCCTGTTCCCGTGGGAATATGGGCATAAAATATAGCCTATGTTACTCGCTGTCAATGTAGCTTTCCATTAGTGAAATATTTTTTCATAAATCTGCGCAGTGGTTTAGTCGAAACCTTACATATTTCCATACATACTTTCATCCCCTTCATTTATATTACCCCATCAAGGGTAAATTTTTACAAACTTTGAATGCCAAATTTATTTATATCTAATCATAAGCCTAAAAAATAAATTTCAAGCTTCTAACTTCAAAAAAATTACTAAACTTCCATACAAACTTTCATCCCCTATTTCAAACCCTTACAATGCTTTTTTCGCATTAAAAAGTACCCTATGGTACTTTCTCAGGCTCTAGACTATCTCTGTACCAAATTTCATTTCAATCGGTCCAGTAGTTTGGGCGTGAAAGAGCAACAGACAGAGTTACTTTCGCATTTATAATATAAGTAGGGAGTCGTAGCAAAATTAAAACAAAAGAACGCGCCGGGACTTGGCTTTTCGCCTAAACTTGCATAGACACTTTGCTTTTCGCCGTGGGTGGTAGTTTGAATTTATTATTTTGGCTAAGCTCTTTCATAATAAATATTTTATCTTCCTAATTTTATTATCCTGTTTTCATTCGAGGGAGACCTGCTTTTCTACAGATGGATATTTTTGCACCTTCATTTGATCAGATATAAAAAAACCTTTCTTGATTTTTGGACAGGATATAGAATATTTAGCAGATAGGTAGGTAGGACCAGGAGGCCTACCATGACGTCTTATAGCGATTCAGTTCAGGACCTAAACTGAGCCGCGTTGCATAATCGTACCGTGACTATTATTTTTTATGTTGCTACCATTTTCAACCTAAACTGGATGCAGTTAAGGTCGAAAATGGCTTATTAGCGGCTCAATTTAGGTTCCTGCCATTTTCGACCTTAACTGCATCCAGTTTAGGTTGAAAATGGCAGCAACATAAAAAATAAGACGTCACGGTACGATTATGCGATGCGGTTCAGTTTAGGTCTTCAATTGAATCGCTATAAGAGGTCATGGTAGGCCTCCTGTAATGCTATTTGTTTGTCGTAGGTTAGTATACACGCCCGGCACGTTTCGAAGATAAAACTTTTCCGCTCCTAACGAATGTAGGGATGGGACAGTGCAGTGTCGACTGGTATCGATATGATTTTGTTTGTGATATGATATTGTAATAATGTACTATTATTTTGTGCGAATGCTGTAAAAAATGATGGATTGATTCTTAAAACAAATTTACTCAGTAAAATTATGACAGGTATTAGCTGATATTAACAGATATTAACTGGACAAAGTAGGTTTATCATCATCATCATCAACCCATAACGTCCCAATGCCGAACAAGGGTCTCCCCTCATTTTCGTGAGGAGGGTAAGGCCATAATCCACCGCGGAGGCCCGGTCCGGATAAGTGGATATCATACCTATCCCCGATATAATTCTCGGAATTAAGTAAGTAGGTCAAAAACGCAAAAAAAGTATTAACTAAACGTGAATTTTAATATCAAATTTTGGAATAATGTCGACGCTTCGGTCAAGTTACATTGAGAACCTAATCATTTAGTTTTCTTTGATAAAGTTTACTGCACAATGGATAAGCTGCTATAATTATAATTTATTTAGCTACTAGGTAAGTTATTTGATGAAACAGACGATTATCCTTTATAATTTGCTCAATAAGTAAAATATACTTTACCGTCGACAAATATTTTTTCGCTTCCCTAACCAAATCAACATGAAAACCATTGTATGCATCTGTGTGTCAGTCTTTTATGAAGCATCCGAGCCGTTTACGTTCGAGCGTCCAATATCATTTTATTTACCAACGTATTATTTGGCTGTATCAGTTTAGTTCCATTGCCAGTTTTTGTCTCGTTTAAAGCTAAGATTGTAGCGGGAAAGCTTTTTTTTTTGTCAGAAGTGGTCAAGGGAAAGTCAAGGTTTTTGGGATTGAAGTTCATATAGGTCAAAATTGATGTTGTTTTTGGCAGTATTGGTGATCTGCTCAGCGCACAGTCTCCAGTTGGACAGTCAGGCGTCAACCAGGAGGCCAAGGGTCACAAAGTACAGTAAGACTACAGTGGCGCCTGGGGGATCCACGGTAAGAAATAGTATTAGTAAAAAAAAGAAGAAAAGTCAAGGAAAATTGGGTTTATTTTATTTGACTGAGTGAGGAGACGAGCAAGTCGTTCGCCTGATGGTTAGTGCTGCGCCTGCCCATAGCAGATACAGTGCCACCCAGAACTTCGCATTGCATAATACTGCGCGACACTGCACAGCGCTCGTCACCCTGAGACATTGGCTCTAAAGTCTCTTAAGGCCCGTAATTTCCCTGGAAACAGTGCCCTTCAAACCGGAACAAAGTAATGGGTAGTTTTTTTTTTAAAGTTTCGGTTTTGCACGACTTGTGCATTCATCCAGTGTTAATTTTAATCGTTTGTTAGTTGTTTATTAAAATAGTCAAAATGTCGAGTTTCGGCATCTTAAAAACTGTAGGTACTTAATGGGTCTCCGTCTCCCTTTTGAGGTATTTTGTATGGGCAATGATCAATTAATTAAATTTGATTATCATGTTGTATAATCGTTAGCGTCTGTATAAAGAGCCTCGTATGTATATCCACTAATAATTGTATTATTATATTAAATAATCTTATTTTTTTCTACTACACTTGCATTTTTGACGATGAAATTCATTTTACCCCACTACGGTGGTTTGTTTATATTGGTTTTTTTTTTACTTATAAACGGATAAATACTACTAACTCAATGCAACGACTGGACCACGAAAGCTCTCAACCGCGAGGAATGGAAAAAGGGAAGAGAGGCTTTTGCCCTGCAGTGGGATGATCACGGCTAATTAAGGCGGATTAGGCAAGTTCCTTTTGGCTCAGCACCGTATAGGGGCCCACGGGGCCTAGTCGATGTGGCCGATGCGGGCCACGCACAAAGAAAAAAAAAGTTTAACCATAGTTTTTTTGAGAATGTGCATACTTCCCCAATCTTCTTCTTTTCAAAACTCGACGAGATGCTTGTTTGGTGATCGACTTGAATTTTGTAAGAGAAAAAATAAATTTTAAAAGTAAGAAAAGGGATAAGTTGCCCCGGTGCCCCGAGAAATGCATTGCCTAGGGGCCCCAGTCCTGCGGATTGTCAAAATAATTGTACAAATCAGAGCTTCCCATAGCAATTACATTAGCGACGCACCAAATAAATAAGTAAACAGGACCTTGGATAATCTCAGCGGACGCGCTGGGACGATAAACGGGATCATCTTATTACTAATTCATATCGGAAGCTTGTACCTGCTTACAAGGGCCCTTAATGCCTTTAGGGGTCTTTAGGTGCCTTAAAAGGTCTTTAGGTTTAAGCTTAACGTGTGCTTAGAACGGGAATTGGTGTCATTTGAAGTTTTAGTTCAAAGATTAAGCGTGACCTTTAATATTTGTGTTGCAATGGTCGTCTAAATGTCCTCTGTAGTCCTTGAAGGACCTTTTCGCGTTCACTCAGAGATTGGAATATTTGCTTCGTCAAGTGTAAGGCCTGAGCTACATTGTTTAATCGTTCAATCCAATCGGATGGGAGGCCTCTTCTGCAAGAGGCCGCCCGGGGAAGGACCACACCGTAGCCAGATTAACATCCGCGAAGTAGTAGTGTGCAAACATAATTGTGTTCGGGTTTGAAGGGCACTGTTTCCAGCGAAATTACTGGGCATATGAGACTTTAGAGCTGATGTCTCAAGATGACGAGCGCAGTGCAGTGCCGCGCAGGATTATGCAACGCAGTGTTCTGAGTGCTGCTGTGACTGTTATGAGCAGGCGTAGCGCATATCATCAGGTGAATTACTTGCTCGTCTCGTGACTCAGTCAAATAAAAAAAAACTGGATTTTTAGCCTTCAAAATTGACTAATTTCAAACTCAAACTCAAATCATTTATTGTACTCGTAAATAGGCAAAATATTGCACTTTCACACGTCAAAAATAATATCTTATACATATATATAGAAATACAAAAAAAAATGTCACAATATTATGATCTACGAAACTTTGAATTTAATGTGTTGATACAGCGATGGATTTTTATTTGTCTATCTAATAATTATGTTTAAGTAGTTTAGTTAGTGCGATAAGCTCTTACACTAGCTTTCAGAGAAATTTAAAAATAAAATAAAAATTATGCTATTTTTATCCATCGCAAAACTATTTAAAATTACCCGACTGTCTAAATGCGTTAAAAGGGCGCAAATTACTCAAAAAATTGGTAAAAATATGCTAGCAATGCTGATCGAGGCATTATGCCACCGCCACTGCAGTGTTGCCGCTATAGAAAATACAGCCCTATTAAAATTTTTACAGGAACCATCAGGTACGGAGCGTAACTTGGAGACAGCCACGTACAGACTGCTGGGTGGCGGCGGTGAGACCTGCATCCTACTAACCGTGGACGCCCTGCTAGATATATCTTACATGACAAAGCTCAACGAACGGGCGGTAAGTTGCAAAAGATTTAAAAAAAAACAATGAAAAGAGGAACCTTTTTAATTTCAGAAGAAGCTTTTTTGTAGAATATGTTAATATTAGTCACCCCATTTCTCAAGGATTTCTTAACGAATTTCTTATGAACTTTGACACGGAAAGAAGTTGCTTTTTTATTGTCGAAACAGATGTGCCAGCCTCTGGTGTCAGCGTATCAGGCCGCTAAAGCCTCTGACGTGGTTTAACGACTGCTGACGGTATCGAAGCCAGTGCCGTTAAGTTGCAAAACGCACAAGTTTACGCTCGGCAACAACACTAAGGAGTTGATTAGTGATGATGTAATTTCCAGGATGCTAACACCTTCGTGCCCAACAACGCACAAGTCACGGGAGTGTGTAAGGACGGCGACGCGGAGACGCTGGTGCTGACCTTCAAGGAGTTCGTATTAGAATGGTACTTCGCCAAGGTACGTCTTACAAGAAGTTAGTTAGTTCCTACTTGTGTCAATGTGTTGTATACACTTCTTCTTCTACTTTTCGAGTCATTTCGGCTCATAAGACCTTGGCTAAGAATGTAGCCAAAGTCACCGCGCTGTCTGAAGCAGCGGTAACTTCCTCTTCTGTGCAGGATGTAGGGCACGAGGGGCATAGCAACAGGTGAAGCATGGTTGTTTTGGAGCTCCACAGCTAAAATGCTCGAGAGATTGGTCTATGAGGTCCCATTTGGCCAAGTTGTGCCCGCAGCGGCTGGTCTGGGTCCGGAGGCGGTTGAGGGATTTCCATATTGGCCACTGTAGGTCTGGACCATGTGGAAGGGTCAGCACACAGTTGCACACAGTTAGGAGGCACGAGGCACTTAGCCAGCCACAGTCTGCGTCTCTCCTAGGCGGGAGTGGTGTTGTTGAGGGCTTTTGAGTTATGGAGAGAACTTTTTCGGCAAATACACACTAATGAAGTAGTTAGCACCAGTCGTCAAAGCACTCAACAGGACTACGGAATCAGGAATCGGTGGATGATCAGCACCTGGTCTGTCGTTATATAAATGTTTTACTCTCTGTGAATTAGATGCGTGTAGTGTGGTGTAGTTAGATGCGTGTAGTTACCATTCTGAAGACCGAATTCCTTCTCCATTCCAGACCCCAGGCGGTGAGCGCTGGTACGCTGAAAGCTTGAAACTCTCTTACAACTCTAGCGCTAGAATTCTGGAACACGCCGCAAAGCAAGGTCGCCGAGTGTCACTGAGCACTGACGCCAGAGTTCTGCTGTTCCCGACGCCAGTGGGAAAGTCCTTCTTTTGTCCCACTGAGACCGTGATCCATCTAACTGAAGACGACGTCAGGTAAGGCAGAGCATCTCACGTATTTCTATAAGCACAGTATGAAATTATCCTAACAAACAAACCTGCAAACATTACTGTGTTCCGGCTCTGCACTGGCACTGGGCAGAGCACTGTTTCCAGCGAAATTACTGGGCATATGAGACTTTAGAGCCAATGTCTCAGGGTGACGAGCGCAGTGTTGTGCTGTGTAGGATTGTGCAATGCAAAGTTCTGGATGGCTCAGTAACTGTTATGGAGAGGCCTAGCTCTTACCACCAGGTAAACGACTTGCTCGTCTCGTCACTAAGGCAAATATAACAAAAAACGTCGCGCCATTGCGAAAGTCTTCCATCGTCATTTTCGCGAACTAAGTATTTATTTAATAACAAACTTTACATCTAATAAAACTTAGCCTGACTGAAAGCACTAAGAGTGTGAAGTCATAGGTACAAAAAAGTAATAGGCCCAGGCTGAATGGACAAATAGTGCAAAGCCAAACCTAAAAAAAAGTAAAAACCCAGGATAAATGCACAAACAGTGCGAAGACAAACCTAAAAAAAAAATAATAAAATACATTGCATTACAGCTCCCCAGACGCTCACCGCGCAAAGCTGTATCTGCGTCAGATGCGACTCCAGCCCTTCATGTTCAAACGCTCAGGTGAGTTCGGACCCCCTTGGCACTGCTCGGAGTCCGGCAGGGCACGGTCCGAGGCAGCCCCCGTGGCCGTCGGCGCAGCCCTAGCTATCGCCACCGCTGGGACCCTCGTGGGATACGCTATCTGGCGGTACCTGAAGGTCAAGAAGGTTCAATATGATACGATGGAGTGAGAAGATGGATCTTGGAGAAGGCGAGCGTATTAGGTTTTTTCTTATCGGTTATGTTTATAAATTCATGAGTTTCCTTGCTGCTTATTTTTTTCATAAATATGTAATTGGGTATTTTTTTTAAATAAAACATAGATCGATGAAAGGAACGCGTATAAGTTTTTTATTCGTCGTTTGCATTTAGAAATTCTTGAGTGTCTTGTTTCCGCTAAGGTTTTTTTTGTTTTTTTTTTTTTATATCAAGCAGTGCTCGAGTAAAGGCTCGTTGAGCCGTAAAAATATTTTGCTATTATATTCTATTATTATGGCCTGAATGAGGTTTGAATGTACTAAACCTATTTTTATTGTAATAGATTTACTTTAAGCAGGCTTTAACTGTTTAGCTGAGTTTTAAAAATAAAACTGTTTAATCATTTCCATTAGAATCATAATATCTAATAAAAAAAAATTAAAACATCTTAGTATAATGTAGATTTCAAAGAAAAAAATAATGTTGCCAATATCAAAATTATTGGGACGGCAGACCAACTGTTGCTGTCTTAATCATAATAATCATTATGAGAAATGCGTGGAGATAATAATAATTATGTACTTCGTGCAATTATTAGCTTCATATAGAAATGTAATCAAAAGTTGATAATTACTTATTTATGCCATTTGAAGTTAGGAATGTTCGCATGTTATCGATAAGAAGAATTAGAAATTTAAAAATTCGTAAGTGTTAATGTTTATTGAAAAAAAAAACAATTATTATAAATCTGCAGCAAATTAATATAAATTTGCATTGAATTAGCTGCGTTAATATGTATTTCTATGGAAAATCGCTTTTGTCTATACAAAGAAGCATAAATTAATTGTTGTTGAATAATATGTACGAAAATATATTTAACCCCGAAATAACCCATAGGATTAATGATATTTAAACTTTTTAACTTTGTTAAGAAAATTGGCTTACAATTATTCGGAATATTACAATTAGCTGAATATAATTTGTTCGGAGAGAACGTGTAGGCTAAGTAGTTTTAATTAGTTATTAATTTATTATAATTATAATGTCATACGATCATATCATATCATATCATGATAATAAAGACATAATTTATCTACTATCATTGTATATTATTAAAGGTAATTTATTTGAGATTGTTTGCGATGTGGCGGACGTTATTATAAAAGGAGATATTACGTGTACAAGCAATAATGTTTTATTAAATGCCGTCGTAAAGACACTTATGGCTGAAATTTCGATGTTGTAATGTGCGCAAAACTTGGTTAAAACTAGTGTTTTTCTAGTAATAAGTCTTAATGATTATTGTTAGAATGTAGGTTATTATTTTTATCTGTATTTGTACAGAGATATATTTCTTTCTCATGTGTCATAGGTATTAGAAATGTTTGACTTCTCATGTATACTGAACTACCTCCTCCAACTTCCATAATATTTGTAACTACATAATTTTGATACTTTTACAATGATTATTTCAGACTCTTCCCATTCTTGATACTTGTGTCCTTGTATAATACAAACTGAATTGTATATTATATATTTTTAAAGTTTTTATAGCTAGTTAAGTTAAGACACTAGTTGCCAAGTTTTGTTATTTAAGAGGCGTTGTGTGTATAGCTTTCGTGTATTATCGTGATATTCCTAATTGTTTATTAAACTTATATAATTATAATTATATTTCTAATTATTATAATTATATACATAATACTCATTAATGACAATGATTAAGATATCGTTTTTCATTATGGTAACATCTTGTTTGATGACGCACGCGTTTTGTGATTAATGTTTTATTGTAAGTTCTTATTATAATTTAGGGTTAGTCGTAGCTTTAAGTTAGTTTTATAGTCCCTTATTTTATTCTCTGCTTGCTTACCGCTGTATATAGAGATTAGCTTTAATTTTGCAGATTAATCGAGCTGTCAACAGCTTTGATTTGGAGTTCCAATTTGTATCTCATATATTGACATTGAAATATTTATTCATATATTGACATGGCTTTTATCATAAATGTAAATATTTCTTGACTATACGTAAGCCACTTTTCTATAGTTAATACTCTTTGAATTTCACTAGGTATTATATTATCCTTTTAAAATATTCTATAAAGTCTTGTAGTGGTGTTCCATTAATTTTGAAAATATTGATATTTCTGAAACTTTTTCTATTAGAATGAGAATATAATTCTATTTTCCTAATGTTTTGTAATCCTGTAGCTGTTTCCTCAATAGTTTGGTAGCATTACGTACATGTCGGTGCATTTATATTTAAAAATAATGTTGTACTAAAATTATATGCCATACGATTTGTCTTCCAGTAACATTGATCTTATAACAATAGCGTAAAGTATTGTAGCTTATTATTATATATACATAATTATTAATAATGATTGTGAAGTGAAGGGGTTATGTCATTTATACATTTTATGATCAAACAAATATGCCTATAGAAATATTGGCTACGAGCCTCACAATACTCACATAAAACCTTGGATTTATCAATTGTATTAAGAACTTAAAACTGACAAGAAAAAATATATTTAACAGAAACAAAAATAGAAAAACACCATTAAACTTAAAATTTAATAAATGACAGCCCACTTACACTAATTAATATCTAAGTGACATATCTCAAATTATTGTAATTTAGTGCGTTCATTTATTGAATTGTCTTTATGAATAAATGACGTCAAAATGACACAGGAAACCTATTATTTTAAACCTTTTCTCTGACCGTAAATAAAATAAATAAAATATTCATTATACCAATGACATAACAAATTTTTTGAAAGAAAGAAATGATGAAAGTAAAACGTCCTATTTGCGACAGCAAACAACATTTTACAAGAACTACATAACATAGGATTTTAATCCTGTTGTTTCCTTTTATATATCGATAGATAGATGCTATCGGTAAATCGATACCACCTTAAATCTACTAGTTCCATCACTATTTTTAAAAATAAAGTTGTATAAAGCGCCATCTAGCGAATCTACCATGTTGCACAGAAACTAGGCACAGACCTATCTATGAATCTTCCTGCAGTGTAGTACGTATCTCGAAGGACTGGCGCTGCAAAACTAAAGGGTTTTGCAAGTAAATTACCAGATGGCGCTAACATAGCTATAAAAACAGTGGGTCACAGAATAATAAATATTAGAGATAGAGGTATTTCCAATCCCCTAGTATGCTTTTAACGAAATTGTATTACGACTATTTTTATCAAGGGTTTCACAGACAGACAGCGGAGTCTTAGTAATGGGGCCCCGTTTCACCCTTTGGGTACGGAACCCTAAAAAGAAAAATAAATCACAGACATACAGTTCGATTTTATTATTGATGTATATTGTTATTAACAGCCGTAACAATATAACAGGTGATACCCTCCGCTGGTAACAGACATGGCGTGAAATAGAATGTCACTCACAGTCTGAAATAGAAAGAGTTGAAACATGACCGCCATATGACCAATGGGACCGTTGATAATTCCATAGTTACTAAGAACTATCATTAGGTCTATGTAGGATTGCCATCTGTCCGGGTTTCCCCGGATTTGTCCTAGTTTAGAGGGCGTCCGGGAAGCGTCCGTTGGGCTTCATTTCTAGTCCGGGTTTAAAAAATTCAAGTTTCCGGCGACCCACGAACTGTGCCACTGTTCTGTATTACACTGACTATGATTAAATAAACCTATTGACATGTCCGGGTTCTATGGGGTCTACAATCTGTGAGTGTTATGGGCAGGCGTGGCGCTTACCATCAGGTAAACGACGTGCACGTCTAGTCGCTCAGTCTCACAAAAAAAATATATATGTGAAATGTCCAATAAATTATATGTATTCATCGTGTTAGCATTGCAACTCAACGAGGAAATGATGGCTACGTTGCCAAACGAGGCGCTTACCATCAGGTGAACGACTTGCTCGTCTAGTTACTCAGTAGCGTACCGAAAAAAAACTACCAGCTTTAAAACCACTGTCTTGTTACAAATTAAAGGTAGACCCACACTATGTCCCCGGGAAAAGAGCTACATCCTTGGGTTATCTATAAGCCTTATGGCTTGACGGTTCTCCAAGTGTTGGATGTAGTGGTTATAGATACCTCGTTGTACGTTTTTGAAGTAAGTTAGATAAATATTAACAAAGAGAATTATTTTATAATGTTCATGTAGGTAAGCATACCTAATTATAATATTTTTTATCAAAATCACTAGTTTTAACCTTTACCTAATTAGGGTTAATTAGGACACTACTCAAACATGCACATTTGACACCCACTGATAGATTTATTGCCACAAAAAATATGCTTTCGCTCGCTAGGGCGGGATGCGGCTCTTTTCCCGGGGCCATAGTGTGGACCTACCTTTATTTTGTGACAAAGACAGTGGTTTCATGTCTGCTACCTAGTTATTATTTCGGTGTGTTACTGAATAACGAGACGAGCAAGTCGTACACGTGATGGTAAGCACCACGCTTGCCTATAACAGTTACAGTAAACTAGAACGTAGAAGAAGAAGAAAAAAGAACTTTGCATTGCATAATCTTGCACGGCACTGAACTTGAACTCGTCACAATTGCGCTGAGAGCTGCCTTTCAAACTGGAATGTTTGCAGTAATGTTTGCAGTAATTGGAACACAGTAATGTTTGCAGAATAAGTACTACTGTTTGGCGGATGAATATTGGCAAAGGTAGGTATTCCCAGGTGGGTTCATGCAGAACAGGAGGCCTACCATGACGTCTTATAGCGATTCAGTTCAGGATCTAAACTGAGCCGCGTCGCATAAGCGTACCGTGACGTCTTATTTATCAACCTAAATTGAGTCGCTAATAAGCCAATCTCAACCTAAACTGGATCCAGTTTAGGTTGAAAATGGCAGCAACATAAAAAGTAAGACGTCACGGTACGATTATGCGACGCGGTTCAGTTTAGGTCTTCAATTGAATCGCTATAAGAGATCATGGTATGCCTCCTGGCCTACCACTACAAGAAATCTGTTACATTTTTGGCATGGACCCAACTTGTTCCTAACGGAGACTTCATACTTGGTTTTATTTTGGAGCTTTACTTTCTCCTAGATAGGTTCCAGACCATTTCTGACGAAGCCAATATCTCCGAAAAAAATAAAATACTATGATTCGTGTTTGAATTAAAAAAAAAAAAACACGTCTTATCCACGTTTTCCTCACGTCACCCTTCGCAGCCAATTTAAAAAAGTAATATAACTTCATAAGCTTTAATGAGGTGTCAGATGCTAGTAAAAACTTAACCCTCCTGGCGCAGTTGCGTAAAAAGTAGAAAATAACCAAAACAGGCGCATTTCCAAAATACATTCTTTGTGTAAAATGTGGTAGGGGCACTTTTTGTGTTGAAATTATGAAAAGAGGCAAAAAACTTTAACCATTTTAGTGGAAACTTTTTTGAAGCAATTTGTCATATTTGCCTCTTCTGTTTTTTTGTTCTTTGCCAAAACTTTTTCCGTTAGTAGACCTTTATTTCTGATAGGGTGGACTAGTGGCTATAGTAATTAATTAAAACCAATAATACTTGAAAAAACATTATTTTAGTATAAGAGAAAATATATTCAACAACTCAATGACACCGCACATCAAAAGATAAAAGAACAAACTTAATTCAAATTCAAATGCAGTGCATCATAGACAATCATAAGTGGACAGCATCACGACCTTCCAACACCTTCTCCTGATGTTCACTCATGTTGCCAAAACACGTTACTTTAAATGCATTAATCTTGCACAGTGTCTTGCAAATTTTACTTTTGACAATGGTTTTGTCATTACGTCAGCTAACTGGATTTCTGTGGGACAGTAGCTAATATTTATTAATCCATGCACGAAGTGTTCATGGATAAAATGGTACCGCACGTCTATGTGCTTCGACCTTTTGTTGAAAGATCCAGACTTCACAAGCTGAATCGAACTTTGATTATCAACATGCAAATTTATTTTTATGTCCAAACCGGTTATTTCTTCTAATAGAGATTTGAGATACAATGCCTCTTTGCAACAGTCTGCTGCGGCTATATACTCAGCTTCAGTCGATGATAACGCTACTATAGGCTGCCTCTTGGATGCCCATGATATTGGTCCATCGGCTATCATTAGCACGGAGCCAGAAGTGTTTCTTCGCGTCAATGGGTCTCCAGCATAATCCGAGTCGCTGTAAGCATCGATTTTCTCTATCGGTTTATTTCGTTTGAACAAAATGCCTTTCTCTTTGGTTCCCACTAAATATTTGAAAATTTTCTTGATTTTTGTGACGTCTTCTCTAGTGGGGTTTTCAACCTTCCTGCTAACTAGATTGACCGCTTGTGCGATATCTGGTCTGGTTCTGGTAGACAGATACAGTAAACTTCCAACTGCTTCCCTATAGGGATATTCCTTCTCCTGGACAGTTTCCTGTATCGACTTTGAATCGCTACTTGCGGGCGTGTCACAAGGTTTGGCATTTTTCATATTGTATTTTTCCAATATGTCATTTATGTAGGATCTCTGAGTAAGAATTATTCCTTCTTTTGAGTTTTTTATTTCCATACCCAGATAAGTACTTGGATTTTCATTCTTTTTCATTTCAAATTTGGTTTCAAGTTTCTTCAAAATAACTTCAATCTTTTTCTTGTCTTTTCCTATGACAAGTCCGTCATCAACGAATAGTCCGATTATTATTGACTTATCTTCGTTTATGAAAACGCATCGATCCATTTTGATTGTCTTGAATCCCAAATCAAACATCGCTTGGTTAAAAGTTTTGTTCCATGTAAATGGAGCTTGTTTTAATCCGTACAACGATTTTTTTAATCGACAAACTACTTCAGTAGTATTGCAGTCAGTCTCATAGCCAACAGGTAATTTCATATAAACTTCATCTGTTAACTCTCCGTATAAGAAAGCTGTCTTGACGTCAAATGTCATGAAGCAGTAAGATTTAGATGCGGCAATTGCTAATAAAGTTTTTTATGCAGATTGACTTACTACTGGGCTATAAATGTCTTCGAAATCCAGGTTTCCTTTCTGCTCGCATCCACGTACGACTAATCTAGCTTTGTACGTACCATCATCTTTAATCCGAAATACCCATTTGTTTGACAGTATTTTGTGTCCTTTGGCTTCTGACTTGTCAACTAATACCCAGGTGATATTTTTCTGTAATGAATCCATTTCTGATTGTATCGCCTTCTCCCAATTTCGTTTGTCGGTGCCAGTCACAGCTTCTTTGTATGTGAGTAAAGAGCAGTCATAGTCGTCATTATTTTCTGATGTAAACATGGTCACGCAGCGACTTAACTCATAATCTTTAGTCCACGCTGGTGGTCTCACGTCTCTTTGTGGTCTTCCACTTGAGGGAGATGGTTCATCAACAGGATCTTGACTAGAGCTGGAATAAAGGGGGTTAGGTTCCTGAGAAGGTAAGTTCTCATTAATTTTGTTTCTTTTTTCTGGAATTTCAATTTCAATTTGTTCTGTTTCATATTCTGGAGTAAAATCTTCGCGTTTCTCAGCAGGGTTATCGCCATAATGCATCTTTTCGATTACTTTTACATCTCTGCTGATAACAACATCATTCCTTTCGGGTATATAGATTCTAAAACCTTTTGTATATTCCGCATATCCCAAGAATACTCCTTCTGTGGCTTTGGCTGTGAATTTTCCTCTTCGGTTTTTGTTCATCACAAACGCTCTATTTCCGAATACGTGTAGGTGATTTCCTGATGGTGTTCGTTGTACCCATTTCTCATATGGGGAATTGCCTTTGAGAGCTCTTGCTGGGCTTCTATTTATCAAATAGTTTGCAGTGTTTACTGCTTCTGCCCAAAATTTTGCAGGAATATTGGCATCTAGCATTAGACATCTGGCTTTATCCAACAGCGACCGATTTTTTCTTTCACTCATACCATTTTGCTGTGGGGTATAAGGTGCAGATAGTCTTCGGCTTATACCATTATCTTTGAGGAATTTGTCAAACGCTTTAGACCTGTATTCGCCTCCATTATCAGATTGTAGATTTTGAATTTTCTTCTTATGAAACAGTTCAACATAGTTTTTATATTCCTTGAATTTATCGATTACTTCGCTCTTTTCTTTTAAGAAATATACACAGCAGTATCTTGTATAATCGTCAATAAATGTTACGAAATACTTTGATCCGGCCATTGATTCATTCTCAAATGGGCCACACACGTCACTGTGAATTATCTGGAGCACTTCGGTAGAGATTATTTGTCCATGGCTTTGGAATGGTAGAGTGGAAAATTTTCCTTTGATACAAGTCTCACAGGTACCCAAAGTTTTTTCTTTAAAGTTGAGTCCTCGCATCATTTTATTTTTAACCATTTCTTTTAGGTCTCTTTCATTGACGTGACCTAATTTCTTGTGCCATTTCATAATTTCGCTTTCATCACTAGGCGTGAAGTTTGCTGTCTCTTCCGGTTTATCAAATTCAAGATAGTATAATCCATTTCTTCTGTTAGCTTTTAATACAGTTTTCCCGCCTTTTGTGACACTGGCTTGTTCCTTTTCAAATAGAACCTTATAGCCATGATCCGTAATTTTGCTTGCAGAAATTAGATTATTCGACAAATCAGGTACATATAATGTGTCAGAAAGACTAATTTTATAGCGTCGATCCTTTGTATAAAGTTCGGCTTTTCCTTTCCCTTTAACTTCGGTCGTATGCTTTTCTGAAGCTAGCTTTAGAGTGTCAGTCGCGGGAATTAAATCATGGAGTATACTTTTATCACCCGTCATATGTGACGTACAGCCACTGTCAAGACACCATAAATTGCCTTTGCATTTCGACACTCCTGTTGTTAAACAGATGTTGTATGTCTTTTCTTGACCTTTGGTTTTATTGGGATTATTGGCTCTCTTCTTCGACCAACAAGCTTCTGTGGAATGCCCTTTCTTATTGCAATCCTTGCAAAATTGTACCTTTTTCTTCGTCTTTGTGTAGAAAGCTTCTGAAGTCTGAGGTTCACTCGCTTCGGTTTGCCTTCTTGCTTCGTATTCTTCTACGATTTTTATTTTTAAAGTGTCAGGACTTGGCAGAGCATCTCTCGACTCAATTGCCGTTCGGAAGCTATCGAAATTTGTAGGTAAACTGTACAACATCATTATGCTTAATAACTCTGGATGAATTTTGACATCCATGTCTTCTAATTTACCTACTACATCCATAAAATTACTGAGATGGTCTCTCACATCTTCTTGTGGAGTCATTTTCTTCAATACTAGTTGCTTTAATAGCGTAGCCTTTCTTGCCGGCCCTGAACTTTGATGTACAGACTTTAGTTTATCCCATACCTCCTTGGATGTATTACATCCTTTAATTTGTTTAAGTTCTGGTGGAGATATAAGTAAAAGTAGCTCTGACCTTGCCTTTAAGTCTTCCTTTAGGAACGCACTCTTTTCTTCGGCAGTCGCAGTTGCCGCTAACGTTTTTCCACCACTAGCGTATTCCCACAAATCGTATCTTATGAGAATCGCCTGTGCTTGTAAGCACCAGGTATCGTAATTTGATTTTGTCAACGGTTCTATGCTTCTGATACTCGAACTCATCTTAAAATTTTTATTTTCTCATTTACTTACTATTTTAAATAAGCTTCTTCCATTTTACCACTAGATATTTATATAACCACGCTCTGCTACCACTGATAGGGTGGACTAGTGGCTATAGTAATTAATTAAAACCAATAATACTTGAAAAAACATTATTTTAGTATAAGAGAAAATATATTCAACAACTCAATGACACCGCACATCAAAAGATAAAAGAACAAACTTAATTCAAATTCAAATGCAGTGCATCATAGACAATCATAAGTGGACAGCATCACGACCTTCCAACAATTTCTAACCTCCGATACAAAAAGAGGGGTGTTCTGTGTATCTGTCTAAGGCATCCTAGGTATTTAGCTCTCAAACGGCTGAACCGATTTTGAATAGTATAATTACGATAAGATCTATTTGAACTTAGGAAGGTAGGGTAGATCCATCATGTTCCTTGTATTTTGACAGTTTTGACAGGTATGTCAGAGTCCTACCTCTCTACCATTTTTTTTAAATAAACAACGCGTCGCTGTCTCTGTCATTGCTCCTGGACCCTTAACTAAGATCCCTAGTATCTAGGGCATCAGGAACTACAAGGACTATGGTCTCACAAACACCTAGACTCAGAGTAAATTTCCGTGGTTCACATAAATCATGGCCCTGTGCGGGAACCGACCCCGCAACCTCACGTTTCGCTGTCGCCTCATCACCCACTGTGCCATGGAGGCAGTCAATATTTTATTGGCCTCTAGGAGACTGACTATAATAATCAAGTGTGGCCAATTTGCCATTGTTATGGTAACCCTGCAATTTGCCATTTGGTGCTACATTACTAATGAATTTAATTGGATCTCTAGGGGGTGGTTAATTACCACCACGGGGGCGCAGGACTTGAGCTTCTAAAGAGGAGTTTTTATTGATTTGAATAAGTTTTTGCGGGAATTCTGTTTTGATAAGCTACGTTATGGGCATTGTTTTAATTTTCTGACCTGTAGTTTTTACGTCATTTTAATAAACTATTTTGATTAGTTTGGTTTTCCGCGGTATAGTAATTATTTAAATATGTTTTAAAGATTACAACCTGATGAAGTCACTATCAGCATAATACCATTTAGCCAAATAACGAATCAAACTAGATTTCATCTATGGTTTAATAACATGACAGATAGCTGTTTTTTGAGTGGGAGAGCCATGCTTGCCGCTTGGGTAAATTTTAACATAATGCCAAGGCTGACGTCATCACCGGCAAATCAAGGTCAATCATATTTAAACAAAAATATTTTTTTAATGAAAGCTGTTGTATTGTGATCAACGAGTCTAAAGTCAAAAAAATAACAATGCCCATTGATACTGGACATTGATTTTTGAAACTCATCGGTGACAACATAGGAAATCAGCCATTTTGGTGTTTTTTTGTTTGACCGAGTGACGAAACGAGCAAGCCGTTCACCTGATGGTAAGCGCTACGCCTCCCCATAACAGTTACAGTGCCACCCAGAACTTCTTTGAGTTTTTAGAGCGAGACGGTTACAATGAGTAAAACAAACCGTCTATTCTATAAAATAAACTAATTGTATAGAACAACATTGAAAACAAGGGGCGAAACAGCACAATTAAGTACAATTTTCTACCCAGTTTCCGATTCGATTTGCCCCTACCTAGAACATCGGGTAACAACCGTGTAATCATTTATAATCTGTGACGGATAATCCGCGATGATTTGATTTCACCCTTACAGGGGTGGAAACTTGGGGGGTGTAAGGTGACGTATTGATTTTGAAGTTTCTAAAGTTGATGGAAATTAGAAGGGTGATGCGCACCATGTCACTAATAGTGTCATGTGACACTAATTGTAAAATTTGTTTTTCATCCCATGTATTCGAAAAGAGGCATTTTGCTCCTCGATAAGTGCGAGCAAAGTGGGTCTTTTCCGCGCACTTAATAACAGTGACGAAATGAGTTTTGAATGTGGAACACTGTTTAGTTCAAAAGTTTGAACGCAATTCGCTTCAATAAAGTCCTGGCCGGTAATAAAAAAAACAGCGCGTGCCGACGCGGCATTGGCTATACAAATTAAAAAAAAATTGGTTGTCTGTAAAGTTGGTTTACGAACGATATTTTAACGTGACAACGTCGTAACATAACATTGATGAAGTGCTTGCATACTTTTATGAATAAAGATGAATCATTTTTTAATAATAAAAGAATAAATACTTGAAATTATACTAGTAATCAGATTTTCATAATGCCAGAATAATTAACCTGTCAAGAAGAGAAGATAGATGCGGCGCAAGCGTACAATGAGCGTAACGGGACAATAAGCGTTACGGGACAATGTGTCAACTTTTTCGTGCATGCATCGATTCATTAGACGTTGTCACGTCAAAAGATTTTTTTCTTGTATGATGAACTTTTCTCATAGCTTGGGATGAAAAGTATCGTGTACCACACGGTAACAAAATTATTTAAGCTCGAGCGAAGTACTTTGACTCCCTCGCTACGCTTAGGATTCTACTCTAGAACCCCTCGCTACGCTCGGGATTCTACTATAGAATCCTTCGCTTCGCTCTGGATTCAAAAATCGCTCTCGCCGTAAATACATTATTTTGTTCCCTTGTGGTACAATCTACTATTGTTCTAGTTTTAAGTTTTCTTTGTTCTGTGGTATTTCAATAAAGAGTTTATCTATCTATCATGTCAGTTATTGTAATCTATCGGTAGAGTGTAGACGTAGGCCTCTTCTGTAAGAGACCACCTGGGGAAGTACCACATCTTTGCCAGATATTCATCAGCCAAGCAGTAGTGTGCAAACATTACTGTGTTCTGGTTTGAAGGGCACTGTGTCTAGCGAAATTACTGGGCATATGAGACTTTAGGCCAATGTCTCATTGCAGCGCCGCGCAGGATTATGCAGGGTTCTGGCTGTGACTGTTATGGGCAGGCGTAGCGCTTACCATCAGGTGAATGACTTGCTCGTCTAGTAACTCAGTCAAATAAAAAAATAAAGTTGAAGTCGTATCGTATAGTCGATTCGAGATCAACTTCGGCAACTAAATCGTCGATTTCTCTATGACTTAAAAATCTACCGAATTATAAATAACTCAGATATCGAAAAGATTTTTTTCAAAGTTTTTTTTTTTTACTTGTGTCTTATACCTAATCCTCTTTGCCGAGTAATAGTGAATTCCAAACAATTGTACTTCCAGTACTTCCACACATCCGCTAAAAATCAAAAGCCTATCTTCGTTTACTTTACAAACGGAATGAATTCAACTCTATACCTTTGCCATACGACTAAGCGAGCTGAAAGCTAAATTTGCAGACATAAAGCTCCAGTTACACTATTCACACGGCTTATGAAATTGATGACGATATGTGAAACCGACTTATCACGGTGTTTCGTTACTGGATGCCTATGGAGTGGCTGATACCACGGGTAACTACCTACCTACGTAGGAACATATCGTATCTTACACTTGGGCTACGATTCATGAATTCAAACACCCACTCCTGAGCAAAAACCTGAGAGATTTTTTTTATTTGACTACGTGACGAGTCGAGCAAGTCATTCGCCTGGTGGTAAGCGTTACGCCTGCCCAAAACAGTTACACCCAGAACTTTACATTGCATAATCTTGCGCGGCACCGCACTGCGCTCGACACCCTGAGACGGGGTCTCTAAAGCCTCGTATGCTTAGTAATTTCGCTAGAAACAGTGCCCTTCAAACCGGAACACAATAATGTTTGTACACTACTAGTTGGCGGATGAATATCTGGTAAAGGTGTGGGTACTTCCCCATGCGGTATCTGGTAGAAGAGGTCTCCCACTAAAAGACAAGGAATTTTGACAAGAAACCGAAAAATTACGTTGTTCCTTTGTATTTTTTTCTGATACTTGTGTTTTCAAGGAAAACATTGGTACGTGCCCGCATTGGGATTCGAAGACACGACCCTGCTTAACACATTCACTGTTGAAAACACAATTGTGGTGTTAGCTGTATGGGAAAACACTACAGTGTATGCAGAACCGCACCCGTGGCTAGACAAGAAAATCGGCTCAGCAGTCGAAGTCGCTCACTAGGCTATCACCGCTTTATAGAATAGAGAATCCGTGATACCCTATGGTACTGCCATGCGTAGGAGTACATAATGTAGGCAGACCTACATCTTTGCACATGCTACGATCCTGACACACCTCTTTCGCTTCTTCCACTTTCACGAGTCCCTTCATACATGCTCGTCGGTTATAGGTACTTTTGACTTGGCTTTTCTTTAGAACGTCCTGGATTTGACCGATGTAAGTTCGCCTACGTCGACCTCTACCGGCCGATTCGTACTAGATTCATAGATCTGTTTCGTTCGTCACTCTTCCTTCATCCATCCTCTCTAGATGCCCAAACCATCTAAGCATTCCTTTCATCATGTTTTTTGTCCTTTTTTTTTTCGAGTAGAGGGTGTCGGGGTGTTGGTGTACTGCTTCCGCTGGGATCGTAGCATGTGGAATGATGAAGTCTCTGCCTATCTCAAAGAGAGAGAGGCGTCACTGTATGTATGTAAGTATCCATTTCTCTATTTTTGACGAATTTCGGAACTGTCGATTATCATCATCATCATCATCAACCCATAAGGTCCCACTACTGGGCACGGGTCTCTCCTCACTTAACTGTCGACAAAGACAAATATTTCCCACCGAATACTTTTAAGGGCTTATCATTTTTACTTATCAATATTATGATTAAAATCTTCAGAATACAAACAAGGATTATTCCAAGCACTTGGATTCGTTTAATCCCTTTTGTAAAGATTAACGCATATTTGCGCTATTCGCATAAAAGGCGGCAAAAAATTATTCTGTAGATTATCCAGTGGAGAATTTTGTACGTCTATTGTAAAATGTTACTTCTTTTTGAAATGAATTCTTACTACCCTACTACGGCGAAGCAAAAAGGAGGGTTATGATTTTGACAGATACTTATGTACGTATTTGGGTATGTAGGTTCCTTCATAACTTCTAAACTACTTATCATAATTTCACAACTGAGGTTATATTGGAAGGGTCTTCATCGTCCGCGGGTTAAAAGCGATTTTTATACAGACGTGTACAGAGTATGTGAATAATTATTAATAGAATTAAAAAAAATTATTGACTGAGTGACGAGACGGGCAAGTTTTTCACCTGATGGTAAGCGCCACGCCTGCCTATAACAGTTACAGTGCCACCCAGAATTTTGCATTGCATAATCCTGCGCGGCACCGCATTCTGCTTGTAATTTAAGGTTCCTATACTTCCAATACTACGGGGATGCGTGTTGGCCACAGTAAAGTCAGTTTTTTTATCCTCTTTGCCTATTGCCCTATTGCATATTCAAAGACAATCGTACAGGAGTAAACTCAAGTTATGCGTCGGAGCTGGCTGACACACACACTTAACTTTTTTTATACACCCATGAACCTTTCCTAGCTTTTTTCGTCAGATTATGAGGCAAGGCGTGACACTGTTAATCCTCAGTTATAAGGTATTCTGACAATGGCCGCCTTAGTTCAGTGGGACTGTTATTTAGTCTGTGGCTCCGAGGCAAATGAACAGCAGTCTCTTTTGTGTGTGTGACAAATGGGTTCACAACTTCACACTTGGCCGTTTGAGATGGGATGTGTTGTAACTTTAATTTTAATGTATTTTATTTTATTTGATAGGCATACAGTGTACCATATCTAGGTTACTAAATTATGTATCTTACCACCTTCCAACAGGCTGACCACCACCGTCTACCGTCGATAACGTCGACACTTACTATGAGGTGAGATGCTTGCATTTACTACAAAAAAAAAAAAAAAAAAATATAATGAGAAATGTTACCAGAAAGAAACTTTTCGTAGTGGAAAGCCTTTTCTGCAAGAGTCCACCCGCAGAACTACTACTAGCAGAATATCCGGCAAGCAGTAGTGTGCAACATTACTGTGTTCCGGTTTCAATTGGATTGTCTCTAACTAAACTGGGTTAATGAGACTGTGGGTTCAATGTCTCAGGTTGACGAGCGCAGCGCAGTGCCGCGCAATACTATGCAATGCAAAGTTCTTTGTGGCACTGTAGCTGTTATGGACAGGCGTAGCGCTTACCATCAGATGAATGGCTTGCTCGCGTCGTTACTCAAAAACACAAGCCTCCTTCTGGTGCAGTCGGGTAATAACTTAGAAAAAATAATCCAAGTTACAGGACTATGCATGTCAGCCATGGCGACCATTTTTTTGTGTCGCTCAATCGAACAGATTTACACTATTTTGTGTCCAACTAACACTAGAGTTATTGTGCAAATTATGCGTGTTGCGCATTTCTCCCCTGCTGTCAGCAATGAATGAATAGATTGAATGGTTATTGTATGGGTTTGTATGGTGCTTGACGTTGATGTGTGGATAATGAAGTTACGGCAACACTTTGAGTATAGTATAGCTACGTACTTGCTTACTAAGCCAAACATGTTCTAAATAATTTAGCAATGGCATGAGTTTATTATGAACTACTTGCGCCCCATGGTTTTACCCTCGTTAGCTATTATCCGAAACATTAGTTTTACGGGATAAAATAGTATACCGTATTCTATTCCAGGACCTGCGGGGCTATGCAGCACGGTGCGGATCAACTCGAGTTCGTTTCATTTTGACGTTTAATTGCCACAGGACTCGTCATTCGTATTGAAATGACGAGTCTCGTGGCGATCAAACGTCAAAATGAAACGAACTCGAGCTGATCCTCACTGTGCTGCATAGCCCCGCTGAAGTATCTAGGTATATAAGAAACATAATGGAAATCCGTTAATTAGTTTAGGAGCCTATTCGAGACCCTTTCAGACATCAAATCAAACAAATCATCATAATCATCAACAGCAACCTATATCGGCCCACTGTTGGGAATGGGTCTTCCTCTATTTTCGTAAGGAGGGTTAGGCTATATTCCACCACGGGGCCCGGTCCGGATTGGCGGATAACTTACTCAGCGCCGAAAAATTATGGGGATTTCCAGATTTAATTAGTCATGAAAATAGGGACAGTCGACAGTTCTATCAGTGTAGCTGTCAGTTCAGTCAGTTCATCATCAACCATAACGTCCCACTGCTGGGCACGGGTCTCTCCTCACTTTCGTGAGGAGGGTTAGGCCATGATCCACCACGGGGGCCCAGTCCGGATTGGTGGATAACATACCTACCTCCGAAATAATTCTCGGGTAGGTATGTGGGTTTCCTCACGATGTTTTCCTTCACCGAAAAGCGAGTGATAATTACGTACATATGTTTTTACAGAAACACATTGGTACGTGCCTGCGCTGGGATTTGCACTCACGACCTTCTGATTGGAAGGCGGACGTTCTCCCACTAGGCTACAGAGTCAGTTACGGAGATATAATTCTTAAAACGGTAATTTACACTCGTAGTAGTTTTGCAAACATTGCTGTGTTCCTGTTTGAAGGGCACAGTGTCCAGCGAAATTACTGGACATATGAGACTTTAGAAACGAAGGCTCAGGGTGATGAGCGCAGTGTAATGCCGCGCAAGATTATGCAATGAAAAGTTCTGGGTGGAACTGTAACTGCGCTTACTACTAGATCAATGACATGTTCTTGCTACTCGGCAACATAATAAAAAAAATAGATTCTACTAAAATAAAATTTAAAAAAAAAATATTGCATCCGCTCCTAGCCTGTAACATAAAACCTTTTCGCACCTGAGATTATCTCGTCTCTGATAGGTCGATAATTCAGCGAGGGTGCGAGCGCCGCCACCCATTGGCTAACGAATTAAGGGGGTGTATCAAAAGAGGTTTCGGATTACAACCCTTATTAAGTGCGTTTACAATGATTTAAGGATTTCGCTGTGAATTATGAGGTAACAGCTATTATTGGGTTGTTTTGTTTGGATGTAGACGGCTGCGAGTTTTTAACATTCAAAGTAAAAATGTATAATAAGTAATATTTTAAACTAGTAGCATATTATCTAGTTTTTTTTTATTTGACTGAGTGACGAGACGTGACAAGCAAGTCGTTCACCTGATGGTAAGCGCTATACCTGCCCATAACAGTTACAGTGCCACCCAGAACTTTGCATTGCATAATCCTGCGCGGCACTGCATTGCGTTCGTCGCCCTGAGACATCGGCTCGAAAGTCTCAATTGCCCAGAAACAGTGCCCTGCAATGCCGTGTGAGATTATGCAGTGCAAAGTTCTGGATTGCGTTGCAAGTGTTATGGGCAGGCGTAGCGTTTACCATCAGGCGAACGACTTGCTCGTCTCGTCATACAGTCAAATAAAAAAAAACCTTCTTCTTTAAAAATCAATCTTCTCGTGTGAAGCCGGGGCAGGTCGTTAGTTCATTCGATAAATTAGAGTATTCATTCAACAGCAGGCTATCAAATCAAATCTCACGGGCAAAAGGGCGCCTACAACAACAAAAATGCGATAAGACCGCCCAGCGAGGCTTACAGGTTAGGCGACAAAGGCGCCGCGGTGTTGTGTTCCTATAAACAACTTTTAAACTCGTGCAGTGTTTATGTAACCTGATGCGGTGGGCCTTAAGTAGCTAGTACCTGCCTTAAGTAGCTAGTACCTACTTCAATTTGATTTTTTTTTAAGCATAACTTCTTTCACACCGTCAGATCGTGTAAGGAACACAATACTCCAAAACGCAAATCACCGATGTTGGACATAAAGCCGCTAGCCTTAAGTGGAGCTGGGCTGGTCACATCTGTCGCATGTCGGACGATCTCTGGGCCCAAACCACGACGATGTGGATGCCACGGAACGTCAGAAGACGTCGCGGCAAGCCCAGGAGCCCAAGAGCCCAGGAGCCTGACTCTTTTTGCAACGACTGGACCACGAAAGCTCTCGACCGCGAGGAATGGAAAGAGAGAAGAGAGGCCTTTGCCCTGCAGTGGGATGAGCACGGCTAATCATAATAATAATACTTCATTACGCACGCTTGACTTGGGGAGTAAGGTGAATGCGTTACGAAAAATGTGATCGGGCGAGACGAACGGAAGTTGAGAGGGAGATATAAGTTAGTGAAAATAGAAAGAGGGAGAGTTGCGTTTCGTTTATTTTTTTAAATATCTTTTATGATTTTTTTTAATATTTTTTTAGATGAAGTTTTATTTCTACTACCTATGTGTCCTAGCATATATATCGTTTTTTTTTTCTATATGGCCTTGTCAAGGCATATTTCTGACGCACTGGTAGAGTTAATGGGGTTTATCAGCACTTGAAAGGGATTTCCGGGCACTGACTTCCAAACTTTTTTGGCTTAAATCTCTGTCGCGGGTTAAGCTTGCTGTTGCACATTCTTTATAATGAAAATAATGTGGATTTATTTTGCCCATCATGAAGTGTCGCCGCAGAAAACGTCAAATTATTCGTATTTTGGAAGCGAGTTAGGATTTGGACAGTTAGGGTTGGTCGCCTGGCGTTTTCCACTGTTTCCCAACTACTGAGAACAAGGCAAGGCGCACTAAAACATTTCTTCGTCACTGTGCATGCGCTAACTTTCCGAGGGCCTGTGTTCACGTTGGCCTAGATCCGTCGACACTCTTGTACCTAATGTAAAATCTTAGCTTCATTCATAAATTAATAATTTAAATACCTAAAACAACAAAACTTTATCAGCCTTCCATGTTGTTGTCCGCAAAACGCTTACACGAAACTTTTAACGAACAGCACCGTGGGAAATGAACCTAACTTAGCAAAAAACTTGCCAACTTTGCAAATATCATCGCCTTGACTTCGCGTTATTGGATTTCGCAATTTTAATTTCATTGTTTATTTTCATTACTACTAGTACTATACTATAGAAGGTATAGTATGTAGTACAACATACAGAATGGACATACCACACCGAGCAAACCGCTTCCCCGCAACTCAAGCCGCAATCGGGAGGACAATTGGGGGTACAGCCAATATAACACGCCCAAATGTAATTTATAGACAAACGGTTTGTATGAACCTTTTTTTTTATTTGTTTGAGTGACGAGTTGAGCAAGTCGTTCACCTGATGGTAAGCGCTACGCCTGTACATAACAGTTACAGTGCACCTAGAACTTTGCATTACATAATCTTGCGCGGCACTGCAATGCGCTCGTCGCCCTGAGACATCGGCTCTAAAGTCTCATATGCCAAGTGATTTCGCTGGAATCAATGCCCTTCAAACCAGAACACAGTAATGTTGGCACATTACTGCTTGGCTGATGAATATTTGGCAAAGGAGGTTCTCCCCAGGAGGTCTCTAGCAGAAGAGGCCTCCGACTACACATTCTTCACCGCAACCCTTTATACTAGCGGGTTGTCTTTTTTTAACCGCCTAGTATATTTGTGTACTCTGCGAGTTGTAAAATCATCTTTTGTATGGAGTGTCCAAGTTGTGACGTGACTTTAACGTATCTCCCGCGATAACACGATCCGTTATAATATTCACTAATAACACTAATAATAACTAATAATATTAACTAACTAACTATTATTTGCTTATTATTCACTAATTATATATATTATATTCGCTATATATATATATATATATATATATATATTATTGTTATATAGTTTTCTTTGTTCTGTGGTGTTTCAATAAAGAGTTTATCTATCTATCTATCTAATATTCAGAATAAACGCGGAAAATCTAACGCCTTGTTCTTTGCCCTGTGCGGGTTCAATTCTCATATCGATATAAATAAGGATAAAATATTATATGACGGCAACGAGTAAGCCGTGAGTTACAACTAAAATCCCCCAGAATTATTTCAGAGGCGTGTGATCCACCAACCCGGACAGGGCCCTAATGGTGAATTCTGGCCTAATCCTCCTCACGGAAGCGACGTTAGTGCTCAGCGTTGGGTGGATATGGACTGTGATGATTATTTACTTCTCTCTACCTATTTTGGGCAGGCGTAGCGCTTACCATCAGGCGAACGACTGCTCGTCTCGTCACTCAGTCGAAAAAAAAGAATGAGGAGCTACCGTCAGATGTTTTTCTTCAAGAGAAGGGCGGAAAGAAGTCTATCGACTAGGCGACGCGACGCATCGACAACGGCCCGAGTGTTGCAGGCGTTCATAGGCGGCGGTAACCGTTTACCATCAGGCAGGCAGACAGTTTCTTTGCCACATTTTTACATAAAAAAAAATTGCCGAGAAAACTGCTTAGCCACAGAAATACACAGTACAGTAACACATTTTCGCAGTATTTATCCAATTGATGGATAATTCCGTTTGTGTTCCACCACAGTAATTCTCGGTAGAAGAGGCGACTCGACACGCGACACCGGGCGATTGTGTTAGTGTCGCTGGAATTTGACATTGACAAACAGTAGGTAGACTGGAAACAGCGACTGATCAAGAGTTCTGACCGCCCTAGGCTTATTATTAAGACACCCCACAAAATTGTCTCAGTTTGTCTCAAATTGTCTCGGTGTAGTTAACATATGTAGTGTAAAGCACTGATGTTAGATTAATAGTGCATTGGAAGTCACGATTTCAGCGCGCCCCCTCCGATCCTCGCGCCCTAGTCCGCAGCCTAATTAGACTAAGGGTTAATTTGACTGGTTGACCAGACAATTAAGTCGTTCACCTGATGGTAAGCGCTACGCCTGCCCATAACAGTTACAGTACTACCAAGAACTTTGCATTGCATAATTCTGCGCGGCACCACACTGCGCTCGTCACCCTGAGACATCGGCTCTAAAGTCTATATTCCCAATAATTTCACTGGAAACAGTGCCCTTCAAACCGGAACACAGTAATGTTTGCACACTGCTGCTTGGCGGATGAATATCTGGCAAAGGTGGTACTTCCCTAGGCGGTTTCTTGCAGAAGAGGCCTCCCACTAAGAAACAGTATGGTAGAAGTAAGCTATTCACCCGTGACTTGAGGATTCCGAGGTTGTAAATCGAGGAACTCAGACTAAGGCAACGAGTTCCACTCATTTGCCTCATTTTCCTGCTTATTGTGCATATTTCATCATCAACCCATATCGTCCCACTGCTGGGCACGGGTCTCCTCTCACTTCCATGAGGAGGGTTAGGCCATAATCCACCACGGGGGCCCGGTCCGGATTGGTGGATAACATACCTACCTCTGAAATAATTCTCGGGTAGTTTTGTGGGTTTCCACGCGATGTTTTCATTCACCGAAAAGCGAGTGATAATTACGTCCATATGCTTTTTACATGAGCACATTGGTACGCCCGCACTGGGATTTGAACTCATGTCCTTCTCCGTGGAAGGCGGACGTTCTCCCACTAGGCTACCATCGCTTGTGGTGTATACTGACATAGAGTCAAATGAAGAAGCAAACTGTTTAATTAAGTATAAACATTTTATAACCCGTAGGTCATTCCTGTCCCAAAATCTGCCACGCACGAACCAAAATTCCCTGGACGCAAACGGCCCGCCTTCTAGAGGTCACTTTGAAGAAAAATAAAACAAGTATTTTCAAACTTGGAACACCCGGCTTCCCTCCAAGCCCCGCCCTCATGCCCCGTCTCTCTCCGACACCGGCTGTCTCTGTCTAGAGCTTTGAAATGGGAACCCTCCTATTTGTTATTTGACTCCGTTACGTCGTACTGTGAGGGTGTGTTGTATCTTCGATAATTTTTTTTTCGTGGACATATGAGTCTTGCGCTGAACATTTTAGTTTAAAATATCAAGTGTGTTGTTCAATTGTTTTGTGAATTTAGTGAAATATTTGATGGTAAGTGAAGTGTTATAGTTTTTTGATCGACTTGAAAGTGAAATGGGTTTAATTTATATACCTTTCACCTTGTTTGTGTTAGGTACTTTATAACAATTGGAACTTAGACGACTCTTAATAGAATATACTCGTAAATGTCACGCAAATCGGTTTAGTTCAAATTTAATAAATCCACTTGAAGTTATTTTAGTATAAGTCAAAGAATGATAATTTATTTATTTTCGGAACCAATTTGTCATAATAATTACTGCAAATTGCCTTTATTCAGAGTTAATATAAAAAAGAAGTACCTAAGTTTTTTTGCCATACAAGCTTTTCATAAAATATGTATTCAGCACTGCAAGCTGATCAAAAGAGAGTCCAAACATCGTCAATTTACTGTAATTCACTGAGGAGTTCCGTTGTCTACCTTCCGTCTCTATCATCAGATCAGCTCACCATCACAAAATTATGTTCCTTCAACAAAACAGGCATAAATAGATGTATAATCAGATAGATATAACAAATCATTATTAGATAGATAGATAAACTCTTTATTGAAACACCACAGAACAAAGAAAACTACACTACTATTACTGTTTTATAATTTTTATTTTGGCACAACTTTTATTTATTTGACAAAGAGACGAGACGAGCATGTCGTTCACTTGATGGTAAGCGCTACGCCTGTCCATAACAGTCACAGCACTACCCAGAACACTGCATTACATAAACCTGCGCGGCACTGCGCTGCGCTCGTCACCCTGAGACATCGGCTCTAAAGTCTCATATGCACAGTAATTTCGCTGGAGACGATGCCCTTCAAACCGGAACACAGTAATGTTTGCACACTACTGCTTAGCGGATGAATATCTGACAAAGGTACTTCCCCAGGTGGCCTCTTGCAGAAGAGGGCGTACCACTACAAACTACTACCATGCCCCATGGACACCCTCTTTTGTTAGATTTCTGAGTTTTAGTTTTAGTTAGTTTTCTATCTAATTATTGTTATTTAAATAGTGTCAATAAACTAAAACACTAGTCTAGTCAAAAAAAAAAAAAAACAGAATTATTTCGATAATATTTTTCTTTCTAGCAATTAATGTTTTTGATTTCATAATCCGGTGTCAAACGCATATTATGACAACATAGCTTCGTGTATTTTTACTTCGAACGTTCGGAAATTTTAAAATGCTATTATTATTGAAGTTGTAACGGATACATACCACCCGACGGGTTAAACAAAGTCTATAATATTTTTTTAATTAATTTCATGAAAATCATAAATAAACATCATCATCATCATCAACCCATAACGTCCCACTGCTGGGCACGGGTCTCCCTTCACTTTCGTGAGGAGGGTAAGGCCATAATCCACCACGGGGGCCAGATCCGGATTGGTGGATCACCTACCTACCTCCGAAATAATTCTCGGGTATGTGGGTTTCCTCACGATGGTTTCCTTCACCGAAAAGCAAGTGATAATCACGTACATATGTTTTCCAAGAAACACATTGGTACATGCCTGCACTGGGATTTGAACTCACGACTTTCTCATTGGAAGGCGGACGTTCTCCCACTAGGCTACCACTGATGCTAAATAAATATAATAAAAAAAAAGTAAGACATTATTAATTTTGGGCAGCTAATCGATACGTAGCTATCTATAAATATTAATATAAATTCGTCTATGCTAAGGTAAGTTGGATTTTGTAGGATCTAGTTAATATCCAGAACTAAAAAGGTAGATCAATCTCCACCAATCCGGACCGGGCCCCCTTGGTGGATTATGGCCTAACCCTCCTCACGAAAGTGAGGGGAGACCCGTGCTCAGCCGTGGGACGTTATGGGTTGATGATGATGATGAAGAAGTTGGTAGAATTGAATAGAAAAGAAAATTCTCCACTGTACTTCTAGCAAAAATAAGGACAACATAGAGAAGGAGGCCTAGTAAGAATAGAGTAGAATAGAATAGAGTAGAATAGAACTTGTCCGCTTCTGCTAATGCTTTCACTCATAGAAACTGTTGAATCTTGCTATAAATTATAATACTGAGACATACTAATTAAAAAATTATAGTTAAAAAAATGTTTGTCTCTACAGTTGGTTTACGGACGATATTTTAACGTGACAACGTCATAACAAAACATTGATGAAATGATTGCATACTTTTATGAATAAAATTGAATCATTTTTTAATAATGAAAGAATAAATACTTGAAATTATACTAGATATCCGATTTTCTAAATGCAAGAATAATTAACCTGTCAATAAGAGAAGAGAAATAGATGCTGCGCAAGAGTACAATGAGCGTAACGGGACAATGTGTCATCTTTTTCGTGCATGCAGCCGGCGCTCATCGATTTATTAGACGTTGTCACGTCAAAAAAAGTAGAAACATCATTAATTGATAATTGTGCAAAATTTCGATATTTTGAAGGGGGTCGAAACCATGCTCATGAAACAATAGATTGGTGTTTGGCTTCATTTAGATCAGCTTGCAATACTTAAAGCGTATTTTATAATAACATGTGTGTTATTCTATAAAGGGAGGCTTCTTCTGCAAGAGACCGCCTGGGGAAGTACCACCACACCTTTGCCAGATATTCATCCACCAAGCAGTAGTGTGCAAACATTACTGTGTTCCGGTTTGAAGGGCACTGTTTCTAGCGAAATTACTGGGCGTATGAGACTTTAGAGCCGATGTCTCAGGGTGACGAGCGCAGTGTCGTGCCGCGCAGGATTATGCAATGCAAATTTTTGGTTGGCACTGTAACTGTTATGGGCAGGCGTAGCGCTTACCATCATTTAAACGTAAAATAATTGTTTGTTCACCATAATTATACTTAATTATTTTATCTCGCGACATCGCTCACCAACTCTTACTATTTACAGTGTTGATTTGAAGCAATTTTGTGATGAAATCCACAAACATGGAGTCGTGTTCTGATCGCTTGAGTCCGTCCAGTGACATGACCAGCGAATCGGAAGCGTCCTTGCCACCGTTCCCTTACGACAGTCAAAACTTCTACACACCACCGGAAGAAAAGCAATTCTTCTCTTGCAAACAGAAATCTAGAGAAGAAGGAACTAGAAAAGAAGTTTACTTACAAGAAAGCAATAAGATCGCGTTCGAAAACTATCTGACACCACAGAGGAACAAAAAGTATTTAAATTTCGAACTGAAACTCCCGCCAACGAACGAAAACTTTTTTTCTCAGATCGAAGGCGAAGATCGTATGCGAACTTTTTTCAGCGAAGATCTGAAGAGTTGCCAGAACAATGAAAACAATCCGAATTTAACGGAAATTAAAATTAACAATCATTTTGAAAATAATACGAATTCTGGTAATAATGAAAGGGTTTCGCAGTCGTATTTTGCTGAAAATGAAGGGAATAACATGAGGAGGTACTTGAACTTTAATTCGGAGCAAGTGCAGTGTGTCTGCGAGGCGTTGCAGCAGAAAGGAGATATAGAGAAACTGGCGGCTTTTTTGTGGAGTTTGCCGACTACGGAATTGCTCAGAGGGAACGAGACTGTTTTAAGGTAATCCATAAACATATCTCCAAATATATCGCCTCGTGTTCGTGAAAGCGTTATTTTATTTTCCTAGTGGAAATTGTCTATTATGAATTGATTATTTTCGAATAGTTCGGCTAGTTCTGTAAACACTACTGCGGCTGAATATGTCAGGCAATGTTGCCGAAAATTTAAAAAGGGCCTTTATTAAACATTCTTTTGCAGTCAGATGAAGAATATTGGCTTATTTTTAAACTCCGATGCAAACAGAGGGAGGTTAAATTTTAACGTGTGTTTGTCGCTGTAGCATCGAGCTCCCAAACGGCAGTGAACCGATTTTGATTTAGTTATTTTTCTTTGAAACGCGACTTGTTTAAAGCGAAAAGACCGCCTTAACCTTTAATCTTTTACACTGTAACTTTGTGTTTACATTATTTTATTATTTTTTGGTTTCTTTTGTGTGTAATAAAGAATTTCTTTTTCTATTTTTGATCGAGAGTTATCTTAACTATAATACATAATTATTAAAAAAATCTGTTCAGCCGTTGGTGGATCATCGACTCTTTTGTAGTTTAAGAAAGGGATTTTTCGTATACCTAGGGGATTTCTTTGTCAAAGTCAAAAATAATCACGACTTTTTCATTTTTGTTAAAATCTTCCACGAGGATACACTTTTTTTATTTTATTTTTTAATTAGTTTTTTTTACAGGGCACGAGCTCTAGTAGCGTACCACAGAGGTGTGTTCCAAGAATTGTACGCCATTTTGGAAGCCCACTCGTTTCCCCCGCGGCACCACACGGCTCTACAGACCCTGTGGTTCAAAGCGCACTACAAGGAAGCAGAAAAGGTGCGAGGAAGAGCGCTTGGTAAGAGAATTTATTCCTTTAACGGTTTACATTAAGTAGTCTTTAGAATTTATACTAATCTATACTCCAATCTGTTTCTCCGATGTCTCGGGGTGACGAGCGCAGTAGTCCCGTCCAGGATTATTCAATGCAGGGTTCTGGGTGGTGCTGAGACTGTTATGGGCAGGCGTAGCGCTTACCATTAGGTGAACGAGTTGCTCGTCTCGTCACTGAGTCAAATAAAAAAAAAAAGCGATCGCCGAAGTTTGGCGGCGAACCGAAGATGTGATTTGTATTTTTTTGAAGTAAAACTTCTTTACGCACGCTTTACTTGGAGAGTAAGCTGGTGAATGCGTTACGAAAAATGTGATCGGGCGAGGCGAACGGAAGTTGAGAGGGAGATATAAGTTAGTGAAGATAGCAAGAGATAAAGTTACGTTCCGTATATATTTTTTAAATATCTTTTATGATAATAATTTTTTAGTTGAAGTTTTACTTATACTATGTGTCCCAGTACACATTTAGTTTATTTTTTCTCATCGTTATGTTTAATGTGTAATATTGGTAGATATTATCCATTAAGTGTTCGTCAACGTGTAAGAGTGTAGGCAATCGATACACACCCAAAAAACGTGCCATTTCGTGTACTCTCCAGAATCCCCAGAAGTTTCAGTAAAGCGTCCACCACTTAACTGAATCGTGGCTTTAACTAGACTGCCTACTCACTGAGACTTGAAATTTTAATTATTAACCGTGGAAAGTGATTCTAAAAATATGAAAATTGCTTTAACAAAAAACTGACATGGTTTTTGGGTGTGTCCCTTGCCCGCGGCTGGCTTTATTTTGATGGAGCTAATTATTTCATGTTTCTCTAGGAGCAGTGGATAAGTACAGACTTAGGAAGAAGTACCCTCTGCCTAAAACTATATGGGATGGAGAAGAAACAGTATATTGCTTCAAGGAGAAAAGCAGAAATGCGCTTAAAGATTGTTATTATAGAAACCGGTAAGTTGGCATTTCAATAATTTTTACTCTTGTTTTTTTTTTCTCTGATCGGCGAGACGAGCAAATCGTTCACCTGATGGTAAGCGCTACGCCTGCCCATAACATACAATACTTGCAATGCCACCCAGAACTTTGGAACTTCTATTTCTTTTAAAATAAAGAGAATAGAGATTTCCATTCCATTCCATTGTCAGACAATTATGATGAAATTTTTTCACCTGGTAAGATTAAAAAATTATCGGCCCTCCGTCGTAAGACTTGTCAAGTGCCCCATCAGTGCCCCTATCCTAGAACGATAATAAAAGACAGTGCCCTGCAGGTATCCCACTCCTGACGAAAAGCGAGCGCTGGCCGAGAAGACTGGACTGACCCTGACGCAGGTGTCCAACTGGTTCAAAAACCGGCGACAGAGAGACAGAACTCCTCAACAGCCTAACAGACCGTGAGTATCGATATTAAACGATATTAAGATGGAAGGGGGGGTTGGTAGTGGGAGGCCTCTTCTACAAGAGGCCGCCTGAGGAACGCCGCCACACCTTTGCCAGATATTCATCCACCAAGCAGTAGTGTGCAAACATTACTGTGTTCCGGTTTGAAGTGCACTGTTTCCAGCGAAATTACTGGGCATATGAGACTGTAGAGCCCGTATCTCAGGCTGACGAGCGCAGTGCAATGCCGCGCAGGATTATACAATGCAGTGTTCTGGGTGGTGCTGTGACTGGTATGGGCAGGCGTAGAGCTTACCATCAGGTGAACGAATTGCCTCTAAAAAAAAGGCAGAAGAGGATGACTGTACTGCGCTCGTCGCCCTTAGGAATTGGTTCTCTACAATCTCATCATCATCACCATCAACTCGTAATGTCGCTGGAAACAGTGCCCTTCAAACCGGAACACAGTAATGTTTGGCGGATAAATATCTGGCAAAGGTGTAGTACTTCCCCAGGCGGTCTCTTACAGAAGAGACTTCCCACTACTGCCTCCATGACTGTCTTGGAGATGTTTTTCGACTCCTTACCCTAGTAATAGTCTAGTAACTAGAAGATATCTATATCTTCGCGGCCTTCGCCGACATTCTTAACGCAGTGCCGCGCAAGATTTTGCAATGCAAGGTTCAGAATAGCGCTGTAGCCTTTCTGGGCAAGCGTAGCGCTTACCACCGCTTATCGACTTGCTCGGCTCGCCACTCGAACAAAAAACAAAAGTTAGTAAAGTCAGTGATTTTAAACGTCAGAGTGACATAAGGAACAATAGGCTGAGCAGGACATGTGGTGTGGTGCAGGACACGTGGCCGGCGGCCTTTCTGTTAATAAGTGATTGATGAGACATAAAGTTGTCCACCCCTGACCCATGGCAAGCGGCTGTGATCAAAGAATATAATAACTGAAAAACTTAAGCCTCCTTTTGGGCAGTCTGCTAAAATAATTAGGAATCAAAGGAGGTAGAAACCTACCTCAAAGCCGATAAAGCTCAAGGCCTCGAGACGAAAAAAAAAAACAAAACCGTCTACCAAAGTATAACGAGGGCTACAAACAAAGGGACCTTATAAGAACTGAAACAATAAATCGCGAATTGTTTGGTTAGTCCGAGGCGACCGAAAGTCACTGTAACGCGACACCTGCCACCTATATGGCTGTGTATATTATAGGGTTGCTATGTCTAAAATTTGGCAACCAGGACAAGACGCGTGAAAACCCTGGATTTTACAGCCCAAAACCCGTATATGTCAACAGGTTTTTTTAAACTAGTGTAATTATACTTGGCTTATGAGACTTTAGAGCCGATGTCTCAGGGTGACGAGCGCAGTGCAGTGCCGCGCAGGATTATGCAATGCAGTGTTCTGGGTGAAGCTGTGACTGTAATGGGCAGGCGTAGCGCTTACCATCAGGTAAACGACTTGCTCGTCTCGTCACTCAGTCAAATAAAAATAAAATAAAAAACAGTTGAAAGTGTCATAAATAACTTCTACCATCAATTTAGCGAGTTGGTTCGTCGGTTGATCGCGGCGTGAGGGCACAGTGCGTGTCGCGGGCGGCCCAAGACTTTAAATGTTTAAGCTCGGACTACAAATGAAGGTCTGTGTTTCCCCGGATTTGTCCTAGTTTAGAGGGCTAAACTAGGACAAATCCGGGGAAACCCGGACGGATGGCAACCCTATGTATATAAGTACTTACCTGCCATGGAGTTGCAGGAAATTTCGTCGTTAGGTAAACGAGTAGGTGCATCGTATTAAAGATTTTCATTTTTATCAACCTATATCGACCCACTGCTGAGCACGGGTCTCCCCTCCATTTCGTGAGGAGGATTAGGCCATAATACACCACGGGGACCCCGGTCCAGATTAGTGGATAACAAACCTACAAAATAATTCTCGGGTCGTATTCTATGATACAAATGAAGTGGTAGTCCTCTTCTGCAAGAGTCCATCTGGGGAAGTACCACACCTTTGCCAGAGATTCATCCGCCAAGCAGTAGTGTGCAACCATTACTGTATTTTTATAGCGAAATTTCTCGGCATAGGTAATTATTATAATGAGGCTTTAGAACCGATGTCTCAGGATTTTGTGGAAAGTTCTGAGTGACACTGTAGCTATTTTTAACTTTAATTTGTGTTAAACTAGCTGTGCCCCTCGGTTTTACCCGCTTTGAGTATTATCCCACAGGAACTGGTAATTTTTACGAATAAAATTGTCCTATGTGGTAATCTAGCTAATAAACCACCTGTGTTCCAAATTTCATCCAAATCAGTTCAGTCATTTTTGCGCAAAAGAGTAACAATCATCCATCCATCCTCACAAACTCTCACTTATATAATAATTACTAGCAGCGCCCCGCGGCTTCACCCGCGTTGTCGGGATAAAAAGTACTCTACTCAATCCTGGTTATAAACTATCTGTGTTCCAAATTTCATTGGAATCCGTTCCGTAGTTTTTGCGTGGAAGAGGAACAAACATCCATCCATCCATTCTCACAAACTCTCACTTTTTTATTGATTACTGGCTGTACCCTGCCACGCTTCGCTGTGGCACATTCGCACATTCACTGATATGTCACTGATGATAAAAATAGATAAAAACAATCCTTGATGCGGATTATATATCATGCTAAAATTTCAGCTCGATCGGTGCAGTACTTTTTGAGTTTTTGAAGCGTACACAAACCAACATAACATTTTTATATATATATATTATAGTAGGATTATACGGCTGCCGGTTAATCGACTCAATACTTATCTAATTTCCTAATTAATAATTTTTCTTTGCTCGTTTCAGTGAAATGCTGGTGCCAGCTCAATACGCCGGGCCGCAAGGAGGCCTGGCCCAGGCTTTGATACCCAACGCATATTATCATCAACTGCAAGATCCCACGCATTTCATTCACGGGGGCGCGCCTTAATCAGTGTTGCCCGGAAGAAAAATTTTGTGAAGTGTGATAGGGTAAAAAGTTTGACATGATTATGAAAAATAAAGTAGTTTTTTTTTTTAATTGTAATGATAGCAAGTTGGACATAGTAACCGTGATTTAGAGATCCTGCTACACTCTGTTAGAATATAGAAATATCATGTCATAGACATTTTTTTAAGTTTATGCAGATGTCGTAGGGTAGTGCCGAGGCGTTTGATAAAAAGATACTTCACTAAAAATCACTAGCTAAAGTTGACAATTTACGCAAGACGCCAATTTAATAGTCGTTGATCTGACAATTAAGCCAGCACATTGTTTATTTTTCAATCTACAAAATTAATGTTAGAACTTCAGCTAATTCGTGATGTTAACAAGATTTTTTATAGTGGATGGGTAATGGGGCGTTTCGTATTAAATTCCAATCGTGGTGCGAAACGACCCATGAAAATAGCTACTGGCTCAATTCGCCCCGCAGTGCGAACAGGCCATGGTGCGTAACGCCCAATTACCCAGTTTAGTAAATTAAGATGTAAATTGCAGCTAAATAAAAAAGACATTGCTATAGATTGTAAATAAATAAGATTAAATCAATTAGCGGACGTAGGTAAGTAGGGAAAAGTTGAATCGGATATAGGTTTATTAAGATTTTATTTAACTTACTGGATAAACTGAATGGATGAATGTATTACTTTAACATTTTGCAAGTTAATTTTGATCCAATTGTAATTGGTACTAATTTTGTTGGCACAAACTAAACTAATTAGTACATAACTAAAATTTAGACTATTGTGTAATAAACAACAGAATTGGTACCAATAAGTTATAAGTTTCCTTAATGTTTTTCTATAAATGTTAAAATAGCAAATATTTCTGACAATTTCTGATTTTTTAAATTACGTTGAAATTATGTATACTTACTATTTAAATTAAGATACTTTTATCGTATTGCATATTATTTAAATACCTGGTGCTGTTTATTATTCATACCAGTTTGTAATATTCTAGTCTGAAATAAAAATCTCTAAGAACGAAATGTTAGTTATTAATTATATACTAAACAAAGTTCTTTTCACACTCGCAGTGGCTCCCGGTAACGTACGTAATGTTTTCGATTGACGTTAAACGAGAAATATGTACGCAACATTAGAAAAGTCTCAGTTGCTTTACCCATCTACAGTGACATGAATGAAATTAGTTTATTGTGCCTATATAATAGGAATTTTCTGAGCTTGGCAACACTTGGAATGTAAAGTTGTTATCATTCAAACAATAAAATTAGCCATTATTAATTTGACTAAGTATACGCAAATGAACTCGAACTTCATATCATTAAAACGAAATAATTACCCAGTATAGTACGTTTGTTTTGAGTTCTCAATAACAACGATAATATTTTATGTGGTTGACCATGTTACTGTAAAACTTTAGTTCAATTTTTTGTTTGAAATGCATTATCAGCGAAGCCAAAAGAAAAAAAAACTACTTTTTGGTAGATTATAATATACTTACGTAATTCTGTCAAATGAAATTGTCATTGTCATTGAATGTCAAAAAATATGACTTTAGGGTTAACCAAGAAAGGCTAAAATCGATTTATTTAGGATGATCGACTAAAACAATTGTCAAAAAATGCGGGATTTAAAAAGCTGAGATCGTTACTATGCCTATTTTGCTATTTCAATCAACTCATTGAACATTCATTACAAAACGAAGTTAGAAGATCAATTAAAACTGATTGCAACAAAGATAAGTACATCATCATATTTTTGGCACTTCCTCCATCCACCAAATAACTAACTTCTATTATTCAATATTTTGTAGAGGTGACCGAAAAAAATACGATGGAAAAATGAGATAAAGCTCTGAGTCTTGATTTTAGTCGATTTTAGCTATAAATCGATTCAACGTGGATTCAACACACACAACAGCTGATGTTGGTTGACTGACTTGACAGATTAATATTGATCACTCACTATATACATATTTTCATTTCGACAATCAAAATAATCTAAGACAACATATTAAGTTTTGCAAGTTCTTTGTTATCTACAAATCATTAATAATTCACCACCGTGAACGGACGATTTCTGTACCCCTTGTAATATTTGCCCATTACCAAAACTACGATTGTGGAATTTGTTTGATGTGATGCAACAGTGAAAGAGCTTGGCCACAATGAGCGATTCCAAATCATTCGTAAACTTCTCATGCCAGCGGTGCTTACAGCCTCTGAAGCTCGACGAGTCCTTACACAACCTCGGGGAACATACCATCGCCGATTTAACACTTCAAATTCGTCGCAATAATGAAGTAGACTTGGATCTACAATCTTCAAGCTTAGAACACTATGTCCCGCCTTTCCGTATGACGGAGTCGGGAAATGGCGCGAACGGTTTTATGGTCATCTCGGACGGGTGGGAAACTACGTCTCTAGGTCACCAACTACACGTAAAAGCTACGTTATTCGACTTACTATCAAATAATTCGGACGTAGACCACCCACTATGCGACGAATGCACAGACACCCTTTTAGAACTCATGGACAATCAGTTACGACAGACAGAGGCCGAATGGAAAGATTACAATGACTATTTAAAAAAGTTAGAGGACGACAAAGAAGATTTAAATTTGGAAGGCTTGGAAAAAGAATTAGATGACTGGAAACAAGAACAAACGAGGTTGCTACAGGAGTTGTCCGCTTTACAAAAGGAAGAGAGAGCCATGAACGACGAGATAAGCATACAAGAGAAGGAGAAAGAGAGACTTGAGAAAGAGCAGGACGTATACTGGAAAGAGTACACAAGGTACAGAAAAGATTTAATGGTGACGGAAGATCAAATGAAATTCTACGAATGTCAGCTTGCTTACACTCAATCGCAACTAGAGAAATTGAAAAAGACAAATGTTTTCAAAGCGACATTTCACATATCAGATTCGGGTCAATTTGGTATCATCAACAATTTCCGACTAGGTCGATTACCGTCTGCTCCAGTAGACTGGTCTGAGATAAATGCCGCTTGGGGCCAAACGGTGCTACTCCTGTCTTCGTTAGCAAGAAAGATCAATTTCAACTTTGAAAGGTTCAAACTTGTCCCGTACGGCAATCATTCATACATAGAGGTTTTGGAGGATCAAAAAGTACTACCATTATATGGATCGGGAGGCTTCCGTTTCCTTTGGGACACAAAATTCGACGCGGCAATGGTTGCCTTTTTAGATTGCCTCCAGCAATTCAAAGAGCAGGTTGAGAAGGGTAATACTGGATTCTGTCTGCCGTATAGGATAGATAAAGGAAAAATAGAAGATACGGCGTCACCTCCCCATGCATATTCTATCAAAATTCAGTTTAATTCTGAAGAGCATTGGACTAAAGCTCTGAAATATATGTTGACCAATTTAAAATGGGCTCTCACGTGGATTTCTTCACAGTTCAGCGAGGATCAACCGGAAAATCAAGTTTCTTTGTAAATATGAACAAATAGACTTAAAAACTAAAATCTGTACAATACAGGAACAATATTTGATTTATGTTAAATATTTTGTCAATGTATGGAACATTCTTTATTTTTATGTTACTGAATAGCGAGACTAGCAAGTCCTTGAAAATTACTGACAGTAGGTTATATTTAGGTAATTTACTACTGCTACTATTGTTTTTAACACCTTCACTACTGAGCCGATTTGCTTGTCTAGCCACAGTTGCAGTTCTGCACACACCATTGTGTTTTCCCATACTTGCGGCAAGTTATAAAAAACACGGCAGTTGTGTTTTCAGTAGTGAACATCTTAATACAATGATGATGAAGTTTTTGTCTTTTACTGTAAATAAACTATGATGTTACAAAGTAAATAGCGAGAAAATATTTTGTTGTTTAATGAACAATATTAATATTGCATTAAATATTCAATAATTAGTTTCACAAATGTTTAAAATAGATAATTACGTAAATAAAAAAGTTGTTGAATGTATTCTTACCAATTTTATAATAACCCATATTATTATACCTAAGTTTCTTATTATTTAGACCGGCAATATACCTACGTGTGATTTTTCCATCCGATAGTCTGCATCGACTACCGGAAGGCGTTCGTTACATACATTTGTATGAACTCTATGAACTTTGCACTACAAAAAATTGGTTATTCATTTGTAATTTGTCTCCCAATGCTATTAAAAAATTGGTAGCCAGGTCAGTCAGCGCTACTGGTCTAAAAACACTTAAGTTATGTATCCCTAATCTATACTGAGATTTCCTGTATCACGAAAATCGGGAACAACCAACTTACAGCGCTGATAATTATGTAGAAATACCAATAAGTTTTAGAATAATACGGAAAAAAATATGGCAAGGAAAATAATATTGATTAGATTTTCCACCTGGCAACACCGTAGGCATGACCGAGTGTAAGACATGACATTTACATTGAGTCCAATAGACTCGATACGGTTTAGTTGTTGGGTGAACGTTGTCACGTCGACACGTCGATTGTGTTTTACATATTGAATAAAGTCTGATTTAATAATCGAGGCTATAAACCGGTTTTTACCCACAAAATGCCTTCTTGTGCTTTTGATAAGTGCAGAAACCACACGAGAAAAGATCACAAGGCCGATGGAGTTACATTTCATGCGTAAGTGTTGTAAAATAAGTAATTTTATATTTCTAGCAACGTTTTTTTCCGTCAATATTCTTTAATAGTGAATCTCGATCGTCACCATTGCGCATTAGTTTACGTCAATAAAAGTATTCGAGAGCTGAAAAATCTTTATTTCGATATAATTTATTTAAGGGTAGCAGAAACACAGACAACGTATACCACAGGACCAGGTAAAAATAAAATCAATGCAAAGATTATAGGTACGCAGCGTAGAGGTCCTTTGACTTGTCCTAATTCCTATTATGTATTTTAAGGTACAGTCGAGGTTGGGTCTATTTTTCTGCTCTGTGGCCGGCCGGATCGATGCTGCTGACTGGTTGTTGATGTGTCATATGATGTTGCCATATTAATATTTTTACCCTGATATTTAGGTAATTTTAAAAGTGTAATTAAAATTTGATGACAAGACTTAAATATAAGTACTAACTTATATAAAAAAACCATTAATTTGAATAATAGTGGAGTTAGACATACACATAGTTTTTATTAAGTACGGGAACACAGAATGATTACCTGGAAGAGTAATATCGCCCGTACTTGTAACAAATTGCTATGTTAATTTATATGAGAATAAGTTTTTTTTTTTTAATTTTATTTTATTGTATAAAACTGTGAAAAAGTAAAAGTTTGTTTTAGTTTTCTTAATTATAGTGTTTCTCTCTATAGATTACCCGTGGAAGAATCAACAAAACAGAAATGGATCGCAATATTGAGGAAGCAACGGCGGGAGTACGATTGGGTGCCAACCCAGCACACCAGAGTGTGCTCCATGCACTTCCAGCCAGAAGTTATTTACACAACCAGCAAGGGTTATACGAGACTTAAAAAAACGGCTGTCCCCTTCTTTCGGGCAAGTATTCTATAGTGGGAGGCAATGAAAACTTATGATAACAAAATAGGGGCATACATACAGTTTGGTTTTGCAACTACTACATCATACTTTGATCAGCAATACAATGATATATCGGGTCGGAGTATAAAATACGTCTCGGCCTCAGAATACAGAAAGAACCAGAAGCCGCATTCAGCTGCGATTGCAAGGCGTGCGCTGTGTCCAAAAACAAAACCAGCTTACCGCGCCCGCCTCACTTCTAACCCGCGGGATGTTGCTAGCTCAGAATATTTACCCGGTTTTATGGGTAAACGATAAGAATATTGGTAGCATGATAATGATAAAAGTAAAATTGTACATACTTAAGCAGGGTATTATCCTGTTTAAGACTGAACAAAGTGAACAATGTTTTACATCTGATACATGATAACCTCAACAAATATAAATTCTAATTACAATAAAAGATAGTTTAGAAAAAAAACCTTTTATTAAGTACTTACCTTTTTGCTGCGTAGGCTTTTTAAAATATTGTCTTTTAAAATTTTAACGTAGACGTAAAAAATAAACACGCAACGCGACTCCGTAGGTATGATTGCCCTGTTCTAGGAAATGCAATTCTGGGAAATCACTCGTCGAATGCTTCTAATAATTTCATAACGGCTTTAGTGAATATATTGCACTAGTTATTCTGAACTTTATAATTTTGGAATAAAGTTGCTTTTATAATGCATTTGTGATTGTATGTGTTAAAAAAGTATTAAGGTGATGTTTTTCGAATGGAAGGAGTATCGGTGCCGTATTGAAGCGTCGTTTTAACTCTTGAGGCGTTATTGAATTGTAATCTATTGTTGATTAAACCTAATATTTTTTCCAATATTTTTTTTAGTCTGAATCCGGCTCTAGCAGAGTAAAAACAGAAATTTCGGAAAGACCAAAGAGAAAAGCCGAAGATGGATTTTCTTCAACAGTCAAAGAAAAAAACGCTGAAAGCGATGTAAGTTATGAATTTAAATATACCAGATAGATAGATAGGTAGGTACCGTTTTGTTTCACTAAATGTCCTTTTCGGTAACTGCCTATTTAACAATAGGGTAAATCTGATTTAAAATAATGATGGATTATATTTTTATTGAATGCTTTCGACGAAAGAACCCGCTTTTTTCACTCAAAAAGTTCCAATATCCCGACATGGCAAAAAATAATACTCTGGCAACCCTGATTCACCCCAAGCGATTCATGAATGAAAGTAGAAGAAGAGAAACAGCTGTGTCAGGATCGTATCATGTGAAAAGATGTGCCTAGTCTCTGTCTCTGCCTATCCCAACGAGAGAAAGGCGTCACTGTACGCATGTACCGCACATTGTCTTTTCATTTTTTACTGTTATAGGATCCGCTTCAAATTCCACGCCGCGATTCTTCATCGGCCCTGTCAGATATCGCCTCTTCTGATCTAGAAGAGGCTTTTAACACGTCAAACGTACACTCCCTAAAGGAAAAACTGAAGGAAACAGAACAAATGTGCGAGTATCTAAAAAAGAAGCTCAGACAAAAAGAAGAAATCTGCAAAGGTCATATAAAGCAAATAAAAGTGCTGCAAAAAGCCCACAAACGTGTAAGCGAGAAAAACGTAACACTAAAAAAAGTGCTGACTAATACGAAAAGAAGATTATTGGGACGCAATTCCGTTTGTGATGCAATTGAGGAAGATGAAGACTCTTTATAAGAGTCATCGTCTTGTTATTAATTATTATTATTATCAAGTAGGTTCGTGTTTGACCACTAACTTACCCGATGTTAAGCGGCGATGGTGCACGCTTACTTAGCAGTAACCTATTCCATCGTAGTAGATAGATAACTAATCATACTTTAAATTTTTTGTTGATAAATACTTTTCCTGACAAGCTTAAAAGTTAGTAAGTAGGTATACAAGTTTCTTTGAAAGTAAATGGTTACCAGCATTAATATTTTCATTGTAAACTGAAAATTTACCCAAAACATTAAGCTGTAAATACATGGTAAATACCTATCCCGTTTTCAATAATGATACTAACCTTTTTTATAGCCGTATTTATGGAAGACATAATAATAATGTGTTAAAGGTAGAAGATAGCTAACGAACCTCCTCAGTGACTAACTCAAATCGATGGTGTTTAAGGTTATTTTGATTACCTTCCAGTCCCTACTGAAAACCCCGCAAAGTCCATTTGCTGCAATGACTACTCTTATAAAGTCCAGTTCCCATAATGACCACCTGATAAAATTAGTCTAGTACAGCCTAACAATAAAGACTGGATTTATAATTATTTATGTGAAAATTGTAGCGCATAGATCATATTTGTAATGTGACAATAATTTTAATAAGCAATAAATAAATAAAATAGTCGTAGTCATGATCATGATTTTATAGGTACTATGGTGAACAAAGTCACAGAATAAAAATAGTGAACAAAATGCAAAGTTTCAGCTCGCCGCGATTTCAATTAACGCCATCTAGGCATTTATTGTAGTACTATTTTGGTTCTAGTGCACACTGATATTCACCCTTCACAGCATCTCAAGGATGTTTATGCCAGTTTGCGTTTTAGAGAGCTAGATGTTGCTTTCTTAAAATAAGGTGAAAATTAAATTTCGGGAGTTCCGTCTATTTCTATTCTGTGGTTCCGTAGTCAAATCAAACCGTTATAAATTCGCCAGGTCAAATTAGCTAAGCATACACGCACAGACTTGCCTGTCAGATCTGCCGGATAGACGTGCCTGGTAGGCGCTGGCAGACACGGATTTGCTTGTCGGATGTATCTGTTTTCACCATACACCAGCAGTTTTGCCTGTCAGGCACTTCTGACAGGCAGATCTGACGGGCAAATCTATGCGTGTATGCTTAGCTAATTTCAATTATGATCAGTTATCATGTCCATTAATATCAATTCGTTTCATCTCCGTTTCAAATCACTCCATATTTGATTCAGTAGAAAAATGGTGCCTATTGTTCTTGTGCTGATGTTTTTAAAAGAATTTCTGGCGCAAAATCCAGCTGATGTTGATGTGAGTTTGTTTCTGTACATCCATTATATGAGCATATGAGACTTTAGAGCCGATGTCTCAGGGTGACGGGCGCAGTGCAGTACCGCGCAGGATTATGCAATGCTAAGTTCTGTGTGGTACTGTATCGGTTATGGGCAGGCGTAGCGCTTACCATCACGCGAATGATTTGCTCGTCTCGTCTCGACGTTGCCACGTTAAAATATCGTCGGTAAACCAACTTTACAGACAACCAATTTTTTTTGTTATTAGCGTGGATCGTCGTATTGGCCGTCACCAGATTTTTACGAGCCTCCGGTATGCAGGTTTTTTCTCCAACTTAGTTACGAGACGTGCAGGTAGTTCGGCTGATGGTAAGTGCTTCTTGGAACTTTGGTTACACAACTGCATTCCGGTTTGCAGGACACTGCACTCTGTCTACTGTTTAACACTTTGACTGCTGAGCCGATTTTCTTGTCTAGCCACGGTTACGGTATTGCACACACCGTGTTTACCCGTACCGCTAACACAACAGTTGTGTTTTCCCGTACTCGCGACAAGTTTTAACAACACAACCTTTGTGATTTCAGCAGTAAACGTGTTAAACAAATATACTTACTGGGAGTCTGAGACTTAAGAATCGATGTGTCAGGGTGTGGAACGCAACGCAGAGCAGTGCCGCGCAAGCTTGCTGGGTGGGTGTGGCGTTAACCATCATTTGAATGACTTGCTCGTCTCGTTGCTCAGTGATCTAAAATATATGGACTCAAAAATGTCAGTCCGTAGATGTAACATCCTTAGTTATTCAACAATAAAGATATACATAAACTTGTTTTTACAGATCTCTAGTTTGACCGATCTGGTAAGAACATTTTATTTTGGAGACTACTAAATATATAGAATAGAATAGAATAGAAAATACTTTATTGTACACCAGAAAAAAAAAACAATTATAAATTGATTTTAAAACCCCGTTTTTGCACGTTGCACGTACGCATTGCACGTACCAATGTGTTTCTGTAAAACAGATGTACGTAATTATCACTCGCTTTTCGGTGAAGGAAAACATCGTAAGGAAACCCACATACATACCCGAAAATTATCCATGAGTCATGATTGCTAATAAAATTTACTTTTTATTACATAAACCTATCCCTGAAAGAGTGTGTAATTAAGTGTTAAAGTTAAATAAGAAAAATAATAATATGTAAAAGCAAAGAAAAAAAAGCAAATTCAGAAAAACTGTTACAAACTATATTTTGGAAATTAAATGCGTTTCCAGGTTCGAGATTGCACAACCGAGACATTTTTAACCGTCACAATATCCGTAACTAAACAAACCTAGATTATTTTACCGTAATTAAGTTTTTTTACATTTACCCTGCGCTATGAAATGTAAAGAAAATCATTTTATTGACTTAAAAAAAATAAGGTTTTGAAGTCTCCTGAATTTTGCTTTTATAATTTCAGGAGTCGAAACTCACTCGAACTGGCAAGGTAAAGAAATACTCATTTTAATTGCTCACTCACTTTTTTCATCCCATAATACCAATCACATTTATTTTTAACTTAAAAAAAAAAAACGAACTGTAAAAAGAGGAAACTCACATACATACCCGAGAATGGCATGGAATGGAATGAACCCGATGTTTTGGAAGTAGGTATGTATCGGCCATTTTGGTGAAATTTAGTCACCCAATTTTAGCTAGGTGAGATTTAACACTTTCACTGTTGAGCCGATTTGCTTGTCTAGCCCCGAGTGTGGCTCTGCACACTCCATAGTGTTTTCCCCAACAAACACAACAGTTGTGTTTTCCCGCAAACGCGGCAAGTTATGAAAAACCCGACAGTTGTATTCTCAGCACTGAAAGTGTTAAAAATTATAGAATAGAATAGAATAGAAAAACTCTTTATTGTACACCAGAAACAAAAATAAACACAATAACCGCTTGCCCCCCTTACCTTACAAATCGAGAATCAACCATGTCAAGAAGTAGTTAACATAACCTTGAAGTCAGCTTTGCCCGTGTTAACTGGTAGTTGACATTGCATTTCACTCAGCTATGACTGTGGGCTACTCACATACATATAAACACACAAATAAGTAAATACATACAACAAATATATAATTCTATATATCTCCCTACTTACTATAAAATATCTATAATACATTTATATAAATAAATAATAAATAATACACTGATTTAACAATACATAAATTACTCATAATAAACATAAAATATAATACACCTAAACTAAATCTATATAACCTATATAACTAAATACGCAACTTACAATAATAACAATAATATTTACATGCATTATAACACTGATGGTAAGCGCATTGGAATCCGCGGTAGCCTCCTCTGGCTACCTTGTTTGTGCTACGGTTCGCGCGACACAGATTACGCGGTAGTAGTCGAGCTCGGGCGCGTCTCCCGCTCGCGACCAGTTGCCGCCGCCGCGACCCGGGCCTCCCCCGCGCTGGCCCTCAGTCAGCGACAGACTAGTTGGCGATAACTGTGTCACACGCTCACCCATCTGTTTACTCCTTCTATACCCGAATAAACTATTTAAACAAGAGGACGCTTTGATTGTGCACCCGCGATCCATATGACCATGTCAACCTGTGGTTAACATCGCTCCCGCCGTCGAAAAAGCTGATTCTACCCGTCTTTATCGCTCCAGGGCCTAATTTGTATTATTTGTCCCGTTTCTTCGTGAAATTTCCCCTCCACACAACCCCAGTCAAGAACAAAATTAAAACTTTCCGTTTCACTCCAGTTCGATTCATCCTTGATTCGGTGAGGGATGTGGTGCGATAAAAAAGTGATTTTCTTCATAAATCCAGTGTTATTCTTGGAGATTTTTTGTGAACATCAAGGTAAGTAAATAACTAACACGTAGATATAAGAATTCCAACATGAAACATAAGATTTAACCTTTTTTCGAGACCTAACAACATACGGTAGGTACATGTTTGCGCGCAACATGGAAATGATTGCCTTTATTTTGATCATTTTGATTGTATTTTCCTAGTAAATTCGTTTTGGTAGTTAAATCTGATAATCATCTAACAAATGACAAGTACAAAGGCAATAATTTCGATGTCTAAATGGCAATAATTTCGATTTGTAAATAACCTTGAACGCGCTCACAAAAATGACTCGGCTAGGGATGGCGATCTGAGATCGATTAATCGAAGAATCGATTTTTCGAGCAGAAAATATCGATTTTTTAAATCGATATGAAGTACTGTGTCGATTCACTGAATCGATATATCACCCTTGAAAATCGACATTCGATTTTTTCTGTTTTGGTATAAACCATACAATTATTTGCATTTAGTTGAATGTGCCTGAATTATAAGAGTGCTGCCGGTTAAAGAGTTAACTACTCATAAACTCGCGAGATGGCTGTATGTTTAGTATCCTTTACTCGCCTCTCTTTAATAAAAAAGTTGTAGTCTTTGACTTTATGTATCTATAATCTGTGACGATTGATATTGCATTATTCATTTGTTGTTGTCGTTTAAGGAATACTGTTATTAGCGTAATATAAGTATTTTCATGATTGATTTTCAACAGATTTTCATGTAGTGTTTGTTGCGAAATAATAACTAATTGAGAGTAGGTAAGTAAATAAGTAAAGCGCTCTTTTTTACTTTGACGCTATTATTTTCAGTTTGTTCTGTTAGTTGTGATTATCATTTAAATTTACTTTTACAGAGGAATAATCAGCATTGAAATAACTAATAAGTAATATGTGGAATTCTTATTGATGGAATTGTTCATACTTATACTCAAAGTTATGAGCGTTTTTAGAACTAATATTAAGACTCTGATAATATGACGTAATGTTTTCGAACGTTTCTGACGAAAGTTGCCAGTGGTTTTTGTTATAAGGAATTGATAACTATGCATTGTTTACCCACGGATTATTAGTAAAGGGAGTGTGTAACGCCTATTCATAGCTTACTCACTGTATAGTAATACAGTTGTTACACAGATGTTTAACTTTTTTTTATTAGTAAGGCCGTTAGTATATAAATACTTTTTTTTTTTTATAGTTGATCTTATAGTTTGATACGGTAATAAAAATAATTGCTATTTTTGAAATCCCTGATTTTATTGATAAGATATCGTTAATTGCAATATTAATCTTGTTTTTAGTAAAATTGATACAAATTTACATTGTAAACGCAAACTTGAAAAAAAGATCGATTTTTTAAGAATCGATTTTGTGGGCCTCGATTTTTTCGTGAATCGATTCATTAGACTACGATTCGAATCGATTTAAAAATCGATCTTTTTCGTAAAGAATCGCCATCCCTAGACTCGGCGCGCTGCGGCGGTGGGGGCTCTAAGGCTGGTTTCACACTGTATCCGGACGCATGGTCCGGATACTGATTATTTGGACGGATCGTTCGGATACGGTGGATGGTGTTTTTGGCATTTATAATAATATATTTTAATGTTTTTTTATTAATAATAAATAAATAGATAATAATAAAAATCACTATTAATTTATTATTACGAAATGAAATTTAAAATTAAAAATAAAATAAAAATGTAATAATATAATTAATTAATAATTGATTCAACCAGATAAATTTTAAAGTGGAAAGTAAAGTTAGCTAAAAATACAAGAAATGTAGTTATGCGCGCACCTGGGCGCTTGATAACAGTCAGCCCTAACTAGAATGCTATCGTAGCGTCTGGGCCGTCTCCGGCCCTCCGGTGAGCGCGTGGGATGTCGTGCGATGTTTTTTAGTACTAAGATTATTATTAAGCAGTCGTTTCGAGCATATAACTCTGTTCGGACTTCTCATTTGTAATTAGTTATAATAGAATATCACTTTTCTGATTAAATACTTTTTAAAGTTTAAAAGTGTTTTCAAAAAGCTCCCAATAAACTTGACTGGCGCAGACGGTAGTATCGTGCGTTTGCTGCGCCGTCTTTCGCGAAAACTGTGTGAAGAATACGCTAAATTCGCGGATGTTCGGCGTGTGTGCGGTACACGAACCAAATAAAAATTCGTCAAGGATATAAGGAGACCATGATGGTGATTGGCTGGTGAGTGAATTTTTCGCTATCCTTTCCCGTATTTCGTTATAGTTGGAATCGAACCTTCTCCATTATAACTTATCTGGTTTTGCCTCAAAATAGGTAAAAGTGTTAGTTTTAAGTAAATAAATTAAAGCCAATTTAAAATCAATTGACTTTATAAAAGTGTTAGTTTTAAGTAAATAAATTAAAGCCAATTTAAAATCAATTGACTTTATAAAAATGTTAGTTTTAAGTAAATAAATTAAAGCCAGTTTAAAATCAATTGACTTTATAAAAGTGTTAGTTTTAACTAAATAAATTAAATCCAGTTTATTAATCAATTGAATTTATAAAGTAATTAAAGTAAAGCCAGTTTAAAATAAATTGACCTTTTAGCGAAACAATTAAATTCAGTTTTAAATTAATTAACTTTATTAAAATATAAATGAAAAATAAAATGAGTTATATTATTATAATTAATGTCAATTGTGACAATAGTTTTTAGTTGACTAAAAATTAAATAGTTTTTGTTTTTGACTAAAAGTGAAATAGTTTATTAGTTGACTATTTTAAATAGTGCAGTAATTATAATTACTATTATAAAATGACTACTATTCAAATGATACCTAATGAGATGCTGAAGCTTATCCCGCTTTTTGGTGGAGATAAACGTCACTTAAATTTATTTCTAAGGAAGTGTGAATATCTGATTCTTAAATATCATGGTGATCAAGAGCAGAATGCGTACATTATGCATACGATAACAAGTAGGTTGATAGATGAAGCAGCAGCTTTGATAATTGAAAAAGAGGATATTGAAACTTGAGCACAATTTAAAGAATTACTAATCCAACATTTTGGCGAACAAAGAAGTGAAGAATGCATAGCTATACAATTAGAAAGCTTAAAAATTAAACAGACAGAAAATTATCTTGAGTTTTGCAATCGGATTCAATCAGTGAGAGCAGTGTTAATTCAGGAAACTTAGATTATGAGGATGCAATTCGTTATGATAAAAAAATCTCACAGATTGGCTCTAGGCAAAACGATTTGGATAAGAAGATGACTTTGGTAACTAAAATGTTGGATAACTTTGTTAATAGTACAGAAACCTCAAATGACAATATTTTAATATTAGATAAAAGATTGAAAAGAATTGAAGAAATTATAAAGTCCGGAAATAATAAAGAAAATAACTGCTTATATCTCACACATGTTTTAAATATGTTCGACACGTTTATGAGTACATTTAGGACTACTTATATAACGCTTAATGAGATAGAAACAGCATTGGCATTTACTAAGGTCTCTGTACTACATGAATCAATTATAAACCCGAATGAGCTATTATATATTCTTAAATCCATAGAGCAGATCCATAATTTAATATATGAAGTAAGTGAAGGCAATTTGTTAAAATTCGAGAGAATCATTAAAGTAAAAGCTTATGTAAAGGAAAGCCAGATAACATTTATTTTAGAAATACCGTTGACTGACAAAAATATATACAATTATTTTAAAATTTATTCTATACCAAATTTTCAAGGTTCGATTAACAAAACTATTTTAATATTTCCCGACTTCCCTTACCTTTTGGCGAAAAGTTCTAAATACCTGCCTGTCACAAAGCCATGCGAGAAAATTGATGCTGATAAGTTCCTATGTACCGATGATAACGTAATACAGTTCAAAACACCGACCTGTGCAGAACAGCTTCTGGAGTTTCAGACAGATCTGACTACTTGCGTACCGTATGTCGTCGAAGTGGAAGACATCGAGGTCCAGCGGATCAGTTTGGACAGCTGGATTGTATTTGCACGAAAACCGACTATAATAGCAGAAAAATGTGAGGAGGACAATATGAAGGAGTCCCTATGTGGTACTTATATTGTCTCAACTACTGAAAATTGTGTAGTTTACCTGAATGAATTGAAATTATCATATCAACGCACGTTTGCTGAAAATCTCCAATACAAAGTTACGCCAATTATAGCCCTACCTGAATTGAAAACTACTAATTCGCCTCCTTCAACTTCAATCAATATCAAGAACATCAATTTGGAAGAAATGAGACATTTTTCGCGTATTCTAAAATTAAAAGAAAGTGAAGTGTATAGTGAAGGGCATTATGGTGAAAGTGAAATAGTGAATTTCAGTGGAATTGACACAAAAAGCATTAGTTTAGGAACCGTCTTATTATATGTGTTTTTAGCCATAGGTTTCATTAGTTTTATCATTTATCGTTTTAAAAATATGTTTATGCGAAATCATCGGAACCCGATCCAGATCTCAACGGAACCCGATAATTTCGCACTTGATGAGGGAGGAGTTATGCGCGCACCTGGGCGCTTGATAACAGTCAGCCCTAACTAGAATGCTATCGTAGCGTCTGGGCCGTCTCCGGCCCTCCGGTGAGCGCGTGGGATGTCGTGCGATGTTTTTTAGTACTAAGATTATTATTAAGCAGTCGTTTCGAGCATATAACTCTGTTCGGACTTCTCATTTGTAATTAGTTATAATAGAATATCACTTTTCTGATTAAATACTTTTTAAAGTTTAAAAGTGTTTTCAAAAAGCTCCCAATAAACTTGACTATGTGTATTAGGGTGCGCTGTTTGTTTTTTGGCGTTAGTTTGTTTGTTTGTTTGTTTTTAGCTTTATTTTGCTCGTTTTTTTTTGTTTGTTTTTTTTTATATGCTTAAAAATAACAACTAACTTTTGGTGTTCTAATTTTTTTTGGTTCTGGTGCATGTATGGTTTTATATTCGCTTTTACGTTGCGCTTGTCATCTGCCGCGAAACAAAAAGCCTCGCTGCGCACGTGCTTTAAAGTTTCCAAAAAGGTAAATCAAAATATAATAATAAAAATAATGATAATTTTAATATTGTTTACCTATTCAATTTCCGGACTTGGCCCCCGTGGTGGATTATGGCCTAGCCCTCCTCACGAAAGTGAGGAGAGACCCGTGCCCAGCAGTGGGACGTTATGGGTTGATGATGATGATGATGATTCAATTTCCATTTATTACTTGAATGATTTAAGCTGAACTAAGGATGGAGTGGAACAGTTATTGAAGTTCTCTGGAAACTAAAGTTTATTTTGTTGGTATTATTATCTGGGTGGTATTAAGAGTAGTAGGTCGCCCTTCATCGTCTGATATACGAACTTAAAAATTTAATAAATTTATCTTTTTACCTACCTACAAGTTTCATCAAGATCAGATCAACGATACTTGAGGTATCGTTGGACAAACATTAATACATACATCCATACGAATATCAAATCATCCGAGATTTATGTTTACATTTGAAATGTTTTTGTGTTTCAGTGGATCGTCCGGCGCGGCGTCGGAGCCTACGCCAGGTCCGTCCGGGGTGAAGTCTTTGGCAGAAGGCATAAAACAAGTAAAGTCTGTGAAGGCTGCTGACACCAAACCTGAAAGATGACGACTGAACAGCGAAAGGAGTTGGCGCGCCTGAAAGATTTGAAACAGGTGGGAAATTATAAAATGCCCGACGCGTCTGACTCTACAGGGAAAGGAAAGGGAAAAGGAAAAGGGAAGGGAAAGGAGACTGGATCCGACGACCGCCAGTGGATCCCCTGCCCACTCTTACCCGGTGTGCCGTCCATTCCTCCCCCAAGAATACCGCAGCCTTGGGAGGTTCTGCAGTCTCAGCAAACAACAGCAGCAGTAGCGGTGGATAATGATAATGGCGCTATTAGAGGCACGCCTCCATTAATTATACTCCAAGAGCCTCTTTTAGAAAAGACAGCAGCAGCGGAGGATGATGGCGATGACATCATCGAAGGCACGCCGCCTTCGCCTGATATACAAGGGTCTTTTCCTGGACTAATAAGTGGTAGTCGAAAAAAACGGGACGAAATGAATATCGATGACACGCCGACTGGTCCTCGAGCGAAGAAACAGCACATTTATTTCAGTCCATCAGTGCAGGAAGCCACGGAATTGCCCGCAAACCCTGTGAAAGCTGAAATAGAGTACGTCAATTTCACATCTACACCCGGCACTTCTCGAACAGAGGCGTGTGAATCGGGCAAGAGCGCCGCATCTAATATTTCCCTCGAGATTGATGTCGAGATCGAGCGCGACATGGTTCCAAATAGCGGTAGCGAAGATGAGCCGGATGAAGATGTCGAGGAAGATATTTCCTTACGCCCTCTGTTTAACCCAAGGAACGTTGTCGCCGAGGATATAAACGAGTTGAACCCCACAGAGGCCTTGGAACTCATGCGCTTGGATGCTCAAGAGGACCAAGTCATTCGAACTATTGCTGCGGGTGAAGTTGACGTTTTATATTTTGATTGGTGCGCTGATATCAAAAATTTTGAGGGCGTCAGGGAGGAGTTCACTGGATCGTCAGGCCCAACTTTTGACCACTCAGGGATGTCACCACTGCAGGTTTTCGAAGAAATCTGCGATACCAGTATAATCGACCTCATTGTTACTGAAACGAACAGATACGCGCATAATCTTAAATCTAAAAGATCTGGAAAGCTCACGTCCAGGATGAAGCGGTGGAAGGACATTGACAGGGAGGAAATGTGGCGATTCCTTACCATATTGTTGCTTCAATCTGCAGTAGTAAACAACGTTGAGCGCGAATACTGGTATCCCAGAAATGAACAAATGCGGATTGGGAATTTTGGCAAAATCATGCCCTACAACCGCTTCATATTAATAAAGAGGTGCCTGCACTTTGCAGACAATTCCTCCTTGGCTGAACACCCCTCCAAACTCGACAAGATAATGCCCATTGTCGCAAGACTCAATCAAAAATTTAGCTCGCTATACCTTCCCGAGCAGAATGTAGCAATCGACGAGTCGCTTCTTCTATGGAAGGGGCGACTCTCGTTTAGCCAAAAAATTGCCACAAAAAGGGCTCGAGAAGGTATAAAAAGCTACGAAATTTGCGAATCGCGGACGGGCTATCTGTGGAAAATGGAGGTCTATTCAGGCAAGGGGCATGCTCATGTCCCGCAAGAAATGGATGCGGTTGTGGTTGAAGGGCAGGAAGTGGACGATGAGCCGGAGAATGCCACATCCCAAATTGTCTTTAACCTTATGAGACCATTGTTTGGAAGAGGCCACACGCTAGTGATGGATAATTTTTATAATTCACCACTTCTATCCAGGCTCTTAAAATTGAAACACCAAACCGACACAATGGGCACGCTTCGGCTGAATAGAGAGTTTGTCCCTGAGGGGCTAAAAACTAAAACAAAAAAAAATATGAAGTCTGGTGAAGTGGCTTTTAGCTCCACCAAGGATCTATGTGTGGTCGTATACATGGACAAAAACATTGTGCCGATGATATCGACTTATCACCAGCCTGAAGTCGGCGCAACCGTTAAATACGGCTATTTTAGGTACAGGCCCAAAGTAATCTTAGATTACAATCTTTCTATGGGGGGCATCGACCGCAAAGATCAGCTGCTCAGCAGCTTCCCCTTAGAAAGGAGCAGAAATTTATGCTGGCACAAAAAATTGTTCCGACGACTTCTGAACGTGTCGATACTCAATGCCTCGGTGATATACGACCACGACCGTACGGGTTCCGCCAAGCTCGGAAATCGAAATTACCGGATGAGACTTATAAAGGAAATGCTGGACAAATATACCTCTCCAACAAACCCACCACCACAACCACCACCAAACGCGCTGGCACAGATGCACTTGCCTTTAAAGACAAAAACGCAGCGGTGCAAATTGTGTTACCAACACAGAGTGCGGCGTACGACAGTGTGGAGGTGTGGTACGTGCCGGGTGAATTTGTGTATAGAGGGGTGTTATACACAATACCACAAAAATTTGGCCTAATAACATTTGATTATTACAGTCGTACATGACTATTATATAACAATTTAAAGACTTTATATTAGTTTACTACTTTATTACTTCACTTTTTCTTACTTTTTTTATACTAGTCAGGCATTGCACTAGTAATAGTAAGAATATTATATTTTTGTCAATTCTAGATACTGTTGTAGTATCAGACAGCTTTATTACTGGGTATGGTGGCACTTCCTACTTCATCATGTTTTTTGTTTAGCTTTAGGACTTTTATATAAAAAAAATTAAACAAGATATTTAAAAAATGTAAATAAAAAAATAATTATAACATTTGATTATTACAGTCGTACATGACTATTATATAACAATTTAAAGATTTTATATTAGTTTACTACTTTATTACTTAACTTTTTATACTAGTCAGGCATTGCAATAGTAATAGTAAGAATATTATATTTTTGTCAATTCCGGATACTGTTATAGTATCAGACAGCCTTATTACTGGGTATGGTGGCAGTTCCTACTTCACCATGTATTTTGTGTAGCTTTAAGACTTATATAAAAAAAAAATTGTAATTAACAATTCCGGATACTGTAGAAAATTTCCGGATACTGTTATAGTTTGTTACTACTTAACTTTACTACTTCATATTTTTTTTAATATATAAAAATATATTATATTATATACTAGTTAAGCATTACATTATATACTAGGATTATTAAAAGAAAATATTTTTGCAAAATACCATTCCGGATACTGTAGAAAATTTCTGGATACTGTTATAGTTTACTACTTAAAATTTAAAAAAAAATGTAAAGAAATATAATAAAAAAATATATTATATACCTATGTCTATATACTAGTTAAGTATTACATTATATACTAGGATTAATAAGAATAATATATTTTTGTAAAAAACAATTCCGGATACTGTAGAAAATTTCCGGATATTGTTATAGTGTGAAGTCAGCCTTATTACTGGTTATGGTGACAGGTACTTCAGCGTGTTTTTTGTTTAGCTTTGCCTTATATGATTTTAAATTATGACATTGTACAAGTGTTATACCTTTTTGGAATGGGGATAAAGAGTTCTTTTTGTATTTTGATTTAATTTTTCTTTATCCATAAGTGTATAGAACAAAAAAAAACTGATAATCTGAGTGATTTTACTGAGTGTATGAGAACTGTTTTAGAAATATGCATATTTCTCAAATGTGGTAAATGCTATTTGCATGATTTTTGTTTGTTTTCAAAGAATATAAGACTACTTATTTAGTGTTAATTATTTTTCTTTCCTAAAAGTGATATTTGTGCATTTAATAGCCTTGTTAAGTAAAGATAAATTACGCCGCGCGGCGCCAGATATTGGTATGGAAACAAAGGCCTTTTAAATAATAAATATCTATGAACAAGTGATTTTTTTTTCTTATTTTATTATTTATTATATTGACAACATAATCTAAGAATAAAAACCATATGTCATCGCTTTTATTTTTGAGGTATGAGCTTTTGAATACAAGACGAGGTTCAAAACGCCCTACTTCTAAGTTCAGGAGGCCTACCACGACGTCTTATAACGATTCCGTTTAGGACATAAACTGAACTGCGTCGCATAATCGTACCATGACGTCTTATTAGCGACTCAGTTTAGGTTTCCGCCATTTTAAACCTAAACTGGATCGCAAGTCATGATTTCGTTCATTCATTTCGTACCATGAGCTATATTTACAACCTATTTGGAGGCCTACCATGACGTCTTATAGCGATTCAGTTTAGGACCTAAACTGAACTGCGTTGCATAATCGTACCATGACGTCTTATTAGCGACTCAGTTTAGGTTTCCGCCATTTTGAACCTAAACTGGATCGCAAGTCATGATTTCGTTCATTCATTTCGTACCATGAGCTATATTTACAACCTATTTGGAGGCCTACCATGACGTCTTATAGCGATTCAGTTTAGGACCTAAACTGAACTGCGTTGCATAATCGTACCATGACGTCTTATTAGCGACTCAGTTTAGGTTTCCGCCATTTTGAACCTAAACTGGATCGCAAGTCATGATTACGTTCATTCTTTTCGTACCATGAGCTATATTTAAAACCCATTTGAACCTATACTGATCCCATTAGCTGTCAAAATTAGCGTCTCAATAAAAGTTAATATTTTCACAACCAAAGTTGAGCCTTTTTGGTTATATATCTTAATAGCGGCGGCCCCGCGGTTTCACCCGCGTAGTTCCTCTTCCAGTGGGAATACGGGGATAAAATATAGCCTTTATTACTCGCTGATAATGTAGTTTTCCATTAGATAAATAATTTTAAAAATTGGTGCAGTGGTTTAGCCGAAACCTTATATATTTCCATACAAACTTTCTTCCCCTATTGCTATTTTACCTTGTGGATAAATTTTTTACAAAATTTGAATGACATTTTTATTTATATCTAATCAAAAGCACAAAAATGAGTTTCCAGCTTCTATTTTAAAATATGACGAAACTTCCATACTAACTTTCATTCCCTATTTCAAGACTTTACAACCCTTTTCTCGCATTAAAAAGTAGCTTATGTCTTTTCTCAGGCTCTATAGTCTAGGCTTTACCAAATTTTATTTAAATCAGTTTAGTAATTTAGGCATGAAAGCGTAGCAGACAGACAAAACGACAAACAGTTACTTTCGAATTTATAATATAAGTAGGGAAGTAGGGATTATGTTGATTTCAGTGTAAAAATCATAATAATTAAGTGTATGTATTTGTGTGTGCACTGTCGCCTTGGGAGTTTAAACTTAGGCCTACTAATTCCCACAGCCGGCGAGAGTATTCCCTGGCTTGTGTGATTTTATTATAGCACGTTGCAATCTCGTTGTGCCTATTTATGAAATCCCGAAGGTGTTCAAGTTGGCCGTAGCTTACTCGTTGACGAGAAGTTTCACTGTATAATATAAAGAAAACCACTTAAAATAGCCGCTAACACTTGAGACGTAAGCTTGGGAATTTTGGAATATAGATTCATGCGTATAAGTACCTACTTAAGACATAAGGTTTTTATATAATATGCAAAATATTAGTCAGAATTACTGACGCCATTGTAGTGAATTTATAAACCACAAAAAGAAATCGAAAATAGTATTTATAAAAATCAGCACAAAAGCGCGCGTATTCAATATACGAACTCTTTCGTGCTGTATTTTCTGATTAGAGTCTTGACTTGACTTCTTGATTATGGTCTCTGTGACTAGAGCTGATTAGAGTCCAAGAACATTCATCCGTCCGTCATTAATTCGTCCGTCACTCATTAATCAAATGTCAAATGTCAAAAATATAAAAGGAACGTTCTAAAAAGATATCAATTCTAGGACCACAATATTTTAGTCGTAATTTAATTTAAAAATGATCTTAAATAAATAATAAATCAATAAACATCATTGATACATACATCTAAATAATTAATTAAATTACTTAGGTGTTGTGTCTTCACACAAATGACAAAACATGCAACATGAAAATAAGCGTAATTTTCCGAAACATTTTTTGATTTATTTCTGAACGCAACCAAAAGAAAGAAACACGGCTAAACGAAGTTAGCAAAGGATGTTGATATAGTGTTGTCTCTTTCCAACAGAGTGACGTCATAGCAGACGTAAGAAACTATCGTTCAATTCGTTCATTCATTCTTATTGTTAACGATCCAATTACGATTATGTTTAGGAGTAGGTCATGGTACCAAATTATGCGGTGCAGTTTAGGAACCTAAGTTGAACTGAGCCGTTAACTAATAGGTGAGAGTAGGCCCCCAGCACTGCATAACTCTGCACCAAAGTCGTAATTTGATAAACAAAATATGACATTGTTTAGCTAGTTTCGTAATAAACATAAATATATATAACACTTGACACTTTTTAAACAAATTGAGTCACAAGAAACGATTTTGTGAAACCCGACCCGCGCGCTGACGGCGCAAACAATGGCGGGGCAAAGTAGGGTCGTCACGTTTTTTTCGTGGGACATTTGAGGTAGGCACGCGCTGAGGACCCGGAACAAAGGCACGTTGCGCGCGGACCCCCCTTGGGCAAGCGAGCGGGTACAGAAGAATTACAATAGGTAAACAAGGGTAGTACAATGGGTACAATAATCCCCAACCGAAGGCTTTTATTTTAGTTATCATAGGTTGTATTGTCCTTCATTTCAGTGGCCAGAGTTTCTAGCGAAAATACAGGCTTCAGGAGTAAGTTATTAGAACCTTACCTACCTACCTACCTTACCTACCTTACCAACCTACCTACCTTACATACCTTACCTTTACCTTAGTAATGTTAGTTGCGATGACTCAAGGATGTTTTAAATTTTAAACATTCCATGGACCTAGCACGCATAAACTTTGCCAACAGTCTGGCAGGGGTCGCGGACACGAAGAAGACGCATTACGCTAGAGATTGCGAAAAACAAAGATCTCAATCTCAACCGTGAGACCTCTACCACAAGTCTCTGGTTATGAGTTCGCGCATACGGAAAGAGTTTAGCCGTTCTGAGTTCTGCGGTCTGCGTTCTGCGTTCTGCGTTCTGCGTTCTGCGTTATACGTTCAGACAGCGGACAGCGGACGGGCAGACCGCGCCGGTCCGAGTGAAGGCAAAATCACAATAAACGCGTAGAATTTAGTTGGGACTTTTTTATTGGACGCTTCTAGGCTCCACAAAAGCAATGCCTCATATTCGGAAGATAACGGAACGCAAATTTGTTGTCTTCTCGAACGAACGCGAGTTGAACGCTGAACGCTTTCCTGTCTGCGTGAACTCTTAAATATTCCTATTTTGTTAAAAAAAAATTTTAGTTATTTACCTGTGCAATAAAGTGTTGCTATTATATCTTATCTTTTGATATTGTGTAGGAGAAGGCTCATGGGCAAGTTATGGAAAATGTAAGTACCAGTACTTAGACAGATAATGATTGCTAACTAGGATTATATCTAGCAAGCTAATTAAAATGAGCCCTTACACTATCAACCCCTGAGAAGTCCCGTGGTCCACCATCCGCCTCTATGATCAGCTTAGCTCATTATTTTATACATAACTAGTTGCGCCCGCGTAGTCCCCGTTTTGTCCCACGGGAACATACTATCGGATAAACCCTATTAGTCAATCCTGGTTATAAACTACCTGTGTTCCAAATTTCATTCGAATCCGTTCAGTAGTTTTTGCGTGATAGAGGAACAAAACTCCATCCACTCTCACAAACTTTCGCATTTATATTATTAAGTAGGATTATAACAGTAATAAGAAGCTTGCAAAATAAAAATCAAATGAGTACCTAAGTATGTCAGTAAAGAAAACAATTCCAAAAAATCAAAAGCAAAAAACCATGTAATAAGTAACAGTTAATGACAATATAAAAAGCCTCGCCATGTGTGTTATTGTGTTCGCTTTGCTGTCCGGATGATAAACCTCTTAACCATATATATTTAGGGCTTCATCATTATGATCATTATCACCCCATATCGTCCCACTGCTGAGCACGGGTCTCCCCTCACTTTCGTGAGGAGGGTTAGGCCATAATCCACCACGGGGACCCGGTCCGGATGGTATTTAGGGCTTATTTAATTAAAAAAATATCGAACATCACTTAGGTAGTACTGCGCAGTACAATAAAAATATCGAACATCACTTATGTGGTACTGCGCAATATGATAATGTAGTGCGCAATTTAATTTAACGGCACATAAGTTTTTATGAAAATGGGTTTTTTATCATATTTCCAGTGGGAAGAAGATGCCCAAAAATGGGCGGTGAGTATTAACAATTATTAACCAAATTTAAGAGGGGGAGGTTGAAATCCTCGATCGACGCGTTATGTAGGTTCATTTATGGAAAAATGACAGATAAGAATTTAAGCAATAAAGATTATTCGTGAAAGAAGAACATATGAAAAATATTTAGTAAAGGATTTTCAATATAATATCTACATACATACATACCACTGTTTCCCGCGAAATTACTGGGAATATGGGACTTTAGAGCCTCTCAGGGTGTCTCTCAGGCCTGTCTCAGGGTGACGGGCGCAGTCAAGCCAAGATTATGCAATGTTCCGGGTGGCACTGTAACTGTTATGTGCAGGCGTAGCGCTTACCATCAGGTGAACGACTTGCTCGTCCCATCACTCAGTGAAATAAAAAAAATACATTAGTATTTTTACAATATATTATTTATATTAAATTCCTCTCCACGAAAATGAGGGGAGACCCGTGCACAGCTGTGGGCCGATATGATTTGTTGTTGATGATTATGATGATAATTTATGAAAAAGTATTTTCTCATTTCAGTCATGGGCAAGTAGGCTAGATGAACCATTGGTAAGACTACGCTTTTTTGAATTTTATGTACTCACATTATTTCCATAATAACATATACATCCATCAACATTTTTCAGACAAAAGAATGCATAGGACGATCATTAATAAAATATTTTAATGATAGGAAAAGGCGTGATAGAAGTCAGTTACATTTAATTAACCCCATCAGCGATAAAATGACAATCACAACATAATTATTATGTAAAAATTAGGAACTAAAGGATTACAAAGTCAGTTGTTAACGGTAACGTGCGGGGCGGGTGATTGTGCGGGAGGAGCGGTGATGACGCTTAACGTTGTCCGCACGCTTCTTGAGATGGCGCTGGCGGACGCATTATTTTGGCGGAAAGTAACGGCGGCGGCGTGGCATTGGTCAGCTGGTTCGCAGCGTTAGTTGGAGAAAATACTTAAACGGCTGTAAGAGTGAGCGCTACAATATACAATTAAAATAAAATAGGTTAACAGAAATTAAATAACAGTAAATCTAAAAAAATATATGTAAGTATTTTATTTTTAAAAGTGTTTAGTAATTAAACAACGTTTTTACAGAAATACGTTACTGTGAAAACTGAAAGAGTAAGTTTTCTTAATTACAGGCCAACTAAGAACAATTCACAACAATGAATGACGAAAATTTATAAAACAAATCTGACATCCCCATAGAGTTTCTTGGTGCTATCTTCTCTGACGGGCGTATTTCCGAAGCGCTGGTAGAGTTAATGGAGTTTCCTTTTCTTATGCGGGAATTCAGGCATGAGTCACCACTTGAATGGGAATTTTTCCATTTCCACCACCAATCATAATCAGTTTATTATTAGTTTAGTAGATCATATTTGATTTATTTTTTATTCAGTAAAATTTCTTTACGCACGCTTTGCTTGGGGAGTAGGCCGGTGAATGCGTTACGAAAAATGTGATCGGGCGAAGCGAACGGAAGCTGAGAGGGAGATATAAGTTAGTGAATATAGAAAGTGAGAGAGTTACGTATCGTATATTTTTTTAAATATCTTTTTAGATTTTTTTTTTAAATAATATTAAGTTTTACTTCTACTATGTCTGAGCACACATTTTTTTTTCTCTACGTAGATATAAAATATGAGACTTAGGTGTGTGACTTGTAAAAGTGCATTGTATTTGCCTGTTTACGATAAACAAAGGATTTCAGTTTTAACTTTTGTCCATTTTCAGTCTATATTAAGAATTGCGGAATCGGAGGAGAGGCCAATCCCGGGGGTACGTATACTATTTAACTTATCTATAAAAAAAATGACTTACGCGGGTGAAACCACGGTCCAAAGCTAGTCTTTATATGTTATAAAGCGGTCGATACATTACATTACCTAATATATTACCTACCTAATTGAAATTACTTATAAGACCTTTGTACACAGTTATTACAATAAAATATATTCTACTAGCTGTGCCCCGCGGTTTCACCCTCGTAGTTCCTGTTCCCGCAGGAATATGGGGATAAAATATAGCCTATGTTATTCGCTGTCAATGTAGCTTTCCATTAGAGAAAATTAAGCCGAAACTTTACATATTCCTATACATACTTTCATCCCCTATATTTATTTTACCCCTCAAGGGTAAAGTTTTACAAACTTTGAATGCCAAATTTATTTATATCTAATCAAAAGCCTAAAAAATAAATTTCAAGCTTCTAGCTTCAAAAATGACGATACTTCTAACAAACTTTCATCCCCTATTTCAAACCCTTACAATGCATTTTTTGCGATAAAAAGTAGCCTATGTCCTTTTCTAGGCTCTAGACTATTTCTGTACCAAATTTCATTTCAATCGGTTCAGTAGTTCAGGCGTGAAAGAGCAACAGACAGAGTTACTTTCGCATTTATAATATAAGTAAGGATTCTATTCTACATGGAACACTACACATTCCATAATTATACCTACGTAAAAAATTGCAGTTAAAACCGACATTTTTGTGCATTAGTGCTTAAACCTGGAATCAATATAAAAGTACCAATAATATCAAATTATTCATTTAGATGGAACCGTATTGGGGAAGCCAGAATAGAAAACCTCACGGGGGCTTTGAAGTAAGTAATTATTTGAATGCAAGGGCAGCCAGTTTAACTAAGGGACAGCCTGCTTTACATAATTATGTATCTTTGCTACGAAATATCTATATTTGGAGTTAGTGGGAGGCGTCTTCTGCTAGGGACCACCTGGGGAAGTACCACACCTTTGCCAGATATTCATGCCAAATATTACTGTGTGACTTTAGAACCGATGTCTCGGGGTGACGAGCGCAGTGCGGTGCCGCTCAGGATTATGCAATGCAGGGTTCTGGGTGGTGCTGTGACTGTTATGGGCAGGCGTAGCGCTTACCATCTGGTGAACGTCTTGCTCGTCTCGTCACACAGTATAATACAAAAAAAAAATTTCAACTGCTCTGTCGCTCGAGCGACGGAATAGTCGCTTGTGCATCTATCTGGACACGCAAAATTAAACCATGTGCGGTCGGATTAAAACAACTTTTGGCTTCTAAAGGGTCATTCAAAACGGCGCAGCTACGGGGGTGAAGCATTTATTGATGCCAATGATGATCGAGCAGGCAATGATGATGGGGATGGTGAAGAGGTACGTCTTTCCATTTTTATTGATGTTAAAATCCACTACGCACTGATGAACTATTGCCATCAAGTTTCTTGTCAGTTCTTCTCGTTTAGATGTGTTCCGAATCTGGTGGTAGAGTCACTTTATATTCATGAGTACCTTTTTGGGGCCTATGTGACTTGACATTGACTTTGACTCAGTTCCCAGATATAATTATGCGATTAGAAATTTGAATTTATAAAAAAAAAAAAACTTTTTCATAGGGCAAACAGCACCACATAGACATGTTAAAAAAAGCATCTGAGAAAATGAAGGTAAAATATTTTTTTAATTTAGATATTTTTTCTGAACTTGTGAGAATTTTTCTTAATATTTTATTGTGTTTGTTAGGACAACGCTTATACTTATTTAAAAACCTTTGCCTTTGTTGACTTCCTTAATTCTCAGTGAAAATTGAACGAGAACCGCTATTATGAGGATAATTTATCTCGCTAAAATGTATACTCGTTCAAGAGCGGAATGCCAGTCAATTTAAACCTATTTATTACTACTGTTAGTAATTAACTATTTCTTCAGTACGTTCAATATCTGCAAGAGAACAAGCTGCCGTTTTCATCGCCACCTGATGTAAGTTAATGTTTTATTTAAAAAACAATGATGTTAACACGTTCACTGCTGAAAAAACAACTGGCGTGTTTTTCATAGCTTGCCACGAGTACGGCAAAACACGACTGTTGTGTTTGTTGTATGGGAAAACACTATGGTTTTTTTTTAAATTTAATTTTATATTCAGCTACCACCCGGATTTACGGAGAGTCAGAGACGCCAAGTAAGTACTGAAATAAATGCCGTGACCACGGGTAGCCAGCTTCCGTGGTAATTAACTTTTCCTTCATTACTCAAGAAAAAAAACATCACAAGGTACCCAAACTAACGTCTTTTTCATTACTGTGTAACGAGATGAACCCGTCTTCCATCTGATGGTAAGCGCCACGCCTGCCCATAACAGTTACAGTGCCACCCAGAACCTTGCATTGCATAATCTTCGGCGAAACTGCACTGCGCTCGTCACCCTGGCAAATTGGTTCTAAAGTCTCATAAGCCTCGTGATTTCGCTGGAAACAGTGCCCTTCAAGCTGGAACACAGTAATGTTGCACAGTACTGCTTAACAACGGTGTGCCTCTTCAGGGGGACTCTTGCAGAACAGGCCTACCACTATATGACTTCCAACGTGTTTTACTAGTGTTTTACTAGTTTGTTTTTAGGTCAGACTGCTCCGAACTGTGTACCTACTGACTCTTAATTCATGTTCTAACTTACTAACTTAGGTACTACTTTAATTACGTAGCGGTTTTTCTGTTTAGGTTTTACAAGGACAAGCCGAACTGTTAAGCTTGATGAATCATTCGCAGCGGAATATTTTGAATGGTTCACCACCGGATTACCACGACGGTCCGCCACCGATTTATCAGAATAATGGACTACGAAATTTTCAGAATCGTCCACCCGGTCCACCAACAAATTTTCGGAACGGCCCGCCGCCAAATTTTCAGAACGGTCCGCCACCAAATTTTCAGGACGGTCCGCCATCAAATTTTCTGAACGGTCCGCCACCAAATTTTCTGAACGGTCCGCCACGAAATTTTCAGAAAGGCCCGCCACCAAATTTTCAGAGCGGTTCGCCACCAAATTTTCATAACGGTCCGCCACCAAATTTTCAGAACTACGCACCACCAAGTTTTCGAGAAGGTCCACCACGGTATCAATATTCTCCACTACCAAATTATCAGAATAATCATCCACCAAATTTTCAGAACGGTCCACCTGTTCCACCATGGAATTATCGGAATGGCCCACCACAGAATTATCGAAATGGTATACCACCGGATTATCCGAATAGACCACCACCACATGGTTATCGGAACGGTCCACCACCAAATTATCAAAACGGTCCATCACCAAATTATCAAAACGGTCCCCCACCAAATTATCAAAATGGTCCACAACGGAATAATCCGTATGGTCCATCACCGGATTTTCAACAATCAAATCCTAAAAACGTAAGTAAGGAAATAGACGAATGTACATTTTTAACAGAATAATAACCTACCACATAGTATATATGATACTACCACAGCCTAACTATATAATCCTTTGAAGGCATTGCTAAGGCTTACTAATTGACCACCTTCGACAGCCTCGTCACTAGAACCAGGTGAGATACTGGTCGAACGCTAACGTAGAATAAAATAATTGTTGAATTTTGACCATCTCGTCCACATTTCAAATTTATCTTCCAAGATATTGTCTATTTTGAACAATATGCAACGTAGATTTTTTTAATTTTGTAATAAGTAATATTTTTTTTATATTTAAAATCACATAAATCATAATGTCATTTTAAAATGTAATATAATAGACAGACTAGTTAGAAGTAACCCTTGTTCTCCATATTGATATATAGGTTCTTATATCTCCATATATAGGTTCTCAAAAACAAAAATAAAACAAACTAAAAAATCTATTTCTATAATATACTAGCTGTGCCTTGCCACGCTTCGCTGTGCCACATTCGCTGATGAAAAAAATAGATAAAAACAATCCTTGATGCGGATTATATATCATGCTAAAATTTCAGCTCGATCGGTGCAAAACTTTGAGTTTTTGAAGCGTACACAAACCAACATAACATTTTTATATATATCGTGATAAGGGTAGACCACCCCTTTTTAAAAAGTGCAAAACCGCTGGCCTGCTGACCACCGGCTTTGCTATTGCAATGTAAATGTCTACCTAGTTGTTAACTTTACTCACAAGGCTAACAAAACACACCCTGGAATTTAGTTTGAAATAAAAGCAGATGAATCACTGAAAATTATAATTATTTTATTGAATTATTTAGCAAGGATTTACTCACAATGTTTTCGCACCGAGAATCCAACTCAAAGTGCCGTCAAGAAACTAGCTCCGATAGTTCCCAGCCACCATTTTTTTGCGCCAACCAATAAGATGGTAGCGAGATACCAGATATGAAGATAGATGGCGCTCATGGCGGCTTCAAACTATCAGAACTAGCTTATTGAATTAGCAATTACTAAGCAGAAGCTTTTAATAAGCATTACTAAGATTATGAAGCCTAGTACGGCTAGTAAATAAGCATTACAGCAATCATAATTTTAAATGGGAATAAACTTACTTTGAAATGACGATAGGAAACGATCGAACTGAGAACTATTTTAAGTTGGGTAATCATTTTGAAGGTTTTAACTGGATACAACGCAATTAGAATTTACTCTTAGATTTGATGTCATTCAAGCATACAGATTACTGATATTCAAAAACAAATCTTAACTTAATCGAATCATTTCGACTCGATGACGTAGGTGCCTGATTTATCATTGCGGCGGCGGATATACTCAAACATAACTCTTTTAGCTTGATAAATTAACTTAGAGATTGTAAATTGACAAAACGCTATTAAAATAGATGTTAAGGTTTAACATTATTAAAGGTTACAAATTAATAATCGTCCGAGATTAATCTTAAAAATAAATCGAAGTATCTTTGATAAATGCCGGAGATTCCCGAAAGCTCCCGATTCGTCCTCGCGGCGACATATATATAGAATTTTTGTTTATAAATTTATAATAATGACTATTTCTAAAACCTCTACGTTGTGAACCGCTATTTATATTAACACATTCAGTGCTGAAAACACAACCGTCGTGTTTTTCATAACCGGGGGCCGTTGGGCAGGTTGACGTACTCTGACAGTAGATGGCGCCACTTATACAAAAAACTTAAATTATTGTGATCCATTTCTGTGAATAAAGGCCTGAATCTCAGCAGTTGGAAACTAGAATTATAAATGAATATTTCAATTTTTAGCAATCTCCAAGGACTACAGTAAATCCTTTAGCGATTTACAATTTACCAGAAGTCGTACGTAAATATATATATTACTCTTACGTAAATATGTTTTACCGTAAATAATTCTTATTTATCAAGTGGGTAGTTACGAGCATGGCGTTGGCATAGATCTAATAATATCTAATAATAAAGTGGAAAAAAAAATTATTATCAAAAGCTGGAATTTTTTGGTTCGAATTATAATACTTGTTCTATTTTTGATGATTCACGTATAATTATTGAATATAAATTCCATTCAATATAATTTTCAGGCCGTAACAAGAAACCTTGAGCAATAGTAGTTTATTTTGACTGACTGTTTCTGGTTGTCTTGATCTGTTATCAAACAAAAGAAAAGGACAGCAATAGACTTCACATGTCGCTTAAATTTTCCATTACACGCTTTTTGTCCTTTACTGCTTTTAGGTACAGTAAATTAAAACTTAACTTTTTACATCGAAAAAATCTGTAAACTTTTTTTTTATCATCACGGGACTAACAAGCGGCCAGTTAAACATTCCTTTTTTTTTTAATTATCGAATACAGAGAGGGTGAGAATGAGTGAGTGTGAGGGTGTCAGAGAGTTGGCGTACCTACTGCTTTCCGCTGGGATCGTAGCGTGTGGAGATGTAGTCTCTGCCTTTTTTTTTTTTTTTTTTTTACCTGGGGAATGCATTACGCATACCACCAGACCCGGGTGAGGGCCGGGTGGTTATGTGGGACTCCCCGCCAGTCTGACGGGTACACCCACTAAACCCCAGGGTGTTCCACCGGGACGCCTTTGTTGTCGGGGCTACGGGTGCGAGAGTGGACTTCCGCGGCCCCGACGGCGTTGGTCCTCAATGTAGTCTCTGCCTATCTCAACCGGAGAAAGGCGTGACCGCGTGTGTGTAAAGTGTGTTTGTGTATCAAATACAATCGCGTTTGATCACTATCTCACTTGAAGTTAAGCGACGCTGCGGTCTACGATGATTTATGCTTACCTATAAGTAACTTATTCACTCGCGGCTTAAAGACTCCTTTGTAACTATCGGACAGACTCAGGCAAGGAATTCCACTCCTTTGGTCCTTGGCTTTAGTGTCGTCATTTATTTTCAGATTGACTTCCTTTCAAATACGTATCTTGGCTTAAAGACGCCGTAATTTGAAATAATTATTCTTCATCTGAAAACAGGATTGATGGTAGCTTAAGACAATATTTACGCTGCTGATTTAATTAGATGTAAAACTACGGAAATTGTTTGAAAACTGCAAGTGAATATCTAGAAAGATAACCAGATTATCATTAAAACACTAAGAGGAAGTGGATTTTCAAGTATTTTACCCACAAATGGTCAAAGGACAATATTATACTTGACTTGTGAACTTCTGAAATTGGAATAAATGTGGACCGGACCCTATTGGACATCGAAAATAAAAAATATAAATCGTAATTTTTTAGTATTTCAAACCAGTCCCAAGGGGGTGAAAATAAGGTTTCATCGTAAATTTATATCAATTTATCCATTTAGGCCATTTTAGAAGATACCAAGTGGAAACGGTTCATTATCGTTCCCACAGACTTGAAGACCGTAAAATGATAAAAAACATGTGGTGAGCTCGCAAAATAAGAAAAAACTATAGAAGGAAGACTAAGACAACGGTTGTGTCAAAACTCTTTGATTCACATTTAGTATGGATTCCTTTCCATTGGACGACCTCAGCCATAAGATTGAATTCGGCGCCATCTAGCTCACCAACACCTAACTAAAGGATTACTTCAGTCGCGCAAGTTATAGTTCTATGACTTTAGTCTCTATCAAAGAGTACGTAAATGTAGTACTCTTTGGCAGCTCACAGATGGCGCTGATTTAAACACCTAATAAATTAAAGAATCCTGCATCGCGCTAACTATATTCGCATCTCTATAGAATAGAAATAGAATAGAAAACTCTTTATTGTACACCAGAAACAAAAATAAACACAGTAGAGAAAAATTACAATAGGTAAACAAGGGTAGGGCATTACAATAGGTAAACAACAAGGGCGGTCTATAGACAAACGTATAAGGTAACTTTCAATGAGGAACGATTGGCCATCTGTCCCTGGGCACCCGTCTCGGTCGAAAAACGCCTCGAAATGTTAAGCGCTTCTGAAGTGGATTATAATATTTATAAGCAATCCACCTTTGACCTCCATAAGTCGTTGAAAAGTTCGACTCTTGTTAACGTCTAGTTCACTTCCTTAATCCAAATTGGACAACTAATTTTACAAAACAATAGAACAAGAGGCCTTATCCCGTTCTATTGTCGCCACGTTACGTCACGAAAGTGAAGTTCTAGGTATATCACGCCGATACTTGCAACTCGATATCTGTATCGAGTAGTACCGATACTTAGTTAAAATCGGTATAAAATATCGATTCACAATCACAGAGTTTTTGTGAGCATTGCAAATTGCATTTCAATGAATCTATCATGTTTACAATACTTGACTAACTGTGGCGTTGGTCCTGATTCCCTAGATACAGAGAATCCTAATTAAGAGTCAGGACCTATGTATCTATGGAATCGTAACGAGTAAATGGAAATAAAAAAACGTATTTTGGTGTGGTGTTTACTCATTTAGGGCGTGGGCTTAAAGGAAAAGCATCAGATTATCAGTAAGTAGGCACACAGCTCAAGAGGGACGGCCACCCGCTCTCGCTGACAGATCGGGACTGAGGAGAGGCGCCACTGTCAATTATGTTTCTTTATTTATTAGTATTACTAGCTGTGCCTTGCCACGCTTCGCTGTGCCACATTCGCTGATATGTCACTGATGAAAAAAATATATAAAAACAATCCTTGATGCGGATTATATATCATGCTAATATTTCAGCTCGATCGGTGCAGAACTTTTTGAGTTTTTGAAGCGTACACAAACCAACATAACATTTACATATATATATATATATATATATAAGATATAGAAGATAGATATAGATAGATTATAGCATTAGTATTATATTATATTAATATTTTATCACAAAGAAGATCCAAAACTAGAACAACTATTAAGTCCAGATACGTATTACAGTTTCAAAAGTATTCAAAATGATACAAAAGCGCGTATCTACAAATATCGGGTACTTAGTACTTATCCATGCCTAAGCCATCATCTAAAGTTGCTTAATAACTAAGATTAAAGTTAGTTATGACGGTCTTTGTATTGAATAATCAGGAATGGAACTTGGGCGGTTGCGAAGCTTCGTATGATAATGATTGTGGAAGTTTCGGGGATCCTACAATAAACCATATTCTATTCTATTCTATTCCTATTCTCAGGGAATAGACATGTTAATTGGGGATTATAATCATGTGAAATGCATTACGTGTCAGTTTTTTTTTATTTGACTAAGTTACGAGGCTTGCAAGGCGTTCACCTGATGTTAAGCGCTACGCCTGCCCATAACAGTTACAGCGCCACCTAAGAAGTTGCATTGCATAATCCTGCGCGGCACTGCACTGCACTCGTCACCCTGAGACATCGGCTCTAAAGTCTCATATGCCCAGTATATTTTCATTGGAACGGTAATCAGGGCCGAATCAAGGCCAGGTAAGGGAAATGTAATATTAGGCATCTACCGCATCTTGGTCTGTCTGTGCCTTAATACCGGTTTCTTATAGTAATGCCTAATGTTGTAGTTTTCAAATGTATGTATTATTTATCGGAGCAAGTAGTAATAGGTTTTACTTACTCGAGGATAGTTTTATTAAAAAAAAGTTTATACTTTCAGGATGATTTCTCTTCCCCGATTCGATGGGTAAAATTCAACTCGGTAAATAGAATATAATATTAACTAAATACAAATGAAAATATAAAATTAAAATTTGAGGTAAGTACATTTTTTTTTTTTTTTCAGAAGCAAATAACTGAAGGATTAGCAAAAGTCACAGTAATTACTTTTTTAAATAATTGAAGTAATATGCGTTATAATTTTTTTGATAAATGTTTAATTTTGCATTAGTTTAACAACCAAAAGCACCCAAAAACACTTTATGGGCTGAACAATATAATTATTTACATAAAATTACAAGTATTATAATTTTTGATAATTAAATTTTTTTTTTAAATGTTCAGATTGAAATTATATTTTTATTTTTATTTGATACATAAATTTATTCTAATTTTGCAGGATACAGATACCGGGACAAACAAACAATTTAGCGTTAATGTAAGGAATTAATAATCATCGACTTCATAATTATGCTGCGTATGATTTAAATTTATTGAATATCGTTTATACTGCACAGTATAATATTCTAGATATCTTATATCGCGCAGTCAAGTTTCAAACGCAGCAAAAAAGGCAAAAACAAACTTAAACGAAAGGTTAAGGAAAGGTACAACGAAAGGTTAAACGGTTTACGATGTTTTTTTTTATATTTCTTCAATTCCTCTTCAATGTATACGAAAAATAAACAATTGGACCACATTTTAACATCATTGTTTTATGTACGTTCTTATGTATTTTCTTTAGTTTACCCGCGTAATTCGTCTCCCGAGAAAACCATCCATTTCTAACGTTAAAACACCACCCAAGTCACAAATAAACATAAACAACTGAAGATCGCGAAAAAAACAAAAGTAAAAAAGAAAATATCAAATCGGGAGTCCATACAAAAAGCACTTTCAGTTTTTCCCAAATTTTTCAACTTTTCAGACAACTTCCCCAAATTATTATTTCGTTAAAATCTGGTCGGAATTTTCCGAACATTTTAAACAAAAATAGCCAAATTGGTCCAGTTTTTCTCAAGTAATGGCAAGACCAAGGAGCATAGGGATTCATTTATATGTGTACATATCATATAGATAGATATATTAAAAATAACATTACTAGCTTATCTGAGATATCTCACCTACTATGAAGCGACGATGTGGCCGAAGGTGGTAAACGTGCTAGACCCAAAATTGCACTAGCTCTTAAAAGCTAAAATATGTCTGAAGAATATCGTAAAGAAGGATCGAAGTAGATTGTTGCAAATTTCATGACCATTTAAATTAATTACCCGGTCTAGCGCCAAAAACAAAAAAAAAACTGCTCTAAGCTTTTGAGCTGCTTCTGCTTTAAGATTTTACTGTGATAAATTTACAGGGCACCATATACGTACCAATAGCCGACAATAACATTGCAAGGATGGGTTTGACTGTAAGTTTAAATAAAACTATTCGTTTAGACATATGGACATTCACTAAAATTTAATTAAATTAAGTTACAAACAAATTTTGAACTAGTTTCGCGTTATAACACGTTCACTGCTGAAAACACAGACGTTGTGTTTTTTATAACTTTACACGGGTGCGGGAAAACACACATGTTGTGTTAGCGCAGGCTATGTGGCGAAATGCAGACGCGTGCGCTCAACGCGGCGCTACTACTACAGTGCGGCTCACACAGACGGCACGTCATTGCTGGAAAACAAGCACGTTCCGTAACGGTATCCGAATTTATAAACCGGTTCAGCAGTCAACGTGTTAATGCGTCATGCTTATTGAAAAACACACAAACACATACATACAGCGTGTTGAATTATAGCCTATAGTATAATAGTTATAAAACAAAATCAATGTTTTCACAGTCAACACTATATCCTCCAGCGAGCCAAGACCCGAGACAATTAAGAGAGTCAATGGGCGCTGGACATATCGCAGGCATACCCGACCGCGAGGATTGGTTCACATTCGAAATCATAGCTCTCAACTCGACGAAGCCGCTACATGACCCCACTGTGAGTAACATATTTAAAAAAAAAATGCTTTATCAACGCTATGAAACCGTGGCCCGCGTAGCCAGTTTAACACATGTAGCGTTCGTAGCAGATTGGATACTGTATCCTATTCTTCATATTAATTTGGTAAAATTACTACAAAAGAAATAAGAGGTCAAGCTGTTGCATTTTTCATCGCCACGAAACTGTAGCGACGCGTTGCAAGTTTAACACTAATAGCGTCCGTAGCATTGGATATTGGCAGTCTTGTAGCTAAGTACGTATAGCTTTATAGGCGCAGAAAAACCGTTTTCTTGATAAAAAAACAATATAATAGTCATATATACAATTTCCACAAAAAATATATACGAATCGATCCATCTACCAATTTAATTTCTCCACGCTACGAAACCGTGGCGTCGCATAGCTAGTTTAACACTTGTAGCGTTGGTAGCGTTTGAGATTGGCGCTACGAGTATTGTAGCCAAGTAACTTACGAGGGTGAATCAAAAAGTTCTTAGAAGTGCATATATATGAAACCTTTTTGGATCAAGTTCGATATTCAAATTAAAGAGTGTCTATCACACTATATTTATGCAGACTGTCACTTGTTTTTGTCAGTTCGTTCGCATGTAATAAATTTTTTTGTGCAACGAGTTGCTAAAAAGTCAAAATTATGGATAAAAGTGAGTTACGTGCGGTGATAAAATATCTCAGTTTGAAAAAAATGTCTACGAAGGAAATTTTTTTGGACATTCAGCAGACATTAGGGGGTGATGCTGTACCCTATTCTACGGTTGCGTACTGGGTGGCTGAATTTAAAAGAGGTAGATCAAGCTGTAAAGATGACCCGCGTTCTGGGCGGCCTTCAACCTCCGTTACAGAAGAAAATGTCAAAAAGGTTGAGAATCTGGTTTTGGAAGACAGAAGAATGACTATAAAACATATAGCTGAGATCCTAAAGATATCTTTTGGTAGCGTTCAATCCATTTTAATTGATTCACTGGGGTTCAAAAAAGTGTCTGCAAGATGGGTGCCACGAATGTTAACCGACGAAAACAAAAAGCGACGTTTGGAAATTTCCAAGCGTAATCTCGAAATGTTCCAGCGTGATTCGGATAATTTTTGCCGTCGTCTTGTCACCATGGATGAAACGTGGGTCCACCATTTTGATCCTGAAACTAAAAGACAAAGCATGTCTTGGAAACGACCATCCTCTCCATCCATTAAGAAATTTCGAGTTGCTCCTACCGCTGGCAAAGTTATGGCCTCTGTGTTCTGGGATAGTGAAGGAATCCTTTTTATTGATTACATGCCAAAAGGCCAGACGATTACTGGACCCTATTATGCAAATTTAATCCCGAAAGTGCGTGAAGCGATTAAAGAAAAACGTCGTAGAAAACTGTCGTTGGGCGTGTTGTTTCTTCAAGATAACGCTCCTGCTCATCGATCGGAAGTTGCGCTCAACGCAATCCGCTGTGCTGGCTTCAATCTCCTTGACCACCCACCATATTCTCCGGACTTAGCCCCAAGTGATTTTCACTTATTTCCAAAATTAAAAGAGGAAATTCGTGGAACAAAATTTCACGATAATGACGCGGTTATAGCTGCCGTAGAGGACTTTTTCGAGAGTCAAGAAAATAATTTTTTTTCACAAGGAATAAGGAAGTTAGAAACGCGTTATTCTAAATGCATTGCATTGGAGGGAGATTATGTAGAAAAATAAAATATTATTATTTAAATCTTTGCATTTTTTAATATTGATTCCAAGAATTTTTTGATTCACCCTCGTAGTTAAAGTATTTTCTCGGAAGCACATCTTTAAGTACTAATAATACCTTAGTTTAAAACAGTTATTGGATAAATATATAGGTCTTATTGAATTTCTGTTCTAACTAGTTTCTTTTGAATTTCTCAATGCTACGAAACCGTAGTTTCGCGTAGCAAGTTTAACATTTGTAGCGTAACATTGCAGATTAGCTGTTTTAGGGAAATATAGCTTCGTAAACCCAAAGATCGTAGTAAGCTTCTTCTTGGAATCATATTCTATGTTGGAAACATATTATAATATGTTACTTATATCCTATCTTACTATGATAAATACGAAAGTTTGGATGTTTGTTTAGATTTTGAGTACTAGGATAATAAAGGCTAACCCCCTTATTCATAAAAAGTTATGTGTTTCATAAAATCGCGCACTACAAATTTGTACTGCGCAGTACTAAGTGACGTTCGATAACTTTTCATAAATAAGGGGGTTAAATTATATCAATACTATTATTTATTTTAGTATTATGTCTTTCTTTGATTTCAGTGCGATGGCGATGGGTGTCAATCAAGGGCAAGTAACAACAATTTTTTTTTTAATAATTTTTTATATCAGTTTTTTAAAGAGTTACTTGTCAACTTTTTTTGTTTATAGTGCTACCAATTCGAATGCGGGGCGAATGTAAGATAAATATTTATTGATATTTTGAATTATTTAAAATACATCATTCTTGCATAATTTTCATGTATTTATATTTAATAAGGCTTTTTTGTTGGTTTAGTGCAATAAACGTCCTGGATGCCCGGCTAAGGTAAATTAATGACCATGAACCTCCATACATACTCAAGACCAAGACCGAAGCGAAAATTAGCGATTGAATGCATGTCGGTGCAAAAATCGATCGAAATTATCTTGAAATAACGTCCATATTAGCAGGTGCTGTATTCTGGTTGTTACGGCAAGCATTTTACGCCTAGATTCGCTGAAGTTTTTTTTAATGGATTTTAGTGTATGCCAGAAACCGATATGTGGGAAATGACAGAACAATGTCTGCTGGACGATCTCGATTACATTTTTTATTTATATATTTCGGTGTCAAAAAACTGAAAACAGGCAAATTAATTTCTTTTTTTTATAATGGCACTTAATAATGAGACGAGCAAGTCCTTTGCCTGATGGTAAGTGCTGCGTCGATTTGATTTAGCATCAGCATATCTTACACAGTACGAGATGAGTCGTTCTTTTTTTGTTGTTGTCTGTTTCACTAGTTGTTTGCTAATAATTGAATTATAGCATCATGTATTACATTTTTCAATTATTTATTTCAGTGTCCAGACCAGGGATGTGAAGCAAGTGTAAGGCATTATGAAGTTTTTTAACTTTTTATGAGAATTGTTTAATTTGTTTCCTTACATATTTTATGTTCCTTCTTCTTCTTCTTCTTATTTAAGAGCCTGCCTGATGGTAAGCGCTGCGTCGATTTGATATAGCATCACAATTTCTTACAAAGTATGAGATGATTCGGTCGTTGTTTCGCTAGTGTTTGCTCAAAATGCGAGCGCAGTGCAGTGCAAGGATTATGCAATGCAAAGTTCTGGGTGGCACTGTAGCGCTTAGCTTCAGGTGAACGACTTGCTTGTCTCGTCATTCAGTCAAATAAAAAATATGTCTACCACATCCATGGTCCATGGTACCACGTCTACCAGGCTGCTTGATCCAGCTACCAATACCTAGAACGTTTTCCAGCTAGATCCTATTGCCTTTCCAGTGTCAAGGCGATACCTGCGCTACAGCTGTAAGCAGTTGATTTTTCTATTCTCATGCTCGAAAAGTGTGTCTTTATAGCTTACACACACCTTTGTGTTTTCCCGTACCGCTAACACAACAGTTGTATTTTCCCGCACTCGCGGCAAGTTATAGAAAACACAACAGTTGTGTTTTCAGTTTTTTTTTGACTGTGTATATTACATAATATTTGTTCGATACATCATTTTGAATGTCGTCCATGTTTCTGTTTTATTTTCCAGTGTGCCGGTCCGAGTTGCAATTCCTATGTGAGTATAAACCATGTATTTCTAGATAGCTAGTTATAAATAAATAATAAAAAATATTTTTATGATTCCAGTGCAAAGGGCCCGGGTGTAAATCTATGGTAATGGTTTCTTTTCGTTATATGTTAAATATTGTGTTATTTCGGAGGTAGGTAGAAGAACCACCAATCCGGATCTGGCCCCCGTGGTGGATTATGGCCTAACCCTCCTCATGAAAGTGAGGGGAGACCCGTGCTCAGCAGTGGGACGTTATGGGTTGATGATGATGATGATGATAAATATTGTATTGTATTTGTTTGTTTGATTGTTTCACGATGTTATTGTGTTTTTGTAGAAATATTGTAAAAAATTAAACTTAAGAATTAAAGCAAAAGAAAAATAATTATAGTAATGTTGTGTTCTTGGCACCATGCCTCATGGACACCCCCCCTCTTTCGTTACATTTATAAGTTTTAGGTTTAGTTAGCTTTATTTTATTTTATTTATATTGCTATTTAAGTTGTGTCAATAAATATCTTAGAGATTCACATAGTAATAATAACACTTATTAATATTATTTACATCAGTATAATGTAACTTTAATGATTAACAGTGCATTGGGGAAAATTGCAATGCTCAGGTAAATATGAAAATAAATCAAATACTTACCATTTTTGAAATGAAAACACTATTTTTAAGAAGAAACATGTTTTGCTCGCGTTCGTCATTTTCAACTAATAAATTGCATTTTGTCGGGATATAGCATAAACTAAATACCTAGGGTTAATATAAATTCCCATTAGTGAAAGAATTGTCAAAATCAGATCACTAGTTCCGGAGATAACCTCCTACAAATTCACAAACAAACTTTACCTTTACTAATATTAGTAAAGACTAGCTACGCCCCGCGGTTTAACCCGCGTAATTCCAGCTTTTCAGCAAGATACATTTCTCAGGTTGAAAACAGCCCATGTCACACATAAAAATAAACAACTGAATATCGCGTAAAAAATCAAAAGTAAAAACGTAAATGCCAAATCGTGATCGAGAAAACGCACTTCAATTTTCCGAGATATTCCAATTTCCCGGAAAACTTTTCCAATTTTCTTTGCCTCAAAACCTGAGTGTAACTATTACGAACATTTTAACAGTAAATAATAGACAAATCAGTTTAGCTCTTCTCGAGTTTTAGGCTTGGCGTTTGCCAAGCCTAAAACTCGAAAAGTAAACGTGTTTACGTTTACTCATTAATTTCTGTTTATACAGATTAGAGTACAAAATGGACACTAATTCGAAACCTTTGTGACAAATGCCGTCAAAAGCATTTCTGAATAGAAAAACAACGAGAAAGCTTTGTACCTGAGCTTTGGCGCGCCTTTTTTTAATAGAATTGAATGCAAATATATAGGAGCGCCGCCACCTCAATGCATATTCCGTGGAGGGTCGTGCAGACGGGCTGCGTTTTGTTGCCAAATGTTGATAGGAAGAGCAACTAATTTAGTGTGACAGATAAGAAAATGTTGTACAAATTGTCTTAGAGCAGAAAGTGTGTTACGTGGGTGATCGCCGGTTTCAAAGAAAGTACTCCAAAGCGGGGTCAAAGTGGGCCCCGCGTAACGCAATTTCTGCCCCTAATGTGAAATGTTTCGCTTAAGGCGGGAAACTAAAATTTAAACAGTCTTTTTCGTTTTGAGAGATGACTGGGTAACTAATGTTACTTAATAATAATATGATGTGTATGTATGTATGTTATGTGTGTAATGTAATGTGTAATGTGGATTAACGTAAATCGCGATAATCGTACATCACGGTTTACGTTATTTTATAGAGATATTTAATACCAAAGCACCAGATTACTAAAAATATGCCAATTAACCAATAAACTGAAGATCCTAGTGTTTCTTTACCTATTTGACGAATCAGTCGGACAAGTTTGTGTTAAATATTTCTGAGAAATTACGTGAGCAACAATCTAGGATTGTCCCGAAATCCATTATAATTGAGAAAAGTTACCCAGTCTAGCACCAAAAATCAAAATCAATCACCCAATTTCTCGCCATAAGCAAAACGTACAACGCTACATAAAATATTTATTCCTCAACTTTTTGTATCCCGTCTGCACTGGCCTTATCACGATAAGTGCTTTGCATTTTTTTCATTGAAGCATACACCATTGCATTGTTTTGCGATATGTATGTCGTGTGTTTGTTTGAATCTGGGTTATTGAATTCCAGTGCGATGGAATGTCATGCGATGCAAGGGTGAGTTGTTTTTATAGAGCTTTAGTTCTGTAGTTCATTGTAGTCCGTTTCTCAGAATAAGAACACGCTATAGAAAGGAAATTAAAGGCAACAGTTTTCTGACAACTCTCGACTGACTTGTTTTGTATTGTATGGTGTTTCTCTGATTAATTCCTTTCGGAGTTTCCTTTTCCTGTGTGAAATTCAAGCCTGAGTCACCACTTGAAAGGGAAATGTCCTTTTTCAAACTCAAACCTTAATTAGATAATAATTAGTTTAGTAGATCATATTCTGACTTTTTTTTATTTTTCTTTAGTTATATGAAACTTAAGTTTTGACTTGTAAAGGCGCAATATTTTTGCCTGCTTGCAATAAAGGATTTGGTTTAATTTCCTTTGGTATAACTTTCTTGGCCCAATTATATTATATATTATATTATACTAGCTGCGCCCCGCGGTTTCACCCGCGTAGTTCCTGTTCCCGCAGGAATATGGGGATAAAATATAGCCTATGTTACTCGCTGTCAATGTAGCTTTCCATTAGAGAAATATTTTTTTAAATCGGTTTAGTGGTTAAGCCGAAACTTTACATATTCCTATACATACTTTCATCCCCTATATTTATGTTACCCCTCAAGGGTAAAGTTTTACAAACTTTGAATGCCAAATTTATATATATCTAATCAAAAGCCTAAAAAATAAATTTCAAGCTTCTAGCTTCAAAAATGACGATACTTCCATACAAACTTTCATCCCCTATTTCAAACCCTTACAATGCATTTTTTGCGATAAAAAGTAGCCTATGTCCTTCCCTAGGCTCTAGACTATTTCTGTACCAAATTTAATTTCAATCGGTTCAGTAGTTCAGGCGTGAAAGAGCAACAGACAGACAGAGTTACTTTTGCATTTATAATATAAAAAGTAAGGAAGTAAGGATTTGTTACAGTGTGTTGGAAAGGACTGTGGAGCCTCAGTAAGTACCTACTGCCTTCTAAATTACTTAAATTTATAATGAATAATATGTGAACTTTAATTTTAATCCAATTTGGGTAAAGGAAAACATCGTGAGGAAACCCACATACCTACCCGAGAATTATTTCGGAGGTAGGTATGTTATCCACCAATCCGGACCGGCTCCCCGTGGTGGATTATGGCCTAACCGTCCCCACGAAAGTGAGGGGAGACCCGTGCTCAGCAGTGAGACGTTATGGGTTGATAATGATGAATGACATCAGGATCACACATAGATCCTGACCCTTCACTAGGATTCCCTGTTTCAGCAACTACGAGAAACACGGTCTTGCAAACACCCGCGGTTCATACAAATCTTTGCCCCGTGCGGGAATCGAACTCACAACCTCTGTATCTGTTTATTTATTTATTTTATTCTATGTTTATAAGGAAAGCCACCGTCCTATGTCCTAATTACTCCTCTCCGTGCATGGTTGTCTGGAGAGATCGCTCTGAGAGATAAGACCGCCCATTTTGACACTAATTGTAAAACTTGTTTTGTTCTAGTTTTTAAGTTTTCTTGGTTCCGTGGTGTTTCAATACTGAGTTTATCTATCTATCTATCTAACCTCACGCTTCACAGCCGGCTCCTCATCCACTATGCCACGGAAGCCGTCAAGTGGTATAAAAATAATTAAGCGTTTTTTTCCCAGTGCCAGGCGTTGTCCTGCCTTCAAACTGTTAATGGAGAAATTTCCACTGGCGCTGGGAGCTGGAACCAGCATTACCCACAATATGGAGACCAAAGCCAGCCTAACTATGGAAGCCCGGACCATGGGATTCGAATGAGCAAGCATGGAAGAGATTACGAAGGTCACGATCAAGACCAGGGGAATTATGAAGGTCCAGAAGAATACGATATGTAGCAAACCCTATTAATGCAAATATCATAAAACGAGTATCTAATTATAAATAGTTTTATTTTCGTTCACGAGACGAGCATGTCGTTCACCTGATGGTAAGCGCTACACCTGCTATCTGTTGAAATATTCACTGAATACTATTGAATATATTAAACTTTAATTATTTATTGCAAGTAGGGAAAATAATGTACTTTCACAAGTCAACTTAAGTCTCATATAAGTACATAGAGAAAAACAAAAAATAATTAAAATATGATCTAATAAACTAAAATAACAAAAGTATATTTATTGACGCAACTTAATTATCAAAATAAATAAAAGGAAAACTAACTAAAACTTAAAAATCTAACAAAAGAGGGGTGTCCATGAGGCATGGTGCCAAGAACACTGGCTGCATTGCCACGTTGAATAGCAATAGCTATTCTCTGTGCGAGAAATGAGCTGAAATGAGCCAGCCCTCTTGTCACCAGCGGCATCGACTAAACGAGGAAATAATTGCTTAAAAAATTTCCTCGTACTTGGACCCCATGGACCAAAAGTTACAAAGCCAAGCGGCACAAACACGTAATCACTAGATAAAAAACTACTTAACTAATTATTAGCTGATTATGGTTTGAGTTTGAAAAAGGACATTTCCCTTTCAAGTGGCGACTCATGCCAGAATCTCGCACAGGAAAAGGAAACTCCATTAACTCTACCGGTGCTTCGG